>JAEOAD010000029.1:7375000-8860000 GCA_036365145.1 Orientallactaga sibirica | reverse complement strand
TGATTGCTTCTCCATCACATACAAGAACTTCATTGTCTGGCCTCAGAATTCTTGTCACACTTACATCTTGCTTTTCATTCCCTGATACACGAGTTTTCAGATATACCAAAGTGCTTCTTTTCCCCTTCTTTGGCTACTACCACCTAGAATTCTGTTCCCTCCCACCCAGAAAGTCCTCACAATCATTTTCAGGTATTAGGTCTCTGGGAAACATTCCCTCATGTGTAGTCAGTTTAGCCTTTGTGGTTCCAGCAGCTCACTGTACATATGATTTACATTCTTGATACCTATTAGATAAAAGTCTAACCTAGTTCTCTGCCATTCCCATCAAGCTGTGTCCTAAGGGAAGGAGCAACACCTCCTCTTTGTGTTCCCACATTTAAATAGAGCAAGGGACTGATGTCATCATGAATTAACTAATTTGCTAACTATTTCTTTGGAAATCTGAGGAAAAACATATGAAACAAGGAAATGAAATACATGTCATTTCAAAGAAGGACATACATGGATAGTACATATTGGAGCAGACAGGACCTGTGCCAGGTTTTGATTACAAGTGGGCAGAAGTAATACTCCAGCATGAAACTCTATAGCAGGGGACTACCTCTTTATAAGAGGGAAGGTGAGAGTTAAATCATGTTAACATTATACATGTCCATATTTTAGCTATTTTCTAATATTGAAAATAATTCTTTGAAACTACACAACACTTTCAGGATTGACAAAAAAAAAAAAGAAACTTGTCTTATATGATGTGCATGAGAACAGGTGAGAGAGCCAGAGTAGATATAGACAGGCTCCATTACACAAACCAGAAAACATTCTCATCAACTTGAACACCATGCAGTTAATTAATTTATTAATCTGTATAGAATTACCTCAAAAGAAAGTGAGGTGGCTTACAAAAAAATTTTTGTAAATCAGCGTCACTGAAACACAAGGACAAGAACATTGGAATAAAGGAGTAAGGGTCCATAGTGGATGCCAGTAGAGACCCTCTCCCCCTCTGTTGACTCTGGGAATGGGGAAACAACTGGCCTCATCTCTAATAGGCTGCCATGGAAACTGTGTGATCAACTGAGCTTGACTGAACAGACAGTTTTTTTGGCATTCAAAAAATAAAAAACAGAATACACAATGCCAGCCAAAGCAGTAATTTTGACTGCATACAGCATGTTGCCCAGCACCTATTGAAATAATATCCATGAAACATAAGCACTGAAACATCTAATCCAAACATGAATTCCTGTAATTATCCTGCTTGGACTAGAAACTTAACCAATCAATAGACAGAGGCACTGACCTGAATGAGCAGAGTCCACAAAGAAAATTAGTCCATGAAATGTCACAGGCCTGAGATTGTTTTTTTCTCAGATTTGCATAAAGTCATAAAAGAAGTGGCTGTGTCTGATGTAAACTAATTCACTTGTGATCACAAAACATTTTACAGATGTCCACCTCTTTCTTTGGCTCACTAGCCAGACCCTGGGGTCCAACAACAGGGCTTTGTTTGTAAAAATTGGCACTTCACACTACATGTGACAGGATTACAAAGCCCCATGACTTGTCTTATATGATGATGTGAGAACAAGCTGTCATTGGTCAGAGTAAATATCAACAGGCTCCATTATACAAACCAGAAAAAATTCTCATCAACACTTCCTGAACCATGCAGTTAATTAATTTATTAATCTGTATAGAATTACCTCAAAAGAGAAAGTGAGGTGGCTTGCAAAAAAACCTTTGTTTTAATCAGCCTCACTGAAACATAAGGACAAGAACATTGGAATAAAGGAGTCTTTCCATAGTGGATTGTTGGAACCCAAATGTTTCTGGGCTTAAGAAAGTAGCTGCCCAGACCATTTCTTGTTGCTAACCATGCATGTTTAGTTATAAACACCTGTAACTGTTAAATGTATAACCTAAATTCCAAGAATGACTGCAAATGTTGTAACTTTGAGAATGTTCCAGGAATTTATCAAGACTTGGTCCCCCAGTTTACTTTAAGACTTGGTCTCCACCAGTGACTCCTAATACCCTTACCTGTTGGGAACCTTGAGCCAAACTGCAACCATTTGGAGGAAAAACTTATTTAAATCTTCAAGTTAATTTCAGTTCATCATGAGTGTCTGTTTGCTAACTATTTCTTTGTAAAAGCCTTCCCAGGAAGCAGACCCTACCCTGACCTGTAGATGAAATAATGTCATGTTTAACTTAAAGACATGCATGGATATAAGATGCTGGAGCAGACAGGACCTGACCTTTTTGATTACAAGGCACATTCCCAGCTGCATGTAAACTTTATAGCAGGGGACCCTTCTGCTCTTAGAAGGTGAGTGTTTCATGTTAACATTAAGTGTTCATATTTCTTGATAGACATTTATCTGAGGTTCCTGTCCTGTGCAGCTGTGTAACTGGAACAAGGTCTCTGCTCTGAGGAAACTTCTTTGTTTTGGGACTAATATATAAGCTGAGACTTTTGCAGGCTCCATTTGAAACTTGATCAGCATTTGTCTTGGCTCCATTCTTTGTGTCCTGCAATCCTAGGAATCTTCCAGCTTACCCTCTCTCAGGGTCCTGGCTTGCAAAAATTTTTTTAAATCAGCACATTAAACAAGACCTGGTCCCCGCCCAAATGCCTCCTTTTCCATCCTTGATGTTTGCTTAAAAACTGTGGTTGGAGTCTAATAAACCAGACCTTGACAACTCTTTGCTTGGTCAGAAACTGTCCACCTTTCTTGACCATCTCTCCTTTGCCTGGCATTCAAAAAACAATAACTGAGTCCTGCTGGCATAACAGTGGATGCCAGTAGTTTCCAACCAAGGTTTTTGATGCCACCTCTCCTCCATTTCATCTCTATTAGCCTGGATGATGGAAACTGTGTGAAAAACTGAATGATGACTGAATAGTTTTGTTGGCAAAAAAAAAAAAAAAAAAACAAATAAAATGCCAGCCAAAGCAGTAATTTTGACTGCATACAGCATGTTGCCCAGCACATATTGAAATAATATTCCATGAAACATAACCACTGAAACATCTAATTCAAACATGAATTCCTGTAATTATCCTGCTTGGACTAGAAACTTAACCAATCAATAGACAGAGGTGAGTTGAAATGAGCAGAGTCTACAAAGAAAATTGGTCCATGAGATGTCACAGGCCTGAGATTGTTTTTCAGAGTTGATAGAAGTCATAAAAGAGGTGGCTGTGTCTGAGGTAAACTAATTCACTTGTGATCACAAAACATTTTACAGATGTCCACCTGTTCCTGTATCTTGATGAGAGTTTAAACAATAACAGGGCTTTACTTGGATCCTGTGACTCAACTAGATCCACTCTTTCCATTTTCCTAAGGGCTGCATTGAAATTGAAAATGATAATACCTATAAGCCCTCTCTAGTGCTGACATTTCCCAAATCTCTTTTCTAAATACAAAAAAATTTCAAAATACTTTTGAAATATAACCTTTTTCACCTCATCTGTAGTTTCCCTACACAGTTTAAAAATTGAAAGGTAGAGCTGGGAGGGTTGGCGAGTGTTTACTGTATTCCAGCACTTGGGAGGCAGAGGTAAGAGGATCATTAAGAGTTCAAGGCCAAAGTTAAAGACTAAATAATGAATATATTCAGCCTGAGCTAATTAGAAAGACCCTACAACTGGTAAAAAAAAAAAAAAAAAAAAAAATTGAAAAAGGTAGTATCTATTCCAGAATCAATTACAACTAGCAGGCATAATAATAATCATAATGTCAAAAGTTAAAATGATATCAACTTAAATATTCTTTTTTTATTTTTATTTTTTTGGTTTTGCAAGGTAATCCCAGCACTCACTCTGGCCAGGAGGATCTGAGTTCTGGCCAACCTGAGACTACAGTGTGAAATTCCAGGTCAGCCTGGACTAGTGTGATCCTCCTGGAAAAAACAAAATGCCTAAATAATTTGTGCCACTAATTTGCACATTATGCCCGGCATTGGGCTTATACTATTCATTGAGCCAAGAACTGCTTAAATGTACACACTCATGTCTCATAAAAACATTGTCTCTCTAGAAACTCATTTGTTATCCCCATGCCATGGAGGAAAAAATAAAAAAAAAAGATTAAAAAAATTATTTAAGAGCCAATGAGTGGTGGATAAAAAGAAAATCCCAGCATTTGGGAGGCAGAGGTAGGAGGATTGCCATGAGTTCGAGGCCACACTGAGACTACATAATTAATTCCAGGTCAACCTGGACCACAGTGAAACCCTACCTGGAAAAACAACAACAAAAAAAAAGTTATTTAATGTCACACAGCTAAAGATGCGTGAATCTAGTATAATAACAGAGACTGAGTATCCTGCTAGGCACAGAAAGCAAAATCCATTAGATATTTACTCAGATGAACTACGTGTTTATGCATTTTTTTCTGACCCCTTTCTATTATCTTTTCCTTATTTTTTCTGTTCTTATCATTTCAAATTAACATTTCCCTAGTAGATACTCAGGGAAGCTAAAGATACCACTAAATTTAGAGAAAGTTCTTTAAGTTTCCTCAAGGAGTAGGAAGACTTCTGTTTTCCTTAAGTGATTTTCTTCTCTCTTAATCTCTCTTAATCACTGCTCATTGCAGTGATTCTTATCATCTTTTACAGATTGGAAACCAGTTATTCACAAGTAGATGGTTCATCCTGGTGTTGCCATGGAAATTTAGCCCCCACCCACTGAGGTATTTTGCATGGCGACACTTGTTGCCAGCCACTCAGATGAGGCGACAGATGGGCTCAGCCCCAGCTATGTTGGCAGGGGCAGCCACTGCAAAGCTGAACACCATGCTGCCACTCAGTGGTTTTTGCTGACTTTTCATATCATGTCAATTTGTGTGATCCAAACCCCCTTTTCTCTCTAGGCCCCCTCATCTCTAGTGGGTTGCGGTTGGGAATACACGCAGAGAGCTTGAGGAGTTTGCCATAGGCAGTATTTGGGAAATACATAGCCCTGTTTTTTTTTTTTTTTTTTAGCTCCAGCCCATCTCCAATGTTTTGATTTCTTTTCCCTGATCCTCCAACAGGAAAGCGCCTTCTCTTCCAAGTCAGGAATGAAGCCTGCTTTCAGCTGGCTTGGTATTCATAAGTTCTTTCTAGTAAATGCAGGAAACAGAACTGACCACCTATCTCCCTACCTTAGGACAAAAGTGTTGCACCATTCCAGCTGATTTCTGAGGCCAACTTGGATGCTGTTCTACCCTGAGCTGCCACTATGCTGGAAGGCTTTCTTTAATGGGTCCCTGGACCTTCTTTTCTAATCCTTTCAGAACTGATGTAGATGCAAAATCAATTGTGCGACTTATTCCCAAGGTGCCAGTCCTCTCCACCTGCCTGACCTCCCAACAATTTCAGTCTCAGCAGCAAACAAACTCTCGGGCTTGTGAGCCCAGTAGAGCGGAAACACCTGAGACTTCCCATGTCTTCCCTTCACAGAGATGACACTTCTGCCTCCTCTGTCCCTTCTCCCCAGTCTTGAACTTCTTCATCAGAAGGATGGATGCCTGTCTGCAAGGCTGGGGTGGAGATTTACAGAATGATGCCAAGAATTCTGAAATCCCCTGCCTTTGCAAATTCAGCTTTTCCAAAAGAAAAGGACAACTCAGATTCATAGGGGTGAAAACTCCTGCTTTGTCTGTCTGGAACACCGTGACAGTTTAACTGGCCTTGTTCATCACTACAGTCCCACCAGTTGGTAGAGAACTTGTCATACAGTCTATGCTTTAGTCAAAATCCACTGACAGTAATTGATGAATGACAGATGTGTAGTGATTCTGAGGAAGGAGGTGTTTCCCAGCTCAGAATGTGCAATTGGTTAATTTCTGGGAACCAAGAAACTGTGCAATCTCATTGAAAGAAGGGTCACAAGAAGCTTTGTCCAGGGTCAGATATTCAAGTGAGCCCATGTTCACTTGGGCCTTCTAGCGAGGGTCCTTGTTTTCCAACTCATTTTGGAACCCTGATCTAGAATTCCATTCTCTAGTTCTCTCACCATCTGCTCAAGTACACTCCCTAAAGCATCTTAAGGAGGCCTCTCAAATTATTCGTCATTCTCAGTTCTTCTTTTTCTTTGCAATAGCTACTTCCTATATCTCATCCTTGGAGAACTACTTTCCAATAAAATGACTTGTGAATCACATGCTCTCATCAGTGCCAGATTAATAGAAAATGATCAACCATAAATCCCCTGCCAAAATTAGCTTCATTTACCAACAGTTAATGTTATAATAGACAGTGCCTGTAGTGGTGACATTTTAGGTTAACAATATACTACTCGGGTAGCTTCAGAAGAAGGAATAGCGTGAAAGAAGCCACCAATAGAATGGGTCCCACACTTCATACTCCTGGCTTTATGAAAATGTTCCCGTGAGAGTGGACACGTAACATTGCTTTGCTACTTTTATACTACTAATTATAGCATAAATTAATGTCAGCCAAGCTCATTTCAATCCTACATGTTCTTCATATCTTGGTTTTTTTGAATTTGTATTTATGGATTTGCATATGGGAGTATTTGTGTATGAGTGTGTAAGCATGCATGCTCCAGGGTCTCTTGACCTGAAAATGAATACCAGACACATACACTTCTGGGTGTCTGTCTTAACATGGGTGACTGGGAAATTGAATCTGGGCCAGCAGGCTTTGCAAGCAAGTGATTTTAACTGCTGAGCCAACTCCCCAGGCCCCCAATCTTCATATTTTAAAGTCAAGATTCTTGAAAAGAAAAATTATTTTGACTAACATTTTCTACTTCCTTGCTTTTTATTTACCATTCACTATTATATATCCAGAACAATTCCACCGAGGAGGGGCTCAGCACAGCCATGGGAACCTCTCCGGCCATGGTCCAGCGCTCATGGGCGGTGGGCAGTCTGGGTCCAAGCCGACAACACAGCCCTGGGTGGTGATCACAGGCTACACTGACTGGCTGGCAGAGGAGACCTTGCTGCCCTCAGGCATGCTCTCGCCCCTGAGCCCTGAGGACACTCTGCAAGTCCAAGGGACACTTGTTAGAGTTGTAGGGCATCCCCTGCCCTGTGCAGGGAGAAGAGTGCCAGAGGAGGGAGGCGGGGGATGGAGAGCATGGGCGCAGGGGTGGTCCCTCAGGAGAGAGGCCAGGGGTACAGGCGGGGGCAGGGGTGGGAGGAGGTAGCACCTGGGAGCAAGCTCCGGCCCTGGCCCCCTCCCACTCCTCTTCAACTAGTTCTTGCAACTTCTAGGCCTGATGATCACAAAAGTTGGCCTGTGCCAGCTTTCTGCCAGTGATCAAACAGGTGGCCTCACATCCTGGCTGTTGCTGCTGCTCTTGCTGTTGCTGTTCCTCTGGGCACAGAGCAATACCAGGATGGGAATTCCATGTCCACAGGCCCCCTCGCTCATCCCTCCTGAAGAGCCTGAAGGCCTCTGGCCAAAGGTCATTCCCCACCTTCCCTCCTTCCATGTGTGGGGCACACATCTGCCTTTAATCTCAGCCCATGGGAGGCAGAGGTAGGAGGATGGCCATGAGTTCAAGGCCACCCTGAGACTACAGAGTGGACTCCAAATCAGCCTGGGCTAGAGAGAGACCCTATCTCAAAAAACCAAACAACAACAACAAAAAAAAAAAAAAAAAAAAAAAAAAAAAGGAGGAAGGAGGAAGAAGAAGAAAAAAAAAAAAAATATATATATGCCTGCCTCCTAAGCCTAAGAATGCTGGTTCCAATCTCCAGCGGTTCCAACCTCCAGGTCCCACGTTTAGCCAGATGCAAAGTGATGCAAGGACACAATGCCACACTTGAACACAAGGGGGCACACGCATCTGGATTTCATTCACAGCAGCTGAGAGACTGCTGGAGTGCCCATCTCCATCTTCCTCTCCCTCTCTGTTTCTCTCTCAAAAAAAACTTCTATGTAAATATGTAAATTTATATATATCATAATAGGATTAGGGCTAAGGTTATATGTAAATTTATATACATAAATGCACACACACACACACACACACACACACACACACATTTTTTTTTTTTTGTTTTCAAGGTAGGGTCTGGCTCTAGCCCAGGCTGACCCAGAATTCACTCTGGCATCTCAGGCTGGCCTTGAACTCATGGCCATGACCCTTCTACCTCTGTCTGCCCAGTGCTGCTGGGATGAAAGACGTGAGCCCCACAACACCCAAGGTATTTATTATTGCCATTATTATTATTATTATTATTATTATTATTGTTTGGCTTTCCTTATTATGATTATTATTAATACTATTATTATTTTTTGGTTTTTCATCGTTATTACTATTATTTGATTTATTATTATTATTAATATTTGTTTTCATTATCATTATTATATTATTTTTTAAATAACTATTATTATTACTAGTATTATTTGGTTTTCCTTACTACTACTACTACTACCACTAAAACTGCTATTTGGTTTTCCTTATTAGTATTACTATTATTAGGTTTTCCTTATCATTATTATTACTATTACTATTGTTTGGTTTTCATTGTTATGACTGTTATTACTATTTTTATTATTTGGTTTTCCTTATTATTACTACTACTACTATCTTCTTATTATTACCAATATTATTGCTATTATTAGGTTTTCATAATTACTACTACTACTACTAATAATTATTATTATTGGTTTTTTTCTGGGGGTGGTGTGTGGCTGCAGCGCAGGCTGACGTGGAACTCAGACCACAGTCCTCATCCTCCTGTCCTCCTGACCTCTGTTCTGTTCTGTGTCCAGCAGCGTCCAGGTCCACGTCCAGGTCCAGGTCCAGGTCCAGTTCCAGTTCCAGGCACAGCGCAGGCATCACCCTTGATGCTGGTGGCTTTGTGCACGTGGGGGTGGGGAGTGGGGGGTACGGGATGGCAGGGTTTCGAACCCAGGCTCCTTTGGCTTCACGGGTGAGTGAGCGAGCGCCTGAGCTGCTGAGCCATGAGTGCAGCCTCTCCTTACACCCCCTGAGCTGCTCCTTACACCCACTGAAGTATCATAAAAATGATGTCCAATGGAGGGGGAGAGAGGGAGTTAGGACGAGGGTTCAAGACCAGCCTGAGACCACACAGTGGGTTCAGGGTCAGCCTGGCCTACAGCCACACTGGACCTCAAAAAACCATATTAATAATAATAACAATAACAATAATAAAATAATAAATGATAAAATAAAATTAAAAAGTAAAATAAAAAAATAAATAATGAAATAGAAAGTTCAATAAATAATAAATAAAATTAAATTTAAAAGTAATAACATAATAAATAAAAAGATAAAATAATAAATACTAAAATAAAAAAATTAAAAATGTTAAATAAATAAATGATAAATTATTAATAAATAATAGAAGGAGGAGGAGGGTTGTGGCCATGAGTTTGAGGCCAGCCTGAGACGACAGAGTGGATTACTGGTCAAACTGGCCTAGAGCCACACCCGACCTCAATGGTAATCATAAAAATAATGATAATAATAAAAAATAATAATAAACAAATAAACTCGGGCTGGACAGATGTCTCAGCAGTTAAGGGACATGACTGGAAGCCTAAGGACCAAGGTTTGACTCTCCAGGACCCACGTAAGGCAGATACACAATGTGGCGCATGCATCTGCAGTTTCTTTGCAGAGGCTGGAGGACCTGGCGTGTCCATTCCCTCCTCTCTCTCTCTGCATCTCTCTGTCCCTCTCTGTTTCTCTCTCTCTAATCAATAAATAACTAAAGTATTTTTAAATATGTATTTTCATTTATTTACTTATTAGACACACAGAGAGGTTGTGCACTGGACAGGCCTTGAGCCAGGATCCCAGCCACATGGCCTTTTAAGATTTCTTTATCTTTATTTCTTTCTTTAATAATTTACAGGTATTGCCGGGTGTGGTGACACACACCTTTAATCCCAGCACTTGGGAGGCAGAGGAAGGAGGCTCGCTGTGAGTTCAAGGCCACCCTGAGATGACTACAAAGTTAATTCCAGGTCAGTCTGGGCCAGAGTGGTGAGACCCTATCTAGAAAAACAACAACAACAAAAAAATTAAAGTTATTTATTTCTTTATTGATATTTATTTATTGTTTATACTTGTTTAATATTTATACTTATTAGTTTGTTATATTTATTTATTATTCATATTCGTTTATTTAATATTTATGCTTATTAGTTTATTATGCTTATTTCTTTTATTTATTTATTATTTACATTCATTTATTTAGATTTTATCCTTATGTGTTTATTATAGTTATTTATTTATTGTATTCATTTATTTAATATTTATACTGCTTTGTTTATTATACTTATGTATTAGTTACATTTATTTATTGTTTTATTTATTTATTATTTATATTCATTTTTGATATTTATCCTTATTTATCATATTTATTTATTGTATTATTTATTATTTATATTCACTTGTTTAATATTCATACTGATTTGTTTATTACATTTACTTACTTATCATATTAATTTATTGTTTTATATTTACTTATTATTTATATTCATTGATTTCATATTTATTGTTTATTATGTTGACTTATTCGTAGAAATTTATTCAATATTTGTGCTTATACATTGATTTATATTTATTGATTATTTATATGTATTTATATATTATTTATAATCATGTGTTTAATATTTATCCTTATTTGTTTACTATATTTATTTATTATTTCATTTATTATGTGTATTATCTTATCATTTATGTTCATTTATTTAATAGTCACCATTATTTATTATATTTATTTATTTATACATTTACTTATTGTTTTTCTTCTTTATTGGTTATATTCATTTACTTAATATTTATATTGATTTGTTTATAATATCTGGTGGGCATGAGAACTCTCCTCCCAAGAAGCAAATCCTGTTTGTCCTCATGTGCATGGTGCACATTGTTTGCTGGGAAACTGCATGTAGTCACTCACCCTAACCGAAGAAGGACTGCTAAAATACAGATACCTTTGCTGCAGATATAAATTTGAACCTTTAAAAATGTTATTAGTTTTAAGTGTAAAAAATAGATATCATTATTTTTGTGTTTTGATTTTTCAGCTCAAAAACTGTTCCTTTGGGGCTGGAGAAATGGCTTAGCGGTTAAGGCTCCTGGCTCCTAAGCCTAAGAATGTTGGTTTGTTGGAGACCTTGAGCCAAACTGCAACCATTTGGAGGAAGAAGCCTCCACTCTTTGTGTTAAGATTTCAGCTTCCCAAGTTCCTGTGAAAATTACAAGCCTTCCCAAAAAGCCTACTTTGATCTGTAGATAATAACAAGGTGTAACCTAAAGATGTGTATCTTAACAAACAGGATTGATATAACTCCGCCCTGCCTGTGATCTCAACACACATTCTTGTAAACATCCATGAGGCCTGTCACTCAAGAGACCCCCGCCCCTCTCTCCTCATCAATCAAAACATCTGGTAGCCATAAAATCCATTTGGCAGCCATAAATCCCATTTGCCTTTTTCCTGCCTCCCCTATATATACCTCTGTATGAATAATAATAAATGAAGCCTTGACTGGAGTTTGAAGCAGGGCTTCTTTCTTTGTTCCTGTTTGTTCCCCATCCATGTTTAGCCTCCCCTCGAGCCTCTGTTGAACCCCGCCGGCCGGGGCACTGGTTCCAATCTCCAGCGGTTCCAATCTCCAGGTCCCACGTTTAGCCAGATGCAAAGTGATGCAAGGGTGCAATGACGCACTTGCCCACAAGGGGGCGCACACCTCTGGATTTCGTTCACAGCAGCTGAGAGACTTCTGGCGTGCCCATTCTCTATCTGTCTCCTCTGTGTCTCTCTCTAAAACACAACAACAACAACAACAAAAAAACTGTTCCTTTGGCAGCACAAGTCTGTATTGTTTATTGTTCCTTATCTATTTTGCTTGGTGTTTTACAACCCAGGCTGACTTTGAGTTCATTAGGTAGCCTCAGAGTGACTTTCAGTTTCCTATAGCTCTTTTCCTTCAAATTTTCTAGTGATGGAAAAAGAGGCTTGTGCCATCATGCCCTGTTCTGTTTCTTTTCTTTTTTTAAATTTTAATTATTTTTTTATTGACAACTTCTATACTTACATACAAAAATACACATGATAATTCCCCCCCTCCACCATTCCACTTTATAACTCCAATCTCCATCATATCCCCTCCCTCTCTCCATTAGTCTTTCTTTTAATTTGATGTCATCATCTTTTTATTCTAGTTTGAGGGTCTTGTGAAGGTATTGCTAGGCACTGCAGGGTCATGGATATCGAAGCCAATTTCTGTCTAGGCAGTTGCATTGTAAGAGGTCATACCCTTCCTTTGGCTCTTCCATTCTATCTGCCCACTCTTTGGAAATGGGCCCTGAGCCTTGGAGGGTGTGACAGAGGTGTTTCAGTACTGGGCACTCCTCCATCCCTTCTTCTCAGCACTATGTTCTTTTATTCTTTTTACTTCTCTTTTGAGAACAATAAGAAGAAACAACAACAAAAAAAATACAGATGCATGTGCCTCTGGCTAATGGGGACTGGGAAGCTGAGCATCCAAATGGGGATTTTAGGCTTCACAAGCAATGGCCTCACCACTCAGGCATCTTTCCAGGCCTCTCCTTTCTGTAGACAATATTCACAGTACCACACATTGTGGTTGAGACTGGAGGTCTCATCTATGAGGGTGTTAAGCTTCTTTTACTGTTTTAGTTGCCTTATGTAAGAGCAAGAATGGGCATGCCTGTAGCCTGTATAAACGAACTCTACACTCATGGGCCACTTAACAGTTTTGCATATGCAAGCAAGCTCCTTAACCGCTAAGCCATCACTCCTGCCTTAAAGAAAGCATTTTAATCATTTATTTGCAAGCCTACAGAAAGGGAGAAAGAATGGGTGCCCCAGGGCTTCTAGCCCAGTATAAAGGAATTCCATTTTGTGCATCTTGCTTTGCGTGGGTATTGGGAAATTGAACTTGAAATTTATCATTAGGTTTTCCAGGGAAACGTCTTAACCACTGAGCAATTCTCTCTCTCTTTTCAAAGAAACTGAAATGCATGCAACTTGTTAAACCAGGTATGTTTTAATATAGTGGAAGAAAGCAAAACAACTTTTCAAGTACACCCGGATGTTCCTAAAGTTTCAAGCTCACTTCAATGTCTAGACTGATGATAATCTCTTCAAGTGCATTCCTTCAGATACCTGCCTCTTAGAGAACATTGGAATGTATAGGAACACAGATGATACGTGAGAATTTCTCCTCCCAATTATACCTATTTGCTACAATTCCAGGGCACAATATTTTGGGTGGTGGTCTTTCTTTTATTCCTTTCTATTTTTTGAGTATTAATTCTTATTAAACTTGTCCTTTGAATTTTATTTTATATTTTGGTTCTTTTTGAGGTAGGGTCTCACTCAAGCCCAGGCTGACATAGAACTCACAGAGATATTTCTACCTCTGCCTCCTTAGTGCTAGGTATAAAGGTGTGCAGAACCATGCGTGGCAAACTTGGCATTTTTTTATTTTTATTTTTTTTGGTTTTTAGAGGTAGGATCTCTCTCTACTCAGGCTGACTGACCTGGAATTCACTAGTGTCAGGGTGGCCTTGAACTCACATGGATCCACCTACCTCTGCCTTCCAAGTGCTGGGATTAAAGATGTGCACCACCACGCCCGGCTTCCATATATATATATTATATATATATATATATATATATATATATATATTATACTGTAGCTCACTGCTGACCTGGAATTCACTATGTAGTCTCAGGGTGGCCTCGAACTCATGGTGATCCTCCTACCTCTGCCTCCCAAGTGCTGGGATTAAAGGCGTGCGCCACCACGCCTGGCTCTCGGCTTCCATATTTTTTATCTCTGTTTCATTCACCACAATCTTGCCTATCTTTCATTTTGAATGATCATAATGTATCTGTCATCAAACGTGTTTCACTGAGCATTCAAACTGACATGGTCCTAATCTCCCTTGACATTTAAGCCTTTCAGATTCCCTTTATCTTGTTACTATTAGATGATGAGGATGAGGAGGATGATGAGTGTGTGTGTGTGTGTGTGTGTGTGTGTGTGTGTGTACAGAATCCTCAGCAGGTATCACTGCATTATGCCCCATCTGATCCATTACATGCATGAGATTCTTTTCCCTGATCTGTTTTCTCACTTTTTCTCTTGTATTGTTGCCTAGTGACATTATATACAATCAGGCTAACTTATTTTCTGAAGCATTTTGAAGTAAAAATAACTTCAAATTAATAAAAATATAGAAAAGACATCATATATAAAATGCTGAATGCATGCATATCTTATCTTTAAATATAGAAATGTAGGCAAAACATGCTAACAGCACTGGAGACAATTTTTACCTGTCTGTTTAAATGAACCAATTTTATAAATATGTAATAGCACCAAGAAATTGTTTTTGTTAAAAAAAATCCACTAGCACAGGATAATGACTTGGCCTCTCTGCTTCAAAAAATTTTTTGTTAAATTTATTTACATGTATGAATAAGCATATTAATTACTTAAGGAGAAAATACTAATTGCTTAAAGAGAAAATATATAGTTGCAACTTTTGGATCCTAGTAATAGTAGAGCTTGAGAACTCTTCCTCCCCAGATGAGGGCAACTTTTTAATGACAATGAGGCTGTTTCCTGGGACAGGAGACACCCTGTCCTGAAAGTCTTTCCTGAAACAATAGGGGCTTTTTGGACCATCTAGTGAAATCAGAACTGAGACAATGACTAAAATAAAACAATGTTTAATTGTATATACCATTTCTTTAAAAAGTTAATTGCATTATGATTTAAAGGGAAACTGGACTCACAAGTTTCAATTTATATGACCATTTACTTAGTCAACTTCATATTATGTAAACATTTTAAAGTATAAGCCCAAGTAAATGATATTTATATATAATATACAAATTGCACATATATACATATATAACATTTAAAGATACATTAAGTAAAAAGTAAAAATTTTGTACTTTGATTTAGATATACCATTGTTAATTTAGACTATTCATTTGGTTTATATTCCTTCTTCTTTCTTTCTTTCTTTCTTTCTTTCTTTCTTTCTTTCTTTCTTTCTTGTTTTGTTTTGTTTTTCAAGGCAGGGTCTCACTCTAGCCCAGGCTGACCTGGAATTCACTATACAGTCTCAGGGTGGCCTCAAACTCACGGTGATCCTCTTACCTCTGACTTCCAAGTGCTGGGATTAAAGGCATGCACCACCATGCCCAGCTTGGTTTTCTTTCTGTAGTACTAATTTAAAATCTTAAACATGCACCTTTGCAGACATGGCTTAGTAGAACTACAAAAGAAAACGTAGAACATAAAGAGATAAAGCCTTTAATATGATCTTTTTTTTTTTCTTAAATTAGACAAGTTAAAAACTTTAACTGGCTGGAGAGATGGCTCAGTGGTGGAGGTGCTTGCCTGCAAAGGCTGATGATCCTGGTTCAATGCCCCAGTACCCATGTAAAGCCAGATTTACAAATGGGCATGTGACTTGTAAATCACATGCTCTCATCAGTGCCAGATTAATAGGAAACGATCAACCTTAAATCCCCTGCCAAAATTAGCTTCATTTACCAACAGTTAATGTTATAATAGACAGTGCCTGTAGTGGTGACATTTTAGGTAACAATATTAAGTACTGGGGTAGCTTGAGAAGAAGGAATAGCATGAAAGAAGCCACCAATAAAATCGGTCCCACACTTCATACTCCTGGCTTTATGAAAATGTTCCCATGAGAGTGGACACGTAACATTGCTTTGCTACTTTTATACTACTAATTATAGAATAAATTAATGTCAGCCAAGCTCATTTGCATCCTATGTGTTCTTCATATCTTGGTTTTTAAAAATTTGTATTAATTGATTTTCATGTGGGAGTATTTGTGTGTCAGTGTGTAAGCATGCATGCTCCAGGGTCTCTTGACCTGAAAATGAATACCAGACACATACACTTCTGGGTGTCTGTCTTAACATGGGTGACTGGGAAACTGAATCTGGGCCAGCAGGCTTTGCAAGCAAGTGACTTTAACTGCTGAGCCAACTCCCCTGGCCCCCAATCTTCATATTTTAAAGTCAAGATTCTTGAAAAGAAAAATTATTGTGACCAACATTCTCTACTTCCTTGCTTGTTATTTACCAATCACTATTATATATCCAGAACAATTCCTCTGTGTAAGTTTAAATATTCCTACTGGAGTGGGGCAACTAGGATTTGGTGGGTATTTGAATATAGAGAAAATTTGTGTAAAAATGTCCTTATTGCATTCCTATTTGATTATGGCCTCTGATTATTCAAAGTGATTTTCTTTAGTTTTGGAAATTTAGCCATCATTTCTTCCCTACTGTCTTTGTAAAAAATCTCCTTCCTCTCTTTTGAAATGTTTATTCTATGTACTTGAAACTTCTTTCTGTCTATTATGATACCATACTTCTCAGCTCTTGTTCCATGTCTTCATTTTGTTTAAAACCAGGATTCTTCACTGATCCCCCTCATGAGGGAGATCTAGTTTATTGTTTGATTTTTTTCATTGGAATATGCACATCAGATTGTATGCTGTATGCTAATATTTTTTACATATTTTTTGCCTATTTTACATATGGCATAAACCATATTTCTACATATGTCTTACAATTCCTATTTTGCTTTACTAATAAGTCTTTTTGTTTTCTTTTTATTCCACTATATCCTATTTATACCTTATAGATTTTGTTCCTTCCTTTATCTCATTTAACCTTTTTTGAGAAAGGTTTCTCCACTAATAGTCTGGGCTGGCTATTATGATCCTGAGGCTTCAGTCTCTAGAGTGCTGGGATTGCAGGCATTCGGGACCACACCCAGGTGCTTATGTTTGAGTCCCTTTACTTTATTTATATAATAATACTCTGTTTTATTTATTTTGGTGGGGGGAGGCATCACTGCTAACTCAAAATGTGCTTTGTTGCTTTTCATGCTCCGTACATTTGATGAGGGACTTGGCTTTGGCAGAAGAGTCATTTTCTGCAAAAATCCAACATGACACACTAGTGATTGATCGCTGTCACTTTGCAATCTTTGTCTGCCAGCACACCATGGATTTCACTAGTCCAGGTACGTTTTTATTTCATCGCTTAGCATGGCATTAAAGTTCAGATGAGGATTCCAATTCCCTATACTCCCAGTCCACTAGTATTGTAGGGTCCTTGCCTTGGGCTTTGAATGATCACTAACTTGATAACTCTTCTTGGTCACTGGGCCTGAGGAGAATGCACAGGGCTCTCTTTCAGGGTGGTGATATCAACAGACCCCATATTCTTTCTATCTATCTACAATATATATTCCATTCATCTATCCACTATCTTTCCTTCCATAAATGAATAAGTTTTGAATACTTTTACCCAGATATCCCATAGGAACTTAAACTGAAAAAATCCAAACTTGAACTCATCTCAACACACTGAAGTTTGTCTCTTGTATCTTACTCTTTTCATGATGCATTCATAAGTTCAACCTATCCCCCCCCCAAAAAAAATCCAATACTCCTGAAACATTCTGTTTATTCCTATACTGTAGCCAAGGGATAAGTTAATACTGCAGATTCTACATCTTAATATCTTTTCGAATTTCCTATTGTGAAGATAGTTCTTATCCTTGCCTGAATTTTACCACAGCCTCCTAAGTGCTTTCTTTGCCTACATTCCAACTACTCACTGCTATAATTCAGACTTTAAATCTAATCATGTCAGGCTCCATTAACAAGTCGTGATTGGTTCTTCATCACACACAAGCCCTTCATTATCTGACCTCAGATTTCGTGTCACACTTACATCTTGCTTTTCTTTCCCTGATACACGATTTTTCAGATATACCAAAATGCTTCTTTTCCCCAAAGCATAATTTCTTCCCTTCTTTGGCTACTACCACCTAGAATTCTGTTCTCTCCCACCCAGAGAGTCCTCACAATCATTTTCCGGTATTAGGTCTCTGGGAAACATTCTCTCATGTGTAGTCAGTTTAGCCTTTGTGGTTCCAGCAGCCCACTGTACATATGATTTACATTCTTGATACATATTAGATAAATATCTAAGCTAGTTCTCTGCCATTCCCATCAAGCTGTGTCCTAAGGGAAGGAGAAAGACCTCTTTGTGTTCCCACATTTAAATAGAGCAAGGAACTGATGTCATCATGAATTCATTAATTTGCTACATATTTCTTTGTAAATCTGAGAGGAAGCATATGAAACAAGGAAATGAAATACATGTCATTTCAAAGAAGGACGTACATGGATAGTATATATTGGATCAGACAGGACCTATGCAAGGTTGTGATTACAAGTGGGCAGAAGTAATACTCCAGCATGAAACCCTATAGCAGGGGACTACCTCTTTATAAGAGGGAAGGTGAAAGTTAAATCATGTTAACATACGTGTCCATATTTTACCTATTTTCTAATATTGAAAATAATTCTTTGGAACTACTTAACACTTTCAGAATGGACAAAGCTCTGAAGAAACTTGTCTTATATGATGTGCATGAGAACAGGTGAGAGAGCCAGAGTAGATATTCACAGGCTCCATTATACAAACCAGAAAACATTCTCATCAACTTGCTTAACACCATGCAGTTAATTAATTTATTAATCTGTATAGAATTACCTCCAGAGAGAAAGTGAGGTGGCTTACAAAAAAAATTGTTTTTAAAGTCAGAGTCACTGAAACACAAGGACAAGAACATTGGAATAAAGGAGTAAGGGTCCATAGTGGATGCCAGTAGAGTTTCAAACCAAGGTTTCTGACTCCTCCTCTCACTCCCTTTCATCTCTATTAGGCTGCCACGGAAACTGTGTGATCCACCGAGTGTTGACTGACAGTTTTGTTGGCATTCAAAAAATAAAAATAAACAATGCCAGCCAAATCAGTAAGTTTGACTGCATACAGCATGTTGCCCAGAACCTATTGAAATAATATTCCATGAAACATAAGCACTGAAACATCTAATCCAAACATGAAATCCTGTAATTATCCTCCTTGGACTAGAAACTTAACCAATCAATAGGCAGAGGTGAGTTGAAACAAGTAGAGTCCACAAAGAAAATTGGTCCATGAAATGTCACAGGCCTGAGATTGTTTTTCAGAGTTGCATAGAAGTCATACAAGAGGTGGCTGTGTCTGAGGTAAACTAATTCACTTGTGATCACAAAACATTTTACAGATGTCCACCTGTTCCTGTATTTTGATGAGAGTTTAAACAATGATGTGGCTTTATTTATTTTTTCCTAGACACATTTGACATATATTAACTGCATAAAGCTTCTGATTTAGTTTGTTTTTGCAATATCTTTATGTGTGCCAAAAGTACTTTCCTCTGCTTGCCAAGGCAAAAGAACAGTATTTGATAAATCCTCTTCCCTTTGCATTACACATATTCTCTCAAGTGTTCTCATGGTATCAGTGATCACCATGAGATAACACCTAAGTGTTTTTGTCATTTACTTTCTTTTCATAAACCATAGGTAAATATTTTCATGTCTATTGCCAACTGTTTCCAGTCATCACCTTCATCAAATCTGCCCTTTTCTATTTTATTTCTATTTGGTTAATAGCTTTACCACCTAAATGCAAAAGGTCAAGTTGCCAGTCTCTTTTGAGACACCCAATGTCCCTTTGAGCACTACTGCACAAATTTGTTCTACCTGGAAGCACTTTATATCTATCTATGCAGTGAATGCTAATACATATGATGGTCTTGCTTCCCTTCCAAATGAAATCAGCCAACACATCATAATTATTTTACTTATAAGATCAATCAATTCTTTTATCGATCTTCTTTTAGCCACTTCCATTGCAATAGCTGTAAGGAAGGCCATTAGATATTTGTTCTGTCCTATTTTATCTCTTTGCATGGTGCATAGCATTTTCTAAAGTTTCATAGATTTATGGAAGAGAATGATGCAGATTTTATTGCCTTCTTTTCTTGATGAATTCATGAGGTTTCATTAAGCATTGTAGTGTTAGCAACATCAATTGCTCAAGTTATTAAGATGGAACACTGTCCTAATAGGGTGTGCTCACCACGTGGGAGGGTGGTGATAACTATGTTGAAGGGACTTGAAGACATAATCAATACCAAATAATAGGAAGAATTGGAAATTCATCCTGAAGAAGATTCTGACTTAATTCCTGGAACTAACATATTTAAATATTTCCCCTAAAGGAACCCCGGGATCATCTGGAATCTTTCCTGCTTCATGAAAACATAATGGTTTTTCCTTACTAGGAAATAAATATCGAATGTTCCATATTTTGCTACCTTTTAGCTTTCACTTCACAGATAGGAAACCCACCAATCTACAGTGCAGAGTACCCTGAGAAGCTTTTCTTAGAAATGAGCTCACGTAGACATTTATCAGTTTGCTGAAATAATGGAAAATTTGAGTGGTAGGATCTGTATTTTCAGTATCAGTTCCCTAAAGTTAGTAATAAATACTCTAGGTTTCTTGAGTCAAGGACCCTGACATACTACCTACTTTACATGAGTTCCCTACTTGTAAGTATTATTTTCAAAATGTGCGATTTAAAAATATATATATCTTGCATGATTTATATTTTATTTTATTTTATTTGAGAGAGAGAGAGAGAAGAAAGGGGCAGATTTGTTGAGTGAATGGGCATACCAGACCCTTCAGCCACTGCAAACAAACTCCAGATGTATGTGCTACTTTGTGAATTTGACTTACATGAGGAATGAAACCTGGACCCTTAGGCTTCACAGGCAAGCACCTTAACCACTGAACAATTTCTCCGGCCCACACAATTTATTATTATTTTTAATTATATTTTATTTTATTTTTGGAGAGAGAGACAGAGACAGACAGAGAGGGAGAGGGATACAGAGATGGGCGTGCCAGCAGTCTCTCAGCTGCTGTGAATGAAATCCAGATGCACGTGCCCCCTTGTGGGCACTCACTTTGCATCTGGCTAAACGTGGGACCTGGAGATTGGAACCACTGGACATTGGAACCAGCGTTCTTAGGCTTAGCAGGCAAGCGCCTTAGCCACTAAGCCATCTTTCCAGCCCACACACGATTTATTTTTAATCACATTTTTTATCACAGCACCAATAACAGTGATAACAAATCAGAAAATTTCTGTGTGTATTACCAGTAATAGCTTCACATACTCAAGAGGTTCTATTGCATCCCATCCCATGCCTACATATTAGTTCCAGAAAGTATTTCTTTTACTAAAATCCTACTTTGACTATAACCCTGTTGATCTAAAAGACATCATTTAAAGTCAGAATCATCTACTATTAAATTATCCTACCATTAAGGTACAAGTCTGAAAAATAAATCATGTTTCCTATCATTTATACTAATAGCACTGTGTTAATAATAAAGTGACAGATTTCACAATTCTTACAATGTATTCAAATCTTTCTTTTAGGAAAAATAATAATAGTCCCAGTGTTTCTTTAAAAAGGAAATGAATGGCTGGGAGTGGTGGCACATGCCTTTAATCCCAGCACTTGGGAGGCAGAGGTAGGAGGACTGCCATGAGTTCGAGGCCATCCTGAGACAACATAGTGAATTCCAGGTCAGCCTGAGCTACAGTGAGACCCTACCTTTGGGAAAAAAAAAAAGAAAGAAAGAAAAAATGACATGAATGGAATTGTGTTGACAAGAATGCTGGCAATGAACAAGATTTAAGATACAGGGTGATGAATGGCCCTTTGTGGTAATGATTGTCTCTCATTTCTCCTTCCCATCATGGCCCTGAAACCAAAGATACTCCACAGTTTCCACCATGTCTGCCAAGACTCTTTCTAGGTATCTGGCTTTGAAATGAATTTAGGGAAAAAAAGAGAGAAAAACTGATTGCAGATTAAGGGTTTTATTGGCAGCGTGAGGAATTGATTTGTATTCTCTCTCTCTCCATATATATATATATATTGCTAGCTAGACTTTGTATGGTTCCATCATGTGTTGGTACCATGATTTCCTTTCCTCCCTGCCCCCATTCCACTGAGGCCTTCCTCAGTGGTATTGCTGGTATTCACCATGGGGTTGTGTGGTATGAGTTGTGAGAACAGCAGTCATTCATTGTGTGTGGTGGGGACAATGCCTCTGGATATTACCTCCCACAAAGTGGCTCTTACAATACTTCCACCCTCCCTCTTCTGCAAAATGTTCTAAGCTGCTGAGAGCTAAACACCAAAGTAGACTTAAAATGCATCCACCAAGGCTCAGGGAATAACCCCTTTAATGCTACTTCATAGGCAGTTTGCAAAGCAATTTTCTCCATTTTCAATACCCTGTTCTTTTCATAAAACATAGGAATACAGTATAAAGACTTAAAGAATTTATATATTTGATAGTCTTTAATAAAATCAAACTAGATCAAGGAGGGACACAGGTTGTTTGTGGAAAAATAGGTCTAGGGAACTCCTTCAATCAGGAGATAAGGAGAGGAGAGATCCTTCTCTGATCTCTAGGAAAGTGGAGATTGAAAGGGCAGATTTAAGGACATTTCTGCTTTTTTACTTTTGGGGCCCAGTCACCCTAAACTAACTTAACAAAGCTACTTGACTCCTCACTGAGATCACAGGTCAGAGGATTCCTGTGGCTTCAGCATCCATCTCATGACAATCATGCTACCCTGAGCCACATGCCAAGTATGGATGAAGATGTAGTGCAGGAACCATTGAACTGTGAAGAATGTGCTGGATGGTAATGAAGAAGTCTCTGCCATGGACTGGGTGCCACCTACAAATTCGTCTGTGCCTGCACTTGATCCATGGAACTGTGAAGAATATGCTGGGTGATAATGAAGAAGTCTCTGTGATGGACTAAGTCCCAGCAACCAATTTATCTGTGCCTGCACTTCCTCTGCAGGGGAGAACATCCTCTTTATGGTAGCATCTGGAACCGGACGTTGTGTACCTCAGGTTTAATGTCCCAAAGCGAGTAGATGACATGTCTAATTATTGGTGGGAGTAAGCAGACACCATGTACGATACAGATACCCAAAGCTGCGTACTTCCTATCCAGGAAGTAAATGAAGACCATGACGGCCATGAAGATCTATTCCAGGAACATAAACTAAATTACATGGGACATGGAGAATCGCACAGGGGTCCTTAGGCTTTGCAGGCATGCTCCTTACCTGCTAAACCATCTCTCAAGCCCTTTTAAGGTATTTTTAGGATTTTATTTTATTTATTTGAGTTAGAGAGAACATGGGCATGCCAGGACTTCTAGCTACTGCAAAATCTTGCCAGAGCTGAGCCGCAAGCCTCCTCCATGTGAACCAGCTGACAGAAAGATGGAAAAAGCTACCCTGCATGCAGTTCAAGGGGAGAGAAAAAACACCAGTGAAGGTACTCAACAGTGAACACTGCAAGCTTTATATTTGGTCAGCCAGGCCAAATGAGCCAATGGGTGCAACAGTGGCATGTCTCTTATGGGGGAGGGAGCAAACCGCTCTATAATTGGACTGGAGGCCCACTCCATGGGAGGGAATATATCCCTGATACTGAAAACCTATGACACAGATAGTCATGAGCCCTAGGGGTGTAATGTCTGCTGGAGTTACAAAAAAATGTATATACAATGCTCACCAAAATGCCAAGTAGGCTCTTCTCTTAATGTCCACACGCATATATTAATGCTACTCTCACTTGTGGTTAGAGAAGCTTTTCAGATGGTGGCAACCTTGGGATGACTCAGAAGGCACCATGGTGCTGAGAAGAAGTGACAGAGGAGTGCTCAGCCCTGAAACATCTCAAACCCACCTTCTAGGCTAAGGGCCCATTGCAGAAGAGGGGTTGGAAAGAACATAAGAGCCAAAGGAAGAGTAGGACTCCTTACAACGTGCTCCTCCACACACAAAATGGCCTGGATATCCATGACCTTGCAGTTCCTGATCCTCTCTACACAAGACCATTATAATAGGAGAAAAAGATCATGACATCAAACTGAAAAGAGACTGATTGAGAAGGGGAGGGGATATGACAGAGAGTGAAGTTTCAAACGGTAAGGGGGGAAGAGAGGGAAGTACCATGGGATACTGTCTACAATTAAAGAAGTTGTCAATAAATATAGATTTAAAATAATTTAAAAATCAAACTAGATCTACTTATAAAAACAAAGTCTTGAACTGGGCATGGTGGCACACACCTTTAATCCCTGCACTCTACAGGTAGAGATATGAAGACTGCAACAAGTTTGAGGCCACCCTGAGAATACATAATGAATTCCAGGTCAGGCTGGACTAGAGGGAGATCATACCTTGAAAAACAAAACAAACAAACTAAAAGTCCCTGGGAACTGTAAATATACAATATCACCATGATTGTGGAAAGCTCTACTGAGCAGAGCTATCTAGACAGCCAGGCCTTACAATGTTATACATTTGCAATTAATCAGTCAACATTAAAAAATAAAATGAAATCATTGAACATGGTGGTGTACACCTTTAATCACAAAGAGGAAGGAGGATTGCTGTGAGTTTGAGGCCAGTTTGAGACTAAATAGTGAATTTCAAGTCAGCCTCGGCTATAGCAAGACGCTACCTCAAAAAAAAATAAATAAATATATAAAAAATCTTAACTTTACCACTATGCTTATAATTAAATGTCAATATGCTTAAAAATGATTAATTTGGCCCCATATTATTTATTCATTTGTGGCCTATATTGTTAATAAATCCACCTGATAAAATGTTCCTGGAAGTTTTTATGAAGAAATAGGTTAACTTGTTCTTGAAAAAAAAGGTAGTGTGGATATATCATGAATTAATAGGAGCTTGAGAGCTCCAGAAAATGGTGTTAAAGACAAGAAATATTAATTATCCTGATACAATTAGTGAATATTGTATAAATGTACTGAAATAGCACAAAGTACATGAGAAATGGTTATATTAATTAAAAATTATTTACAAAGTATTTTAAAAGATGGAAAGGCTTATTTCCCGGATTTGATCATCACACACTGTACACTTATTGAATTATGACACTGTGTTCCATAATTTTTTACAATTAAAATAATTTGAAAAATTGAAAATAAGTAGAGAGAGATGGCAACTGTGCTAATTGAACAGATAAGCAAAAAATCCTTAAAAGCACTTCTAGTACTGGTCTTTGTGTCTTAGAGCTGATTTGAGAGAGAGAGAGAGAGAGAGAGAGAGAGAGAGGGAGAGAGAGATCTCATTAGTTCTTTTAGGGATAAAGGTGGAAAATATTTGTTTATATAGGTAAGAAATAGCTTTGTTTCCTAAAACCACAAAGCCAGAAGACCATTTTATGATATGTATAACCCAATGGCACTGTATGAAAACTTTTCAGTGAATTTTTGATTTTAGATTACAAATGTTAACTTCAAATGATTAATTACTTCATCTTGCCTTTCCAAACCAACCTATTTTCATACAAACCAATATTCATCTCCTCACCAAAATCTGAATGGAAAACACAGACAGCACATTTTATTTCATAGCAGATGAAAAACAGGATAGTGAAAGCATGCACACAGACTTACCGAGGTGTACAAGTGTCCCTCACTGTTCACTGCCAAATACAGCTTGGTTTGAACTCCTTCAATAGCCACCACTGATTACCCACAGGGATGAGGTTAAACAGAGCTGAAAATTAATAGAAAGTGAAAAGGTTACACTTCTTGATTTCATAGTTTTCCAATGTGTTCCACAGGAGAACCTGGCTCCCTAAAGATAGTAAGGACTGGACAATATATACGTAGACATGTAGCCACATAAAAACTAAAGCCTCATTCTACCTTCTAGTGTACTTGACTCATGGTTTCCATTACAGTCATGTAACTGGGGCTATAAGTACATATTCTCAAAGACTCCAGGTATAATGGAAGACTCTAGACTCAGTACCCTAGTTTATAGACTCAGAATGAGGAATATTGATGCTTCTTGGGTGATCTACCACCAGGAATTGTTTTGTACATTAAATAGCATCATCCTTTATAAAACTAAGCTTTTTAAAATAATTTTTTCTTAAATTTATTTATTTGAGAGAGAGAGACAAAGAGGCAGAGAGAGAGAGAGAGAGAGAGAGAGAGAGAATGGGCATGTCAGGGTCTTCAGCTGCAGCAAATGAACTTCAGATGCACATGGCACCTTGTGCATCCAGCTTCCATGGGTACTAGGGAATACATCCTCAGACCTTTGGCTTTGTAGGCAAGTACCTTAACCACAAAGCCATCTCTCCAGTCAAAAACTAAGCTTTTAAACTGCTTCCCTAGGTAGTTGACCAAATTTACACAGCCAAGGTCAGATATATCTGTCAGTTGGGAAGTGATTCCTATACTCTTAGAAGAGACATTATTGGTCCAATATCTTCATTTAAATAATCTGCCAGAGCCCACTGGCAGATTCAAACAGTCCCTGAGTGGGGAGTGAGGATTAAGGAAAAAGAAAGACAAGAGAGACAAAAGATGAACTTGGGAAGGCTGTCCGTCAATACCTAGGCCCCAACTTTATTTAGTTTAGTGTTTTTATACTTCTTCTCAGAGCACAAGGATGCAAGTGGAACAAAGGGTAAATACAGGATTTCTCAGAAAAACTGCATTTAGATCAAAGGAACACTTCCTCCCCAATTTCCATATTCTGAGCAGGTACCTGATCTCTGCTTGGCCAAACATTCTGCTTACCTTTAGCCCATTGTCAAACAGAAGTTAAGTCAAGATCAAATGGCTCCCGACAATAATCTATATAATTTCCAATCCAACCCCTCTCCAAGCATATCTAGGCCTTGCAATAATAAGTCATATTCTCCCAGAGAAGATTTTATTAAAGAACAGAAATTTTCCAAGTCAGTCTTGAGAGGGGTCTAGCTTTTAGTCTTGAAGAACAAAGATTAAATCAATAAAAACAAGGAGGCAGATTTTGTGGTGCATGCCTTTATTCCCAGCACTTGATACTCTGAGGCAGGAGAATCATCATGAGTTTGAGGTCAGCCTGGGGCAACAGAGTGAGTTCCAGGACACCCCACACTAGAGTAAGACACTGATTCAGAAAGAAGGTGTATTTTATCAATTTTTTTTCCTGCAAAATAGTTACAAGTGGGAATCCAAATGGTGCCAATGAGGCCTTCATCTCTTCATTTGAAGGTCTGACTGCATGAAACTTACACCCAAGCTCTCCTCACAACCACACACCACTCACTGGAGACAAACAGTGGATGTCCTCCCACTACTAGCTGTCTACTCCCTCCCACACCATGAACAAAAAGAAGAGAGTACATTTTTAAAGCATAGTGCTTATCACACACATCTTTTGAAAATAGCCTGTGCACCTTTCTCTCAGGAGTCATGGACCAAGGCTCATAATTTTTATACTGTTTTGTAAGTTTACTGAGGATGATAAATTGGTCTGTTATTTCCATAAACAAAAATATAGAGATGTCAGTGCATGCTTAAGAAGAGTGTTCTTGGGATCACTCTTTTCTGTGCATATATATATATTCTAGGCAGTAGATAGGATAACATGGATGAAAAATATTAATGAGGAAGGAAGTACTCCTTGCTGAGCCTACAGTGTATCTTTCTCTTAAAATCAGGGTACTTACCAAAGAGGAGCTAGGACATACTGTACGGTTCAAAGCACAAGTGTTCCCACCACAAGCCACTGGTGGTGCTTTATTCAATACTTGTCATAGTAAAGCTGGGCCCTTTTGTTATGTGAGATAAAGGAAACTAATTGCACAGATTTCAAGCCAGGATTCTGTGCTAATATCTGGCAATGCAATGTACAGGAAATAAGTGTAATATCATGAGTATGACATGTATATGTCATATTTTTTGAAGAGGCCTTGCTCACAGCAGGTGCTCAAATCATTCGTAGATAGAAAACTGTACAATGAAACATGATAATTATTTTTGAGACGTAATAAATCACCAATCCCATTATATAAGCCCATCATTAAAAAAATGTGAAAGCTTAAAACTAAATTTTTCCTTATGGTTAGGTTTAAAGATATATTAGTATGCATTACTTGACAACTATAAAACAAATGTAGGTCTGAAACCAGGTTTGGTCATTATAATAGCTAATGGAAGGTAATGATAAATGAAATTCAGAATTATTTCTAGAACTTCATTATTTTACAATATTCTAAACCTTCCTTGTCATCTTTTTGGAATATTTTAAAAATTATTTGTGAGTAGAGAGAAAGAGAAAGAGTGCATGCATGGGCATGCCAGGGTCTCTCACTCTACAAATAAACTTTAGATATATGTGTCACTATGTGCATTTGGCTTTACCTGGGTTTTGAGGAACCAAATTTAGGCCAACAGGCTTTACAAGCAAGGGCCTCTAACCACTGAGTCATCTCCAGCTCTTCTTATCTTTTTTTTTCCGAGGTAGGGTCTCACTCTAGCCCAGGCTGACCTGGAAATCACTATGCATTCTCAGGGTGGCCTGGAACTCATGGCAGTCCTCCTACCTCTGCCTCTGGAGTGCTGGGTTTAAAGGCGTGTTCCACCATGCCTGGCCCTCTTCTTAGTTATCTTAAAGCAACTTTTTTTTTTTTTTTTTTTTTTTTCGAGGTAGGGTCTCACTCTGGTCCAGGCTGACCTGGAATTCACTATGTAGTCTCAGGGTGGCCTCGAACTCTCGGCAATCCTCTTACCTCTGCCTCCCGAGTGCTGGGATTAAAGGTGTGCACCACCACGCCCGGCTCTTAAAGCAACTTTTAACAGAAGAGTTCAGGATATGCTTTGGGTCTCTGCACCTGTCCCAGGGCAGTAGCACTGCAGCAAGCCCTTCACAGTGACAGAGGCAAGAAAGCCACTGCCTTCACACACACACACGCACACCTGCTAGGCAGCCTCCTCCACACATGCTGGGCTTCAAACTCCCCTGACGTGGCCGCCCCAACCCCTCCACCGTCCTCCAATCCAAGGGGGGACATGTCAAAAGACAAAAGCCCCTTCCCACCTTGTCTCCTTCTACACGTCTTCTTAGAGCCAGAGTTGGACCCGGAAGAGACTTTTAGCTTGTTTTTGTCACAGCTGGTCTTGCCTTTGCTCAGGCTGCGGACACAACTGCAGGTATTGGATTTCTCATGCGCTTGGCTTGTCTCTGCTGATGGAGGAGCGAGCGGGGACAGCTGCCGACACGCCGAGATGCCCACAGCACCCCTTCTTTTGGGGCCCCTTGGTGGGTTCACCTCGGGCCCCTCCTCTGCGCCGCCACCCACCTGGGCTCTTCTTGGCCTGCGCTGGGCTCGGGCTTCTGGGCGCTCAGGTTTCCACCGAGGAGGGTCGTGGTCCAGCACCCTCGGGCGGCTGGCAGTCTGGGTCCGAGCCGATGCCACAGCCCCGGGCGGGGAGAGCAGGCTACACTGACCCGCAGGCTGAGGAGACCGGGCCGCCCTCAGGCGTGCTCCTGGCCCTGAGTCCCGAGGACACTGTGCAAGTCCAAGCCTCTCCTGTGGGAGTTGTGAGGCATCCCCCGCCCTGTGCGCACGTGCGGAGAGTGCCTGAGGAGGGAGGCGTGAGAGCGCGGGCGGGGGGGGGGGGTTGCGGTCCCTCGGGAGAGAGGCCAAGGGCACGGGCGGGAGGAGGAGGAGGCTGCACGGGGGAGTGCGCTCCAGCCCTGGCCCCTCCCTGTCCTATTCCACTAGTCCTGCAACTTCCAGGCCTGATGATCACAAACGTTGGCCAGTGCCAGCTTTCAGGCAGTGATCAAACAGGTAACATCCTCCCATCCTCCCCATTGCTGTTCCTGCTGCTGTGTGTGAGGCGCAGTCACAGGACAGGAATTCATCTCCACAGGCCCCCTTCCCCTCCCTCCCTCCCTCCAAGCACAACAGCCTCAGGGCGGCCCTCTCCCTGGAAGGTCAGTCCCCTCCTTCAGGGAGCCCAGCTACTGATCGTCTCCAGCGGGCTTCCCCCACCCAACCCATCCCCCAAATGCCCCAAGGGTCACTCAGCCTAACACCTGTAGAGGCCTAAGGTCCTGCCCTGGTGCCCAGAGCTGGGCCATTGCTTGCCCCTCTGGACAGAGCTTTGGCAGTGAACAGTGATGGAGGAAGAGCCCTGGGATGAGGGAGTTGCATTCAAGGAGCTGCCTTGGCTCTGCTTTTGGGAAGGGGAGGAGTGGGACTGGGTTCTTCCCTGAGTGTCTGACTCTTAGCTGGTCAGTGGGAGCCTGGGCTGGAGCCCTTGGAAGTTTGCCAGACCCCTGCCCCAGCCTGAGTGACATAAAGCCCCCACACACTGAGGTATTTTGCACGGCGACACTTGTTGCCAGCCACTCAGAAGAGGCAAAAGAGGGGCTCAGCCCCAGCTACAGGGGCAGGGGCAGCCACTACAGAGATGAATACCACACTGCCACCCAGTGGTTTTTGCTGACTTTTCATATCATGCCAATCTGTGTGAGGCAACCCCCCTTTTCTCTCTAGGCCCCCTCATCTCTAGCAGGTTGGGTTTGGCAATCCACACAATGAGCTTGAGGAGTTTGCCATAAGCAGTATTTGGGAAATACATAGCCCAGTCTCTTTTAGCTCTAGCCCATCTCCAATGTTTTGATTTTTTTTTTTTACCCGATCCTCAGGAAAGCACCTTCTCTTCCAGGTCTGACCTGGAAATCACTATGCATTCTCAGGGTGGCATCAAACTCGTGGCAATCCTCCTACCTCTGCCTCTGGAGTGCTGGGATTAAAGGTGCACACCACCATGCCTGGCCCTCTTCTCAGTTTTCTTAAAGCAACCTTTAACAGAAGAGTTAAGCTGATGAGGCAGAGGGAGAAAGTGAAGAGAGATTGAGATTTTTCTTGTTTTTTTTTTTTTTTTTGCATCTTTTCTAACCATTCTCTGAGTTTTATTTTAATAAAAAAATAAAATTTAGCCGGGCGTGGTGGCACACACCTTTAATCCCAGCACTCTGGAGGCAGAGGCAGGAGGATCGCCCTGAGTTCCAGTTGACCCTGAGACTACATAGTTAATTCCAGGTCATCCTGGGCCAGAGTGAGACCCTACCTTGAAAAACAAGCAAACAAATAAAATAAAATAAAATAAAATAAAATAAAATAAAATAAAATAAAATAAAATAAAATAAAATAAAAAACAAAATAAAATAAAATAAAATTCATAAATTCCAACAGCTTGAAAGAAGTAGGAGGAAGAAAAGCAAAAAACATCAGCCACCTATATATGGTCTTATCTACTCCTGAATAATGGTATGAATTAAGTAGCAGAACATGTATTTTTCCTTATGAAATCCAAATTTCTGTGAAGCCTGATTCAAAACCACACATGCAAAACAAACAAACAAACAAAAATCCCTAAACCTAGAAGACAGCACTAAATGTGATATGGCTGGTCATCCATATTAGTCCAATATTTGTTTCAGACATTCAAGATAGAATCAGCATTTCATAAAACCTGTCCAAGCTGTGTCAAGAGGCTAGTCTTGTAGATAAAAATAATGAATAAGTTATATCAGAGAAGAACTTAGAGAAAGCCACTATCTTTCTGCATGCTTTGTTGTTTTAGTTTATCTGTTTTATTTTGAGACAAGGTCTTGCTTCTTTCTTTGACTGGTGTGATACTTGCTATGTAGCTTAGACTGGCCTTGCTGAACTATGGGCAGTCTCCCTGCCTTATCCTCCATAGTGCTGGCATTACAAACATGTATCACCTTGGTCAGCATAGCTTTGGTTTCTCTAATTCTGGACTATTTCTTCACAGATTGAAGAGCAGGATGAAAAAATTTCAGGGAGAAAGCAATTACTTGCATTTGTGTTTTAAAGCATATTTAATAAATACTAAAAAACTCTTCCATTTCAATCATAGTTTTGAAGTTGTTAATGAATGCATTTCCTTATTACTTATTCTCTTTGTGTCTACTGTAAACAGATGCTTTCTACATTAAAAGGACCATTTTCTCACAGCTGGGCACCTAGTTGGCATGTAGTGTTTGCTGTATTCTACTCTATGGCCACACTTCTTCATCACTTAAGAGAGTTATTTCTGAGCTGGGCGTGGTGGCGCATGCCTTTAATCCCAGCACTCGGGAGGCAGAGGTAGGAGGATCACCGTGGGTTCAAGGCCACCCTGAGACTACTTAGTTAATTCCAGGTCAGCCTGGGCCAGAGTGAGATCCTACCTTGAAAAACCAAAAAACCAAAAAAAAAAAAAAAAAAAAAAAAAAAAAAAAAAAGAGTTATTTCTCTAACAGGGTAATTAATAAAGATATTATTTTAAAGAAAATTAGAGAATTGACATATTTAACTGATTTGAAGAGAAAGGGAAACTTATCCATTTAAAATAGAAATGCCTATCATTTGTTTTCTTTTCAAAAAAATAAATAATTTAGCTGGGCATGGTGGTGCTTGCCTTTAATCCTAGCACTCAGGAGGCAGTGGTAGGAGGATCACTGTGAGTTCAAGGCCACCCTGAGACTACAGAGTGAATTCTAGGTCAGCTGGACTAGTGTGAAACCCTACCTGGAAAAACCAAAATAAATGAATGAATGAATGAATTATAAATTCTAATTTGCACATTATGAAGTATTATTGGACTGACACTATTATAATAAACCTAGGTAACATAAGCTTAAATGTACAACATCAAACATGTTTTTAGAAATGGATATATTTGGGAAACTATGAAATCATTTGTTATCATGTTGCTTACCATTTCAAGTTAAAATAGCAGAAAAGCAATTATATTGAATTCAATGAGAAAGTCAGATAAAAAGAAAAACTGAAAAAAAATAAAAGTGTAATACAAGTAATACAGATTAATGAACTGCTATACAAATGAGTGACAGTTGAAAAATACAACCTATAATCCTACTCCAGTCATTTAATTAATGAGTTAAAATGAATGCCAAAACTTGTTTGGCTTATGGGAGTAAATATATATAAATTTGAATGGCTATACTTTCATATTGATAGATTAATCATTAAGCATTCTGCTTTTGTGATGGTTTCTGTATACATACCCTAAATGGGGAAATGAAGTTAGCCCCTCAACTTCCCCTCTCTCTTAACATCAAGCCTAGAGTCAATCACCACTAATCTGCTATTTCTTTTGAGATAATTTCCATGTGCATGAATCGAGTTATGGTAATATGTACCTTTGATTGACTTACCATCCTGTGTATTACTCTGACTAAACACAGATTATCATCATCAGGCTATGTTCTTTAATAGTTTTCCGATGTCATTACTACACAGAAATGTCATGCATTTTCAGTGGGAGTTATAAAGCAATGAAAGGCAGAAGCTATGCATAGGTAGGAATGGAATAATTAGACCTATATTTAAAGATCCATAGTAACAAATGGAGCCTAGGTTTTGGTGTGTACATGTGTGTGTTGTATATCTACTAAAATGATTACATACAGTGTCATCTTGATGTATTTAGCATAGCATACTTAGTAAGACACACAGCACAATGAAACCTCAATTCTTTTTATACTTTTCCTCTCCAGGAAAGATATATGAACACCAGATCAAAATACATATATATATTTTTTGTATTTGGAACTAGACATTAAAAGTTAACAGGGCAGCCGGGTGTGGTGGCACACGCCTTTAATCCCAGCACTTGGGAGGCAGAGGTAGGAGGATCGCTGTGAGTTCAAGGCCACCCTGAGACTACATAGTTAATTCCAGGTCAGCCTGGGCCAGAGTGAGACCCTACCTCGAAAAACCAAAAAAAAAAAAAAAAAAGTTAACAGGGCAAAACTTGACCAGGTGGGGCTCATTGGTAGCTTACCATAAACTTCCCTTTCATAGTGCCCATTGTTCCCAGGAAAACAGAGCAATATACTTCCATTAATGCCTTCCCCAAACATCACTTTGTAATATAATTTGAGGAATGTTTTATTATTAATCACTATGTATTAATGTTGATTATTTAATTCTAGTAAAATATATTCCTTCATTTGGTGTGTTGTTTTAAACAGAATGCATGCATAGAGGTGGAGAGATGAGATGGCTTAGCAGTGAAGGCCCTTGCCTGCAAAGCCAAAGGACGCAGGTTCAATTCCCCACACCCACATAAACCAGGTGCACAAGGTGGTGCATGCATCTGGAATTCATATGAGGTGGTTGGAGGCCCTGGCACGCCCATTCTCTTTCTCTCACTCTATCTGCCTATTTCTCTCTCTCCCTCTCTCAAGTCAATAAATAAACAAAAATAAAATATAGAATCGTATGCATGAAAGGGCAACTGGGATTCGTTATGAAACTTTAATATCAACCCGGTAATACAGGAGTTTGCAAAAACAGAAAAATCATCTGACATAGAGGGTCTTTAATCTTAGGAACCAAGAAGAATCATAGAAGATGACTTCCTCTTCTTAGCCTAGGAAGCATTCTTAAAATGTGTAAAGCTCTTCAGTCCTTAATATCAAAAGCCTTGTCTATGACTTAGCTACCTCTAGCTATGTTGTTCTGAAAGTAGTCTTTAGTGCTCAGATCTATTTTCCTCCATTTTTCCCCTCAGGCAATGATGGGGGTGTAGCAGACAGCTTCAGGTTCACTGAGAAGAAGCTGGCCTGCCCTCATAGGACCAAACACAGAGAGCGGCAGTGATGTCTGCTCAGCTTCCCTCTGGCAATTTCCAAGGTACACACTTAACTTTGTGTACCATGTCCCAGTCACACCTTCCCAAAGCCCAGGAAGTGCGCAGACACACACACACACACACACACACACACACACACTACATTTCTGAATCTCAGGGGATACATCCAGGAAGGGATATGCTTTGGGTCTCTGCGCCTGTCCCAGGGCAATTGCACTGCAGCAAGCCCATTACAATGACAGAGGCAAGAAAGCCATCGCCTTCGCACACATGCCCACCAGCTAGGTGGCCTCATCCCCACAAGCTGGGCTTCAAACTCCCCTTATGTGCCCGCCCCAACCCCTCCACCATCCTCAAATCTAAGGGCGGAAATGTCAAAAGGCAAAAGCCCCTTCCCACCTGGTCTCCTTCTGTGCCTCTTCTTGGAGCCAAAGAGTTGGACCTGGGAAAAGATGTTTAACTTGTTTTGTCACAGCTGGTCTTGACTTTGCTCAGGCTCCGGACACACTTGCAGGCATTGGATTTCTGGTGCTCGTGGGCTTGTCTCTTCTGAGGGAGGAGTGAGTGGGGACAGCCGCTGCCATGGCCATGATGCCCATATCACCCCTTCTTTTGGGGCCCCTCGGTGGTTTCACCCCCAGCTCCTCTGGGCCACTGCTGGCTGCCGCCTTCCCCGCCTGGGCTCTTCTTAGCCTGCACAGTACCCGGGCTTCTGCGTGCTCAGGTTTCTGCCAAGGAGGGCCTCAGCACAGCCATGGGAGCTCCTCTGGCGGTGGTCTGGCACCCACAGGAGGCTGGCAGTCTGGGTCCGAGCTGACGCCACAGCCCCGAGTGGGGTTCTCAGGCTACACTGACTGGCTGGCAGAGGAGACTGTGCTGCCCTCAGGTGTGTTCTCCGCCCTGAGCCCTGAGGACACTGTGCAAGTCCAAGAGTCTCTTGTCAGAGTTGCAGGACATCCCCTGCCCTTTGTGGGGAGGGGAGTGCAAGAGGAGGAAGGTGGGGGAGGGGAGGGCAGTCCCTCCGGAGAGAGGCCAGGGGTGTAGGTGGAAAAGGGAGGAGGCAGCGCTGGGGAGCAAGCTCTGGCCTTGCCCCCTCCCCCCCAGTCCTCTTCCACTAGTTCTTGCAACTTCTAGGCCTGATGATCACAAAAGTTGACCTGTGCCAGCTTTCCGGCAATGATCCAACAGGTGGCCTCACATCCTGGCTGTTGCTGCTGCTGTTGCTGTTGCTGTTCCTCTGGGCACAGAGCAATACCAGGATGGGAATTCCATCTCTTCAGGCCCCCTTCCTCCTCCCTCCTCCCTCCTGAATAGCTGGAAGGCCTCTGGCCATAGGTCAGTCCCCGCCTTCCCTCCTTCCAGGTGTGGTGGCATACATCTGCCTTTAATCTCAGCCCATGGGAGGCAGAGGTAGTAGGATCACTGTGAGTTCAAGGCCACCCTGAGACTACAGAGTGAACTCCAGGTCAGCCTAGGCTAGAGCGAGACCCTATCTCAAAAAAATTAAAAAAAATAAAGGAAGAAGAAGAAAGAAAAGATATTATATTTATATATATTACATAATATATTCATATATAAATATAAATATATATAAACTTATATTTTGGGCTGGAGAGATGGCTTAGCAGTAAGGTGCCTGCCTCCTAAGCCTAAGAATGCCAGTTCCAATCTCCAGCGGTCCCAATCTCCAGGTCCCACGTTTAGCCAGATGCAAAGTGACGCAAGGGCCCAATGCCACATTTGACCACAAGGGGGCGCACGTATCTGGATTTCGTTCACAGCAGCTCAGAGGCTGCTGGTGTACCCATCTCTGTCTTCCTCTCCCTCTCTCTCTGTCTCTTTGTGTGCCTCTCTCAAAAAAAAACCTTGCCGGGAGTGGTGGCGCATGCCTTTAATCCCAGCACTCAGGAGGAAGAGGTAGGAGGATTGCCATGAGTTCAAGGCCACCCTGAGATTACAGAGTGAATTCCAGGTCAGCCTGGGCTATAGTGAAACCCTACCTCAAAAAACCAAAAAAAAAAAAAAAAAAAAAAACCCTTATATGTAAACATGTAAATTTATATATATCATAGTTAAGGTTATATGTAAATTTATATACATAAATACACACACACATATACATATATATATATTGGTTTTCAAGGTAGGGTCTGGCTCTAGCTGAGGCTGACCCAGAATTCACTCTAGCATCTCAGGCTGGCCTTGAACTCATGGCCATGACCCCTCTACCTCTGCCTGCCCAGTGCTGCTGGGATGAAAGGCATGAATGCCACCACACCCAAAGTATTTATTATTGCTATTGTTATTATTATTTGGCTTTCCTTATTATCATTATTATCACTACTACTACTACTATTATTATTATTATTTGGTTTTCATCATTATTACTATTATTTGGTTTTAATAATAATTATTATTTGTTTTCATTATTATTATTATTATATTATTTTTATCACTATTATTATTACTATTATTATTTGGTTTTCCTTACTAATACTACCACTACCACTAATACTACTATTTGGTTTTCCTTATTATTATTACTATTATTAGTTTTTCCTTATTATTATTATTACTATTACTATTGTTTGGTTTTCATTGTTATGACTGTTATTACTATTGTTATTATTTGGTTTTCCTTATTATTACTACTACTACTATTATCTTATTATTATTACCAATATTATTATATTATTAGGTTTTCATTATTACTACTGCCACTACTACTAATTACTATTATTAGTTTTTTTCCCGTGGCTGCAGTGCAAACTAGCATGGAACTCAGGCCGCAGTCCTCATCCTCCTGTCCTCCTGTCCTCCTGACCTGTGTTCTGTTCTGTGTCCAGCGGCATCCAGGTCCAGGTCCAGGCACAATGCAGGCATCATCCTTGGTGCTGGTGGCTTTGTTCACATGGCGGTGGCGGGCGGTGGGTAGGGGATGGCAGGGATTTGAACCCAGGCTCCTTTGGCTTAGCGGGCATGTGAGTGAGCTCCTGAGCTGCTGAGCCATGAGTGCAGCCTTTCCTTACACCCCCTGAGCTGCTCCTTACACCCCTTGGAGTAACATAAAACTGATGTCCAATGGAGGGGGGTAGAGGGAGTTAGGATGAGGGTCGAGGCCATGCATTCAAGACCAGTCTGAGACCACACAGTGGGTTCCAGGTCAGGCTGGCCTAAAGCCACACCCGACCTCAAAAAACCATATTAATAATAATAACAATAACAATAATAAAAATTAAATTAAATTAAAAAGTAAAATAAAGTAATAAAATAATAAATAATAAGATAAAATAATAAATGCTAAAATTAAAAAGTTAAATAAAATGATAAATTATTAATAAATAATAGAATAAATAAATGAAATAAAAAATAATAAAATTGTGGTCAATTTGCTTAGAAGGAGGAGGAGGAGGGTCATGGCATGAGTTTGAGGCCAGCCTGAGACAACAGAGTGGATTACAGGTCAGACTGGCCTAGAGCCACACCTGACCTCAATGGTAATCATAATAATGATGATGATGATGATGATGATGAAAAAAACAAACTCGGGCTGGAGAGATGGCTCAGGCAGTTAAGGGACATGCCTGCAAAGCCTAAGGACCCAGATTTGACTCTCCAGGACCCACATAAGCCAGATACACAATGTAGTGCATGCATTTGGAGTTTGTTTGCAGCGGCTAGAGGCCCTGGCGTGTCCATTCCCTCCTCTCTCTCTGGGTCTCTATGTCCCACTCTATTGCTCTCTCTCTCTAATCAATAAATAACTAAAGTATTTTTTAAATATTGATTTTCATTTATTTACTTATTAGACACACAGAGAGGTTGTGCACTGGACAGGCCTTGAGCCAGGATGCCAGCCACATGGCCTTTTAAGATTTCTTTATCTTTATTTCTTCCTTTAATAATTTACAGTTATTGCCGGGCATGATGGCACACATCTTTAATCCCAGCACTCGGGAGGCAGAGGTAGGAGGATCACTGTGAGTTCAAGGCTACCCTGAGATGACTACAAAGTTAATTCCAGGCCAGCCTGGGCCAGAGTGGTGAGACCCTATCTCGAACAGCAAAAAACAAACAACAACAACAACAAAATTACAGTTATTTATTCATTTATTATTTACATTTATTTATTATTATTTAGATTTATTTGCTATTTAAATTTATTTATTATTATTTGTATTTATTTCTTTATTATTGATATTTATTTATTATTTATACTTGTTTAATATTTATACTTATTAGTTTATTATATATATTTATTATTTATATTCATTTATTTAGTATTTATGCTTATTAGTTTATTATATTTATTTCTTTTATTTATTATTTACATTCACTTATTTAGCATTTATCCTTATTTTATTATAGTTATTTATTTATTATATTCATTTATTTAATATTTATACTGCTTTACTTATTGCACTTATTTATTAGTTATATTGATTTATTATTTTATTTATTTTTTATTTATATTCATTTTTTGATATTTATCCTTATTTATCATATTTATTGTTTTATTTATTATTTATATTGGCTTGTTTAATATTCATACTGATTTGTTTATTACATTTACTTACTTATAATATTAATTTATTGTTCTATATTTACTTATTACTTATATTTGTTGATTTAGTATTTATTGTTTATTATGTTGACTTATTCGTGGAAATTTATTTAATATTTATGCTTATACATTGATTTATATTAATTGATTGATTATTTATATGTATTTATATATTATTTATAATCGTGTGTTTAATATTTATCCTTATTTGTTTATTATATTTATTTATTATTTCATTTATTATTTATATTCATTTATTTAGTATTTAATCCTTATTTGTTTATTATATTTATTTATTATGTTATTTATTATGTGTATTATTTTATTTATCATTAATGTTCATTTATTTAATAGTCACCCTTATTTGTTTATTATATTTATTAATTTATTTATTTACTTATTGCTTTTCTTATTTATTGTTTATATTCATTTACTTAATATTTATACTGATTTATCATATGTATTTATTGTTTTATTTTTATTATTTTGGTTTTTCTTTTTTGTTGTTGTTGTTTTTTGAGGTAGGGTCTCACCACTCTGGCTCAGGTTGACCTGGAATTAACTTTGTAGTTTCAGGGTGGCCTTGAACTCACAGCGATCCTCCTACCTCTACCTCCCAAGTGCTGGGATTAAAGGTGTGCACCACCATGCCCAGCTATTTTTATTATTTATATTTGTTTGTTTAATATTTATCCTTATTCGTTCGTTATATTCATTTATCATAATTATTTATTTGTTGTTTTATTGATTGATTATGTATATCTATTTGTTCGTTTTATCATTTCACCATTTATTGGTGAGAGAGAGAGAATGGGACCATCGCATGCCATGGCTTCTGTTGCAGTCAGGTTTGCATTGCTGGCAGAAATCACCCGACTAAGAGCAGCTTGTGGAAAAAAAGAGGTTTATTTTGGCTTACAGGCTCGAGGGGAAGCTCCATGATGGCAGGAAAAACGATGGCATGAGCAGAGGGTGGACATCACTCTCTGGTCAATGAAGGTGGACAACAGCAACAGGAGAGTGTGCCAAACACTGGCAAGAGGAAGCTGGCTATAATACCCATAAGCCCACCCCCAACAATACTCTGCCTCCAGGAGGTGTTAATTCCCAAGTTGCCATCAGCTGGGAACCTAGCATTCAGAACACTTGAAGTTTATGGGGACACCTGAATCAAACCACCACATTCCGCCCTGGCCCCCATAAACTGATAACCGTACATGATGTAAAATGTAATGCATTCATGCAAATTTAAAAGTCTCCATAGTTTTTATCAATTCCAATGATGTTCATACATCCCCATGATCCAAGGTCTTTTAACTGAGCCATAATACCAAAAATATCCCCCCCCAAAAAAAAACCCATAATGGCACAGAATAAAACATCCACACTGCAAAGGATGGCATTGGGCAAAACAAAGAAATACTTAACCAATACAAGATTTTAAACAACCAGGGCAAACGTCAAACTCTGTAATTCCAATCCAACAACTAGTCAGTGACAAATCTCCAAGTCCGATACTTCTAACCAGCAACAAGTCTCTGGAGTTCCGCCCCTCCAGCTAGGCTACTCACAGTCCTGGAAAACTTCATCCATGGCCGGCAGCTCTCCTTGGCAGCCATCTCATAGTCCCAGCATCTCCACTGGGTCTCCACTGCAACCCACGGTCCATCCTCATGGCCCCATGGGATCTCCATGCAGGCATCCAGCAAACCTGCTTCACACTGCCCATGGCCATTTCCAAAATACAAGACCGCGTTAAAAACTCAATGACCCTCTCTTTCCTGCATTTGTTATACTCCATAATACCAGGTAGGGTGCCAATTTGTTAATCCAGGGGGGAATAAATCAGACTTTGAAGAACAGGACACTCCTTTACATTCAGGCCCCTTCAAAAGAGTCTGCATTCTTCCTGTTACCCAAGTGCAGGCCAGCTGGCCCAATCTCAAAGGTTGTAATCTCTCAATTGCAGCTTAATGGGCAGAGTTCACCCAAAGATTTCATTTTTTCTGTGCCATATCCCTCTGCTCACACCAGTTCATTTTTACGCAAAGCAACCCTGCACATCTTCTCAGGACAGGACGCTTCTCACACAAACTGCTAGCCCAGTCCAAGTAAAGCTCTTTCTCACCCTCATAAGCCAAACCTCACAGTTCATAGTTCTTACTGCATTCAGGTCTTTCAGCTCTGACCAGAATAGTCCATTAAGCTGTACTTACAGCACTGCAAGGCATGTCTTAGGCCAAGATTTCAAATCCTTCCACATTCCTCTTGAAAATCAGCTCCAGAAGGCCAAAGCCACACAGTCATGTGTCTAGCAGCAATCCCACTCCTCAGTACCACTTTACTGTTGCAGTCAGGTTTGCATTGCTGGCAGAAATCACCCGACTAAGAGCAGCTTGTGGAAAAAAAGAGGTTTATTTTGGCTTACAGGCTCGAGGGGGAAGCTCCATGATGGCAGGAAAAACGATGGCATGAGCAGAGGGTGGACATCACTCTCTGGTCAACATAAGGTGGACAACAGCAACAGGAGAGTGTGCCAAACACTGGCAAGAGGAAGCTGGCTATAATACCCATAAGCCCACCCCCAACAATACTCTGCCTCCAGGAGGTGTTAATTCCCAAGTTGCCATCAGCTGGGAACCTAGCATTCAGAACACTTGAAGTTTATGGGGGACACCTGAATCAAACCACCACAGCTTCCCAGGGACCACGGGAACCGCTTTGTGCATTGGGAAGTTGGGATTCGAACCCCGGTCCTTGGGCTCCACTGACAGGCCCCCTAACCGCTGAACCACCTTGCCAGACCAAAAGTAGATAGAGCTCAGTGAATGAAGCTGTCAGACAGCCTGAGAGAACAGAAACCAGCCCTTCAGTCCCTTACACTCTCCCAATTAGAAGAAGGAAGGAAGGGAGGAAGGAAGGGAAGGAAAGAAGGAAAGGGGAGGAAATGACTTCTTTAAGTGACAACTTCCATCAATAGAAACATATAAAAAGATGAAAATATCATCCGTTTGTAGTGTTGGGATGCCCTTGCATTCATTCTCCCAGTTGAAAATCCTACAAGTTATCTGCTTTTTAGCGGTTTCTGGGGAGTCCCTGCTGGATACAGAAATCATGTCTGGGGGATGGAGAAATGGCTTAGTGGCTAAGGCGCCTGCTGCTAAGCCGAAGAACTCTGGTCCCAATGTCCAGCTGTTCCAATCTCCAGGTCCCACGTTTAGCCAGATGCAAAGTGAGGCAAGGGCGCAATGCCGCACTTGCCCACAAGGGGGCGGACGCATCTGGATTTCATTCACAGCAGCTGAGAGACTGCTGGCGCGCCCATCTCTGTCTCCCTCTCCCTCTCTGTCTATCTCTCCAAAAATGAATAAAAAATAATTTAAAAAATTTAAAAAAAGAAATCATGTCTGGGGTACCAACTGACTCCGAGTGCGGTACCGAAAATTATGCAGGAGACACAGACAAGGCTAGCATGTACCCCAACCGCCCTCCCCCTGTTGAAGAATGGGAAGAAGGGGCGACTGGGTGGGGGGCAGAGGCAATGGTGAGGCAGAGGCAATGCATCCATCCGGGAAGTACAGGACAGGATGGGAAGAAAAGGTGGCAAAGCAAGCTCTGCTTTTAAAGAAATGAGAGTTTTTTTTTACTTTCAAAAACGTGCAGGGAAGAACTAGAATGAATCACAGTAGTGCTTGTTTTTTAAAGTGTTCACCTAAACCGGAGTTAGTTCCGTTCACAGTGGCAGGAAAGCCTAGCAATTCATTCGTACTCCCACGTGAAAATCCTACAAGTCATCTGTGTAAAATTAAACATTTATTTTTCTTAGTGGTTTCTGACGAGTACCAGGCAACTCCACCTGCAGAACCGATAGTACATAGGAGACACGTAGAAGGCTGGCATGTCCACCAAACGCCCTCCCCTCGCCTGGTGAAATATGTAAGCCAGATGTATAAGGGGGCACATGCATCTGGAGTAAGTTTGCAGTGGCTGAAGGGCTGAGCGGTGGTGGCAGAGGCAGAGGCAGAGGCAATGCGTACAGGACAGGGTAGGAGGAAAAGGCTCTCTCTCTCAAGAGACTCGTGATAGGATGGGAGTGGTGGATGGCACTATGCATTTCCAACAAATGTGCACGGGCAACCAAAAAGTCAGACCCTAGGCTGCTGTTGTAACACGCCTGGTCTCGCAACTTTCTTTCACCACCTTACGCTCCAAATAATCATACGCTAGATGGCGCTCCAGGATAGGGTAAAGCACCACTACTGCCCGTCCACCACCCCCCACACCCACCCCCCCACGCTGGAGGAAGGGCAACTAAGCATGCGTGGGCAATCTGACGGCTGCACTCACACATGCCAAGCTGCCCCTGTCCTGAGCTCTATCTGCCTTCTCCCATGAAGAATGGGAAGAAGGGGGGCAGCAGCGGCATACTCAGAAATGTAACCCACCTTCCCTCCCTTCTCCGTGTGAAGATTGTACGCCCGCCCTGGTGGAGACAGCGATGTGCATGGGTGGGAGGGGAGGCACAGGACAGGGCTATCTATCTATCGCAAGAGACTCAAGTGTCATAATGGGAGTGGTGGTGGGTAGCACTATGTACTCCCACGGAAAGCGTGTGAGCACGGCAACGTTTGGCCAGCTGTCGTGCCTCCTGCCAGGGCACACAAGTGAGAAAATATCCTAAACTGCTGTAAGTAAACAAGCTGGGTGGGTCACCCAGCCTTTACCGCCTCGCAGCATTCCAAATAAGCATCCCCTAAATGCTCATTTCATCTAAGATCAGGTAAAACACTGGACCCAGGTAGAGGGAGGAGAGATGAGTCAGGGGAGATTCATACGGAGCAACTGAAATGAGATTGGAAAGCTAGATATTTCTCAGTGAACGAAGCTGTCAGACAGCCTGATAGAACAGAAATCAGTTCCTCAGTCCCTTACACTTTCCAACTTGAAAGAAAGAAAGAAAAGAAAGAAAGAAAGAAAAAAAAAAAAGAAAAGAAAGAAAGAAACAGAAACAGACAGACAGAGAGACAGACAGACAGAGACAGAGAGAGAAAGGAAAATCCTACAAGTCGTGTATGTAAAAATAAACGTGTTTTTTGGTTTTTTTTTTTTTGTTGTTTGTTTGTTTGTTTGTTTGTTTGTTTGTTTTTTTCTTCTTAGAGGTTTCTGGTGAGTCCTGGGCAACTCCACCTGCAGAACCGATAGTACGTAGGAGACACGTAGAACGCTGGCATTTACACCAAACGCCCTCCCCTCACCCGTGGAAATACGTAAACCAGATACATAAGGGGGCACATGCATCTGGAGTTTGTTTGCAGTGACTGAAGGCCCTGGCGTGCCCATTCTTTCTCTCTCTCTCTCTCTCTCTCTCTCTCTCAAATAAATAAATAAAATCTCTCTAAAATACTTTCAAAAAAGAATGGGATAGCATTCTTTCTCTCTCTCTCTCTCTTCTCTCTCTCTCAAATAAATAAATAAAATCTCTCTAAAATACTTTCAAAAAGAATGGGATAGAGGTGGCGCAGGATTTAATCCCAGTACTTTTTTTTTAGGAGGATCGCCAGAGTTCGAGGCCACCCTGAGACTACATAGTTAATTCCAGGTCAGCCTGCACCAGAGTGTGTCCCTACCTCAAAAAAAAAAAAAAAAAAAAAAAAAAAAGAATGGGAAGAAGAACACACACAAAAAAACACAAACAAAGGCCGGGCGTGGTGGCGCACGCCTTTAATCCCAGCACTCGGGAGGCAGAGGTAGGAGGATCGCCAAGAGTTCGAGGCCACCCTGAGACTACATAGTTAATTCCAGGTCACCCTGCACCAGAGTGTGACCCTACCTCGCAAAACCAAACACACACACACACACACACACACACACACACACACACACACACACACACGGCATCCCCATCAGTACTTAAATGTGAGACTGGAGTTCCTTTGCAGTGGCAGAAGACCTCATCCATTCCAAAAACCTGGAAAAAACTATGTCGTCTCAGGAAGCTAGAGCTATCATCTCTCTGTCTCTCTCTCCCTGCTCTACCATTTCTCAGCTCTTTAAACAAATAACTATAAGTGATAGATAAGAAAAAGAAATTAAAAGGCTGGCCAAGGTGGCACACCTGCCTTTAATCCCAGCACTCAGGAGGCAGAGGTAGGAGGATCGCCAAGAGTTCAAGGCAAGTCTGAGACTACATAGGCTGAAGCCAGGTCAGCCTGGGCCAGAGTGAAGACTCTACCTCCAAAACCAAAAGAAAAAAAAAAGAAAAAACACAAAACACACACAGAGTAAAAAGGGAGTGTGAGGACACAATGAAAAACACATCTCTGTTGACCATTCACACTACCATTTCTCATTCCTTTTTATTTCTAAAACTTTTAACTTTAGTTCCTTTGCAGACAGAGAGAGAAAATGACCCAGAAGTTATTCATTCTCGCACACACACATGGTGGGTGAACCTCTTTCATCAGCTCTCATCATTCCAGACGCTGACCTGGAGGACTTCATGTGAGTCTCAGGGTGGCTCTGGGTCTAGCTGAGACCTGCAGGGAGCTCTCTGTCTCTCTGCCTGTTTTCTGACCATTTCTCTAGCTCTTTAAACAAATAACTATAAGTGATAGATAAGAAAAGAAATTAAAAGGCTGGGTGTGGTGGCTCTTCTCCCCTAATCCCAGCACTTTAAAGGCAGAGGTAGGAGTTCGCCATGAGTTCAAGGCAAGTCTGAGACTACATAGGCTGAAGTGATGGTCAGCCTGGGCCAGAGTAAGACTCTACCTCCAAAAACCAAAAGAAAAAAAAAAGAGAAAGAAAACAAAACAAAAGAAAGTAGCAGTAAGAGTAAAAGGGAGTGTGAGGACACAATGAAAAATCCTGCAGGTTATCTCTGTTGACCATTCAGAATATTTCTTTTTTTTTTAAGACACATAGTAATCTAGATAAAGATCACAAAGCAGCCTAATATGGTGGTGAACCTCTTTCACTCCAGCTCTCACTCGTTCCAGAAAAATGCTGACTCAGGAGGATTTCCGTGAGTTCCAGGCCCCTCTGCCCTCAGAGTGAACTCTGGGTCTACAGGGCCTGTTTTCAACACACTGTCTCAATTTCAAACAGCAACCTGTGGCACCCCAGTGAGGGCCTGTTTTCTAACATCACTAGGATTTCACCGCTCTTGTGGTCTTTCAAACAGCAACCTCTAAAAAAATGGCAAGCCGGGTCCGTTTGGTGGCAGATGACTTTCCACCAGCACTGACAGAGGATGGGGATCTCTTGCTGAGTTCCTCCCCACCCCTGCAGGCCCCAGAATCTGGTCAGCCTGAGCTGGTGGGGGTGGGGCTCAAAGAACGGCCTAAACAACAAGTGATGTGGCCCAGTGATGGGCCACTTTTATGGGGGGACTTTTCTGTTGTTATGCAGTGCTTGTAAACAGAATTCTGGGCTAGAAAAACAGATCTTAAACCGGGCTGTGGCGGCAGCCCAACACCTGCCCCAGGGCAGGCTGGCACAGGCAGAGGCAGAGGAGGACACACACCACACACACCCACACACACACACATCATCTCTCTTTTTGGCCTTTCTGTCCCACCCAGACTCACAGGGCTATTCTCCACAGGTTTTGATGGAGCCAGGCAAAATCATGCAGATTATCCAGCTCGCTCACAGGCTACCTATTTATTTCTAAGGGTGAAAAAGATAGCCAGCCACTCCAAAAAATGCATCCACTGGGAGGCAGAGAGGAGGATTGCTCAGAGTTGGAGGTTCCTGCTTGAAAAATGCATTCAAAAAGAAAAAGAAAATTAAAAGAAAGAAAGAGAAAGAAAGAAAGAAAGAGAGAGAAAGAAAAATGCATTCAAAATAAAAGAGGAACAAATCAAATGCATTCAAGAGTTCACCTTCATTCATCTGTATTTTTGTCTCACTGACTTTTGCTAGAACTCACTCTGTCCCTAGAATCTTAAAACAATGATCCATCAATTTATTACCTCTTTACACCTAAATGACAAAGTGCTGGGATTAAAGGCTGAGAAAATTTTATGGACAGTTCTCAGTTTTTTTGGATCCCAACTTTCAGGAAAATATTTTAAAATCAAAATAAACATTTAAAATTACAATACCTAGCAGTTTTTTTGGACAAGCCCTCCATAACAACACATCAAAATGTCACCCTTTAATATAATTTTATAATGTATTAAAAACTCTTATATACATTGAATTAAATATAATATATATTAAATGAAAGAGTATTGCCTGGAAAGCCTGTTGTGCCCAAGTTCAGTTCCTCCCCTGTCTAATAAGCAACAATACACTCTGAGACCTGGTGCATCCTAGGTCCCCTGGGCCCCAAACCTCCCTCCCTTCTTTCAAAAACAAAACAAAACAAAAAAAAACCAAAAAAAAAAAAAAAAAACTAGCAGATGGCTCCATGGTGAAAGCAGCTGGCCTCCCAAAAGGGGAGATTGCATCCAAAAGAATAAGGGACACCAGAAAATGAGCCAGCATGTGCAGTGGCTTTGGCCTGGAGGCCTGTTCCTCCCTTTTCTCTCTCCCTCCCCTGTCTCTCTCATAAAATAAATTTAAAAAAATTAAAATTTATTTAAAGAAAAAGTTGTGTGTGTGTGTCGGGTGGCAAGAGAGGTACCCAGGAGGAACAACACATAAAAAGGAAAAAAAAAAAAAAAAAAAAAAAGGCCAAAGGCTGGAGAAATATCTTTTTGGTCAAAGGTGCTGACCTGCAAGGCCAGATTCGATTCCCCAGGACACAAATACAGCCAAAGTGCACAAAATGGCGCATGAGTGGTGTGCACATGCAGTGTCTGTTGTGCCTCCCCCTCTCTGTCTCTCTCTGTCTGTGTGTCTGTCTGTGTGTGTGTGTGTCTCTCTGTCTCTCTCTCTGTCTCTCTGGCTCTCTCTCTCTCTCATAAATAAAAAAAAAAAAAAAAAAGAAAAAGCATTTGCCTGCAAAGCCAAAGGACCCCAGTTAGATTCCCAGGACACACATACAGCCAGATGCACAAAATGGCATGCATCTGGAGTTCTGGATGCCCATTTTCAGTGCCTGGAGGCCCTCTCTGTGTCTCTCTCTCTCTCTCCTCTTACTCTCTCAAAAATATCTATAAAAATAAACAAACTTTTAAGCTGGGCTGGTTGCACATGCTCTTTAATCCCAGCACTCAGGAGGCAGAGGTAGGAGGTTATATTCCATGAGTTTGAGGCTGACCTGAGACTAGATAGTGAATTTCCAGACCCTCCTTGCTCTGGAAAACTCCAGAAAACAAAACAAAAAAAAACAAAAATCAAACAAAACAAAACAAAACCAGGTTGAGCCAGGCATGGTGGCACATGCCTTTTATCCCAGCAACTGGGAGGCAGGTCAGGAGGAGCACCATGAGTTCCAGGCCAGCCTGAGACTACAAGTGAATTCCAGGTCAGCGTGGGCTAGAGTAAGACCCTACCTCAGAAAACCAAAAAAATTTTAAAAATAAAATTTTAAAAATAGGGATGGAGAGATCTGGACCATTAAATTCCACAGAATAAAACAGAACACATCACCTTTGCACACCCTGCACATTTTTTTGCACAAGGGGGCACACGTTTCTGCAGTGGCTAGAGTCCCTTTGTGCATGCCCATTCTCACTCTCCTTTGTTTTCTCCCCCTTTCTGTCTCTAATGAATAAATAAGTAAATAAAAATAAAATAAAGTCTTCTAAAATTAAAAATTAAAGTTTAAAGCTTGGCATGGTGGCTCACGCCTTTAATCCCAGCACTCAGGAGGCAGAGCTAGGAGGATCGCCATGAGTTCAAGGCCACCCTGAGACTACATAGTTAATTCCAGGTCAGCCTGGGCCAGAGTGAGACCCTACCTCAAAAAAACAAAAAAAAAAAAAAAAAAAAAAAAAAAAAAAATTAAAAAAGGAAATGGGGTGGGTGGTACACGCCTTTAATCCCAGCACTCGGGAGGCAGAGGTTCTTTTGAGGATCGCCATGAGTTCCAAGCCACCCTGAGACTACATAGTTAATTCCAGGTCAGCCTGGGCTAGGTGAGACCCCCCCTCCCCCATCAGTTTTCTTTAAAAAAAATCTATCAGGGGCTGGAAAAATGGCTTAGCAGTTAAGATTCACTTCCCAAAATAGAATAAGGAAATTATGGGTTTGAGACCCCTTCACATGGTGGCACTTGTGTCTGTAGTTCATTTGCAGTAGCTGGAGGCCCTGGTGTTTACACGTTCTTGTCCTCTCATTTCCCAAATGTTTCCTCATCTGGATCCCTATCCTGACTGGAGGCCCTGTTGGAATGATCCCTCCTCCCTCCCCATCTCTAATAAATAAATAAAAATAAAATCTTTTTTTAAAAAAATCAAATTGATCTGTACTGTGGATTACTTATTTTGCAGTTCTGGGACCACATAATGAATTTCAGGTAAGCCTGAGCCAGAGGGAGATCATGGTTGGGAACTCAGGGGTAGAAAGATGGCTTCAACAACAAGAAGAAGAAGAAGAAGAAGATTAAATTTAAAAGTACCCATAATATACAGCATGTGCACAAAATGGCATGTGCATTTGCAGTTGGAGGCCTGTTTATTTGTTTCTGTCTCTGCTCCCCCTAGATTTTTTTTCATTTAATATTTAAATTAAATTATTTAAGAAAAAAATTATTTATGTTTTAACAGGTTGTTGTTGAGTTGGAATTTTCTCTGTGCCAATACATGCCCTGCAAAATAAAAGAAAAGAAGGAGATCAGAGATTAGGCCAGGTGTGAAACCCAGCACTTGCAGGCGTGCATGGTGGTGGATGCCTGAATAATTCCAGCAACTGAGGGGTCACAGAGAATTTCATCTCAGCCTGGACCAGGAGGATTGCCATGAGTGAAAAAACAGCCTGAGAAATGCTGGTCAGAAACAGCTCAGCGGTTAAAGGTGCTTGCCTGCAAGGCTAGCTGGATCCATTTTCCACACACATACAGCCATGTGCACAAAATGGCACATGCATCTGGCATGCATTTTCAGTGCCTGGAGGCCCTGTTGTGTCCATTCTCTCTCTCTATCAAATCAAAAAGGAAAGAAACAGGAGGAACACTGGCTGGAGATATGGCTCTGTAGTCAAAGGTGCTTGTGGCTTGCAAAGCCTGTAGGCCCAGGTTCTATTCCCAGTGGGACTCACACATGTGAAGCTAGAAATGGATATACCAGAAGCTCTGCAAACTCCAGAATCAGTTATAAGTAAGACAGTGGCTCAAAAGCCAGACCAGGTGAAAGAAAGATGGATGGATGAAGACTTCTAACATGTTTTGCTCCACCCCGGCCAGTGCAGGCCAACAAAACCACCTCCCTCCATAGGTGAGCTTATGCATTTTCAGAAGCTTGTCTTTTTCTATAAAGAACACATTTTAAAGTTTTTCTGGTTATTCTTTTCTTTCTTTGAACTGTCTGCCTGCTTCCTAGTTTTTTGTTTTGTTTTGTTTTTGTGTTTTTGTTTTTGTTGACTGGAAACTTTATCTGTAGCCCCAAGCTGGCCTGGAACTCCAAGAGCTAAAAATGGAGATCAGAGTTTAAAAGACAGGCATGGTGGCTCATGCCTTCAATCCCAGCACTCAGGAGGCAAAGGTAGGATTGCAGGTAGTTCAAGGCCACCCTGAGACTTCATAGTGAATTCCAGGTCAGCCTGGGTTGGAGTGAAACCTTTGGAAAACTTGGAGCTGTCAAACCAAAAAAAAAAAAAAAAAAAAAGGAAATCAAAGCTGGGTGGTGGCACATGCCTTTAATCCCAGCACCCAGGAGGGGCTCAGGAATTTAGGAGGATCCCCGTGAGTTCCAAGCCATCCTGAGCTGGACCGAACAAAAGAGTCTATCCTGAGCTAGCAGGCGGTGTACCCATTCCCCCTCCACCTCAGTTTTCTGTTTCTTTGCTTGCAAATAATTAAACAAAAACGTGGTGCATGTGTCTATATTCACACCCCAGGAAGTAAGCAAATTATATAAATAAAATGAGATGCCTTAAAATAAGAATAAAATGTTAAAACAAGAGCAAAGAAATCTACACACACACACACACACACACACACACACACACACACACCCCAAGTCGGTGTCTCTTGGATGGGTGCTGACTGCCACCTGCTGGAATGATGGTGGTACCGTATATGTGTGGAATTGCACCAAAATGGAGTCAAATAGTTTGGGAGCGCAGGGATGTAGGATGCGGGGATAGGGGACACATGTGTATGATGGGAGGGATGGAGGAGCCCTAGGGCGACTGTACTTGAAATCTGTCCAGTATTGATCGTCACTGAATATAAAAGACCCCTACTTTAGGCAAGTTACACTTGTTTTGTTTTTTTTCTAGGGAGGTAGGTCTGGCTCTAATGGGTAGTGACCATCATATTTTTAGCAAGGTATCTTCCTCCTTTACGACTGTCTACCATTTTGAGGCAGGGAGGGTCTCTCATTTCGCTGCTCATTGGGCCCTGGTGCCCACTCTTTCTCCCTCTCACTCCTTTTAATTAAATAAATTAAAAAAATTTGCCGGCCACGGTGGCGCACGCTTTAATCCCAGCACTCTGGAGGCAGAGGTAGGAGGATTGCCATGAGTTCAAGGCCACCCTGAGAATATAGAGTGAATTCCAGGTCAGCCTGGGCTAGAGTGAGACCCTGCCTTGAAAAACAAAACAAAACAAACAAATAAATTTTAAAAATTAAAACATATTATTTATCTCCATTAGTCAAATGTGATGCACCGGCCAGTAATTCCAGCATTTGAGAAGTCGAGGCCTGAGTTGCAGTCGTCTTTGCTCTATATTGTGTTCAAGATCAGCCTAGGGTGTCTATCTCACCTCCACCACAAATTAATGTTCAGACACCAGATAGGTATGGTGGCGCTCGCCTTTAATCCCAGCACTTGGGAGGCAGAGGTAGGAGGATAGCTTGAGTTCAAGGCCACCCTGAGAATACATAGTGAATTTCCGGTCAGCATGAGCTGCAGTGAAACCCTACATCAAAAAAAAAAAAAAAAAAAAAAAAAAACAAACAAAAGGCATCCAGGCCTCTTGGAGTTGTAGGAAAGACTTTCTGGAGTCTTCTCTGTCTATGAGCCATCTTTTCTTGGAGATCAAAGACATGGATGTTGGAGCAGTATTAAGTAATACTGAAGCACAGAAACTAAAACAGAATGAATGAGTTACTCTCTTTAGAGCTATGACCTTATCATTCCCTACTAAAGTTGAAGGGTAGGAACCACACGTGACAAATTGTCACTTGGGCTCATCTTACCTTGAAGATCATCTGGGAAAGTTCTTTGTTGAAAGTTGTTCCTCCAGTACTGTTGCAAATTGGAGACTTGCTCTTGATCCAGGCACTCGCTATGTGAGACCCCTTGCCTTTACAGGAAACCACTGACTTCTCCACCCTGAGTTTGCCATCGTCCTCTGCTGGCAGACTTCTGTCACAGGCATCTGACACTCGAAATTTGATGCTATTGACCACAGTCAAACTATGTCACACTGCATTCACTTAGCACAAACCCTAAACCCATCTGGCAGGTGAATGTGGCTGCTCCCTTGCTGTTTTCAAGAGTTTAAAGACATTATAAGTGTCTTTTGGTCTTTTGTAAAATTGGCAAGCCTAGAAATGTTCTTCTCTTGCTACCCAAGTTGTCAATTGCACCAAGAAGGTGATTAAAAAGAGACAAACGTGAATGGGACACATTCACAGCACTGGTTTCGTCTTCAGGTATCCCACAGTTTTAGGAACATTCCCTTTGTAATAGCGGGCTGGGGAGATGGCTGAGGTTAAAACCTAAGGTGGGGGCGAGCTGTGATTAAAGGAACCCAAAGAGTACCTCTTCCCAGCCCAAGCCTGGTCCACAACAATATTTCTACAACCTGATACACTAATTTACATAAAAAAGAAATTCAGTGCCAAGAGACTCGCTCGAACTTTGGTGATTCATTGTCCTGGATCATCACCTGGTGGGCATGAGAACTCTCCTCCCAAGAAGCAAATCCTGTTTGTCCTCATTTGCATGGTGCGCATTGCTTGCTGGGAAATTGCATGTAGGCACTCACCCTAACTGAAGAAGAAGGACTGCTAAAATACAGATATCTTTGCCCCAACTACTAGCTCACTTGAACATTTTAAAGTGTTATTAGTTTTAAGTGTAAGAAGTAGATCTTTTTATTCCTTTATTTTTCCTTTTAAAAACTGCTCTTTTTGCAACATGGGTCTTTATTGTTTATTGTTCTTTGTTTATTTTTCCGGTAGGGTGTTTTATCACCCAGGCTGACTTTGAATTCATTAGGTATCCACAGAGTGACTTTCAGTTTCCTGTAGTTCTTTTCCTTCAGGTTTTCTGATGATGGAACAAGAGGCATGAGCCATCACGCCCTGTTCTCTTTTATTTTTTACTTCTTCGAGAACAATAAGAACAAACAAAAAGTACAGATGCATGTGCCTCTGGCTAATGGGTACTGGGAAGTCGAGCATCCAACTGGGGATTTTAGGCTTCACAAGCAATTGCCTCACCGCTCAGGCATCTTTCCAGGCCTCTCCTTTCTGTAAGCAATATTCACACATTGTGGTTGAGATTGGAGGTCTCAGCTATGATGGTGTTAAGCTTCTTTTACTGTTTTATTTTCGTTATGTAAGAGCGAGAATGGGCGTGCCTTTAGCTGGTATAAACGAACTCTACCCTCATGCACCACTTAACAGTTTTGTATTTGCAAGCAAGCTTCTTAACCGCTAAGCGATCACTCCTAGCCTTAAAGAAAGCATTTTTATCATTTATTTGCAAGCCTACAGAAAGGGAGAAAGAATGGGTGCCCCCAAGCTTGTAGCCACTATAAAGGAACTCCATTTTGTGCATCTTGATTTGCGTGGGTATTGGGAAATTGAACTTGGAATTAATCATTAGGTTTTCCAGGAAAACGTCTTAACCACTGAACCATCCTCTCTCTTTTAAAAATTTTTTTAAAAATTATTTTATTTATTTTTGGAGAGAGTCACAGAGAGAGACAGACAGAGAGGGAGAGGGAGACAGAGATGGGCACACCAGCAGTCTCTCAGCTGCTGTGAATGAAATACAGATGTGTGCGCCCCCTTGTGGTCAAGTGTGGCATTGCGCCCTTGTGTCACTGCATCTGGCTAAACGTGGGACCTGGAGACTGGAACCAGGTTCTTAGGCTTAGCAGGCAGGCACCTTAACCGCTAAGCCATCTCTCCAGCCCATCTCTCTCTCTCTTTTCAGAGAAACTAAAATGCATGTAACTTGTTAAACCAGGTATGTTTTAATATGGTGGAAGAAAGCAAAACAACTTTTCAAGAAGACTCGGATGTTCCTGAAGTTTCAAGCTCACTTCAACGTCTAGACTGATGATAATCTCTTCAAGTGCGTTCCTTCAGATACCTGCCTCTTAGAGAACATAGGAATGTATATGCACACAGATGATACATGAGAATTTCTCCTCCTAATTATACCTAGTTGCTACATCTTCAGGGCACAAGATTTTTTTTGGGGGGGGGTTCTTTCTATTATTTTTTTGAGTATTAATTCTTATTAAACTTGACCTTTGGATTTTATTTTATATTTTGGTTCTTTTTGAGGTAGGGTCTCACTCAAGCCCAGGCTGACATCGAACTCACAGAGATATTTCTACCTCTGCCTCCTTAGTGCTAGGATTAAAGGTGTGCACAACCATGCCTGGCAAACTTGGCATTTTTATATGTTTTATTTATTTTTTGGTTTTTAGAGGTAGGATCTCTCTCTACTCAGGCTGACTGACCTGGAATTCACTATGTACTCTCAGGGTGGCCTCGAACTCACAAGGATCCACCTACCTCTGCCTCCCAAGTGCTGGGATTAAAGGTGTGTGTCGCCATGCCCGGCTTCCATATATTTTTTTTATCTCTGTTTCATTCACCACAATCTTGCCTATCTTTCATTTTGAATCATTATCATGTATTTTGTTGGGGTCCCCCCCCCAAGGCCAGCTCAGGAGGGACGATAGGGTCTCTGCTGAATTGGGGTGAGCAGCACGGAGTCACGACACAGACTCCGGGAGTTGGGTGAAAGCGGAAGTGAGAATCCACAAACTCGTTTATTCAGGAAGTGCACATGGGTTTTGAGGGGCTTGGCTGGCTAATCCTTGTATGGGGTGGTCCCCTTTTGGTGACCAATGACAGCCTGTCTCTGGATAGGACATCTCGTAGTAGGCTTCTCACAAGCATGGGACTGTAACTGTTGTCACATCAAGCCTGCGCAGAACGCCATTTTTACAGAAGCCACTTCCTGTTTTCTTCTGCCACGTGGTCTGGCTAGGACCAGGCCTTATATTGTGCCATACAGTATCTGTCTTCAAATGTGTTTCACTGAGCATTCAAACTGACACTGTCCTAATCTCCCTTGACATTTAAGCCTTTCAGATTCCCTTTATCTTGTTACTATTAGATGATGAGGATGAGGAGGATGATGAGTGTGTGTGTGTGTGTGTGTGTGTGTGTGTATACAGAATCCTCAGCAGGTATCACTGCATTACGCCCCATCTGATCCATTACATGTATGAGATTCATTTCCCTGATCTGCTTTCTCACTTTTTCTCTTGTATTGTTGCCTAGTGACATTATATACAATCAGGCTAACTTATTTTCTGAAGCATTTTGAAGTAAAATAACTTTAAATTAATACAAATATAGAAAGGACATCATATCTAAAACACTGAACGCATGCATATCTTATCTTTAAATATAGAAATGTAGGCAAAACATGCTAAAAGCACTGGAGACAATTTTACCTGTCTGTTTAAGTGAACCAATTTAATAAATATGTAGTAAGAACCAAGAAATTGTTTTTGTTTAAAAAAATCCACTAGCACAGGATAATGACTTGGCATCTGTGGTAGTTTGAATATATGTCCCCCAATATATTCAATGTTTTATTACTTTATAGTTTGCATCTGCAATCACCTTGCTAGAGGCAAGGTCACTGGGGGCCGGTCTTAAGGTGTGGTGATGGTTTGAGATTCCATTGTAAAGATATGCAAATGTGCCTAGCAGGAGTTCCTGAAGTGTGCTGTGTGACCTTTTGGCGTAGTTCTGTGTGCTGTGGTGGCTGGTTGGCTTTTCTTTCTCTGCTTGGCCCTGTGGAGAAAGGCTTCTTGTCAAAACTTCCCCTGGATCTTTAAGCTTAAATAATTAATATCCCTTCCTCCATAACTGTGCCTGGTCTGGAAGTTCATCTCAGCGAACCTGAAGCTGTCTGCAACAGCATCTCTGTTTCAAAAAATTTTTTGTTAAATTTATTTACATGTGTGGATAAGCATGTTAATTACTTAAGGAGAAAATACTAATTGCTTAAAGAGAAAATCTATAGTTGCAATTTTTGGATCCTAGTAATAGTAGAGCTTGAGAACTCTTCCTACCAAGATGAGGCCAACTTTTTGATGGAGATGAGGCTCTTTTGTGGGACAGGAGACACCCTGTCCTGAAAGTCTTTCCTGAAACAATAGGGGCTTTTTGGACCATCTAGTGAAATCAGAATTGAGACAATGACTAAAATAAAACACAGTTTAACTGTATATACCTTTTCTTTAAAAATTTAATTGCATTATGATTTAAAGGGTAACTGGACTCACAAGTTTCAATTTATATGACCATTTACTTAGTCAACTTCATATTATGTAAACATTTTAAAGTATAAACCTAAATAAATGATATTTATATATAATATACAAATGTGCATATATATGTTATATATGTATATAACATAAAAAGATACATTAAGTAAAAAGTAAAAATTTGTACTTTGATTTAGATATACCATTGTTAATTTAGACTATTCATTTGGTTTTTATTCTTTCCTCTTTCTTTCTTTCTTTCTTTCTTTCTTTCTTTCTTTCTATTTGTTTTGTTTTGTTTTGTTTTTCAAGGTAGGGTCTCACTATAGCCCAGGCTGAACTGGGATTCACTATGTAGTATCATGGTGGCCTGGAACTCATGGCGATCCTCTTACTTCTGACTTCCAAGTGCTGGGATTAAAGGCATACACCACCATGCTCAGCTTGGTTTCCTTTCTGTAGTACTAATTTATAATCTTAAACATGCAACTTTGCAAACATGAGTTAGTAGAACTACAAAAGACAACATAGAACATAAAGAGATAAAACCTTTAATATGATCATTTTTCTTATTAAATTAGACAAGTTAAAAACTTTAACTGGCTGGAGAGATGGCTCAGTGGTGGAGGTGCTTGCCTGCAAAGGCTGATAATCCTGGTCCAATGCCCCAGTACCCATGTAGAACCATATTTACAAATGGGCACATGTATCTGGAGTTTGTTTGCAGTGGCTGTGGCCCTGGCATGCCCATTCTCTCTGTCTGTTTCTCTTCTATCTCTCTGCTTGCAAATAAAGAAAAAAAAATATATATATATTGGAGAGACAGAGAGAGAGAGAGAAGGAGAGGAATACAGAGATGGGCACACCAGCAGCCTCTCAGCTGCTGTGAACAAAATCCAGATGCACGCACCCCCTTGTGGTCAAGTGTGGCATTGCTCCCTTGAGTCACTTTGCATCTGGCTAAATGTGGAACCTGGCGATTGAAACCGCTGGAGATCAGAATTGGTGTTCTTAGGCTTAGGAGGCAGGTGCCTTAACCACTAAGCCATCTCTTCAGCCCAAGAAAAATATTTTTTAAAAACTGTTGAAAAATAGAGACAGAAAAAAGCAATACTCTTTTGTCATAATGCCACAACTATGGGTTAAAGTTTTACTAAAAATATAAATTATTAGGGCTGGAGAGATAGCTTAGCAGTTAAGGCGCCTGCCTCCTAAGCCTAAGAACGCTGGTTCCAATCTCCAGCAGTTCCAATCTCCAGGTCCCACATTTAGCCAGATGCAAAGTGATGCAACAGCGCAATGCCGCACTTGACCACAAGGGGGCGCACACATCTGGATTTCGTTCACAGCAGCTGAGAGGCTGCTGGCACGCCATCTCTATCTGTCTTCCTCTCCCTCTCTCTGTCTGTGTGTCTCTCTCCAAAAGAAAAAAAAAAACTATATATATATTTGAAGACTTAATAATATAGCCATTTGTCTTATATACAAAGAAGCTTATCCAGTTTCTTAACATTACTGTTGTTGTTGTTGTGTTGAGGTAGAGTCTCGCTGTAGCCAAGGTTGTCTTGGAATTCACTAGGTAGTCTCAGGGTGGCCTCAAATTCTTGTCAATCCTTCTACCTCTGTCTCCCAAGTGCTGGAACACCCATACCAATCCATGTTTCACCCCCTAAGCTGATTATCTGGAAAGCGAAGTGTGAATTTTATTGATCAAATAATTTAGAGCTCATTTTTGTTTATTTTTAATTAATTAATTATAATTAATTAATTTGCAAGGACAGAGACAGAGAGAGACTATGAGTGTGCCAGGACCTCTTGCCACTGTAAAGGGACTCCAGATGAATACACCAGTTTGTGCATTAGGCTTTATGTGGGTGCCAGGGAACTGAACACCAGGCTAGCAGACTTTGAAAACAAGTTCCTTTAACTGCTGAGCCAGTTTCCCAGCCCTAGAGTACTTTATAAAGTGGTGTTTGAAGCCTGCTTGCCACTTTCTTTTTTGTTTCTTTTAAAATTTTTCAAGGAGGTCCCCGTAGCCTCCAAAACATTAAAGGCTTTTGCCAAAGCCCTTGGTTTCCCTTGAGAAACAGATAGTAAGACCCTATTGCTGAAGACATCTCTTGCCTGAAAGGCAAGGTCACTGAGAAAGCAAGCTGGTGCTGAGCAGAAAACCTTCTCCCTGTAGACCAGCCAACTGAAAGCTGGAAAAAGCTGCACTGCATGCAGCCATATGGGAGACAGAAGTCATCAGCAGTGAAAACAGTGGACACTGAATACTCAAGCTTGGCCATACAGGCCCAATGACTGAACAGGTGCAATAGTGGCATGTCTACTCTTGGGGTAACCAACTGCTCCATAATTGGACTGAAGGCCCTCTCTACGGGAGGGAACACATACCTGGTACTGAAATACCTAAACAAAAGTCTATGGCAGGTGAGGTCATGAGCCTTAGGGGTATAAAGCCTGCTCTATTCTGAATAAATGTATATATTATTCCCACCAAGCTGCCCTGAAAGCACTACACTTAATGTTCATGTTCACATATTAACGCTACTCTCACTTCTGGTTAGAGAAGCTTCTCTTTTCAGATGGCAATGACCACTGGAATGACCCAAAAGGCAACATAGTGCTGAGAAGAAGGGATGGAGGAGTGCCCAGCACTGAAACACCTCTGTCACACCCTCCAAGGCTCAGGGACCATTGCAGAAGAGGGGGTGGATAGAATGGAAGAGCCAAAGGAAGGGTATGACTTCTTACAATGCAACTGCCCAGACAGAAATTGACCTCGATATCCATGACCTTGCAGTGCCTAGCAATACCTTCGCAAGACCCTCAAAATAGAAGAAAAAGATGATGACATCAAATTAAAAGAGAGATTAATGGAGAGAGGGAGGGGATATAATGATGGAGATTGGAGTTCTAAAGTCGAATGGGGGGGAGGGGAGGGAAATATCATTTTGTATGTAAGTATAGAAGTTGTCAATAAAAAATAATAATTAAGCCGGGCGTGGTGGCTCACACCTTTAATCCAAGCACTCGGGAGGCAGAGGTAGGAGGATTGCCATGAGTTCGAGGCCACCCTGAGACTACCTAGTGAATTCCAGGTCAGCCTGAGCTAGAGTGAGACCCTACCTCGAAAAACCAAAAAAAAAAAAAAAAAAAAATTAAAATATTTTTTATTCATTTATTTTCAGGCAGAAAGAGAGAGAGAGAGAGAGGAGAGAGGAGTATGGGCACACCAGGGTCTCTAGTCACTGTCAACGAACTCCAGACACATGTGCCACTTTGTGAATCTGGCTTTAGGTGGGTACTGGGGGAATCAAACCGAAGTCATTAGGCTTGGGAAGCAATGATTTTAACCACTGAGCTATCTCTTCAGCCATTCTTTTTGCTTATTCAGTGGGAACATAACCCTTATCTTTTGAAAGCAAATGTGATTTCTGGAAGCAACATAAAGTTGTCAGGTACCAAGAAAGTGATAAAGGCAGTCATCAAATTCCACAGTTGTGAATATAGATCCTTTGAACCAGAAATGAAAATCATAACTCACCGGCGGCACAGTGGAGAATGAACTAAACTGGGTAGAAGAAAATGCTAATTGTGCAGCGTAGATGCTCAGCTCTTTGAGAAACACGAATTCTTTCTTCTTGCTGGCCACCTCCGTGTTCAGTGGCCTCTGTAGTGTATGATCTAATAAGCTGTTGTGAAATTGCTCTGGTTGCAAAACTATAGCATTGATTGTAATTTAATTCTATGTGATTCTCCCCCATCCAACCCTGAGGTAGTGTCTGTTATTTTCTTGCTTCTTGAATTTTATTAAATATATATATATATATATATATATATATATATATATATATATATATATTCCTACAATTTTTAGTTTATTTGTCCTGGTGTTATAAAAAGAGTATCATGTACTACGTGATGTTTGGACTTGTTTTAAAATGACTGTAGATTTCTATGATTCATCTGTTTTGTATTTAGTTGGGGTCCCTTTGTTATGACTGCTGTATCATATTTCATCCTGTGACCACAGTTTTTAAAATCCGTGTCACACTTCAAGGACACTTAGATTGCTCCTGGTTTTGCTGTGACAAGTAGTGACATCATGAACATTCTTACACCTAGGCTCTAAGAGTACCAATGGAGCAGTGTTTCCAAAAATAAAGTTTAATTAATTGTCCTTTCCGCTAACATATCTAGACATAAGAATGGAACCATTTTATGTTTCAATCAGATGTAGGCACAATTTTACGAGAGGCATTGCTAGAAGATGAATTCAACTTTCATTCCTTATTGACCTACTTCCATCTATAGCCAGAATGAACTCATCCTTTGAATATTTCTATGGTCTTGTTTTCTCTTATAAGAAAGAATAATACATGTGATGATGCTATGATTATGTAATTATATATAGTGCTGTATGGACACGAGTGGCTGTGATGTGCATATGGTATGGCTAGATGAGTTCTCCCAACTTAGTTTCAGTTCAAGGTAATCTTACTTCTATTTCTGGCCTCGCTGAGATCTAGTATCTGCACTTTTCCTAGCACACGCCCAGTCATGACCTTAGAACCCTGTTACCTCTTATAGAGCAGGGAAGAGGGTGGCTAGAGAGACCAGTAAATCATTTCTTACCCATGTAAAGAGATTTATCTCCAACCAGCCTAACACATGCCAGGGCATCTCTGAGATCACTCATGACCTTAAGATACAGGAAGCATCCCATTTAGTGGACTCGTGTTTATGAAGTATATCGTGCCTAGCATCAGAAGCCTTTCTTTAGTCTTGTGCCTGCAAAGACCTCTAGGCTCTTTGTTGTGTTTAAGGAGAAAACTGGTTTTGGAGGTACCAAGTACAGTCTGAACCTGTCTGAGTTCATTTGTTTATTTTAGGTCTCCAGAACTTAGACATTTAAAATACGATCACACCCCTGTAGTGACAGAAAGATAAGAAAGCCCTGTGAAATGAGTTTACAGCCAAACATCAAAATTCTGTTTTTCTTTCTTGTGTTGATCATGTTTCTGTTTGGTACAAATTTCTCCCAAAATTCAAGGATTTGAAGAGACGGCCTTGTACTTAGAAGGTCTTGTCTTTGTGTCTCGCTTACAGGTATGCAGTAGGGTCACTTGAGTCACAGTTTTCAATGTGTACATGCGACTGTATGCCAGGATAAACTTTCTGCAAGGGCAGTAGATTTCCCAGTTTTTCTCCCTTCTTGATAGAGCCTTTATACTTAATTGGCTTAATGTAGAAAATTTTGACACAGAAACCTAAAAGAAAATAAAGATGTTATTTGGGCTTCAATAACCTGAGTCAGAAATTTAAAACACAAGAACTGAATTGGGTGATGGGCATGGTGGCACATGACTTTAATCCCAGCTCTGAGGGGGCTGAGGTAGGAGAAGCACCATGAGTTTGAGGCCAGCCTGGTGCTACAGAGTGAATTCCAGGTCATCTGGGCTAGAGCGAGACCCTGCCTTGAAACAAACAAACAAACAAAACAAAAGTGAAAAGAAAGAAAGAAAGAAAGAAAGAAAGAAAGAAAGAAAGAAAGAAGAAAAGAAAGAAAGAAAAAAGAAAGAAAGAAGAAAGAAAGAAAGAAAGAAAGAAAGAAAGAAAGAAAGAAAGAAAGAAAGAAAGAAAGGAACCAAATGAACTCAGGGGATAAATAAAAGAAGATGACAATTCTTTTGAAAAATATGACTAGGCCGGGCATGGTGGCGCACGCCTTTAATCCCAGCACTTGGGAGGCAGAGGTAGGAGGATCGCTGAGAGTTCGAGGCCACCCTGAGACTACATAGTTAATTCTAGGTCAGCCTGGACCAGAGTGAGACCCTACCTCGCAAAACAAAACAAACAAACAAACAAAGACTAAAATCACAAGCTGCTTAAGGGAGAATAGATTTAACTGAAAGCTAATGGAGGCATGGAAGAATAGTAGCAGAAAAGGATTAGGTAGTGGACAATTGCCTCAGAACAATGTCAACTCCAAGACAATCTAATAAAAGAATTAGACTTTAAAAAAAAAGGAAATAATCAAAATGAAAATATAAACATTCCTAAATATCAAAAGGACTAAAAAAAAAACCCAAGTATTATAGTACAATAATTACAAAAAAGTCTGAGTAGGTTGGACCAAATGTATGAATTGTCTGTAAATATGAATGGGTTTAACTTGTCTATATATTTTTCCTATTGGCTTGAAAAGTAAAACTCCATTTTTGTGCTGTGTAGAATAAAGCACGATGATGAAATAAGATTAAAAGCAAAAGGCTAAAAGTACTTAGGTGAAGATGTGCTAAGGAAGGGGAAGCAACAAGAAAGTGGGGAGTAGGATCTTCTACCAAAGAGTGAGATGCGGGCCAAAATGCATTGCCACAAGGCTAACTGCCATCCACAATAGTAATAGCCAACCATGTATTAACATAATGGAGCAGAGATGAAAGGGAGAAATAGAAACCCAGCTAAGTCAAAGAAGACCTTAACATACTACTCACAGTGCAAACATGGAAAGTGAGGGCAAGAGGACTAAAGCTGTAGCATTGTACTGTTCAATATGATAGCCACTAGCCACACAGGGCTAGCACTTACAATGTAGCTCATCTGAATTGAAGTGTGCATCAGGATAGATACACATTTTATTTTATTTATTTATTTATTTATTTAGTTAGTTAGTTAGTTAGTTATTTTTAGAGAGAGAAAGAGAGAGAGAGAGACAAAGACGAGAGAGAGAATTGGCATGCCAGGGCCTCAGCCACTGCGATCAAACTCCAGATGCTTGCGCCACCTAGTGGGCATGTGTAACCTTGTGCTTGCCTCACCTTTGTGCATCTGGCTAATGTGGGACCTGGAGAGTTGAACATGGGTCCTTGGGCTTCACAGGCAAGCACTTTAATCGCTAAGGCATTTCTCCAGCTCCACAGTACATTTTAAGTACATGGTATAAAAATGAATAATATTTCAATATTTTTTGAGACAGGGGCTTCCTGTGTAACTTTGGAACCCACTATGTAGACCAGGCTTGCCTTAAACATGCAGAGAGCCCCCTGCCTCTGCCTCCTATGTGCTAGAATTACAGGCACACTTTGCAGTTGTTTAGTTGTTATTGTTTTGTGATAGAGCATTACTACATAGCTCAGGCTGACCTTGAACTCATATAGCAATCCTCCTACCTGAATGTCCCAAGTGCTGGGATTAAAGATGTCAGTCACTGCATCCAGCTACAATGACTTGACAATCATTACATTTGAAATAATACTTTGGACATATTGGGCTGAAGAAAGTGTTGAGATCATTTTCATGTTTATTTTGCTTTAATAATGTCCCTAGAAATTTTAAAGCTATGTATACATCTTGTATTTTTTGTATTTTCTTTTTTAAAAGCCTTTTTATTGACAACTTCCATAAACATAAACAATATACCTTGGTCATAATCCCCTCAGCTTGTATTATATTTCTATTGAACAATACTGTTACAGAAACTCCAAATAAATTCCATAAGGTATATCTTTTGGATATTCATCATATATAATCATACATAATTGTGTATGAATAGATACATATTATGTGTATTTAAACAATGTGTGAGACCTTTGCACTGAAAATGGTTAATACAACTAAAAACCTTAATCATTTTAAAACCCAGATAGAGATACAATGTTAAGTTGACCGTGAACACGAACCAGCTCAATCCCATGAGAATGAGCATATACTTTGGTAAAAGGCACAAGGGGGCGCTGGGAGCCTAGCTCCATAGCAGCACTTGAGTAGCATGCACAGCACCCTGGGTTCCACCTCCAGCACCAACAAAGCACAAGAGAACTTCCAACAGCTAACACTGGGAACTCCTGAAATGTCTGTGGAAGGAGAGTGGGTGAACTGTAGAATGCATATGCATGCAGTGGATGAACATGGCTGCAAACACATGGATGACTCTCACAACTGTGACATGTAATGCGAGAAACCTGTATCATCTTTTCAAAGCGATGAAACTCATGTATGGTGCCAGTTTGGTCCTTATTGGGGACAGCCACTGAATGCTAGCTAGCTCAAGGGGTCTCTGGGTGGCTGGTTACCCTCTGTGTTTTGATCTGGATGCTGGCTGCCAGTGTGTTAACTGTGTAACAATCCATCAAGCTGTCCACTTACACACTGTGTCCTTTTGGTCCATATGTTATATCTCCATAGAATGTAAACAACCAAATACACTTGTTTAGGGTGGAGTTGCCTAGTACCTGGAGTAGCAGGAGACCTGCCTTATTGAAAACACATGTTAGGAAATATTTCACATTCAATTACTGTGGAAATACTAACATTTACAAATTGTGAGATTATTATACATGAAAGTGTGCATCCATTATGCCCATCGCTGCTGAAAATATCATTTATAATTTTTTTAAAAATGTTTATTATTTATTTATTTATTAGAGAGACAATGGGTGTGTCAGGGTCTCTAGTCACTGCAAACAAACTCCAGATGCATGTGCCATCTTGTGCATCTGGCTTATATGGGACCTGGAGAATCGAGCCTGGATTCTTAGGCTTCATAGGCAAGTGCCTTAACCACTAAGCCATCTCTCCAGCCCTATTTACAGATTATTTTTAAAATGTTTATTTATTTATTTGAGAGAGAGAGAGAGAGAGGAGAGATAGAGAAAGAGAGAGAATGGGTGCACCAGGGAATCCAGCCACTACAAACGAACTCCAGACGCATGCATCCCCTTGTGCATCTGGCTTATGCTGGTCCTGGAGAATCAAACAGGGATTCTTTGGCTTTACAGGCAAACACCTTAACCTCTAAGCCATCTCTTGAGCCATATTTATAGGTTTTTAAAAGCTAATCTAGAGATGGCTTAGCAGTTAAGGCACATGCCTGTGAAGCTTAAGGACCCAGGTATGATTCTCCAGGTCCCACATAAGCAAGATGCACATGGTGGTGCATGCATCTGAAGTTCATTTACAGTGGCTGGAGGCCTTGGCATGCCCATCCTCACTCTCTCTCTCTCTCTCTCTCCCTGTCTGTCTCTGACTCATAAATAAATAAAATCTTTTAAAAATCTTTAAAAAAAAAAAAAGGTTAATCTACATAGGAAGCTGGGCATGGTGGTACACACCTGTAATCCCAGCACTCTGGAGGTTGAGATGGGAGTATCACCATGAGTTCAAGGCCAACCTGGGGCTACAGAGTGAGGTTCAGGTCAGACTGGGTTATTGTGAGACCCAACTTTAAGAACAACAAATAAAACAAACATAAAAGCTATGTGGCCACAGAAGAGAAGCGCTTCAGTCAGATGTGGAGTTTGGTGGGCTATGTTCATAAAGTGGGATTCAGGGAAAGTATTGTAACAGTTTTGAAATGTCTCTGCTATTTTCTGACATATCCTTTATGCTCTAGATTTTCTCATTTTGAAAGAAATATGAAATGGAATGTCAGATGGTCCCCAGAGCCTCAAGTGTTTGTGATTAAACCTCCTACTTAGTCCCCAGCTGGTGGAGCCTTTGGGAGGTGGAGCCTTGCTGGAGGAGGTGTGTCACTGGGGGTGGCCCTTGGTTAGTCCAGCCCATTAGGGGGATCCTAGCCAGCTTACTCAGGTGAGCCAGCTCATTACCATCCTTCCTCCACCATAAGGAAGCTTCCCCTCGAAACTGTAAGCCTGAAATAAACCCTCTCATTCTATAAGCTGCTTCTGGTTGGGTGTCTTGTTTCATCAACCAGAAGGTAACTGTTATCTGTTATGCTGTGTATGAATATATATATATATATGGAATTTATAAGCATCAACATCTCCAGTCTAGTGTCCAAGGACCGCATAATCTCTTACCTCGTCCAGATAGTCGAACACCATTGTTGATAGCATTTTTATTCTTGTAAGGTTTCTCCTGGCCCACAAGCATTCCGGTGAATGGCGCATACACAGTAGAGCCATCAGAGCACAGGACATCCACACCCTGGTGATCCTTTGGATTTCTAGGATATAAAGAACAACCAGCAGGGACTGAAGAGATGGCTCAGTGGTTAAAGGCACTTGCTTGCCACGCCTACCAATCCCAGGTTCAAAATTCCCTAGCTGGGCTGGAGGGATGGATTAGTGGTTAACACTTGTCTGCAAAGCCAAAGGATGTAGGTTCAATTCCCCAGGACCCATGTAAACTAGATGCACAAGATGCATCTGGAGTTTGTTTGCAGCAGCTGGAGCCCTAGTGTGCCCATTCTCTCCCTCTGTCTCTGTCTCTTTTTCTCTCTCAAGGAAAGAAAGAGAGAGAGAGAGAGAGAGAGAGAGAGAGAGAGAAGAAAGAAAGAAAGAAAGAAAGAAAGAAAGAAAGAAAGAAAGAAAGAAAGAAAGACAAAACTCCCCACCATCCTTGTCATAGGCATTTGTTTGGAGTGGCAAGACACACAAGCACACACACACACGTGCAAATATTTTTTTATGAAAGAACCAGACTAAAGGATTTCCCTGCAGAAATATAGTACCAGGAATGCGGTGTTAGTCCATTGTTCCCAGCTCTGGCCAGTAGAAATGGAAGCTGCCAGCACATGTTGAAATGCCCCATTTTAACTACTCTTCCTACAAGTAGTAACAGCCATGTTGTAAATATCAAGAATTTAAAGTAATATTTAGCATATTGTAATCCTTAAATAGATGTTATTAATATATGGTATTTTAAGGAAATGAGAGTTAAAATTATCCTCAATTGTGAGGTTTCTCTTTTTTTAAAAATTTTTTAATTATTTTTTTTGGAGAGAGACACAGAGAGAGACAGAGACAGAGAGAGAGAGGGAGAGGAAGACAGAGATGGGTGCGCCAGCAGTGTCTCAGCTGCTGCAAACAAAATCCAGATGTGTGCGTCCCCTTGTGGTAAAATGCGGCATTGTGCCCTTGCGTCACTTTGCATCTGGCTAAACGTGGGACCTGGAGATTGGAACAGCTGGAGATTGGAACCAGTGTTCTTAGGCTTAGGAGGCAGGCACCTTAACCCCTAAGCCATCTCTCCAGCCCTAATTGTGAGGTTTCTTGATGACCCTTCAGCTCAGGCTTTGCTCTGGTGTCACTGTATACTCACACCAGGTTCTTGTCTCTTCTAGTAGGAAACTATTGGACAGTCAGACTACCAGGACCAGATGGTTAGAACTGTGTATGCAGCGATACTGGTCAGGTTCCAAGGGAGAAGCTAAGATGTCACTGTATAAGTCAAGGGCATAAACTTTCTAGTATTCACCAAGTCACTTTTAGCAATTCTGAGGCCATTTTTACTGTTTCTGTCTCTTGTCCTATCTCAGGTATTTGAGGTTGCTTTGTAAGTTGTGTCTCTGTGAGAGTGCCACTCTAATTAGTATAAAGATCCATGATACAGTTGGACACATGGTTATTTCATTTGACAGTGCTTCCCTCAGGGTGTGCATATTATTGAAAATTCATAGGCTAGGAGGACAGTTCAGTCTGCAAAGTGTTTGTCTCACAAGCATGAGGACCTGAGTTCAATACCCCCAACCCATGTAAAAATGTCAGGCGTGGTAGTTTTCACACCAAGGGCTGAGGAGACAGAGACAAGAGAATCCCTGGGCCCTGCTGGCCAGCCAATCTAGTCTACTTGGCATGTTTCAGGATAATGAGACCCTGTCTAAACAAAAGGTGGGTGGCATTCCTGAGGAACAATGCCACATGTATGCATAAACGTGCACGTGTGTGTGTGTGTGCGCGCACGCACGCACACACACACACACACACCTGAATTTTGAGAGATGGCTGAGCAGTGAAGGTGCTTGCCTGTGAAGCTTAAGAACTCATGTTCGAATCTCCAGGTCCCAGGTAGCCAGACACAGTGATGCAAGTGTATGCAATATTGCACATGCACCACAAAGGGGGCACACACATCTGGAGATTGGTTGCAGCAGCTGAAGGCCCTGAAATGCCCATTGTCTCTGTCTCAAAAAATAAAAAATAAAAAAAGAAAATTCATAAGCACAGCTCCCATTGTCTGGGATCAAGAGATTCTCTTGGGATTGGGGTGTAGGAGAGGGAAAAAAGAGGTTTTATTGTTTGCCTATGGTCTGCATCTAACTTTTAAAGATTTATTTATATTTATATTTATTTATTTGCAAGCAGAGAGAGAGAGAGAAGAGAGACAGACACAGAGAGAATGGGCATGCCAGGGCCTCTAGCCACTGCAAACGAACTCCAGATGCATGTGCCCCTTGTGCATCTGGTTTACATGGGTCATGAAGAATCAAACCGGGATCCTTTGGCTTCGCAGGCAAATGCCTTAACTACTAAGCCATTTCTCCAGGCCCCTGTTTCTAACTTTAAAATTTTTTTTTTAAAAATTTATTTGAGAGGGAGAGAAATAAGCACATAGTGAGAGAGAGAGAATGGGCATGCCAGGGCCTTCAGCTGCTGCAAATGAACTCCAGACACATGTACCACCTTATGCATTTGGCTAACGTGGATCCTGGAGAATTGAACCTGGGTCCTTTAGTTTTGCAGGCAAATCCCTTAACCAATAAGCCATCTCTCCACCCCTGCTTCTCACTTTCATATTTCAGATCCTGGGTCGGTAATAGCATGAGAAGAAAATACAAAGGTCTGAATTCAGCTGTAGGAGTCACCATCTCTAGCCTTGCTTGGTGGAACCTTAACTCCTTGGTCCCTCGCTTCCAATCCCTTCTTGCTAAAACACAACAGTATTGTTTGATTTTTTTTTTTCACCTTGGAAAGCTAGGTGTGGAAAATTAGAGAGGGAAAACATTGTTTATATTCCCTTCTCTTTCCCTGATTTGCCTCCAATTTAAGTTCCATCCTCGAAGCAGAGACTTGGAAGTTGTTCCAAACACAGCCGTGTTCTATCTCCCGGTTTTCACGCTGCCCAAAGGGAAGTCATTGTGAGCTCATAAGGAAACACAAGACCAAGATACAAGAAAAGAGACAAGGTTGGTAGTTGGTGGAAACCCCATACCGCTGAGCAGAGTACTGCCCACAGCCGTAGCGGTCGCATGCGCGGATCTCATTGGAAGGCTTGCCAGCACATATATTCGCCCATGGTCCAGCCAGAGCTGAAAGGAGAAAGGTGAGCGTTTTAGGCATCTCCAGCCTTCATCTGCATCGTGTACCTGAGAGAGCTGAGGTCCATTTTCCCTTCTCTTGGGAGTTTATGGGAAGTTCTTCCTTACAGAGTTTTGTAGACTGATTCAGATATTGGCTTTCCCCAGATTTCCCAGAATTCTGTTCTGTGACATATAAAACAGTCATTTGTTTATAGGCATGCCCTCATCATCTCACTTTGTCTTAGATTAACCACTAATAAATGCTGTCAATTGTGCTTCTCTAAGTTTCCCTGCTTGTTACCTGGCATGGGAACCACTGCATTTAGGTTAAACAAGAATAAACAGAGCCCTGCATGGTGGTGCACACCTTTAATCCCAGCACTCAGGAGGCAGAGGTAGGAGGATTGCCCTGAGTTTGAGGCCACTCTGAGGTTACATAGTGAATTCCAGGTCAGCCTGGACTAGAGCAAGACCCTACCTCGCAAAACCATTAAAAGGGAAATAAACAGCACAGTAACTCAAAGAAACAACTTCAGGAATTCTAAAGTAACTTCCAAATGCTGCTTTACAGTTTGTTCTAAGAATCAAATCCAAAATTATAGGCAAAACACTCTGAGCTAGCCAAGTTTATTCAACATGAAGCAAATCTCATATTTGCAGACATGGAAGAAGGATATTCTAAAAGTAATCTAAAGCGTCAAACCATGTTAAGCCTAAAGTGAGGTCAGAAGAGAAGTGAAATTGAAATGATTACGTGAAAGTTTATGAAATGATAAAATATGGAGGAGAAAGGGCTGTGCTTCATAAAAAGTTTAAATGTAACCTGTCTCCTTAAGATCATAAGGACTTTCAATGGAATTAACTTCTGATTTCCAGTGTCAACATTCACAGAGCTGCAGTTAGGAATTTCCATCGTCACGTTGGGACAGAAATAGAAGCCTGTTAATTTGTTGACTGATTTTATTTAAAGACATTTTCCCCTTCACTAACACATATGATATGAAGAAAGGTTACACAATAGACCTTTAAGTATATTCCTTAATGTAATTTAATACATTGGTTTTTAAAACCTTCTACATTGGATCCAAATATCAAGTCAACACTGCTCATGATCTCATGCCATCCCTCTGGCAACTGGTAGTAGTCTTGGGCAATTGAGACATATGTTGGACAATCTGTTAATCTATACATCTTTCTTGCCCCTTCTAGGCATGAAGAGAGCATTCTTTCTGTCAAAATCCACACCAGCCTTTGGATCAGGGCTTCTTCTCTAAGTACAGTTCTTACATGAGCTTGGTATTTTCTAGATTTATTCCAATTAAATCCCAGAACAAGACGGAAAGGCTTTTCTGAAAGCCTTCCCACACCACTTTTATGTTACTCTCATGAAAGAATGAGAACATCCAGGAAGAAATCTTTGAGAAATTCCCCTTCTTCCTACCTCCATGCTAAGAACATGCAAATTTCTGATACAGTTCTTCTGTCGCTGACTTTTAAGTCTACCCCTGAAACCAGCTTTTGAAAATTAGCCAAGATTCTCAAATGGCACTTCTAGCTTACCAGTGGAAATCAAAGCAGCTGACAGCAGAACTATTGTGGAAAACATCTGGATGTTGCTTCCTGTGTGATTCTTCCTCTAAATGGAATCACCCCACACTCTTTAAAAAATATTCAAGTGTGAAAGAGTATTTTCTGATTCTTTGGCTTTAGAATTCTGTTTCTCTTATCTGGAATTTGGCGCGAGACACAGAAGATAGAACGAAGCACGTCAACTTCTAATATTCCATGGAAAGCTATTTGATTTGCATACAGAGCCTCTGTAAAAGCCTTTCATCTGAAGAAGCAGCCAGTGTCATTGGAAATACTGGCTAAATATTAACAGGATGCGATAAGGCTAGGTAGAGTCCAATGGTCTTTGGGCTGTGGCTGGTAGTGGGCTGTACGTGGGAATGAGGTCACATGTATACTCTCTCTGAGGAGCTCCTTCTTTTCCTGGGGAGCACATTATTTCAAAGGAGAGCTGATCAGTAATAATGTCTATCCATGACAGTGTGCCCCTTAGATTTTGTTTTCTGTTTTCATCAATTCAGCTAGATTTCATCTACATAATAGTTATGGACAATTATGTTTTTATGTTTACTCCTTTTTTTTTTTTTTTTTGGTTTTTCAAGGTAGGGTTTTTCACTCTGGTCCAGGCTGACCTGGTATTAACTATGTAGTCTCAGGGTGGCCTCGAACTCATGGCAATCTACCTACCTCTGCCTCCCAAGTGCTGGGATTAAAGGCATGCGCCACCACGCCCGGCATGTTTACTCCTTTTAAATGTGTGTTTAAAATGTTTATCATGATGAAAACTCAGTACCTAAAGCATCAATCCATAGAGGAAAAGATGCTTGAACTGTGATCTAGCATGCAATGAAGAATATGAGTTTAATTGCAGACTGCATATTAATATAGTTAGCTCTCTAAATATGCTATTGAATAAAAAGCCATCTTGCAGTGTATATACAGTACCATGTCATTTGTTTAAGACCAGGAAAGATTAGTTCTGCTCTCAGCCCTGGTTAGAAAATCCTTTTCTTTTCTTTTCTTTTCTTTTCTTTTCTTTTCTTTTCTTTTCTTTTCTTTCTTTTCTTTTCATCTTTTCTTTTCTTATCTTTTCTTTTCTTTTCTTTTTTTTTCCAGTAGTGGAAGGCAGTTAATGCAGAATTCATAATTAGTCAAAGTGCTGAAAACAAGAGACTGATGAGTGCTCAGCCCTACACGGGACACACCCATCATCCCTTCCAGGGCTCAGGGAACACTGCAGAAGGGGACTGAAAGCATGTAAGAGCTGGAGGATGGGGAGGAGTGCCATGGTACTCTGTTGTCCAGGCATGGAGAAGGCCATTGCATTCATGAACTCACAGCAGCTGTGGTGACCTACATAAGAGCTGCACATGATGGGGCTAGAAAACACTCTGTCATAGCCAGGGGAGGGGCTTGGTATGCCACGCCTTCCCCTGCTGAGCTAATGACAGTTCGTGGTTGCTGGAGCAAGAATCATTCACTATAGTGGTGGGAAGAAAGAGCACCACAGCACTGGGGGGAGGAGGCCGACAAGGGAGGGTAATGTGGGGTACATATGATCAAAATCCAATACAAGTATGAAAATGTAAAAATAAACAAATACATTTAAAACTGGGAAATTGTAAACAAAGTACTGATCTTCATGAATGTGGCCAGTATAGTAAGTAAGCAAAAATGTGTAGCACAGACTGTACAGAGTACTTAAACTGGTAAATATTTTGGTCCCCAAGAAAGAAAAATATTGGAAGCAGCTTTGTAAAATTATTAATTTGTTAATTATTAGGTATAGATACATGGATGCTAAATTTTCTTCATACTTTTCTTTATACTTAAATTTTCTGAATTGAAATTAAATCATATGTATTAGCAGCTCCTTACTGTCCATGATATTAGATGGGACCTGGAGTTTTCTATGGAAGCATCCTCATTTAAATTTTTAAAATTTGTGTGTGTGTGTGTGTGTGTGAGTGTGTGTGTTTGTGTGACAGATCCTCTTGCCATTACAAATGAGCACCAGATGCCTGTGCCACATTTTGTATCCAGCTTATGTGAGTGGCATGGGAATTGAAGCTAGGATGGCAGTTTTTCTTTTCTTTTTTCTATTTCTTTCTTTCTTTCTTTCTTTCTTTCTTTCTTTCTTTCTTTCTTTTTGACACAAGTCCAACAGACTGGCCTTTTTTTTTTTTTTTTTTAGACAGAGTGAGAAGAAGACAACTGGTGTGCCTGGGCATCCAGCCACTGTAATCAAACTTCAGATGTGTGCACTATATCGTGTGCATGTGTGACCTTGTGCTTGCATCATCTCATGCATCTGGCATACATGGGATCTGGGAAGTCAAACATGAGTCCTGAGGCTTCTCAGGCAAGTGCCTTAGTCACTTAGCCATCTCTGCAGCCCCTGGGCTGGCAGATTTTGGAAGCAAACTTTAACTGCACCTCCTCATTTGACCCTTTGTCAGTAGCTGAGGGAGATTGGTGGTGTGGCCAGACCTTCACCCTGTGTATCCATGCCCTTGCCCTGCCTCGTCAGGGTAGAGGAGCCTTTTCCAGTTCTCCTGTTGGAGATTAGTTCAACTATATGACTTGGACCAATAAAATGAGGCAGAGGTGATGTTGATACAGACTGGCCTTATGCCTTTGTCCTTGCACTCACCTGTTCATATGCTGCCATTGCTGTGAGGAGCACACTCCCAGGTGAACTAGCTGTCTTGGGAACAGAACTTGAATTAGTTAGGACAGAGCCACCCTGGCTGAAGCCAGCCTAGCTCACTCCATCATGGTATTAGCAATACTGAATATCAGTTGAGGTCAGTGAGGCTGAGTAGTATGACACTCAGTAAAAACTAAACTCTGCCCTCCACCTCTGATTTCACGTACGGCTCCTCCATGAGGAGTATAAGGTATAGAGTGCCAACACAAAGGAGGCACCACAACACTGAGTCAGTCCCTGCAACCAAATGGAAAGAACAAAGGGGCTTTAGAGATGGCTTGGTGGTTAAAGATGCTTGCTTGCAAAGCCTTCCAGGCCCAGGTTTAATTCCCCAGTACATATGCACAAAGTGGTGGATGGTCTGGGTTCATTTGCAGTGGCAAGAGACTTTGGCACACCCATGTTCTCTGTCTCTCAAATACATATGTATGTATATATATATACATACAGAAACATAGCTAAACGTTGGCAGCATGCAGTGCATGACAGCTATAGTATTTAGACCATCAGGGAAAGGATAAGTCATCCATAAATAATATTGCAACATATAGCAAGAAATAAAAGGTTGAACTGTCATCAAAGTGAACTAAACATTTCCATGCAAATAGAAGAAAGGAGGAGGGAGGACAGGAGGAAGGCGAAAAAGAGGGAAAGAAGGAGGGAAGGAAAGAAGAAAACCCACAAATCATGAAATTCACAACTTATGATTTTTCAACACTCTTGGAATGGGTTAGGCCTTTCAAAGCACGTCTAAAACCCCAGAGATGTTGAAGAAAATGTGATGCTGTGGCAAAATTAAAAACAATTCTACAAAGACAATAGTATCCTAATCAGAGTCCAAAGACAATAACCTGTCAAGAATATCTGCAGGGGCTGAAGAGATGACTCAGTGGTTGAAGGTGCTTACCTACAAAGCCAAAGGAGGCAGGTTCAATTCTCCAGTACCCATGTAAAGCCAGATGCCCAAGATGGTGCATGTATCTGGACTTTTATTTGCAGTGGCTAGTGACCCTGCTGTGCCAATTCTCTCTCTCTTTCTGTCTCTTTCTCTTTAATAAGTAACTAAATAAAATATTTTAAAAACATATCTGGAGCATAGAGCTGAGGATGTAACTCAGATGGTAGAGTGCTTGCCTAGTATGCACAAAGCCCTGGGTTCAATTGACAGAACTACATAAACCTGGTGTGGTAATGAATGCCCGTAACCCCAGCACTTAGGAAATAGAGGCAGGAGGATCAAAAGTTCAAGGTTATCTTCAGCTACACAGCAGGTTTGAAACCAGCCTGGGATACATGAGACTCTGTCTCAGGAAATACATGTACGTATAACATATATGACAAATAAGGGACCAATTTCCTAATATATTGAGAATTCTTACAAAGTAACACAAGTGGGGCTTGGGAGATGGCATAGCAGGTAAGAATGTTTGATGCTTAATCATGAGGACCTGAGGGCCCCTGAGACCACCAAATTTGATTCCCTAGCTCCCATGTAAAACTCTGGGTGAAGCCAATGCATGTTTGTAACCCCAACCTGTGGAGGGCAGAGACCAAGGAATTGCTAGGACCTGTTTGCTGAAAACTGCAGGTCTGGTTGAAGGAAACTCTGCTGTCTCACGGAAATATGCAGATGGGTGATAAAGAACTCCTAATGTTCTCCACTTGCCCTTGCATGTATGCATGGGGTGTACACATCTACACACACAAGTGCATGCAAGAGAGAGAGAGAGAGAGAGAGAGAGAGAGAGAGAGAGAGAGAGAGAGGGAGAGGAGTAAAAGATGTGAACAAGCCAATAAAAAACCTAAGTAGGGGCTGGAGAGATAGCTTAGTGGTTAAGGCGACTGCTTCCTAAGGCTAAGAACGCTGGTTCCAATCTCCAGCGGTTCCATTCTCCAGCGGTTCCTATCTCCAGGTCCCACATTTAGCCAGATGCAAAAGGGGCGCAATGCTGCACTTGACCACAAGGGGGCGCAAACATCTGGATTTAGTTTGCAGCAGCTGAGAGGCTCCTGGTGCGCCCATCTCTATCTGTCTTCCTCTCCCTCTCCCCCCCTCTCTCTCTCAAAAAAAAAAAAAAAAAAAAAAAAAAAAAAAAAAAAAAAAAACCTAAGTTAGATACCAATGGCCTTCAGAAAGGAATAAATACAATTATCAATAGCATTTGAACATGTGTTTCTTATTGGTGCTACTCAACAGTAATAAAGCAGAAAAAGGTAGATGTTTTCATTTTCAGACAGGCAAAGAAAGATTATGTGGGCACAGACACAGATATTGAACATAAAAGTTAGCTTAACCTTTCCAGCGGACAATTTCGCAATACCTCAAAAAATTTGCAAATGCCCAAGACCTTTGCTCCAGTATTGCTGTTGCTTTTTCTCCCTGAAGTCAGCTTGCCTCCATCTTTCCTACCTTGAGTGTTATCCTCTTTGCAGCCCATCTTCCTCCGAGAGCAGAGCAATCCTCAAACCTGAAGAAGAGCTGATAGAACACCGTTTGGAAACCCTCAGTGAAATCGGGTCTAGGAAAAATTAATTGGGTCTTGGCAGGAGTGATGGACGTTAAACTCTGATGGGAACTTTATTGTGGACAGTTCAGGGTCACACTACTGTATCAATCTTACAATTACAAAAGAGAGAGAGAGAGAGAGAGAGAGAGAGAGAGAGATTGTTCAGTGGTTAAGGCACTTGCAAGCAAAGCCAAAGGACCCAGGTTTGGTTCCTCAGTACCCACGTAAAGCCAGATGCACAAGGTGGAGCATGCATCTGGAGTTTGTTTGCAGTGGCTAGAAGTCCTGGCGTGCCCATTCTCTCTCTATCTGTTCCTTTCTCTCTCTCTTTCAAATAAACAAATAAAATATTTTTTAAAAAAACAAAGAGGGAGGGGACAGACATATTGTGCCTCCAATAATGCCACCCATGAAATATTCTTGTCATAATTGGACTCAAGTCTGAAGATGGCAAAAAGCTCTAATGACTGTAGGCAGGCAGGCAAAATGAGATCACAGTGCAATGCACATGGTGGGAAGCTCACCCCAGAAAAGAATATCCCAACTGACCAACAAAATGTTCAGTATGTAGCTTGTGTGGAGTCAGAGCCAAATGAGAGAGAGAAAGCAAGAGGGAAAGAGAGAGAGAGGGAGATTGGGCAGATTTTAATGCTGCCTACTTTAACATCATTTGATGATTTTAGCACTTAGTATTTATGTCAGCAGAATACTTTGTGGTTTTAAAATTTATTTATTTTGGGGACTGGAGGGATGGCTTAGTGGTTAGGGTGTTTGCCTGCAAAGCCAAAGGACCCAGGTTTGATTCCCCAGGACCCATGGTAGCCAGATGGCACAAGGGGCACACATGTTTGGAGTTCATTTGCAGTGGCTGGAGGCCCTGGCGCACCCATTCTCTCTCTCTCTCTCTCCTCTCCCTCTTTCTCTGTCAAATAAATAAATAAATAAAATGTTTTTTTTTAATTTCTTTTTGAAAATTTATTTATTTTGCACATGTGTTGTGTGTATGTATGTGTGTGGTCTGGCTTTACATGGATAGCTGAGAAATTGAACCTGGGCCGGCAGGTTTTGCAAGCATGCCCCTTAAACTGCTGAGCCATCTCCCCAGCCCCTGCTTTGTGCTTTTTATAACTAGTCTTTATTCTTTAAAGGTAGATACTAAACATATATGGATATGAAATCATACATCTAGGACTTGTTTTGGAATACCCCAAGAAAGTTGAGTCGTCATATCCATTAAACATGGTTGGTCATAAAGTGATAGCTATCGGAGATAGGTAATGGGTACATGGGAGTTTTTCTGACTGTTCTGTCCAGGTAGTTTGTGTTTCCCTTCTGAGGCCCTGTGTGAAAACCGCTTTGGACCCTGCTGTGGATGCACAGGCAGCTTCCTATGGTGGTGGTTCCCCTATTCTGTTATCTCTCTAGTAAAAGACATTAGCCAAGAATGTATTTGTTTCTCTTAAAGTTACTTGTATCTTTTTGTTGATAGTTTTCCTGCTGATTTTTTTTTTTTTTTTTTTTTTTTTGGTTTTTCGAGGAAGGGTCTCACTCTAGCTCAGGCTGACCTGGAAGTCACTATGTAGTCTTAGGGTGGCCTCAAACTCATGTCAACCTTCCTACCTCTGCCTCCAGAGTGCCACCACGCCTGGCTTCCTGCTGATTTTGAAGGAGTAGCTATAAGTCTGGAGAGATGGCTCAGCAGTTAAGGTACTGCAAAGCCTAATGACCCCACTTCAATTCCCCAGTACCCACATAAAGCCAGATGCACAAAATGGTGCATGCACCTGGTGTTCATTTGCAGCAGCTAGAAGCCTTGTGCACCCATTCTCTTTCTCTAAATAAATAAATAAAAATAAAAAGAAGTAGCTTTAGCCAGGCGTGGTGGTACATTTTTATTTATTTATTTATTTATTTATTTATTTATTTATTTATTTATTTAGAGGTAGGGTCTCACTGTAGCTCAGGCTGACCTGGAATTCACTGTGTAGTCTCAGGGTGGCCTCGAACTCACGGCAATCCTCCTACTTCTGCCTCCCAAGTGCTGGGATTAAAGGTGTGCGCCACCACGCCTAGAAGGTTCATACTTTCATCCTAGCACTCGAGAGGCAGAAGAAGGTGGCTCATTGAGTTCAAGGCCAACCTGAGACCACGTAGTGAAGTCCAGGTCAGCCTGGGCTACCTTGAAAAAAAAAAAAAAAATAAGTAGCAATATTGAATGTTCTGATTATATAAGTATTATATTCCTTTGTGTGTGTGTGTCTGTGTGCATAAGTGCATATATGTGGTATAGTGTTTGTGTATGTGTGTGCTGCGGTATGCATGTATGTGTGCAAATGTATGTACCTTGTGCCCAGACATCAGGTGTTCCTCCCTTCATCTGTCATATGTATGTTTCCTTGAAATGGAGTCTGTTGCTGACCTCAGAGCATCCTGTTTTCAGGAGCCCAAGTGATTCTCTGGTCTCTGCTCCAGGCAGGACTGGAGTTACAGATGTGTGTGGCCACACTTAGATTTTTGCATGGGTGCTCAGGAGTTGAACTTGGTTGGTCACAGTCCCTATAAAGCTCTCATTCTTGCATGGGACATGCTCTTACCCAGTGAGCCGTCTCTCCAGCCCCAAATATTACATTCTCTTTTTTTAAAATATATTTTTATTTATTTATTAGAGAGAGGGAAAGAGGCACAGGGAGAGAGAGAAAGAGAGAGAGAGAGAGAGAGAGAGAGAGAGAGAATGGGCATGCCAGGGCCTCCAGCCACTGCAAATGAACTCCAGATGCATGCACCCCCCTGTGCATCTGGCTTACGTGGGTCCTGGAGAATCGAACCGGGATCCTTTGGTTTTGCAGGCAAACACCTTAATTGCTAAGCCATCTCTCCAGCCCTACATTCTCTTTTAAAAATATTTTTTTACTTATTTGGGAGAGAAAAAGAGGCTGAGAGAGACGGGTTGGGGCAAGAGAGAATGGGCATGCCAAGACCTCCAGCCACTGTAAACAAGCTGAAGACACATGTGCCACCTTGTGCATCTGGCTTACATGGGTACTGGGGGATCAAACCTGGGTCCTTAGGATTTGCAGGCAAGCGCCTTAAATGCTAAGCCATCTCTCCAGCCCCCCCACCCAAACATTACATTATTATTGCAAAAATCACCCCAAAATGCAAAACAATATAAAACAGATCTCCTTCAATGTTTTTGGTATATGTATTTCTTTTATCTTTTTGTGAGGAATATCAGCATTTTATTAATTGTGTATTATTTTCAACCTTGGGGCATACTACTGTAAACAAAATGATAGAAAAAAACCAATGTTTGGGGTGTGTGTGTGTGTGTGTGTGTGTATTCATGTGTGTGCACATGTGCAAGCCCATACATGTGGAAGCCAGAGGACAACCTTGAGTGTTGTTCTTCAGGAACACTGTCTACCTTTTTTTTGAGAGAGAGAAAAAGAAAGAGGGAGAGAGAGAGAATGGGTTCATGGGCACACCAGGGCCTTTTAGCCATTGTGAAAGAACTCCATACATGTGCACCCTCTTGTGGTCATACTTGGCATTGCATGCTTGTGTCATGTGTCTGGCTATAAGTGGGATCTGGAGGATTTGAACAGGAGTCCTCAGGCTTGGCAGGCAAGCACCCTAACTGCTAAGCCATCTCTCCAGCCCTGTCTCCCTATTTTTGAGAGAGAATCTCTCACTGGTCAAGTAGGCTGGATGGCTGGGAGGTGAGCTGCAGGAATCCACCTGTCTCCATCTCCCCAGCACTGATGTGAGAAGTGCACATCACCAAACCTGGCTTTTTGACATGGGTTCTGGGGATCAAACACAGGTCCTAATACTTGCATGGCAAACACTTTACTGACTGAGCATCTCCCCAGCCCTAAAGTCTTTGAAAGACTGAAAACAAGAAAGTCGAAGCACTGGGCATGAATCTGGGAGCTCTCACCTGGAAAATTGATGCCTAGCACAGTTTCATTTAGCCGTGGGAATAAGAGGTGAGAGTGTATGGAAATCAGCACATTTGTATAACATAAACACTAGACTTTCTTTAAGTTGCACTAGTTTTTCCACGGAAGTCTGTTCCAGTATCTAACTAAAGGTCTCCCTTCAGTTTGTTGTCTCATGCCTTTGATTTTCATTCTGCAAAATTCTTTTCTCTTTCATGATCTTGACACTTAGACGTGTTATTGATAATTTCATATATTAACATAATGTATTTTGATCAAAAAAATGCCCTCCTACTACCTTCTTTTGATCCTCTATTGCTCCTTCCAGTGAACCCCTTCTTCTTTTGAACTAGTCATTTATTTATTTATTTATTTATTTATTTATTTATTTATTTATGCCCTCCTCAATCAGATATGACAGAATGCTGATGGGCCCCATATTGCGCAGGTCCTGTGTAGGTAATGACAGTTGCTGTGAGGTCATGAACACAATGGCCACTTCTTGTCTGGAAGATGGCATCTCAAAGCATTCTTGTCCATCCTCTGGCACTTACACACTTTCCTCTCTCTTTTCTGCAATGTTCTCTGGGTCCTGAAGGGGAAAATAGGGATGTGTCATGGAGCATTCAAGAGTCATTTCTTCTCAGAACACTGATGTGTTTTGAGTCTCCTACACAATAAAGCTTCTCTAGCCAAAGGTGACAGCAGCTCAAATCTTAACATAAACATAAATTAACATAAACATAAACATTAACATTAACATAAACATAAATATTTAGGGGCTATGTACCCAGAAGTGGGATCACTAAATGACATGGTAGGTACATGTTTTTAAAATTTTTGCTGGAAGAACTTCCATGCCATTTTCTGTTCTAACCAATAGTGTGGAAGGGCTTCGAGTTCTTCACATCCTCACCAATGTTCATCTTTTTTATTTTTCAAGGTAGGGTCTTGCTCTAGCCCAGGCTGACCTGGAATTCACTATGTTGTCTCAGGGTGGCCTTGAAACTCATGGTGATCCTCCTATCTCTGCCTCCCAAGTGCTGGGATTAAAGGCGTGTGCCACCATGCCTGGCTTCATCTTTTTAATAATAACCATCCTGGCAGGTGTGGGGTGATAGCTTATTTTCATATCATTATGTATGGACATGTGCGCACACCCACAGCCTAGTCAAGATGTACATGTGTGTACCCAGAATGTAAATATGTTCCTTCTTTCTATCCATTGTGTGCTAAGGGAAGAAGAACAAAATGTGGAATTTATGTCTCACAACTTGTTAAATTACAGGGTCTATGCTTATGGCTCGAACTATTAATATGTACCTGACAGTGTTCACAAGATGTCTTGCCATACTTTTTGGTCAAAAGACATTGATGTTCATGATACAAATAAACTAAAATTACTCTAGCTAGTGACATTTAGATGATACATGGATGTTCCCCAATAAAGCCTTTCTCCAGCCCATTGAGTGCATAGAACAATGCAAAAAGACCGAAGAACTACTCATTAGAGTTTGGTTTTAAAAACCCTGCCTGAGAATTGTTATGGGAACAGACCATTGGATTGTAAGATTCCAGAATATGCTAAGCCCCAGACTTTAGACAACCTTCACTCTATCAGATCCTCCCAGAGTCACAGTGGACATATTTCCTCGGCCCATCTGCTAGTACTTTGATCAACAGAAAGCAAACAGTTTGGAGCTACCTAGGGAAACAGAGACATAGATTTTCCCCAAGCCATGATAAACAGATGTGTTCGGTCCAATGAGCTTTGAACCCTGAAACTACACCACACACAGACAAGGTTAGTGATGCCAAAGGTTACAACACACACATTCCTGTTCTTATTGACTCAGGGTTGCTGGACATCTTACATGGATAATGGAAGGAATGATGCTAGTTCGTTCCAGGGATAAAATGCCTCTCTTGCTACTGACCATTAGCATGACTTTCACTGTTCAGTAACCTAGCCCATGCCATCCTGTGAGCAATGTGCCCAACTCTGCACAGTGGGAGACAAACAGGCAGGAAAGAAGCTGGGTGGGCTCGGCTCAGAGGGGAGAATGAGGGTGAGTGTGGACCCAGGGGCAGAATGGATGAAGGAGTTCTGACCAATCATCCTATAACCAGCTCAGCCTGTGGAACCTTTCAGGGGCTCTGGAAACCCAGCCCACTTCTTTGCTAGTCTGTTTCCAACAATAAAGATGACATTTCTGAATTTCATTGGAACCTAGGGGAACCGGGGAACATTTTTTGTTGGATAGTAGCAGACAGGAGAAACAATTATTGGACATTTACAAACATTGTGCATGATGACTGGATACATTTCATGGCTTTGGTCTATTTTCAAAGTTCATTTTGAAGAATTTAATTTAATGAGAAATTCTATTAAAAGTTTTGAAACCAACCTATTTCTGCTAACTAAGAAGACCAGGATACAAAACCTGTTGAATATAAAAGATAGATGAGAGCTGGAGAGATGGCTTAGGGTTATGCACTTGCCTGTGAAGCCTAAGGACCCTGGTTCGAAGCTCGACTCCCCAGGACCTACATAGATGCACAAGGTGGCACATGCATCTGGAGTTCGTTTGCAGTGGCTGGAGGCCCTGGCACACCCATTCTCTCTCTTTCTCTGCCTCTTTCTCTCTCTGTTGCTAATAATTAAACAAAAAAATTTAAAAATATATAGATGATGTGACCCTTTGGTATGGATTGGCTGTCCAACCAGGCAGTATGATACACAGAAGCTTCCAGGGAAATATACTATTCCTACCTTGGAGGCATCTTCTGAGATTCCAAAGTTAGTTAGTGTCTTACTATTGTAGATTTTCTTTTCTCTTTGCAGTTAACAAGTATACCTATTGGTAGGACTTTGGACCCTCCAGAGAAGCAATGGCAATGGTAGGAGAGGGGATAGATGATAGATAGATAGATAGATAGATAGATAGATAGATAGATAGATAGATAATAGAAGATAGATTGACTGATGAATAGATGATAGATGAATGTATATAACAGATGGTAGATAGAAGATAGATGACTGATATAGATAGGCAAATGGTAGGTAGATAGTTGATTGATAGATGATAGATAGATAGATAGATAGATAGATAGATAGATAGATAGATAGATAGATGATAGATTGATATAGCTCAGACAATTGGGGGCAACCAAGTTTAAAATTTACAGGGCAGGCTGAAGAAACAGGAAAGAGTTAATTCAGCAGTGTGGGATCCAAAGGCAGTCTGGAGATGAGATTGCCTCATTTTCAGTGGCTCTCCATCTGTTCTTATTCCAAGGCCTTCAGCTGATTGGATGAGATGCACCCACATTATGAAGGGCAGTCTGCTTTCTCAGAATAGCAAGAGTGAGGTGGCTCTGAACACTCAGTGGGCTGGACCAATAATTCTCAATCCCACCCCTCAGCGACACACTTCCTCCAGCAAGGTTCCACCTCCCAGAGGCTCTGCCTGCTGGGCACTAAGCATGCAGCTTAATCAGGAACACTTGAGGCTATGGGGCACCTTTTACACTGAGGCCACCAGAGTAGTTTAATATACTATCCTTGGAAACTGTGGTCAGTTTACAAAGGTTTGCTGGGGAATTCAAGAAAAAGTAAGACATAAGAAAAATGGCTGTGCTAGGGAAACATCCCTAATTTCCCCATTCAAGACCGTGGATGTATTTTGAGAGGACTCTGCTCCCATCCTTGTTTACCAGTAACAAACCATACAGAAACCAATGAGTTTTCAGGGAAGAGCAAAGACCCGGCAAGTGGAGAGAATCCATCCCACGTGGGTAAATTGATTCAGACTGGCCTCAGCCCTCACAGTTTCAATGACAAACAGCAGAGGCTCTTCCAGTGTGTCACTGGAGAACAATATGAGTTGGAAGAGATTTCTCATCTGAAGTTTTTGAAATGAAAATCAGCTATTAAATTATATATATTTGGCTTTTCAAGGTAGTATCTCAATCTAGCCCAGGCTGACCTGGAATTCATTTTGTAGTCTCAGGCTGTCCTTGAACTCACAGCTATCCTCCTACCTCTGCCTCCCAAGTGCCAAGATTAAAGGTGTGCACTACCATGCCTGGCTGTCTTGTTCTTTTGTTGACTTGTAACAAATCTTTTTGGGACATTTTCTCATTGTCCAAAGTACTGTTTCGTTTTTCTCCCAAAGCTTCTGTTAATAAAAATGCAAACTTTGCTTTGCCAACAAAGAAGGATTACACAGAATCTTCTACTTGACAATTCAAGAGACTTCATTCCTTAGTTTTTTTTCCCTCCAAAGGGAAACAAAGTGCTTTTGGTTTTACCATTTACTGCCTCATTTGTTCCTTGCTCAGAGCCAAAATTGAAGCCATAATTATTTGACCTTGACTTCTGGATCATGCTACTGACCCAAGGGAAATTTCTCCAGAGTGACAGCTGGAGGGGATGTGTACAGATTTGACTCTGTGAGACACATATCTTTTTGAACTATGAACTTTATTATATGACCATATTACAAATTGATCATAGTCCCATCAGGTTATACTCTTCTGTTCCCTCTACCCCACCCCCATTCCATTGAGTGTCCTCTTCAGTGGGGAGATAGGTATTGACTTTGGGGTCATGAAGGCACCATGCACACTCTATGGTGGGGAGGACAGTGCCTCCAGATACTCCTTCTCACCCTGGGGCTCTTGCATTCTTTCTGTCCCTTCTGCAATGTTCCCTGAGCCTTAGAGGGTGTGTTGTAAGTCTCCTTTAGTGCTGAGCTCTCAGCAGCCTCTGATTTTCTGCTTTAATGAGTTTTGAGTCTCCTCAGTGTCTGCCACCATCTCCCTAGAGGTGGTTCTTAGACTAGCAATGAGAGCAGTACTCATATTGAATCTACCACTTTCTCTGTAATGTTTCCCGGGTCCTGGCAGATGTGACAAACTGCCTCATGCTAGACAGCGGCTTTCTTTTCTTGACATATGGACTGGTCTTGGGTCTTCCCAGTAGTGACCACCATCTCTAAAAAGCAGATTCTCAGACTGGAGCAATGGTTTAGCAGTTAAGGCATTTGCCTGCAAAGCCAAAGGATCCCAGTTCAATTCTCCAGGACCCATGTAAGCCAGATGCAGAAGGTGGCACATGTGTCTGGAGTTTGTTTGCAGTGGCTGGAGGCCCTGGCATGCCCATTCTCTCCCTCTCCCTCTCTCTCCCTCTTTCTCTCTCTCAAATAAATAAATAAAATATATTTTCGAAAAGCAGATTCTCTATCCAAGAGAGCACCATGGATCAAAGGAGATAAACAGAGACATTTAGAAACCTTTTTGATGGGCATTACCATGTCCATTAGCAAAAAAAAAAACCAGAGGAATCTTCTGTCTTGGGTCTATGACCCTCCAAGCCACAGGCTTCTTGACTTAGTTCTCAGTACCAGGTATGAATTCCCTTCCACTGATCAGGCCTTATATCCAATCAGAAAGCAGCTGATTTCCCCCATAGCTGGTGTACCACTATTACACCAGTGTTTACATCTTGATTGGCTGGTTGACTTTGTAGCTGGCAGGATCCACTGCTTGTTCACACTGTTGGTGAGTTTATCCCTCCAGCAGCTTGCATAGCACTTTCTAGCATTATGAGAGCTAGCCAGCAGGGAGCTGGCTTCCATTTCAGTTCCAGTATGGTCTCTCAAAATAGTGTAAATGCAGCATGTGGGTGATACAGATTTTGATGTGTGCGTTTCACATTCACCCCAAGCACAGAATGCCAGAAGTAAGGAGTGCTATTGTAATCAGTCCAAATTGCTGGGATGAACATCCAAACCAAGGCACAGTTTAGGGTAGCAAAGGCCTTATTTCAAGCTTACAGATTCAGGGGAAGTTCTCTCAAATGGCAGAAGAAGCTGCTTCTATACATCCAAGCAGAGAGAAACAACCAAAATAGCCAGCCAACACCAAAAGAGCAACAAGCACAAAAATGGCAGCAAGCAGGGATCCCCTCCAGAGCTCAGACTGTTCTGCATCTATGTGCTAGAAATAAGATCCACCCCCAAACACACCTCAGGACTGGGCCCAGGATCCACCCCCAGTGACACCTCTTCCAGCCAGGTGGCTGGAGATCCAAGGTGTAAGGTTTTTTTAATTAATTAATTTTTATTTATTTATGAGAGAGAGAGAGAGAGAGAGAGAGAGAGAATGGGTGTACCAGGGTCTCCAGCTACTGCAAACAAACTCCAGATACATGCACCACCTTTGCATCTAGCTTATGTGGATACTGGGGAATTGAGCCTCAAACCAGGGTCCTCAGGCTTCACAAGCAAGCTCTTTACCAAGCCATCTCTCCAGCCCCAAGGTATAAGTTTTGATAAAACATCTGAGTCTATGGGGGACCTACATTCAAACTGCCACAAGCCTCTTCCAGGAGAGACTGTCAGTGGGAGTCAAGGACCTTCAGCTGGAGGGCTGAGCCTAAGGAAGGGATGTGGAAGATGACAGGGGTCTAAGACACAGGTGGAGGACAAATGGCACTCAGGGAAATTTAAAGGATGAACTAGAAACGCTGAAGAATTCATGCTGAATAGCCAGGATCTTTGGAATAAAAGAAAAGATGTAGTGAGATAAAGAAATGACAATGGCCTTGAAATTAAACATGGTTTGAGCTGAAATGCCATTGATAGAAGGGAAAAGAACAGTAGGACCTCCTTGCACTGGAGCCCCAGGAAACCAGACTCTGTGTCCCCCTCCACCAGTGTCTGGCAGCTGAGGAGTGGGATCAGGTGGAGGGAGCAGGGTTGGGGCACGATGTTATCAGCATGATCAGAACAGACAGGGAGATGGGAACACATGGGCCAGGTCAGAAATGCTAGTCATGGCGAGAGATGAGCCATGCGGACTGCTCTGACTCGCATCTTTCCATCTGTGAATCACCATCCTTCCTGCATCATTCCTGTGATTTGACCTTTGCTCTCTCTTATTTCTTTTCCTTCTATTTAAGTGCCCTTCCCATCCTCTGTGGTTTGACGTAAATCCTACCTGCTCTATGCTGTTCTTCCAGATGTTTCTAGATTTATCAGTGCCCCTTCTCGAAACATACTCAGAGTGGGTTTTTTTTTTTCTTTTTGAGGCCTTTAAGTGAATTCAGAATTACAGTCTTTTTGTTTTAAGGCAGGGTCTCACTTTAGCCCCAGGCTAACCTAGAACTCAATCTGTAGCCTAAGCTAACCTCAAACTTGTGGCTGGCATTAAAGTGCGCCATCACATCCAGATCAGTTTTTTTTTTTTTTTTTTTTTGAGGTAGGGTCTCACTCTAGCTCAGGCTGACATGGAATAATTCACTATATAGTCTCAGGGTGGCCTTGAACTCACAGCGATTCTCCTACCTCTGCCTCCCGGGTGCTGGGATTAAAGGCATGCGCCACCACACCCAGCTTTTTACCTCCTCCTCCTCCTCCTCTTTTTTTTTTTCAGATCAGAATTATAAGCCTATAGTGTATCTTTGAGGAGCTTTCATTACAGGACAGAAAAAAGATTATATGGCGCATTTGTTTCCCTAATGAGATCAGACATTAGTTGAACACAGCTATGTTTAATTTTTTTAAATATTGATTGATTGTCCAGGAAACAAATTGCATTACTGCCATGTGCTTTTTTTCTATAGTATTGGTGAATTTTGTCAGATTTGTTTATAAGTTGAAAGTTTGCAATATGCATACCCATCCTGAACGAGAAGTTTAAAATTTCCATCAAGGGGATGGGGAGTTGGTTCAGTGCATGAAGTGTTTAATGCACAAAGACCGGAGGTCAGATATCCAGCACCCAGGTAAAATGCCAGGCATAGAAGTAAGCCCTGTACTCCCAGCCCTGGGGAAGATGGAGACAGGAGGATCCCTAGGACTTGCTGTTTAGCTGGTCTCGTTCAATTAGTGAGCTCCAGGTTCAATGAAAGAGACCTTGTCTCCAAAAATAAGGGAGGTTTGCTGGGGAGATGGCTCAGCTGGCAAGAGCATTTGCTATGCAAGCATGAGGGCCTGAGAAGACTTGAGCTGGCATGAGTTCAATTCCAAGAGCCCATGTAATAAAAGGAGGTGCTGTCATGTGATCCTGTAATACCAGCCTTGTAAGGGACAGAGACCAGAGAATTGTTGGGGCTCCCTAGTCAGCCAGTCTGATGGGGAAAAAATGGCAGCTCCAGGTTCAGAGAGAAACCTTGCTTGCGGGAAATAACACAGAGGAGCAGTTGTCTGACACTCTATAGTCCCCTCTGGCTTCCACATGCATGCACACGGGGTGTGCATATCTGCACACACATGCGCATGCACTGTCCATACACATATCATACCACACAAATTATACACACACACACAATTTAAAATGAGAGAAAAGTGGAAAGCAACACAGGAGAGACACCTGATGTCCACCCTTCACATGCACCACACCCACATGCCACATACATCCACATACATGTGCATGTGCACTCACACACATATGAACATGCATGCACACAAGCACACACATACACACACACAGAAGTTCATCAAATCATTCTTTTTAAAAAATTTTTTTTAATTATTTTTTTTTTGGAGAGAGACACAGAGAGAGATAGAGAGAGGGAGATGAAGACAGAGATGGGAGCGCCAGCAGTGTCTCAGCTGCTGCGAACGAAATCCAGATGTGTGCACCCCCTTATGGGCAAGTGCAGCATTGCGCCCTTGCATCACTTTGCATCTGGCTAAACGTGGGGGACCTGGAGATTGGAACCGCTGGAGATTGGAACCAGTGTTCTTAGGCTTAGGAGGCAGGCGCCTTAACCCCTAAGCCATATCTCCAGCCCATCAAACCATTCTTAATTGTTTAAACCATTAGGTTCTAATAAAATATTCATGGGAGATCCCAAGCACTTATTTAAATAGTTATCAAATTATGCAAGCATCAAAAGAACTAATGCTTTATTGGGATATTGTATAATTCCTTGGATTAATGTCAGCATAAATTTGCACTTACCTTCAGTATAGTGACCAGCACCTTGCATAAATAAATATAAATAGTACGTTATGAGGAACAACATTTATCGTATAGAAATTAACTTCTTTTCATAGACCAAACTGGCTGCCACGAAATCACCTCTGCCCCTAGCTTGTGCACAGCACTGCCTCTTTTCTGCCGCAGTTTCCCTGTCTGCAGGTGCGTGGACGAACTGGCAGGACTTTTTTTCCCCTTCTTTTTTGCAGAGCTCCTTGGGTACAGTGTGGCCTTCCACTAGTGGGCGCTGTGGAGCAGACGGCAGAGTGCCTGGGAACACATTCAGGGCTGCTGGCTTTTACAGTCATGATGGATGCATTTGGATCTGAAATGGCCCAGGATTGTGCAAGTTGCTGGAATAATTGGATCCATCGGCTCTCCTCGAGGCCTGCGCTGGCCCTCAGGTTTTGACTCATGCCCATACTGGAAGCTTGCAGTTTTGCCACCGTGGTGTGTTTCCATGGAAACCTGTGATCCTTTGTGGAAAATGCTGGTCCTCGGTAGAGGATTGCTCTTATTTTAATAGGGCAATTAATTTCTTTCTACACATTGAAGGCAAGTATCAACCTCATTGGCTTCTTGGACTAATTTTCGCAGACAACAAAAGTTTAGAGATGATTTCATTTATGCAACTTTAGAGCGGAAAGAAACTTTCAGTATTATTCTAGCCAAAATGCTACAGAAGAAGTGGGAAGTGATTGGTCACCATCCCCTTGGTGCTCCAGGCAGGACCGGACCACAGAGATATCCGTTAAACAGACAGAGACCCAAAAATGGGACCTCCACCGCACGGCTCCCTGTACTTTCCATTACTTAGCTGTCATGTGCATTGTGAAAAGTACGTGACTGCCCCTCACTGGTCTGTTTCGTGTCAATATCCTTCATCTCACAGGCATTGGCATCTCTGATGTGCCAGGCACTGGGCTGAGCTCTCCCTACGACAGACGGTCTCATTCAGCCCCAGGCTGTATGTCTAGGTCTACAAGCCAGCAGACCCACACTCAGGTCTAGCTTTGCCCCACTCCCCCACCCTAAAACCACACTGGGAAATAGACCTGTTCTGTCCCTTCCCTTCTCTGCAGGAATCCGGGATAGGAAAGGAGCCTCCCTCCATTCAGCCAGTGGTATGACTTGGATAAAAGCCCAGGGGGTAAATAAAGATGTGTTTTCCAGCGTGCACCGTTGGGAGTGGTGAAGAGTTTAAGAGGTAGGGTTTAATGGGAGATCTCTGGGTCATTAAGGAGTATGCCTTTAATTATAAGGGCTTGGATCTTCCTTTTTAAAAATTTATTTATTAGAGACAGAGAGAGTGAGAGAGAGGGAGAGTGAGAATGGGTGCACCAAGGCCTCTAGACATTGCAAACAAACTCCAGACACATGCGCCCCTTGTGCATCTGGATTACATGGGACCTGGAGAATCAAACCGGGGTCCTTAGGCTTTGCAGGCAAACACCTTAACCGCTAAGCCATCTCTCCAGCCCGGGTCTTCCTTTCTCACATAGCTGGGCTACAGAGGTCTTAGCTCTGCCACGTGCTTCATACCCTGTGGTGCACTGCTTCATCAGGGTCCAGAGGCAATGAGGCCAATTGACCATGAGAACTGTGATCCCAAACAAACCCTTTTTTTTTTTTCCCCCTTTTAACCTGATTACCTCAGGCACTTTCACCCAGTAGTGGAAAGTTGACTAACAGTGGGAAAAAGATACCAGCCACTTAGCACAAGACCTGACCTGTAGAAAGCCCTCTGAAATGTTTGCTGGCCTTTGGATCAGTCTTGGGCACTCATTTCCTTTGTATTGGCATATGCACTAGAAGGGCCTTGAAATGTTTGATTTCAATTTATAATGTGGATAAACTATTAAAAGTGTAGCTGTACCAGTCATGGTGGCTCACACCTTTAATCCCAGCACTGAGGAAGCAGAGGTAGGAGGACCACTGGGAGTTTGAGGGCAACCTAGGATTACAGAGTGAGTTCCAGGTCAGCCAGAGCTAGAGTGAGACCATACCTCAAAATAATATTAATATTAATAATAATAATAATAATAATAATAAATTTTTTTAAAGTGTAGCTGTTACCTTCATATTTCTAGGACAAATGCGTCCAACCAGAAGCAGCCTTTTGGAAGGAAAGGACTGATTTTAGCTTATAGTTTTGAGAAGTTTCATCATGGCAGGGAAAACATGGCAAAACCAGTCGGTAAGACATCACATCTTGTCACATCATCTGGGAAGGAGCAGCCAGAGTGAGCTAGCTAGCTCTGGCAAGGAGGGCTGGACTACAAAACCCCAAGATCTGACCCCTGTGACACACCTTCCCAGAGCTACCCTAGCTAGAGATCAAGTATGAGGCTTAATTACAAAGACCTAAGGCTATGAGGGTACACTCCCCATCAAACTGCCACAAAACATATATGCAACTGTAGCTGTTGTTTTTGCTCAACATTCTTGTGAGATGACTATCTAAAACTAAAAATTGGATTAAAAAGAAACCTGTGATATTCTCTAAAAAGGTTTCCTCATGATGCCTATCCTTATCCCAAAATTTAAAGGCAAAAAAAAAAAAAAACCCACTGTAAATAAAAGGCATTGTCACGTTTCATTCTGATAAGTCGTTATTTTTTTTTTCTTTTAACGGTTAACACTCTGCTTATGACTCTGACTAAATACCCCTTTCAGCTTATGGAATAAACACATTTTCATCTATAGGAGATACTAATTAATTGCAGTTTTTTTTTTTTCACAAAAGGGAATGGTGAAGTCTTTGATTCTGCACACCAGTTAATATGGAGGTGTTTCTCAGCCCTGCGCATTAGAACTCGGCCATAATATACCCACATGTTTACACAAGACCTGGGTTCTTCCCTTCTTGACAGTCATCAGAGTGATGCATCCCAGCCCCAGCCCAAGGACTTTGCTTTCACTCCCCATGACTGGCTCGACATTCAAAGCAATGCAAATTTGCAGTTTGGTGTATTTCAAACCTGAACACAAGGGCTCAGGATATAAATAGCATGCCTAGTTGGACGACACCAACACCATCGTGGTGAGATCACTTCCAGGAAAATGCTAGAATGTAGCAATGGGAATAGCATCTGGCCTTTCAGTAGTTGCCTTTGATCAAGACTTGGGCATCCAACATGATAGACTGGCTGCATTTATTAATGACCTCAGTTTCCATGCAGTTCGATCATTGTAACTTAACAAGCACAACCTCTGCAACCCATTCAGTAATTGTTCAGACTGCAAAACTCACTGGATTAGTAATTGCCTACTCGCCTGTTCTTCCTTGGCCTATCCAATCCCACCTTATCCCACACCCAAGGAATATAGTCCTGGATTTACTCTTCATTTGGGATTTTTTTTTCAACTTCATGATGGCATAGATGCAGTACATAGCTAATAGAAATCGTGTGTGATGGTTTGAATGAAATGCCCCCTAAAGACTTGTGTGTTTTGAATACTCAGTCCTCAGTGGGTGAGAATTTGGGAGGTGGAGCCGTGCTGGTGGAGGCGTGTTGCTGGGGGAAGGCTTAGGAGTTGTATAGCTCAGCTCCTCCTTGCCAGCGCTAGCTCACTCTTGCTACTTCCTGCCTGCGGGTGTGCAAGATGTGATGCCCAGCCCCCACTCTCCCATGCCATGAGGAAACTTCCCTGTAATTTCAGAAATCAGGAGGCTGAGGCAGGAGGATGTCTAGTTCAAGGTCAGGCCAGGTTACACAGTGAGATCTGTCTAAAAAAAAAAAAAGCCTTCAAATCTTAAAACAAACAAAATAGTCAAAAAGAAAACAAGAATGGGCATAAAAAGGAATACAGAATAAGCATGAGAAACAAAATGCACCGAGAAAGATGGCACATTTAAATGAAAATATTATTTCTCACATTAAATGAATTGGTATCTGTAATAGCATCTGATCCCATTAAAAATATTTTTATTTATTTGCAAAGAGAGAGGGAGGAGAGAGGGAGAGAAAGAAAAAAATGGGCACTCCAGGGCCTCCTGCTGCTGCAAACAAACTCAGATGCATGTGCCACTTTGTGCATATGGCTTTACGTGGGTACTGGGGACTCAAACCCAGGCTGCCAGGCATGGCAAGCAAGTGACTTAACCACTGAGCAATCTCTCCAACCCCTGATCCCATCCTTTTGATGTTTGATAGCCGATAGGTTTTTTTTTTTTAAACTCACTCTTCCCTTTTGTCCTGACCCATAAACCCAGGAAAGCTGGTGAGGGGACTCAGGTTTTGGTGACCATGGAAAATTCAAGCCTGCAAGCCCCTTCCTTATAAGGGAGTCCTCAGTCCATCAACAGTCTCCCTTCCTTTCCACTCAGTGCCTTCTAGAGAAACCTGGCCAACTTTCCAGTTAGGCCTAATCTATTATGACTCACTGAGTAATTATTAATTTTAGTTACTATATTTTTAACTTCTGAAACTTGAATTTTTATGTTTTTGTTTTATGATAAAAATTCTCATTGGTCTTTTAGCTTTAAAAAAAGAGAAAAGAAAAGAAAAGAAAAAAGAAAAGAAAAGAAAAGACTATTTGAGTCAGAAGAGCCTCATTCCTTTAAAGCCCATGTGATAACTGTAGTATTTTCAGCCCTGGTAGGACTGTTGCTTCTCTGTTATTTTTCTGTCCTGGTCATTTTTCATCTCATTCTGGACATTGTATTTACACAACGTTCTGTAGACAGACCACTAGCATAAGGTTAGAATTCCAGAAAGGAATTGTGCTAGCCTTTGCCAGATTCCTTGGCGTCCCAGAGAGCCAGGCTGAGCTGGAAAGGACTTCAGAGCCTGAGATGACTCAACACTGAGTGACAGTCCTGCCAAGGTTGTACTATTCCTTAATTCCCTACACCCTTCAGTCCTAAATTAAAACAAGGGGATGCTGCTACTCTCTTCCACACAACGGCGGCCCTGGAGTCCACTGCTGGATGCTGGATGCTGGATCCCCATGGCTGTCATATTCTGTTTGGATAAGTCCAGCAGTGGGTTTTAACCATTCCCACAGAAGCCATGGATAGGAGTGTCCTACTGCAGTGACTTTCTTGTTTCTGGGAGAAGATAAGGTCCAGAATGAGCTTATGGGATGAAGGGGTTTATTGTAGGCTTATAGCTTTGTGAGGACATTGCATCATGGTGGAGAAAGCATGCCAGAGCAAGGCAACACGTCTTGTCACCTCAGCTTGGAGGTAGGAGCAACAGCGTGAGCTCATTCTGGCAAGGAGGAGCTGGGCTGTAACACTCAAGGTCCTCCCCAAGAAACATACCTCCTCCATCAAGGCTCAACTTCCCAAATTGCCACCGTCTGGGGAATGAGCATGAGGCTTCATCACAAACACACAAGGCTAGGGGGGACATTTCACATTCAAACCCCCACATCTTCCCTCATCCAACAAGATCCTGTCATTGAAGCAACACATACACTGATAAGATGTAAGTCCCTTTTCATAGCCCAAATACCGGTGCCTTCAGCTGGAGGATTTAACACCATTCTTCTTTCTTCCTATCTTAAAAAGCAAACTCAGTTTTAAGAGTAAAATTGGAAAAGATGTGAGGTTTCAAGGCAGAAATTTAGGTCCAGCTATGTGATTTTCACATGTTAGTGGACATAGAACCCTTGGAAGGTTTTGTTTGGTTTGGTTTTGCTTTTGAGGTAGAGTCTTGCTCTAGCCCAGGCTGATCTAGAATTCACTATGTATTCTCAAACTGGCTTTGAACTCACAGCGATCCTCCTACCTCTGCCTCCTGAATGCTGGGGTTAAAGGCATGAGCCACCATGCCCTGCTAAGAAGGGTTTTTGAATGTGTTGGCAAAGTCAAGGTCCCCTCCCCAGGAGTTTTTGGTTCAGGGTATTTTCCACAAATTTCCTGGACCACATCTTATAAAAACCACTTTGTAATTATGGACTTAACCAAAAACCCCTGATCTGGCTATATTTCTTTGGAGGTTTTGTTCTTTCATGGTATTTCTCTGAAGACCTGAGTATTTCACTGTATGTCTCTGAGCTTAATGATTAATCAAGAGATGGGTTCTTGGCTCACCCCACCTCCTCAAATGCTCTATGGATGGATATATGAAATCACCAACACTTGCTCTAGCTTGTATTTAAAAAAGGAAGATGGGCTGGAGAGATGGCTTAGCAGTTAAGGCGCTTGCCTTCAAAGCCTAAGGACCCATATTTGATCTCTGTCCAGATCCCACGTAAGCCAGATGCACAAAGGTGAGGCAAGCACAAGGTGGCACATGCCCACTAGGTGGCGCAAGCATCTGGAGTTTTATTGTAATGGCTGAGGCCCTGGTGTGCAAATTCTCTCTCTCTCTCTAAAAAAAATAAAAATTAAAAATATTAAAAGAGGAAGATTTGTTCTTTAAATGTGGCCTTCTGCTAAGCTGGCTTGAGACTCTCCAGAATCCTCCTTGTACATTACTATCAATTAAGACTGCTTACAGGAATATTCTTGTTATAGTTTGATTTTGGAATGCCCCTCAGAGTCTCATGTTTTGAGTACTTCATCCCAAGTTTTTGGCACTTTTTAAAGAGGTTGTGGAACCTTTAGGACATGGCATCTAGCGGATAAAACAAGGCTACAGGGGTTGAACTTTGGAGGTTATTGCCCAGCCCCTGATTCCAGTTTATCTCTGCTTCCTGGTCAACCACCATGTGAACGGCCACCATATTCATGCTCCCGTTACAAAGGATGACACCACTCTCAGTACCTTCTTCACAGTGATGGACTGACATGCTTTGAAACCATGACCCAAATGAATCTTTCCTCTCTTCATGTATTTCTATCAGTTGTTTTGGTCACAGAGATTCACAAACTGGGCTGGAGAGATGGCTCAGTGGTTAAAGGTGCTTACTTGCAAAGCCTGCTGGCCTGAGTTCAATTCCCCAGCCCCAACTTAAAGTCAGATGCACCAAGTGATGCATGCATCTGGAGTTTGTTTACAGCAGCAAGAGGCCTTGGCATACCCATTCCCTTTCCACCGTACTTGCAAATAAATAATTTTTTTAAGTTTTCAAAAGGAGAGTCACAACCCCCCTAATACAATTTTGTTTTTAAATTATTTATTTCTGATTTGCGTGTGTGTGTGTGTGTGTAGCAAAGCATCTTGCCACTGTATTGAACACCAGACATATGTACCATCCAGCTTTATGTGGGCATGCAGGAATTGAACCTGGATCATCAGAATTTTGCAAGTAAGCACCTTTAATCACTGAGCCATCTCCCAGCCCTTTTTCTTTTTATTCTTTTGGTTGTTTTTGAGACAGGGTCTCACTTTGTAGATCGGCTGGTTTTAAACTCATCCTCCTCCTCCCTCAGCCTCCCAAATGTTGGAATTATAGTGGGATGCCATGACTTCTGGCATTTTTTGTTTTGCTTTTTGTTGTTGTTGTTGTTTTTTTTCGAGGTAAGGTCTCGCTCTAGTTCAGGCTGACCTGGAATTCACTATGTAGTCTCAGGGAGGCCTTGAACTCATGGCGATCCTCATACCTCTGCCTCCCGAGTGCTGGGATTAAAGGCATGCACTACCATGCCTGGCTGACTCATGGTTCTTAATGATAATCTTTGTGACCAAGTGTGGCTTTAGCCTTAAAGTCTGTCACCATTGTTAATATGACCTGCATCATTATAGTGTTATGGTCCTAGGGGATGGGATGGAGGTGGGTGGATGTTGGAGGGGTACCTCGGGACCATTTGTGGGCATTGATATGAATGTGTCTGGCCATCCAGGCACGGTGCATAGTTGGCTCTGAGTGACCTCAGTAGGAGGAAGCTTTAATCATACAATTTTGTCTCTGACCTGGACCCATTTTAAATCCTCTGAAACCTAATATGACCTAGTAGTTTCAGCTTGCCAATAGAGTAGTTGAAAAATGTCCAGAAATGATTGTTAATTCGAGATGGCAAATAGATAAGGAAGAAAATCACCACAACTCATTCTAGCCCTTGGACTGAGCATGGCTTATCACTAAGGAGATCCATCCCTATTTAGTTTTCTGACAAAGGCAGCTTTTTCTGGAGGTGAAAGAGGAAAGCCCAACGAAGATAAAAGCTAATGGCTGGCGGTGGCAGGACTAGATTTAGAGAGCATGCATTGAGGTAATGAAAATATTTAGCAAGTGTTTTCAATAGTTAATTGTTCAGTGGGATAAAACACTTGACCAAAAGCAGATGATTGGGGGGAAAAGGGGTTTGTTAAGGCTTACGGTTTTGAGGTAGAGTTTCATCACGGTGGAGAAAGGATGACAGAGCAGAGGATGGGCGTCCCATCTTGTCACAGCACATGTTGCCACAGCAGTTGGCAGAAAGCATCAACAGTGAGTTGATATTGCTAGAACTGGGAAATAAGTCAAAACCATGTACAAAAAATGAGCCCATTCTCCAATATCAAGCTCCCACCAAATGTGGGCTAGAAAAGGGCCAACACACATAAATTCTCTCTAAAATAACTATGGCCATTCCATACTTCTTTCTCCTTTGGAGAATTTGCTTATCTTTTTCAGATGGACGATGAACCTGAAGGGAGGATCAGCCTATCACACCTCACCAGGGCCTCAGGTGAAACCATAGAGTAATGTGGGGGAAGGGCAAGAGTACAGCTTTCTTGGTGAACACGACACCAGAATAAGGCTGAAGGAGATAAACACAGAGAACATCCAACTCCTACTAAGCCAAATATCCAGAGACACAGAGGCTCCCAAAACCTCATCACTGAAGTAGAACTAAAATGATCCCAATGTGGCTCATGGAAATGTGTGGAAGAGGGGACGGGAAGAGTGTTAGGAAGAGTGTTATTATGCACAGAGACTTGGGTCACTATAACTGTTGACTGCACAGAGGGTTGCCTATCCCCACAACTGGAGACTACCCCCACCAACATGAATGTAAAATCAGAATAATTCCCCAATGATGAGGGTTAATCCCAGCACTCGGGAGGCAGAGGGAGGACAAGGAGGACCCTGCTATAGTGAGGTCAGCCTGGAAGAGCGAGATGAATGTAAAAAAAAAAAAAAAGAATAATATAAAACAAAATAAAAATACAAACGCAGAAATATGAAGAGAGACAGAGAACATGTGTGTGTGTGTACAGGTGCGCGTGTATGTATATGCATCAGAACTGTGTCCATTGCAACTTTCTTTTCTCTTAAGATGTATGGCACTGTTCCAAAGTCATGCAGGACCTTTAAGTGGAATCACATGGTTCAATACTGGGTTTAAAACCCATCTTACTATGCATGAGAGCAAGAGCTTGATGGTGTGTAGAGCCTCAGTATGTCTGGGTAACTGCAGGTGCTGACAGAAGGTTGTGGGGCAGTGCAGGGGGCTCTGCATTTCTGAACAGCTCCTGGGTGGTGCTGGCTCAGGCCACACTGGAGCAGCATGGCTCCTAAGGAAAACATCCACTTAAACCTGGGGTGGCCCTAGCTCTACAACAGCATGTGGATGCCACTCTTCTGATTATTTCTGATTATTGATGGGGACCCCAACAATGGCTTGTCTCCATCAACCCTGTCAGTCTGTCACTCCTTCTTTTCCACCCTCCCTTTTAGTCTGTCACCCCTTTCCCACTATTTCAGGCAACCTGACACTCCTCCACACAGGGGCAGGAGGGGTGCCTGCCAAGATCCAAACTCACAACTAAGTCCTTATGCTCATGTGTTAAAGCTCTAAGGTTTTTGTTTGGGGTTTTGGTTTTGGTTTTTCTAGGTAGGGTCTCCCTCTAGCCCAGGCTGACCTGGAATTCACTATGTCGTCTCAGGCTGGCCTCGAACTCACAGTGATCCTCCTACCTCTGCCTCCCAAGTGCTGGGATTAAAGGCCTGCACCACCACACCAGGCTAGTTTTGTTTTTGTGTTTATGTTTTTTTAACAAACGAAACAGAACAGTCCTTAATCTTTTCTGGCCTGCCCTGCTGTTCCCTGTCCTCCAGTAAAGCATCGTGAAGGCACAGTGTTCACCATGTTTTTCAGGACAGTAACTTCAAGTAAAAACCACTAACTACAGTTTGGTTATGCATAATTTTGAAAATAAACATTATCTATTCTGAGATATTAAATGGAACAGAACCCTGAAAAAAAAAAGAGTTGAGCTACTGTTGTCGAGAGGAACTGGGTTATAGCACCCCTAAGTCTTCCCCAGGCAACACACACACCCCAGCAAGGCTCTACTCTCCAACTTGTCACTAGCTGTGGACTAAGTAGTCAAAACACATGAGGCTATGGGGGACATATCATTCAAACCACCGCCTCAGGCACCTGTTGAATGGTGTCTCTGTGCTAGGACCTAAAGATGAATCAAAATCAATTCCTGCCCTGTGGAACATGGATTTCACCTGAAGAGCCAGAGTGCCGTGGTTTTGAATGTAATGACCCATAGTCTCAGGTGCTTGTGATCAAGTTTCCTATTCAGTCTCCAGTAGGCAGAACTCTGCTATAGGAGTGTGCCCCTGGGGAAGGATCCTGAGTCCAGCCCTAAGGTGTGCTCTGAGCCAGCCAGAACCCTGACTGTTTGCTTTTCCCTCTCTGCTGTGGATGTATGATGGAGTGAGCCAGGTAGGTCCTTCTGCCATGAGGAAGCTTCCCATGGAATCTATAAGCCTGACATCAACCTTTTCCTTTCATAAGTTGCTTCTGGTTGGGTGTTTGTCCCAGCAATGAGAAGGTGACTGCAACACCGAGCCTCTGCAGTTTCATTATTGCTGAAGTTCCATTTCAAATGTGGAAAAGTCACATGTCGAAGAGGATCATGGTTCCCCTGTAGGGCATGACTCAGGACCAGAGAAGGCTGCTCTGAGATGGTGATGTCTGAGCCTAGATCTGAACTTGGGGCAGAATGGGAATGGGTGGGAAGGGTCTGGGACTGGAGCGGAGCTAAGATGGGCAGATGAGGAAGACAGGCAATGCCTGTGCTATAGCCTACAGGAAGACGGCCAGTCTGTCATGAAAGAGAGGGGAAGATAGTGCTGGGGAAGGGTGGAGAGGAGAGGACTGAGGCACGGGACCACACATGCCTTCCTAGATCCATGAGGAACTTATGATGCTGTCCTAGAAGAAGAAGGAAAAGAAAAAAAAAAAAACCACTGAATGTGTTTAAAAAGAGCAAAGCTGAGCTTTTATTTATGCTTTTTGTTTGTTTGTTTTTTGTCTTTTGAGGTAGGGTCTCACTCTAGCTCAGGCTGACCTGGAATTCACTATATAGTCTCAGGGTGGCCTTGAACTCATGGCGATCCTCCTACCTCTGTGTCCTGAGTGCTGGGATTAAAGGCATGCGCCACCACGCCAGGCTTTATTTATGCTTTTGAAAAGGTGGCTTGGTCTGCAGTGAGGCAAGAAGATTTGAGAATGCCAGAGACCAAGGAAGGGCGGGGGAGACACGGCACGGTAGTGGAGGTGGAGAGAAGGAAGACGGACAGACTGCAGAGATATTTCAGAGGTAGCCGGGCGGTCAAGTCACAGCAGCACTTGTCATGCGGCTGCGCACTTACTTGCACATTGCCTGTCATAACCCAGCAGGAAGTACCCACGTGCACATTTATAGACACGCCTCCCCCCGCCCCCCGGGAAGCTACGTTCACTGCACACCGCACGGGTGTGTGAGGAAGATGAATGCGGAGCAGCAGCCCCTGGGGTGTGGCACCTGGAAATCACAGGATGTAGTAATGACCTTCTTGTTGACCAGAACAGCCAATGGAAGGAAAGAGTTTATTTCACCTTCCGGTCTTGAGGGGAAGTTTCCTTATGGCACCAAAGCACGACAGAGCAGGAAACTGGCCCACATCGTTACATACCATCAGGGAGGAAGCAACAAGAGTGAGCTCACTAGCACTGGTAGGTGATGGGGGGGGGGTGGCAGCTGCAGTATAAAATCCCAAAGTCTGCCCCCTCCCAGTGACACACCTCCTCCAGCAAGGCTCTTACCTCCCTAAAGCTCTATCAGCTGGGTATGAAGCTTAATCACAAACATCTGAGGCTATGGGGTGGCGTTTCACATTCACACTGCCACACGCAGAGGTTGCCTACATCAGGATTCAGGGAAAGCTGGCTCCTTTCTTTGTTGTGTGTTATTCCACTGCCTCCCTGACAATTACATGTGCTCCTTCAGCCCATCCATCTCTTCAGGCAGGAGGAAGTTACTTTGGTTACCCCAAAGAATGGAGGCCAAGGAGCTCAGAAAGGATTGTCACGCCCCTACATTTTGTAAGGCAAGTGATGTGTCCCTCCCCTCCTTTTTGTGTCTCCTTTCTTTTGATCCTTATTTTGTGCAGGTTTTTCTCTGAGTTTCCCATCCATGTTGAGAACAAATGGCATGCTCGTGTGCTCAATTGATATCATATGTGGTAGCTTGGAGAGAAGGTGCCAGAAAATGTGAGGGAAGTGATGGGGCAGTGGAAAGTATCCATGGCAATGCTACCCTGTTTAGCAAACATGGGAAGAAAATTTATGCTGAAATAATCAAAACATAATGTAGAGGTACACTTTGGCAGGTTCAGATTCAAAGCTAGTATTTTTCTGGTGGTGCATAGTGAGGCAGAAATAATATGCATACACTTTGTGTCTTGAACTGTGTAGTGGTAGGCTTCCTCAGACTGTGGATAATTTTCACCCTGGCTCATGACTTTGGTGTGTGTGGTCCATAACTTAGTGCAATATTAAATTTCATTTAGAATAACTCTCAACATCTTTTCCCCCTGCAGTAAGCTGGGGTCATCCCTAATTCACTAAATATTTCATCTTGATAATTGTTTTTCTTACATGTTCTACAAGAATTTTAAGAAAGAAACTTTTCATTTGCCTTTCCTTGATGGCTAGGGTTGTTGAACATTTTTTGTTTATTTTTATGTATTTGCGAGTGACAGATAGACAGACAGACAGACAGAGAAAGATGCAGAGGGAGAGAGAGAGAGAATGGGTGTACCAGGGCTTCCAGCCACTGCAAATGAACTCCAGATACATGCGCCACCTTGTGCATCTGGCTTACGTGGGTACTGGGGAAGCGAGCCTCAAACCAAGGTCCTTAGGCTGCACAGGTAAACACTTAACCACTAAGCCATCTCTCCTGCCCCTTTGTTGAACATTTTTTAAAGTACTTAATGGCCCCTTGTGTTTCTTCTTTTTTGAACTATCATTGTTTTAGCTCATTTGATGATTGGCAGGGGTTTTTAGTATTCAATTTTTGCAGTTCTTTGTAAATTCTGGTTATTAGTCCCCTGTCTGAGATTTAGCTGGTAAAGATTTTCTCCCATTCTTCAGGCTGTCTGTATGCTTTACTGGTGGTTTCTTTTGTTGTGCAGAAGCACTTGAATTTCATGTAGTCCCATTTATTGATTCTTGGGGCTATCTCCTGTGCTAAGAATTGGAACCAGCCTAGATGCCTGTCGACAGATGAATGGAAAATGAAAATGTGGTACTTATACACAATGGGATTTTTTATTTTTTATTTTTTTTATTTACTTAGTTAAGAGCAAATGAGAAAGAGGCAAACACAGAGACTGAGTATGAGTGCACCAGGGTTTCCTGCCACTGCATGCAAACACCAGATTCATAAGCCACTTAGTACTGGGTACTGGGGAATCAAACTCCAGTCCTTAGGCTTTGCAGGCAAGCACCTTAACCACTGATCCATCTCTTTAGCCCCACAATGGAATTTTATTCAGCAACATGGACAAGTGAAGGCATAGAATTTTCAGGAAAATAGATGGACTTGGGTGAAAAAAAAATCACATTAAGTGAAGTGACTCAAACTCAAAAAATCAAAATTGCATTTTCTTTCTGATGTGAGAATCTTAGCTTGAACTATCTATTAGTATGTATATAAGGGGCAAATATGGGTAAAACCTCTAAAGATAGAGTGGTAACCAAGAATGAGTATAAAGAGATGAGCAGGAAAAGGGATGAAGGAAGGGGGCAAGGGCATGTGTGATGTAAACTGAAGAGGAGAGGGATTGGGGGAGGAGGGGAGTTGAGGGAGATGGGCATGGGGAAGAGGAGGGGGATGAAAATCAACTGAAACAAATTATATTTGAAAATGCCAAAATGAGTGATATCAAAATCTTGGTATGCCATCTAAAAAAATAACAATGAAATAAATTTTAAAAGAAACTTACACACACACACACAAAAGACAGAGACATGTGTAATCCAAAAATACTCACGTAATGTGAGCATTTATAAAGACTAAGTCCTTTGCCTCCACTTGCTGATGATGTGGCTCCTGAGCTACTTGGCGAGGTTCTCTGTGTTCCCAGCAGAAGGTATCGCTGCATACCATGGTGCGGGAGGAATTATCTCGAGTTTATGTCTCTTGTCTAAACTTGGTCCAAGGGAAAAAGATCAAACGCAGTAGCGTGCTGTAGTTCTGTGGTGAAAATGGGAGGATGAGTATTTTAATCTCTTCAGACTGCTATCACAAAATACCAGAAAACCAGTGGCTCATAAACAGCAGAACTTTTTTTCTCCCCATTGTGGAGGCCGGGATTTCCATGGGCAAGGACCTGGCAGATTTGCTGTCTAGCACATGACCACCTCCTGGTTCTCGAATGGAGCTCTTGCACAGTGACCTCTCATGACACCTTCATGACCCCCTCGTCTCCCAAAGGTTCTACTGTCACACTGTATATGAGTGGCTGGGGGGAACCGGGGGGGTGGTCTACACATTTAGACAGTAGCAACTTGATTCCATACTGGTGAATTGTATAAATATCATTTTCATATACATCGAAGCTTATTTTACTTTCTCATTGCTGGGACAAAACAACTAACCAGAAGGAGCTGATAGGAGGGAAGGGTTTATTGCAGTTTACAGTTTTGAGGGGAGCTTCATCGTGGTGGAGAGAGCGTGGAAGAATTGAGCAGGAATCCTGGGTCACATCTTGTCACATCATCTGGGAGGAAGCAGCAAGAGTGAGCTGGCTGGGGCTGGACCCCCCAGTGACACACCTCCTCCAGCGAGGCTCCACCTCCCAAAGACTCCTCCACCTGGGGATGGAGTGTGAGGCTTCATCACCAACACATAAGGCTATGGGGAATGTTTCACATCAAACTACCACACACATAACATATATCTAAACACATTAGATGTTGACATCTACAGCCATATTCTCTGAGACTTGAACCTTGTGTTACTCTAAACTTGTCCACCTAGTGTGTACACTGAAAGTTATGAAGACATCACAGATTTTTTTTTTTGTTTGATTTTTCGAGGTAGGGTCTCACTCAAGCCAATTCACTCTGTATTCTCAGGGTGGCCTCAAACTCATGGTGAATCCTCCTACCTCTGCCTCCCAAGTGCTGGCATTAAAGAATTGTGCCACCACGCTCGGCGACATCACAGATTTTAAGTGTTAGATTCTAAAAAGCAGAAATCTGTACACGAACCTGTTTCCAAGGGTACATGCAGTAACTAGCTACTCTGTAAAGATTTGTATAGTTAAGACAACAAATAACATGCTTTGCTTGGTAACTATACAAGGTTCATGGTTGGGAGGGCTTTTTCTTAGCAGCTCTTATGTCCTCATTTATTGTATATACATCACACGCCTATTCTCTATCTCTCTTCTCTCTATCTCTCTCTCTGCTTGCAAGTCAATAAATAAGATGTTTTTATTTATTTTATTTATTTGAGAGAGAGGAGCAGAGAGAGAGAGAGAGAGAGAGAGAGAGAGAGAGAATAGGCATGCCAAGACCTTTAGCCATTGCAAATGAACTCCAGATGCATGCACCACCTTGTGCATCTGGCTTACATGGGCCCTGAGGAATTGAACCTGGATCCTTTTGGCTTCACAGACAAATGCCTTAACCACCAAGGCACCTCTCAAGCCCAAAATAATTTTTTAAAAGAAATATCTTATTAATATTATATACCATGTTAATGAAAGCAATGTAACTATCACAACAAGATCACTCATCCTAGCACAGGAATTAATGCACAGCAAATACTCAATAAACATTGAAGACAATCAGTGACCAGGGCACCTTCATCACTGCTTTTCTTTTTTTTGCAGGTGTGTGTGTGGTGTGTGTGTGTGTGTGGTGTGTGTGTGCGTGCGTGCGCGCCATTTCTCCAGCCACAGCATCACCACTCTCTTTGTTGTTGCTGTTGTTTTCAAGTTAGAGTCTTGCTCTGTCCCAGGATGACCTGGAATTCTCTATGTAGTCTCAGGGCAGCCTCAGACTCACAGAGATCTTCCTACCTCTGCCTCCCAAGGCTGGGATTAAAAGCATGCACCACCAAGCCTGGCTCTGAGCATCAGCACTTTTTTTTTTCTTCGAGATAGGGTCTCACTGTAGCCCAGGCTGACCTGGAATTCACTATATAGTCTCAGGCTGGCCTTGAACTCATGGCGATCCTCCTGCCTCTGCCTGTGCACCTCCCCCAACATAGAAAGGTTGATAGTGTCTACTCTGCTTTTGGTGATCTTTGCAATTACTTCAACGAGAAAAATGATTTTCCAGATTGAAGACCGTTTTGTCATTCACTCTGTCAGACAGTCCCGGCAACTCAAGGTGGCCTCCTGCTGAAGGACACTAATGGGTTCTCAGTGCAGATGGAGAAGTCTGTTCAAGATCTCCCCAGCCTCATTAAGTGCATCAGGAGGCACTTGATACAGCTGCTCCTCTGCTTGCCCACCCATCCATCTCACCCCTGAGTCACACTTATGCAGCTGAAAGAGGTGTTTTCAACCATGTAGAACACCTAGCCTTATCTGAAATGAGCAGAACTAGACAGCCTTCATATATATATATAAAACAGAGTCACTATTTGGGCTAAGCCATTTTCTAATCCATCTATCCACCAGACCTCCCACATTGAACATTGGAGCTTGACTTCTTCATTTGCCAAGTTACAAAAACAGAAGTGACTCTGGCCTCTGGTTCTGGGGCTCCACTAGGTCCCATGAAATGGGGGGAAGTAAACGGGGCTTGGACACAAAAGCAGTGGGGCCAGCGGAGGACTGCACAGAGCAGAACATCACCTACTTTATCTCAGCAACACAGGCGTTTGTCTTCCTCCCTAGGAAAGAACATCTGGAAAATTCTTCCAAACAAGGTTCAAAACAATGACTTCAGATGAAACTGGCTCAGAGGAGTAAACACTAGCAAAGTAGGGGAGTTCACAAACCTTGTTCGGCATGTGCATTGCTAAAGTTTTTTTTTTTTTTTTTCTTAATCACTGGTGATATTTCAGGGTTAGCTCACACTGACCCTTTCTCTTTGAATATAAAGCTCTGGACCCCTGGGAGGCTACCGGGAAAGGTCTTGGCTAACAACTCAATGACCAGCAAGAGGAGAAAGAATGGAGGACCACACTAATGGGCAGACAAGGCCCTGGAAAGCTTCCTACCCCCCAGGGCCTCTCTCTTCCACCTGGAAATACCTGGGCATGCTGCCATCTGGCTCATCCTACACTATACAATAAAGGAATCATGTCTGTTGACTAAAATCAGCCTATTTAGAATATAAATATTCCTTTCAAGTAGCTGTATTACTCTACCAGTGAAGCATGTAGGAAGTCTGTTCTGTGTCATTTTTCCATTAAAATGCAATCCTAATAAGAATTCTGGCTACCCAACAACATCTGTTCCAGATTTTCCTGTGATTTATATGACCATGTGGCCAACTCCATGTATAAATATAGATTCAGAGAGGGATCTTGTCCTATATACAAGGAAAATGGAAAGCTACAGATTTAATTACATCATCAAATTTGTTTTAGATCTCAGGACATCACATTGTCAACCAGATGTCCACAAATCCAAGTTTATTATTTCATGTCAGCGAAACATGAGGGCCTTAGATGTGTGTATATATATATATATATATATATATATATGGTCCTTGTAATCAATTCTGAATATTTTGTATGTTATTCCCATCACAACTGTGAGTAAGAGAGAAGCCGGTCCTATTAACTCTGTTCTATAGCTGGGGAACCTTGTGCTCATGCAGCAGATCAAGCAACCAGCATTATAACTTTTTATTTTTAGACTCAGCTTATTTTCCAGTGGATGATCTCATCTCCAGGTTATACAAATTTCTCAATCAAATAGAAATGTAAAAGGAAATGGTGGCCATAAGTGATGGGAGGGAGAATGGTTAAGTAAGAATGCCACTTTTAAAGGACACTTTTAATGCCAGTGGCTCTTCTTTCTTGCTGCCATGTCGGGGATGGGCTGCTGAGGCACAAAGATGGAAGAGGGAGGCTACGCTGGTATTTTGTTTACTCATTCATTCATTTATGACAGAGAGGCAGATGGACAGAAAGAGAGAGATTGAGAGTCTAGGCACACCAGGGCCTCTAGCTACTGCGAATGAACTCCACACGCATGGCCACCTTGTGCATCTGGCTTTATGTGGGTACTGGAGAATCAAACCTGGGTTCAAACCAGCCTGGTTTAGAGTGACACCCTGCCTCAAAAAAAAAAAAAAAAAAAAAAAAGTCCTTAGGGAGAGTCTTGGATTCTGATGACAAGTTCACTGTTAAACAAACTAACATGGCATTGAGACTGTTAGTGGAGGTATCAGCTAGCAGAGTGGACAGGCCAGTGCCGATGCACTCCTACTGAATCAGCTCTGATGTCATTTCTTCAATGGTTTAGTATGCAGACTTAACAATATATCTGGGAATATAGTTCATCTGGTAGAATGCCTGATCGCCATCCACAAAGCCCTGGGTTTAATCCCCAGCGCTACAAAAACTGGATATGGTGGTACACACTTGCAATCCCAGGGTTCGAAGATGGAGGCAGGAAAATCAGAGGTTCAAGGTCATTCTCTACTACATAACAAGTTTGAGTCCAGTCTGGGACATATGAGACCTGTGATTGCAGTGCTCAGGAGACGGAGGAAAGAGGATTGCAAGTGTCAGACCAACCTAGACAACACAGTGAGAGAACCTGCCTCAAAATATCAAGGAAAGGTGATAGAGCCCAGTGGTGCACAGTTCATCCAGTGTGTGCGCTGCCCTGCACTCAATCCTGAGGGGGAAAGAGACAGAGAGAGAGGAGGGAGGGAGGATGAGGAGAGGGAGGAAGCAAAGGAGGGAGGAAGGGAGGGAAAGAGGCACAGAGGAAGAATTTCTAGGTCTATCTAGGAGTACTAGGTGGAAGGGGCTTTGAACCCTGGCTCAGCTGGTCCCTTACCAGCTGTTTCAATTTGGGGAAAACTAAATTTTTCTGAGCCTCACTTTCTTCCCCAGTAGAATTAAGATGATGCTGCCTTCCTCATAGAGTTATTCTTGGAATTACAATTTAAATGCCTTGAGTAATACATGCTGAATTCATGTGGTTCCATTCTCCATGAGGAACGCCTGTAGATGTATTTGGTCGGGTAGGGAAGCAGGATAATGAATTCAGGGGTTCCAGAAATCTTCCCAGAGAGATGGGTGAGCCTGACTTTAAAAGAGAGAAGACAGTTTGAGCTGGAGTGAGAGAACCGGGCAAAGCTGATGGCTGCAGGGCAGGATGGCTCTGATGGAAGGTCATTATTAGTCATGTTGGGGGATTCAGGGCACAGAGCATTTGAGCTTGGTCCAGTGCAGGGGTCACATGACAGCCATATGCATATGCAAATGTGTCCCCTATAGCCTCGGAAGCTCTCCTTTTTTTTTTGTCTCTCCACTCTGTTACCTTCTTGCCCTCTGGGTCTGCTGCTACTGCTGCCACCACCTGGGCCCTGCCCCTAGGTGACCAGCTGAGTCCCCTGTTCTCTTCCTGCCTGTCCAGTCAGGCTTCTTGTGAGCACCTGAGCTTTGTGATTTTTTCCACAAATGCACATTCCTTTTTTTAACTCTATTTGATGTCACTTCCAACCCACTAAGGGGTGCTGACTGCTCAGAGATCACTTCTCGTCTATCAAGGATGGAAATGTCTGTTTTCTATTATTTATTTATTTATTTATTTGAGTGAGAGAGAGGCAGAGAAAGAGAGGGAGAGGGAGGGAGGGAGGGGAGAGGGAAGGAGGAAGGAACAGAATGGGCAAGCCAGGGCCTTTAGCTGCTGTACAGAAACTCCAAATGCAGGCACCACCTTGTGCATCTGGCTTACATGGGGTCTTGGAAAATCGAACCTGGGTCCTTTGACTTTGCAGGCAAATGCCTTAAGCACTAAGCCATCCCTCCAGCATGGAAATGTCTGTTTTTCATCTTGTTCTCTCCAGGCCGGGAGCCTGCTGGTTTCCCCTCAGCCTCTGGTACCCACAAAAAGCTCATGCCCCTTCAAGGACCTCAGTTCTCTGGACTGTACCCTGAGTTACAACAGGAAGAAGGGTCATAAACAGCGACTGCAAGGGCCACACAAGCAGCAGTGCCTAGGCTGTGAGCATCTGACTCTTAATTCTGAGGAAGGGGCCTTTTGTGGTTGGAAACTCTAGGCCCCCTTTTTAAAGAGTCCATCCTTCAGAAGGAAACCAGGCAAATGGCTGTATTTGTTCCCAAAAGCACTTCCTGAAGCCTTGGCAAGTCCTTTGAAACATCCCCACTGCACTACACAGCGTACAGAGGGGTCATAGGTGACCAGACCACCTTTGATGCCACAAATCTGGACCTTTCTTCCAGGACACATGGCCCCTTTTACTCTCCCTGCCTCCTCTGTTTTCTGGACTTGTATAACTGTAATTCCTTCAAGTTGGTGGGGTTAGCTTTAGAGCCACATTTTTGCTTCAGGCTGGGACCTCATTTGTCTCAGGGACAGTTCTGACTCAGGATAAGTCTCTAGGTGCTGATGTGGGGGCTATTCTTTGCGAAACATGGGCATACCTCCATTTCAGAAGAGTTTCTGATGAAATTTAGTTGACTCAGAATATACAAAAAGGTTTGTGTTGTGTTGTTATTGTTATTGGTGGTTGGTGGTGGTGGTGGTAAATGTGTGTGTGACAGAGAAAGAGTGGGTTCAGGAATTGTCTGGCCACTTATACCCCTTCCTAGGCATCCCATTAAGTGAACAGTTTGAGGAATTTTGACAAATGCAGCCACCACCACAGTGAAGATGTAGAATCTGGTCATCACCCCCCAAAAGTTCCCCTGGCTCCTTGATAATCATCCTTTTAGGCCCTAGCACCACAGTCTTATCATCTACTTTCTATTATTTCAGATACCTTTACTTTTCTAGATTTTTTTTTTACATAAATCATACCATATCATGATTTTTGTCTTATAAATAAATCATACAATATCTGTGATTCTTGTATTATCCTTAGCATAGAGTTCTTAAAGTCCATCTGTGTCATCAATAATTGCTTATTGTTGTGTTTCTTCTCTTGATGGCAATAACGGCCTGAGGTATTGTGATTCAAGATGTCCTTTCTGATTTCTGACACAGGACATGGAATAACCAAGCACCTGTATCTTTATGGGATGGGAAGATGAGTCAGTGGTTAAAGGAGCTTGCTTGTAAACTTTGCTGGCACGCAGGGTCAACACTCACATAAAGCAGGATGCATCTGTGATCCCAAAGTGCCTGTGACAATGGGAGGCAGAAGAGCCAGGAGAATCTGAGGTTTGTGGGCCAGCTAGTCTGACATTTGTTGTTTACAGTGGCAAGAGACCCTGTTCTCTCTGAGAATATGGAGCACAGGCACCTCGAAGTGGTATTCTGACCTCCATGCTCTCACACACAAATTAATGAAATGAAAACATTTAAAACTCAGGTCGTTTGAAATCTTGTCATGTGGGAGACATTTGAAAGGTTTTGTCCTCGTGGAAACCGACTACTGGAGGGATAAAAATCAATCACAAGATTGCTCAGTGGCTGTGCTGTGTGAAGTGCTGTGGACAGTCAGAGAATGAGGGAGTGACCTGGGTTGGGAGGTCACTGTGGGGCAGTTTGTTTCACTGGGGCATGGCATGCTAAAGTCAGGGGAAAGAAAGCCTGGGAAGCAGGCTGGGGAAGATTATAGGAGGACAGCAATCCAGTTAGCTGAGGTGGGCCATGCACATGCATCAGACCTGTAAGATACAGTGTGAATTCAATAAGAGAACAGAGATGCCTGGAAGGCCTTGAGTAAAGGATGAGAATTGATTTCTCGGGAAAAAATTAAAAAGTGTGTTGTGGGGGTGGGTACAGGAGTCTGAGCAAGAGAGAAGGCCAGGGAAGCAGGGTTTTTGAAAGATGGTCCTGTCATTGGCGTATAAGATGGTTTGAATGGAGCAAATAATGAGAGAAAAGAGAGACTGCTCATGTTTACTTAGCTTGGTTTTCTGTCTACCTTAGCAGTGGAAGTTTGCTCCCTGCTGCAAGAGCACATCCAGGGCACAGCTAGTCAAGAAGCACAGGGCTGAAAGTTGTGGATCCCATCACGGCCGGTGCATTGAGTTTGTAATAACTCAGATCAAATTACCTCACATTTAGTGGGCTAGACACACTCCAATGCTCAGGGACCATTCCCAGAGAGGTGGCAGAAAGAATGGAAGAGCCAAAGGATGGGGAGGGGTGCTTTAGAATGCTGTCTTATAGAAACAACTTGGCCATTGCATTCATGACCTCACAATGGCTGACACTGCAAAACCTGCATCATAGGAGAGCAAAAATAAATGATGATATCAAAATAGAAGACAGGGGGCTGGAGAGATGGCTTAGTGGTTAAGCATTTGCCTGTGAAGCCTAAGGACCCTGGTTCAAGGCTCAATTCCCCAGTACCCACATAAGCCAGATACACAAGGTGGCACATGCATCTGGAGTTCGTTTGCAGTGGCTGGAGGCCCTGGTGCACACTTTCTTTTTCTTTCTCAAATAAATAAATAATTTTTTAAAGAAAAATCCCTGAAATTTGAGGTGGTTTGTTGCTGTATGTTAATCATCTATCTTGGCTGGTAGGAAAGAAGATCACTGCAGATCTTGCTGTCGCTTCCATGTTCTGTAAGAATGCTCTTATAAGCCAAACCTCTGGTCCAGGAGCCTCTATGAGACAGAGTGGTTAAGACCCAGTCTTCAGACAAGTGATCATGTTCTCATACACTGACGTATGTCCTAGAGAGAAGATGCTCTCTCCCACCTTAGGGCTTTAGCCCTAAGCTACTTTTGTGGAAGAACAAAAGGCATAATTACATACTCAGGGAAAGCTGCCAGCGTGTCTCCACAAACTTGGACATGCCTTGATGTAGAAAGTCTGCCATCTCCTGAAAACCTTGTTACCACTCACCTGCCAAGACCCAGATGTCTTCTCTTCCAACCTGTCTGTCGGTTCTATGAACATCTTTGTTATTCTCGTTTCCCAAGATGTCCTTGATGATGATGACGATGATGATGATGATGATGTGTTTCTCCTGGGGTCTTTCCTTCTACCACATCCAAAAGGCCACACTCAACCTTTCCTCCTTCCTCAGCATGTTGAAACTCTGTCCCTTCTTTGATGTCCTCTCCATCTGAAGTCACCCTTCCCATGTGCTCCCTTCTCCCTGGGGACCATCTCCCTTTCTTTACAGGGATATCTGTGCTCTGGTTCATTCTCTTCCTCCGTCTCATCTTACAGCTCTAGGCTGGGAGTTCTTTGCAAGGGCCATCTCTGAGGCTTTCATGGGCTAAAATGATTCTTGCCTCTTGTTGCCCAGTGCCTGATGGGGGGACATGGTGGGCTGAGTTGGGCTGCACACGGTGACTGCACACAATGGCCCTGACTCATCCAGAGCCAACACTAAGTCATTATTCAGAGAGATAGTGAGTGCAGGTGGGACCCACAGGTGCTACACAGACAGAATCTGCCCTGGAGCATATCACGCACCCCAATGGGGCTATGAGACGAAAAGTGTGCACAAAAGCATACCATTGTGGCTGCATGTGGTGGCGCACGACTTTAGTTGCCTTTTTGTGACCAATGACAGCCTGTCTCCAGACAGATCATCTCGTAGCAGGTTTCTCGCGAGCATGGGACTGTAGCTATTGTCACGCCAGGCCTGCGCAGAATGCCATGTTCACAGAAGCCACTTCCTGGTTTCTCTGCCATGCGGTCTGGCTAGGGCCAGGCCTGCATTGTGCCATACAAGCATGCCATTGTGTCACATGATGCTACTTTGAAGAGAAAGGAGCCAGGACACAGAGAGAAATTGGCAATTATAATTTCAGGTAACTTCTAAAAAGCACTTCATATGTACCAAGCATGGTAAGCCTCTGCCAGTAGATTATCTACTGGAGCCTTTATATTTCTTGTGAGTTGGCTGCCTGTGAGGAAGCAAGGGTTCAGAGGGCTTATGTGCTCTGCTTAAGGTAACATGGCAAAGTGTTACCTATGTGCGACAGGATTCCACATAGACAGATCCAATGTCCATCCTCTCACCTAATAAGAGACCTCATGCTTGCATGGGGCCAGTGGCTACCTTCATTGTCAGTGTTAGTCAAGAGTCCTAGGGGGGAATCTCCAGGTCCAGTATCCCATCTGGTTTGGCCTTGCTTCCTGCTGTGATTGGCTACAGGGTTTCTTCTCACAAGTGCAGACTGAAAAGCCCCATTTGAACTCTTCCTCGGCTGGCCCTGAGAGCCTGGGGTACAGCCCACAGGTTCCGGCTGGAGCATGCTGGAGCCAGGGGGACTATGAGGTGAGCTGGAGTTTATAGCCCAGACTGCAGGCATCCAGCTGGGTTGGACTGCCTTGCCTTTCAGAGTAGGGTGTGTTTGTGGGAGGAGGGGAGTGAATTATTATTGTATCAACTCCCCTGACACCCTGAAAACTCAGGCCTCCCCCACTCCTTCCTCTGTGGGCTTTTCTCTGCCTGTAAAATGAAAAGCAGGCTGCCTCGCTAGCCCTGGTGGCTGGGAGCTTGGCATTAGAGGTGTGCGGAGGAGCAGTCTTGGCCATCTGTTTCTTGTTGACTTCAGCGGGCGTGTTCCTTAGACAATGGCGCAGTGTGCAGCCCGCACAGCACAGCCCTGCCTCATGACCCCACAGCCTGCTGGCTGGCTGGGAGAGGCCCTCCTTCACCACACAGCTGGCCCAGAGGCTGGGGAGCTGTTTCCTAGAGTGTGGGGGTGGCTCCCCCTCATGATAGTTACTTCTTCCTTTTCTTCCTAGAAAGATGGGTTTCAGCTGTTTTCCCAAGACGCCTGGCAACCTCCTTGTAAAAATGATATTGTGTGTGTGTGTGTGTGTGTGTGTGTGTGTGTGTGTTGTGTGTTTCAGCATTATAAATGTAATGTACACTCTGAGTAAAGTGATGCCCCCCACAACTAGGAGTTTTAGCGTTTGTTCTGCCAGTCTGTTTTCCCTGAATACTTTATAGCTTTCTTTTCACAGTGTGCTAACAAGCTAATGTGCATTTCTGAGTGAGTGGACCAAGGGCAGATGACCTCAGGCTGCATATTCAAACCCTCCAAGGCAAGTGCTTTTATTTATATTTCACATATGAAGATACTGTTGTTCAGAGGGGCCCCAGGAAGGGCTAAAGAGGTCAGGATCGGCGGGGGCGGGGGGGAGGTTGGACAGTCCCAGTTCAACAGCTTGCACCCATCCTACCTACTGTACACACTGCTGCATTTTTCAAAACAATATTTATTTACTTGGGAGAGGGGGGTGAGGGTGGGGGAGGGAGAAAATGGGCATGCCAGGACCTTCTGTGGCTGCAAACAAATTCTGGATATCTGTGCCGCTTTGTGGGTCTGGCGTTTTGTGGGCACTAGGGAATCAAACCTCGTCATCTGGCTTTGCAAGCAAGCACCCTTAACCACTGAGCCATTCGCCCACACACTTTCCTGTGTCTTGGTTTTCACCAACAAGATCTGGATGACCTTCCCATTCTGCAACAGCTCTGTGATTTTTACAACTGCATAGATCTTGTTTTACCTGAGCCCATTTAGCAGATCTTTTGATTTTGGAGTATTCTAAATTGTGTCATTATAATTCTGACATAATTATCCAACATGGAGATCCTCAAACTCATCTCCCGAGGGTTCCAGTAGTAGAAATTCTGAGCTCATGGGCTTGCATGTTACAAAGGTTGAAAAGACAAGACAAAAATGTCTTCCAGAAAGGCTGTACTCTTTGCAATATGGGTTATTATGATCTTTAACTCACTTTTTAGCACTGAAAGAGTGATATTTTTTAAAAATTTAGATACAGTGGCACATGCCTATAATCCTAGCACTCAGGAGGCTGAGGCAAGAGGATTGCCATGAGTTTGAGGCCAGCCTAGCCTATAACATAAGTCCCATATCAGTCCGGTTAAAAATGAGACCCTGCCTTCCAAAGAAACAAAAAGCAAACAAAAAAAGGAGTGAATGATTTAATTCGTTTATTGTCAATTTAACTTAATCTTCTGTAAATTCTCTTTTCCCATTCCTTATTCAATTGACTATTATGTAACTCATTTCAAAACTGATTCTGCAAAAGTTTATTAAATTAAGGATACTGATGTACGCCAGGATTGCCTGAATGTATGTGTTCCAATCTGTCTTCCCTTCTTCCCTGTGAACTCTTCCAGAGACCCCCATTAACCAAGCCAAACCAAATCAGCAGCCCAAGGCCAAGAGAGCCTGGGCCCTGCAGACCATCTGGGCTACAGCATAGACCAGACAGAGAGCAGCAGGGATGGACCAAGGATGCTAGGGTGTGACCAGAAAGTAACCAGGATAAATAAATGAAGAAAAATATAAAATCATCCAAAGCCATGGGAACATTTGGTAGATTTCCTCAATGCCTTTTTGCTTTTTTAAAAATGTATTTATTTACTTATTTATTTGAGAGATAGAGTAAGAGGCAAAGAGAAAGAGAGAGTGGGTGAGCCAGGGCCTCCAGCTACTGCAAGTGATCTCCAGACACATGAGCCCCCTTGTGCATCTGGCTTATGTGGGTCCTGGGGAATCGAACCATGGTCCTTGGGCTTCACAGGCAAACGCCTTAACCACTAAGCCATTTCCCCAGCCCCCTTTTTGCTTTTTTTTATCGAGAGAGACGGAGAGGAGGAGGCAGAGAGAGAAAGAATGGGCGTGCCAGCAGTCTCTCAGCTACTGTGAATGAATTCCAGATGTGGGTGCCCCCTTGTGGGCAAGTGTAGCATTGTGTGCTTGCATCACTTTACGTCTGGCTAAACGTGGGACCTGGAGATTGAACAGGTGTTCTTGGGCTTGACAGGCAGGGGCCTTAACAGCTAAGACATCTCTCCAGCCCCCTCAATGCCTTTTAAAGTTGCATTGCTTTTATGCAATTGAGATCATACCACATAATTTATTTTTTAAAGCATAGTTAATCACAATACCCTTAGAAATCCAAAACACCAGCTATTTTTTTAAAATTTTTATTGCTGTTTCCTTTTACTTTATTTTTTATTATTGATTATGAGCTCCAACCTGTATGAACAAATCATATGTTGGTTCATTCTCCTATTATTATCCTCTTCCCTGCCCCCATTCCACTGAGGGTCCTTTTCACTGAAGTTGTTGGGATTCACCATGGGGTTATGAATGAATGAGTTTGTCTCTGTGGGAGGGGGGAAGGTGGAAGAGGGGTAACCCTGAGGCTTTTACAATTTTGCTGCCCCTCTTCCACAATGTTCCCTGAGCCTTGGTGGGTGTGTTATAAGTCAACTTAAGTGTTGAGGGCTCTGCACCCTCTGGATTTCTGGACAAAAGCTATTTTGAAGAGCTGAGAATAGAGCTCAGTGGTAAAGCACTTGCCTAGCAGCATGAGGCCCTGGGTTTGTTCCCCAGCATTCCAGGCCACAGACAAATTAACAAAAAGCTATTGAAAGAATGAGTTGTGCTGAAGAGATAGCTCAGTGGTTAAGGTGGTTGTCTGCAAAGCCTAAGGAACTGATTCTCCAGTACCCATGTAACGCCAGATGTACAAGGTGGCGCATGCATCTGGAGTTTGTTTTCAGTGACTAGAGGCCCTGGCATGCCCATTCTCTCTCTTTCTGTCTCTCTCTCTCTCTTCCTCTCAAGTAAATAAATAATTTTTTAAGCAAGAATGACTTAATGGCATAATAATTGGACTTAAATGCTTGATTAACTTAGTACATTAAAACATAAAGGCTAAAATCATCCAAATTACTCAAAGGTGGTGAGGCCTTTCTAAAGCAAAAATTGGCTGGAGAGATTGCTCAGTGGTTAAAGGCATTTGCTTGTGAAGTCTGACCAGCTGGGTTCCCACATAAAGCCAGATGCACTAAGTAGCACGGGAGTCTGGGGTTCATTTGTAATGGCAGGAGGCCCATTCTCCCCACCCTTTCTCTCTGCGTCTATCGCAATAAATAAATAAATAAATAAATAAGTAAATTAATTAATTAATTAATTAAAGCAGATATTTCTTTCTTTGTTATTTTTATTTATTTATGAAAGAGAGAGAAACAATGAGCACGCCAGGGCCTCTAGCCCCTGCAAACGAACTCCAGATGCATGTGCCGTCATGTGCATCTGGCTTACATGGGTTCTGGAGAATCGAACCTGGGTCCTTAGGCTTTGCAGGCAAGCGTCTTAACTTCCAAGTCATCTCTTAGCCCGCTTTCTTTAAAAAAAAAGATATTTATTTGCAAGCTGAGAGGGAAAGAGATTGAGAGAGAGTGTGAGTGTATGGGTGTGCTAGGGTCTTTTGCTACTAAAACGAACTCTAGATGCATGCACTACTTTATGCTTCTGACTTTATGTGGACATGGGGAACTGAACCCAGGGCTGGCAGACTTTGCAAAGAAGCACTACTAAGCCATCTCCCCAGCCGAGAAATTGTTTCTTGAGTATTTCTTGAAATACAAATATTCTTGTTTTATCCCTATGCTTCTAGCTATTCTTTGGTGGATAAAAATGAATACCATAGGCATTCAAGGAAGATTAGAGTCCCCCAGAGAGTCATTGGGGAACACCTACAGACATGTGGAAACTGTCAGAATCAGGCAGAGACTTACCAAGGGGAACTGGGAGTGCGATGGGAACCAGAAATCTTGCTCCCACTTCCCGACTCTGGTATGTAACTTGTGTGACCTTGGAGGAGTCGGGGCTCCCTTCTGGAGCAACTTTTTCTTTGTTTACAACAAAGGGGATTGGTCTAGAAGTTTCCCGGTATTCCTCCAGTTCCAACATTCATCATCCTTTTCCAATGCTGTGATTCAGTGGGAATGCTGCAGAAAAGAGGGACCTGCTGACCTTGGGCTGACTGATCCCCTCTGGTGGCCAAAGGAACAGAAGGATGCATACCTCCCAGGGATAGCCACGGGGGTCTGTCTCTTGTGCCCGATTCTAACTTTTTTGTTGTTGTTGTTTGTTTTTTTGAGGTAGGGTCTCACGCTAACCCAGGCTGACCTGGAATTCACTATGTAGTCTCAGGGTGGCCTTGAACACACAGCAATCCTCCCACCTCTGCCTCCCAAATCCTGGGATTAAAGGCGTGCGCCACCACGCCTGGCTCAATTCTAACTTCTCTAGCTCGCCTCTTTGTGGTTCGATTTCCAGAGAACAAGCTGGCCTACGTGTTGTTGTACGAGCTTCCAGTTTCCCAAGGTCTCACTGAGTCAGCTCATCTTGCCTGCGCATATGTGGCATGTGTGCGTCTGATGTAAGAGAAAATGGACCCCAAGCTTCCCCTTAAAAGAAGTCCCTTCTTTCTTTAATGACTGATTCATGACTTAGCCATAGGAGTCGGACATTGCCTCATTCTGGCAGTGAGACATGATCCTTTCCTGTGAGGCTAAGTTTAGACAAGGGCTCCAAGGTACAAGTGAGTAATTTCTGGTGCATTAGGGTGTACGGAGCTTCCTCCAGCTCCACAGACCTGGGAACCTGGCCTGCGGCCTTCTGTGCTGCCCAGGTGGAATTCTTTCTCTTGTATTCAGAATTCCAAATCCACTGCCTGACAGGCAGAGGTGACTCACGTCCTTGGTAAACATCAGGGTGGCACCCTGCTGTCTGATGGGGCTGCACTTAGGTGTGGAACCACTCCCCTTCCCCCACAAGGGGGAAAAGACTTGGGACCTCAAAAGGCGCCTGAGCTCTGTCCTCCTCTGGGAGCACAGCTGTCCTCCTGAGTGCTTCTCAGGTGAGGAGCCTGGCTACTCTGTACTCCGTCTGCAGTCATCTTCTTGTCCCCACCAGCAGGCTGGGTCTTCACAGTAATAAGAATTATAAGACGCCTCCAAAACCAGATATTTGGGTTAAATGCAAAATCCACTTAATGGGCGTAAATAATCAAATTGGCTGATAACACACACAAAGAGAGTAATCACAAGCATATTCCCAAACACAAGGTGTTTCCAGCTCACCCTCCCTTGAAGACAAATTGCTCGTGCTTGTCCCTGTAAGTTATGCCCACACGTTAGGAAAAGGCAGGAGTGGGAAGCATCCCCGTTAGAACTCATATCAATGAGATGGACACATCCGAAAGAACCCTCCTGTGGTGGTGTTCCCTCACTTCTCTTCCTGAATCTCTTAGGTCTCTCTAAAGATCCCACAACTCTCCTCTGTTTCCTGCTCCCATGCACAGGCTGACTGTAGTATTTTCCACATTGTCTCTTATATGTCTGTCTTTGCCTCGGTCGAAACCCCCAGGTGACCATGTATGACAGAACCTATGCAGAGTGGATGATCGGTGAGCCAGAAAAGCTAACCCTTGCTAGCATGCTAAGGGGATACCATGTCTGAGAAGACAAGCTGTACTTGTCAACACAAATAGCCTGTGTTCGTATAGTTTATACAACTGGTAAATATTTATTGGATAGCTGCTATGTGGCATTCCGTATACCTGGGATTCAGCAATAAATAAGTAAAAGGAATTCCTACCTATAAGGAGCTGACATATATGTAGTGGGGAGATATATAATAAACAACACAACAAATCATATACTGCAGCACTTACAGCAGTTAAAACAGGGGTCTGGCAACTTCTTGGTGTCAGAAAAGACCTTTCTGTCTCCTTTCTCCTTTTAAATTTTTTTAAACGTTATTTACTTATATGAGAGAGAGAGAGGCAGATAGAGAGAGAGAGGAAGAGAGAGAGAATGGAGTGCACGAGGGCCTCTAGCCATTGCAAAGGAACTCCAGACACATGCGCCACCTTAAGCATCTGGCTTAAATGGGTCTGGGGAATCCGACCTTGGTCCTTAGGCTTCGCAGGCAAACGCCTTAACTACTAAGCCATCTCTTTAGCCTTTCCTGTCTCCTTTAATGTGAGATTCAAATGACAAGCAGTCAAAAGAAGAAAGAGCCCTCCAGAGGGAGGAAAGGGCTAGTACCATGGGGCTGAACTTGGTAGACGAAAGAAATCGAGAATTTGGGGCTGGGGAGATGGCTCAGCAGTTAAAGGCACTTGTTTTCAATGTCTGGCCTGTCTGGACTCCATTTGCCCATAACCACTTAAAGCCAGATTCACAATGTGACGAATACATATGGAGTTTATTTGCAAGAGTCTCTGGCACATCCATATTCTCTATCTCTTTCTCATAATTAGAAAGAAATGGGGAATTTTGGAGTGGCTGAAGAGCCCAGAGATGGGGAGGGGTGTGTGTGGCACGAGACCATCGAGGAACAGGCTGTTACAGCTGCTCCAGGTTAGCGCTCGCTCTCCAAAATTCCCCCGGGGTGACTCTGCATGAATTGGGAGGCCACAAAAGTGCTTTGGGAAGGGGTGGGATAAATCTGTTCTTGGAGGCATTTATCGTTTTGAGAATAGTAAAACCAGGCTCCTGTCCCTGTAAGTATGGAGGTGACCCTGCACATCCCCATCTGTGACATTTTCCAGGAAGAGGGATGACTTTTGCCTCGCCTGCTTTTGCAGCCACCTGGCTTGCTCAGCCTGCTCTGTGCTTGTTTGGACCTGCAGGAGAGAGGTTTCCTTAGAACCGTCTGGTTCTCTTGAGGAAAGCAGCCACAAACTTTGTTTTGAAGGCTTAGAACAGCACCTCCTTGGCCAGGGAAGACTCATTTAGTTGGGAGTGAGAAAAGACATGATGCAAAGTAACTAAGGTTGGAAAGAGAACTTGCTGGCTGCTGAAACAGATCATGGCAGGAGCATGACTGTCCCCAGGGACCCTGTGTCAGCAGGACTGTCACTGTCACCTGATAGTCTCCATCCTGCTTCTGCCTTTGACTTCATTCCCTCTTGTCCTAAGACAACATCTTCCCAAATGTGGCCAGACTCAGAAAATGGAATCTCAGGGGCATATCTGCAGAGCCTCTACATTATCAAATAAATTCTTTGAAATTTTCTAAGTCCCTTACCATGCCTAGAGTTCTTAATTACTATATTTACTTACTTATTTACATGTGCTAGGGTGTGGGTATGCCAGGATCTCTTGCTGCTGAAAATAAACTCTAGAGATATGTGCCACTTTTTAAAAACAATATTTTATTTATTTACTTGAGAGAGAGAAAGGGGAGAGAGAGAGAGAGAATGGGCACTCCAGGGCCTCCAGCCACTGTAAATAAACTCCAGACTCATGTGCCACCTTGTGCATCTGGCTTACATGGGTACTGGGGAATCAAACCTGGGTCCTTAAGCTTCGCAGGCAATCATCTTAACAGCTAAGCCATTTTTCCAGCCCATGTGCACCACTTTGTATCCAGCTTTACATGGGTGCTGGGGAATTGAGCCCCAGCCAGCAAACTTTACGAGAGCCTTTAACCATGGAGCCATCTGTGCAGACCACAGTTATTAGTTGTTATTACCTGGATGGCCACGGTACCTCAGGCCAAGGACTAATGTGTGCCCAGAGCCTCGTTTCTTCCCTGTGAAGCATCTTTGTGATGCACTCTGCTCTGGATGTTAGGCCCTCTACAGGGTCAAAGAGTCGCTCTGAAGAATTTCAGGGCTCATATCTGCTGGGTTATTCTGGAGTCCTCGGATTAGAACCCAGTTCCAGGAAGGTGCCATGGTGAATAGATCCATTGTGTAGGGCGGGGTAATATGCATTTCACAGGCTGTCATGAAGTTGGGCCCCCGGAGTGATACTGACAGATTGACTCAAGATGTCCTTCCTCCCATCTGACTAGGAAGGGCTCTGGGCTGCACTAATCCTTGGGCTCCAGCTATACACAAAAGCCCAGAGATCACCTTCTTCTCTTTGTATTGTGATGGTGGGGTACACTTGCTCATATGCTGGGCTCTGTGCCTGTCTCCTCCAAGGACTCCAGATCCTTGTGGCATAAGGACAGCAGGCCATGCCAATTTGTCCTTCCTTTCTCTATGACTGATGTGTTGGCTTTGTGCCCTCATTCCAGAGGAGTGACGGTCTCCGGGAAGCTCTCAGTCAGTGACCATATGCTGGCCTTTGCCAATCTCACCCATGGGACTAAGGCTCCCAAGCATTTGCATCTTTCTACTCCATTTTCATTTTCCCTCCTCCATCCATGATTGGCTAGATAAGCCTTACACAGCCAGGCCAGTTGGTTCATTTTAAAATTTTCCTTTCAAACTTAATTTATTTATATATACATGTGGAGGTGGAGCATGTTAGGGCCTCTTGCTGCTGCAAACAAATATCAAACACTTGTGAGACTTTTTTGCATCCAGCTTATGTGGGTGGCTGGGGAGTTAAACTCAGGCTAGCAGGTTTTGCAAGCAAGCACCTTTAACCACTGAGCCATCTCCCCAGACCCTACTTGGCTCATTTTTAAAGGTGTTACTAAGTAGAAGAAACACAGTCCGTCTACAGAAATTCATTTAAAAATAATGTTTAGGAGCCGGGCGTGATGGCGCACGCCTTTAATCCCAGCACTCGGGAGGCAGAGGTAGGAGGATCGCCGAGAGTTCAAGGCCACCCTGAGACTACATAGGTCCAGGTCAGCCTGGACCAGAGTGAGACCCTACCTCGCAAAACCAAAAAAATAATAATAATAATAATAATGTTTACTCCTCAAAAATTAGGATCTAAGCACCTGTTGGATGGCAGTTCCAGCCGCTCGAGTTTAGTACTCTTCAAAATTCTTACCCTTGTCAAAGCTGTCCATAAATCTGTGGCCCACGTGCCTTTTCTTCTTCTTTTCTGCTACTCCCTCCCCAGACTCATTGTCAATCTTTGTGCAGCCCAATGTGGTCATGTCTAGAAATGCATGGCTGTTAGCGTTTGAAATGTGGCTTGCTGGATTTGAGATGATTTTGAATATGTGCTATAAACCAAAAAGAAATGTAGACTATCTGTATAATAATTTTTATGTTAAAATAATATTTTATTTATTTTTAAAATAGTTTATTTTTATTTATTTAACTGACAAAGAAAGAGGCAGAGAGAGAGAGAGAAGAAAGGAAGAAAGAGTGGGCATGCCAGGGCCTCCAGCCACTGCAAGTGAACTCCAGATGCATGCGCCACCTTGTGCATCTGGCTGACATGGGTCCTGGGGAATCGAACCTGGGCCCTTTGGCCTTGCAGGCAAGCACCTTAACTGCTAAGCCATATCTCCAGCCCTAATATAATATTTTAAATGAATTGTTTGCATTAAATAAAAACTTTCACTTGTTTCTTCTTTATTTTTGTCATATGGTGACTAGAAAATTTTAAATACCTGGAGTAGAGGTGGAGTTCAGCATATGTGAGGCCCTGGGTTCCAACTCCGACACCAAAGGAAAGAAGAGAAGAGAGAGAAGAGGAGAAGACAGGAGGGGAGGGGAGGAGAGGAGAAGGGAGAAAGGAGATGGGCTGTTTTTCTGTTGTCAATTTGATCAGATCAGGAATGGAGTAAGAGGATTGATTTTTGGATTGATTTTCAATGAAGGTGCTTCCAAAATAATTAAGGAAGACCTCCCCCAGAGTGAGCAGCCCTTCTAATGGCAGCCTATTATATATATCCACCCCCCAACCCCCAGGAGAACACAGTGTCTTTGGCCTGGCTGCCTTTGCGTGTGTGCATCTACTCTGGTGCTGTTATCTTTTGCAAACTTTGGAGCTCAGCTTCCTCAGAAGACCAGTGGATCTTCAGAAACCCTCCAGGCCTTCAACACTCAATGAAGACACCCCAGAAGTTTCATCCTTTGCTTCCTTCCTCCGAATTTTCTAAACCCTGAGACCTTCATTCAAAAATGCAGAAGCACCAATGAGTGGTCTGGCAGAAACAAAACTCTTCAGATAGGGACGCTCAAGGACAAGAGCATTAGACACAAGCGCATTAATCACTTTAGTCTCTTGACACATATGTTAAAGAGAATTTGGTTTAAAGCAGAATATTTTAAGAAACAGCTGCCTTCATTTCTATGGAAATGAACCATCATAAAATTTTACCACACAGAAAACAATATAGAATGGCAGAAAGCAAATAAATCTTTATTTTCCCCCCAAACTCCAGTAAGTCCACATTGCACTCTAGGGATTACTGTGTTAATGAGGGAGCTCTGCCTCAATCCTATACATCTTAGCTGGCACCCGTATACAAGGCGTTAGCTCCTTTTCTTGAAATTGGCAGGCAATGTTTACCTATTCATTTTCTTTACTTGAATAAATGTCTAGTTCCCACCCCGTCATCACCAACAACTTAAGATTCTACCATTTTTGTCACACCTCCAGGATACTGCCTTGAACCATGACAGCAATGCCTCCAGGGCTCAAACATCCCCAAAATATGTCTGGGTATTTGGGAACACAGGCAGAAGCACTTAAAATAGCCTTGTGATAAGAGATATAAGGTAGCTGAGAATGTACAATGAGAGGATTTGTTCTCAGCCTTGAAATCATTTTCATCTGATAATCTTTTAAATCTGTTTTTGTGGGAGACTGAAACACAATGACAGCCAACAGAAAACCCATTCCAACATCTAAGCATTCACATATGTGAAAAAAAAAAATGGATGTGGAACAACTACATACATTCGAAACAAGCCGTGGTTAATGAAGGAAAGAGGGTCTTATGCCTAGTGAATATTCTTCCTCAATTAGTAAGGGAGTAATTGACTTCTGGTGGTTGTGGTCAAAGACTTAAGAGTTAACCACTTATTGTTATCAGCTTGTGGTTTTGAAAATTAGAAATGAACTTGCAAAGTAGTTTCCTGGAATTAGGCATGAGAAGACATGTTCAGATTCATAATGATTTCTGCCTCTAGTGCTGTAGTCTTTTCTTTTTTTTTTAATTTTTCATTATTTTTTTTGGAGAGAGAGACAGAGAGAGAGACACAGAGAGAGGGAGAGGAAGACAGAGATGGGCTTGCCAGCAGTGTCTCAGCTGCTATGAACGAAATCCAGATGTGTGCGCCCCCTTGTGGTCAAGTGCGGCATTGCACCATTGCGTCACTTTGCATCTGGCTAAACGTGGGACCTGGAGATTGGAACTGCTGGAGATTGGAACCAGTGTTCTTAGGCTTAGGAGGCAGGCGCCTTAACCCCTAAGCCATCTCTCCAGCCTTGTAGCCTTTTTTTTTTTTTTGTATGGGAAGAGCATGCATATACATGGTTAGATGTGTTGGTATTTGCTATAGCTTTTTTTTTTTTTTTTTTTTTTTTTTTTTGGTTTTTCAAGGTAGGGTCTCACTCCGGCCCAGACTGACCTGGAATTCACTATGTCGTCTCAGGCTGGCTTCGAACTCACTGTGATCCTCCTACTTCTGCCCTCCCGAGTGCTGGGATTAAAGGCATGCGCCACCATGCCCGGCTCGCTGTAGCTTTTATAGTTAACATTTATGACAATTGTTTGGTCATATTCATTGAGGAAGCAGAAGTAGACCATTGCATAACTAAATAGAATCTCAAGAATTAGCTCTGATTGCTGGTAAGCCATTTCCTCTCTTTACCAGTAGTGCCTAATCCATGGTTTTCTGGATAAATGGCAAAACTGCAGCTCTCATCAGTAATTTTACACTCAGAATATAAGTTAGAGTTGTTTCCTTTTTTTTTTGGAAAAAGGGGTGGTTCAGAATGTTGATAACTTCCCTACTATCTAACCTCTGGAAAGATAAATGAATAGGCATGTGCAAACAAGTTTCCCCATGATTGGCCCAAAGACTTTCATTTTTTCCCTCCTCTGGGTTGAAGTTCTTTTTTAAAAAATATTTTAAAATCTTTATTTATTTATTATTTGACAGAGAAGGAGGGAGAGAGAGAGAGGGAGGGAGAGAATGGGCACGCCAAGGCCTCCAGCCTCTGCAAACAAACTCCAGACACATGTGTCCCCTTGTGCATCTGGCTAACATGGGTCCTGGGGAATCGAACCTGGGTCCTTTGGCTTTGCAGGCAAATGCCTTAACCGCTAAGCCATCCTTCCAGCCCTGGGTTGAAGTTCTTTGTGTTCAGGAGTGAGGCCTGAAAGGAGTGGGAGTTTTCCAGTCTGTTGGAAGCATGTGTTGAGCTCCAACCACTTAAACCAAAATCAGAGAAGACCTAAAAGGCTGCCTGACTCTGGCCTAAAGCCAGTGACCACTTGGTACAAAGTCCCAGGAGTGGTCCTCACAGCCCCACCCTACCCCAGTGCTTATCCTCAGCCAAGTGTGAAACATGACTGCTCTGAAAGGTCTCCTCTGGACACCTTCCAGAAGCTTCTATAAGCCCATTCCAAGTCTAACAGTGGAGGGAGCCTTTTCAATGTGTCATATAAACTGGCCCTGTAATAACCTGGTGCCCTGGGCTGTACTGGTTGAATACAGCACACCTGGCGATGCACAGAGAGGTTGACTCACTCCTGGCTCTGTGAAATCTGTTCTCTTAGGCACTGTGCTAGGGAGGTGCATTTTTCTTGAGCACTGTGCTTGGGGCTAAGAAGATAATAATGCAAAAGCAAATATGTCTCTTTGGATTATCAATCCCGATAATCCAAATTCTGATCTCTGAGATTTTTTTTTTTTTTTTTTTTTGGATTTTTCAAGGTAGGGTCTCACTCTAGCTCAGGCTGACCTGGAATTCACTATGTAGTCTCAGGGTGGCCTCAAACTCATGACAATCCTCCTACCTCTGCCTCCCGAGTGCTGGGATTAAAGGCGTGCACCACCACGCCCGGCTTTGAGAATTTAATATCAAGTGCAACTCATGCTGACACTTGTCATGACCCTGTCAAAAACATGGGGTACAGCTGTGTTAGAGATGAGCACCATGGGTACCTGCTGAGAGACACAAGAATGCCAGTGACAGTGGGTTGAGGTCTCTGTCCTGGACACGAAGTGTCAGAGATGCTGCCTCAGTTTTCTACAGGCAAACTTCCAGCTGATTTTGATAGCATGAGGGGGAAATGGAGGCAGCCTCCAGGCCCAGATGCAAAGTCTCTGCATGAAATGGGCTATGCCCACAGACTTGAATGGAGGCCAGGAAAGCCATAAGCAGTGACTGACTGGGAGATGTTTCCTTTGAAGTTCAGTGGTCAGTTTCTGCAGGCTGTGTCATCCATCATGTCCCACCAAAGGAAAAGGGTACTAATTAGAAGGGAGGGGGCCCACATTTGAAATTCTGGGTTAACGTATATAACAGAAGCTGGTTTACTTCTCGGCAACATTTTTGTCACATAATGTGACTTGACTTGCATAACATCAGGCTTGCCCGCTCCCCCCTCAAATAGTAACTTCATTTTATTTTATTTTTTATTTATTTATTTATTTTTTGAGAGAGACACAGAGAGAGACAGAGAGAGAGGGAGAGGTAGACAGATAGAGATGGGTGCGCCAGCAGCCTCTCAGCTGCTGTGAACAAAATACAGATGTGTGTGCCCCCTTGTGGTCAAGTGCGGAATTGCGCCCTTGCTAGATACAAAGTGGTGCACATGGGCTGGAACAATGGCTTAGCTGTTAAGATGATTGCCTGCAAAGCCAAAGGACTCCAGCTCTAACAAGGACGGTGGAAGAGTGAGGGAGTGGGATACCCAGCGTTCTGCCCCAGCCACCACAGATGAGTGTATAAGGTGCTCCAAAGGCACTTACACATGCATATAACACACACACACACACACACACACACACTACATACACACATACATGCAAGGAAAAGAAAAGAAGAAGGAGAAAAGGAAGAGAAGGAGGATGAAGAGGGAGAAGAAGAAATGTTATTCTACCAAAAATAAGTCTGCTTTGGCCAGTGTGACCATAAGTGTTGACGTTTTAATGAGATCACCTAATAATAATAATATCCCTACTTCCCCAGCAGTGCAAACCAGTCCTCATGCAAAATCCTGAATATGAAGGAGCTCAGCGAACCCTCCCAGCTGCCCCTATGTGGGTGCTGTTGTCATTCCCAATGTGTAAAAGATTAAGTAACTTAACTAAGATTAGTAATAGAGTTGAAATGTGATAGAGATTTTTCTTTTCTTTTAAAAAATATTTTATTTATTTCTTTGTTACAAAGAAAGAGGTAGAGAGAGACAGAGACAGAGACAGAGACAGAGACAGAGACAGAGACAGAGACAGAATGGGCATGCCAGGGCCTCCAGCCACTGCAAAGAACTCCAGATATATGCACCACCTTGTGCATCTGGCTTACATGAGTACTGAGGAATTGAACCTGGGTCCTCAGGCTTCGCAGGCAAGCGCCTTGATCACTAAGCCATTTCTCCAGCCTGTGACAAGGATTTTCTATCAATTGCACGCATTAAATTTACATTTCCAGTATGTTGAAAACAGTAATTTATGTACATATTCAAAAAATAATGCTCAAGCACATTTTGCAATTATTTATATATAAACTTTAAAAATATGCAGGAGAGTCAATTCTTTGATGAGGTTTGTGAGCAGTGTATTTGAAGATGACAGATTCTGTGCCAAACAGCTTTGGCTAAGACTCTTGGCTCAGTCCCTATATAGTATTGGCCCTTTCTAAAGCTCAGCCCCTCATCTGTAAAGATGAGGGCAGACATCACTTCTCAGCAAGGCTGTTGAAAAGATCAGATGAGACAGCCAAGATGTGGCCTGGCCCGTAGCCCACTCTGGGTCAATAGTAAGAACAATTAGTATGGCTGGCATCTTGGAAGCCATCCCGGCATGTACCAGAGCTCCATGAAAGGGGGCCCCACTCCTCCTTATTAATGGTTCCCAGATTTGGTCCCATGGAAATTTTGGGGGGTGGGGAGCATGATGTAGCCAGGCTCTATGCCTCCCATTGTCTTCCCTTTTCAAACGTCCTCAAAGAACACTTCAAGGTGAACCTTCTTTAGGAAGCCTCCCCCTGACTATTACGTGGTCACAATGACCTTTCTCTTACATCGTTTGATGGCTTCTGCTAGGTCCCTCATAAAGAAATAGTGAATCGATGAATGAATGCTGAGGGTGGGGTATTATTAAATGAGGCGGGCATTTCTCTTGCCCTCCCCAAACTCATGATCTATTAGGGAGGTTAGGCATGCCACTTACTGGCACAGTTAGAGTACACCTCAGGGCTTGGAGACAGGCACCTACCGGGCAAAAGACTTGGAGGAAAACGGTTGAGAATTGTCTAAGCTGAAATCTAGTGGGCAAGTGGAAGTCAAACGCCAGAATGTTTGTTTCCTCATCCAGAGCTGAAGTAAAGCATGCTGGATTCTAGGAACTGCTAAGATTTTTGTAACCTTGACCATAGAGGTGTGTGTTTCCCAGTCTTGAACTTGACTTCTTCCCTTTTCTTGGTCTTACTACACAGTGGCATACTTGGGTCTTTTGTGCTTAGCTCTGTAGTTGCTTGACTATGCAATATGCACAGCTAACTCAAAGAGTCTCAGAGCTCTCTACCCATCTCTCTCTCTCCCCACTGGCCATGCTCCAACTACACCTGGAATTCTTAGGCTTCCTCTTGTTATGGTCATTTAGAGTCCAAAAAGACTTATGTCCCCACCCATGCCCCCATGCCTAGACTAGGTCTGAGGTCTTAGAATCCCTATCTACTATTATGGTAATTGACTAAGCCTTTTTGCAATTTCCTCCCCATGCATCACTTTGTTGACTCAAAGCCTTATTTGGGGAAGGGGGATTCAACAATGGATCCAGCCAGCCTGGCCACTGTAGGCCCCAGTCAATACTCCTCTTCCCGCAGGGCAACACAAATCTTCTCACTTACCTTCACAAGGGCTGAAAAGTCTCTCTGTCCTTCTAGAAGTTCAGAATCCCCTTCCATCTTGCTCTGTTCGTGCCCTCTTTGCTCCTGGTGTGAGTTGGAATACCCTTCCACTTTCCTGTTTGTTCCTGCTTCAGAGCCCCCTTCCCCTCACTCAGAACCCCACCACCCTCTCACTGGTGTTAAATAAGAGTCTTTCACCTGGGCTGGAGAGATGGCTTAGCAGTTAAGGTGTTTGCCTGTGAAGCCTAAGGATCCTGGTTCGATTCTCCAGGTCCCATGTAAGACAGATGCACAAGGGGGTGCATGTGTCTGGAGTTCCTTTGCAGTGGCTAGAGGCCCTGGTGCACCCATTCTCCCTCTCCCCCTCTCTCTCTCTTTCCCTCTCTATGTCTCTAATAAATAAATAAAAATAAAATCTTTTTTTTTTTTTTTAAAAAAAGGGTCTTTCACCTACAAGAGGGGTGTATACGCAGTGACCCTAGGGCCGGAGCTCTGGACCTGTGTGGATGGGTGAATGGCATTGGAACAGCCTGTCTCAGCTTCTCCTTGTGGCAACCTGTACCTCCTGTCCCATCCTAGAGCACCAGAGAAGAACAGTCAGCGGTGGAGATTGAGAGCATCATGCTGTCTATTCAGACAGGGACTCAAAGGTAGCAGGGCAGACCCAGTCACTAGCAGACTGATTCAGCTTTTCTTTTTCTTTTTTTAGCTACTTTTATTTATCTATTTGAGAAACACAGATGGGGGAAGGGGAGAGGAAGAGGCAGATAAAGAGTCAAAGAATGAGTATGGGTGCGACAAGTCCTCCTGCAAACGAACTCCAGACACTTGTGCCACTTTGTGCATCTGACTTTATGTGGATACTGGGGAATTAAACCCAGGCCACCAGGCTTTGCAATCATAGCACCTTTAAACACTGAGCCATCTCTTCAGCCCCAGATTCAGCTTTTCTTATCCCCAAGTGGCCTTTGCCAGTTACCCTGTCCTCCTCTTAACTCACACCCTTCAAGGTATTCTCTTCAAGAATCAAAATTACTTCCTGTAAAGGACTCTGGGAAACAAGGCAACGATGAGGCAGTTGAGGGGTAACATGACCCACAAAGGTAAAAGCGAGAGATGTTTTTGAGCCTGTTGGGGAGAATCTGGGTCATTCCATTTCTCCAGAGGTCATAAATAGCTAAAGGCTCTGGTCTTTCCTAATCTCTTTCTTCCTAAAGGAGTTCCCTGCCTCGATTTCTTTTTCCTTGAGTCCCTCCCTAAATCTTCTCTTCCCTGAAAGAGTTCCACTTTCCTGGAAGAGATGAGAGGAATAATTATCTTTCCTGGACTACTAAAACCTAAAAACCTGGTATTAGAGCTGGATAGTTCAGCTCCCAGCCAGTCTGTATAAAACGACCCCGATCTGGGTCTCTAGGTTGGCTTTCCCATTTCTGGGAACCCCTCTCCTGCCTCCTCTTTGAAGGAGCTCTGTATTATGTCCTTCTCTTAAGCTCTAAAAGAACCCCAGTCAGACTCACTAGTCCCATACCTGCCTCCTCTTGGGTAGGAGCTCCATTTTCTTTCCTCTTGCCTTCTCTTATGTGCTATAAGCCTTACAATCTCTATAAGAAAATCTTTCTAAACTTCACCCTATATGGTCTATGGGTTTCATTGTTTGAATTTATAAAAACATAGAGGCCATTGACTCAGTGGAAGTTTTGTTTGACTGTCACAGGCTGTCATACTAACTCCTGGCCCAACTAAGAGCCAAAAAAGGCTCCATCTCTCCTAAAGACATCCCAAATTCCCTTATCAAGGATTGGATATTCCTTTTAAGGCACAGCACAAAACTCTTCTATTATCTTTGAGAATATTCTACTTGTGGGATATTCCTGAAAATCCACAAGTCCATGTTGTGTTCCAGAGAGCAATGGAACTCGTTCTTATGCCTCCTCACCATTTGAATGTTGTGATTGGTGCTAAGGGGTTGGTGATACCATCCTGGCAGATTTTCTCCCTAGTTGCCTGCTGGTGAAGGCCACAATATGTCAAACTCATTTCCAATGTCAAAGCTTCAGACTGATTTTGCCTGAAGTTATGCCAAATAAGTTGATCAGTAAATGAAATTCAGCACGAGGAGACTTTTCCAAAGCCAGGAGAGGTCTAGGGTGGGATGCAAGAAGCTGGGCTCTGCTGGCCTGGCCTCATGGCTTTGAGCCACATATCACTGCAACATGGCTGCTGTATTGACCATGGTGCTCAGGGCGGAAGTTCCCTCATGGAGAGAAGGTGTCACTTAACCAAATCTGTTGCTTTTCTAAGAGAACTTCTTCACTGAAATCAGGCCTGGCTGTCCCTGTAGAGTCTCTTCATGTGTCAGGTTGCCAAGATGACGTCCCTGAAAAACCACATGGAGCCCTCATGGCTCCAATTCTGTCCATTGTGTGAACTGAAAAGCTGCTTCTCTCCTACAAGACTGAAATTGATTAGAATTTCAAGACAGAAAGATGGAATGTTGCAAGTCCAAAGCCAAATTACCTTGGGCTGCCTTGAACCCCTCAGTAACCATTTATTGATGTCCACGTCTATGTCTGACTAACACCCTTGTGACTCTCAGGTGACTGGGTGTGCTCTTTCTGGAATGTTCTGGTGGACCACCAACTTCCATCAACCCAAAGGTTAAGAATGTCATCAGAAAGCATCTGAAGCCTATAGCGGAGATCACCCCACTTTGCTGTAACCCACCTCCCCAATATTTCCACCAGTGTATTTGAGAAGTGCTTTGGGTTTATGGCCTTCTTTGTTCTGTTAACTATAAAACCTTCCTGGAGTGATTAACATGTTGGAAGTTGGAGTTGGGCTAAGCTACATCTGTGTTCCCAGGCCATGGTCACTTATATTTGGCTCCAGAATAAACTCTCTCTCTCATCCCCTTTAAGGTGAGAGCTGTGTGCTTTGTACCCAGCCTTGGTTGATTAGTGCCCTGACATCAGGTATCACTGTCTCTCACCTCTCCCTCCAGAGCTATAGAAGCAGCAAGCATTTCATCAAGAGTAAGGACAGGGCGCTGAGCAAATGACTTACTTCCTATGTTCCACCTCTACTGTGACAAGTTGTTTTTACCCCAAATCCAGGCCCTTTCACGACCATTGCTTAAATGTATCATTAGAAGCATGTAGTTTTCTACAACCTTTTTTGTTTTTTGGATTTTTTTGTTTTTGTTTTGGCAGGGAGGTGAGGTGTGACATCTTGCACTGTGGTTGTCCTGTCTTGCTGTCATAGATTCTGTGGCCTATGCCGGATAAACACTCTACAAGGGCCAAAATACTTACAGCCAAGTGAGACCTCTGAGTGGAAAACACACAGGTTCGTGCTGCTGGGACCGGTAGCCACTTGCTGTTAGCTGAGGGAAAGGACTTGAGTTCCTTATTGTCCCGGAGTTGACACTGGGCCAATCTCCACATCTGGAAGCAGTTGTGAAGAAAGAAGAGCATGACAGGCTGGGTCTCATGACCCTGCACTCTTCCTTTCTGCTGCTCCACTTATGAATGCATTGGTTAGGAGCCGTCGGAATCAGGACAAAAACTAAAGCTAAAAAGTGGGCCACGACTATCACAACAGTATTATTTCGGTGGGTGGGTGGGTGGGCGGGTGGGTGGGGTTTGGGTGGGCTGTGGAGCTAAACAAACACTTGTTTGAAGTTGCATATCATGTTGCACTTTAATCACCATTCCAAGCCTTTGTGAGTCCTGATTTGAATTTGGTGTTTCTCCCAAACTTGGCACAGTCTGTCGCGTCAGTCCCAGGGGCTCAATAGAAGCTGTGCTTATTGGACGTGGTCACACAGATAATCTGATATTTGCACATCACACAGATCCACGCTTCTTGTTCTTCCTCGCGTGCTCTAAACTGTAAGTGGCTAGAAAGCTCACAGAAGACAGAACCGTGTTTGGTGCAGCACCAGCACGTGACTGGGTGATGGTGGTGATGTCCTGAAGATGTAAACAGGATCTAGGAGTGTGGAGGGGTGAGAGGAGCTGCTCAGGTGCTTACTGGCTTTGGAGACTGAAAAGTGGTCACAGGGCTGGCGAGATGGCTTAACAATTAAGGCACTTGCCTATGAAGCCTAAGGACCCAGGTTCGATTCTCCAGGTCTCATGTAAAGCCAGATGGTGCCAAGTGTCTGGAGTTCATTTGCAGTGGCTAGAGGCCCTGGTCCGCCCGTTCTCTCTCTCTCCCTTTCTCTTTGTCTCAAATAAACATAAATAATTTAAGAAAAAGAAAAGTGATCACAGAGAAAATTTAGATCCGTTTTTTTTTTGTTGTTGTTCTTTTTTTTTTTGTTTTGTTTTGTTTTTTTTTTTTTGTTTTGGCAGGACTAACTCAAGCCTTAGGGTGTTTAGTAGATTTCTATACCATAGAGAAAAGGTATCAAAGATGATCATGAAGCGGAAAAAAAAAAAAACAACAACTCAGGATGGCATTTTTCTTGGCCAGTTGAAATGAGTTGCATTTAAGGGGTGGTGGGGCGGGGGGAAGAGTGACATTTTCAAGCTCTCCTGCGTCTCTGGAATTATCAAGTGCTAACAAGAACCAGAGAGTCAGTCCAGCAGCCATCACCGGTGCTAACCCATCTCTGGTTTCTGGCTGGATGAGTAGCAGTCTACCTTGCTGACCTGGCTTCTCTCTCAACCAGATGGTGAATCACTTCTGGGAAGAATCATCAACCCTCTGGTTCCCCTTCCAACTTCTCCGGCAGCCCCTGCTCCCCACCCACACCCGCCTGGGTGGTGTGTGGTTGGCACTTCCCATTGGAGATGCCTTTGTATAGAGCCATGGATGTATTAGGCGCTGATTTCACCATATATGCGCCTGGCTCCCTGCGGACTGAGTGCCTCCTGGCCAGAGTGTGACTCACTCCTGTCTGGAAGGGGTGTGCAGCCTGCTTGCAGCGTGAGCTCAGGCAAGACCCGACTGCTGGTCGTCTGAACATCAGTGATCTTTTTTTTTTTTTTTTTTTTAAATGATTGACTAATAGGACTAGCTCAGCCTCTAATTTGATTTGCATCAGAAATGTGCTAACTAATGTATGTGATTTTTTTTCAACAGATTCTGAGACTCATTTTAAGTCTTTTGTTGTCCTATGACTTTAGTGTATTAAGTGTCAATTGAAGTGACAATATCATCAGTTTGACTAGTTCTTGTGCAGATAACTGATATTTGATAGGTCATTAAATGAGGTATTAGAGAAAAGTTTGTTTTTTTCTTTTAATGTGCTTGGCCAAAGTGTTGTCATACTTGGGGCTGTGCCAAGCAAATCCCTCTCCCCTCATTTCTTTTATTCCTTTTTTTTTTTCTTTTTGCTTTTCAAGGTAGGGTCTCACTCTAGCCCAGGCGGACCTGGAATTCACTATGTTGACTCAGGGTGGCCTCGAACGCATGATGATCTTTCTACCTCTGCCACCCGAGTGCTGGGATTACAGGTGTGTGCCACCATGCCTAGCTATTCCTGATTTTTTTTTTTTTTTTTTTGGTTTTTCGAGGTAGGGTCTCACTCTAGCTCAGGCTGACCTGGAATTCACTATGTAGTCTCAGGGTGGCCTCGAACTCATGGTGATCCTCTTACCTCTGCCTCCTGAGTGCTGGGATTAAAGGCGTGTGCCACCACGCCCGGCTTATTCCTGATTTTTTTATATTCTATTTTTATTTATTTAGGAGAGAGAGAGAGAGAGAGAAAATGGGTATACCAGGGCCTCTAGCCACTGCAAATGAACTCCAGACATATGTGCCACCATGTGCATCTGGCTTTAAGAGGGGTCTGAAGAATCAAACCTGGGTCTTTAATCTTTGCAGACAAATACCTTAACCACTAAGCCATCTCTGCAACCCCAGTTTTTAATTTATTTTTTTATTGACAACTTCCATAATTATAGACAATAACCATGGTAATTCCCTCCCTCCCCTCCCCCCCCCGCTTTCCCCTTTGCAACTCCACTCTCCATCATATCCCCTCCCCCTCTCAATCAGTCTCTCTTTTATTTTGATGTCATGATCTTTTCCTCCTATTATGATGGTTGTGTGTAGGTAGTGTCAGGCACTGTGAGGTCATGGATATCCAGAAATTTTGTGTCTGGAGGAGCACATTGTAAGGAGTCCTACCTTTCCTTTGGCTCTTACATTCTTTCCACCACCTCTTATGCAATGGACCCTGAGCCTTGGAAGATGTGTTAGAGATGTTTCAGTGCTGAGCACTCCTCTGTCCCTTCTTCTCAGCACCATGGTGCCTTCTAAATCATCCCAAGGTCACTGCCATCTGAAAAGAGAAGCTTCTCTAACCAAAAGTGAGAGTAGCATTAATATATGGGTATGAAATTAAGAGAAGTGCTTACTGGGCAGTTTGGTGAACATAGTATATACATTTAGCCAGACACCAGCAGACGTTACACCCCTATGGCTCATGAATACTCCTGTTGTAGGTTTTCAGTATCAGGGATGTATTCCCTCCCATGGAGCTGGCCTCCAGTTGGATTAGAGAGATCTTGATTTCCCCCATAACAGACATGCCACTATTGCACCTGTTGGCTTATTTGGCCTGGCTGGTCAAATTTAAGGTTTGCAGTGTCCACTATTGAGTATCTCCATTGGTGATTTCTTTCTTTCCCATTAAACTGTATGCAGCATAGCTTTTTCCAGCTTTCTGTCAGCTGATCTACATGGAGGAGGTTTTCAGCTCAGCTCCAGCAGGATTTCTCAGTGACCTTGCAGCCCAAGTATGTGGAGTCTTCAGCAATAGGGTCTCACCATCTATTCCTGGTGGGAAACCAAAAGCCTTGGCAATGGCCTGTAATGTTTTGGGGGTATCAGGCCAACAACTCACTGGAAGGTATCCCATCCCTGGCACTGAAAATTTTCTAGTAACAATCTATGGCTTCTGAATGTTCCATTGTCCAAAAAGTAGACTTCCATATGACTTATTTATATCCTCTTAGATTTTGATTAGCCCTCCCTCCCCCACCTTTCCTTTACTTAATCTCTTCCCCTGACCTCACTTAGGCCTTTTCACCCCCATTAATTTATTTTTCTACTTACATATATACAATACCATCTTATTAAGTTCCCCCACCCTCCCTTTCTGTTCCCTTTATATCCCCTTTCTAGCTTACTGTACAGACCTCTTTTATTCCTTATTTTACGTGCTTTTAGAGAAATGTGACCGCTTAGCATGAAATACATAAGGAAACTTAACATGAAATATATCAGGAAAGAAAATGTCAGTGTGGTCAACAGAAGAGTCAGACGGAGGGTATTGCTTGAAGTTAAAAGGCCAAAGATGGGTCTAGATGGCCCAGGCTGAACGCTGGAAGCTACTGCATACTGAAGGATCTCTAATGAGCTCAAGCCTGGGGCAGATATCTAGTGGTAAATGGGATGGGCCTGAAAGATGGTCCCTCTGGGAGGTCCAAGCCACAGAAAGATGTCATTGCTGCCAGCTATCTCTGGTACCCATCCAGATGCTGAGGAAGAGACAAAGAGGCCCCTTCTGTAGACTCAAGAAAGCCGTTTTTGCTTTTGCACACGCCAGCTGAGTAGCTTTTTTAATTTTGCGATGTGAGGCCTCAAGCTCAGACCTCACGCTTGTTAGATAAGCACTCTACCACAAAGCCGTAGCCCCAGCCTGCTGAGTAGAAGTTTCAGTTGAAATTCTAGAGGTTGCATTGGAGTCAGCCCCTGAAGCACGGTTGCTGGAAAGGAGCAGAAAGTCCCTGCCGAAGACCAGTAACAGTTGGCTGATCCCTTTCCTAGGCTTGCGGGGCCTCAGCCCACTGAGACTCACCAAGTTGTAAAGGCATAGTGTTCTCTTTAGGCAGGAAGCACTGACAGCAAGATTGATAAAGTAATCTAGTTGATCCATTCAAAGGACTCCTGATTTCAAGGTGACTCTGAACATGAACCCGGCAGCTCAGAGTCTTCCTTTTGTTCTGGCACGGGAACAAGTAGTAGTCACTCGCCTTACCAAAGCTGCCTCATCCACATCATGGCTTCTGGGAACTTGGAGGGTTTGCTCAGTCTACGTGCAAGCAGGGAAGGTTGGAGAGGTTTCAAGAGATACACAACTGCCCTACCTGGAGAGGGGGTGCAGGCCTTCTTAGCCTTCTTAGCTTTGTTACCATTCATGCAAGTTTCTTTTCCCTTCCAGCCTCGTCTTCTCTGTCTGTACAACCATAAAGACAACAAGGATGGAATGGAATGGTGGTTTGGGCGTAAAATGTCCCCCATAGCCTCATGAGTTTGAATAATGAATCTCCAGTTGGTGGCACTGTTTGGAAAGGCCGTGGAACCTTTGGGAGGTGGAAGCTTGCTGGAGGAAGTGTGTTACTGGGACAAGCCTTGGAGTGTTATAGTTAGGTCCTGCTTGCTGATCTCTGTTCTCTCTCTGTCTTCCTCCTCCCTGCTGACATGAAGATGTGATGCCGGCTCACTGCTCATGCTGTGTCTTCCTTGCCATGACAGACTTCCCCTTGAAACTGTAGCCAGAAACAAACCCTTTCCTGCCATCAGGTGTTTCCGGTTGGGTGTTTTATCCAAGCAACGAGAAAGTAACTGCTTCACATGACTTAATGTGTGAAAGTTTTGCTGGCCTCTGACCTCAGTAAGCTACAATGATGCATTAGTGGGCTGGGTGTTTTGTGTGCACATGCATGCACACACAGCCTGGTCTGGAAGGACCTTAGAGGCTGATTCTTACTTTTGCTGCTTTTGGAAAATGCCCTCCAAGTCACTTTAACTGCCTTCTCTTAGCATTCTAAACATATGTGATTGTTAGTATGGGGCACTGTGCATCTTATGTAGAACTCAGTATTTGCCACATTCATGACCCATTGACACAACAGGAGCCCTGTGCGTGAAAGGCTTGGGGGATGGAGACGGAGCTAGATAAGGATGCTCTCAGACCTGCCTTTGGGCCCTGTCTTCCTGGCTGGACCCAGTGCCTGACTGCTGGATGGCTGGAATACAGGGTTTGGAGCAGTTCAGTTACTTCTGGTTGGATGTTTTATCCAAGCAATGAGAAAGTAACTGCTACACATGGCTTATCCAAGTATGGCTGGGGACTCTGTGTGGATTGAATTCTATCCTTTCATGCCTAAAGCAGAAGTGCTGATCTGGACAATGACCATGTTCCAGTGTTCTCACTGCTGGGAGAAAACACCTGAGCTGAAGCAGCTCATGGGAGGAACAGATTTATTTCACCATGGCAGAGCACAGGCTAGGCATGTGGAAGGATGTGGTCTGAGTGAGCCAGCTCTAAACCCCCAGTGGGTTGGACCAGTAAACCTCAAGGTCCTCACCAGGGACACACCTCCTCCAGCAAGGCTCCGCGTCCCAAAGACCCAACAAGTTTCTCAAATTGCCATCAGCTGGGGACCAACTATTCAAAACACGTAAGTCTATGGGGGACATTTCATTCACACCGCTATATCTTCTTCCACCTGACGTGGAGGAACCAGGATGTAATGTAGAGAGCAATATGCTGCAGACTGTAGTACTCCTTAGAAGGCAGCAGGGGTGGGAGGCAAGATGTACACAATTGTAAAAAACAACACAGAGAGATGGCTTAGCAGTTAAGGCGCTTGCCTGAGAAGCCTAAGAACCCATGTTCGAATCCCCAGGTCCCACATAGGCCAGACATACAAATGCAAGGTTGTGCATGTGCACAAGGTAGCATACGTGTCAAGTTCAATTGCAGTGGCTGGAGGGACTGGTGTACCAATTTCCTCTCTCTATATATATATATTCTCACTCTCATATTAAAAAAAAACCCGTCTAGCTCTTCTTTGCAGTGGAAGGCATCAGGAATGTCTAGAAGAGAAGTGTTTGGGAGGAAGTGTTTCAGGGATATAAGAGAGGCTATACTTGGTGAGGTGGGTGCTCAGAGGTGAGGGTCAGAGTGGGAAAGGATGTTAAGGAGGCTGGCTGTGGCCCATGCGTGATGAGAGGAGGGGCAATAGGAAACTGGGTGTTCAAAGGGTAAAGGGGAAGCAGAAAATTTGAGGAGAGATTTGGAAAGAGCATTTGTATGATGTTGGTGAGTGAGGATGCGAAGGGGTCGAAAACAGGAAAAATGCACAAGCACTTGCACGGGTTTCAGCCTTGAATGGTGCCTTGTGGACAATGGCAAAATGAAGAAGGGGAGCTGCATGCAGATTTCGGCACTTGGAATGCATGACCATGGGTACGTCTCTTGTTCTCTGGGTTCACTGACTGCCTTGTGAGAAGACTCCAAGCAAGTAGAGGAAAGGCGTGGGCAAGCTCAGTGCCACAAAGCAGCCAACTGTCATCTGTGGGCATCTCGATGCGAAGGTATTTGAGGCCAGGCCATGAAAGCAACCCCAAGAGTGCCTCTGGATTCTCCTCCGGTCTTTTAACTGAGCCAAATCAATGAAACTCTCTTCTGAAAAATCAATTTCCCTGGAAAATAAATTTGGGTTCTAACCAGAAAGTAGCATTTGGCAAGCCCTCACTGAGAAAGGCAGTGTTTGGAGAAGTTGGGAAAACAGCAAGTCATTGAGAAGAGTAAACACTGGGAAACGAGTGGCTTTTCAAGAGCTGTGACAGTTGCTCTGTTCCCATCCACTGGGGAGTTTGAGGCACAGGTTTGTTTTAAGGTCTTGCTGTCACTAACCAGTGGTCTGACCCAGCCTGCCTTGAAAGGGGAGAAGAAAGGAAGATGACTCAGCTCAATTTCCTGTCCCTGTTCAGTGTGTCAACTGACACTGGATATCAACAACTAGGCCGGGAGAAAAGGCCACTTGGTGGTCACACTTTGACAGTTACCCACAACTGGAGATGGCCTGAGCACAAGCTGAGTTTTTCTCTGTGAGCATTTCACGGGTGCAGATATACAAGCGAGTTTCTCGTTGTCAATAAATATATCATTTGAATGTTGCTTTACTCTTGCCTGAGCTGTTAGCTATCCAACATGACCCTGCAGACCAGACCAGGGGGTGGGGTGAGGAGGTGGGGGTGGGTAGGGGCTTCTCTGACACATTCCAGACAGATTCTGTAAAAACACACTGGTGGATTCAGTAGTTCTGCATAGGGCTTGTGATCCCACAGTTCTAAGAAGCTCTGGGGTGGTGTGGATGTTGTTGTTTACAGATAATTTTTTTTTTTTTAATTCTATTTATTTGTGATGGAGGGTGCGAATGAGTAAGCCAGAGCCTCCTGACACTGGAAAGGAATTCCTGGCACACGTGCCACTTTGCACGTCTGGCTTTACATGGGTATTAGGGAATCGAACCTGGGCCAGCAGGCTTCGCAAGCAAGTTCCTTTAACAACTGAGGCATCTCCCCAGCTCTACAGGCTAAAATTTTGGGTGGTGAAGCTGTGAAAGACCTTTGAAAAGTTAAATCCCAAATCCCCTAAGCAGTATTACAATCACCCCTAAAATTTAGTGAACTAGGATATGTCTTGTCTGTGTTTATTACATGTTGTGTGTGAAGTACTATTGTGTTCTAAGTGCTGTGTGGAATACAGAGACTGGAATTTCCCCTTAAATTCGTGTATTAATTTGGGACTCTCATGCCAAACACATGCTTTTAAAACTTAATTTTTTTTTTTTCTCGAGGTAGGGTCTCCCTCTAGCCCAGGCTGACCTGGAATTCACTCTATATTCTCAGGGTGGCCTCGAACTTACAGCGATCCTCCTACCTCTGCCTCCCAAGTGCTGGGATGAAAGGTGTGTGCCACCATGCCCGGCTTAACATTATTGGGCTGGAAAAACTGTTCAGTGGTTAAGGTGCTTGCCTACAAAGCCTAAAAAACCAGTGTTTGATTCCCCAGTACTCACATAAAATCAGATGCACAAAGTGGTACTTGCATCTGGAGTTTGTTTGCAGCAGCTATAGGCCTTGGCATGCCCATTTTGTGTGTGTGTGTGTGTGTGTGTGTGTCTTTTGCTCTTCTCTGCTTACAAATAAATAAATGAATAAATATTTAAAAAATAAAATAGAATAAGATTATTATTGGTGGTGGTGGTTGCCTTTAGGTCATTGTATGGGCAAGCTAGAGAGGCTAAGAATTCTCTGGAAAAGAGTTTGACTATTTTCCCTGAGACCCAAACATCACCAGGAGCAGTGGGGAGGGTGACAATAGTGAAACCCAAGGTTGATCATGATGTAAAGCACCTCTCACTTCACACTTAGAGTCAGTTCCTTCTCAGTAAGGTTCTGGGGCCAGAAGCTTGGTGGAATTCCTTGTTCATCTCTTGATTCTAAAGGCCCATTGTCGCCAGGCGTGGTGGCACATGCTTTGAATCCCAGCACTCGGGAGGCAGAGGTAGGAGGATCACCGTGAGTTCAAGGCCACCCTGAGACTGCTTAGTTAATTCCAGGTCACCCTGGGCCAGAGTGAGACCCTACCTCGAAAAACCAAATAAAATAAAATAAAATAAAGGCTCATTGTCATCCACTACAGTTATTTTCAAAACCTAAACCACTTTTAGTGATCAGGTATGTAACCGCAGGACATGAAAGTAGTCATTTTCCTAAAGTACCTGAAAAAGTCTGGTAATTATCTTTCCAAAGAAGTCTCATTTTCTCCTGTTTAGATTTTCTAACCTGGAAAGAAAAAAAAAAAATGCATGCTTCTCAAATGAAAGGCCTGTGTTGTGTTTGCTGCACTGGCTGGCCGTGGCTGTGGGTCGTCTGGGGATGGAAGACCCGCTCCTCCTCCTCCTGCTGCTGCAGCATGGCCTGGCCTCTGAAGCAGCTGCCGCCACTGGAGGACGTGTTTACATTCATGGGTTCTGCTTTTTATGGCTGGGGGGGGGGGTGGAGCATGGGGTGGATTTTTAAAAAATATCTAAACAGTAACTGAAGTATTACTGTGATCTCGTCACTGAGCTCATGGAAAAACTCAAGTCATCCAATGCTAGTTTTATAGAGGTGGGGGGGGGGGCAGTGGGATGAGGACTGGTGAGATCATTTGCTTTGCCCAGAGCCCCTCCATCTCCCATATGGAGAGCTGGACTGGAAGGCATGCTTCCCAGCCTATTACTACAGGCTAGTCATTCCCTAGAAGTTGATACAGCCAGTTCTCCTGGTCTCCGCGGGAAGGGTTCTGGGATTAAGCCTGCACTTGACTCTCTGAGGGTTTCTCATATCCTACACCAAGCACCCAGAGACGCAGCAGACGCTGTTCGGATCTGTCTTGTGTGCAGCACACTGTCTCTCTGTTAACAGCGTCCTCCTTCCAGGCCTCCCTCCTCCCTCCACAGCTGCACACTCTCCATCTTGGCCTCCTGTATGGACACTCTCTACCTCCTCCCACCAGGTCATCTCATACCTCTTGCTCCACACAGCCTCAGTGGAGAATGGCTCCCAGACGTGAGCCTCCATCCTTACATGACCTCTCTCAAGCCCAGGGATCCAGCTGCCTGTGGATGAATGAATCACACGCACCCCAGACTCAGCAAATTACTCACCTCCCTGTCCTAAAACTGGCACCACCATCTACCAGGCTGCCGGAGCCAACACCACCTTTCCTGCCCCTTGACTCTTCTTTGTCCCCCAGTGTTTCTATTAAGTGTGTGGTAGTTACTTTTCTCATTGCTGAGGTCAAACACCTGATTAGAAGCAGCTTCAGGAGGGAGACTGAATTGGGCTCACAGTTCAGGATATATTGGCTTGCTCTTTGTTTCCTTCAACCTATGACATAGCGCTCCGCTCCCCACATTCAGGACAGGTCTTCTTCTCCTCGGTGGATCCCCTCTGGAAACCCTCTCACAGACATGCCCAGATGTGTGTTTCACCAATACCCTAGGCATATCTGAATCCAATCAAGTTGGCCATCCAAGTTAAGTATCCTATGCAGCTCCTATGTCCTCCTGAGTATATAACCTCTATATACTCACCTCCCTCCTCCATCTCCCCCTCTACTGTCACAGTTCAAGCTGCCATACGATTCCCTCCCGGTTACCCCAGATCTTCCCACCTTGCCTTATCATAAGCCCACACCTGATACTGACCATGTCCCTTGCTTGCATGCCACCTGAAAGATTCTTAACTGGGGTCTGGACCCCGCCACCCTCCTGTCTTGCTCTTTACCAATCTAATGCTTCCATCCGCTGGAAAATAATCCCTGAATTCATGTCTCATTTTGTCTGGCTAATCCTTTTCATCCTTCAGGCCTAACATCAGATGCCACCAGATTCTATCTGGGCGAGATGCCTCTTTAGGACTCCTGAGGCCCCAGTTACCTCTTTCCACGGTGCTTGTGTCACATGATCTTCCCGACAGAGCTTCTCCCCACCGCGGACAGTAGCGCCAGGTGTATGATGGGTGCACAGGTCCTGAGATGAGTCCCCTACCTCCCTTCCATGGAACTGTTTGCTTCTTTTCTTTGAGCTCCTCCAGGGCAGGGTTCCTGCCTCCTCTATCTCTTCGTGCCATCTCTCTGGTACATGAGATTGCCAAGGTGTTTATTGAAAGATGGAAGATTCATGAGTGCCAAGATGTGAACCCCACCCTTCTCCAGGTTTCCAAGAGTACCTGGAACCTCAAAAGACATTGCCCTACATTTGGGGATGGTGAGCTGTGTGTGTGTGTGGGGGGGAGGGAGCGACTGTGGCGCGGTTGATGTGTCTTGTGTCTGGAGCTCAGAGGCCAATCTGAGGGGTCAAAGTTCGTGGAGATCAGCTGAGCTCCATAGACGACCATCGCAGTGCCTTGCAACCAGATCTCAGGACTCTTCTGGGCATCTCTGTGGCTTGCAGTACCTGGTCAGAGATAACTGTCCCTTCACTCCCATTTTCCCCTGGAAGAAGCCCAAGGAGATCATCTCAGCACCCGCACTCTGTGCCCAGGGACCCAGTGGCGAGGGCGAGGGCGAGAGTGAGGGCGCGAAGGTATTGGGTGAGCTGGGCCGGGCGCGCGGGAGGGCGCGGGCGCAGAGGGAGCGCTGGCCGGCGGGCTGGGAGGCGCCAGGCAGCCCGGCTCCCCGCCCCGCGTCCCCGCCCCTGTGGCCGGCCGCTCCCTCCCTCCCTCCCTCCTCCCTCCCGCTCGCCCCTACTTAACCTGGGGCGCGCAGCCCGGGCTCTCTCACTTCCCCGCGCGTCCTTCCGTCGTGGGTCGGTGCGCGTCCTGCAGCTCCATGGCTCTCCTCGTGCGCCTGCTGAGCCTCGTCCTGGCGCTGGCCCTGGGTCCCGCCGCGACCCTCGCCGGCCCCTCCAAGTCACCCTACCAGCTGGTGCTGCAACACAGCCGCCTCCGGGGCCGCCAACACGGGTAAGCCTTAGCCTTCCCATGCGTGGCAGGGAGGGAGAGCGTAAGGACAGGTCGCTGGGGGACATGGTAGTGTACCTGGGCGCATCGGGGACAAACCCTGGAAAAAGAAAAGAATAAAAAAGCAGGCAGCGACCAGCCCTGCAGGCGGTGAAGGGAGGGAAGGCTGCATTTGATGCTTTGTGGAGGAACTGAAAGGTGACTCCAGAGTCAAACCAAGAGCGGAAGACACACTGGGCTTTCAGCCTCCCTCCTCCCAACCCTAGGTGGAAGCTGGCGTTGACAGCCCCCTGCCCAGAGTCACCTTGGGAAGGTGCCCCAGGCAAACAGGAAGCCCAGCCAGCAATGCTCAATTCCAATCCAAGCCAGGCCCTTATCCAGTAACTCTAGTCTTGAGTCTGTGGCCAAACCAGGTGGCAAAAAGAGATTCTAGGTGCCTGGGCTCCTGTGCACCTAGCCATGCTCTGCACTCACCACTCGGAACCAAATAGTGCCCTCCGAGTGAAACAAGGGCAATGTGGCACAACCCCCCCCACACACACACACAAAGATCAGAGCATTCAGCTGTACCTTATACACAGATCGGAAGATCGAGTCTCCAGAGAACACAAGCCTTTCCCAAGGCCCTGCAGTAAGCACGGAGCTGGGGTTGGATTCGCCAAAGAGCAGAACCTAATTTTGTCAAGACACCAAAGATAGGTAGACTTTAGGAGGCAAACCCAGGCAGAGAGTATGCCCAATAAAGAGCCTGGCACAGACCCAGATAGAAGTGAACCATATTTCTGCACACAGAACCAGGCAGCTTTTGGAGAGATGGGTCAATTGGTAAAGCACTTGCTGGGCAAGTATGAGGACCTGAGTTTGGATCCCCAGAAGCCATGGAAAGCTGAGCACTGCAACATGTGTCTATAACTCCAGTGAGACGGGAGGTGTAGACAAGAGAATCCATTGAAGCTCATGAGCCAGCTAGCCTGGTATACATAGCAGTGAAAAGTGAAGAGCTCCTGTCTCAGATAAAGTGGAAGGGGAGGTACGGATACCCAAGGTTGTCCTCTAACACACACGCGCACACACAGTCAGAATCAGGCCCATACCCCTTTCCTATGCAGTTGGGCTTTGCTACAGCATGCAGTGCACCGACTTCTTTTTCACAAGTAGATAAAACTATATAGGAGAGTCCAGTAGTGACTTTAGGAGAAGCCTGAATGCCACTGGGTTCTGGTATTAGCACACCAGACATCTCCAGCCCTCCAACGGACTGGCAGATCTGTAGTCCAATCAAAACTCCTTGTCAGTAGTGCGAGTGGATTCTTAGGTCCCCTGACAGAGCCTTGCCCACCCCCACACACACATGGATGGGCTCTGGGCATGGGTACAGTCTGTGGCTTTTAGGATCAGAAGTTACCTTTGGTCCCCCCTGCATGTCGCCTTCAGGTCTCATTTGACTTGTCAGGTGCTGTTTTAGGGGAGATAGCTGAGGGGTCCAGTCAAATCACCCTGCGGAATAGAAGCAAGCCAGGTCCCGACAACCTGAGCTTCAGAAAACACAGCCTTCTGAAAGGAGGGAGTCACTGGTGGAGTCCCGGGGTAAATCACCTTTGACTTGGGACTTGTGCCTGAGCGGCTGAGAGGACTGATCAGAAAGATGAGGGGATGTGAGATCTCAGAGTGAAACTGTGTTGAGGGCCTCTTATATTACCCAGTTCACCTTTCATGCTTCTACCTGTCGTGACTGTTACACTTGGGTGCCGTAAACCACCCTGGTGCCTCTGGTCCTCCTCCCTCCTCACCACTAAGTCAGCAGGTCCCTTCAGCTCACTGTACAATACTGTCACCTAGAAGGCCAACTGTACACAGCCACAGTGAAGGGTCCCCAAAGGTAAAGCACAGAACCTATCTTTAATTAATTAATTAATTAATTTATTTATTTATTTATTTATTTGCAGAGAGAGAGAGAGATGGAAAGACAGACAGAGAATGGGCATGCCAGAGCCTCCAGCCACAGCAAACGAACTCCAGACACATGTGCCCCTTGTGCATCTGGCTTACATGGGTCCTGGGGAATCAAAACTGGGTCCTTTGGCTTCACAGGCAAACACCTTAACCACTAAGCAATCTCTCCAGCCCCTATCTTTTACTTTTTAGTTTTTATTTATTTGCATATGTCTGTGGGCATGCCAGGGTCTCTTGCTGCTGCAAATGAATGCCCATTGGGTTTTATATGGAGGGTTGGGGAATTGAAACCAGGCCAGCTGGTTTTGCAATCTAGCCCCTTTAACCACGGAGCCATTCTCCCAACCCCAGAATCTATCTTTGTAACACATCCCCACCCTTTCAGAGCCCAAAAAGGCCATTGGCCATGGGGGTAATAGGATTTTTTCTTTAATACAGATACTCTTTGGGATGTGTGACAGCCTCCCTGTCATCCCCTGCACTTCTTGCCTGATTTCTCGCATGCAGGTGGAGAAGCCTGTAGTGATCTGATTGGCAGAATAATCAAGAACTCACGTGTACAGGCCATGTACAAGTGGTGCACACTTATAATCCCAGCTTTACCCCTGAGGCTGAGGCAGGAGGATAGCAAGTTTGAGATCACTCTGGGTCATTTAGTGAGACACCATCTCAAAATCAAAATTAAAAATCGAGGGGCTGGGGAGATGGCTCAGCAGATAAAGGTGCTCGCTTGCAAAGCCTGCCATTCCCTGGCTCAGCTCCCCATTACTCACCTAAGGCCAGATGCACAAGGTGGCTCATGCATGTGGAGTTCCTTTGCAGTGGCTAGAGGCCCTAGTGTACCCATTATCTCTCTTTCTCTCAAAATTTAATAAATAAATCATTTTTAAAAAATCATTTAAAAAAATGGTATGTAGCTCAGTGGTAGAGTGCTTACATGTCATGGGCGAGGTTTATTCCCAAGCACCAGCATGGAGGGGGGGAGGAACCTGTCCCCCAGTGAAATCCAGGGCACAGGCACATAGGCTTGGCAACTTGGGTGCAGGCATAGCTGCATTCACTGCTTTGATCTAACTGTGCCTGAAAAGCTACTGGACTGCCTAGCTTACACGCATGGGTGTGGCATTGTGCAAGTGAATAGCCTTATGCTAGTTCCAACCCTTTATTCAACGTGAGAGTCGATGAAAGTGGACGGCAAAGAACTAGCTGCTTCCAGGGAAAGTGGCATGCTCACTGGGTCGGTGAGCAAAACCATCGCTGGGCAGGGCTTCACCACGCAGCCCCACTACTTCCACATGCATCTTCCTCACCACCCAGGGACAGCTGTGATGAGGTCCCACTGTCTGGATGGTGAGGCTGTTGCTTTGTGAGGTGGAGTAACTTTCTGCAAACAGGGAAGCTGGGGGAAGGGTTAGGGAACCACCATGTGGCCCTTTGGCTCCCAACTGCATCTGCACTTCTATTCTACTAACAGAGAAGTAAAAATGCAGCCGCACTTCTAAACAGCAACAACCAAGTGCTGGACTGAACTTCCTGAAGCCCTGGACTTTCAGCTCCAAGTTGAACAGCAACCCTGTGATACTTGAGGCAAAAGGCCCAGAAATGGCTTGTTCATTTTGATTACATTTCAGCCTAGATTTCCTGTGTACACAATTCAACCACACCCCCAGTGAGCGAGGGAGCATCACGGAGGAGGCCGGGCACAGCCTCTGCTCCTGTCACAGAGAGCAGCAGGCAGGGAACCACTCTCCACAGAGGAATGTAGGAGCCACATCCACACAGACTCACTGAAGGTTCGCCAAACGCCTACGGAAAGTTGCAGGGAATTCATCGACAGTGATGATTTCCTGTTGGTCAGATGGAAGAACTTCTGGGATCGTGTAGTAATAAATGACTGGGCTGGAGCGTGGCCTGTGGAAGTTCTTCAGGGGTTACTTAAGGACTAGGACACTGGTGTTTCTCTGGCAGCAAAAAGAGAAGCCAGGTGTTTAGAAACCTGCAAGGGCCGTGTATACCTGGTGAGACCAGCTGGGACTAGGGTGGCCTGCACCCTGGTCTTCTGCTGGCTGTGATTCTTGGATCATCTTAACCCTTCTTGCCCTCATCAGTTTTCTTTTTCTTTTCTTTTCTTTTTTTTCTTTTGATGGAGGAAATAATTTATTTTAGCTTGTAGTCTTAAGGGGAAATTCATCATAGCAAGGAAAGAAGGGCAGAGCAGAGGCTGGGCATCATGTCTTCCCACAGCAGGTGAAACAGCAGCAAGAGTGACCTGCTCGGGCTGGAGAGATGGCTTAGCAGTTAAGGCGCTTGCCTGCAAAGCCAAAGGACCCAGGTTCGATTCCCTAGGACCCACGCTAGCCAGATGCACAAGGTGGCACATGCATCTAGAGTTCATTTGCAGGGGCTGGAGGCCCTGGTGCACCCATTCTCTCTCTCTCTCTCTCTCTGCCTCTCTCTCTCTCTCTCCCTCCCTCCCTCTTTCTCTGTCAAATAAAGTGGCACATGCATCTGGAGTTCATTTGCAGCAGCTGGAGGCCCTAGCATGCCCATTCTCTCTCTCTCTCTCTAATAAATAAAAACAAATTATTTAATTTAAAAAGAGAAGAGGAAAGGGAGAGTTAACCAGGCAGGGGTGTCCAGAGCTCTCAGCATCCGTGGAGGTTCAGCAATCTCAAAGACTGACTCTGAGGTGTAACACCAGTACTGGGTGGTGGCCCAGGGTTCTGGAATGAAGCCTCATCAGTTTTCTAATACTCACACCTGTCCACTCACCTTTGTCCACAACAACAACACTGGGGCAGAAGTGCTGGTCATATAGAAAAGCCATAGGGTAGAGAAATAAAGGGTTCGAAGGAACTTGCACCTAGTCACCTGTCTCAGAAGACTACCTGACTAAGTTTCAGCTGCCCAAATGATGGAATGGCAGATGTAGCTCTCACTGCAAAATAGGTACCTTCTCCCCAAATACTGTGTACACGAAAGGATTGTGGTTTGTTTGCTTGTTGAGTGAGGGTCTCTAGCCTAGGTTGGCCTCAGACGTGTAGCAATCCTTCTGCCTCAACCTTGCATTTTTTTGAGAGAGATACACACAGAGAGACAGAGAGAGTCTGAGGAGAGGAAGACAGATAGAGAATGGGTGCTCCAGCAGCCTCTCAGCTGCCGTGAATGAAATCCAGATGCATGCGCCCCCTTGTGGGCAAGTGTGGCATTGAGCCCTTGCATTACTTTTGCATCTGGCTAAACGTGGGACCTGGAGATTGGAACCGGGGTTCTTAGGCTTAGCAGGCAGGCACCTTAACCGCTAAGCCATCTCTCCAGCCCCTCAATCTTGCATTTTTAAAGTAACAGGGACAGATATTGAAGACACTGCCTGCCCATAGGTAACATGTGAAGTTCTGAGAGCACGGGGGGGGGGGGGAGGCTTGTGAATGATTCTTTCCTTCCCTGACTTATGATTTAGTCTGATGACTGCCTGCTTCTTGCTCAGGACCCTCCCAATTATGCCCAGGCAGCCACAGTAGCCTCCTTACCCAGTGGCTTCAAAGAAAAGGTCCCACCATCACCTGGCCTGAGTACCATTCTGCTTGCTCAATAGAATAAAATATACCAAAACAAATTCTCTGGCTCCAGAAAAGACTTCTTGGCAGAACTCCTGGACATGTGCCCTGTTTTTCCAGTTATTGAGGATTAACTTATTTTAGCTAGATTTTTCTAGGCCAGTATTTTTAATAAATTCATTCCAAGTTGTCTCCATCCAGAACTGGAACACTTGTAATTGAGGTTCTTTTTTGTAAAAAAATATATATTTTTTCTATTTATTTATTTATAAGCAGAGAGAGAGAGATAGAGAGAAGAGAGACAGAGAGAATGGACGAACCAGGGCCTCCAGCCACTCCAAACGAACTCCAGATGCATGAGCCACTTTGTGAATCTGGTTTTATGTGGGTACTGGGGAATCGAACTCAGGTTGTTAGGTTTTGCAGGCAAGTGCCTTAACCACTAAGCCATCTCTCCAGCCACTAAGCCATCTCTCTCTTTTTAAAAATTATTTTATTTATTTGAGAAAGACAGAGAAGCCGGGCGTGGTGGCTCACGCCTTTAATCCCAGCACTCGGGAGGCAGAGGTAGGAGGATCGCCATGAGTTCAAGGCCACCCTGAGACTACATAGTTAATTCCAGGTCAGCCTGGGCCAGAGTGAGACCCTACCTCAAAAACTCGAAAAACTAAAAAAAAAAAAAAAAAAAAAAAAAAAGAGAGAAAGACAGAGAAAGAGATATAGACAGAGAGAGACAGCAAGAATTCATGCGCCAGCGGCCTCTTAGCCGTTGTGAACGAACTGCAGGCATGTGTGCCCCTTGTGGGCAAGTGCGGCATTGTGCCCTTGTGTCACTTTTTGTGTCTGGCTAAACGTGGGACCTGGAGATTGGAACCTGTGTTCTTAGGCTTAGCAGGCAGGTGCCTTAACCGCTAAGCCATCTCTCCAGCCCCCAAGGTTTTTTTTTGTTTGTTTTTTTTGAGGGGAGTTGGAGAGAGGAGACATCCATGCCACCTCAGGGTCTCTTCATACTCCACATGGAACAAGCGGTGTATCTCAGGTCAGCTCATGGAGGCAGAGTCCACCTGGGATGGCAGAGGAAGCTTTCTGGAGGAATCAGGGAGCTGGGCTCTAGTAATGGACCATGGAGAGTTGGGGGGGAGGGGACGCTCCATCATTCCTGAGCAGCTGGTCTTGCTCTCTATTTTAGAAGGTGGATACTCCTGATGGGCTGCTCGGGGAGGCAGGCAGCTGGTCTAGACATGCCAAGCGTGTCTGTGGAGTTAGCTGAGAAGTACTGAGGGCCTTTCCCTCTTGACCACATAATCTGTGATACCAAGTCTGGGCTCCAGGTGGAGGATAGGTGTAAATCTTCTTTAACAGATACACAATTTCATCTTAGATTTCTCAATCTGTAACATTGCAACCTAAGATTCTACAATGCTTCGATTGATATTTAACAGTTGCCCATGACAACAGTTTGTAAGACAGATTTGAAGAATTCCTTATTTGAGGGGACACTGTTATGGGGGAGGGATGGGAATCTACGTAGATAGTGCCAAAACTTACCCTAAACCACCAAAATGTCCGCCTCTCCTCTTCCCTAGACAGTTCTGATAACCCAAGAAGGCCAATATGATGGGATAGATGGCTTACTGACCATCACTAACATTGTTGTTTTCTTTCCAGCCCCAATGTGTGTGCTGTGCAGAAGGTCATTGGCACCAACAAGAAGTACTTCACCAACTGCAAACAGTGGTACCAGAGGAAAATCTGTGGCAAATCAACGTGAGTATCTGTGGTCACCAAGGACGCCACACTGTGTGCATGCTGGCTGCAGCTCCCCACAGGTTGACCAGCTTGGAAAAGGTCAGGCTGCTTAAGGAGCCATGAAGATGTGTGGATAAACATGTCAGGGAATGCGTGCTGGGAGAGGCATTTTAGGAAGCTGACAGACTTTGTTTTACTTGGACATGTGTATTGGGGCTGAATTGGGATTGCACGAAGCATAAAACTGTGTGTGTGTGTGTGTGTGTGTGTGTGTGTGTGTGTGTGTAATATTCAAAGGAGAAGCTACCAGCATGTGCCCTGGGAAAGGAAAAGTTTTTGGTAGGTGTGGTGGCACACGCCTTTAATCCCAGCACTCGTGAGGCAGAGGTAGGAGGATCTCTGTGAGTTCGCAGCCACCCCGAGACTACATAGTAAATTCCAGGTCAGCCTAGGCTAGAATGAGACCTTACCTCAAAAAACAACAACAAAAAGAAGGAGGAGAAGGAGGAGGAAGAGGAGAAAAGGTATGGGTGAACTTAGCCCAAAGAAAAGACATCATAGCAGATGAACACATAGACTCAGACTCTTAACTCAGACCCTGGCTCTGCCATTTGCTTAGTCAGGATTCATCTTTGGAATCCTCCATTGCCTCATCTACAAAATGAAAAAAGCAAAAGGACCTGCCATATGGTGTTGTTATAAAATTTGAATGAAATAATAATATACCAGAGAATGAATATGGTGCCTGGCACATGGTAACTGCTCAGTACATGCTAGCTGCTATTATCATCCTGGAATCTGCACGTCCAGACCACGTTTATAGAAGGAAGGGCACCCACAGGGTGTGGAGCAGTGTGCTCCCAGAAGGGCTTGTTGGTGCCTCTCTAGGCATGGGGGAGGTGGTCTTCACATTCAGTGTCCTACTACTGCTTGGGGGAAATAGTTGTGTGCTTGTTCTAAACAATTCTGGGAAAGCTAATCTGTTCTGGCACAGTCAACTGGCTCTCTCCTGCAGACTGGAGGATGTGCCCTACAAAACCTCCTGAGCCACCTGCGGGACCCTTACCGGCCTTTTTTCTACAACATTGGGGGAGTAAAAGACTTGAAGCCACTATCTTGACCTTCTTCGAATGTTGGTGTCTTTTTAATTTATTGCCTGTGATGTTGCTTTCTTTTCAAGCTTAACCAAGGGAAAGAAGGGAAGATACTCTTTTAAAATTATTGTATGTTGACTGGAGCGATGGCTTAGCGATTAAGGCACCTGCCTCCTAAGCCTAAGAATGCTGGTTCCAATCTCCAGAGGTTCCAATCTCCAGGTCCCACGTTTAGCCAGATGCAAAGTGACACACGGGCGCAATGCCGCACTTGACCACAAGGGGGCGCACACATCTGGATTTCGTTCGCAGCGGCTGAGAGGCTGCTGGAGCGCCCATCTCTGTCTTCCTCTCCCTCTCTCTCTGTCTCTCTCTCCAAAAAAAATTATTGTGTGTGTGTGTGTGTGTGTGTGTGTGTGTGAGAGAGAGAGAGAGAGAGAGAGAGAGAGAACATGCATGCAAGCCAGGCCAACACAGCACTGGCTTATTGGCTCTTGTTGCCCACATCTTTCTCTATGTATTGCCAGGATGAGGCACAGGCCAGAGATGTGTATTGACAAGACGTTCCTGGTGAGCCCCTGGGCTCACATTTTGTTTTGAAAGGATGGTGAGGTGACAGGCAAGCATCACACCTCAGGGAGGGAAGAGGGGGGCCCTGGCTTCAGGAAGAGGACAGTGCATCGGGTTGTAAGGAGGGTGATGAGGTTTACAATGGAGTCAGGCAGGGCCCAATGCCAGTCTAAGCTGCTGCTGACCTGGTCTCACAAAACCGAGAAAAAGATGCTCACGTGCACCTCTTCCTTCCCTCCCTCCCTCCCTCTCTTCCCTCTTTCCATCCTTCTTTCCTTCCTTCCTTGCTTCCTTCCTTTCTTCCTCCTTCCTTTCTTTGTGCTTATGAAATATTGTGTGTGCATGTGTGGTATGTGTACTGTGTGTCTGTGTGTTTTGTGTGTGTTTGTGTGCTGTGTGTATGTGTGGTGTATGTGTGTGTGTGTGTGTGTGTGTATGTGTGGTATATGTGTGGTGTATGTGTGGTGTGGTATGTGTGGTGTGGTATGTGTGGTGTGTGTATGTGTGGTGTATGTGTGGTATGTGTGGTGTGTGCTGTGTGTATGTGTGCTGTGTGTATGTATGGTGTTGTATCTGTGGTGTGTGTGTGGTGAATGTGTGGTGTATGTGTGGTGTGGTATGTGTGGTGTGGTATGTGTGGTGTGTGTATGTGTGCTGTGTGTATGTGTGGTGTATGTGTGGTGTTGTATGTGTGGTGTTGTATGTGTGGTGTCTGTGTGTGTGGTGTATGTGTGCTGTGTGTATGTGTGGTGTGTGTGTGGTGTTGTATGTGTGGTGTCTGTGTGGTGTCTGTGTGGTGTTGTATGTGTGGTGTGTGTGTGGTGTGGTATGTGTGGTGTATGTGTGGTGTATATGTGTATGTGTGTGTGTGTGGCATGTATGTGTGTGTATGTGTGTGTCTGTGTGGTGTTATATGTGTGTGTGTGTATGTGTGTATGTGTGTGTGTGTCTGTGTGGTGTTGTATGTGTGGTGTATGTGTGTGTGTTGTATGTGTGGTGTGTGTGTGTGTGTGTGTGTGTATATGTGGTGTATGTGGTGTTGTATGTGTGTGTATGTGTGGTGTGTGTGTGGTGTGGTATGTGTGGTGTATGTGTGGTGTATATGTGGTGTATATGTGGTGTATGTGTGGCATTGTATGTGTGGTGTATGTGTGGTGTCTGTGTGGTGTTATATGTGTGGTGTGTGTATGTGTGGTGTATGTGTGGTGTCTGTGTGGTGTTGTATGTGTGGTGTATGTGTGGTGTATGTGTGGTGTGGTATGTGTGGTGTATGTGTGGTGTATATGTGGTGTATATGTGGTGTATGTGTGGTGTATATGTGGTGTATATGTGGTGTATGTGTGGTGTTGTATGTGTGGTGTGTGTATGTGTGGTGTCTGTGTGGTGTATATGTGGTGTATGTGTGGTATGTGTGGTGTGGTATGTGCACGTGTATGTGTCCTGCCCTGTCAGCTTGCCTGTGGCAGGTGAGGGAGGAGGGCTCATCTGAGTGACCAGAGATAACAATCCGGTGTCTTGTTCCATTGTTTTTCTTCTGCCCATTCTTGTCTCTTCGAGCCAGAGTCTCTTACTGATACATGAGGTTGCTGCTTTTTCCACAAGTCCCTGTGATTCCTTCGTCTCTGCTTCCCTTGGTGGGACTGGGGTTAAGGATGTGCATGGTCACACCCAGCCATTTACATGGGATCTAGAGATTCAACCCATGTGGTTTCAGGCCCTCAGGCTTGCACAGGAAGTGCACTTAACCGCTGAGCCATCTTTTCTCGCCCATGCATTCAATTCTTGAATGTGGATATTACTCTGGGAAGCTTCAAAAAAGAGGAAATGAGGAGAGAAAAACATGAGCTGATTAAAACTCTTCATGATCCAGGACAAGAGAGGCCCTCTCTGGAACATCACGTTCAGGCTCAGGAAGGTGGAGCCGACTTGGAAAAGAAACGGGGAACTCAGAGAGGAGAAGAGGAAGAGATAGATGGAAGTCATCTCTGTTGTCCCCAAGAGCTAAGGGCAGATTTGTGGGGCACTAGTGTACGTGGAACAGAGATGTCTGAGGAAGTTGCCATTGGACCATTATGTGGCCACAATTATTTCTTGGTGTGGGGCTGTAGTTGATGTCATCCTGGGGAGACCTAGTTCCTAGTTAAGTGAGGACTGAGAACCTACGGTGGCTGGAACAAAGGACTGTTTGGGTGTTACAGGGTTGAGGGCCAATGATGCTTCTCTGGGCTCTAGATAGGCTTAGAACTCCTTAGAACAGCCAGTGACGCTCAAGTTTCTTTTTTTTTTTTTGTCTTATAATTAAGCAAAGAATTGAAAAATGTGGACATGAGGAAGGGTAAGGTATGAAAGATTGATTTTAAGAGAGAGTAGAAATAAGACAGAAGTAAAACAGAAAGGCTGCCAAGCTTTCCCTAAAAGGAAAATCCCAGAAATCCACATGGAGACTTGGATCGGGTCTTTTTTATAAATTAGGATCCAATTAGGATGAGCCTCATTGCCAAGTTCAAATGTATATGAAAAACTTTGATTGGTAGTGGACCAGGGAGGAGACTCAGAAAGAGCCCACATATGGTGTGGGGGGGGGGCTCAAAAAATTAAGGAGGAAGAATCATGAAGCTTCTCTTTTTCACCATCTTGATTCAGTGTGAAGTTCTCATCCAGTTTCACCAGAGCAGGGTGGCATCTATGTTCTTTTGAGCCCATGTCCATAGCTGAATGCCTGTAAAGGAAGGTTACCTTGCTCCTAGCCTCCACCATTGGCACGTGGCTCACACAGACAGAGGGCATTTTCTCAGCAAGAAGAGAAGTTGCAGCAGAAAACGCATTGGGATGAAAGGGAACAAAATGTCCTGGGGCAGAGCAGTACAGGTCCTCACAGGACCAAAGAGTAGAAGGACCATTGGCACATGACAGCAGACAATGACACTAAACATGCAAGTGAAGACATTGTGTGAGGAAGCACACAGAGAGACACGGGGACCTGTCTGGAGAGACTGGAGCCTGGGCTACTTGTCTGCTGCTGTGAGGCCCTGAACGCCACCTCTCAGAGAGGAAGGGAATGAATGACGTGGCCACACTGCGCTGTTCTTATCAGGTAAAGCTGCTGGCATCTTCCAACAGTAGCGTTTTTACATCTCCAGAATAACCTGAACACCCTGGAGCTCTGTGTCAAAGCATCAAAATTGTCAGGAGGATTTTATTACAAGAAATGGTGGCCAATGAGCCAGCCTAGTGCACCGGGTGAATTTTATTACTTAGAAAGTCACTTCTGGCAGAGCGTGGAGGTGCATGCCTTTAATCCCAGCACTAGGGAGGTAGAGGTAGGAGAATAGCTGTGAGTTTGAGGCTAACCTGACACAAAGTGAATTCCAGGTCAGCCTGGACTGGAGCAAGACCCTACCTTGAAAAAACAAAACAAACTAAACTAAAAAAAAAAAAAAAAAAAAAAAAAAAAAAAAAAAAATTCACTTCTGTTTTATAAATATTTTTATTTATTTGCAAGGGGAGAGAGAGATGGATGTACCAGGGCCTCTTGCCCCTGCAAACGCACTCCAGGTGCAAGTGCCACTTTGTGCATCTGGCTTTACATGGGTACTGAGGAATTGAATCCCAGGCCAGCAGACTTTGCATGCAAACACCTTTAACTGCTGAGCCATCTCCTCAGCCCCATTTAACTTTTTATTTCAGATCTTGCAAAACACCTGAATGATACAATGGCTCAGAAGACAAAGAGGCTTGTGGGCAGTCCACAGTCTCGCTCTGGTTTCTGGCCCTGCTTTGTTTGGGAAACAATAAATTTTTATATGTGGTACTTGAGGGAAGGCTTGGGATTTTGCCACAGTGTTCTCTTATATGAGTCCCTGGAGAGATGGGGGTATCTATTTCATAGCCACGTTGGAGCTGACATCATGGGATGTCAAGATCTTAGCAGGAGCCCCAACATCCCTAAGGTGGCACTGGGAGGGCCAGTGTGTGATGTGGCAGGTGGGGATGGCAGCAGACCATCCCAGAGTGTTGAAGTTGCTCTAGCAGTGGTTGTCATAGTGCAGAAGCCATCCTCTCCAAGAGCCACGAGGAGCGGAAAGGACACGCCTGCTGCTCTCGGAGCCAGCCGACTACCTCAGCCCTGCGTGGACGCTTACAGACTCAACTGAAACCAGCGCGGGCATGGTGGAGTTTTCCATCAGCTAAAGTTCTATTTCCAGGAGATGTCTGGCATGAAGTTGAAGGAGAGTCACCCTCTTGCTCCCTGTCCCACATCCTTTAACCTTGTTCCCAAGAGAAAAAGAGGAGGATGGTGAGAAACCATTTCGTCTGTCCCCAGACCCGCATCTACTTCCTCTTCCTGGTGCAACCAGCTGGGGCTCTGTCAGTATCAACTTCAAGATAACAGAGATTGGACATACACCAAACACCCGACCAGGCAATGCTTCCTAATGGTTCTAGAGATCGTTCTGGAAACTGCGAGGACACTTAGCTGATGTGGAGTTGTTTTTTTTTAATTAAAAAATGTATTTATTTATTTGCAAGCAGAGAGAGAGAGGTAGAAGAGAGAGAGAGAGAGGGAATGGGCACTGGGACCTCTAGACACTGCAAACAAACTCCAGATGCATATGCCCCTTGTTCTTCGGGTGGATCCTGGAGAATTGATCCAGGATCCTTTGGCTTCACAGGCAAACACCTTAACCACTAAGCCATTCCTCCAGCCCTGATGTGGAGTTTTATTCTGCTGAGAACATACCTAAACCCAGGTACCATCCAGGGTCATGATCACCCCACCCTCACACACACCAAATGCTCACATCCTAATCTGAAAACCTGTAAATATTTCCCCTTGTATGGAAAGGGAGACTTCGCCAAAGTGATTAAGGAAGAGTGTTGACAGCAAGAGATTGTGCTGGTGTATTTGGTGCATATGATGTCATCATGGGGTCCTGTGAAGGGAGTTAGAGAAGGGGGCGTATTGGTGAAAGCTAAGCTGGAGGCATGGGACCACGTGCCAAGGAAAGCAGTCACCTCCAGAAGCAAGGAGTAGATTGTCCCTACAGCCTCTAGAAGGAGCATAGCCTTGATTTCAGGCCCGTTTCTGGCTCTCATCACGTGAACTATAGCATAAGAAGTTTGTATGGTTTTAAATCACTTCATTTGTGGTGATTTGTCAGGGAAAGCCATGGAAACTAATATGGCTCTCTCTACTGAGTGTATGCATGTGGGATGGAGAGTTAGTTTTCATAATGGGATTTGACGAGTCGTCTCATATAGCGTGTTGATTTTGATGAAGTTATGAACTTAGCTTCCGTTTAAATACTTCCGCCACACGGAGTGCTTAGAAGTCATCAAGCATCCGTTCGGGGTGGGGGGTGAGAGTGAGTGTGTTCACTTTCCCTCAGTTATCACAGCCATTCTGAGATCTAATGGAGCTGTTACTAGCCCATTTGAACACAGGAAAATGGAGATTCTGAAAGCCTATACCCCCTACTCAGTGCCTCCCTCTGGAAATGAGGAGTCTGGCTACTCTGTGTCACCTCACGGAGCAATGTACCTAGCAGCCAGTGTCAACAACGCAGCGGGTGCCAAAGTGAGCAGCCTGAGGTCTGGATGGACTGTCCCAGGTTCCTCTTTACAGCCTCAAATCCACAGCCGTGGCTCCTAGACACAACCCCTCTCAGGGTCAGAGAAGCCCAGTGGCCCAGAGCCACCAGCCACCTCCCAGTTGCTCTGTAAGTCTGGTTGCCATTACGTACCTGGATTCAGGGGTGTTCCACATAGCCCATCACTAACGACGGACATAGAAACAGGGTTGTGTACAATTATACAGTTAGAGCCGGGTGTGGTAGCGCACGCCTTTAATCCCAGCACTTGGGAGGCAGAGGTAGGAGAATTGCCATGGGTTCAGGGCCACCCTGAGACTCCATAGTGAATTCCGGGTCAGCCTGAGCTAGAGTGAGACCCTACCTGGAAAAACCAAAACAAACAGTTGTACAGTTAGCATCCAACAACCACCAAGATGTCCCCCCACATCACACACAACAGATGTCACAGAAATATCCTCCTATTATCTGACATCTCCATCATCCCTCACCAGGCTACCCTGTGCTATCATGGCAGAGGCCTTTGCTGGGATATACTTAGGGACAGGCCTAACTTTCTACTGGAAGTCTCAAGAATCAGCTCAGCTCCTGTTCAAGGCCAGACATGTGGAAGATGAGCCACTTGCAGCCAGCAGTCTGTGGGGCATGCCATTGTCTAGACGCTGGGGCTCTGTGTTTGCTCTGGGGCTTGTCTTGCAAAGTGTGGCACAATGAGTGGTTTACCTTCTATCACAGGAGACTCAGGTGCAGGCTGCACTCTTTGCTCCACCTGCCTCCAGTCTAGCTAATGCCCTGCTACTTGAAGCCAGAACAGTGGCCAAACCCTTGCCATGCACTCGCGAGAGTGATTGTATTCACTCTATATTAACTCGGTGGAAGATTTGGGGAGAAATGAGGCACACTTCTTCCCCATCCAATCCAAATGAAATCATGACATGGGAGTGGGAAGGGCCTCCCAGCATTCCACACTTCCACCTCGGTTGACACTGGTCTTTAACGCCCTTCTTAGTTAGGTACCTTGCCTCTCACTCTTCCTGAAGTTGTTCTGGTCTGAGAAGCTCAAATGAAACAATCAGGATCTCATTGCCCTAAAGTCTGTACTTTTTCCTGCCTTGGGATTTTCCCTGCTGGGCTGTGTATAGCCAGGGCCTTCAGCCAGAGCAGCTTTGGCTAATGAAATGAGCTGTAGACCAGCAAGATGGTCCTTCCTGGGCAGGGACTCTAGGAACTAGGGGCAGGCAGAGGGGAGGCACCCATAATTTCCATCCTTTTCGCCTCTTTCCTTAGAAAGGTGACACAGAGCCTGTGTTCTTCCTGGGACCAGAGCCCAAGTAGGGTGGTACACCTGGCACATGGATGGTTGGATAGGCCACTGTGGAGACTACCAGCTTAAGAATCTGATTGTCCAATGAGCTGCTTTCTCCATCTGTAATCTACAGTTGCCACCTGCCACCCTGGAGCCAGGCAGGCTGGTTCAGAGAAGGACTGTGTTTTCCAGGTAGCTGGGAGCAGGGAACCCACCACAGAGGATGTGGCCTACATTTGCAGTCCTAGAGAGGCATAGGTGCCTGGCCAGGCTGCAGGAGCACCCAGGAGGGACAGGTCCCCGAACAAGAAGATCTGGAGATGTTTCCCTAACAGAAAGCTGTGCTCAGTTAACCAGGAAACAGCTTTTGGCCGGTGGAGGCTTTGAAGCCTCACATACAACACTGTCAAATCCACCTGCTTTCCTCACATGTGGGCAAGGTCAAGGGCAATGGCCAAAGAGTGGCCTTGACAAAGTGACAGAAGACTCATAGAGATGCCCCTGCCTGCCTACCATCTCAAGAAAGCTCTTTGCTTCAGAGCACACGGCTTTCTTTCTGACTCCATTTTCAATTGTCTTCCCCTGTTGAAACCATCCCTGCTCAGCCCTCAGTGGTCCATTTCTCCCCGTGTCATTCTTTAATACACACACACACACACACACACACACACACACACCCAGAGAGAAAGGGGGAGGGAGAGCAGGTTTTCTTTTGTCTTCACTGAAATCCTGAGCTATTCAGGTATCCTGTGGTTTCCTGAGGATGGAACCCAGGAGCCAACATTTTGAGCTCAGAGTCTCTGGCTAGTTCATGTAGCTGGGGACTCCGAGCCACAGACCCCTGAAGTTCTGAAGTGAAGAGCTCTCTTGAGATGGTAGGCAGGCAGGGCCATCTCTGAGTCTTGTCATTTTTATCAAGGCCAGTTCTTTTGCCATTGCCCTGGCATTGGCCAAAGAAAGCCTGGGATCCGGTGTGGAGGCAGTGCTGGTTCTACAGACTCAGGCTGGGGATCTCCAGGCATTTAGCTGGCAGGCTCCATCCTATGAAAGTGCCTCTGTGCCACCTAGAAGTCATGTGGCTAGAGCTGTGAGTGTGAGCTGTGAGGGTGATGGGATGTGGGATGTGGGAAGGAACATGAGGGATCATCTAGCTTATTTTTGTTCTACTTTGTAGATTAGGAAACATGCCAGAGAGAAAAGTAGATGTTCAAGGTTACCCTTGCTGGTTACAGAGAAGAGGTCACAAACCAAGCCTCTGGACCCTGGTTCTCTAACTCCACTTTCCCTTTGTAAATTGTGGGTCAGTCAGTTCTTACTCTGGCTGCCAATTACTTTTTTTTTTAAATTATTTATTTGACAGAGAGAGAGAGAATGAGCACACCAGGGCCTCTAGCCACTGCAAACAAACTCCAGATACACGCGCCACCTTGTGCATCTGGCTTACTTTGGTTTTTGAGAATGGCATTGTGGGTTGGTCAAAGTCGATCCTGAGGTCACAGACTGTTTTACCCTTATAAGTATAGGGATTCAAGGTTAGGAAGGAGCAGGTGAGAGGAAGGATGGAGAAAGGGGGAGAGGAGGAAGAGTTCAGAGAAGGATGGAGCAAGCAGAACACAGAGGAATGGTTAGATTGGCATGTCTCAAACATTTCCTGGGTGCCCATTTCTAGCCAGTGGCACCTGCAGGTCCCTGGCAGCCTGAGATCCTGAGACATCCCCTTAGTAACAGAGGAGCCAGTTTTCAATTTCACTGGACTAAATCTTCCCTGGAATATCTCCAAATGAAGTCACAATAGCAGGGTGCCAATACCTCTGGCCCATCAAAGCCACATTCTTTCCCCAGCTGCCTGTCTCTCTTGATGATATCATTGAACATCTTGCATGAACACATCAGACAAAATCTATGTATAAGAAAGAAGAAGGGAAGCTGATCTGTTTGCATTTGGCTCCAGGCTTGCTAAGAAGAGAGACTCTCTTGTGGGTAACCTTCAGCAACAGCCAGAGGCTTGACTTGAGGCAAGTCTTACTTAGAGGCAGCCTTCCAGAACTCTCCTTTTCTTGCAGCATTATTTGAAACCATAACCATATTTTTATTGGTTAACATTTTAAAGAACTTTGAAAATGTATTTTTATTTATTTATTTGCAAGCAGAGAGAAAGAGAGAGAGATAGAAGAGAGACAGAGAATGGGCATGCCAGGTCCTCCAGTGGCTGAAAACAAACTCCAGATGCATGCATCACTTTGTGCACCTGCCTTTATATGAATATTGGGGACTTGAACCCAAGCACCTTAACCACTGAACCATCTCTCCAGTCTCTGTTTAAAATTTAAAATGTAAATAAATAGAAAAACAAGCATCTTTATAAGAAGAGTTTTGGGGCTGGAGAGATGGCTTAGCAGTTAAGGTGCTTGCTTGCAAAGCTAAAGGATCCAGGTTCGATTCCCCAGTACCAACGTAAAGTTAGATGAACAGGGTGGAGCATGTGTCTGGAGTTTGCCCATTCTCTGTATCTGCCCCTCTCTCTTTCTCTCAAATAAATAAATAAAATATTTTTTTAAAAACTTTTTTTTTAAAAAAAAGCAGAGTTTTGGGGCTGGAGAGATGGCTTAGCTGTTAAATGCTTGCCTGTGAAGCCCAAGGACCCCGGTTCGAGGCTCCATTCTCCAGGACCCACATAAGCCAGATGCACAAGGGGGCACATGCATCTGGAGTTTGTTTGCAGTGGCTGGAGGCCCTGGCATGCTCTCTCTCTCTCTCTCTCTCTCTCTCTCTACCTGCTTATTTCTGTATCTCTCTCTCTCAAATAAATAAATAATAAAAATATTTTTAAAAAAGCAGAGTTTTGTTTCCTTCGAAGTCTGATTTATAAAAACAGAGAAACTTGATGTCACCCATACCCTGCCCTTTGGAGTTATTAGAGCAGGGTGCTGGGAGAGCATGAGAGATGTAAGCCAGTGACCCTGTACTATGCACACATGCATTTTATAGGTGACCCGGGTCCAGAGACAGGATGGGACTGCTTCAGATGAGGCAAGCTCAGAGCTACAAGTAGGGCAAGACCCTGTCATCCCCCAGGCTCCCTTTCAGGAACACTGAGTATGAAATGTCCCGGGCACTTACGTCGGAGATCAGTTCTGGATGGATTGTGTTTCTAATCACGCCGTGGAGTGTGCTGCCTCAGTCTGCTTTCCCAATTGGCTGGCTTCTGATGTTGTTAACAACCGAAGCATTCTACGAGGCTGAGGAGGAAGGGGAAGCTCCCAGCTAGTGAGAGGCACAATTGGGATCGGGCACATGATGTCCTAAGAGGAGGATGGGATGTGTGCCTGTTGTTTCTCTCCCTCAACCCCTGTGGGACACTGCCTGGAGAACTCCAGAAGAAGGAGTGACGTGCCGCCTGACACACCCATGTGTCTCTCTCCACAGAGTCATCAGCTACGAGTGCTGTCCTGGTTATGAAAAGGTCCCTGGAGAAAAAGGCTGTCCAGCAGGTGAATGAGTCAGGCCCTGCCTATGGGTGGGATGGAGGGCGAGATAGGAGAAAGGCGCACCATGCAGGCGGCAGTGGAGTGGGAGCCGGGTCGGTGGGATTGAGGGTGAGGTGACAAACTCCCCTGGCCATGTGTGGTGATGGAGAATGGAAAATGGAAATGGTGTGTCTCCCAAGAGCTACTTCTGCCAGTCACCAGCCTAGTGGATAAAAGCCCATTCCATGTGCCTGATCTCTTCTCGGCAGGAGTAGGCTCTGGTCTTGGTAACTGTGGCTAGAGGAATTCTCATGTATCCAGCAAGATCGGTTTCTCAATTTCCCATCAGCCATCCTGCGGATCAGATAAAATCTGATCTGTAGCTGAGCTGGGTGCCCCAAGCTGCCCCGCCTTATTCTTTGTCTAAATTTTGCCCTTGGAGAACAGCCCAAGATGGGCTCACCCAAAGATAACAAAGGGAGTTGAGAATGGCCACATTGGGCCAAAGAACCACAAGATTCCTGTGAATTTTATCAGAACCATTTCTTTAGAGTCACACAGCAACTGTGCAGTTTGTGTTTTTAGTTGAATTTTTTTTAGTTAAGACTAAGACTTAACAAGGAGAGGGGTAATTTGTTTACTGCCACAGTTGTGAGGGGAAAATGGTTAGTGTGGTTGGGGCCATGGCTTTGCTAACCCAGGAGGGGTAGTTAGGTAATGGGAAAAGGTTGGCCTATGGGGGACTCAACCTGCAAACCCTACCTTAAAATAAACATTAGCCCAGGTGTAGTGGCACATGTCTGTAATGTCAAAACTTAGGAGGCTGAGGCAGGAAGATTTCCATGAGTTCAAGGCCAGCTTGTGGCTACATAGTGAAATTGAAGTCAGCCTGAGCTACAGAGAGTGACCTTGTCTCAAAAAGCCAAGGATGGCTGAATGTGGTGGTGCACGCCTTTAATCCCAGCACTCAGGAGGCAGAGGTAGGAGGATTGCCGAGAGTTCGAGGCCACCCTGAGACTACATAGTGAATTCCAGGTCAGCCTGAGCCACAGTGAGACCCTACCTTGAAAAATCAAAACAAACAAACAAACAAACAAACAAGCCAAGGATGGCTGAATGTGGTGGTACATGCCTTTAATCCCAGCACTCAGGAGGCAGAAGTAGGAGGATCACTGTGAGTTTGAGGCCAGTCTGAGACTATGTAGTGAATTCCAGGTCAGCCTAGGCTAGAGCGAGGCCCTACCTCAAAAAAAAAAAAAAAGCCAAGAACAAAAGAAGGAAGGAAGGAAGGAAGGAAGGAAGGAAGGAAGGAAGGAAGGAAGGAAGGAAGGAAGGGAGGGAAGAAGAGAGGGGATTAGAGAGAGCTAGTTGCAATAGCTAGATGAATCTGTAAGACTGGTCCGTAGTGATCATGTCTGTTTCTGCCACATGTTCCTCCCTGTTTTCTCTAAATGTCTAAGAATACTAAAATGATTAGAAATGACTCATTCAGTGGGTTCACATAGGGAGGCATTGGACTTACTGAGTCTGCCTAAGAAGTATGTAACAAGTTTTAGCGCCCCAACAGTGGATGTATGGACTTTTCCACCCACTTCCTCATCCCTCTTTGTCTGCAGCTGTTCCCACTGACCTTTCTGTCGGATGAGCAGGGACAGGTGTACCTGCTTAGGATGGACTTGAGCCCACCCTTTCTCTGTTCTTTGTCCCTGCAGCCCTCCCACTCTCAAACCTTTACGAGACCCTGGGAGTTGTCGGATCGACTACCACGCAGCTGTACACAGACCGCACAGAGAAACTGAGGCCGGAGATGGAGGGACCTGGCAGCTTCACTATCTTTGCTCCTAGCAATGAGGCCTGGTCTTCCTTGCCAGCGGTGAGAGGGGCTCCTTCTGCTCAGGGGTCTCTTCCTAGGCACTCCCTTACTCCCAGAGGACTGGCCGTATCTCACAAACAGTGGGATTCTGTGGTGATTTCCTGCTGTTTCAGGCCTATCCCTTAACTCCTCAGATAAAGCTAAACTACACCTCGCCAGGTCTCTTCCAACACTCCATCCTCCTACCAGAGACCAACAGACCTGGCGCTCACCGAGGAAGGGCCCTTGACAGAAGAGGGAGGTCCAAGTCCATTTGGGGGCTTAGGAAACAGGTTTCCCACATGAGCAAGTGTCTGTCTATCCCTTGAGCCTGGGGTCTGCAGCCTCCTGATTGTCACACTGTCCTTTCTTCTAGGAAGTGCTGGACTCACTGGTGAGCAATGTCAACATTGAGCTGCTCAATGCCCTCCGCTACCACATGGTGGACAGGCGAGTCTTGACCGATGAGCTGAAGCACGGCATGGCCCTCACCTCCATGTACCAGAATTCCAACATCCAGATCCACCACTATCCCAATGGGGTAGGAGCACCCCAGCCACACAGCGCTGTCCTCAGTGCAGAGAGCCCCATTCTGACCCATCTAGGGTGCTGCTTTCTAGAGTTCTGTACTACAGAGTTGTAAGCTGTAGACCACCCCTTTTCTCCTGGGTCTTCTCTATGGATTCTCCCATTTTACAGAGAACGGAACCCATATTCTTCCCCTGGGTGTAGATGCATGGACTGTCCCCAACCTCCCTGGGGCTTCCAGACTCTCTCTTTTTTTAGAGTATTTTTCATTTTTATTTATTTATTTGATAGAGAGAAAGAGGCAGAGAGAGAGAGAGACAGAGAGACAGAGAGAATAGGCCCGCCAGGGCCTCCAGCCACTACAAATGAACTCCATATGCATGAGCCCCCTTGTGCCTCTGGCTTATGTGGGTCCTGTGGAATTGAACCTGGGTCCTTTGGCTTTGCAGGCAAGTGCCTTAACTGCTAAGCCATCCCTCCAGCCCTCTCTTTCTTTCTTTCTTTTTTATAATTTTTTTCTTTTTGGTTTTTGATTTATCTCACTTTAGCTCAGGCTGAGAGAAAAAGACAAACTCACAGCAATCCTCCTATCTCTGAGAGCTGGAATGGGTGCGCGCCCGGCTCTTTTTTTATATATAATTTATTTTTATTTATTTATTTGTGAGAGAGAAAAAGGCAAAGAGAGAGAATGGGTGCGCCAGGGCCTCTGGCTGCTACAAATGAACCCCAGACACATGTGCCACTTTGTGCATCTGGCTTATGTGGGTCCTGGGGAATCGATCCTAGGTCCTTTGACTTTGCAGACAAGTGCCTTAACCATGAAGCCATCTCTCTAGCCCCAGACTCTGTTTCTTGTGTTAACCGCTTATCTTTGCCTCCTCTCTGGCCAGATTGTTACGGTTAACTGCGCCCGGCTACTGAAAGCTGACCACCATGCGACTAACGGCGTGGTGCACCTCATTGATAAGGTCATCTCCACCGTCACCAACAACATCCAGCAGATCGTAGAAATTGAGGACACCTTTGAGACCCTTCGGGTGAGGGACTGCTTCAGGTAGAGGCCCAGGCTGGAGACACGTGGCCTTCCAAGAGGGGCCTGGAAGGATCTGTTCTGCTGGAGGAGCTAAGGATGTTTCACAGGGAACCTGGAGAATGCTCTAATCAGTGCTGAGCTTGACAAAGCTCTCCTGTCCTTGGCTTTCCTAACCTGAGCCCTAGCTCTGGACTATGGTATCCAGAGAGAGAAAAAGTGTGTGTGTGTGGGGGGGGGACTCCTTCCTTCTGGATGCTTCTTTCTACTTGGTGCCCTACTATAAACGATCTGTCAGGCTGCATGTTCCCACCTTGGGACCCCATACCCACATTTCCTTGGAACCTAGGCCTGGCAGAAAGACCACCACTATGAACATAGGGACCTAGCACCTGACTCTTGGCATGTTTTCTGACTGCTCTGGACAGTAGAGACACAAGGACACTGTCCCTTCCCCTGATCCTAGCACCCATCTGTCTAATAACCAGTGGGGCAAGCAGGCGTTCCTGTTGGCAGTCAGCCTCACAGGAGGAAGTGAACACAGGCTGCCCTGTCAGGGTTTTTGTCCTGATTCAAGAACTTTCTAACCACAAAGTACACAAGTGGGAGTGGGGCAGGTCCTCCCTGGAGATCTCCAACACAGAAGCAAACACGTTCGAGTGGCTGGTGTAGCCGGGCCTCAGCTGACAGGGACAGCTGTTAGCTGGCTCTGGAGGGCTTCAGGGAGCCTGACTCTCTGAGCTCCCCCCCCCACTTTACTTCGGGGTCTCTAAAGGAATGTTGCCCCAAAATTGTCAGCGCATATTTTCATTAACAGAAATTGGTCCCACTGAGTATTCTGTTACTATTAGGTTTGAGGAATTTTTTTTCCTTCTTCCTCTTTTTAAAAAATATATTTTATTTATTTATTTGAGAGAGAGAGAAAGAGGTAGAGAGAGAGTGTGAGAGAAAGAATGAGCATGCCAGGGCCTCCAGCTACTGCAAATGAACTCCAGACGCATGCGCCCCCCTTGCGCATCTGACTTACGTGGGTCCTGGAGAATTGAACTGGGATCCTTTGGCTTTACAGGCAAATGCCTTAACAGCTAATCCATCTTCTCCAGCCCTCCTTCTTCCCCTTTCAACCTCCCTGATGCCCATCTTTCTAACACAAGCTTATGAAATCCCTGCTACTTCCCAGTTCTTTAAGTGCCAGGGGCAAAAGTGAAGAAAGCAGCTAATAGTCTTTCTGGGGAAATAGACAAGACACTTACAAGGCAGTCTGATACTATTGTGAAATCAACAGGTGACTGAATGATGGGCAGAGTAGCAGGGGAGGGATGAAAGAGATGCTCTGAGTGGAGGCTCAAAAGGATGAGGGTGTGTCTGTTCTGCGCAACCCCAAGGCTGCAGGGGCACAGCTACTGCAAGGAGGGTGGAATCAGTAAGGAAGGAGCCGTCAGCTGGAGGAAAGAGCCCTAGGCAGGCATGAGGGGAGGACAGTAGCATGGCAGATGTAGCCAGGCCTTGCTGAGCAGGTGGAAGAGGCTGTCACCATCTGAGAGCACCAGGAAGCAGCTCAGGCCCTTAGGAAGTCGTTCTGGCAAGATAACGGGTCATGTGATCTTTACTCTCCATACGCTCTCCTAAATGACCGTCAAAAAGTATGGGGTGGAAGGTGGGAGGAGGGTAGAGAGCCCTGCAGACTCTCTTTCATCGGGGACCCACGAGTGGTAAGAGGGAGGGAAGGATGCCCAATACTCCTCCCCTAGAAATGGCATTGTAATCAAGGTGTGAAGGACTAGGAATCAAACCAGCAGAGAAAAAGAGGGCAGAGGGCACCTCAGGGATGAAGGGCTGGAGGTGGGAAGGCGTATTCAGTACATGCAACACAGGTCATTGCGGCTGGAGCTCAGACCAGACCAGGCCAAGTCCCAAGGAGGCTATGCATGGTCCACGGGTAGCTCTGGACAGACTTCTCTCTCGTCTTGAACTTCTCTAAGAGCCATTTTTGTTTGTTTGTTCTTTTGAGGAAGGGTTTCACCGTAGTCCAGGCAGGGCCTCTGGCTGCTACAAATGAACCCCAGACACATGTGCCACTTTGTGCATCTGGCTTATGTGGGTCCTGGGGAATCGAACCTAGGTCCTTTGACTTTGCAGACAAGTGCTTTAACCGTGAAGCCATCTCTCTAGCCCCAGACTCTGTTTCTTGTGTTAACCGCTTATCTTTGTCTCCTCTCTGGGCAGATTGTTACGGTTAACTGCGCCCGGCTACTGAAAGCTGATCACCATGCGACTAACGGCGTGGTGCACCTCATTGATAAGGTCATCTCCACCGTCACCAACAACATCCAGCAGATCATAGAAATTGAGGACACCTTTGAGACCCTTCGGGTGAGGGACTGCTTCAGGTAGAGGCCCAGGCTGGAGACACGTGGCCTTCCAAGAGGGGCCTGGAAGGATCTGTTCTGCTGGAGGAGCTAAGGATGTTTCACAGGAAACCTGGAGAATGCTCTAATCAGTGCTGAGCTTGACAAAGCTCTCCTGTCCTTGGCTTTCCTGACCTGAGCCCTAGCTCTGGACTATGGTATCCAGAGAGAGAAAAAGTGTGTGTGTGGGGGGGGGGAGGTGGTGGACTCCTTCCTTCTGGATGCTTCTTTCTACTTGGTGCCCTACTATAAACGATCTGTCAGGCTGCATGTTCCCACCTTGGGACCCCATACCCACATTTCCTTGGAACCTAGGCCTGGCAGAAAGACCACCACTATGAACATAGGGACCTAGCACCTGACTCTTGGCATGTTTTCTGACTGCTCTGGACAGTAGAGACACAAGGACACTGTCCCTTCCCCTGATCCTAGCACCCATCTGTCTAATAACCAGTGGGGCAAGCAGGCGTTCCTGTTGGCAGTCAGCCTCACAGGAGGAAGTGAACACAGGCTGCCCTGTCAGGGTTTTTGTCCTGATTCAAGAACTTTCTAACCACAAAGTACACAAGTGGGAGTGGGGCAGGTCCTCCCTGGAGATCTCCAACACAGAAGCAAACACGTTCGAGTGGCTGGTGTAGCCGGGCCTCAGCTGACAGGGACAGCTGTTAGCTAGCTCTGGAGGGCTTCAGGGAGCCTGACTCTCTGAGCTCCCCCCCACTTTACTTCGGGGTCTCTAAAGGAATGTTGCCCCAAAATTGTCAGCACATATTTTCATTAACAGAAATTGGTCCCACTGAGTATTCTGTTACTATTAGGTTTGAGGAATTTTTTTTTCCTTCTTCCTCTTTTTAAAAAATATATTTTATTTATTTATTTGAGAGAGAGAGAAAGAGGTAGAGAGAGAGTGTGAGAGAAAGAATGAGCATGCCAGGGCCTCCAGCTACTGCAAATGAACTCCAGACGCATGCGCCCCCCTTGCGCATCTGACTTACGTGGGTCCTGGAGAATTGAACTGGGATCCTTTGGCTTTACAGGCAAATGCCTTAACAGCTAATCCATCTTCTCCAGCCCTCCTTCTTCCCCTTTCAACCTCCCTGATGCCCATCTTTCTAACACAAGCTTATGAAATCCCTGCTACTTCCCAGTTCTTTAAGTGCCAGGGGCAAAAGTGAAGAAAGCAGCTAATAGTCTTTCTGGGGAAATAGACAAGACACTTACAAGGCAGTCTGACATGATACTATTGTGAAATCAACAGGTGACTGAATGATGGGCAGAGTAGCAGGGGAGGGATGAAAGAGATGCTCTGAGTGGAGGCTCAAAAGGATGAGGGTGTGTCTGTTCTGCGCAACCCCAAGGCTGCAGGGGCACAGCTACTGCAAGGAGGGGCGGGAATCAGTAAGGAAGGAGCCGTCAGCTGGAGGAAAGAGCCCTAGGCAGGCATGAGGGGAGGACAGTAGCATGGCAGATGTAGCCAGGCCTTGCTGAGCAGGTGGAAGAGGCTGTCACCATCTGAGAGCACCAGGAAGCAGCTCAGGCCCTTAGGAAGTCGCTCTGGCAAGATAACGGGTCATGTGATCTTTACTCTCCATACGCTCTCCTAAATGACCGTCAAAAAGTATGGGGTGGAAGGTGGGAGGAGGGTAGAGAGCCCTGCAGACTCTCTTTCATCGGGGACCCACGAGTGGTAAGAGGGAGGGAAGGATGCCCAATATTCCTCCCCTAGAAATGGCATTGTAGTCAAGGCGTGAAGGTCTAGGAATCAAACCAGCAGAGAAAAAGAGGGCGGAGGGCACCTCAGGGATGAAGGGCTGGAGGTGGGAAGGCGTATTCAGTACATGCAACACAGGTCGTTGCGGCTGGAGCTCAGACCAGACCAGGCCAGGTCCCAAGGAGGCCATGCATGGTCAACGGGTAGCTCTGGACAGACTTCTCTCTCGTCTTGAACTTCTCTAAGAGCCATTTTTGTTTGTTTGTTCTTTTGAGGAAGGGTTTCACCGTAGTCCAGGCTGATCTGGAATACACTATGTAGTATCAGGGTGGCCTCGAACCCATGGTGATCCTCCTACCTCTGACTCCCGAGTGCTGAGATTAAAGGTGTGCACCACCACGCCCGGCTCTGCCTGTGCACTTTTTGCCAGGAAGAAGCCAGGGAGCACTCACCCTTCCTCCTCCCCACAGGCTGCTGTGGCTGCCTCAGGACTCAACACGGTACTCGAGGGTGACGGCCAGTTCACACTCCTGGCCCCAACCAATGAGGCTTTTGAGAAGATCCCTGCTGAGACCTTGAACCGGATCCTGGGTGACCCAGAGGCCCTGAGAGGTGAGACCCCTCAGCTCCCATTGCTGCCTCCTTAGCCCTGGCTCACTGCGTTGAAAGATGGACTTGTAGTCTTTCATGAGATGACTACTGGAATGACCACCACCCCCCTGGCCTGTGTTGTTCCCAATGGTTGTATCTCTATAGAAGAACAGAGCCCCTGATTCTCTGGTGAGTCTAGCATCCCACGTAGGAGGGAGGTAGTGCTGGAAGCTCACAGCTGACCCTGATAGGATGTGGGGAGATCAAAGCCGGAAGGGACCAAAGCCATCAATCTAGTGGATGTCTGATGCTCAGGCAGCTCGGAGTGTAGGTGGCTGGTCGTGGCATCCTTCAAATGGAATCATGTGACCCTGTAAGTCTTCCTGTGCCTCACAGGTGGAACCCCAAAGTATAGTTAAAACCAGGCAGTGCTCAGCCGGACTCCTGCTGTGGGTCCCATCCTCCAGCTGCTACAGCAGGTGCTAGAGGGGAGGGAAAGGAGCAAGCTTGGAGTGTAGATTAGAAGGGGCTTGCCCTTCCCCCACCCGGCCCCTTTCGACTCTAGGACCTCTGAAAGACCAAACTTCCAAATGATCCGTAAGACACCCCCCCCGAAAGGAAACTAGGCCCCAAGCCCCCGTGTATCCCAGCCACCCTATTCCTCCCAAATATAATCCAGACATGACTTCATTTCTTTTGAATGTAGTTAAACCCACCTTGACAAATGTAGCATAAATGAAGTCTGATGCTTTTAAGATACCCTACACACTTAAAATGTCCTCCTTCTAGCCATGAAGGGATGGGTAAGGGCACATTTCAGAAAGCACTTGTGGTGCTGGGAACTGGGTCCATGTGCCTTTGAGGAAACAAAGCTGAATGGGCGGCAGGCTTCAGAAGAAGTTTTCTTGTGATATGATCTAGTCAGCACAGTGACTGAAATACTGAGGGAAGATGGGAACAGGGCCCACGCAGTGACCAGTCTCCAGAAGGCTTCCCAGAAGAGGTGAGAGACTTCGTTCCATCTCAGCATAGTTTACTTCCCATTTACAGTGAGTCGGCATCCTTGAGGAGAAAAGTTCCGTTTCGGCTCACAGTTTTAGATGCTCTAGTTTATAGTCAGTGACTTCCTGCAGCTTTTGGGCCCGCAGGTTTGTGACTGCTCACAGAGAGAGACAGACAGAGGCAGGCTGACCTAAGGGCCTCCCTATAAGCTTTCACCACCTCCCAGTAGCACCATGCTGGGGACTGGGGGCTGGGGACTAAGCCTGTGGAGGATATTCTGGATCTAAACCATAGCACCTATTAAAATATCTGTTGGCGGGGGTCTTAGGAAATGGCTCAGTGGGCAAGAGTGTTTGCTGTGCAAGATGACAGCCTCAGTTCAGTCCCTATCACCCACATTAAAAAAAAAAAAAAAGCCAGGCGTGACCACACATGCTTATAACCCCAGTGTTGAGAGGAGGTGGAGACAGGGGGACCTCTGGGTTCCACTAGTCAGCCATTCCAGCCAGATCAAGATAAGGAAAGCTCCAGTTTCAACAAGAGACTTTGTCTCAATGAAATCAGAAGAGTGACGGACATCACACGGTGTCTTCCTCTGGCCTCCGTGTGTGTGTGCATGAAGCACGCACATCTGCATACACACATACATATACCACATGGGTGCTCATGCACACACATGCTCATACTGCATACACGCACACAAATGCACACACGCTTGCTCGGTGATTGCTTTGCTGTAAGCCCCAGGCCTGCCCTCTAAGCTCTGTAGCTATGGACTTGAAGGAAGGTCATGGGCTTGTTTTTACTACCAGGTTGGCAGGAAGGAGCCCTGGGATGGCATGTCCTATTTGAAGCCTGGCCCTGCTCACCCTCTGAGTGAGCTCGCTCTCTGGCAGGTCACTCCTAACCATCCCCAGGGCTTCAGCCTACTTCTGGAAGAAGCAATATCCCCTAAAGGCCTCATTCCCATAGGGTCTTTTTTGAAGTATTTCTATTTATTTTATTTATTTATTTTTTGAGACAGGGTCTCACTATGTAGCCTGGGTTGCTCTTAAACGTGAGACAACCGTTGTAAGCATGCATTACCACAACTGGCTCCTATCCAGCGCTTCTGTCCTTTCTTTTCCCCACTTGATGAATCAGGTCAGCACTGGCTTTCAAAACCAGCTTTCAAGCCTGATGTCACTGGTGGCCTTGGAGCTTCCTCCTGATCATGACAGAGCAGTTTTGGTTCCCACACTCAGAGATAGAACAACCTCCCCCCCACCCCATCCCCTCCTTGGTGAGGCTGCAAGACCAAGGATTTAGATGACACTGGAGACAGGATCCTGTAAGCCTGGGGTTGGAGTAGGACACATCCTTCTCCACTCATCCTTGTAGCTGCCTCCATACAGAGGTCACGAGTGATGAACTCACGTGAGACCCTCCACCAGACCCCCCCCCCGCCCCAGCCTCTGCCCCACCCCTAAAGCAGCACCTGGACAAGTGAGTGAATGATGGATGGCCAAGGCCGTGTCCTGCTAATCACTGCTCCATCCTCTAAGACAGATCCTGGCAGCTGGTAGACCCTGGGTAAGGTGAACAGAACCCAGACGAATAGACTATGCCAATAACCGCCTGCCTTTGCCGCAGTTTCACCTTTTCCTACCATATTTTACACTTTATAAAGTCTAGTTGATGAAAAAAAGGCCATGGTGGGGCTGGAGAGATGGCTTAGCGGTTAAGGCGTTTGCCTGCAAAGCCGAAGGACTCGGGTTCAATTCCCCAGGACCCACGTAAGCCAGATGCACAAGGTGGTGCATGCATCTGGAGTTTGTTTGCAGTTCTAGAGGCTCTGGTATACCCATTCTCTCTCTAGCTACCTCTTTCTCTGCCTCTCTCTCTCAAATAAATAAATGATTTTTTTTTTAAATGAAAAATAAAAAAATACTTAAAAAAAATAAAAGAAAAAGGCCATGCTGGGCTCACTCGAGGTCTTTCTTTCTCCCTGACACCCAGTCTTGAGTGTACAAATTCACTCCGGTGCCCAGAGCTCACCGGGTCAAGGCTGTTTCTCTACGGTCAGGCATATGCATTCCATATCTAGGCAACAAACAAAGTCTCAACTCCACGTGGCTCATGAGGAAGATGGAACTCAAGGAGGCTGAATGACCAGTCCAGAATCCCACAGCTGCCCAGTGGCTAGGGCATTCACCTCAGTCAGTCTGAGCACACTGGATTTAGATCATGGCAAATAGGAGAGGAGGATCCGGGGTTCTGTGCTCCACCTTTTCTCATCTCATCTGAGAAAGCAGAATCCTAAGCCATGGGCAGGCTGGGAGCTGGCCGTGAAGTCAGGCCAGAGGAGGTTCTAGACCTGTGTTCCATTCTGTCCCCAGACTTGCTCAACAACCATATTTTGAAGTCTGCCATGTGCGCCGAGGCCATTGTGGCAGGGCTGTCCATGGAGACCCTGCACGGTACCACACTAGAGGTGGGCTGCAGCGGGGACATGCTCACCATCAACGGGAAGGCCGTCATCTCCAACAAAGACATCCTGGCCACCAACGGTGTGATCCATTTCATTGACGAACTCCTCATCCCAGATTCAGGTAAGCCAGGTCTTAGGGGTCTCTGTCCTGCCCAGCCTCCCCATCTTCTGCAGTTCCTAGTGGCAGGAAAAGGGAGATTTGGCGATCACTTGGACCATTTCCCTGCCTAGGTACAGTGCACAGCTCTGCATCTTCTTCTATTCAAGAACTAACCAGGCCTGAGCCCGCTAAACGTCCCAGATCAGATGAGTAGGTTGTGAAGACTCTTGAGCTTCAGGCATAGAGGTCCAGACATTGTCTTGAGGCAATGGGGAATGGCTCAAGGTACCCAGGGAGGGACAGATATCATCTCAGATCCCTGTCTGATCTGCCTGCTGTGATTGGGAACAAAGGACCATTTGCTGACCTTGGAGAATTTGCTCTTGCAACAGTGTCAAAGCCATTCCAGGCAGAATGATTGAATGGACTTTGGTTTGGGTTCACATCATCCCATTAGACTAGGAATCTCCTGGGGGCAACAATGTCTATGGGAATGGTCATCCAAAGCCACTACAGGCTTGGCCTCCTCTCCTCTCATCTCAGCAATGATCAAGCTACCCCGAGACCTGGGAAGGCTCTGCCCTTTATCAAGTGACATCAACTTACTGTGCCTCACTGTGTTTAGGGGGCTGGTGACTCAAACAATGTGATGTGTGACCCACTCTGGGCTGGACAGTGGTGCACGCCAATAGCCCTGTTAGCTTTTGAACCCTGTCTCTCCTTCCTTTAGCTAAGATGCTGCTGGAGTTGGCCGCAGAGTCCGATGTCTCCACAGCCGTTGACCTCCTCAAACAAGCCGGCCTCAGTACACATCTCTCTGGAAAGGAAAAGTTGACCTTCCTGGCTCCCCTAAATTCTGTATTCAAAGGTAACGGGAGAAAGCATTCTTAGGTTCTGTCCCTGGGACAGCCACCCTACCCTTAACCTTCACGATAGACCTTCCATCTACCTCAGCCCAGAGTAGATGTGACTCCATCAGAAACTTCAGAGTAGCTATTGGTTGTTTGGCAGAGCCAAGCATACATCGGAGGATCTCTTCCGTAGAACACAATGCTTTGCCTGTGCAGAGAGAGTGGAACATCCCCGCCTTTTCACTTAAAGTGTCAGAGCCAGTGTCTAGGCAAGAGATCAGGGTGAGGGCTCAGCTGAGCTGCCCCCGTGAGGAAGTCAGAGAAGAGACAGTGTGGCGTGCCTGCTTCCAAACACCTTCAGTTAGCTGCATCTTTTCATCCCAAGGAAGGCGCCAGAGGATAAGAAACAATGATGGCCTTGCTTGCATTCCCAATCTCTGTTTCCTAACTCAAGAAGGGATGAACTTTCCACTCCATATATCTTGTCATCCATCTCTCATCACAAGAGCCCGTTTCTCTGGACCTATCCTCCCCTTCTCTTGCAGATGGAGTCCCTCACATTGATGCCCAAATGAAGAATTTGCTGCTGAATCACATGGTCAAAGACCAGCTGGCCTCCAAATATCTGTACCATGGGCAGACCCTGGACACACTGGGTGGCAAAAAACTGAGAGTTTTCGTTTATCGGAATGTAAGTCTGGCTCCTGACTCATACTTCCTTGGCTGAACTCTAAGAAATGGAAGTCTGTTAGTGTAAAAACAAAACAAAACAAAAAAGTCCTGAGCGAGGGCTATGACTCAGTGGGTAGAGAGCCTGCCTAGCCTGAAGGAAGCCCTGAGTTCAGTCCCCAGAACCATGTAAAAGTTGATGTGGTGGCGCACTTGCACTTGGGAGGGAGGGGCAGGAAGATCCAGAGTTCAAGGTCATCCTCAGCTACATAGGAAGTTGGAGGCCAGTCTGGGACAACGTGGGACTCTGTCTCAAAAAAAAAAAAAAAAAAAAATCTGTTTACGTCCTCAGTGATCAGGAACTTGTATAAAAACTGGTTTCTAATAAGGAGAAAGTGATTTCTGGAAAGTATGCATGAGACCCTGTAGCATAATTGGAACCCGCTTTTGTTCAGGACTTGGAGAATAAGGCTCACCCTTGTTGGGCTGAATCAGGCCACCTGGGACTCGGGGATGAACAGCTGTGAGGAAGGATGAAGGTTTTGGATTTTCCCAAGCTCATGTGAAGGGTGGCCTCCCTGAATGAACAGAAGCTCAGCCTTCCTTGCTTGAAAAGCTTCTTTCCCTCTTTCTCCTCCTGCCCCTTCTCTGTCTTTAAATCCCAAGCTGCCCTGTGGTATCTAACAGGAAGCACAAGTTAGCATTGTTCCTGGTCCGGAACCAATCAACAATTTAGATTGATAATCTATTTGATCTTTAGCAATGGAGCCTATGAAACTGACATTCTTATCCCAGAGCTTCTGTGTGACTTTACCGACACCCCTGTGGCCATCCTTCCCACAAGAAAGACTGTGGTTTAGTGTTGTTTTTTTTTCTGAAGTAAACATCATTTTATCCCAGTATTGATGACCCACCTCAGTGGTTGATACCATCAAGACATACTTTGAGGCAATGTGGGGCCCCTTGCCTGGGAGGATAACTGTCCCTGACCCTCCCTTTCTCTGCCCATCTTCTGTGTAGAGCCTGTGCATTGAGAACAGCTGCATCGCTGCCCATGACAAGCGGGGCCGGTACGGGACCCTGTTCACCATGGACCGAATGTTGACCCCACCAATGGGGACCGTTATGGATGTCTTGAAGGGAGATAATCGTTTTAGGTAACTAGTCTCATTCTAGGGTGGGGCTTCTGCCAAGTGGTCATGTTTGTTTGTTTTGTTTTAATTTTTTTAAATTTATTTTTATTTATTTATTATAAACAGAGAAAGGGGGGCAGAGAGAGTGAGAATGGGTGCGCCAGGACCTCTAGCCACTGCGAACGAACTCCAGACACATGTGCCACCATGTGCATCTGGCTTACGTGAGACCTAGAGAATCAAACCTGGGTCCTTAGGCTTCACAGGCAAACACCTTAACCACTAAGCCATCTCTCCAGCCCTGTTTTAACATTTTTATTGATGATGTTCATTCATGTGCATAATGTATTTTGATCATAACTTCCTCCAATTACCTTCTTTTTTGTCTTCCCTCCCATGCCTCCTTCCACTGATCCCCTTCTTTCCCAGTAGCTTCACTTATATTTTGGTGTCATTTTTTTGCCCTCCTCCACCAACCATGACGACATGTCGATGAACCTAACATTGTGCAGGTGACCACAGCCACTCTTAGATCAAGAATGCAATGGCCGCTTCATCTCTGGAAGACAGTGTCCCAAAGCAAGCATCCTCATCCTTTGGCTTTTACATTCTTTCTGCCACCTCTTCTGCAATGTTCCCTGAGTCTTGGCGGGTATGATAGAAAATGTCTCATTTAGTACTGAGCACTCAACTGTCACTTCTTTGCAGCACTTTGGCGAGTTTTGAATCTTCCCAGTAGTCACCTCCGTCTGCAAAAAGAAGCTTCTCTGACCAAAAGTGGGAGCAGCACTAATCTCTGGGCATAAACATGTATTTAGAGGGCAATTTGATGAGAATAGCTTATCCATTTAGCCAAAGAATAGTAGTAGCTTCCCTGCTAGGGCTCGTGACCTCCCTAGCCATAGGCTTTTGACTGGGCTTTCAGTACCAGGCGTGCACTCCCTCCTGTGGAGCGGGCCTCAAATCCAATCAGAGAGCACTTGGTTGCCCCTACAACAGTCATGCCATTATTGTACCAATGGTCACATCCCGCCTAGCTCGCTGCTTGTGTTCTGTACAGGGTCCGCTGCTTTTTCCCCTTAGAAGCCTGTATAACACTTTCGAGCAACTATAACAGCTCACAGCATGGATGAGGAGACTTCCAGCTCAGTTTCAAGTTGATTTCTCAGTGTCCTGCAGCCCTAGCATGTGGTGTCTTCAGCGATAGGATCTTACCATCTCGTTTTAGTGGGCAACCAAGAGCCTTCAAATAGCCTGGGGGGGTGGGGTTGGCGGTGCAGGGGGGAGTCTAAGTGGGCTTTTTTCTTAGAGGGTTACCTAATACTGCTGAAACACTGGTGTGACCATTTAGGCTTGCAGTGTGGAAAGGATGAGGGTCACCTTGAAAGCTGAAGCTGGGCAGCACGGCTTCTGCAGAGAGTGTGACTCGCAGATGCATGGACAGAGGGGAGGGATGTTTTTATTTCCAAAGCACAAGGAAAGCATCGCTCTCACTGGAACACAAACAGAGAGCATGTGGCTCTGGGCATGCCAGTCCCTCTGTGCAGAATCTATTTATGGGTGACCAAAGCCCCATGTCACTTCACTTTCTTGTCGGGCTCTCTTTGTCTCCGATTTAACTAATTCACCACTGGGTGTCCTCATACTGAGTATTTCCTGTCACTGACTTTAGCCACAGCACCTGGGAAGTTAAACCTCCTCTGTCCTCCCTGGAAGCACCCACTCAGGGCCCAGTGGCTCAGCCAGCCTCTGAATTAGCCATGGGAGTTTTTACCTTTCTTCTTCCCCTTTCCCCTCTGACCTTTGGCTTCCGGCCATTTTTCTGAGTGTGGCATTCATATGGGTGAAGAGAAGGTGTGAACCCTGGCATGCATAGGTCGGGCATGGAAACCAGCGAGGTGTGTGCATTCCAGTGGTGTGGGCTCTGCTACCCCCAGTGATGAGGCATGCTGCTGATCCACCTCCCCACCCCACATACACACAGGTGAGTGGGTGACCTTTTCTCTGTGTTAATCCAACAGTATGCTGGTGGCTGCCATCCAGTCTGCAGGACTGATGGAGACCCTCAACCGGGAAGGGGTCTACACCGTCTTTGCTCCCACCAACGAAGCCTTCCAAGCCTTGCCGCCAGAAGAACTAAACAGACTCTTGGGTAAAGACCAGTTTCGGTTCATGCTGCCACTTCTCTGAAACATCCATCAGGGCACAAGCAGGAAATCTATGGCACATTCCAAAATGGCTTGGCTCAAAGGGATTTCATAAGAAGACTGTTTTGGAGCAGTACGGGCAGGATTAAGGGACAGCCCAGAGGGTGACAACAGTGGGAAGTTAAGGGATAGAGGTGGTGAGGGCAAGGCCCAAGGGGAGCTTGGGCAAAAGGCACATAAAGCACACAGAGCCATTTGCAGTCATGTCAGGACAGTGACAGAGAGGCTCTTCAGTGTCCCCACCCCCATTCCGCTCCCTTCCATTGCCTGCTGTGCCTCCGGGTTAACTGATTCCAGGAGGACAGTGAAGCCCAGTGATGCCATTGGTAGAGGTCAGCTTCCTGTGGAACCAAATCCAGCAGAGAGAGCTGCAAAGGAATGAGAGTGGACATCAACCAGCCCACTGAGGACCTGTGAGGACAGTGATAATGTGCCACAGACCTGCATTAAATGTCCCCAGAAGGCCAGGCGTAGTGGCACACACCTTTAGTTCCAGCCCACAGGTGGCAGAGGTAGGAGGATTGCTGTGAGTCTGAGGCCAGCCTGAGACTTCAGAGTGAGTTCCAGGTCAGCCTGGGCTAGAGTGAGACCCTACCTGGAAAACCCAAAGCAGACAAACAAACGAAAATGTCCCAGGGATAAAAGCCTTCTCTAGAAAGTTAGTCACAGCCCCGAGGAATTCAGTTAAGGGTGGCGTCTAAGAACTTGGGTTCCTGGACTACTTTATATCCTGGCTCTGACACTTACCAGGTGAGTGACCTCTGGCAAGTTGCTGAGCCTCAGTCTCCCCGTTAGAAAAACAAAGGTGGCACGAGTGCCTGGCTAACAGTGTTGTGGGTTGAATAGGATAGTGCACACAGTCCAGGGCACACATTTCCATGAATAATAGCTGTGATGAAAGTGAGGTGGGGTTTGGCTCTGACGCACACCCTCTGTCCCAGCAAGGTGAGTCAGAGGAGGAGGAGAAGGGCAAGGTAGAGCCTTAGCCAGCCTCCGGACACAAGTTGTTTACACCTCCTTTCCTGCAGGAGAATAGAAGGCTCAGGTTGCAGTCAGCGATGAGCTCAATCTGTGTCCTGTTTAATTTTCTTTATTGCTAAGTGAATGTCTGTGTCTGGATGCTGACGTAGGTTCCTGAGAAGAGGGGAGAAGTTCACGCTGAACATAAACTTTCCATCCTCTCCTCAGCCTTGCAAGAATGGAATATTCCCCCAGGTGGCCCGAGCCTGCTCAAATCCCCTCATTTTTAATTGTGTGGGAATGGAGGAGGGGTGAGAGGAAGGCTACCCAAACACCCACCACCCCAGGCATGTGGGCAGGGTCGCACCTGGGGAAAAGCAAGTGGCCCTGGTGTTAGAGATCTGGAAAGGTGGTTTTACCTCCTGGACTGGCTTGGCTCTGCACCTCCACGCTTTTTGTTTTGTTTTGTTTTGTTTTGTTTTTCCCCTAGCATAGAGAGATAAAGAGAAACAGACTGAAAAAGAGTGAATGGGTGCTCCAGGGCCTCCAGCTGCTGCAAACAAACTCCTGATGCATGCCAGTTGGTGCATCTGACTTTACATGGTTACTAGAGAATGGAACCTGGATGGTTAGGCTTTGCAGGCCAAACCCTTAACTGCTAAGCCATCTCTCCAGTCCTAGGAAACATTTTATTAACAGCTTCCATCCATATACACAATGTACCCTGATCATAATCCCCTCCCACCACACTCCTTTGTCCCACTCTATATCCTTCTTCCACTGAACCCCTTCTTCTTCTAACTAGTCCCTCTTCTGTTTTGATGTCATCATTTTTTCTTTTGTCCTCATATTAAGCTACCCATGAAGTGTCCGTAGCATCAGCCACTATGAGGTCATGAATGCAGCAGCCACCTTGTGTCTGGAAAATTGCATTTCAAAGCCCTCCTCCCCTTCCTTTGGCCCTTAATTCTCTCTACTGTCTCTTCCATAACGGTCCCTAAGTCTTGGGCAGTGGTAAAGATGGTTCTCAGTGAAGACCACACCACTGTCCCTTCTTCTGCACCTTTTGATGAGTTTTTGAGTCCCCCCAGTAGTCACCGTCCAGGCAGTGGGAAGGGAACTCTTGCCTGCTCCAGATGTGTTTGGTATAGATGGCTCTGTCCCCAGACACTCTGTGGATTTGTGGATAAGCACATGAACTCTCCAAAATGCTCAGACTTGCCCATTCTCACTATCACAATGCTGGGAATAGCCATCCGGGGAAATAGGCCAACGGGGGAAATGGGCCATTGGCTGGCCATGGGATGATTGGAGACCAGAGGGCAGCTGGCAGATTTAGGCAGTGCCTCTCTTTTAACTTTTGAAAGGCATACGCACCTTTGTGAGCAATTTGGATGTCTGCCCTGTTAGGCAAAGAAGCTGATGTGGGCTGAAAGGAATGTCTTGATTTGCAGAGGAAGGATGCCGTGGAGGGAATCCCCCCTCGGCCCTGACCTCATTGGCTCCAGAGTACAGCTGTTCATTCACTTCCAGTTCTCCCTCCAGGATACAACCCTCTTCAACACAAGATGCACTTCAGGGCAGAATATATAAATACATCACTGTGGTGTTATAACAGGCAGGAACCACGCAGATGATGAAGTGTCCCAGATACTGATGACTGGAAAGGTCCCTGGCTTTCCAGGCAAATATTTAGCTGATGGGAACATGAGTCACATTCAGTATGGATTAACTCCTCAGATCCCAAGGCGCCCTGCTTAGCCCAGCCGTCTGCCAACTGCAAGACGAGTTCATGACAGCATGTGTGCACTTGGGCTCTGCTAATCAGTAAACAGATGGCAGGTCTGGGACTGAGAACCACAGTGGGTGCTCAGTGAGAGCTTCTACCTATGCAGGGGGGTCACTCTAGCTCAGAAGTAACCATGTGCATCCTATCTGGTCCCTTAACCTCAACCTGTTGCCAGCCTTATGATGAACTCTGCCTCCCTTTCCCACAACCTTGCAGGAAATGCCGAGGAACTTAACAACATACTGAAATACCACATTGGCGATGAAATCCTGGTTAGTGGAGGCATTGGGGCCCTGGTACGTCTAAAGTCTCTCCAAGGAGACAAGCTGGAAGTCAGCTCGGTGAGTATGCCAGCAAATGGCTGGCTGTGTGCTGCCACAAAGTCTCCAGGGCACATCTCCCCACAGGTAGATTTTTGAAGTTGCATATTAAACTTCTGAGTACAATTGGCCCAAAGCAAAAGAGCCAAAGAGTGGAAGTTCTTCAGGGAAATCAAGTGAGAATGTAGTTAGATACAAGTACCAGCCTCCAGATTTAAAGGGGCACTGAGTATCTGATTTGGAATGTGGAGAGGCCCTCCAGAGGATGGTAGGTAATCACATAGATGACCTGAGAGTTTAATCCCCTGTCCTCTCACTGCTCCAGTCCTTCACTGAGTTGTGCCATGACCCAGAATCTTAAGAGGCCCTTTCAGTTCTAACGCCTGCCCTGAGCGCTGACCCTCGGACTGCACACTGACTGTGCCACTCTGCAGCCAGCCCAGTTTGGGGGGGGGGAGGGGCGCATTCCTGGCTTCCCAGTGAATGGAGTCTTCTCTATGTGACTGGCTATGGCTTCCTGCTCCCCTTTCCTGAGTAACTCTTGTGTACCAGTTCCCTGGGGAATGTGGGAAGACATGAAGAGATAGAGGATGGGAGAGATTTATTTAACATAGGTCATCCAAGAGTTTTGCACTTTCAGGTGTCGGAGTTCAGGGAGATGGGATAGATTTACTCTGGGCAGGCCTGATGGCTTAGCAGTTAAGCGCTTGCTTGGGAAACCTAAGGACCCTAGTTCAAGGCTCGATTCCCCAGAACCCACATAATCCAGATGCCCAAGGTGGAGTTCATTTTCAGTGGCTAGAGGCCCTGGTGTGCCCATTCACTCTCTCTCTCTCTGCCTCTTTCTCTCTCTGTCTGTCACTCTCGAATAAATAAATAAAAAGAAAAAGAAAAGAGAGAGAGAAAAAAAGAAAATCTCAAGCTGGGCATCTGGGAGAAGTAGGAAGAGAATCTCACCCAGCACTGAAGGCCTGGCATCTGGCTTCTGTTCCCAGCTGTCCCATCTACTTAGCTTAAAGCGTTAAAGGTTGCCTCTCTTGTGTCTTAGTTTCCACTTCTCTTAAGTTAGGCACGCATGTCCTCCCACCTTGCCCGGGAGGAAAAACATTTGACAAGTTGCGATGTGCAGAGTCCACACGAGGGAGGGAAGGTCTGCAGAGGGCGGGGCTGCTGCACTCAGTGGAATACCCCCATTCCTCCCCCAGGACCTGGCGTGATCATGTGTCTCGCAAATGCTTGCTGAATGATTAAAACCAATGTGTGCCCCATTTAACCACCGTTGTCTCTTCTCTTAGAAAAACAATGTCGTAAGCGTCAACAAGGAGCCCGTGGCTGAAACTGACATCATGGCCACAAATGGCGTGGTCTACGCCATCACCAGCATTCTGCAGCCTCCAGGTAAGACCCGAACCCATCACATCCTCAAGACCGCTGACGCCTCCCCAAGACTCCACAGCTGGTTCTGCTCTGCGTGTGGTCGTTGGTGCTTGCTAGAAACACCTGTCTGGAACAAAGGCCACAATAAAGTAGAAGAGGAATAGTCACACAGCACCTATGTGGATGGCCACCAATGCCTGACACATATACAAAAAAAAAAAATGAATGGGGGACAGGAGAGATGGCTCAGTGGTTAAAGGTGCTTGCGTGTAAAACCTGTTAACATGTGTTTGATTCCTCAGCATCCATGTAAAGGTAGATGCAAAAAAGTGGTCCAAGATTCTGGTGTTCATTTTCAGTAGCAAGAGACCCTGGCATGCCCCCCCACACACAAATGAGTAAGTGAATGAGGAACTGAAGTTTCAAAGGCAACATGACTCTGCCGAACTTGAGGACACATTTCTTGCTGAATTGATGCTATCTTAGAACCATGCTGGCTTAACTCCTGTGTGTCACAGACCCAGCCCAGTTGCTCCCTGTGTGGGGATGCTGGCTACGATGTTCCCAGTTTCTCTCTTACCCCCAGGGCAGTTGAGCTTTAGCCGCACCTCTCTTGTGCAAACACTTTCCTCTGGGCTCTCTCTGTGGCCCAGTTCTACCATGCAGTGTGAAAAAGTTACGGGAGGAAATTCACTAGGAATATAAGCCGGAAAACCCAATAACACCTCAGTCGTGCTTCTGGAAATGCCATGCTAACAGGTTCCTTCTCACACCAAAGTGGACTTTTCTTTCCTCTCTAGCCAACCGACCACAGGAGCGAGGAGATGAGCTGGCCGACTCTGCTCTTGAAATCTTCAAACAGGCATCTGCGTTTTCCAGGGTAAGCCTCCTGCTGGCTTGTGCCAAGCAGAAGCAGCCTTGGGACAACTGCTTGGGCCTATGAGAGGCTCCTAAATCCTGCCCTTCCTGGATGTTTTCTCCACTCTCACTGGGACATCCTCAGCCCAGGCCTGGGGGGGAGTTCAGAGAAAAGAATTGAAGCTGTCCCTGCTTCCTTAGTGACCCAAAGCCCAGACATTCATGCAGAGGCCTCTCTGAGCCTCAGTTCTTCAGGAAGCCATTGTTGGGCAGAACAGCTCTGACATGGACCTGGCCAAGGACAGCAGCCCATCCTGAGTTGGCCCAATGGTGGTCTGGCCTGTAGGGCCTCCGAGTTTTCTGTTTTCCATGGCCTTGAGCGTCTTGGGTGAGGCTGGGCACTCTGGGGCAGGATGTCAGTCCTGCATGTAAGGCTACTGAGCCTGCTGTTGTGTGTGGAGCCTGGTTCCCTGGCCTCAGTTCTCTTGCCCCCTCAGAACCTCTCACTTTTCCTGAGCATCCTTTCCTGCTCCCCAGCCCATCCTGAGACACAGTGCAGGCTCCTTTGAAACAGGTGGAGCTCTGGAGCCAGGGAGTGCTTTGCAGAGGGTTTGCATTTCAGGAGAAGAGGCTACAGGATGTGGTCCCATCAACCCAAAGGCCTGGAGCTCTAACGACTCCAATGTTCAACAGAAAGATCCCCTAGGTGTCCCTAAACTTTTAACTCTCGGGAATACCTCAGGGACAGCACCACGCCCTGTCCCAGATCTAGACTCTACTCACAATGGAAAAGCCTGGCTTGGAGGTCTCCCAAGAGCTAAGGAACATCTACCTCAGACCTCACTTGAAAGACGCTTGTCCAGCCTAGGGCTGCTAAGACTGACTGAGCAGTTCTCTGGGATCCATGGATCCAACTTTTCCCTTCCTCTCCTCACCTCATCATCTGTTCTGAGTAGGGTGGTAACAGACAAAGCCCCTCCATGTGTAGGTACGGGGACAATATGTCCTGGAAAAACCTGATACTCCTTAAACCAGAGGTCACAGCATACACCTGTAATTCCAGCAGAACTAAGAGATTATTGCAAGTTCAAGGCCAACCTGGCCTACACAGCAAGCCCCTGTCTCAAGAGAGAGAAAGTGAGGAAGTGTGGGGGGTGGGGAGGAAGAAAAGAGAAGAGAAAATCCTGATTTCTTGTGTTTTCTTTCAGGCTGCCCAGAGGTCCGTGCGGCTCGGTAAGTGTGGTCTGCGTTTGCAGTCCCTAACAGTGAGGGGAGACGATCACATGATGCGCATCAAAAGAAGCCTTTAGGGTCAAAGCAGCCGGTGAATGGGGTCACATGCAAAACCTAGTTCCCAGCTCTTTAAGATGAAGATAATAAGGGTCACAGTCAGTTGAGGTTAATGTGCGTTTTTGGCTTTGGGAGCCTGGGAATATGACACAGGGCTTGGCAGGAGCCTGTGGTGAGGATGTGGTTCCAAGCTGATGGATGTAGAAAAATCCCAGCACATCAGACATTGGGTAAGACGTGAAGTTCCACAAACCAAAACCCCCTGTATATGAGGGGAACGTGACAAAAGGAAGCCATGTGGCCTCTCCTAAGATTCTGAACGTGACGTCGTAGGTCTGTCATCCCAGATACTTGGGAAGCTGAGGCAAGAGGATTTCAAGTTCAAAGCCTGGGCTATAGAATGAGTTCAACTTAGTGAGATCCTGTGTCAAAAATAAGTAAGAGAGCTAGGGATATAGCTCCATGGTAAAAACTTGCCTAACATGAGGCCTTAGGGTCAATCCCTAGTACCACCTTGGGGGGGGGGGTGTTCTGATGGGGCTAGAGTGATAGTGCTTACCACATGTGAGGACCTGAGTTTGCATTCCTAGCCACCCACCTATGTGAAAGCTGGGTGTGGCTTGTAATCCCAGCACTGGGGAGGCAGAGACTGGAGGATCCCTGAGGCTTGCTGGCCAGCTACTCCAGCCAAATCAGTGAGCTCCAAGTTTAATGAGAGATTGCCTCAAAAATCAGGTGGAGGGGCTGGGAAGTTGCCTCAGCAGATAAAAGGCTCTTAATTGCCAAGCCTGGCAGCCCCAGTTCAATTCCCAAGCCATCCACATAAGCCAAACTTAAAATGTGGTATAAGCGTCTGATGTTCACTTACAGAGACAAAGGGGTCCCGGTGTGCCCACAACGTGTGTGTGCGCTCACACACACACACACACAAACACAAACAAATACATAAATAGATAACAAATATTTTAAAACAGGGTGGAGAGTGATTAAGGAAGACATCTGACCTCTGGCCTCCACATACACACACATGCATGTACACCTAAACTCACACGTGCGCTCACACACATACCAACATATGCATGAACAACACACACACACACACACACAGGCTAAAATAAAGAATCAGACATGAGGAACGACTATGTTCACTTTCATGCTTCTGTTTTTCAGCCCCTGTCTATCAGCGGTTACTGGAGAGAATGAAACATTAGCAACAAGAACCACAGGAGGGATGTATCACAGCTTCCTGCCAATTTCTCTCAATTTGCCAAACAGACCATTTGAATGTTTTTTGAAACCAAATATCACACTTCAATATCCATGGGCTGTACTATAATGAGAGCTGAGCCTTGGCTGGGTGAGGAGGGGATGATGTAGGAGAAAGATGGGTTGTTAATATGCTTCTGTTCCCCCTAAATATGGTTGTTAATCCACCGCATGTATAGATCTGGATGTCATTGGCCTTCACCTTCAGAACGGACTTATCTAAAACATGGAAATTTCCCGCCCATGCCAAGTGCCTAGGAAAAGGAAGCTGCAGCATTTCGGAGCTCACAAAATGTGAACCAAGCAATCCAGCGTTCTGGGAAGTCCCAGCATGATTTTGTAAGCTCTTGTACGGCTGGAGAAATGGCATCATTATAAGCTATGAGTTGAACTGTTTCTGTCAAATACGTCTTACATCCATGTGTGGCTTGGACGCTTCTATGTGGCACTGTCCCGGTAGAAAAGATAGGTTGTGTAGAAATGTAGAGCCCAGATTTCCTGAGTGTGACAGAGCCATGGTGTGTTTGTAATAAAACCAAAGAAATACATGCCCTTGTGTATGGGACCGTGTGCTGACCTGGACATCAGGAATGAGTTCTGCAATGTGGGGTCCGCAAGCTCTTTGACCCCTGGGGTCCAACCAATAGCAGCTTAGCTGGGAGCCCCAAGGGATGGTCTTTGGGTTATTATAGCAGCTGACCCTTGAGTGCTCAGACAGGGCAAGGATCTGAACCGAACTCTTGCTGAGCTTGTTTTCATTTGAGCCTCCTCCAGCCCTAGGGTCTCACTCAAGCCCTGGGTGTTCCTGTCACCCAGCCCTATACCCCTTTCATTACTCTGAAGTCTCCTTCCTCCAGGGACATTGTACAACTTAGTGCCACTCTCTGAAGATATTGCCGACATCTTCCCACTACATGGGTGATCAGACCAAGGTTTGTGACAAGTAGAACCACTGATCACACGCGCGCGTGCGCACACACACACACACACACACACACACACACACACACACACACACACGGAGGCAGATGGAGGGGAGAGAGAGAGAGAGAATGCTGTCCTGGGACTGGAGCCTGTTTCCTGGTTCCCAGTTACCACTGTTTGGTACAGAGGCAAGTTCAAGTTTCTTCTGGGCCAACCCATATTCAGATCACTACCATGTTTCTTTAACCTATGCTGGTCTAGACTGTCCTCGGCTCTCTGAGAGGAAAGACTGGGTGGTGTCATTCTGCCTCCCTGTGTGGCCTCTGGTAGACATTTAATTTCTCAGGCCTTCTCCTGTGTGCCAGGGAAGAGGATCTGCTCCCCAGGGCCCATTGTGAGGATGAAGTGAGATAGTCCACATAGAGAACTGGACACGGTGCTGAGTGCCCTTATTGTTAGCATGCTATCTAAGGTGCCCAGAGTTCTTGCAGCTAAGCCTTCATTCACATCTTTCCCAAAGGCAGAATGGGATAGTTCTGCCCATGAACACCCCACTCTAAGGAGAGTGACTCCCTCCAGCAGGTAGACCTGCCCACACAATGACATGTGTGCAGCATTGCTCTGGGCGGCCCACTGCTGCAACTAAAGTGATGGGCAAGGCAGGATGGTTCCTCTAAGGGAACATAGTGGGTAGGGAAAGATGTGATATGAGTCCCTTAAAATCACTCACCCATCCATTCCACACATACCTGCTGAGGGTCATCGGAGGCTCTGGATGACAGACATGAAATTGTTCTCGTGAAGCTTCCCTGTGGATGGGGAGGAGGGTCATTCAACTAAAAGCACTTTGGACAATGCTGCAGGTAAAGGAACATGAAGAAGAGGGGGCCAGAAGGCATATCCATGAGTAGCCTGAAGTGGGAGGTGCTGGGAGGAGCAGAAGCCATTAACTGGGGAGTAGAGCTTCTAGGTAGAGGGGCACAGACAGTCAGTGTCCTGAGAGGTAAGACTCAGTCTTGGGCATCCACCCAGGGCCACTGCTTTCCCATGGCATTCTCTCTTCTGCTCATCTGGCCTCTAGGCCAGCACTTGGGTTCCTTGGGCGCTATGAATGGTCTTGCTCATGCTGGGTGCCCTGTAGCTGAACTTCGTGGAGCATCCACAGTCCCCACACCAAGATACCATCTTTAAAATTTAAAAATCTCAGCTGGGCCTGGTGACGCACACCTTTAATCCCAGCACTTGGGAGGTAGAAGCAGGAGGATGGCAGGGAGTTAGAGGCCACCCTGAGACGATGTAGTGAATTCCAGGTCTGCCTGGGCCAAAGTAAGACCCTATGTTGAAAAACAGAAACAAAACAAAACAAAACTTAAATCGCCTCAATGTTCCTTTCAAATGCCAAAGTATGTCTACGGTTCTTCCTCTTTCCCTCCTCTGTTTGCCCTTGCTGTGTCCTTGCCTCAGCCCTTCCAAGGGGCTCCACTTTTCTCTAAAAACTCCCCAGAGAGTCCTCTTGTGGCTGAGAACCGTGGGTAGCCTCTCCCTAGCCAAAGAGGGTTCAGTTCCCTCGGTGGGTGTTGCAGTTACCTTCCTGTTGCTGGGACAAAACACCCAACCAAAAGCAGCTGATGGGAGGGAAGGGTGTGTGTATTTTGGCTTATACTCTGAGGGGAAGATTCATGATAGCAGGAAAAGGTGGCAGAGCTGAGGCTGGACATCACCTCCTTGCCACAGCAGGTGCAAAACAGCAGCAGGAGAGTGGAGCGGAACTCTAGCAAACAGAAGCTGGGCTGTAACAGCCCAAAACCAACTACATCTTTCCTCCACCAAGGCTCTAAAACCCAAATTGCCACCACTTTGGGACCAAACATTTAAAACACACAAGTTTATGGAGGACATCTTATTCAAACTACCACAGTGGAAATCACAAACAGTTCCTTGACCTTTCCCACACTCATACCCCTCCTAGGCTAAGCATTGATCAGGTACTGCCATCTTGAGGATAGCCTCTCAAGGGAGCGGAGTCTGCGGTGGAGGCCTGCCCCATCCAAGGTCAAAGGAAAACCCAAATAAGGAAGAGGTTGCCTAGACCTCACCTGAACCCTGGCTGCTGAGCCTGAATCAAGGGAGTAAAGTCACTTCTGGGATATAGAGGATGGCAAAGACCCTCAGTGTCGGGACCCAGAAACTCTCCACCACAGGCTGGGTCTTCTGCACAGGGGCATGGGCTGACTAAGCCTAAGCTATGAGCTAGAGATCCTCCCCCAGCGCTCTGAGCTAAGGATTCTCCCCCAGTGCTCTGAGCTAGGGATCCTCCCCCAGTGCTGTGACCTAGGGATCCTCCCCCAGTGCCATGAGCTAGGGATCCTCCCCCAGTGCTCTGAGCTAGGGATCCTCCCCCAGTGCCGTGAGCTAGGGATCCTCCCCCAGTGCTGTGAGCTAGAGATCCTCCCCAGTGCTCTGAGCTAGGGATCCTCCCCAATGCTCTGAGCTAGGGATCCTCCCCAGTGCTCTGAGCTAGGATCCTCCCCAGTGCTGTGAGCTAGAGATCCTCCCCCAGTGCTGTGAGCTAGGGATCCTCCCCAGTGCTCTGAGCTAGGGATCCTCCCCAGTGCTCTGAGCTAGGGATCCTCCCCAGTGCCTGAGCTAGAAATCCTCCCCAGTGCTCTGAGCTAGGATCCTCCCCCAGTGCTCTGAGCTAGGGATCCTCCTCCAGTGCTCTGAGCTAGGGATCCTCCTCCAGTGCTCTGAGCTAGGGATCCTCCCCCAGTGCTCTGAGCTAGGGATCCTCCCCCAGTGCTGTGAGCTAGGGATCCTCCCCAGTGCTCTGAGCTAGGGATCCTCCCCAGTGCTGTGAGCTAGGGATCCTCCCCAGAGCTCTGAGCTAAGGGATCCTCCCCAGTGCTCTGAGCTAGGGATCCTCCCCCAGTGCTGTGAGCTAGGGATCCTCCCCCAGTGCTGTGAGCTAGGGATCCTCCCCCAGTGCTGTGAGCTAGGGATCCTCCCCCAGTGCTGTGAGCTAGGGATCCTCCCCCAGTGCTGTGAGCTAGAGATCCTCCCCAGTGCTCTGAGGGTAGGGATCCTCCCCAGTGCTCTGAGCTAAAGATCCTCCCCCAGTGCTCTGAGCTAGAGATCCTCCCCCAGTGCTGTGAGCTAGGGATCCTCCCCCAGTGCTGTGAGCTAGAGATCCTCCCCAGTGCTCTGAGCTAGGGACCCTCCCCAGTACTGTGAGCTAGGGATCCTCCCCCAGTGCTCTGAGCTAGGGATCCTCCCCCAGTGCTGTGAGCTAGGGATCCTCCCCCAATGCCATGAGCTAGAGATCCTCCCCAGTGCTGTGAGCTAGAAATCCTCCCCAGTGCTCTGAGCTAGGGATCCTCCCCAGTGCTCTGAGCTAGGGATCCTCCCCCAGTGCTCTGAGCTAGGGATCCTCCCCAGTGCTCTGAGCTAGAGATCCTCCCCCAGTGCTCTGAGCTAGGGATCCTCCCCAGTGCTGTGAGCTAGAGATCCTCCCCAGTGCTGTGAGCTAGAGATCTTCCCCAGTGCTGTGAGCTAGGGATCCTCCCCCAGTGCTCTGAGCTAGGGATCCTCCCCCAGTGCTGTGAGCTAGAGATCCTCCCCCAGTGCTCTGAGCTAGGGATCCTCCCCCAGTGCTCTGAGCTAGAGATCCTCCCCAGTGCTCTGAGCTAGGGATCCTCCCCCAGTGCTCTGAGCTAGGGATCCTCCTCCAGTGCTGTGAGCTAGGGATCCTCCCCCAGTGCTCTGAGCTAGGGATCCTCCTCCAGTGCTCTGAGCTAGGGATCCTCCCCAGTGCTCTGAGCTAGGGATCCTCCCCCAGTGCTCTGAGCTAGGGATCCTCCCCCAGTGCTCTGAGCTAGGGATCCTCCCCAGTGCTCTGAGCTAGGGATCCTCCCCAGTGCTGTGAGCTAGGGATCCTCCCCCAGTGCTGTGAGCTAGGGATCCTCCCCCAGTGCTCTGAGCTAGGGATCCTCCCCCAGTGCTCTGAGCTAGGGATCCTCCCCCAGTGCTCTGAGCTAGGGATCCTCCCCCAGTGCTCTGAGCTAGGGATCCTCCCCAGTGCTGTGAGCTAGAGATCCTCCCCCAGTGCTGTGAGCTAGGGATCCTCCCCCAGTGCTCTGAGCTAGGGATCCTCCCCAGTGCTGTGAGCTAGGGATCCTCCCCCAGTGCTCTGAGCTAGGGATCCTCCCCCAGTGCTCAGAGCTAGAGATCCTCCCCCAGTGCTCTGAGCTAGGGATCCTCCCCCAGTGCCGTGAGCTAGAGATCCTCCCCCAGTGCTGTGAGCTAGAGATCCTCCCCAGTGCTCTGAGCTAGAGATCCTCCCCAGTGCTCTGAGCTAGGGATCCTCCCCCAGTGCCGTGAGCTAGGGATCCTCCCCCAGTGCTGTGAGCTAGGGATCCTCCCCCAGTGCTCTGAGCTAGGGATCCTCCCCAGTGCTCTGAGCTAGGGATCCTCCCCAGTGCTCTGAGCTAGAGATCCTCCCCCAGTGCTCTCAGCTAGGATCCTCCCCCAGTGCTCTGAGCTAGAGATCCTCCCCCAGTGCTGTGAGCTAGGGATCCTCCCCCAGTGCTGTGAGCTAGAGATCCTCCCCCAGTGCTCTGAGCTAGGGATCCTCCCCCAGTGCTCTGAGCTAGGGATCCTCCCCCAGTGCTGTGAGCTAGAGATCCTCCCCCAGTGCTGTGAGCTAGAGATCCTCCCCCAGTGCTGTGAGCTAGGGATCCTCCCCTAATGCTCTGAGCTAGGGATCCTCCCCCAGTGCTCTGAGCTAGGGATCCTCCCCCAGTGCTGTGATCTAGGGATCCTCCCCAGTGCTAATGAGCTAGGGATCCTCCCCCAGTGCTGTGAGCTAGGGAAACACCATGGGAATTTTCATTTTACTGCTACAGCAATGGAGCTCAGAGGGGAAGGAAGAGGCTGAAACACAGACCATGCCCTGGGGGTTCCAAATCCTACACTGAAGGGGGTACCAGTCTGTCCTTAATATAGGAGAAAGGTAACCCAAAAGGGTTCAGAACCCCCACTTTCCAAGGAGGACCCGTCTGGCCAGGTCTCTGTGGCATGCCCTAGATCAAAACTTGTGCCTGTGCTGCAGAGGGAGGAGGATGGGGAACAGCCACAGCAACAGGCCCCAGCAGCACATGGATGCCACGACAGACAGAAGGAAACACCTCTGTGCTTGGAACCATAATTCAAAATCAGGGTTTTGAAGAGCTGCCTGGAATGTTATGCTCAGAATTGGTTCAAAGTCAAGAAGGGAGGCCAGGGAATGAAGGATGGGCCCAGTGCTCCACCCACAGAAGTCAGCTGGGGCCAAGTTCTGACTATCCCTGCCTGGCAAGGAAAAGAAAGTCACTCACCCCAAAGAGCCAGTCCAGTGACTAAATTGGGAGGAGACAGGAGCCTAGAAACCCTTATACATTTAAATGCTTACACACATCCTCTCTCTGTCTCTCTCTCTCTTTCACACACACATACACATACACATATCTACACACTCTCCATGGGTCTATGAAGACCCCAAACAGCACCCGTCCACCACAAACAACATATACTCCCTACTGGGCTAGTAGAGCATTTTCCTCTAAGGTTAACATAAACATCATGGAGCAGAGACACATTTGGCTTGTAGTTGTGATGATGAACTGTTTTAAAAAAATACAATGATAGCTGGCTCTATCTTAGTGGGGCTACAAATATTTCCTAATAAAAGGAAGGTAGAAAGGTCATAGTTCCCTCACTTGTGTATCCAGCCCCAACTCCGGCTGTTTATGATCTTGAGAGGTGCCTATAGTCTATCAGAGGTGGAAGGTTTAGAAGGTGAATGAACTTAAGCCGGGCATGGTGGCACATGTCTTTAATCCCAGCACTTGGGAGGCAGAGCTAGGAGGACTGCCATGAGTTCAAGACCACTCTAACACTACATAGTGAATTCCATGTCAGTCTGGCCTAAAGTGAGACCCTACCTCAAAAAAAAAAAAAAAAAAACAGAAGGTTAACTTAAGGTGTGATTCCATGATGCCGTTTTCATGACGTCATCACCCATGATACAGTAAAACTTCAAGTGCTACAACTGTTTGTGAGTCATTCATCCCTGTAAATAACTCCTAACCTGTGAAATGATATTTAAAGAAGGTGTGGTGGTTCACACTTTTAATCCCAGCACTCAGGGGGCCAAAGTAGGAGGATCTGTGTGAGTTCAAGGCCAGCCTGAAACTACATAGTAAATTCTAGGTCAGCCTGGGCTAGAGGGAAGGAAGACCCTACCTTAACCGCCCCCCCCCCCAAAAAAAAATCATTGGTTTACCAAGTTGGACTTGAGTATAATTGTTTCTTTGGTCTGTTGTTGGTGAATTTACATTAGCTTATGTCTTCCCAAGAATAGTTATGAAATACCCTTGCTGGGGCCTGGGGAGGAAGTCAGACCCCGAGGCATGTATGCCCCATAGGAATCTCCTAGCTCTGGCTTCAGGCCTGTTGGAGAAAGGCTCCTAGAGCCATCACTACCCCAGCTAGCCACATAGTCCATGAAAGCAGCCATGTCTTCATTCTAAAATCTAAAGAATGAGGAGAACCGGGGGCTTGAACTGAAATAAACATATCATAAAGTCCCTGAATCACATACTAGAAAGTTTTGTGTGGCCAGAAAGGAGAAAGCAGAGAAAATTCCTTTGGTAACAAATCTGGGAGAAACACTGCCTCGTAGGCAGTCTTTGGAATTTTCGACATTATCCTCGGGACAATATTATCATTTGGATTCGAAACTTCCACTGAGGCTCACGTGTGTGAACACTTGGTTGCCAGGTGGAAACACTATTTGGGGATGTCATGGAAGCTTTGAGGTTGGAGATTTTTTGGCAGAGGAGGGTCACTGTGGGGTGGGCCTTCAAGTGTTATAGCTCAGCCTGGTTCCAGCACAAACTTTCTGCATTTTTTTTTTTTTTTTTTTTTGCTGGGTGTCTTATGAGCAACCACTCATGCAAGCTCCCAACACCACAGAGCGAGTCACCTCTGCCACCACGTCTTTCCTGCTGAAATGGATGTGGAGGTTTGAATCAGGTGTCTCCCATAATCTCATGCGTTCTGAATGCTTGGTCCCCAGCTGGTGGTAATTTGAGAAGCGGAGCCTTGCTGGAGGAGGTGTGTTGTTGGAGATGTGTTTAGGGGAGTTATAACCAGAGACACCCATCCTTGCCAGACCTTGGATCATTCTCTCAGTGCTTTCTTTCAGCTGCTGTGGGAAAGAGGTAATGTCCAGCCTCTGCTCATGCCATACCATCCTTTCCCCTGCCATCAGGACGCTTCCCCTGGAGACTGTAAGCCAAACTAAACCCTTTCTTCCCATCAGCTGCTTTTGGTTGGGTTCTTTGTTCCAGCAACGAGAAGGTCATTACAACGATGAACTGTAGTCTCTGAAACTGAGCCCAAGTAAACCTCTTCTTTCCTCTCTTTAATTTGCTTTGTCAGTATTTGCTCACAGTGATGAGCAATGCGAATGAATTGAATGCGCTGCCACTGGAGAGTTTTAGTTGAAGTGGGGGGACGGGCCATGATTGTTTTTTGTTCTTTGGTTTTGAAGACAGGAACTCACTCTGTAGTCCAGGCTGGCCTCAAACTTGTAGCAATCCTCCTGCCCCTGCCTCCCCAATGCTGGGATTACACATGTGAACCACCACATCTGGATTTAGATTGTTCTTTATCATACTTAAATATAGGTTACCCTCTTAATGTTTTTTAAAGTGTGCTGTGCTATGATATATAGGCTTCAACTTGCTATATAACTTCCTTTCTGGCCTCCTTTGCTTGGGGATATGCCTAGCACAAAAAACGTATTCCAAAAGTGTTAGCCCAGAGGTGGGCTCAGGGCCCTTTGGCTCCCTACAAAAGGAGGAGGATGCTTTCCCAGACCCCTGGTGTGGCCTCTGGAAGGAGAGAAGAACTGTGTTCCCGGGACAGGCAGTACTCGGTTGCATGGTAGAATGGTATGGAAAGAATACCGTGATTGGGAGACCAGAAAGAGAAAGGCTCCTATCGGGAATTTCCATGATGCAAGCCTTTTATCCAGAAAGCATCTCCTAAAAGGAAACGGCAGTTCCTTTCCAGCCATTCCACAAGTGGCTGAATGATGTAACTGAATATGGCCAATTAGAATTAACTGGACCTGGTACCACAGAGCAGGTGCCCTGTAAGCCCAGCCTCCTCTGCTTGAAAGCAAACTTTAACTAATCAACATTGGCCTCGTTTGCATATAGTCCTTGCTATCAGGATACTCGCCGTTCATGATTTCATTCTGAAATCTAAAGAATGAGGAGAACTTCCTTTTCAACAAGGAACTCAACTCTCTAGACCTTTGGGGGAGGATGTTTCATGATCAAGAGAGTTTTCCTGCCTTCTCGGAAATCCTCTTGCTTCCGTTTTATTTGAAGGAAGAAGATCTGAGATGTGGGAGTTGCAGAGACCGAGGGGAGCGACTTCTGATTAGAGCCCTCATTTGGGCAGAAATGAGTTTTTGAGTGAACAGATGGGAAATTGCTCTCCTTTCCTGTCGATGGGGTCAGTGAATCCCTCTGGCTTCTTGAAAACAGCACATAAATAATTCAAGTCCAAGGAAGCCATGTGTGTAGGGACCTTCTGCTGAGGACAGCTGTCAGTCAAGCTCCTGGGATTGTGGGATGATGGCAAAGCCTTCTGGGGGATGTTGTTTCCAGCCAGACTAGCATTAATATATGGGTATGAACATTAAGAAAAGTGCTTACAGGGCAGTTTGGTGAACATAGTATATGCACTTAGCCAGATAACAGCAAGGATTACACTCCTAGGGCTCATGATCTTCCCGACCTTAGGCTTATGATTAGGTTTTCAGTATCAGGCATGTTTTCATTCTCTCCTGTGCAATAGGCTTCCCCGCCAATTAGAAAGCAGTTGGTTTCCTCCATAACAGATATGCCACTATTGCACCAGTTGAGTTATTTGGTCTGGCTGGCCAAACTTGAGGCTTGCAGTGTCCCCTCAGCTGATGGCTTCTCTTTCAAATAGGGCTGCATGCAGCATAGCTTTTTCCAGCTTGCTGTCAGCTGGTCCATAGGGAGATTTTCAGCTCTGCTCCAGCTTGATTTCTCAGTGACATTGTAGCCAAAGCATGTGGAGTCTTCAGCAATAGGGTCTTACATTGATTCCTGGTGGGAAACCAAGAGCCTTGCAATAGCCTGTAACATTTTGGTGGTATCAGGGACCTCCCTGGACCACAACTCACTGGAAGGTACCCCATCTGTGGCACTGAATTTTTTTTCTAGTAAAAATCTATGGCTTCTGGGTGCACCATTATCCAAAAAAGTAGGTTTCCATATGGCTAATTCATAACATTTTAAATTTTGATTAACCTTCTCCCACCCTTCTTTTACACCATCTCTTCCCCTGACCCCAGTAATCTGCTTTTTAAAAATTCTATTTATTTGTAAGGAGAGAGAGAGAGAAAGACAAAGAGAGAGAGAAAGAGAGAAAGGGTGGACCTCCAGCTACTATAACTGAACTCTAGAAGCATGCACCACTCTGTGCATCTGGCTCTACATAGGCACTGGGGGATTGAACCTGGGCCTTTAGGCTTTGCAAGCAAGCACCTAAAACTCGGAGCCATCCTTCCAGCCATCCACTGGATAAACTCTTAAGTGAGGGGACAAAAGCTCTGATACTTCAACCTTCCTCTCTTTCATACCAAGGAGGGAAGGTGGTGTCCTTCCTTCAATGATCTGCTAACATCTACTTACCTACCTACCTACAACCATATTATTGTAGCTTATCCATTACACTCTCAAAATAATTCATCCAGAAAGTTCATTTATCAATAGCCTACCCCCACTTGTGGAGATTTTATCCCATTGAATGATTAAAAAAACAAAAGGTCTTAGAAGGTGTGATAGAGATGTTTCAGTGCTGAACACTCCTCCATCACATCTTCTCAGCACTATGGTGCCTTTTGGGTCATCCCAGTGGTCACTGCTATCTGAAAAGAGAAGCTTCTCTAACCAAAAGTGAGAGTAGTGTTAATATATGGGTAGGAATATTAAGTAAAGTGCTTCCAGGGCAGTTTGGTGAGCAAAATATTTGCATTTAGCCAGACAAGAGCAGGCTTTACACTCCCAAGGCTCATGACCTCCCCCACCATAGGTGTTTAATTAGGTTTTCAGTACAGGCATGTACTCCCTCCCAGAGAGTGGGCCTCCAGTCCAGCACTACCTTCACAAGACCCTCATCATAGGAGGAAAAGACGATGACATGAAAATAAGAGACAGACTAATGAAGAGAGGGAGGGGATATGATGGAGTGTGGATGTGTGAAGGGAAAAGTGGGGGAAGGGAGGCAATTATCATGGTTTATTGTCTGTAAGTATGGAAGCTGTCAATACAAAAAAAAAAAAAGCCATTTGACATCATTCTAACCAGATTTAGAAAAATCCTTTTAATTTCATTTATGGAAATAAATAATGTACCCATCATTTGCTTTTTAACTTATCCTACTATGAGTTTGATTTCCTCTAAGATGGGACTTCAGAGTCCTTTTTTTTTTTTTTTAATGTTTGTGCTCACGTGCATATATGCATGTTACTGTGTGAGGGTGCATGTGTCATGGAGCATGTACATGTCAGAGGACAACTTTCAGGAATGGGTCTCCACCTTCCACCTCCCTTTTTTTGTTTTTTCCTTTTTTTTTTAAGCCGGGTCTCATTCTAGCCCAGGCTGGCTTGAATCTCACTCTGTAGCCCCAAGGTGGCCTCGAACTTACAAAGGCAGGGTTTCTATCTTGTCTCTTTGTGGTTCTTTGCTGGGTTCACTGTGAGTTTCCAGGATATTCCTCCTGTCTCAGTATGTGTCTCCCACCTTGTTGTCAGTGTACTGAGATGACAGACGCTGGCCTCAGTTTCTGGCTTCCTTTTTTTTTTTTTTTTAATTTTTTTTCCTTTGAGGTAGCATGTCACTCTAGCCCAGGCTGATCTGCAACTTACTCTGTAGTTCCACGCTGGCCTCAAACTCACGCAATCCTCTAACCTCTGCCTCCTGAGTGCTAGTACTAATGTAATGGCATGTGCCATCATGCCTGGCTTCTGCCTTTTAAGTGGGGTTTGGAACTTGTGTACTCAGGCTTGAGTGGCAGGCAAGCTTTTTCCACAGAGCCATCTCCCCAGCCTAGGAATTTGGAGTGTTAATGAGTTAGTTTCACCTCCTGATTTTTAATGAGCTAATTTCACCTCCAGCTTGTTAATGAGTTCATTTCACCTCCAGTTTGTCAATCCTACCATCAATGACATCCTTACCCTCTGCTGGGTTTTATTCCTGTTCAGAGCAGCTTGTCTCTGATCACATTTGTGTCCCTTTGATCTACATAACTGTGCCTACATCTATAGAACACCACTTAAATTGGTGTTAATTTAGTATTTTTAACATCTTGTAGAGTTAGATCCCTTTGCTTTTGAAGATAACCTTTTTTTTCCTTTTTACAAAGTTTACACTTTCTTCTGACGGAAGTTTTGGAAGAAATACATAATAGTAGAAAGAAGAAGCCAAAATTATCTGTAATTTCACCTGTGGCCTCCACCATTGTTAAATTATGTCAGCAGAGCCTTTCAGATTATTTATTTATTTTTAACAATACTTTTATTTATTTATTTGTAAGGAGGGAGAGGAGAGAGAATGGGTGTACCAGGGTCTCTTGCCACTGCAAATGAACTCTGGATGCATATGACACTTTGTGCATCTGGCTTTGCATGGGTACTGGGGAATCCAACTCAGACTGGTATCTTTCCAGCCCTATATACTTTTTAAAAAATATATCTTATTGATTTATTTATTTGAGAGAAGAAAGAGGGAGAGAGAGAGAATGGGCATGCCAGGGCCTCCAGCCACTGCAAACGAACTCCAGATGCATGTGCTCCCTTGTGCATCTGGCTGATGTGGGTACTGGAGAATTGAATTGGGATCCTTTAGCTTTGCAGGCAAATGCCTTAACCACTAAGCCATCTCTCCAGCCCCCTTCCCCCATATACTTTTTTATCTTTGGAGGAAACTGTGAGTCTCCATAATACAGTGTACTCTTTCTCTCTCTTCCCTCCTCTTCCATACTGGGAATCAAACCCAGGCCTACACGTGTGCTAAGTAAGTACTCTACCACTAAGCTATGTCCTCAGCTATACTCAGCTTTCACTGTGTCCAAATAAATTAATTTTCTCTTCTTTCTCTTTTCTTTTCTTTTCTTTTCTTTTCTTTTCTTTTCTTTCTTTTCTTCTCTTTTTGGTTGTTTGAGGTAGGGTCTCACTCTAGCCGAGGTGACCTGGAACTCACTCTGTATTCCCAGGCTGGCCTCAAACTCAAAGCGATTCTCCTACCTCTCTGCCTCCCGAGTGCTGGGATTAAAGGTGTATGCCACCATGCCCGGCTTTAATTTTCAAAATTAAAATAGCTATTGTAACAGGTAGAATTTAAGACAGCTTGGGTACCTTTTGGCCCCTAGTGTTATTTCCTTGATGACACACAGGGAGATTATCTAAGTGGGCTAGAACCAATAACAGCTCTCAAAGCAGAATGTTGGTGCGGAAGTGGACATCAGAAAGAGGCTTGAAAAGAAATTCATGCAAATGCCTTGGTTTGATGACAGGTAGGTGGGGGGGACCAGGAGAGAAGAGACACAGTGGGAGAGAGCACTGAGGACTTTGACCCCCCTGATCTATAACCACGGAGGAACTGGATTCCACACCAATGCCAACGACCTCTAAAGGGACATTCATTCTCGGGAGCTTCCAGTAATAGCCCTGCTGACACTCTGTGAGGCCCTGAGGAGAGAACCCGGTAGAGAATTTTCACTTTATGGAGTTATGTGATAAAGAATGAATCTTACCTGGGCGTGGTAGTGCTCGCCTTTAATCCCAGCACTCATGAGAGGCAGAAGTAGGAGGACTGTTGTGAGTTGGAAACCACCCTGAGATTACATAGAAAATTCCAGGTCAGCCTAGGCTTGAGCAAGACCCTACCTCAAAAAAAAAAAAAAAAAAAAAAAAAAAAAAAGGAAAGGGAAAGGAAAGGAAAGGAAAAGATCTTGTTGAAAACCACTCTTTGTCATGGAAATATACGAGGTCCCAGGTCTCAATAGGAAGCAAATACAGGCATTTAATCCAGTGAATGTTGAAAAAAAGAATAAATTTAGGCTGGAGAGATGGCTTAGCAGTTAAGACACTTGCCTGCAAACAAGCCTAATAACTTGGGTTCAACTCCCCAGTACCCACATAAAGCCAGATGCACAAAGTGGTACATGCATCTGGAGTTTGTTTGCAGAGGCTAGAGGCCCTGGCACACCCATTCTCTCTGTCTGTCTCTCTTCTCTGTATGTCTCTCTGCTTGCAAATAAATCAATAAAGTTCTTTCATCATCTTACCATTAGAAGATTCATAATCCTCTGAGTTGGACTTTATGTTTATAACATCTATAGAAGCCGCTGACTTAGTTCCGTAGCTCCAAGGAAAACCTGGGTCTGGGCCCAGCATGGGGTTTTGGGATCAGTAGAGCCCTGCCTGGTGAGGACCATCCCCCAGGAATCATGGTGAATCCTCAGCTTTCAAACCCACAAGAGACCTGCTGAGAGCTGGCCCAGAAAATGCCCTGGTACTTTGCCTGTAGCCCATTGCCACCTCTGTGTTTCTGGGCCTCTTCTGGATGAGCTAGCTGCTAGCCCAAGGACGTCATATACCATAGGATGACATTTGACTGATCAGCTGTGGTATATTTCCATCAGCTGAGCCTGTGAGAGTTCATAGATCTGGAAATGGTCTGCCTTTGCATTTGCATGTGCCAGGTGTGGTACTTGGGAAGCAGAGGCAGGAAGATCGCTGTGAGTTCAAGGCTAGCCTAGGGCTATAGAACAAATTCCAGGTCAGCCTGGGCTCAAGTGAAACCCCAACTCAAAAAAACAAAAACAAACAAATAGCAACAAAAAGAGTGTTCTCTAATTTCATACAGTTTTATATGTCCCTTGAGCTTCTTGTTAACGTGTTCTTAAATGTTGATTTCATGGACTATTTGTCATGTTGTCTGTTGGTCCAGCTATTAGACTATGTCTATGACTTCATGTATTTGCAGTGTACGCCACCTTCAAATATATGTTGTGTGGTACGTTTATACGATGAAGTCCCTCTCCCGGATGGTCTAATTCAAATTAGCTGATTAATAAATAAGCAAACATGTTAGTCCAAATGTCTCCTCTATGATTACTGGAAAAATCTCTACGACAGCTGCGTTTGCCCTAGTCATGATCAGGCTTAAACTGTACTGCCTGAACTTCACTCCAGTCTTAAATAAAAACACCCTTTAATTCCTCCCATGAGTCTCAGACCCCAGAAGACACCCAAGCCATCACTGAGCAATTTGTATAAATGCTCTGCTTGGCCATATCCAAATCTGGCTCCTATCTTGATGCTGTCCTGCCTCATAGGGACTTCCAAAACCCCAAATTGTCCCTGTATCACAATCAGTTCTTGTCTTCCCACTACCTTCCCTAATAGGTTAAAAAAAAAAAAAAGTTTTGTGTTTCGAGGTATGGTCTTGCTCAAGCCCAGTCTGACCTGAATCCACTATATCGTCTCAAGATGGCCTTGAACTCACAGCAATCCTGCTACCTCTGCCTCCTGAGTGCTGGGATTAAAGGCACGTGCCACCATGCCAGCTTTTAAAACTTTTTAAAAATTTGTTTATTTGAAGGCTGGAGAGATGGCTTAGTGGTTAAGCACTTGCCTGTGAAGCCTAAGGATCCCCGTTCAAGGCTCAATTCCCCAGTACCCATGTAAGCCAGATGCACAAGGTGGCGCATGCATCTGGAGTTCGTTTGCAGTGGCTGGAGGCCCTGGTGCACCCATTCTTTCTCTCTCTCTCTCTCTGCCTCTTTCTCTCTCTGTCTGCTGCTAATAAATAAATAAAAATCTTTTAAAAAATTTGTTTATTTGCAAGCAGAGAGAGAGAGAGAGAGAGAGAGAGAGAGAGAGAGAGAGAGAGTGAGTGAGAGAGAATGGGTGTACCAGCAGGGCCTCTAACCTCTGCAAACAAACTCCAGATGCATGCGCCACCTTGTGCATCTGGCTTTACATGGGTACTGGGGAATCGAACCTGGGTCCTTAGGCTTTGCAGGCAAGTGCCTTGACTGCTAAACCATCCAGCCTATGTAAAACTTCTTTTTTATATCAGGACTACCACATTGAGAACAAGGTTCCAGGAGATGTTGATGATGTTTCAGGGGCAAATGCCTCAGTGGTTTTTGAAGACCTGTCCTAAGCCAATTGAGTCTCTTCAAATATAGCTCAGGGACCTACAGCAGCCTGTGGGCTCTTGCTAGAAATGAAATTATGGTGCCCCATCTCATCCCTACCTTGTCTCTGTATTCGGAACCTGCTAAGAATCAGGGTAAAGTCTGAGAACCACTACCAGAGCTGGGAGACCACACCTGCTGGGGCAGCAGCCAAGGCAGGCCAAGAAGAAGCCCCTCTCTCTACCCTTGTTTCCCCAGGAGCTCAGTCCCACAGAGCAGGAAGCAGGCTAGGCCCTCAGCACATGTGGAATCCAGCACAAGTTCTGTTTCCTGATAAGGTCAGGGCCAGCTGCACGGGTATCATTATGTAAATATGTAAACAGCAACATTCTTGGAGGAAAGCCCTCCACTGCGATTTTAATGAGCTCTGGCTCAGACCTTGCTCCAGATGTCTATTTAACTGATTCACCAACAGCTTCCAGGGAGATTAAAACAAAAAATCTGATTTGTTTGTTTTCTCTCAATTTAATGTACCAGTTTCTGGAACTTAAACACCATTTCTGGAAAGCTGTGGGATTCCCCTTGCCTGGGGAAACAGAAAAGCATCTCTGTGAAAGGAGCAGGCAGATGATTGTTCTAATCACGCATGCATGTGCGCTTCCTGTGACCGTGTGCACGATGCCCACTGCATGCCAAGCACTGTGCTGGGAATCTGACGGAGAGCAGTTCATGAGATAGTTAATGGTATCTCTTTTTTATATTTATTTTTTATTATTTTGTTTATTTGAGAGAGAGGCAAATATATATAGTGAGGATTGGAGTGCCAGGGCCTCTAGCCACTGCAAACAAACTTCAGATGCATGCGCCACCTTGTGCATCTGGCTTATGTGGGTCTGGGGAATCGAACCTGGGTCCTTTGGCTTTGCAGGCAAGCGCCTTAACCACTAAGCCATCTCTCCAGCTCCTGTTGATAGTATCTTTAGTATTATTGTTTTCATCTCACCTCTATGATGTATGTCCTATTATTAATCTCCTCCTCAATTTTGCAGATTAATAAACTGAAGCTCAAGAATTTGTTACAGGCAAAGAAAAAAAAAAAAGAAGAAAAGAAATTGTTACATGCCAGGTGTGGTGGTGCATGCTTTTAATACCAGCCCTCAGGAGGTAAAGGTTGGAGGATCCCTGTGAGTTTGAGGCCAGCCTAAGACTACATAGTGAAATCCAGGCTAGCTTCGGCTAGAGCATGACCCTACCTCGAAAACAAACAAACAAACAAACAAACAAACAAACAAAGTAACATGCCCAAGTTATGTGGTCAACTAGTTTTTTTTGGAGGGGGGGGTCCTCTGAGGTAGACAAGAAGGTGAAGAGCAAGGCTACATTTTTAACCGCGTTCTTGAAACACTTTGAGGCACTTGATTAAAGGTCCTGAAGAGTGGACTAGGGAAATTCTCAGTGGTTAAAGGTGCTTGCTTGCAAAACCTAACAACCCAGTTCAGTTCCCAGTACCCATGGAAAGCAAGATTCACAAAGTGTCACGTGCATCTGGAGATAATTTGCAGCAGCAAAAAGCTGTGGGGCATCCATTCTCTCCCCTCCCTCCCTGCTTGCAAATAAATAATTTTTTTAAAAAAACATCCCATCCTAAAGAGAATGGCTTTTGTGATGTGATGTTTAAGTATCATAGAAAGACAGGAACAAGTATGGGAACTAATGGGGAAATGGGAAAGGCCCCATTCAGGGGTCTCACCAGCTGAGAATCAAGAATTCCAGGGCTGGAGATATGGCTTAGCGGTTAAGGCACACCCATTCCCCACCTCTCTCTCTCTCTCCCTCCCCCTCACTTTCTTTCTCTCCCCCTGCTTGCAAATAAATAAAATATTTAAATTTTTAAAAAAAGATCTGGTGTGGTAGAGCATGCACTTTAAATCCCAGCACTTGGGAGGCAGAGGTAGGAGAATCACCATGAGTTCGAGGCCACCCTGAGACTACATATACATAGTGAATTCCAGGCCAGCCTGTGCTAGAGAGAGACCTTACAAAGGAAGGAAGGAAGGAAGGAAGGAAGGAAGGAAGGAAGGAAGGAAGGAAGGAAGGCAGGCTTCCAGCACAATTTACATTTATTGTGAAGGTTGCTGACCTACAGACAATCTTTTTTGTTATAAAAATATTTTTCAAATAAGTTTGTTAAAATGGCAACAAACCAGGCTTCAGGCCCAAGTGCATGACCTTGTGCATGGCCTTACTCATAACTCTCCCAGATATTTTCTAGGACTTTCACAAACAGGATGATTAACTTTTGTTTGCAATGTCTACAGTGAAAAACGTCTTAGCTGCCTGTGCAATTCTTACCATCTAGGGTTGTACCTTATCCACTGTAATCCCGTGGGGGTACAAACCACCCTTTGATCACAGTTAAATCCCTGAGCATCCCTTTAAAGATAATAACTTCAAAAGCCTATATGCACAAGAGGCCCTGAGGGTGTGCTCATACTCTCTCGCTCTCTAACAAATATAATGAAATACTTAAAAAAAAAGATTTTTGGGGCTGGAGAGATGGTTTAGTGGTTAAGGCGCCTGCCTGCCAAGCCTAAGAACACCTGTTTGAATCTCCAGGTCCCATGTTTAGCCAGACGCAAAAAGTGACACAAGTGTGCAATGTCACACATGTGCACAAGGGGGCACACACGTCTAGAGTTCATTCACAGAGGCTGAGAAGCCCTGGTGCACCCATTCTCTCTGTCTCTCTGTTTCTCTCAAAAAAAATATTTTTGGAGCTTGGCATGGTGGCGCATGCCTTTTATCCCAGCTCTTGGGACACAGAGGTAGGAAGATAGCCATGAGTTCAAGGCCACCCTGATACCACAGAGTGAATTCCAGGTCAGATTGGGCTAGAGCAAGACCCTACCTCAAAAACAAACAAAAAAAAAAAAAAAAAAAGAAAGAAAATTAATAATTTTTATTTATTTATAAGCAGAGAGAGAAAGAGAGAAGGGCCTCTTGCCACTGCAAATGAACTCCAGATGCATGCGTCACTTTGTGCATCTAGCTTTACACGGGCACTGAAGAATCGAACCCAGACTGTCAGGCTTTGCAAGCAAGCACTTTTGATCACTGACTCATCTCTCTAGCCACAATTAAAAAAAAAATAGGGGCTGGAGAGATGGCTTAGCGGTTAAGGCACCTGCCTGCTAAGCCTAAGAACCGGGTTTCAATCTCCAGGTCCCACATTTAGCCAGATGCAAAGTGACACAAGGGTGCAATGCTGCACTTGACCACAAGGGGGCGCACACATCTGGATTTTGTTCACAGCAGCTGAGAGACTGCTGGCGCACCCATCTCTATCTGTCTCCCTCTCCCTCTCTGTCTGTTTCTCTCTGTGTCTCTCTCCAAAAATAAATAAAATAATAAAAAATTTTTAAAAAATATTTAAAAAGACATTGTTGTTGTGCATGGTGGCGCACGCCTTTAATCCCAGCACTTGGGAGGCAAAGATAGGAGGATCACTGTGAGTTCGAGGCCACCCTGAGACTACATAATGAATTCCAGGTCAGCCTGAGCCAGCGCAAGACCCTGCCTCAAAAAACAAAAGCAAAAGAGAGGAAAACTTGGGCCCTGGGCCATTGTGGCTAGAGGGTAACAAGAGGTATTCCCTGGGCTGGAGAGATGGTTAAGGAGCTTGCCGGTGAAGCCTAAGGACCCATGCTCTACTCTCCAGATGCCACGATTGTCAGATGCACAGAAGTGAGGCAAGTACAAGGTTGCACATGCCCACTGGGTGGCGCAGGCGTCTGGAGTTCAATTATGGTGAAAGAAGTGTTCCTTTTTGTTTGCCTGGAGTTTGGTGTCTTCCTCTCAGCTTCCCACCCCCTGAGGGCTGAGAAGTCACATGTGGTTCACGTTTAAAAGCCCATCTGTTCTACCTGGCCATGCTGTGGAAACTTGAACCAGGACATCAGTAACAGAGACCAAATATGCAGCAGGACACAGCCCTATGCAAAGGTCCCTTGAGAGCTGAGGGTGACCTCTTCATAGAGGTGGTGGTGCTGTGATGGAGCTCCAAGTCTGCCATAAAGGGAGCATTGAGAGGCACACACCAGCAGCCACAGAAGGCAGCCATTCAGAGCTGTGCTAGACCAGAGGGGAGAGATGTCTCTACTTCATTTTCTTCAAGATACATGCATCTTTCATGATCCAGAGGTTTGCTGCCCATGGCTCTTGCATTGAGGTGTAGTGTGTCTCCGGGCATCCTTCCAGGGTTCCCATGTAGAGATTCAAATGATCTCAGTTCATCTCCCTGTGTCCCTTCAGGCCAGTGAACAGTCTGTGTCCTGACATGACCCCCAAATGCTTTGCACACTCCTTGCCTTTTTCTGTAACTGCAAACTGAACGTAAGATCAGTCCACTGTTTGATGAACAGGCTGGTTGGCTCTAAGGAAGCAGGCAGCCCAGCTGCAAGGCTGTGAGTCGTCCAAGTGAAAGGAGATGGATTCATGTGGTCTGGGTCACAGTGACAATGGTAAGTGATTGTATTCAGAATATAGTGCTTTTCAGGATTGTGAATGGACTGATTTGGGGGCTGTTAAAAGGAACAATTAAAAACTGTCAAATTTCTGATATGGGCTAAAGAGATGGCTTAGTGGTTAAGGTGCTTGCCTGCAAAGCCAAAGGCCCAGGTTGGATTCCCCAGTACTCATGTAAGCCAGATGCACAAGGTGGCACATGCATCTGAAGTTCATTTGCAGTGGCTGGAGGCCCTGATGCATCCATTCTCTCTTCCCCTCTATCTGCCCCATCTTTCTCTCTCTGTCTCCCAAATAAATAGGAAATGGAACCAGCCTAGATGTCCCTCAACTGATGAGTGGAAAATGAAGATGTGGCACATTTGTACAATGGAGTTCTACTCAGTGGTAAAAAAAAAAAAATAAAATTATGAAATTTGCAGGAAAATGGATGGATCTGGAAAGGATTATACTTAGTGAGGTAACCCAGACCCAGAAAGCCAAACAGGATCCTAGGTACAAATGATTGGACTTCTATATATATGAGTTGGAATAAAATTCAGTAGCAGAGGCCAGTAAGCTAGAAAGGGGATATAAAAGAAATAGAAAGGGAGAGAGAAGGGACTTAATAGGATGATATTGTATATATGTAAGTAGAAGAACAGATTAATGGGGGTGGAAAGGCCTAAGTGAGGTCAGGGGAATAGCCAGAGTAAAGGAAAGGTAGTGGGAGGACTAATCAAAATCCAAGAGGATATGAATAAGTCATATGGAAACCTACTTTTTTGGACAATGGAGCAACCAGAAACCATATATTGTTACTAGAAAATTTTCAGTGCCAGGAATAGGAAACCTTCCAGTCAGTTGTTGGCCAGGGAGGTCACAGATACCCCCAAAACATTACAGGCCATTGCCGAGGCCCTTGGTATCCCACCAGGAATAGATGGTAAGACCCTATTGCTGAAGACTCCACATACTTGGGTTGCAAGGTCACTGAGAAATCCTGTTGGAGCTGAGCTGAAAACCTCCTCTGTGTGGACCAGCTGACAGAAAGCTGGAAAAAGCTATGCTGCATGCAGTTCAATGGGAGAGAGAAATCACCAGTGAAGATACTCAACAGTGGACACTGCAAGCCTTAAATTTGGCCAGCCAGGCATGTCTGTTATGGGGGAAACCAACCACTCTCTAATTGGAATGGAGGCCGGCTCCATGGGAGAGAATACATGTCTGATACTGAAAACCTATGACATGGGTAGTCATGAGCCCTAGGGGTATAATGTCTGCTGGTGTCTGGCTAAATGTGTATACTATGTTCACCAAACTGCCCGGTAAGCACTTCTCTTAATGTTCATATCCATATATTAATGTTACTTTCACTGTTCGTTTGAGAAGCTTCTCTTTTCAGGTGGTGATGACCTTGGGATGACTCAGAAGGTACCAGTGCTGAGAAGAAGTAACAGATGAGTGCTCAGCAATAAAATGTCTCTATCACACCATCCAAGGCTCAGGGTCCATTATGGAAGAGGTGGCAGAAAGAATGTAACAGCCAAAGCCAGGCGTGGTGGCGCATGCCTTTAATCCCAGCACTCGGGAGGCAGAGGTAAGAGGATCACCATGAGTTCGAGGCTACCCTGAGACTACACAGTGAATCCCAGGTCAACTTGGGTTATAGTGAACACTACCTCGAAAAAAACAAAAACAAAAACAAACAAACAAACAAAAAAGAAAAAAAAAGAATGTAAGAGCCAAAGGAAGGGTAGGACTCCTGACAATGCACTCCTCCAGACACAAAATGACCTGGATATCCATGACCTCGCAGTGCCTGACACTACCTACACAAGACCATCATGATAGGAGGAAAAGATGATGACATCAAACTGAAAAGAGACTGAGAGGGGAAAATGTATGATGGAGAGTGGAGTTTCAAAGGGAAAAGTGGGGGGAGGGAGGGAATTACCATGGTTATTGTCAATAATTATGGAAGTTGTCAATAAAAACAGAGCCCATGGATCAAAAATAAAAAAATAAAAATCCTGTTTTTTAAAAAAATCTGATATAAGCCACCGGTGGGCAGTGCTAACTTCTTAGACAGAGGGAGATGAGGCCAAGGAAAGGCCTGGGTTGGGTGAGTGGGAGGGGATTAAGAATTTTGGTTTAGCTGAGCATGATGGTACACACCTTTAATCCCAGCACACTGGAGGCAGAATTAGGAGGATTGCCAAGAGTTTGAGGCCAGCCTGGGGCTGTAGGGTGCATTTCAGGTCAGCCTGAACTAGGGTGAGACTCTACCTTGAAGCCCCTTCCCCCCTAATAAAACAACTAATATTAGGCTGGAGAGATGACTCAGTGGTTAAAGGCACTTGCTTGCAAAGCTTGATGGTCTGGGTTTAATTCTCCAGTTTTCATAGAAAGCCAGGTACACAAAGGGATGCATATGTCTGGAGTTTGTTTGCAGTGGCAAGAAGCCCTCATATTCATTCTCTCTCCCTCTCTCTCAACAGTTTGGACCCATCAGGGTTCTGAGATGAGCGGTGAGTGAGAGACAAGAAATAAACATGATATGAAAATGGAAGGGGAATGGAAGAAAGGGCCAAAAGTGTAATCAAAATACATCCTATGAATGTGTTGTGCGAATAGTGTCAATAAAACTGTTATTAAAAGTTAAAAGAAAAAAAAAGAGTGGTTGAGAGAAGAGTGGAAAGAGAAATACTTAGCTTTGAAGGAAGCCAGGAAATAAGAGGGTCATAGATTAGAAGCTGTGTGTGCGCACAGGCATGTGTGTATGTGAGCACGTGCACGTATGTGTGTTTTATTTTACTTTTGTGGAAAGAGAACCTGTGATGGCTAACCTTTATTGTCAACTTGAAAGGATCTAGAATCACCGAGGAGACAAACTTCTGGGGGTATGTAAAGGAGTCAGACAGCCCCAGAGAAGCCTGTGGGGTTCTGGCAGTACCCCTCTGAGCTAGGCCCTGGGACAGAGTTAGTGTCAGCACACAGTCTTTTTTGATATAGAATGATCAGAGCACCACAGCCTAGGAGGAAGGCAGAAGGGGGCCCACAGCCCTGGTACCATGAAGCCTCAGAGCCCAAGAAAAAAACTCCCCTGTGGCAGAAAGAGAGTGAACCATTCCTGTTTTGCCCCCATCTGATCTATTAGATGGCATTTTTAGAAAATTCCAGACCTGGATGGAGACCTTGTCTGTACAATTATTAACAAAGGGATAGATCCTCAGATTAATCAATAATTATGCCTCTTTATTTTTTTCTATTCATTCATTCCTTCATTCACTCACTCACTTATTTTGAGATGGTTTTACTGTATGGGCCCAGGCTGGCCTAGAACTCACTATGTAGCCTGAAGCACCCAGGGACCAGGGACCCTCTCGCCTCAACTTCCCAAGTTCTGGGATTATGCCCCGTTTATGGACCCCATACCATATGACCAGCTCTTGATAACCACTTGCCTCATTTTAATGGCCAGAACAAGGCTGTGATTTTTGTAGTGTTGTTTCCATCTTATAGATGAATAAATAGAGCCATAAGGTATGAGTAACTGAAATGTTTGGAAATGCAGAAAAAAAATGGTATACTTATTCAGGGATAGAGCCTTGAACTCTGATGAGATAAGAAGAAAAATAAATAAAAACAAAAAGAGATAAGAAGAGTTACCTGCATGCCGTGTCTGCCTGCCTGCCTGTCCGTTGGTGTTGCTTTAACATATATCAACATACCAGTAAGCATTGCTGCTCCCCTGGTGCCTAGCACAGAGCTTGGTCTGCAGGAGACATCCAATAGTATTTGTTAAACAAGTGCCTCATGGAGAGTAAGGAAGTATAATGCCAGAGACTGTGCTCTTCTCAGCTGGGGTTTGAATCTGTGCTCCCCCACCTCCTACCTGTGTGCAGTCAAACGTTTCATTGTTTCTTGCATTCATTTTTTTATGAAGCAAAAAAACCGTGAGTATTTAACCTTGAAAGCAGTAAAACCACTCTCTCCCTGTCCAGCTACCTTCCCAGAGGTAAGCACTGTTTCCGAGCCCTCTGATTGTAATATAAAGGCAATAATAATGCGTTAGTTTTGGCTACGGCTGCATTGGGTTTGGTGTGACAACTGCTGCATGAATCCTTCACGGGGCTTTGTGGGAAACGTCACAGCACGTGGGGGGATCTTTTCCACAGCTGTGTCTGGAGTTCCCTCACCACGACAGTGGACTTCCCCACCCCCAGGAGGACAGGAAAGGCAATGTGCTTTGTTGTCTTCTGTTAGGACTGGACCTTTCACTAGTTTACATCTTAGGGAACATCTTAGCACATGTCTCTTTGTGAACCTGGGAAAGGGTTTCCTGAGATAAGTCCCCGGGCGTGGAATTGTTGAGCTAAATGGCATACCCTAGAATAGTAATCGCCAAATTGTCCTCCCTCAAAATAGGGCTGTGACTAGCATCTCCTTGATGGAGGCATGGAAACTCAGGCTAAAAGAGCGTATCTCAGGCTGGACAGACACGTAGCAAGCTCTGTTAACATCTACAGAAAAAAAAATACCAACGATCGTTTCCCTGCTGTCCACCCCAACCCATCTGGTCTAGTGCTGGCCTGGGGGCCAGAGTCAGGGCTTAGGAATGACAACGACCAGCAGAAAGATGGGGACCCAGTGATTATGTCCCAGGTCCGCCCCCTGGTGGCCAAATGTCCCCGGACAATAAGGGAAAAACCCTTTAGAAACCCTGCTCAGCAGCCTGAAAGACCTCCTCTTGATCTTGAAAGCCAATCCAGGCACTGCTGGCTGCCTGATTTTGTGCCCGCCTACCTTTTCCAGAGTCCCCCATGCACCTCTCTTCTGCCCTCGCTATGCAGCGCTCACTTGCACTTCCTTCCTCGGATTCTTGTTTTTTTTTTGTTGTTTTGTTTTTGTTTTTAACTTATTTATTTGAGAGAGGGAAAGAGGCACACACACACACACACACACACACACACACACACACACACACACACGGCACTCCAGGGCCTCCAGCCACTGCAAATGAATTCCAGACACATGTGCCCTCTAGTGCACCTGGCTTACGTGGGTCCTGGGGAATCTAACAGAGGCCCTTTGGCAAACTCCTTACCGCTAAGCCATCTCTCCAGCCCTTCCTCGGATTCTTTAGCATACACTTTCCAGTGTCCACCCCTCCCCCGTCTCGTCCTTTCCCATCACCTTCTATGCTACCTCCTGGAACACCATAAACATTCATCTCTTCTCTCCACCCACTCCCCCCTCACTCTGCCAATCAAGCCCGTGTTTCTTCTCAACTACCTAGCACACACGTGAACAGTCTCAGACATGACACAGCCCTGTACAGCAGTGAGCAGACATCTCGAGGATAGAGTGTGGTGGTCTGAATGTGGTATGTCCCCCACAGCCTCCGATGTTTGTGATGAAGCCTCACACTCAGTCCCCAGCTGATGGAGCCTCTGGGAGGTGGATCATTGCTAGTGGAGGTATGTTGCTGAGGGTGGACCTTAAGATTTATTAGTCCAGCCCGCTGGCTGTTCAAAGCTTCCTTCAAACTGCTGTGGAGATGTGATGCCCCAGCTGTCTGCACTGCCATACATTTCCCCCCATGATGAATTTCCCATCAGAACTGTCAGCAGAGGGCTGAGAAGATTGCACAGTGGTTAAAGCCATGTGTTTACAAAGCCTGTCATCCCAGGTCCAGTTCCCCAGTGCCCTGGTGGCGCACGCCTTTAATCCCAGCACTTGGGAGGCAAAGATAGGAGGATCACTGTGAGTTCGAGGCCACCCTGAGACTACATAATGAATTCCAGGTCAGCCTGAGCCAGCGCAAGACCCTGCCTCAAAAAACAAAAGCAAAAGAGAGGAAAACTTGGGCCCTGGGCCATTGTGGCTAGAGGGTAACAAGAGGTATTCCCTGGGCTGGAGAGATGGTTAAGGAGCTTGCCGGTGAAGCCTAAGGACCCATGCTCTACTCTCCAGATGCCACGATTGTCAGATGCACAGAAGTGAGGCAAGTACAAGGTTGCACATGCCCACTGGGTGGCGAGGCGTCTGGAGTTCAATTATGGTGAAAGAAGTGTTCCTTTTGTTTGCCTGGAGTTTGGTGTCTTCCTCTCAGCTTCCCACCCCCTGAGGGCTGAGAAGTCACATGTGGTTCACGTTTAAAAGCCCATCTGTTCTACCTGGCCATGCTGTGGAAACTTGAACCAGGACATCAGTAACAGAGACCAAATATGCAGCAGGACACAGCCCTATGCAAAGGTCCCTTGAGAGCTGAGGGTGACCTCTTCATAGAGGTGGTGGTGCTGTGATGGAGCTCCAAGTCTGCCATAAAGGGAGCATTGAGAGGCACACACCAGCAGCCACAGAAGGCAGCCATTCAGAGCTGTGCTAGACCAGAGGGGAGATGTCTCTACTTCATTTTCTTCAAGATACATGCATCTTTCATGATCCAGAGGTTTGCTGCCCATGGCTCTTGCATTGAGGTGTAGTGTGTCTCCGGGCATCCTTCCAGGGTTCCCATGTAGAGATTCAAATGATCTCAGTTCATCTCCCTGTGTCCCTTCAGGCCAGTGAACAGTCTGTGTCCTGACATGACCCCCAAATGCTTTGCACACTCCTTGCCTTTTTCTGTAACTGCAAACTGAACGTAAGATCAGTCCACTGTTTGATGAACAGGCTGGTTGGCTCTAAGGAAGCAGGCAGCCCAGCTGCAAGGCTGTGAGTCGTCCAAGTGAAAGGAGATGGATTCATGTGGTCTGGGTCACAGTGACAATGGTAAGTGATTGTATTCAGAATATAGTGCTTTTCAGGATTGTGAATGGACTGATTTGGGGGCTGTTAAAAGGAACAATTAAAAACTGTCAAATTTCTGATATGGGCTAAAGAGATGGCTTAGTGGTTAAGGTGCTTGCCTGCAAAGCCAAAGGCCCAGGTTGGATTCCCAGTACTCATGTAAGCCAGATGCACAAGGTGGCACATGCATCTGAAGTTCATTTGCAGTGGCTGGAGGCCCTGATGCATCCATTCTCTCTTCCCCTCTATCTGCCCCATCTTTCTCTCTCTGTCTCCCAAATAAATAGGAAATGGAACCAGCCTAGATGTCCCTCAACTGATGAGTGGAAAATGAAGATGTGGCACATTTGTACAATGGAGTTCTACTCAGTGGTAAAAAAAAAAAATAAAATTATGAAATTTGCAGGAAAATGGATGGATCTGGAAAGGATTATACTTAGTGAGGTAACCCAGACCCAGAAAGCCAAACAGGATCCTAGGTACAAAATGATGGACTTCTATATATATGAGTTGGAATAAAATTCAGTAGCAGAGGCCAGTAAGCTAGAAAGGGGATATAAAAGAAATAGAAAGGGAGAGAGAAGGGACTTAATAGGATGATATTGTATATATGTAAGTAGAAGAACAGATTAATGGGGGGTGGAAAGGCCTAAGTGAGGTCAGGGGAATAGCCAGAGTAAAGGAAAGGTAGTGGGAGGACTAATCAAAATCAAGAGGATATGAATAAGTCATATGGAAACCTACTTTTTGGACAATGGAGCAACCAGAAACCATATATTGTTACTAGAAAATTTTCAGTGCCAGGAATAGGAAACCTTCCAGTCAGTTGTTGGCCAGGGAGGTCACAGATACCCCCAAAACATTACAGGCCATTGCCGAGGCCCTTGGTATCCCACCAGGAATAGATGGTAAGACCCTATTGCTGAAGACTCCACATACTTGGGTTGCAAGGTCACTGAGAAATCCTGTTGGAGCTGAGCTGAAAACCTCCTCTGTGTGGACCAGCTGACAGAAAGCTGGAAAAAGCTATGCTGCATGCAGTTCAATGGGAGAGAGAAATCACCAGTGAAGATACTCAACAGTGGACACTGCAAGCCTTAAATTTGGCCAGCCAGGCATGTCTGTTATGGGGGAAACCAACCACTCTCTAATTGGAATGGAGGCCGGCTCCATGGGAGAGAATACATGTCTGATACTGAAAACCTATGACATGGGTAGTCATGAGCCCTAGGGGTATAATGTCTGCTGGTGTCTGGCTAAATGTGTATACTATGTTCACCAAACTGCCCGGTAAGCACTTCTCTTAATGTTCATATCCATATATTAATGTTACTTTCACTGTTAGTTTGAGAAGCTTCTCTTTTCAGGTGGTGATGACCTTGGGATGACTCAGAAGGTACCAGTGCTGAGAAGAAGTAACAGATGAGTGCTCAGCAATAAAATGTCTCTATCACACCATCCAAGGCTCAGGGTCCATTATGGAAGAGGTGGCAGAAAGAATGTAACAGCCAAAGCCAGGCGTGGTGGCGCATGCCTTTAATCCCAGCACTGGGAGGCAGAGGTAAGAGGATCACCATGAGTTCGAGGCTACCCTGAGACTACACAGTGAATCCCAGGTCAACTTGGGTTATAGTGAACACTACCTCAAAAAAAAACAAAAACAAAACAAACAAACAAACAAAAAAGAAAAAAAATGTAAGAGCCAAAGGAAGGGTAGGACTCCTGACAATGCACTCCTCCAGACACAAAATGACCTGGATATCCATGACCTGGACCCTGGTGCCTGACACTACCTACACAAGACCATCATGATAGGAGGAAAAGATGATGACATCAAACTGAAAAGAGACTGAGAGGGGAAAATGTATGATGGAGAGGAGGAGTTTCAAAGGGAAAAGTGGGGAGGAGGGAATTACCATGGTTATTGTCAATAATTATGGAAGTTGTCAATAAAAACAGAGCCCATGGATCAAAAATAAAAAAATAAAAATCCTGTTTTTAAAAAAATCTGATATAAGCCACCGGTGGGCAGTGCTAACTTCTTAGACAGAGGGAGATGAGGCCAAGGAAAGGCCTGGGTTGGGTGAGTGGGAGGGGGATTAAGAATTTTGGTTTAGCTGAGCATGATGGTACACACCTTTAATCCCAGCACACTGGAGGCAGAATTAGGAGGATTGCCAAGAGTTTGAGGCCAGCCTGGGGCTGTAGGGTGCATTTCAGGTCAGCCTGAACTAGGGTGAGACTCTACCTTGAAGCCCCTTCCCCCCTAATAAAACAACTAATATTAGGCTGGAGAGATGACTCAGTGGTTAAAGGCACTTGCTTGCAAAGCTTGATGGTCTGGGTTTAATTCTCCAGTTTTCATAGAAAGCCAGGTACACAAAGGGATGCATATGTCTGGAGTTTGTTTGCAGTGGCAAGAAGCCCTGGGGGGCTCATATTCATTCTCTCTACCTCTCTCTCAACAGTTTGGACCCATCAGGGTTCTGAGATGAGCGGTGAGTGAGAGACAAGAAATAAACACGATATGAAAATGGAAGGGGAATGGAAGAAAGGGCCAAAAGTGTAATCAAAATACATCCTATGAATGTGTTGTGCGAATAGTGTCAATAAAACTGTTATTAAAAGTTAAAAGAAAAAAAAAGAGTGGTTGAGAGAAGAGTGGGAAGAGAAATACTTAGCTTTGAAGGAAGCCAGGAAATAAGAGGGTCATAGATTAGAAGCTGTGTGTGCGCACAGGCATGTGTGTATGTGAGCACGTGCACGTATGTGTGTTTTATTTTACTTTTGTGGAAAGAGAACCTGTGATGGCTAACCTTTATTGTCAACTTGAAAGGATCTAGAATCACCGAGGAGACAAACTTCTGGGGGTATGTAAAGGAGTCAGACAGCCCCAGAGAAGCCTGTGGGGTTCTGGCAGTACCCCTCTGAGCTAGGCCCTGGGACAGAGTTAGTGTCAGCACACAGTCTTTCGATATAGAATGATCAGAGCACCACAGCCTAGGAGGAAGGCAGAAGGGGGCCCACAGCCCTGGTACCATGAAGCCTCAGAGCCCAAGAAAAAAACTCCCCTGTGGCAGAAAGAGAGTGAACCATTCCTGTTTTGCCCCCATCTGATCTATTAGATGGCATTTTTAGAAAATTCCAGACCTGGATGGAGACCTTGTCTGTACAATTATTAACAAAGGGATAGATCCTCAGATTAATCAATAATTATGCCTCTTTATTTTTTTCTATTCATTCATTCCTTCATTCACTCACTCACTTATTTTGAGATGGTTTTACTGTATGGGCCCAGGCTGGCCTAGAACTCACTATGTAGCCTGAAGCACCCAGGGACCAGGGACCCTCTCGCCTCAACTTCCCAAGTTCTGGGATTATGCCCCGTTTATGGACCCCATACCATATGACCAGCTCTTGATAACCACTTGCCTCATTTTAATGGCCAGAACAAGGCTGTGATTTTTGTAGTGTTGTTTCCATCTTATAGATGAATAAATAGAGCCATAAGGTATGAGTAACTGAAATGTTTGGAAATGCAGAAAAAAAATGGTATACTTATTCAGGGATAGAGCCTTGAACTCTCATGAGATAAGAAGACAAATAAATAAAAACAAAAAGAGATAAGAAGAGTTACCTGCATACTGTGTCTGCCTGCCTGCCTGTCCTTGGTGCTGCTTTAACATATATCAACATACCAGTAAGCATTGCTGCTCCCCTGGTGCCTAGCACAGAGCTTGGTCTGCAGGAGACATCCAATAGTATTTGTTAAACAAGTGCCTCATGGAGAGTAAGGAAGTATAATGCCAGAGACTGTGCCCTTCTCAGCTGGGGTTTGAATCTGTGCTCCCCCACCTCCTACCTGTGTGCAGTCAAACGTTTCATTGTTTCTTGCATTCATTTTTTATGAAGCAAAAAAACCGAGAGTATTTAACCTCGAAAACAGTAAAACCACTCTCTCCCTGTCCAGCTACCTTCCCAGAGGTAAGCACTGTTTCCGAGCCCTCTGTTTGTAATATAAAGGCAATAATAATGCGTTAGTTTTGGCTACGGCTGCATTGGGTTTGGTGTGACAACTGCTGCATGAATCCTTCGCGGGGCTTTGTGGGAAACGTCACAGCACGTGGGGGGATCTTCTTCCACAGCTGTGTCTGGAGTTCCCTCACCACAACAGTGGACTTCCCCACCCCCAGGAGGACAGGAAAGACAATGTGCTTTGTTGTCTTCTGTTAGGACTGGACCTTTCACTAGTTTACATCTTAGGGAACATCTTAGCACATGTCTCTTTGTGAACCTGGGAAAGGGTTTCCTGAGATAAGTCCCCGGACGTGGAATTGTTGAGCTAAATGGCATACCCTAGAATAGTAATCGCCAAATTGTCCTCCCTCAAAATAGGGCTGTGACTAGCATCTCCTTGATGGAGGCATGGAAACTCAGGCTAAAAGAGCGTATCTCAGGCTGGACAGACACATAGCAAGCTCTGTTAACATCTACAGAAAAAAAAATACCAATGATCGTTTCCCTGCTGTCCACCCCAACCCATCTGGTCTAGTGCTGGCCTGGGGGCCAGAGTCAGGGCTTAGGAATGACAACGACCAGCAGAAAGATGGGGACCCAGTGATTATGTCCCAGGTCCGCCCCCTGGTGGCCAAATGTCCCCGGACAATAAGGGAAAAACCCTTCAGAAACCCTGCTCAGCAGCCTGAAAGACCTCCTCTTGATCTTGAAAGCCAATCCAGGCACTGCTGGCTGCCTGATTTTGTGCCCGCCTACCTTTTCCAGAGTCCCCCATGCACCTCTCTTCTGCCCTCGCTATGCAGCGCTCACTTGCACTTCCTTCCTCGGATTCTTGTTTTTTTTTTTGTTTGTTTGTTTTGTTTTTGTTTTTAACTTATTTATTTGAGAGAGGGAAAGAGGCGCGCACACACACACACACACACACACACACACACACACACACACGGCACTCCAGGGCCTCCAGCCACTGCAAATGAATTCCAGACACATGTGCCCTCTAGTGCACCTGGCTTACGTGGGTCCTGGGGAATCTAACAGAGGCCCTTTGGCAAACTCCTTACCGCTAAGCCATCTCTCCAGCCCTTCCTCGGATTCTTTAGCATACACTTTCCAGTGTCCACCCCTCCCCCGTCTCGTCCTTTCCCATCACCTTCTATGCTCCTCCTGGAACACCATAAACATTCATCTCTTCTCTCCACCCACTCCCCCCTCACTCTGCCAATCAAGCCTGTGTTTCTTCTCAACTACCTAGCACACACGTGAACAGTCTCAGACATGACACAGCCCTGTACAGCAGTGAGCAGACATCTCGAGGATAGAGTGTGGTGGTCTGAATGTGGTATGTCCCCCACAGCCTCCGATGTTTGTGATGAAGCCTCACACTCAGTCCCCAGCTGATGCAGCCTCTGGGAGGTGGATCATTGCTAGTGGAGGTATGTTGCTGAGGGTGGACCTTAAGATTTATTAGTCCAGCCCGCTGGCTGTTCAAAGCTTCCTTCAAACTGCCATGGAGATGTGATGCCCCAGCTGTCTGCACTGCCATACATTTCCCCCCATGATGAATTTCCCATCAGAACTGTCAGCAGAGGGCTGAGAAGATTGCACAGTGGTTAAAGCCATGTGTTTACAAAGCCTGTCATCCCAGGTCCAGTTCCCCAGTGCCCACATAAAGCCAGTGGCAAGAGGCCCTGATGTACCCATACTCAATCTTTCTTTCCGTCTCTCTCCTTGCAAATAAAAAATTATATTTTTATTTATGTATTTGCAAGCAGAGAGAGAGAGAATGGACATGCTGGGGCTGCCAGCTGCTGCAAACGAACTCCAGATGCACGTGTCAATTTGTGCATCTGGCTTTGCATGGGTACTGGGGAATCAAACCCAGGTCGTTAGGCTTTGCAGGTAAGTGCCTTAAATGCTGAGCCATCTCCCCAGCCCCCCAAAAAATTATGGTTCAAAAAACCATAAGCCAAAATAAACTCTTCTGTCCCATAAGCTGCTTCTGATCAGGTGTTTTGTCCTATTAACAAGGAAGTATGTGCTACAAAGAGCATCTCCCCAGCGCCTGCCCTAGTGCCTGGCAGTGAGGAGCAGTCACTGATGTGAGATGAGAAGATGAGCGAACAAGTACGTGATACCAACCAGGAGAGGCAGAACTACAACAGAGGGCTAACAAGGGTGAGGCAGGACACATCTCCCAGGGCTTTTGTTCCTTTTCCTGACTACATGCCCGGAGTTTAGCGGAGGGCAGGATTCTGAGTGCCCTGGAGTAGACAGGAAGGGGCAGAAAGTAAAGGAGCTTTCTATACATCTGCTTCTGGAACCTTCCCACAGTCTGAACAAAGTGGGGCTCTGAGAGCAAAGGAGGACACATAGTGTCAGACTCAGAGAACAGTAGTGCTAGTGAGGGAAGGCTCAGAAAACCATTGCCTGCTCTAGTCACAAAAGGATGTGTAATACAAACTCAAGCATAACCGCACACTTGTGGCATGGTGGTCCTTCTTAATGGGGAAATCTATACTGGCCAAAATTCCGTGGAGGGCTCATACACCCAGAACACCTTTAAAGATCATATACTGTGTTCCTGATCTTTCAAAACTGAATGTGAGAGCTGGGGAGATGACTCAGTGATTAAAGACAACTTGCTTACAAAGCCTGCTGGCCAGGGTTCAGTTCGCCAGCTACCCATGGAAAGCTGGATAACATTCATTTGCAGCAGCAAAAGACACCCTGGCACCTTAATACCCCCCACACCCATAAGGAAAACCAATATAATTGAAAGGGGGAGTTCAATCTTCAAAAGCCTTACTTATAGACAAGAAATGTAACAAACCATTGCTCTCAATAACATGAAGTGATATGTTCAGAGTCTGTATGCACCAGTAGCCCTATGTAGCTCAGCTATGCATAACTCACATATGGGCACTGCCCTTCAGAAATATGGTGTGAACATCCTTCCAAGGCTCAGGGTCCATTGCGGAAGAGGTGGCAGGAAGAATCTAAGAGCCAAAGGAGAATAGGACTCCTTACAATGCCCTCTTCCAGACACAAAATGGCCTGGATATCCATGATCTCTCAGTGCCTGGCACTACCTACACAAGACCCTCATAATAGGAGGAAAAGATTATGACATCAAAATAAAAGAGAGACTGAGTGAGAGGGGGAGGGGATATGACAGAGAGTGCAGTTGTGAAGGGGAAAGTGGAGAGAGGGAATTTTCATGGTTTATTGTGTATAACTATAGACGTTGTCAATAATAAAAAAGAAAGTAAAAGAAAGAAAGAAAGGAAGAAAGAAAGAAAGAAAGAAAGAAAGAAAGAAAGAAAGAAGAAAGAAAGAAAGAAAGAAAGAAGGTGTGAACAGTGCTCTCTGGAGCTGGGGATAGACAACTTAGTTAGGAATGATCTTATCTGATCTGGGTGTTTTCCAAATTTTTGGTATCTTCTTCAAAGAATTAAAAAAATACACACAAATAGCAAAGGAACAGAAGGTGTTTTAGCAAGCAAAGCAGAAGTACAGGCTAGATCTGCCGCAAGGGAACGGTGGGCGCCTTGAGTTACGTGCTCAAGAGCAGTAGATTTCTACTTGGAGTTTCCTCTCGTGGGGTCCAGAGGAGAAGGAGCTGGTCTCTAAGGTTGGAGGATGGACGGTTTTCTGTTTTGATCGGCAGGCTTGGGTTAGGTAAGCTTTTAGTCTCTGACTTTCCTGTTCTGGGTTGAATCTGATTTTAATCATATGTACGCCTAATCCTGCACATGGTCAATGGTCAATAGATTTCCCCTAAAAGTGTGAGGCTATAATTGGCCTTTGCTGTGCATGCACCCATAACCTGTCCTGGCCAACTAGGCCCCCTGCTCCTGGTTCCAAGATGTGTTTGGATAGAAACTAGCCACAAGAGTGGGATTGCAAGCCAGGTATGGTGGCACACACCTTTAATCCCAGCACTCAGGAGGCAGAAGTAGGAGAATCGCTGTGAGTTCGAGGCCACCCTGAGAATACCTAGTAAATCCCAGTTCAGCCTGGGCTAGACTGAAACCCTGCCTCAAAAAGGGGGGATGGGGTTGCTATGGAACTGTGTAAGGCTATTAGGGCACAGTGAATGGTTGTTTTGTTTGGAGAGGGGTGTGTGTGCAGCTTGATGCAGATGAGGGTCTCAGCTTGTTAAGTACATTGTGAGGAAAGTGGGGGGGGGGAGTGCGCAAGGGGACTTCCAGGTGCCTAAGCTGCACAAGTATTTATAGCTGCCAATGGGAATGGGACAAGCTGGCAGGAACTTAAAAATCAATCTGAGGCCTGAGATGACAGCTCAGAGAGTCCCAATGTGACAAAGCCTGTGGGAGAAGCATAAGTCAGAGAGGCGGGAGGATAACCAGGGCATGAGCAGTCAGCAGAACGAAGCCGAGTGGAGGCACACAGTGCCAGTGGCTGGGGACGGTCAAGCAGAGAAGTGTCCCCAGGCATTGCTGGCAACAAGTTTGATGGAAATAATAGGGACATTTGGGGTGTCTTTGAGAGCAATGGAGCCAATCCTCTCTGTTGGTTGGGCTGTGACCCAAGAGTCAGGGTACTGGACAGTCAGGGTCTTGTACAATTTTCACTGAGCGTGAAGTTTCACTGAGAGTGAGGTTTAGAAAGATCTTATTGGGGGCTGGAGAGATGGCTTAGCGGTTAAGGCGTTTGCCTGAAAAGCCAAAGGATGCTGGTTTGATTCTCCAGGACCCACGTAAGCCAGATGCACAAGGGGGCACATGCACAAAATGGTGCATACATCTGGAGTTCATTTTCAGTGCAGGAGGCCCTGCTACATCCATACTCACTCTCGTTCTCCCTCTTTCTCTCTCTCTCTAAAATAATATTAATAAAAATATTTTAAAATAATTTAAAATGATCAAATGAAAGACTCATCACAGAACAAAACTCTCTTTAGTCCACAAGTCCTTGCCAATCTTTACTCCCTTGTTCCTTTCACAGTCCAACTTCTGCAAAGAGCTGAACATACTCGCTCTCTCCCCAAGACGTCTTCACCTTGTAAGCAGGAAGCTCGCTCTCATCTTTCACTCCTGCCCCTGCCCTTACTGAGGCAGTTTAGTGTTAACAGGGTCACCAAAAGGAAATGTCCTCGAGCTTGTAGGGGAAACTGGTTTATACTTACTCTTTTTTGCTAAAGGGAGTCCTCACAGCCACCAGCTTGCTGGAGGTCAGACATGTCTGAAGCCCCTCCTTTCCTAGAGATCTAAATGGGATCACTTGCTTTCCTAGGGACCTGGCCAAGCACCTAGACACCCAGCATGGGGCCTGGAGTGACCAGCTTAGCCCTTATCCATCCACTCCCATAAAACACTCTAAACTAATCAAGCCAGGTGTGGAGGTGCACCCCTTTAATCCCAGTACTCAGGAGGCAGAGATGGGAGGGTCACTGTGAGTTTGAGGGACTCTGGAGTGAGTTCTAGGCCAGCCTGGGCTAGAGTGAGAGCCTACCTTGGGGTGGGGGATGGAGAAACACCCCAGAGTCACCAGATGGATTTTTCACCCTCATGATCTCCAAACTTTCTGCTTTACTTTCCTTAACAGGGTTCTTTTTCCCACATCTGAGAACACTCTCCTGTTGTACAGGACTTCCGCCTTCTTTCTTCCCTTCAGCTCTATAATAAGATCTTTCTTTAAAAAAAAATATATATTATTTATTTATTTGAGAGAGAAAGAGGTACAGAGAGAGAGAGAGAGAATGGGCGCCCAGGGGTCTCAGCCCCTGCAAACAAACTCCAGACGATGCACCATTTTGTGTGTCTGGCTTGATGTGGGTACTGGGAATTGAGCTGAGGCTATCAAGCTTTGCAAGCAAGGGCCTTTAACCACTGAGCCATATCTCCACATCTGCAGACAAACTTTCTATAATAAACAACATAAGCACAGATGCCCAACGCTCAATAAAACTTTAGCAAATAGAATCTAATAATCTACATAAAGGTTATGTCTTAGCCAAGTCAATTTATCCTAGAAACAGAAGGCTGGTTGAGCATTTAAAAAATCAAACAGTGGGGAGGGAAGGGAAATATCAGGTGTTTTTTTTTTTGTATGTAAGTATAAAAGTCAATAAAAATAATAATTTATTAAAAAAATCAAACAATGGCCTGGCATTGTAGCACATGCCTTTAATCCCAGCGCTTGGGAAGTAGAGGTAAGAGGATTGATGTGAGTTGGAGGCCAGCCTGGGACTACATAGTGAATTCCAGGTCAGCTTGGGCTAGAGCAGAATCCTACCTTGAAAAACAAAACAACAACAAAAAGTCAAATAATATACTTCACTGTATTAACAAACCCAAATGGAAAAACCACATCACCATAGCAATAGGTAGGAAAAAAGCATTCAAAATTTCCAATTTTTTTTTCCTTTAGATGGGCTCATGCTCTGTTGCCAAGGCTGGTCTTGAACTTCTGGGCACGTGGACCTATGCACACATGCATTCAAAAATGCACCCATGGACTGGAGAGATGACTTAGTGGTTAAGGCACTTGCCTGCAAAGCCAAAGTACTCAGGTTTGATTGCCCAGGACCCACGTAAGCCAGATGCACAGGTAGTGCATGTGTCTGGAGTTTGTTTGCAGTGGCTGGAGACCTTGGTGCGCCCAGTCTTTCTCTCTCTCTCTCTCTCTCTCTCTCTCTCTCTTTTTTCTCTCTCTTTCTCTTTCTGTCTTTATCTCTGTCTCTCAAATAAATAAATAAAAATAAAAATAAATTTTAAAAAAGAAGAGAGCATGGACATGTCAGGACCTCTTTGCCATTGCAAACCAACTCTGGTTGCATGAGCCACCTTGTGCATCCGGCTTTCTGTGAGTACTAGGGAATTGAACCCTGGCTGATGGGCTTTGTAAATAAGTGTCTTTAACCAGTAAGCCATCTCCCCAACTCCCATTTGGTAGTGTTTTGAAAAGCTAAACACATTTTACCATGTGAGCCAGCTATTCCCCTACACAATATGTACTCAAGAGCAAAGAGGAAAGAAATCTGGTGCCTGAATATCCCCAACACCCTCATTCATTATAATCCTAGACCTGGAAACCACACACATGTTCATAAACAGGTTTATAAGCAATCATGTGATATTCATCCAGCAGAATCCTACTGATAATAAGGACTGAAAACCAAAGATATGTACCAACCCCAAAGACTCTCAAATAAGTATGCTGAGAGGAAGAAACCAAGTGACTTGGGATGACACAGAAAGTACCATGGTGCTGAGAAGAAGCAACAGAGGAGAGCTCAGCACTGAAACATCTTTATCACACCTTCCAAGGCTCAGAGTCCATTGCGGAAGAGGTGGCGCAGGAATATAAGAGCCAAAGGAAGGGTAGGACTCCTTACAATGTGCTCCTCCAGACACAAAATGGCCTGGATATCCATGACCTCACAGTGCCTGAAACTACCTACACAAGACCGGTATAATAGGCGGAAAAGATGATGTTGCAGTCAGGTTCACATTACTAGCAGAAATCACCAGACCAAGAGCAGCTTGTGGGAATAAAAAGGTTTATTTTGGCTTACAGGCTCAGGGGGAAATGCCATGATGGCAGGGGAAAATGATGGCATGAGCAGAGGGTGGACATCATCCCATGGCCAACATAAACTAAACAATAGCAACAGGAGAGTATGCCAAACACTGGCAAGGGGACACTGGCTATAATACCCACAAGCCCATCCCTAATAATGCACTGCCTCCATCAGCAGGGAAACTAGCATTCAGAACACCTAAGTTTATGGGGTACACCTGAATCAAACCATCATATTCTGCCCCTAGCCCCCATAAACTGATATCTATACATGATCTAAAATATAATGTATTCAGTCCAACTTTAAAAGTCCACATAGTTTTTATCAATCCTAATGATGTTCAAACATTCCCATAGTACGAGACCTTTTTTTCTTTAATATTTTTTTTATTTATTTACTTGAGAGTGAGAGAGAGAGAGAGACAGAGAGAATGGGTGCATCAGAGCCTCTAGCTGCCGCACATGAACTCCAGACACATGGTCCACCTTGTGTATCTGGCTTATGTGGGTCCTGGGGAATTGAACCTGAGTCCTTTGGCTTTGCAGACAAATGCCCTAACCTCTAAGCCATCCCTCCAGCCCAGTCCGAGATCTTTTAACTGAACCATAATACAAAAAAAAAAAAAATCCCTCCAAAATCCCTAATGGCACATAATAAACACTCACATTACAAAAGATGGTATTGGGTACAGCAAAGAAATAGTCAACAAACACAAGATTTAAAACAACCGGGGCAAACACCAAACTCTGTAGCTCCAAGTCCAACAACTCTAGCCAGTGACAAATCTCCAAGTCCAGGAATTCTAAACAGCAACAAGTCTCTGGAGTTCCAATTCCACCCTCCAGCTAGGCTACTCACAGTCCTGAAAAATTTCATCCAGGGCTTGCAGCTCTCCTTGGCAGCCATCTCATGTCCCGCATCTTCACTGGGTCCACTGCAACCAATGGTTCCTCCTCCAGGCTCCCTTGGGTCTCCATGCAGGCATCCAGCAAACTTGCTTCACACTGCCCATGGCCATTTCCAAAACACAAGACCATGTTGTTGAATTCCAATGACCCCTCTTTCCTGCATTTCTTATACTCCACAATACCAGGTAGTACCAATTTGTTAATCTGGGGGCGGGGGAGGGGGATAAAGCAGACTTTGAAGAACAGGACTCTCCTTGAGCACTCAGGCCCCTTCAAAAGAATCTACATTCTTCCTATTGTCCCAGTACAAGTCAGCTGGCCCAATCTCAAAGGTTGTAATCTCTCATATAATCACAGCTGAACGGGCAGAAATTACAGCCCAAAGATGTCATGTGGTTGTTTTGTTTGGAGAGGGGTGTGTGTGCAGCTTGATGCAGATGAGGGTCTCAGCTTGTTAAGTACATTGTGAGGAAAGTGGGGAGTGCGCAGGGGACTTCCAGGTGCAGTATTTATAGCTGCCAATGGGAATGGGACAAGCTGGCAGGAACTTAAGAATCAATCTGAGGCCTGAGATGACAGCTCAGAGAGTCCCAATGTGACAAAGCCTGTGGGAGAAGCATAAGTCAGAGAGGCGGGAGGATAACCAGGGCATGAGCAGTAAGCAGAACGAAGCCGAGTGGAGGCACACAGTGCCAGTGGCTGGGGACGGTCAAGCAGAGAAGTGTCCCCAGGCATTGCTGGCAACAAGTTTGATGGAAATAATAGGGACATTTGGGGTGTCTTTGAGAGCAATGGAGCCAATCCTCTCTGTTGGTTGGGCTGTGACCCAAGAGTCAGGGTACTGGACAGTCAGGGTCTTGTACAATTTTCACTGAGCATGAAGTTTCACTGAGAGTGAGGTTTAGAAAGATCTTATTGGGGGCTGGAGAGATGGCTTAGCGGTTAAGGCGTTTGCCTGAAAAGCCAAAGGATGCTGGTTTGATTCTCCAGGACCCACGTAAGCCAGCAGATGCACAAGGGGCACATGCACAAAATGGTGCATACATCTGGAGTTCATTTTCAGTGCAGGAGGCCCTGCTACATCCATACTCACTCTCGTTCTCCCTCTTTCTCTCTCTCTCTAAAATAATATTAATAAAAATATTTTAAAATAATTTAAAATGATCAAATGAAAGACTCATCACAGAACAAAAATCTCTTTAGTCCACAAGTCCTTGCCAATCTTTACTCCCTTGTTCCTTTCACAGTCCAACTTCTGCAAAGAGCTGAACATACTCGCTCTCCCCAAGACGTCTTCACCCTTGTAAGCAGGAAGCTCGCTCTCATCTTTCACTCCTGCCCCTGCCCTTACTGAGGCAGTTTAGTGTTAACAGGGTCACCAAAAGGAAATGTCTTCGAGCTGGTAGGGGAAACTGGTTTATAATTACTCTTTTTTGCTAAAGGGAGTCCTCACAGCCACCAGCTTGCTGGAGGTCAGACATGTCTGAAGCCCCTCCTTTCCTAGAGATCTAAATGGGATCACTTGCTTTCCTAGGGACCTGGCCAAGCACCTAGACACCCAGCATGGGGCCTGGAGTGACCAGCTTAGCCCTTATCCATCCACTCCCATAAAACACTCTAAACTAATCAAGCCAGGTGTGGAGGTGCACCCTTTAATCCCAGTACTCAGGAGGCAGAGATGGGAGGGTCACTGTGAGTTTGAGGGACTCTGGAGTGAGTTCTAGGCCAGCCTGGGCTAGAGTGAGAGCCTACCTTGGGGTGGGGGATGGAGAAACACCCCAGAGTCACCAGATGGATTTTTCACCCTCATGATCTCCAAACTTTCTGCTTTACTTTCCTTAACAGGGTTCTTTTTCCCACATCTGAGAACACTCTCCTGTTGTACAGGACTTCCGCCTTCTTTCTTCCCTTCAGCTCTATAATAAGATCTTTCTTTAAAAAAAAAAATATATTATTTATTTATTTGAGAGAGAAAGAGGTACAGAGAGAGAGAGAGAGAATGGGCGCTCCAGGGTCTCCAGCCCCTGCAAACAAACTCCAGACGCATGCACCATTTTGTGTGTCTGGCTTGATGTGGGTACTGGGGAATTGAGCTGAGGCTATCAAGCTTTGCAAGCAAGGGCCTTTAACCACTGAGCCATATCTCCACATCTGCAGACAAACTTTCTATAATAAACAACATAAGCACAGATGCCCAACGCTCAATAAAACTTTAGCAAATAGAATTTAATAATCTACATAAAGGTTATGTCTTAGCCAAGTCAATTTATCCTAGAAACAGAAGGCTGGTTGAGCATTTAAAAATCAAACAGTGGGGGAGGGAAGGGAAATATCAGGTGTTTTTTTTTTGTATGTAAGTATAAAAGTCAATAAAAAATAATAATTTATTTAAAAAAAAATCAAACAATGGCCTGGCATTGTAGCACATGCCTTTAATCCCAGCGCTTGGGAAGTAGAGGTAAGAGGATTGATGTGAGTTGGAGGCCAGCCTGGGACTACATAGTGAATTCCAGGTCAGCTTGGGCTAGAGCAGAATCCTACCTTGAAAAACAAAACAACAACAAAAAAGTCAAATAATATACTTCACTGTATTAACAAACCCAAATGGAAAAACCACATCACCATAGCAATAGGTAGGAAAAAAGCATTCAAAATTTCCAATTTTTTTTTCCTTTAGATGGGCTCATGCTCTGTTGCCAAGGCTGGTCTTGAACTTCTGGGCACGTGGACCTATGCACACATGCATTCAAAAATGCACCCATGGACTGGAGAGATGGCTTAGTGGTTAAGGCACTTGCCTGCAAAGCCAAAGTACTCAGGTTTGATTGCCCAGGACCCACGTAAGCCAGATGCACAGGTAGTGCATGTGTCTGGAGTTTGTTTGCAGTGGCTGGAGACCTTGGTTTCTCTCTCTCTCTTTCTCTCTCTCTCTCTTCTTTTCTCTCTCTCTTTCTTTTCTGTCTTTATCTCTGTCTCTCAAATAAATAAATAAAAATAAAAATAAATTTTAAAAAAGAAGAGAGCATGGACATGTCAGGACCTCTTTGCCATTGCAAACCAACTCTGGTTGCATGAGCCACCTTGTGCATCCGGCTTTCTGTGAGTACTAGGAATTGAACCCTGGCTGACGGGCTTTGTAAATAAGTGTCTTTAACCAGTAAGCCATCTCCCCAGCTCCCATTTGGTAGTGTTTTGAAAAGCTAAACACATTTTGCCATGTGAGCCAGCTATTCCCTTACACAATATGTACTCAAGAGCAAAGAGGAAAGAAATCTGGTGCCTGAATATCCCCAACACCCTCATTCATTATAATCCTAGACCTGGAAATCACACACATGTTCATAAACAGGTTTATAAGCAATCATGTGATATTCATCCAGCAGAATCCTACTGATAATAAGGACTGAAAACCAAAGATATGTACCAACCCCAAAGACTCTCAAATAAGTATGCTGAGAGGAAGAAACCAAGTGACTTGGGATGACACAGAAAGTACCATGGTGCTGAGAAGAAGCAACAGAGGAGAGCTCAGCACTGAAACATCTTTATCACACCTTCCAAGGCTCAGAGTCCATTGCGGGAAGAGGTGGCGCAGGAATATAAGAGCCAAAGGAAGGGTAGGACTCCTTACAATGTGCTCCTCCAGACACAAAATGGCCTGGATATCCATGACCTCACAGTGCCTGAAACTACCTACACAAGACCTGTATAATAGGCGGAAAAGATGATGTTGCAGTCAGGTTCACATTACTAGCAGAAATCACCAGACCAAGAGCAGCTTGTGGGAATAAAAAGGTTTATTTTGGCTTACAGGCTCAGGGGGAAATGCCATGATGGCAGGGGAAAATGATGGCATGAGCAGAGGGTGGACATCATCCCATGGCCAACATAAACTAAACAATAGCAACAGGAGAGTATGCCAAACACTGGCAAGGGGACACTGGCTATAATACCCACAAGCCCATCCCCTAATAATGCACTGCCTCCATCAGCAGGGAAACTAGCATTCAGAACACCTAAGTTTATGGGGTACACCTGAATCAAACCATCATATTCTGCCCTAGCCCCCATAAACTGATATCTATACATGATATAAAATATAACGTATTCAGTCCAACTTTTAAAAAGTCCACATAGTTTTTATCAATCCTAATGATGTTCAAACATTCCCATAGTACGAGACCTTTTTTTCTTTAATATTTTTATTATTTATTTATTTGAGAGTGAGAGAGAGAGAGAGAGAGAGAATGGGTGCATCAGAGCCTCTAGCTGCCGCACATGAACTCCAGACACATGGGCCACCTTGTGTATCTGGCTTATGTGGGTCCTGGGGAATTGAACCTGAGTCCTTTGGCTTTGCAGACAAATGCCCTAACCTCTAAGCCATCCCTCCAGCCCAGTCCGAGATCTTTTAACTGAACCATAATACAAAAAAAAAAAAAAAAAAAAAAATCCCTCCAAAATCCACAATGGCACATAATAAACACTCACATTACAAAAGATGGTATTGGGTACAGCAAAGAAATAGTCAACAAACACAAGATTTAAAACAACCGGGGCAAACACCAAACTCTGTAGCTCCAAGTCCAACAACTCTAGCCAGTGACAAATCTCCAAGTCCAGGAATTCTAAACAGCAACAAGTCTCTGGAGTTCCAATTCCACCCCTCCAGCTAGGCTACTCACAGTCCTGAAAAACTTCATCCAGGGCTTGCAGCTCTCCTTGGCAGCCATCTCATGTCCCGGCATCTTCACTGGGTCTCCACTGCAACCAATGGTTCCTCCTCCGGGCTCCCTTGGGTCTCCATGCAGGCATCCAGCAAACTTGCTTCACACTGCCCATGGCCATTTCTAAAACACAAGACCATGTTGCAAATTCCATGACCCCCTCTTTCCTGCATTTCTTATACTCCACAATACCAGGTAGAGTACCAATTTGTTAATCCGGGGGCAGGGGGAGGGGAATAAAGCGGACTTTCAAGAACAGGACTCTCCTTGAGCATTCAGGCCCCTTCAAAAGAATCTACATTCTTCCTATTGTCCCAGTGCAAGTCAGCTGGCCCAATCTCAAAGGTTGTAATCTCTCATATAATCACAGCTGAACGGGCAGAAATTACAGCCCAAATATGTCATTTCTGTGGCATATCCCTCTACTCACACCAGTCCACTTCTACACAATGCAACCCTACACAAGTTCTCAGGACATGGACATAAACAGCAAGCTTCTCACACAAACTGCTTCTAGCCCAGTCCAGGAAAAGCTCTTTCTCACCCTCACAAGCCAAACCTCACAGTCCATAGTTCTTACTGCATTCAGGTCTTTCAACTCTAACCAGAACAGTCCATCAAGCTGTACTTACAGCACTGCAAGGCGTCGCTTAGGCCAAGATTTCAAATCCTTACACATTCCTCTTGAAAATCAGCTCCAAAAGGCCAAAGCCACAGAGTCAGGGGTCTAGCAGTAAACCTACTGCTCAGTACCAACATTACTGTTGCAGTCAGGTTCTTATGGCTGTCAGAAATCACCAGACCAAGAGCAACTTGTGAAAAAAAAAAAAAAAAAACGGTTTATTTTTACCAGGCATGGTGGTGCATGCCTTTAATCCCAGCACTCGGGAGGCAGAGGTAGGAGGATCTCCGTGAGTTCGAGGCCACCCTGAGAAGACAGAGTGAATTCCAGGTCAGCCTGGGCTAGTAGAGAGCCTACCTCAAAAACCAAAAACAAACAAACAAACAACAACACTTACAGTATCTCCTTATAGCTTTAGGGTACATAAGGGTTAGGAACAATCTTAGTGGTGAGATGTCAGTGGGAAAAAGTGAACATTAAGATGGGGAACCAAAGGCATTTTTCAGTGTGTGTTTGCATGTGCACACACGTGTGTGCTGAGTTTATGATAAACAGAAAGAAATGACATCTTTCTCAATTGCCCAAACACCCAGAGATTTCATGAGTCACTGAATACTATAATTAATAGGATGTATTCACTTTGCAACAAACATCTACAGCAATCCTTTTGGTCCTCCTCACAATGTTATGGCATTTTATGTCTAGGAGGCTAAGAGTGAGAGATCTTAATTCAGCTGTCCAAAGTTGCACAGCAAGGAAAGGACTGAGCCAGGCTGTGTGGGACTCTGAAATGGCTGGACCAATTCCCTAACGCCTGCCCCTCCCACAGCACTGGGCTTCTCCCTGCAGGCAGCTAGAGCTGGCCAGCTGCAGGCCCCAGGCTGCACGTGGGTGGGTGTTGAGACAATGGACCAAGCCTGTCCAAGTGCTCAGCCCTTCAAGGTTAGCTATTGTGCATGGAGCTATATATAGCAGAGTGTTGGGGAGAAAGAGCAAATAAGATTTACTTTTTGAAAGTTCAAAGGAAGTGGGTCGCTTTATTGGTCCCAGTGGCTTTGCAGGAGGGAATGGAAAGGTCATTGTCCAGGCACTGTTGGAGTGTGGTTGGAAGGCAGAGGTGGCTTTGCCGAGGGACACTTTACTTCACTCAAAATAGAGACTGGCGGTTTCCTGAGTGGGAGGCAGCCTAGGGTGGGAAGGCATATCCAGCCCTGAGGCCTCTCATTCTCCCGGGGAGGGGAGGAACTGCATGCGCCTTGAGGTCTAAGGCTGGGTGGAGAGGACAGACAGGGTGATGAGATGGCTGATGTAGCACTGAGGAGAGCCCCCTGTACAGCGAGTGTGGGTGACAGGCCTCGATGGAGCCTTGGGGGCTGGGTAAGGACAGTGAGAATGGCCAAGTGCTCTCACAGAAAAACTTTCCTTGAGCCAGACGTGGTGGCGCACACCTTTAATCCCAGCACTCGGGAGGCAGAGGTAGGTGGATCGCCGTGAGTTCAAGGCCACCCTGAGACTACAGAGTGAATTCCAGGTCAGCCTGGACCTTACCTCAAAAAAAAAAAAAAAGAAAAAGAAAGAAAGAAAGGAAGGAAGGAAGGAAGGAAGGAAGGAAGGAAGGAAGGAAGGAAGGAAGGAAGGAAGAAACAGAAAAGAAAAGAGAAAAGAAAAGAAAAACTTTCCTTGGCTATGGTCCTGCAGGGAAAACATCTTCAAAGAAAGTAAACCCAGAGAGGTCGTGGTAGAGCATACCATGCTCTGAAGATTTGGGGGGCTACATCCTCGCCTCCTTCTGAATGTTTCTAGTAAGCAGAGGCAGAACAGCACGTCTGGCTCACGTAGGAGCAAAGGGCAGACTGGCAGGATGAACTTGAGCTCATCACCAGTTCCCCATTTAGTATCCTTTGGTTCTTTCCTCAATGTTCCTTTCTTTTCCCTCCTCTCTTCCAACCAACTTCCTTGGCATGGTGACTTCATCCCAGGACAGGGATGGCCACATGGTGATTTGAATGGGGATCTGAATTCTGAATCTCGTTTAGATCCACTGCCCATTCCTGGACCAATGACCATGGGACAATGCCGTCCAGTGGTTCCAGGTCAACCCCACCCAAACTGCTGGGTCAGACTCATTCTCTCGGTGTGTGAGGAGTGAGGGGTTCTTCTCTGAAGAGGTCCTAGCAGACAAAAAGAAAAAAAGTAATATCTAAGGGATACAACACCTCTTCCCTCCACATCTAGAGTTTTGTTGTTCCAAGAGCCACGTGTGGGGGCACACATCTGCAGTCTCAACACTCAGGAGGCAGAGGCAGGGTGATCGTGCATTTAAGGCCAGGCTGGGCAATACAATGAGAGAGACCCTGTCTCACAAAACCAAACCAAACAAGCTGGGTTCTCCCAGCACTGCAGCTCTCTGTCAGCTCCACAGGTACAGTTGACAGCGTCCCAGGACAAGAGACAGAAGCAGATTCTTGGTGTCCATGAATCAGTTCTTGACTCACCCCAAGACAGGGCATAGGAATCAATAAATAACCCCATTTCCATCTCCCACTGTCAACGTGACCTATACTGCTGGCCAGCATTGAGCCTGGCTGTTCACAGTGAGAAACAGTGTGGGAACACACCTTTGTTGTCTGTGCCACTTCCAAGCCGCCATCATCTATTCCTTGTACACTTGTCTATTTCCTAGCCTTGGGTCCGCCTCTAGAGTTATCCCCAGGCAAATAGGTTAGTTGGTGAAGCCCTGCTGACCAGTGGCCAACAGTACGTGACAAAAGAATAAGGCTGAGGCATTCCAGGGTCCTTTAACTCTTCGCATTAGGAGTCATAGAAGAAGAATGAGAGCTTTATCCTGACGTTGAACCTGTTCATATCTTTGGCTCAGCTTTCTTACTCCTAGTGGCTTATCTACCTTACAGAATGCATTATAGTTGTGTGAAAAACAATGTAGGATTTGCCAGGTGTAGTGGTCCACACCTTTAATCCCAGCACTTGGAAGGCCAGCCTGAGACTACAGAGTGAACTCCAGGTCAGCCTGGGCTAGAATAAGACCCTACCTCAAAAAAAACAAAAAACAAAAAAGAAAGAAAGAAAGAGAGAAAGAAAACATAGAATTATGTTCTCTGTTTCTTTTGTTCTTTTTGTTTTCTAAATTACTTATATGTGTGTGAGCAAGAGCGAGGGAGAGAAAGAGGGAGAGAAAGGGCATACCAGGGACTCTTGCCACTGCAAAAAATCACCAGACATTTGCATCATTTTATTTAATTTAATTTATTTATTTATTTGCATCTGGCTTATGTGGGTGGTTTGAGAATTGAACTCAGGCTGGCAATTTTTCCAAGCAAGCACCTTTAACTGTTGAGCCATTTTCCCAGCCCCCTCTCTGTTTCTTTAGTCATGATAACAAACAATGTTGTCACATTTAAGAATTCATGAATTGCCATCTATAATTACCAGGGGTTACTGCAATGTAACCTATTGCAGCTATCAGCGATGCTACTGATTATTAGAAAATGTTAGGGAAAGGTGCCTGCCATGGATGTTTAATTGAAAAAAAATCAAATTGCAAAGAATATTATAGTTGTATTTCATCAAAGGATGTATCAATAAATATTTAGTGCATATCTACTGTATAGACTGAGGCTTTTATTGTGCTGGTTTTCAGTTTTTCACCTGTTTTATTAACTACACAGTGTTTTGTTTGAAACTTAGCTTTTTCCAAAAGTAATCAAAAAAAAAAAAGACAAGGAAAGAAGATTTAGGTAGCTTTTGAAAATTGTTTCTCATTAGTACTTTGAATATCTTATGGAGCATTTACCCCATAAAATTCCTAATTTGAATACTTGACTATCTATGTATATATGTTGTTTTCAGACTGTCATAAACCTATATTACCTTATCTCCTGCCATACTGTTGGCATTTTTACCCGAAGGATGAAATTTTTTTTGAGACAGGGACTCAAGTAGCCTATGCTGGCCTCAAACTCTCTACGTAGCCAAAAATGACCTTGAACCTGATCCTCCTGCCTCTACCTCCCATATCCTGAGATTACAAGTGTGTGCCACCGTACCTGGTTTCATGTGGTGTTAGGAATGGAACCCAGGGCTTCATGAATACTAAATAAGCATTCTACCAAATAAGTTTCATGCCCAGACAGGGTGGAATTATTTCTATGGCCTCGATATCCATGACCTTGCAGTGCCTAGCAATACCTTCACAAGACCCTCATAATAGAAGAAAATATGATGACATCAAATTAAAAGAGAGACTAATGGAGAGAGGGAGGGGATACGATGGAGACTGGAGTTCTAAAGGGGAACAGGGGGGAGGGGAGGGAAATATCATACTTTTTTTTGTATGTAAGTATAGAAGTTGTCAATAAAAAATAAAATAAAATAAAAAAATCAGACTAGTTTATAAACATTACAGAGAGAGAGAGAGAGAGAGCTTGTCCCACCAGCACAGTCCCTTCAGTGACTCTCATCACCCTTAACTTGTTCACTTCCAGAAGCTTCACAGTGTCCTTTGATCTCTGTATTCATCTCTTCTGATGTCACTGCTTTCTTTTGCCAGTGCCCTTGCCCTAGCAATTGTTAACTCTTCCAAACACTCTCTAAGAAGTTGAAGAGTAATATAGGGGAGCAGTTTAGAATGACTCTGAGTCCATAGCTTGCACGTTTTAATAAAAACTTACGAAATGCTCTTCACAAAAGACTTGCATTGAAGAAGAACACACCCTATCATATTTTCCTCAGCCCCACCCCTTGCATGACTGGCCTAAGGATGCGGTCTTTGTAAGGTGCCTGGTTCTTCTGACTCCCTCCCAAAGTCAGTTGACCTCAGAGTCGGGAACAATGAGGTCCTGTATATCTCCAAGAATGTGGTACTCAGGAGCTAAATGCTGACTTTGTTCAGGAACAGAACCAAATATCCCAAAGCAAGACGATCATGGCTGTAGCAACCTGGGGAAAAAGAGATGCTCGAAGCTGGGTCTGAGCCCTGCGGGGAAAAAACAGAGCTGCCTGGTCTAGGGCCTGAGAGATGCTTTCCAGGTACCCCTTCCTGCCCTGGGATGAGGCTCCAGCTGCAACAAGGGCTCCAGGGAGTGGTGAAGGAGAAGCAGAGGGGAGGGGGCACTTAAGTCTTCTGGACTGGGCCAGAGTACCTGAAGAATATCTTACAGACCAGGGCCACCGCAGTTTCCTTCCTGTTATTGTGATTATGGCACTTCTGTTGGTAAACACTGCATACGCTTTTAATATCTGCTCTAATAATACACTCATGCTCTTATACACTATTGCATGTTAAAAATGGAAGGGCTGAAATTTAAAGAAAAATATACAGAGCACCTTCTAGGGGCTGGGGAGATGGCTCTGTGGTTAAAGGCACTTGCTTGCAAAGCCTGCTGGCCTGGGTTCAATTCCCAAACCATCCATGTAAAGCTGGATGGGCATTCATTTGCAGTGATAAGAGATCCTCAAGTGCCATACACATGCACACACGCACGCACACATGTGCAAATAAGTAAGCAAATAAAAAATTTTAAATAATTGTTTTCTGTTTTAGTAAAAAAAAAAAATTATATACTGAGGCAGAAGCAGCACCTGTGGTCCCTGTCCCCTCAGGATCTCTGGCCAAAATATAAATAATTTCTGGAACCTGCAGTTTTCAGTTTGAACAAACAGCCTTATACTAACTCCTATCCCAGTTGGCCACGAGTATTGTTGAGAATACAGAAAAGACCTGTTTCACAATGCCTAGAAAATACCTATAAAAATAAAATATTGGGGGGGGGGAACTGCTGACACTCATGCTTCACCCATGAGACGAGGCACCTCACTTCTTCCAAAGAAGGCAGAAGATGCTTCAGCAAGTTTGCCGTTAGCTTCCAGGTGCTGAGACAAACACTCCACCAGAAACAGCTTATGGGAGAAAGGGGTTTATTTCAGGCTTGCAGCTTTGTGGGTGTGGTAGTTTGAATCAAATCTCCCCCATAAACTCATGTGTTCTGAATGCTTGATCCCTAGCTGGTGGCAATGTGGGAGGTGGAGCCTTGCTGGAGAGGTTGTGTTGTTGGGAGCAGGGTCAGGGGTGTTCTAGCCAGCTCCCCCTTGCCAGAGCCCAGCTCACTCTCCTGCTGCTGTTTTCCACATGCTGTGGCTGAGGTGTCGTCCAGCCTCCGCTCATGCCATGCTTTCCCCTGCCACCATGCAGGTTCCCCTCGAGACTGTAAGCCAAAATAAAATCTTTCCTCCCATCAACTGCTTTTGGTCGGTGTTTCATCCAAGCAACTAGGGTGACTGCAACAGAGGGCACGTTTCATCACGATGGCGAAAGCATGGCAGAGAAGAGGCTGGGCATCAGGTCTTGCCACAGCAGCTGGCAGGAAGCAGCAGGAGTGAGCTGGTTAGCACTGGCAAGCTAGGCTTAAACTTCAAGGGCCGCCAGGCATGGTGGCACATGCCTTTAATCCCAGCACTTGGGAGGCAGAGGTAGGAGGATCGCCGTGAGTTCGAGGCCAGCCTGAGACTACATAGTGAATTCCAGGTCAGCCTGGGCCAGAGTGCGACCTTACCTCAGAAAAAAAAATAAAAAACTTCAAGGGCCACACCTAGTGACACCTCCTGCAGCAAGGTTCCACCCCGCAAATGGCATCCAGCTGGGGACCGGGTATGAGGCTTAATCACATTCACAGGAGGCTATGGGGAACACTTTACATTCAAACTACTACAAGCAAAACCCAATCTCTGGACATTTCTAGCACAGCCGTAAAATCAGGTAGGGATTTCTGAACTCCAGGGGGCTGCCTTTTTGAAATCCTATGAAGAGTCCCATTTCCTCCTCCCTGCCTGCACGTGTTGCTTTACTGGACCAGAGCTTGCATTTCCCAGAAAGAAAGAGGGCAGAGAGGGTAGGATGGGCAAGAGGTGGTGTGCAGAATTTTAGAGTCCTGGGGTCAATGCTCTGGTGGTATCTGATGGACTCCTGTCCTTCATCCGTTCAACCTATCACAGCCAAAATCTGGGAGGCAGGAGAAAATGTACTTTAGAACAAGAGAGGCACATAATCCAGGAGCTACCTGGGGCCCTTATTCCTCCCTTTCATCAAGCCAGAATGACTTTATAACTTTTTATGCTGAGGTTCAAAGAATTTGTCTAAAGGAAAATGGTTCTATTCAGAACCATGACACGGATCACTGCTGTCACTGGGAATCGGGTCATGAGCTAGCCCAGCCACTCACTCTACTGTTGATTAATGAGAAGTTGAGCTGGGCTATTCTTCCATGCATCTGCCCCTGGAGTTCTCGGTGCAGAGCCAAGCAGGGGGTGGGTGGCACCAAGGAACTGTTGAGAGACAAGTAACATGCCAGTGAAGAAAATACAAACCCAGTCAGACCTTGGAAATGTCACAGAAGAACATAACTGAAAATGACTGTGTAAAAGCCAGAACACAATTTTGAAAATCTGTTTGTCACCTTTTAAAAATAAATTATTGACTTACTTATTTGCATACATGTGTGTGTGTTTTGTGTGTGTGTGTCTAGGCATGCCAGGGTCTTCAGCCACTACGAACAAATGCTAGATGTGTGCACTATTTTCTGTATCTGGTTTTACATGGATGCTAGGATATTGAACCCCAGGCCAGCAGGCCTTGCAAGCAAGTATCTTCAACTGCTGAGCCATCTCCCCAGCCCTGTCAAACCCTTTTAATAAACATCACTTCTATGGAGGAGAAAGTCATGTTTAAAAAAAAATAGGCAAGATGAAAACAGATATGGGGGGGTGGCAAGGAAACTTGTATATTAATGGCAAGATTAAAATCATCAAGTTGGAAGCAATAAAAGCTAGATCAATGGCTGGAAAATTAAGTCATTATTATGGAGGCTGAGCCAGTGGTCTTTACAGAGGCAAAGGAAACAGGAACAGCAATAAAGATTATGAGAAAGGAAACGATCTATTCAGAGACTAAATAATGGAGACAAATTCCAAGCCCTATACAGTACCCCAGATAAGAATGAGAATACGTGGGTGCAGAGCCCACGGAACATCATGGGTGAGATACCACAGAGATTAAAAACACTGAGCATGTGACTCAGAAGTAAAACCATGAAGTCAGATGTGGTGGTGAATGCCTTTAATCCCAGCGCAGGGGAGGCCAAGGTAGGAGGATCTCTGTGAGTTTGAGGCCACCCAGAGACTACAAAGTGAAAACCTAAACAACAACAACAACAACAAAAATCAAACATGAAAATTGAAGACAAAAATCCAGGTGTGTGTTTCTCTCCTATCAGGAAGGGCAGAAATTCTTGACACAGACAAGCAGTGACAATGGCAACAAATGGCATCTATGTATGACATAGACGTGTGTTACACAGACACAGAGAAATGTGGATGTGTCAGTGTTTGAAGATTCAAGCCAGCACTGGGGAGACTGAGGCAGGAAGACTACTGTCTTGGATTACATAAGCACGTTTCAGGACAGGTCAGAGCTACCCTGAGAGCATGTCTCAATCCTCGCCTGCAAAAATTGAGGGAGAATTACAAATTTAGAGAATGTCTATAATAGCTATGACAAGAAATAAGAAATAAGTAAGGTCAGGCATGGTGGTACATGCCTTTACTCTCAGCATTCAGGAACTAGAGGTAGGAAGGAGGATTGCTTGTGAGTTCAAGAGCTGTCTGAGATTACAAAGTGAATTCAGGTCAGGCTGGGCTTGAGCAAGACCCTGCCTCAAAAAAAAAAAAAAAAAAAAAGAAGAAGAAGAAGAAGAAGGAAGGAAGGAAGGAAGGAAGGAAGGAAAAGAAGTAAGAAAAAGTAGATGCCCCCCATAAGAAACGTGAGCAAAAATTATAAATTGAAAAGATACAAATGGCTGATACATGCTTGGAAACATTTGACCTCATTAACAATCCAAATATAAATGCATGCTGATGTATAAGTTTTGCTTTTTGTATTTCTGTTTCCAAGTTATGGTTCTTAAGGCGACTGTTGCAGCTGACTTTTGTGTTGCATGGTGGGAAGGTTTTTTTTGTTTGTTTGTTTGTTTGTTTTTCCCTTACTTGGTTTCATTTCACCTTCACTTCCTCCAGGGAGGGAGTTTTGTCTGCTCACCTGAAGCCTGCCATGTCCTCCCATTACAAGTTTTCCCTTACTGCTATTTCTCTCAATCACATGGTGGCAACTTTGTTCACTGACATCCCAGTGAGACTATAATAATACCCTATTATATTATATGATGAGTTTACTTTGGGGTTGGGAGATAGCCCAGGGGTTAAAGATGTCTGCTTGCAAAAGACTACTGGCTTGGGTTCGATTCACCAGCAGCAAGAGAGCCTGGCATGGTCATTTTCTCTCTTCTCTCTCCAGGCTTGCAGTGTGGTCTGACTAGACTTCTGTGAGCTTGAACCTCATTCTATGTCAAAGGTCTGGCGGCACTTTTTTCTGCCCCAGTGCAGAAACAGAAGTGACACTTCCTTCCTCCACAAAGGAGTTGGCTCTTTTCTGGGTCTCAGACAATATCCTCAACACCCACTTCTGAAGTTCACTGCAGACCATGGTTATCTCAAAATACAAAATCAGTCTCTGAATTAGAAAATAGCCAAACCTCACCTCCTGGCATTTGTTGATCCATCCATAGTTCAAAAATGTCACATTCCACCTTAAAGGTGCAAAGGGAAATGGGGTCACTGAGGACTTCGTGGCTTGCATCCAGATGTTTTCTTAGTTCCCCAAACAGTGGGTGATCAGTGTAAACTGAGGTTACGGGACACATTAGAACTATTCAAATTAAGTCAAACCAGGCATAATGGTTCATATCTGTAATCCCAGCCCTTGGGAGGCAGAGGCAGAAGACTCTCAAATCCGAGGCCAGCATGGGCTATGCAATGAAACCTTGTCTAAAAAAAGAAAAAAGAAAAAAAATGACATCAGAGCTGGGGAGATTGGCTCTGCTGGTAAAGTGTTTGCCACACAAGTACAAGTTCCTGATTTCAGATTGAAACAGGGCGGGGGATTAGGGTTCTGGGGTGCTTTCTGGAACTCCAAGCCCTGAGTTCATATCTTCAAAATAACCAAAGAATTGGCTATTCCAGATTCAAGAAAATGATTTTTAAAATGTCACATTTTATTCAGCTCCTACAAAGGAGTGGGGAAGGGAGAAAACTCGGAAGATAAAATGGGGAGAAGAGAGGTACACCACGTGGAGCCCAAAAGTCCATGTAGGCCACGTGGGAAGGTGAAGCATGAAAAAGTTTTAGGGGAAGGTGGCAACGCCTTTAATCCCATGAAAGGTAGGAGGATTTTAAAAGATGACATAGTGACTTCCAGGTCAAAGATTAAACCCTACCTCGAAAAACCAAAAAAAAAAAAAAAAAAGAAAAAAAAAGAAAAAGAAAAAGAAAAAGGATTTTAAAAACATGTGCTTCCAAAAAGATTAAAAGTGAAGACATTAATAAAAGAGAAAAAAAAGTGTCTGTTCCCACCACCCCAGCTGTCAGAGTGGGAGATAGCTCCTACCCATCCGAGAACCCCAGTTCTGGAAAGAAAGAGAAAGAGAGAGAGAAAAAAATGTCCCCACTCTCCATGGATCCAAAGGGATATAGAATTTGTGCCATTCCACCTGGACACATCTACATCAGGTGTCCCAGCCAATCTGCCTAGGCTTAGAGGAGAAATTCACCCCCACCTGGGCAAAATGCACGCTTGACAGAGATCGAATTGGGTGAGATGGGCACTAAATCCCACGATTGACTGGTGCCGGCCGGGCAAGCTGGGATAGGCGTGGTGAGGGGGTGACGTTCTAGGATCCCTCCCTTTGAGGGCCGTCCTGATCCTACCAACTTCAGGAAATTAAATAACTGCCTATTATGGAGCCTCCCACAAGATCCCCAGCACCCACAAAAATGCTGGGTGTGTAGTTCTATAATCCCAGCACTTGGGAGGCACAGATAGGCAGATCCCTGGGGACAAGCTGGCTAGCTAAACCTAGTTACACCTCTGAAAGAAAGCCACAGTGCTTGCCATCCTCCTCCCCCCCCACCCCAGAATTCAGGCTTTGTCACAGTTCCAGCGGAGACAGCTCTCGACCTAGAGGCCCATCAGGCTTAATAAGGGCTCTGAGATGTGAAGGTTTACGTCTCCTTGGGGAGTTTGTTTCTGCTGGGAAACGAGGATTAATATCCCAGGCTTGCCACCTTGTTCTGCGCAAGACTGGACTGTGGGACCCAAAGGTAGGATGCTCTCCCTTATGAACCTGCGACCCACAAAATGCTGCTAAGGGAAAGGACTTTGGCAACAAGGGGAGACGCAGCACAGGCACTTTACATAACAGGGTGAACGATTCCAGGTTGACCCCCAGCTTTTGTTATCTGGTGGGACTTTGGACCACAGCCTTGTTGGTTTCTGAAAACCTGGCCTTGAGCCAAGGGCAAGCCTGAAAGAACTTCTCTGATAGGGCCCACTTCCGGAAGCCCAAAGCTTTGATTGCTTTGCCAAACGCCTTCCCACCCTTGGCAAAGGCTTCCAGCCCAAAGCATGTAGAACAGAGCAGCCGTCTCTGCCACTCTTCCCCTCCCTCCCTCGGGCTGTAGGAGCCCTTCTCACATCTACCCGCCTACTCCCTTTCTTCACTGTCTTCCCAGACCTAAACTTCTAGGGCCCCTTTTGCCCTAAATTTCAGCAGGAAACAAACCAGCAACCAGATGTCTGACTTTTTCACCCCTTTGGCAGGGCTTAGCCATCTTCCCTGTAAACTTCCGGCCTTTCCTCTCTGTTAGATCTTTCTGCTTCTTCACGCTCCATCTCCCTTCAGCCCAGATAGGAACACCCTCCTCCAGAGCAGAAACAAAAGGAGCTGCGAAGTGCTACCAGCATGCAGAGGATTTCTAAGCCCTACCAGCCTATGGGGCTGCTGAGGGTGTGAGAGGGGTGGGCATGGGGAGTGGAGAGGTTAGGTCCGGAGATGCCTCATGATCTGCCATGACATTCAGGTTCAAGGAAGACTAGAGGTTTTACTTATTTTTGGTTTTTCGAGGTAGGGCCTCACTCTGGCTCAGGCTGACCTGGAATTCACTATGTAGTCTCAGGGTGGCCTGGAACTCTCAGCGATCCTCCTACCTCTGCCTCCCGAGTGCTGGGATTAAAGGCTTGTGCCACCACACACGGCTAAGACTAGGGGTTTTAATCAAAGATAGAAGTAATTAAGTATATTTACAACCTTAAGACATACCAAGAAAGAAGAATGTAGTATGGACCTCCCCCCCAAGGTCAATGAGTTCCTAGTTTGAGCCCTCCTCCTCCAAAGCCCCGCCACATGTCCCTGTGGGAGCCCAGTGGAGTCATCCGATGCAAGGCCATGGATGGTGGTAACTACTGGGGAGACCCAAGACTCTTCATGGTGGCAAGACATGACGGATGAGACGGCTCCATCGCACCAGGCCTCGGGGAGCGTTGCTGAGGAAGTGGTGGGGAAAACATGAGTCTTGCTCTCACGGCTAGCCAGAGAAGCTTCTCTTTAGAGATGGCTGTGTTTGTACACTGTGGTGACCCAAAACTCAAAAAAGTGCTGAAGCCAGGCGTGGTGGCACACACCTTCAATCCTGCACTCAGGAAACAGAGGTGGGAGGATCACAGTGAATTTAAAACCATCCAGAGACTACATAATGAATTCCAGGTCAGTCTGGGATAGGACGAGCCCCTACCTCAGAAAAATAAAATAAAATAAAATAATTAAATAAAGGAAGGAATTAAAGAAGGAAGGAAAAAAAGCAAAAAAGAAAAGAGTAAAGAGAAAAACACAGGAAAAAAGGAACCAGAGTCTAAACCTTAATGAGAATGACTTCCAAGAGGGAGGCCTGCTTAGCTTCAGGCTCTGAACAATGAGTTAGCTCAAAAACCAACAATAACAAAAGAAGAAGAAGGAAGAGGAGAAGAAAAAATTTTAAATTAAGAAAATATATTGTATACATGAATAAAATTATTTTGAAAAAATAGGACTGGCAAGATGGCTTAGCAATTAAGGCACTTGCCTATGAAACCTAAGGTCCCAGGGTCAATTCCCTAGTGCCCACGTAAGCTGGATGCACAAGGTGGCACATGCATCTGGAGTTTGTTTGCAGTGACCCTGGCATGCCCATTCTCTCTGCCTCCCCTTCTCAAATAAATAAATAAAATAAATGAATTATCAAAAACTAAAATTGAAATGCTGTGGCACATGCCTTTAATCCCTGCACTTGGCAGGCAGAGGTAGGAGAAGTGATGTGAGTTGGCTGTGGAGAGCTCAGCACTGAGTGAGACATCTCTATCACTCCCTCCAAAGCTTGGGGACACTGCAGAAAAGGGGATAAGGAAAAAAAAAAAAGTAAGAGCCACAGAGTGAGGAGGAGTACATTGGGACACTGTCCTCCAGATAGGGACATTCATGACCTCACCGAGGATGTCATTATCCCCGCACGACCTGCACAATATTGAGCCCATCAACATTATGACACAAATGATGAAGGAGACCAAAGAGAATGAGACATCAAAACAGAAGGACTGCTTGAAACGAGGATGCGACTCAGTGGAAGAGGTGGGGGGAACACAAGAGGATATAATGGGAGGAATGTGATCAATTTACAATTAGGTCCAGGCCTTAAAATTCTCGATAAGATAAAAAGAAATACAAGTGCGGGTGTTCTTGCATCAAAGTATTTGAGTGTGAGAAAAAAAAAATTGGCAAAGGCAGCATTCTCAGCTGTAGGAGTAATAAGAGCCCCAGATCTTCCTGATTTTATATTCAAAGAGGGCTTGGAAACTCACTCAGGGAAACTGAGGCCCTGATGGAGTGGGAAAGACTTGCTTGGGTCTGTTGCTGGATGGCGGAGTAGGGGCCCAGCTCAGGGACTCATTCCTGGCTCTTTGAGATGGTGACAGGCTGGGTTTTAGCCAGTTGACCTTCTCTGCCCACTTTCCTGCTCTTGGGATGGTCAGCTGGGCCTCTCTCTCACTCTGATCAATAGCAGCCGGTCAGAAGACAGCATTGTCCTGGGAATGCATTTCCCTGTCCTGTGTTGACTGGCCACCTAATAAACACTTGGAGCTGGGAAAGGCTGGAGCCTTGGTTTTTTTTAAGGCTGGCCTTGAACTCATGATCTTCTTCCTGACCCAAACTCCCAAATGCTGGCTGGCTTTTAAATTTATTATTTATTTATTTATTTATTTATTTATTTATTTATTTATTTATTTCTGAGAGAGAGAGAGACTGAGACGACAGAGAAAGCATGGGCATGCCTGGGCCTCTGGCTGCTGCAGTGAACTCCAGACACATGTGCCACTTTGCACATCTGGCTTTATATGGGTTGTGGGGAATCGAGCCCAGACCTTTCACTGCTGAGAACTCTTTCAAGTGTCTCTACCAGCAAGGAGTAACTTCTCCCTGGAAGCAGGCGGGAAGCCTTCCAAATGGGACTTTCGGGAGTGCTCACTTCACTGCTTAAACTCCTGCACCAGCCTCCCCCACCATCCTGACTTCTTCCACATAAGCTGGTCTCTACTCATCTTGACCCCTACTTTCCATTTTATACAAGTGTGGTTTTGCTGACATCACCACTGGTCTGGGTGGTGCTTTGGTTTCTTCACCTCTAAAATGGGAATAAAGTTCTTATCAGTCACAGTTTCCCTGAGGTCCATAACCAGGGGCTTTATCACCGACATCTTCAGTCGTTCACTTCAGAAAATGGAAATGTTTCTTCTAGAAAAAATTAAAGAAAGAAGCTGGATATGGTGGCGCACGCCTTTAATCCCAGAGCTTGGGAGGCAGAGGTAGGAGGATCAATGTGAGTTCAAGGCCACCCTGAGACTACATAGTGAATTCCAGGTCAGCTTGGGCTAGAGTGAGAACCTACCTCAGGTATTAAAATTAAAAAAAAAAAAAAAAAAAGAAGGAAGGAAGGAAGGAGGGAGGAAGGGAGGGAAGGAAGAAGGGAGGGAAGGGAAGGGAAGGAAAAAAAAGAGAAGAAAACAGGAAAAGAGGAACCAGAATCTAATGTGAATGCATCCCAAAAGGGGGCCTATTAGCTTCAGGCTCTGAACAATGAGTTAACTGAAAGCAGTAAGGAGAAAAAATAGCAGACTCTCATAAACCCACAGGCCAACCAGCAGTTCAATTTCTGGCCATTGATTAAGAGCCATGCTTCCTAGCCAACCAGAATGTCAATGGCTTCTGAAAACAATTACCTAGGGAATCCCAAGCCGCAGGCAAGGACTGACTTGCTGTGCAGCTCCGTGAAGGGGCTGGGAGCCACTCAGAGTAGCATCCAGTGGTGTTTCAAACCTTGGGAATAGCCTGTGCTTTGAGGACATATGTAAGACTGAAGGACATGTCTCCAAGACATACCTTTAACTGAGGTATCCTGTCAAAGTCCCAAAGTCAAACAACTTATTTTATATTTCAGTGACTTCAGACCTACGGTAATCGTGTAGCAAATGAGTGCTCTCTATCTGGCCTCCCACACTACCAAGTTTTGAGCATCAAATGAGATAATTTTCTGGGAAAGAAGAGATGAAAATAGGAGAGCTTGGTGGAATGACCTGAGTTATTAAACTGCCTAGGTTAACAGAAATTAAACTCAGAAAACAATTCATATCTTGTGAAATTGATTAATCATTAAGTATAATTTTTTTAAAGTTAGGATATATATACATATATGAAATATATGCAAATATAAGGTAATTGGAATGGGAGCACTGACAGCAAGCATTGCTTTTGAGCTATTCTTTCCAGAACAGTCTTATCTTGTAGCAACTTGCCCAAGCTGCCAACCTGAGGCCCAGTTGGGGCTTGTGCTTTTTTTTTTTTTTCCTAATTATTTCTGGTCACATGGATTGAACATTCATTCTGACCATAGCTGTCTTGCATATAGAAAGAGGACTGGGTTAGGTCAATAGAACAGCAGGGAGTTTCAAAGACAAAAATGATTGACAGCACAGCTGAGATCTAACCATGGAGATGGCATTTTCAGTGGCTCTGAAAAAAATCACACTGCATTGGAAGCTTATGGTATGCGTGTTCACTCCCATGCAGGGTCCAGGAGGGATGCAATGTTATCTTCAGTCCACAGGAGGGAATTCCTGTCTGGTACTGAAACATGTAATCAAAAGGCTATGGCTAGGAAGCTAGGCGTGGTGGCGCACGCCTTTAATCCCAGCACTCGGGACGCAGAGGTAGGAGGATCACCGAGAGTTCGAGGCCACCCTGAGACTACATAGTTAATTCCAGGTCAGCCTGGACCAGAGTGAGACCCTGCCTCGCAAAACCAAAAAAAAAAAAAAAAAAGGCTATGGCTAGGGAGGTGTTAAGTCCTGAGGAGGGGAGTGCTATATCATGCCCACCAAACCGACTTCTAAATACATATGTTTATGCCCTTGTATTAATGTTACTCTCACGTTTAATTAGAGAAGCTTCTCTTTTTAGATGATATTGACCACTGGGATGACTTAAAACTTACCGCGATGCTGAGAAGTGACAGCGGAGTAAGTGTTTAGCACTAAGTGAAACATCTCTATCATGTCCTCCAAAGCTCAGGGACCATTGTGGAAAAGGTGACCGCAAGAATGTTAAGAGCCAAAGGAAGGGGAGGAGCGCTTTGCAATACTGTCTTCCAGACACAGAGTGGCCATGGTATTCATGACCTCACAGTAGGCACTGCCTACATAAGAGCTGCGTAATAGAAGAGGGAAAATTGATGATATCAAAATAGAAGAAAGGCTAGTTGGAAAAAAAAGGGATTCAGTAAAGGAGGAATTTGAGAAGAGGAAACGGGAGAGTGGTGAGAGAGGGTTATGACCATAACATGTCATCTATATGTATGAATCTTACCAATAAAAAATTAATAAAAATGACACTTGCAGTGAACCTTTGTGTGTGTGTATGCACATGTTCATATGTGTGTGGGCACAGGTATATGTGTGCAGGTGAAGAAGGTACATGTGTGTTGTGTACATGTGGAGGACAGCTTTGGCTGCCGTTCCTCAGATGGCATTCACTTTTTTGTTGGTTTGTTTTTGTTTTTGTTTTTCATGGTAGCGTCTCACTGTAGCTCAGGCTCACCTGGAATTCACTATGTAGTCTCAGGGTGGCCTCGAACTCATGGTGATTCTCCTACCTCTGCCTCCCGAATGCTGGGATTAAAGGCTACCACACCCGGCTGCATTCACTTGTTTTGAGGCAGGGTCTTTCACTGGTTTAGAGCTCACCTAATTAGGCTAATCTGGCTGCCCAGTGGGTCCCAGGGATTTGCCTGTCTCTATGTGTCCAAAGCTGGAATTACAAGTGCATCACACTGCCTAGCTCTTTAAAATACATTTTGCTGAAGAGGGGAAGAAAAAATTGTAAGAGCCACAGGTTGAGACATCATGCCCAGAGGCATTCCCCCCCCCCAAATAACTGACTGCTGCTCCCACAATGCATAAACCACAACCCCATGGGGAATACCTGCAACTCCACTGAGGAGCATCCTCAGTGGAATAGGGGCAGGGACAAGGGAAAAGAGGGTACCAACACATGATGTATCCATATGAAACATCTTGTTAATAATAATAATAAAAATATTTTATTTATTTGTTTATTTACTTGAGGGGGGAGAGAGAGAGATAGAGGCAGAGAGAGAGAGAATGGGTTTACCAGGACCTCCAGCCACTGAAAACAAACTCCAGACCATATGTGCGATCTTGTGCATTTGGCTTATGTGGGTCCTGGGGAGTTGAACCTTGGTCCTTTGGCTTTGCAGATAAGCACATTAACTGATAAGCCATCTCTCCAGCCTCTGGCTTTTCATATACATATATATATAAATATGGGTTCTCAGCATCAAACTCAAGCACTTTAACAACAATGCTATCTCCCCAGTCCCTCAGGAAGCCTTTGATCTGCCCTGGTATAGGAAACTGAGGCGTGTGTGTATTGGGGATAGGGCTGTACTAGTGAAGGAATATTGACTATCTATGAAGAAAAAAATAAATGGTATGTTCCTTTGTAAAAGAGGAAGCTTTACATGGCATCTCCCCCACCCTCACTATCTCTGCCCTCCCCTAGCCTGCTTCTGCCTGTCTCTCTAGGGTTTCTCAGAAATTCCCTTCAGATCATCTCATCATTCACACACAGCCTTTGCAGGGCGGGATGACAGGTGCTGAGAGATGTCCACCATCCTGTGCTGCACAGAAATCCCATGGCAATGGCAGGAATGGAGCCTGCCAGCTGTGTTTAAGCATGCCCTTCCCTAAAGGCAAGGACAACATGAAAGCACTCCAAATGACTCACCGCTGCTAGGAGTGAAAATTGGCACAACCTTTCTAGAGTGCATTTGGCAGTATTTCTCAAAACGAAACACGCACCTACCCTTTAACTCCATCCTTATTTTCAGGACGCTGTTCTGCAGAAACATGCACACGCATGCACAGAGGCACAGGCACGAGCTTGCTCATTATCGATGCCAGAAATGGGAGAACTGGGAATAGCTCAGGTTCACATCCACATGCATGCAGGTGCCAGACCACTCACTACCTCAGCCTCGTAATAGCAAAACAGAGGCAGATGAAGCAACCCCCCCCCCCACCCCGCTCTGGGAGATGCTTAATGTCACACTGAGACAATTGAGTGTCAGCTTTCGCTTCACATACACATTGAGGACAGAGTAGATTGCAAAGTGTTAGGTGTAGTGAGAATTTTTGATAGTGTTAGAAATGAGTCTAGAGGTGGAGAATGCCCACATAATCTTCAGTGGATTGGCAAGGCAATGTGTACTTCTGCAGAAGAGTGCGTAGCTTTTTAAAGAGTTCAGACAAGTGAGCACACACGCAGGCAGGGTCCCGGGAATTACTCTAAGTCAGTTCGACCTCACAGTCCCACACGATTGGCTAAAATATAAAAACAATGTAGTTTCTAGGGCAAACCTAGAGGAATGTAAGCTTTCACCACACGCAGAAATAGAAGCTTTGGTTTCAAGGATGGTTGACTCTTTTGGTCTCAAGGACAGCTGACACAGGAAGAGGAGCTTCCCACAGAATGGCGTTCTTCCAGCATTTTCTTTCTCTTATTTATTTTAAAAAGGTTAGATTCATATATTCCCTCTCTCCCAACCCATTCCACTGGGGCCCTCCTCAGTAGGGTTATTGGTATTCCCTGTGGGGAAGTTTCTCTACCTTTTTAACCTGTTGACAGAAAAGACACAAATCTCCTTCATATTCCACATAATAGCGTGGAAGCCAGACCTGTCTGAATATTTGCAGAACCAAGTCATGTTGGAAGCGGAGGACTGGGGGGAGGCAAAGGGACTCTCCACCTTTCTGTATGATTTATGTTTGATTTCTTTTGATAAAAAATAGACTAATTTGGTGGACTGGAGAGATGGTTTAGCAGATAAGGCACCTTCCTGCAAAGCCAAAGGACCCCAGTTCGACTCCCCAGGACCCACATAAGCCAGATGCTTAAGGTGTTGCATGTTTTTGGAGTTCATCTGCAGCAGTTGGAAGCCCTGAAGAGCCCATTCTCTCTCTCTCTCTCTCTCTCTCTCTCTCACACACACTTTTAAATAAATAAATAAATAAATAATTTTTAAAATATATGAATTTTGAGTTTTTTGAATAAAAACTAGAAAGGGTGTTTAAGGAAACACAAATTAACACACTTGAAAGTAAATAAACCCAAGAAATATGACTATGTAGGTATATGCATGGCCCTCAGGCTATGCAGAGAGGAGGGTTTTTTTGTTTGTGTGTGTGTGTGTGTGTGTGTGTGTGTGTTTGTGTATTCTCTTGTGGGATCCTTGATGGTCAGGGCTCTGGTTTCCCAAGGAGGGCTAGAAACATCAACCACCAGATCGTCTCTGTTGCTCATCTAGAGAGGATTCTTTGACTCACAGCAGAGAGCAGTGGCCAGTGTCTGGGTGCAAGGCCAGTCCTCTTCATTTCTTTTCCCAGGGACCTGGAACACAGAGTCTGTGGTCCTACCTGGCTCCCCTTTGAGATCAGATCTGGGTCTGAGCCAGCAGAGGAAAGGATTCCAAGGATCCCTATCCTTTGCCCAGGCTGGGATCTCTGAACAGTAATTCTTCCTTTCTTTTCAGCCTTCTTGGCTTTCCTAGAAAACCTTTCACATGTCCTCCATCCCCCCTAAGTGTGTGCTCAGGGTAAGCTGAATGGAGGTGCCCCCAATTGGGGTACTGTCTTGAAATTACAAAAACTGACTCTTGCATTTGGTGACCCAAGAGTGGGCTAGCTGCTTTTCAGAGCAGAGCCTGCAAGGAAAACTGACCTGTGGACTTAACAAGGGCTCGCTCACTGCTGCTGTGGCTTCTGCTGCAGCTCTGACATTCCTGTGGCTGTGGGTCCTGCTCATGGGCACTCATTGATGTTTTTATTGAACAGCAAAAAAATTTGTACATAATTGGTATTATATGATCAAAAGACAGGCAACACATGAATGAGGGGCAAGGAATTTTGACTCCAAATAATTCTTTAAACATTTGTTAAAGGAAGGAACTTAGGGGTATGACCTGTTGGACTCTGTTGACCCAGAACTCACACACGCTGTTCACAAACGCAATGTTGCTTTCAAAAATCCTGTGGCCAATTCATTACTTTTAACACGTCTGTTGTTTTCAGTGTACGGTTAATATTTCTCGGCATATAATCAATCACCGAGGAAGTAGGGCAAGGCGCATAGCTTAAGCTGTCAGCAGGTCTTAACAATCCTTGTCAATATTGGTCACCGGTGCTGTTCAAGCTAATGGTAAAGTAATGCAGAGGAGATCTAGACACCTTGCTGTAAGCAGGTTACATGCTTAGATGACCAACTTCAGGGCAAGTTACAAGAGAGTAACTTAGGGCTGGAGAGATGGCTTAGTGTTTAAGGCACTTGCCTGCGAGCCTAAGGACAAAGGTTCAATTCTCCAGGACCCACATAAGCCAGATGCCCAAGGTAGTGCATGAGTCTGGAGTTTGTTTGCAGTGGCTAGAGGCCCTGGCTCACCCATATTCTTTCTCTCTCTCTCTCTCTCTCTCTCTCTCTCTCTCTCTCTCTTTCTCTCTGTTTCTGTGAGTCTGTATCTCTTTCTCTCAAGTAAGTAAATACATAAATAAAAATTTTAAAAGATAAAAACTTAGCAGAGAAAGCATCTTCACTACAATATTTTCATAACAGTTTTTTTGGTCAAGTCCATAAGAAGTGTTTCCACAGTTTTTGCCATAATTCATTCTCACAGTTCATTCTTATAGTTCATTCCCAGAGAGGTGTCATTCATTCAGGGAAGTAGAGAGCTGAGCAGACCATCCCATCCGCAGCTCCTCACATTCATTCAGGGAAGTAGAGGACTGAGCAGGCCGTCCACAGCTTCCTTTCCAGCTGTGGTAAAGATGTCTCAGTCCAGGAAGTCAGAAATTCATTCCTCACAGTTACAGAAGCTAAGGAAGTCCAAAACAGAGGGCCCCAGCAGATCCCATGGTGAGAGTTGTTTCTTGTAGATGGCACCTTCTGTGTGTCCACATAAGGTGGAAGGAGGGGAAAAAATCTCTCTTGGGCCAGGTGTGGTGGTGCACACCTTTAATCCCAGCACTGGGGAGGCAGAGGTAAGAGGATCGCTGTCAGTTCAAGGCTACCCTGAGACTACATAGTGAATTCCAGGTCAGCCTGGACTAGAGTGAAACCTTATCTCGGAAAAAAAAAAAATCTCTCTTGGACTGTGTTGATGGCACTGATCCCATTCCTGAGGGTGGAGCATAATAACCATTTGGAAGCATCTTCCAGAGGTCCCTCCGCTTCATAACATCGCTTGGAGGGAAAGAAGGAATCAGCATGTGAATTTTGCAGGGGGACATTCTACCTAAAGCATCTGGCTCTCACATATGGGTGGGCTGAGCAGAGTTCTTCCCAGCGGGAGATCAGCAACAGCTCCGGACAGATCCACCACCATTTTCAGTCCATTCTGAGAAACAGGGCCTGAGCGCCTCTTGATTCAGTGAAATCCCCTGGACCTAGGGGAAATGTGGGAATTCTGGTTTCCTTAATCCTGACACACAGTTGAGAACGTCCACCAACTGTAGTGCTGTTTCAGATCAAAGGCCTTGAGCTGTCTCATCAGAGGCTTCCTCACATTGAGAAGACTTATAGAGTGTCAGGTGGCATAGCCTTTAATATTTAGAAAGCCACCTCATGGAAAAAGCCATCAGAACCATTCCGTGGATTCCAGAGAATATACACCTCATCCAATAATGTCACTAACTATAGGAGAGGACTTTTTTTTTTAATTCACTGTAAAGAATTTCCTTTTTTCACTTTTTTTTATTAGATATGGACATATTTAGTATGTAAACAACACATGTTGGTACTTTCCTTTCCCTCTTCCTTGCCCCTTTTCTGATGAGGCCTTTCTCATTGGGGATGCAGGTCAACCCCATGGGGATTGTGGGTCATGCTTTATGTGTGTGTGGGGGGGTGTGGAAGAGGCAATGTCTCTGGGAAAAATGTCCCAACTTGTGGCTCCAACAATCTTTCTGCCCCCTCTTCCGCAAAATTCCGAGCCATGCTGGGAGCATCTTAAGTCTACTTCAGTGATGGGCACTCAGGAGCCTCTGGATCTCTGGTTTGTAGGTGTTGAATGGCCTCAGTGTCTATCTCCTTCACCCTTGTGCTGGTATCAGGTTCACTAAGACAGCAGAACACTCTCATTTTCCCAATTCCTCTTGGTTTCAGCTGGGGCCAGGGTGGATGCACTGGGTCATTTATCTCCTCAGGTTCAGCTCCCATCTGAAAAAGAGAAGCATATTCTCCAACAGAGAATGAAGCCAGCACCAGTTAAATGGGTTAACCATTATTAATTTAGAGAGAATTAAAAGGATGTAGAACCCTCATATAGTCTAAGGTTAGTGGGAGCTTGACAATGGAAAGCAGAATCATTATCTGGATATGATTCTGACTTGTTTCCCAGTTCCAGATATGGTTTCCTTTCCACTGAGGAGATCTGTTAGCCAATCCAAGAACAGTTGGTTACCCACCATGGCTGTGTGCCACTATTGCACTTGAGTGAGCATCATATCAAGTTGTTTGCTTCTGAGTCACTTAGACTTTGAGTTGCTCAGACAGATGATGGCCACTTTCCCCTGGTAGCTCATATAGTGCCTTCTAGCACTAGATGGGCTAATTGTCTGGGGACTGGCTCTCCTCCGGATTCCAGCCAGGTCTCTCCATGGTCCATGCCAACAATATATGGTGTCTGCAGCAATAGGGTCTTGCCATTAACCTCTGGTGGGTAATCAAATGCTCTGACAGAAGTCTGTCTTGTTTGTTTTGGGAGATCTAGGAGGTCTCTCTGATCAACAGCTCATTGTGGATGTAAACCACATCCTGGAACAGGGAATTACAGGCCAGTACCAAGGGAAAAGAAAAAATAAAAAGAGAAGAAAGAAAAACAGGAGAAATTTGAGGTTAGATTTTTGTCTTACCCTCTTCAGGGCCCTTCAATTCAGGTGCTCCCCCTAAGGTCCTCTTGAGGGTTTCACCTTGTAGTCTAACTTCCAGAATATAGGATTCTATGGTACTAGTTCAATTTAGGTTCAGTTTTGTGTTCTCCTCCTACCCTCCCCCAAGCCCTACTCTCCCTATTGTCCAAGCCTCAAGATGCTGTTCAGATCTGTCAGCCACTCGGGCTGATCCAGGTTAGGATCTGCAGATGAGTGAGATCATGCAATAGCTGTCTTTCTGTGATTGTGTGAGTTCACTTAGAATGATCGGTCCAAGGTTAACCATTTTTCTACAAATTTCAATGTGCCATTTTTTCTTACAGCTGAGTAGAATTCCATCGTGTAGATATACCACATCTTTGTTATCCATTCATTCAATGATGGGCACCTGTGTTGATTCCAGTTTTTAGCTATTATGAATTGAGCAGCTATAAATATGGTTGAGCAAATAGCTCTGAACTGAGATGTGGAGCTTTTAGGGTGAATGCCCAGTAAGGGAATAACAGGGTCTGGTGGTAACTCTATAGTCATCCTTTTCAGGAGTCTCCATATGGATTTCCATAGTGGTTGTACCAGCTTACATTCCCACCAACAGTGAATGAGTGTTCTTTTTTCTCCATACCCTCGCCAACATTCATTGTCATTTGATTTTTTAATGTTTGCTATCCTTACCGGGGTGAGGTGGAATCTCATAATTGTTTTAATTTGCATTTCCCGAATGGTTAGGGATGTTGAACATTTTCTTAAGTGTGTGTTAGCCATTTGTAATTCTTCCTCTGAGAAATCTCTATTTAGTTCTTTGCTCCACTTTTAGAGTGGGTTGTTTGATTTTTTTTTTTATTGTTTAGTTTTTTAAGTTCTTTGTAGATTTTCTGTATTAGGCTTCTGTCAGTGGTATAGCTGGCAAAGATTTTTCTCCCATTCAGTGGGTAATCTATTGGCTCTGCTTATGGTATGTTTGTCTGTGCAAAGGTTTTTAGCTTCATGAGATCCCATTGGCTGAGTGCCTGTTTAATTTCCTGGGCTACTGGGGTTTTGTTCAGGAAGTCTTTTCCAGTCCTATAGCATGGAGAGTGCCTCCTATTTCTTTTTTTCCAGTACTTGAAGAGTTTCAAGCCTTATATTGAGGTCTGTTTGGACTTGATTTTTGTGTATGGAGAGATGAGTGGATCTAATTTCATTTTTCTACATATGGTCATCCAATTTGTCCAACACCAATTGTTGAAGATGCTGTCTTTTCTCCAGTCTACATTATTGGAAACTTTGTCAAATATCAAGCAGATGTAGTTACTTGGCCTAAGGTCTGGGTCTTCAATTCTGTTTAATTGGTCTATGTTTCTGTTTTTATTCTAGTACCAGGCTGTTTTTGTCACTATGGCTTTGTAATATAGCTTCAGATCAGATATGATGATACCGCCAGAGGTGTTTTTTGTTACTGAGGATATGTTTGGATATCCAAGGCCTTCTGCCATTCCATATTAATTTTGAGATCATTTTTTCAATCTCTGTGAAGAATGATGCTGGTATTTTTATTGATATTGCATTAAATCTGTATATTGCTTTTGGTAGACTTGCCATTTTCACAATATTAATTCTACCTATCCAGGAGCATGGGAGTACTTTCCATCTTCTCAAGTCCTCCTCTGTTTCTTGAGTGTTTTTATGCTTTCATTATATAGGTCTTTCACATCCTTGGTTAGTGTTATTCCAAGGTATTTAATTATTTTGTTGCTATTGAAAATGGGACAGCCTCACTGATTTCTTTCTCTGTATATTTGTCCTTTGCATATAGAAAAGCTACTGAATTTTGTGCATTGATTTTGTATCCTGCCACTTTGCTGAAGGAACTTAACACCTTTAGAAGTTTTGAGATGGAGACTTTTGGGTCACTTATATATACGATCATGTCATCTGCAAGTAGGGCTAACTTGACTTCTTCCTTGCCAATTTGCATCCCTTTTATTTCTTCTGTCTTTTTTAAACAAATATATTTTATTTATTAATTGATTTGAGAGAGAGAAAGAGGCAGAGAGAGAGAGAGAATGAGCACTCCAGAGCCTCCAGCCACTGCAAACAAACTCCAGATGCATGTGCCCCCTTGTGCATCTGGCTTATGTGGGTCCTGGAGAATTGAACTGGCTATTAATGATAGTGGAGTATTGAAGACTCCGACTATGATGGTGTTGATGTTTATTCCTGTTTTATTGTTGAGTAGATTTTGTTTTATAAACTGTAGTGCACCTGTGTTTGGCACATATATATTTATGATTATGATGTGCTCATGTTGGATCATTCCCTTGATGAGTAAGAAGTGGCCTTCTTTGTCCTTTTTGATTACTTTTGATTTGAAGTCTATTTTATCAGATATTAATATAGCAACACCCTCCTGTTTTTTATTTCTATTTGTTTGGAATATCATTTTCCAACCTTTCACCCTGAGGAGGTGTCTATCTTTAGTGGTGACGTGGGTTTCTTGAAGACAGCAGATAGAAGGGTCCACTTTTTTGATCCATCCTGATAACCTATGTGTTTTTTGATGGTTGAATTAAGACCATTAATATTTAAGGCTATTACTATGAGGTTTGAATTAATCCTGCCATGATGAGGGGTTTTATAGGGTTTGGTGCTTTCTTGCGTTTTGTACTATTTTGAGCCTGGTCTATTTTGGTTATTGTGATCTTCTTCTTGTTGGTTCTTGAGATTGGCTGATCTCTTTGTTTTTGTTGTTAAGAGTTTTAACTATGATGTGTCTTGGAGAGTTTCTTCTTTGGTCCTGTCTGTTTGGTGTTCTGTGGGCTTCTTGTATCTGGATGGGCCTCTTTTTTGAGAGAATCAGAAAATTTTCTTCAATAATTTTATTGAATATGGTCTTTATGTCTCTGGCCTGGATTTCCTCTCCTTCTGGTATACCCGTGATCCAGATGTTTGGTCATTTTAGGGTGTCCCACAGTTACCTCATATTCTGTTCACTTGACTTTTTTGAACTTAGCAAAGTTTTTGGCCTCCTGATCAGTTTCTTCTGTCTCATCTTCCAGGTCAGAAGTCCTGTCTTCCACATGAGTGACTCTGTTGGTGAGGGGTTCTAGATAGATTTTTATAACTTCTATTTGATTCTTGTTTTCTGTTGTGTTATTTTGCATCATGTCCATCTCTTTTTTGAGGTACGACGTCAATTCGTGTTCTGATTTTCTTGATGCTTCCTGGAGTTCATTCTTGCATTTGATCAAGTCTTCATTAAGCTTAATCAATTGGTTGTTGAGCTCTTCCATTTCTTGACTTACCTTCAATTTATTCATTATCTCTTTGGAGGGTTCTAACGTTTTCTTCAATCAGGTTCAGCTTACTGTCAAAAGCTGAACGCTCTAGGAGATGATTCTGTTCAATTGCATTGATACAATTGTTGGTTCTTTGATGGTTTGCTTCTAGTTCAGCGATTTTTTTTTTAATCAGTCTCATTGGTCATTGTGTTTTCACTTGGGGAATGAATTTCTGTTGCTTTCTCTATGATTTCATTGGCGTCTTCCATTGTAGGACTAGGCATCCTTGGTGGAGATCTCTCAGTTTTTTAACTTTCATTGGCCTTTTTGCATTGTTGTCTACCCTTTTTAAGAAGACTCTGTATTTTATTGAGGAGGAAGCAGGCAAGTGCTTTAACCACTGAGCCATCTCTCCAGCCCCCAAAACTACTTTTTTTAAAGATGAAGCAATGAGTGATGCTCATTCCCAGTACTACACTGAGGTGTGGCTTTCATGAGCAGCAGACCACAGTTGCTTGTAGATGACAAGTACCTGACCAGGGTGTTCAGAGGAGGGTCACTGCCTAGTTTTTCAACAGGATGGCAAAAAGGTGAGGGGGGAGAAATGGAAGCTCCGTGTGTTCTTTGCCTAGCTTGCATCCTGTTACAGAGCAGCGACAGCTTTCCTCACAGGGTGTCTACTTGGATCCCCAGGCTTCTCTTCCTTTTCCCATAAATCCAAGTTAACATCTCTACCTAAGAAACTGAATCCCCCATGACTTTCAGAGTTACTCAAATCTCTGAAGTTCAGAAATGACTCTCAACTTATGAATAAGCTAGGTTTTAAAAATTGTCAGATCTGGACTGTTCTCAGCATTATAAGGCATTAATGTTTGGGGCATTAGATTCAGACAGTTAGCCCTATCCCTTAAAAGTATAATTTGGGGGGGGGAGGGCTGGAGAGGTAGCTTAATGGTTAAGGTGCTTGCCTATGAAGCCTAAGGACCTAGATTCAATTTCCCAGTACCCAAGAAAGCCATATGCACAAGGTGGTGCATGCATCTGGAGTTCATTTTGCAATGGTTGGAGGCCCTGGCACACCCTTTCTCTCTCTCTATCTGCCTCTTTTTTGCTTTCAAATAAGTAAATAAAATATTAAAAAATACTCACCCCAAGTGTAATTTTGTGGGCTAGAGAGATGACTCAGCAGTTTAGGCACTTGCTTGCAAAGGCTAATGATCTGGGTTCCGTGTCCCAATACCCACATAAAGCCAGATGCACAAAAGTGGCACATGCATCTGGAGTTTGTTTGCAGAGGCTAGAGGCGCTGGTGCGCCCATTCTCCCACTCCCCTCTTTCAAATAAATACATTAAAATATTTTTTAAAAGTTAATTTTGGGGGCTGGGAAATGGCATTTTTACCTGCAAAGCCTAAGGACCTGGGTTTGATTCCCCAGGACCCATGTAAGCCAGATGCACAAGGGGGCACATGCATCTGGAGTTTATTTGCAGTGGCTGGAGGCCCTGGCATGCCCATTTGCTCTTTCTCTCTGCCTCTCTCTCTCTCTCTCTTTCTCTCTCTCTCTCTCTCAAATAAATAAATAAAATATCTTCAGTCCAATTAGGGATCAGTTGGTTTAGGCTAAATGTATACATTATTCCCACCAAACTGCCCTGAAAGCACTACACTTAATGTTCATAGTCACATATTAATGCTACTCTCACTTCTGGTTAGAGAAGCTTCTCCTTTCATATGGCGATGACCACTGGGATCACCCAAAAGGCAACATAGTGCGGAGAAGAAGGGAAGGGGAGTGTCCAGCACTGAAACATCTCTGACACACCCTCCAAGGCTCAGAGTCCATTGTGGAAGAGGGGGCGGAAAGAATGCAAGAGCCAAAGGAAGGGTATGACTCCTTACAATGCAACTGTTCAGACAGAAATTGGCCTCGATATCCATGACCTTGCAGTGCCTAGCAATACCTTCGCAAGACCCTCATAATGGGAGAAAAAGATGATGACATCAAATTAAAAGAGAGACTAATGGAGAGAGGGAGGGGATATGATGGAGAATAGAGTTCTGAAGGGGAATGGGGTAGGGGAGGTAAATATCATGGTTTGTTGTCTGTAAGTATAGAAGTTGTCAATAAAAAAATTTAAAAAAAGAAGGTGAAATGAAAAATAAATAAATAAATAAATAAATAAATAAATAAATAAATATCTTTTTAAAAAGTTAATTTGGGGCATAGCATGGTGATGTATACCTATAATACCAGCTGTGGCGGTTTGAATGAGACTTTCCCTGTGGCCTCATGCACTTTGAATAATTTGTCCCCAGGTGGTGGTACTTTGGGAGGTGGTGCCTTGCTAGAGGAGGTGTGACACTGGGGGTGGGAGAAGATCTTGGGATTTATTGGCCAAACCTGCCAGTGCTAGCTAGCTCACTCTTGCTGCTGCTTCCTGGCTGCTGTGGCAAGATGTGATACCCAGCTCCTGTTTTCCCCACCATGATGAAATGTCCCCTCCAGACTGTACACTGAAACACACCCTTTCCTCCCATCAGCTGCTTCCAGTCAGGTGTTTTGTCCTAGCAATGAGAAGGTCACTATACCAGCAGCTACTCCAGAGGTGGAGTTAGCAGTCTCTGGGTCTGACCCCGACCTGGGCTACTGTAGTAAGGCCCTGTCTGAAGAAGGAAGGGGAGGAAGGAGGAGGAGAACAGTAGGGAGGAAAGGGTGAAGGAGAAGGGGTAATGAGAAGGAAAGAGAGAAGGAAGGGAAGGAAAGAATAGGAGGAGGAGAAGGTAAGTAGAGAAGAGGGGGAAGAGAAGGAGGAGGAGAGGGAGGACGAGGGGAAGAGAAGGACTCTTAAGCCGATGGCCTCTTCATATTGCTTTGGTTGCCAGCCTTAGTTTTCTCATCTGTAGAACAGGGGTAATAACAATATTCTCCACATATACTCAAATTCTTGTTAAAATTTCTGTCATTTGCTGTCTTACAGCCATAGATGATTCCTTGTTTAATGTCACTGGTCACTTTAAGGCCTGGGTGCAGAATTTGGTGGCTGCTCAAATTATGTATCTAGAAAAACTCGTCTGGGGCCTGCAGAAATGGCTTAGCAGTTAAGGTGTTTGCCTGCAAAGCCAAAGGACTCAGGTTTGATTCCCCAGGACTCATGTAAGTCAGGTGCACAAGGCGAATCTGGAATTTGTTTGCAGTGACTGGAGGCCTTGGCATGCCCATTTCTCTCTTTCTCTCTCTCTCTTCCTCTGCCTCTCTCTCAAATAAATAAGTTGTTTTTAAAAAAGAAAAACTCCTCTGGTAGCTGTCAGACAGCAAGGAATATGGCTGTCTTCCATGGACAGACATTTTAGGAAGTACATTCTGGGGATGTTATCTTATGTAGAGGACTCCTTTGTGGTCCAGACAGTTGGGAGGGAGGGAGGGCTATCTCCCTAGCACTGCACATGAGCCCCGCTGAAAGGAACACATTCCTCTAGGAGAGGTGGGACCAGAGTGGCTCACAGCATGGGGACGTGTCCCTGGCCTCAGCTCGCTGCTATGGAGGAGGGAGAAGGGGGCAGCCACAGCCTTCGTGAACATAGCAGGCAAGGGAAACCCACGAACATCATATTGGGTCTAGCAAGAATTGGGTGGTCTGTTTGTGGCATGGGGGATTCTAGGAAGGAGAGGCTATGAGGCCATTGTCCTCAGCATCTTACTGCTGTCTGTCAGCCTGGTTTTTGCCCATCATCCTGGCTCCCTGAAGCCAGACAAGGTCCAGAGGTCTGTAGATCACCAGGGCCAGGAAGTAGAGGTTTGTTTCCCTAGGACCTACATAAGCCAGATGCACAAGATAGGACATGCGTCTGGAGTTTGTTTGCAGCGGCTGGAGGCCCTGGCATGCCCATTCTTTCTCTCCCTCTCAAATAAATTTATTTATTTATTTATTTATTTATTTATTTATTTATTTATTTATTATTTAAGAGAGAGATAAAGAGCCAGAGAAAAAGAGGGTGGGGAGGGAGAGAGAGAGAATGGGCATGCCAGGGCCTCCAGCCACTGCAAACGAACTCCAGACGCATGCGCCCCTTGTGCATCTGGCCTACATGGATTCTGGGGAATCAAACCAGGGTACTTTGACTTTGCAGGCAAATGCCCTAACCAGCCCAATGAAAATATTTTTAAAACAGAGGCGCATGAGGGGCAAGCATACGGTCTAAGGGAAGTGGGGGGAGAAGATACTATGGAAGGAACAGAAAGAAGGCCAGTGTGGATGGGCTCAGAATGCAGAGGAAGGAAGTGAGGGACTGTGTGGTAGAGATGGGAGCCATAAGGATGCTCTAACAGCAACTGGAATTCTTTTGAAGGATTTGAATTTGGGGGGTGGGGTGCAGAGAGATTCAACAAGACAATATTAGCATTTTGAAATGCTACTCTGTCTACTGTGTGCAAGACACATTCCAAGGATCAAGGGGGATATAGCATGTAGACCTTTTGGACAGAACACCAAGTACTGAGGGGTTGGGGGGGCAGAGAAAAATGTGGATGGAGATGAGGAAGAGGACAGTGAGGGAGAAAAAAAAAAATTCATCTGGAAATACACATTGACCATCAGGGCGACAACTACTACTGCTAACACATACACACACACACACACACACACACACACACTTCCACTGCTCATTGTACGTTAAATACATGGAGGGTGAATGCATTGAGGTTGAAGGATTCCTCACAAGGCTGAATCCCTTTCTTGGCTAAGGAGTCAGTCCTTTGTGGAGGGAGACACAGAGTGAAGTTGATTCACGTGTCTGCTATTTAAAAAAAACAACGAGAAATTAAGATGACGAGGGTCTGCATAAACATAACAAAAAAAAGCGCACTAGATGGTCTAGCTTAATCCATGTTGTTTTCACTGAGCAGGAATCTAAACTTTCAAACTGTCTGGTTCAATACCCTTCGGGCTTTCTTCAGCCTTCTGGACAGTCTTCCTTCCTCAGGAAACCCAGTCTATTGCCCATGGCTCAAACTCCCAGACCATTTCTTTCTTTCTACCCAAAGAGCTTGACTCTTCTCTCTTCCATATAAAACCACCCTCACAGACCCCCAAGTCCTTCCCCTGTGATTGACTCAGAAGGCATTTCCTGATCCCATCCCCACCTGACCTGCAGCCTGCAGACTTCTGTCTGTAGGCAGAGTCCTCTTTACACACTTCCTGACTCCCAAGCCTAGTCTTCCTTCACACAGTCCTCCTTCCTGGTTTGAGCCTTCACCCCACAATTTTATTTTGTTTATCTTGGATCAACCTCAAAACGCCTCTGGACAGACTTCCCAGGCTGTGAGTACATGGGCAGGAAATAAGTAGGAATCTCTGAAGACTCTCCCGCCCAGCGAGAGCAGCAGCAAGCCTTCATTACCCAGCCCATGTCTTCATCCACCTCTGACACCCTAGCAAAAGCCAGACCCACGGTCCTGCCCAGGACACGGAAGAACACTGTGAGTGTGAAGATGCTCTCCTTGGACCACTTGAGAGCTCAATGGACTGTGGAGCAGAGCTACTCACCAGTACCCCTAAGTCTTAAGGGAACAACGCGTGTGTGTTTGGGGGGGTGGGGTGGGGGTGGGATTTCTGAAAAATCAACAAACAAGCTATGACTTCCTATTGCTACAAGGCTGGCTAGAAACCTCAAAAGTGAATACCAGGAATGTGGTGATATGATGAGTGGAGAGATATAAAACGTTTAGCACAGGGGCTGGAGAAATGTCCCAGCCGTTAAGGGTGTTTGACTGCAAAGCCTGACCAACCAGATTGGATTTCCCAGTACCTATGTACAGCCAGATGCATGGAGGTGCATGCATCTGGGGTTTGTTTGCAGAGGTAGGAGGCACTGGCATGTCCATACGCTCTTCTCTCTGTGTCTTCCTCTCTCTCTCTTTCTCGCTCTCAGCTCTCTCTTTTTCCTTCAAATAAATAAAGAAAAATACTATTTTAAAAAGAAAAAGTTGAACACTGCCAAAGATGCTCAGAAGAATCAAGTGGGTGTTTGGGGATTGTCATGGGCAGAATAGAGATGAAACAAGTTGCATCTATGTCTTTTTGACTTGATTGCATTCCACAAGAGCAGGGCCCCTGAAAGTTTTTGCTCCTTAAGCCATTCCCAGTGTCTAGCCTAGGGACTGGGCCATAATAGACATAACAAATGTTTGTTGAGTTGATAAATGAATCAGAAAAGAAGTTGCAATCATGACACCCTAGATCAATACTGAGAATTGACTGGTAGTAGTCAGTTTCTGACTGCTGGGGAAAAAAAACACCTGGCCAGAGGCAGCTGATGGGAAGAAATGTTTGTTCAAATGGTTATTTGGGGCTTATAGTTATGAGGAGAAGTTTCTTCATAGTGAGAAAAGAATGGCAGAACAGGAAATTGGCTCACATCTTCATACATCAGCAGTAGAGCAGACAGTAAGAATGAGCTAGGTCTGGCAAGAGGGAGCTGGGCTATACTACCCCCAAAGCCTGCCCCCAGCAACACACCTCCTCTAGTGAGGCTCTGCCTCCAAAATAGCCACCAGCTGGGAATCAAGTATTCAAAACACACAAGCTGTGGAGGACATTTCATTCAAACCACCATGCGACTGAAGGAAGAAATGGGGAGGGAGGCTCAAGGAAAGAGGTTGACACTCTTTTTATCTTATAACTTTACCTCTGAATTTTCATTATTTTTCATTGGCAAATAGAAGACTAGATAGAATAATTTCTTGACATACAATAGAGTCTCATCCAGCAATCATAAGCAAGTAAATAAGTAGTTTATCTTATCTCATATGAGAAACAGATTTCTCCCCACCTTGGGTCCGGAATCTAGAAGCAGTCCCCAGATAGTTCTTGCTCTGACATTGGATATGTTGGAGCCAGGACCACATTGGAGCAAATTCTTGATTCTGATGCTGAAACCACAAGTTTAACAAATAACACAGGGGAAGCACTTTATGCTATAGGTAAAGCATTTCTGAACAGAACCCAATAGCACAGGAAATAGCCCAAGAATTGACAAAGGAGATACATGAAACTGAAAAGCTTGTGGACAGCAAGAGAGACGGTGCACAGAGTGATCAGACAGCCTACAGATGGGGAAATCTTTGCCAGCTATTCTTCACTCAAGGGGTTACTATCTAGAGTATATAAGGAACTGTGGGGCTGGAGAAATAAATGGCTTAGTGGTTAACTCACTTGCCTGTGAAACCTCACGACCCAGGTTCAATTCCCCACGACCCACATAAACCAGATGCACAAGGTGGTACTTGTGTCTGGAGTTTGTTTGCAGCAGCTAGAGGCCCTGGTGTACCTATTTTCTTTCTATATATATGTTTCACTCTTTCTTTCTTTTAAAATAAATAAATATATTTTAGAAAAGAAAAACAACAGCCAGGTGTGGTGGCACACACCTTTAATCCCAGCACTTGGGAGGGAGAATTGCTATGAGTTCAAGGCCACCCTGAGAGTACTTAGTGAATTCCAGGTCAGCCTGGGCTATGGCAAGACCCTACCTCAAAAAAAAAAAAAAAAAAAAAAAAAAAAAAAAAAAGAGAGAGAGAGAGAGAATGTGAAATTCAAACAACAAAAAAATCCAAACTGCCAGTCAATCAATGAGCCAATGAACTGAACCTACAGTTCCAAAAGAATAAATATAAATGACCAATAAATACTTTTAAAAGTGTTCCCCATCCTCAGCCATCAAGGAAATAACTAAACCTACTTTGAGGTTCCGTGTCACCCCAGTGAGCATGGCTATATCAAGAAAACAAATGACAACAAATGTGGGTGAGGATGTGAGGCAAATGCTGGTAAGAATGTGAGGCAAGGATAATTCTGACTCTCTGCTGGTGGGGTATAAACTGGTGCATCCACTATGGAAACTTAGCGTGGAGACTTCTCAAAAAAAATCCAAAAATAGAATTAGCACATGATCCAGCTCTGCTACTCCTGGGCATATATCCAAAGCACACTACACCCCACCATGAAGATACTTGCACATCTGTTTTTTTACTTTCTTTTTTTCCAATTGCAAGGAAATAGAATCAATTTAAATGTCCACCAACAGGTGAACAATAATTAAAATGTGGTACATATACACAATGGAATTTTATTCAGCTCTAAAGGAAAATGAAAGTATAGGGCTAGAGAGATTGCTCAGTGGTAGCTGGGCGTGGTGGCACATGCCTTTAATCCCAGCACTTGGGAGGCAGAGGTAGGAGGATCACTGTGAGTTCACTGCCAACCTGAGAGTACAAAGTGAATTCCAGGCCAGTTTAGCCTAGGCTAGAGTGGGACCCTACCTCAAAACAAACAAACAAACAAACAAACAAACAAACAAAGCAAAACAAAAACAAGAAAAAAGTGTTCAACACAGGTAGGGGAGTTAGCTGAGCACTACACATACACACACACACACACACACACAGAGAGAGAGAGAGAGAGAGAGAGAGAGTGAGTGGTTAATGGTGCTTGCTCCCAAGTTTACCATCTTGGGTTCAATCCCCAGCAATTCACTTAAAGTTTGACAGGCATTTGTTTGCAGTGGCAAGAAATCCCAGCATGTGCCTCCCCAATATGTGCAAATAAGTAATTTTCAAAAGAAAAACAAAATTAGCATAAAAATGGATGGAACTGGCAAATATTCTATTAAGTAAGGTAGCCCAGGCATAGAGAAACAAACACAGCATATTCTGTCTCATACAGGGATCCTAGCCTCTGACTGTTAAATACGTGTATCTATGTGGGAGTGAGAGTGGGGCCAGGAAACTAGAGAGAGGCCTATGGGACTAGGAAAAATAGCCATTAAGGAATGTGGGGAAAGATAATAGAACACACCAGATATTAAAGAAGGCAAGAGGAACATTAGAGGCAGAAGGATACAGTGGGGAAAGGGGATGGAGGTAAGAGCAGAGGGGTCAACCAAAACTAAGCAAATGTCATAGGGAAACTTATTACTATGTGTGTGTGTGTGTGTGTGTGTGTGTGTGTGTGTGTGTGTATTTATCTAACGACAAAAAAAATCTCAATTCTTTGGGACAGGGACTTGTGACAGTCTTAGTTTGGTTTGTCAAAGTTTGAATTTTAGTTTTCAGCCCACAGGGCTGCCATGCTATGCAAAGTCAGGTCCACTGCATTGCCTAGCGCGGCTCTTCTCTGCCATGGAAACCGTACACGCCATGACTTGAAGCCAGAGCGGAGGAGCTTAACTGATTTGATTCATCGGTACAGATCACCTCTAATGTGGCACATTAGTAACACCCCATTTTGTCAATGATACGTTCACAGAAGCATTAGTCACTATGCAAACAGAATGAACAGGTTTTCGTACACTGCAAGATAAACATGTTGGAACACTGACTCGATTCAGCCAGGGCCTTGTGAACTTGCTCAGGGGGCCTTTACCTGGCTGTTAGAATAAGTACAGTTTTATGACCTACTCACTTGCTCTGTATGACTTTGCCACCACCGAGTCACGTGGATTCGGGTTACACATGGTGATTATGTGCGTTGACACATTTATTTACTTATTCTCTTGTTTAGTAACCTATTATTGTCCCAGCTCAGTTTACAGAGCATTGTGGTTCCCTAACAGTTTTCACATAAAAAACATTCTTATTGAAGTGTAAAAGTTTATTGTGGCCCTGTGTCTCACTGAGTCAAGAGGGCAGGCAGGACTGTGCAGTGGTTAGAGCAGGATGTGGGAAGGTAGGCAAACCTGGATGTAAATTTTAGCTCGGTTGTTGACTATCTGTATAAACTCAAGAATTGGCTTAGCTTCTGGAGCCTTAATTGTGACACAGTTATGAAACCCCTCACCATTTTACATCGTATGCCTCTTCCTTTTAATGCACCTCCCACAATGCCAAGCACGGAGATCATTAAGGGATGGAGAGATTGTTCAGTGGTAAAAGGTACTTTCTAGCAAACCCTGATGGTCTGGGTTTGATTCCTCGGTATCCATGTAAAGCCAGAGGCACAAAGTGGCACATGTGTCTGGAGTTTGTTTGCAGTGGCAAGAGACCCTAATGCATCCATTTTCTCTGTCTCTCTCTCTCTAAATATAAATAATACACAACACCCTCATAATAGGAAGAAAAGATGATGACATCAAAATAAAAAGAGACAAATTGAGAGGGGGAGGGGATATGATGGAGGGTGGATATGTGAAGGGGAAAGTGGGAGAAGGGAGGGAATTATCATAGTTTATAGTCTATAATTATGGAAGTTGACAATAAAAAAGGTTAATAAAAAAAAGAAAAATTCATTGAGGACCAGCCACCAGGTTTCATGAAGGCAAAAGGGAAGGATATGGCTTGAGAAGGAAAGATGGCTACAGGCGGGGGCATTTCCTACAGAGAGGTTACTGGGAAGACAGGTGTGTTGTTGGAATGGGATGGCCACCTGGGAACTGGGAACAGTGTGGGTAGCAAAGAGACCAGTTTAGTGACAAGGGAAATGAGACCACCATTTGGAGGATAGGAGAACAGATGGAAGCGTTTGGTGTGTAGGAAATAGAACAGGTGAAATTTTCTAGAATGTTCTCAGTGAGGAATAAACTCTGTGACCAATGCATTGCAAACAAATTTTGTTATAGCCTCCGAGTATTAGCAAAGCATTTTGCAAACACCAATTCTTTTATTAATTTTTTTTACTTGGGCTAGAGAGATGGCTTAGCGGTTGAGGTGCTTGCCTATGAAGCCTAAGGACCCAGGTTCGATTCCCCAGGACCCACGTAAGCCAGATACAGAAGGTGGCCCGTGCACCTGGAGTTCGTTTGTAGTGACTAGAGGCCCTGATATGCCCATTCTCTCTCTCTCTCTCTCTCTCTCTCTCTCCCTCTTTCTCTTTCAAATAAATTGTGTGTGTGTGTGTGTGTGTGTGTGTGTGTGTGCACACGCGTGGACGTGCACCAGGATCTACAAATGAATGTAACCAGCTTGACATGGGTACTAGGGAAATAATCACAGGCCAGCAGGCTTTGCCCTCAAGTGCCTTTAACTACTGAGCCATCTGCCTGGCCCTAAACAATCTTTTCTTTCCTGTTGCTTAGTTGTAAATCCATACAGGCCTCAGAAATGTGTGCATTCATAACAGCCAGTTCTTTTCTGAGTTGTGCCATAGTTTCTTCATTAAAAGAAAAAAAGAGGGTAATAATGATCATGTTAGTAATTGTAACTGGATTATAAGGTTACTGTGACATTTCATGAAATATGGAAGGCATATGCCCTGTAGTTAGCATAAAGTAAGTGCTTTGTCAATATTAGCTATTGTGTATATATGCAAGGAGAGATGTCTGGCAAGATGGTACCTCAGCTTAGGAATTACAGTCCTTTCTGATTCACAGAGTTCAAGTCATTTCAACTTATTTTGGCATTTCTGCTAGAGTTTGGATTTTCCCAATAGATGTGCATCATTCTTATAAAAACTGTGAAGCTATAAAGATTTTTAAAAATATGTTATGTTCTAAAGTGGAATGGGGGAGAGGAGGGAAATATCATGTGTTTTGTATGTAAGTATAGACGTTGTCAATAAAAAATAATAATTAAAAATATGTGTTATGTAGGATGTGTGTGTATGTGGGGATTTTTGTTGTTGTTTTGAGACAGGGTCTCATTATGTGGCCCTGGCTGGCCTTGAACTTATGATCCTCCTAGTTCAGCTTTCTGAGGGTTGAGATTACAAGTGTATACCACATATTAGGTCCTGAAGTTGTTGTTGTTTTTTTAACCCATACATAACAGTCAAATATTTGGGGAAGAAAGAGATAATTCTGCTTATAATAAGCTTGTAAATGGTCATACCTAATTGTGTAACCCTTTAGTACTAGAACCTCCACTTTAAAAAAAGATTCTTACTCTACATTTTTTATGATTGGTCTATTATTCATGAAAACGTCTTGCCAAACAAGGAGCCCTTTCACTGTGAGAAAGGTCTCCCCCACAGTGACCAGTTTGGTTTGGTTTATTGATTTAAAGTGACAGATTTTGATGTTCTGGTTTCTAGATCTTACATAAAGTGTTTTACGTGAAGGATCTTGCAGACATTGGCTCAGGAGACTGTGGGCTTTTGGGAGAACAGGGCAATTTTGTATTCCAGCTGCTTAGCACAGTGCCCTGCACCAAGTAGGTACTGCATGCACACTTTGATACTGCATTTGAATAAGTGCAGGAAAGCAGGCTAGACCCAAGGGCTGCGTTTCTGCTGGGAGAAAAGGAGAGTCGTGTCCTTGTCCATAGTAATTGAAGGCCTTCGGAACACTAGGCCCCAATCTGAGAGTTAAGGATTCAGTTCTAAAGAGGAGCTTAATTACAGTGGGGGAGTCCAGACTTTGATCAAGTCTTGACATGTGAGAAATGAAGGCCAGCAGGGGAAAAGCTGGCTGCTCTGGAGTATATACTGGAGAGACCCAATCTAGAAGTGATGGAGTGAGATGGAGAGAGCGAGTGAGCGATCAGATGTGGGTAGGTAAGGCTTTTTTTGTAGGAAAGAGGCTTTTGAGCTGGGATGCAAGGTTGATGAGAAGGAAGACAACTCATAAGTGTTAGGCACAGCATTTCAGAAGTTTTCTAAGTGGAAAGCTAGGAGCCGTGTACACAAAGATTCTGCTTTGCAGAAGATCTTGCTGCATGTGAGAAGCAGAAAGAAGGTCCATGGGAGAATGTTAGAAATGCAGGGACTGGGGCTGCCGAGATTGCTCAGTGGTTAAGGCACTTGCTTGCCAAGCTTAATGGCCCAGATCTGATTCCCCAGTACCCATGTAAAGTCAGATGCACAGAGTGGCCCATGCATCTGGAGTTCATCTCCCTGGGATACCCATTCTCTCTTTCTGTCTGTCTGTCTGTCTCTATCTCTGCTTGCAAATAAAAAATACACATATATGTGTCAGGGTCTATATCCCTGCTGAACCACCCTAGGGGGTTTTGAATTCTATCTTAAATGCAGTGGGAAGGGCTTGAAGCGCTTTAATTCAAGGATAATGATAATTGATTTAAATTTTCAACATGTGATCAGGACAGAGTGAGGCTGAGTGAAAGCAGGAGATAGTCTGGGGAACATGACAGTGACCTGTACCTAGCAAGGTTATCTTTGGCAATGGGCATGGAGACAAGTGAACAGATTTGACAATGTTTTCAGGTAGAACAAGGAAGAACTGATACTAGATTGTTATGAAAGGGTGGGGCTAGGCAGATAGCTCAATAGTCAAAGGCATTTGCTTACAAAGCCTGACGCAGGTCAGAGTTCAATTCCCCAGTTCTCATGCATGGTAGTTTGAATAGATGGCCCCCAATATAGTCAGTATTTTATTAGTTTATAGTTTGCATCTGCAGCCACCTGGCTGGAGGTAGTGTCTCTGGGTGGATATTAAGGTGTGGTGGTAGGTTTGAGATTTCAATCTAAAGATATGCAAAGTGTGCCTAGTTGGAGTTCCTGATGTGTGCTGTGCTGTGTGGCTTTTGGCTTGTGGCTTCTCTCTGTGTGTTTGGTTCTGTGAAGGCAGGCCAGCTTCTTCTACCATTATGGAACTTCCCCTGGATCTGTCAGCTTCAATAAATCCCTTCCTCCATAACTGTGCCTGGTCCGGAAGTTCATCTCAGTGAACCTGAAGCTGTCTGTTACACCATGTAAAGTGGCACATGCATCTGGACTTTGCAGCAGCAGGAGGTTCTAACACACCCGCTCATTCTGTCAAATAAATAAATAGATAAATGAATATTTAAAAAAGAAAGAAAGTGGAAGAACAATGCTATCTCACCCCATAACTTTATTGAATAGTAGGCACTGTCCTCCTTATTCCAACATTCTGTCTCCCAACCTCTGTTTGCGGTTCTGTATCTCAGCCATTGGACACATTCAGTTTTACTTGTTTTCATATTTTTAAAAATACTTTGTCTGCTTTGCCCAATATCTTGCTCCTGGTGTCCAAAATATGCTTGGCACATGGTAGGTATTCAACTAATGTTTCCCGTCTTATTGAGGTGAGGAATCAATTAACCTAATGATGAGAACTCCTCATGGGTGATTCTAAGTCCTGTCCCATTAACAATCAATAGAAACCATTACAGGAGGTTAGGAGGGTATTTGAATGTAGCTAGTGGAGGCACAAAGTTAGGAACTGTTGGATTAGGGCTGTTAATTAGCACTTGCCTGTATAGATCCCTGGGTTTGATTCTAGCATGCATATGAATTGTTTGCAATGAATGGTACCAGAAGCCTAGGAAAGAAAGAGATTTCCTGCTATAGTGAAAAGGGAAGACAATCTATTATCCTTTAAAAAAATTTGTAGGGGAGAGAATAATCATGGTTTATTGTACGGAAGTAGTCAATTTTAAAAATGTCAAAAAAAGTGTGTGTGTGTGTGTGTGTGTGTGTGTGTGTGTGTAGGGGCAGAGCACATGTACCATGGCACACACGTGGGGATCAGAGGGCACCTGTCGGTTGGTCCTCGCATGTCTGCCTCATCTGAGGCAGAGTCTCTTGTTTTGGATTCTCCATCTGCTGGTCTCTGCTGCACTCTCCTCCCATCTCACAGTGACAGTGTGCGGGGATTACAGAAGCCCACCATGGCTTCTAGCTTGTAAAAGGAGATCTGGGGATTGAGTATGGGTACTCCAGCTTGACCAGGGAGTGATTTATTCATGGAACCATCTCACCAGCCCTAAGATTTTTCTTTCTTTTCTTTTCTTTTCTTTTCTTTTCTTTTCTTTTCTTTTCTTTTCTTTTCTTTTCTGACAACAGTTTCTGACCTTTCAGGTAGAAATGAATACTGTCAAAACAAATTGCTCTCTGTTTGGACTTGAGGCCCACTCCACAAGAGGGAATTCATGCCTGGTACTGAAAACCTAATCAAAAGCCTATGGTGGGGAGAACCTAAGCCCTAGGGGGAAACTACTCCTGTTGTTTGTCTACCAATGAATATATTATTCCTGCCAAACTGCCCTCTAAATACTTATGTTTAGGCCCATATATTAATACTACTCTTCCCTTTGGTTAGAGAAGCTTTCTCTGTTCAGATGGTGGTGGCCACTAGTGTGACTCAAAACTCACCAAAGTGCTGAGAAGTGACAGTGGCGTAGTCAGCATTAAGTGAGACATCTCTATCACACCCTCCAAGACTCAAGGACCATTCAGAAGAGGTTGCAGAAAGAATGTAAGAGTCAAAGGAAGAGGGGTCTGCTTACTTACTTACTTAGTTTCTTACTTAGTGTCTTTTAGACACTAAGTGGCCTTGATATTCATGACCTCACAGTGGCTGACTACCTACACAAGACTTGCATAATAGGGTGAAAAGTGATGACATCAAAATAGAAGGGAGACTAGTTGGAAAGAAGTGGTTCAGTGGAGGAGGGGAGAGGCAAGAGGGGACAAAGTAGGGTGGTAGGAGGGGATTATGGTCATGATATATTGTCTATGCATGGAGGTTGTCAATAAAAACTTAAAAATATAAAATAAAATACGGCTTAAATCTAAAAAAAAGACCACCCACTTGTATATGTCAGGCACTGTTCTGAGTATCTTACAAGTCTCTACGCATTAAGAATAATTCTACTAAGTTGCTGCTACTGTTATTTCCATTTGAAAGACGAGGATAAGGAAGTGATCTGGCTAAGCAACTTGTTCAGGGTCATGCAGGTAGTTAAGTCAGATGGTCCAAACCAAGAACTCTGGTTTCAGAGTTCTTATCATTGAGATTTCATGCCGGTTTCTTAGAGGATGCAAACCTTTTGTCTCTTTCCCCAATTCCATAACATTCCCAGATTTTCACTTGCTTTTCTGGATTTGCGGTGAGGTATATGGGTGGCTTGGTTCCTCTGAGTCCTGGTCTCTGAGGATGTAAACTGAGAAAACAGGATCATGGAAGTTTGTGGAGTTAACTTGAGAAGGGGGAGGGGTGTTCACTGTTGGGAGAAACAGATGCTCTTTAAATCAGGAAGCAACGAATGTTCACTCCAAGCCCTGCTTTAGAAAGCCTCTTTGTTTTATGACTCTGGGTGCAAGCAACCCTTTTAATTTTGTGTTTTGGATTCCAGCCACAGGAGGCCTTCTTTAATGTAGCAGATGGCTGGAGACAGACACGCCAGGTTCCTACACTCTATTAAGCAGCCTTTCTCAGAGAGGAATCTCCAAATATGTAGATCTGACAAAGGAGAGAGGATAACTTAACATAGACACAAGTCATGTACCATGTGTAAGGCAACCACTGCCTTAAGCATCTGCAAACATGCGGCGGTCAGGAAACCATTAGGGATTCTGTTGAAAGCTATGGGCTTTTTGTTCCTCAGAAAGTTTGCTCCTAGGGATGTACACAAAACCGTGCACGGCAGTTCTGGGGCTCATGGAGTCCCTGCTCTTATCCTTAAAGCTTCAAGAGTCGGCGGCCATCAGATTCCTGGGCTTTGAGACAGCTGCTGTTCTTTTACTTGTCTTTGCTTAGTGTATTCTCATTTTGCTTCTGGGTTATGAAAATAAAAGAGATTTGTCTGTGCATTTTTTTTGTTTGGTTTGGTTTGGTTTTGAGACAGGGTCTCAATCTAGCCCAGCCTGTCCAGGAACTCACTCTTTAATCCCACCTGACCTCAAACTCAGGGTGATCCTCCAACCTCAGCCTTAGTGCTTGGGATTATATGTGTATGCCACCACCTCTGGCTTTTGTTTGTTTGTTTGTTTTGTTTTGTTTTTGGAAACATAGCATGTAGCTCAAACTGGCCTTAAATTCACTAGCCTCTAGTCTCGGCCTGCTTTGTATCAGTCGGCATACAGGTGTGTGGTACCACACTAGGCATACAGGTGTGTGCTACCACACCAGGCATACAGGTGTGTGCTACCACACCAGTCTTGTTACCTGTGGATTATCAAGGAAGCATTTCACACTGGGACACCAAAATTTTACTACAAAATCCCATCACATTTTCTATAAAACCACTTTAGTGCTTAGCAGTTAGAGGTTCTTGCTTGCAAAGCCTGCCAGCCTGGGTTTGATTCCCCAATACCCAAGTAACTCCAGATGCACAAAATAGCACATAGGTCTGGAGTTCATTTGCAGTGGCAAGAGGCCCTGACATGCTCTCTCTCTATCTCTCAATTAAATAAATAAAAATATTAAATAAGATGGATGTGGTGGCACACGCCTTTAATCCCTGCACTCAGGAGGCAGAGGTAGGAGATGGCCATGAGTTTGAGGCTACCCTGAGACTACACAGTGAATTCCAGGTCAGCCTGGATTAGAGGTGAGACCCTGCCTCAAAAAAAAAAAAAAAAAAAAAAAAAAAAAAACCTAACTCAATAAATAAAATAAGCATAATCTTCAAGGTTGACATGGAACTTGGTTCATTCTCTTAAAAGGCTAACATGGCTGGAGAGACAGCTTAGTGGTTAAGGCATTTGCCTGCAAAGCCAAAAGATCCCAGTTCAATTCTCCAGGACCCACGTAAGCCAGATGCACAAGGGGGAGCATGCATCTGGAGTTCATTTGCAGTGGCTGGAGGCCCTGGTGTGCCCACACACACACTCTCTCTCTATGCTTCTTTCTCTCTCTCAAATAAATAAATAAATAAATAATATTTTTAAAAGGCTAACGTGCCGGGCGTGGTGGCACATGCCTTTAATCCCAGCACTTGGGAGGCAGAGGTAGGGGATCGCCATGAGTTCAAGGCCGCCCTGAGATTGCATAGTGAATTCCAGGTCAGCCTGGGCCACAGTGAGACCCTACCTCGAAAAACAAAACAAAACAAAACAAAACAAAAAAAGGCTAACGTGATGGTTCTTTTGACAAATTGTAATGGCAATTTTTTCTTCTCTCTCTCTCTCTCTCTCTCTCTCCCTGTCTCTCCCTGGCCTGTGGAGTGTGCTCCTGCTCATCGTTTCTTTGGGACCTCACTTTTCTTGGAACGCTTCTTGGTTTAGCTATAAAAAGGACAGGGAAGGAGATGGCCTGTCATTTGGAGAACGTACAAGAAATTCGCAGAGCTTGGAATGGAGGTTTTAGTGAATGAATGACCCTGCCTGGGTAAGTCATACAGACATGGATATCTCTTTCTCTGATGCCCACCTTTCCGTGATTACCTGAGATAGTGCAGTGTCTTTGAGGGGACTAACATGACCCTTATGGGTCCCTGTAATGATGCCACTCACTGCTGATTCTATGCCAGAGGACACCTCCAAACCTCACGAATTCCTTTGGCTCTTCTGTGTGTAGGTGTTATTTGCTCAGAATCTTCTGAGCTGCAGCAAAGTATACAATTGAGATATCGATTAGGAATATTCAACAAAGCTTACTTGCTTCAATTATTTTACACTACAAACTTCAAAAATAAACAAATGGTTCATTATTGCAGCTCTTCTTCACATCATATGTTTCTTAAAATTGCTTACTTCTTAGGTCTGGAAAATACATGGTGGGAGTAGGACAAGAACAAAGCTTTTAGGCTAATTCTCCATATCACATGAATAATCAACTACTGAAAAAAAGATGTAAAAGCCAATTTCCTTCCTAAACATGAACCTAAGCAAAGAAAAGTTGTCTTGGGTTTCAGTCAAGGCAACCTCAGCATTTCTGACATTTTTGGGCTGGAGTCGTCTAGTGCATTAGAGAATGTTGAACGTCATTGCTGGCCTCTTTCTGCTAGGTAAGCACTGCCTTCCTGCTGTGAAAACCAAGAATGTCTTCAAACTGTCCACGGTTTCCTGGAGTGCAGTTATTTTGGGTTGAGAACAAATCAGAAATATATTTCTCTATGTAGCAGTTACTTTCTTGTTGCTAGGACAAAACACCCTACCAGAAACCGCTGATGGAAGACAGGGTTTATTTCACTTTACAGTCTCAAGGGGGAGTTTTCATCGTGGCGGGGAAAGCACAGCAGAGCAGACAGCCAAGATGTCATATCTTGTTACAGCCACAGGAAGGAAGCAGCAGTGAGCTAGCTCTCAATACCCAGTAGGTTAGGGCCAATAAACCCCAAGGTCCACCCCCCAGTGACACACCTCCTCCAGCAAGGCTCTACTTCCCAAAGGCTTCATCACAGACACTTGAGGCCATGGCGGACATTTTACATTTAAATGGCTATACTTGACAATTTTTTTTTTTAAAAAAAGCAGAAGTCTTCAAGTGAGCATTATCCAATATTGATCAGGAGAGTGGCTAACCTGAAAAAGCTATCTCTTTATGTAGATACCCCACTGAAGATGTGTCTATCTGTTCAGATCACCCTGACCTACATTTATTCTTGGATTCAGTTAGTTGTCAGAAGCAGAACTTTGTTACTGTATTACCTATGGCTCCAGCCGGATCATTTGTCATTTGATAAATTTTCTTGACTGCTGTATACTTAGTGGACCCTCTGTTTTCATACCTTGTGAAGTTTAGGTAATTTCACAGTTCTTTAGAAAGGTTCTGCTGGCTGCTAACATCTCTGTTCCTCATTTCTATGGCATTATCTCTTGCAACCAAATATCTAAGGTGAGCCTACAAAGCAACTCCCAGAGATTAGTCTGTTTGATTTGATCATTATGTGGACATACAGCCAAGGAAGTAAAACAGTTGGTTTTAGGATTATAAATGTGATTACAGGAAAGAAATCCTGCAATCACAAACTGTCCTTACATATGTGCAAACAATTTGTGGGAGGATTTTATTGGTTGTTTGAAGTGAAGAGTGGCCCTGCTACACAAAATATTTAAACTAAATTGCTGCGGTCTATCATATTCAACAAAGTACTTTGCAAACACCAATTCTTGAAGCAAAAAAAAAAAAAAAAAAAAAAAGCACCCTTTCCTTGTAGGGTTATAGGCACTTCTGGGAGTTGTAAACCATTGCAGGCTCCAGAAATATGTGTCTTCCAAGAGTTTGAAAACATTTGACTTAGCAGCAAATAATCAGTGAGTGTGACAAACAGTTAACCAACACAGGCCTTACTTTCACAAACTTTATGATGTAGTAAAGAAGTTTAAGATGTAGACTTGAGATTGCAAACTGATGGGCAGAAGGCTAAGTTGGGACCATGGATTTGTTTTGTTTGGCTCACACAGGGTTGGTCTCAATGTCTAGAAGGGGAGAAAAGTGAGGGGAGGTGCAAGGACTCCAGGAGAGAAAGAGAGAGAGAAAGAGACAGACAGAGAGAGAGAGAGAGAGAGATTGCCGAACAGATAAACATGACATTTCTTGTATAAAAAGACAAATTTCTAGCCTTCTTTGACAATCAGAAGATGTGGCATCATGGGCCCTTATTCCCACTGGGCTGATTGTGGATGAGAGTCCCCTTTTGGTCAGGGTAGATGCTCTCTGGTTCCCCACTCGGACTCACTTCAGTACCTCACCAAATCTCTGTCACCATTTGAGATGCCTGCTTTAATGCAGAAACATTGACGTATTTCTCTATTCTCTTTGCCAGGAAGACAAAAGGGTAGAGCTTGGAGCAAAAAGGAGAGCTGTCTTTGTATTATCAAGTGATAGGACCCTGGTTCAGGCTATGGAGGTAGCAATTAAAGTGTTGAAGTTCAGGAAATACAGAATTTGAAGGCCAATTTATGGGAATTAAATGGAAAAGATTTCACAAATCCAATTTTGACTGCTAACTTATTTTTTAAAAAATCGAGAGTGGAATCAATATTGACCTTTTAAAATAGAAACAAACTGATGGGCTGGAGAGATAGCTCAGAGGTTAAGGTGCTTGCTTGCTTGCATGCAAAGCCTAATGATCTGGGATTGATTCCCCTGTACCCAAGTAAAGCCAGATGCACAAAGTGGTGCATGCATCTGGAGTTCGTTTGCAATGACTGGAGGCCCTGGCATACCCATTTTCATTCTCTATCTGTCTGTGTGTCTCTCTGCTTGCAAATAGATCAATAAAAATATTTTAAAATTTTATTTAAAAGCTTTTCCTTGCTAGTACTCTCCCAATCTGATGCTCTAGTAGCATTATGTTCTGGCAATGCTGACACTTCTGGGACCTTGAAGTGAAAAATTACCAGCAATATCACCATTACTAAGAAACTAGGCTGCTGCTGATGTGTCTGCTCCTCAGAGGCCTCCCCCCTAATGAGCTTGAGTGCCCAGGGGATCGCCCTTCTTCCAGGTGCTGTGCAGTGTACCTTGAACTGACTTGGGACCCCAGAGAACGGACAATTTTTCTTCTTGAACTCTAAGGTCCAGCACTCTCTCAATTTTCATACAGAATCGTTTCCTATGGGAGTGATTTCATGGCTGCATCTGTAAACTAAGCTTGGTGGTGCATGCCTTGAATCCCAGCCTTTGGGAAGCTGAGGTAAGAGGACCGTCAGGAATTTGAGGCCAGCTTGGGGTACAGAGTGAGATCCAGGTCAACCTCTTCGAGAGTGAGACTCAGCCTCAATAATAATAATAATAATAATAATAATAATAGTAATAATAATAATAAAAATAGGGCTGGAGGGATGGCTTAGCAGTTAAGGCGCTTGCTGGCAAAGCCAAAAGATCTAGGTTCGATTCCCCAGGACCCATGTAAGCCAGATGCACAAGGTGGCAGCGCATGCATCTGGAGTTCGTTTGCAGTGGCTAGAGGCCTTGGAGCGCCCATTCTCTCTATCTCGCTGCCTCAAAAAAATAAAAAAAAATTTTAAATAATAATAATAAAAAAAAAAACCGGGCTTGGTGGTGCACGCCTTTAATCACAGCACTTGGGAGGCAGACGTAGGTAGGTCACTGTGAGTTCGAGGCCACCCTGAGACTACAGAGTGAATTCCAGGTCAGCCTGGGCTAGAGAGAGAAATCCTAGCCCCGCAAAAAAAGAAAGACAGAAATATATATATATATATAATCTGAACTGTTGTTGGGGTTTGCAGTCCAGGAAGGTCTCCTTTCCATGCTGCCTTGGCCACCAGCCGCCTCCGGCCCAAACGCGCATGCGCGTACGAGCGGCGTCTCCCCACAACCCCTCCGTCATCCGGGTCCTGGGCAAGCGGGCGCCGTGCGCTTGTCCCGCGGCTGAGTACTAATAAAGTTGCAGCGCGTGGACGGCGCGGGCTGAGCGCGCCCGGACGGCCCGTGCGAGGGTGAGTGAGGGGGCCCGGGGGGGGGGGCAGACGAGGCCGGGGTGTCTGCTGGCCCGGATGTGACTTAATAACCCTTCGGACCGGAGAGCAGCGACTGGGCTCCGGCGGTGGCGGGGACACGGGGCTGCGGGCGGGGCGGAAGCGGCCCCGGGGCCTGCGGGCTGGAGGTAGGCCTCGTCCGGGTCCGCGGAAGATCCTGTCCCGCGGTACAGGCCTCGCCGGCGTCCCGAATTGAGACCCGCGCTGGCGGAGGTCCCAGCCACGCGTTGTCACTTGCACGGCGGGCCGCGGCTTGCCTCCAGGGGGGCTCCCTCGGGTCGTCGTCGTCTCCCACCCCCACCGTCCCCACGGAGCTGTCCTACGGCTTCCAAAGCAACCAGGCTGGACCCACGGCCCTTGATGGGCTTGCACCGCCCGGGCCCCATGCTAGGTCGGCTGCAACTCAGAGCTGGCCGCTGGCCTGCTCAGCCCCAGCCGCCGTCGCTTTGTGTTTCAGAGATAAGGATCCACGCTTATCGGTGGGAATTACACACTGGTCGGTGGTGACCCGCAACTGCACTCAGCTGGCACTGAGATCCGGTTTCCACCACTTGTCTGTCAGTTTGGGGCATTGGCCAAAAGACTGTTTGCATTGCATAGCCAAGATTTCTACTTTTTGTAAACATATATGTTGTGTCTTTTTTTTTTCCCTAAAAAGAAAGAAAGAAAAAACAACACTGTGTGTGTGTGTGTGTGTTCGAACCAGAGTCTCTTGTCCCTGCAAATGAATGCCAGTCCAGTTTTACGTGGGTGTCTGGGAATTGAACCCAGGCTGTCTGGCTTTGCAAGCAAGCACCTTTCACTTCTGAGCCATCTCCCCAGCCTATGCAGTGAGTGGCCTTTTACTGCTACCATGTTCATCCATAGCCTTGGTCATTAACATCAGTATTAGTGTACTCCAAATTCTTTTAAGTTTTTTAAATTTGCACGTGTGTGTGGTGTGTACACACACACAATTGTCTCTTGCTACTGCAAACAAATGTCTGCTCAGTTTAGTATGTGTGGTTGGGGAATTGAACCCCAGACTAGCAGGCTTTGCAAGTAAGCACTTTTAGTCATTGAGCCATCTCCCTCAGCCCCTATGCAGTGTCCTTTTACTGCTACTATATTCAATCCTGCTTTGGTTGTTAACTTCACTTATTAGTATTCAGTTCTTTTTATTTTATTTTATTTGATTTGATTTGATTTTAGTGTATGGATGGACACACGGTGGGGTCTCTTGCTGCTGCAAACAAATGCCTATCTGGCTTTGGATGTATAGTTGGGGAATTGAACCCCTGACCAGCAGGTTTTGCAAGCAAGCAAGCACCTTTACAACTGCTGAGCCATCTCCCCAGTACTCACATTCTCATTCCAGCTTCTTCCTTCTCTCTTTTCTCTTTTAAGCTGCTGCTATTATATGGAGTTTGGAGTCTCAGCTCTTTGAAATTTCCCCAAGTGCTGCCTGTCTTAAATCAGAGCATGCTCAGTCACGAAGGACTAGCGCAAGGATAGTTAGTGGAGGTGTTCTGATTCTGGTTTTTGATGGCATTGGAGATGGGAAGTTAGAACACCTGGAAGTGTGGGGGCCTAACCACTGCAGGCCAGATCTTTATCTGGATTGTGAAGACAATGCTTCCTGGCCAGCTGGAGGTCTGGAAGCAGGTTGGATGGGAGCATTTTCCTGACTTCATTTACATTGAAATGGGTGGGATGCTTAGTGTATCTTGTTTACTTTATCTTCTGTGGAAAAAGTTTTGAAGTCAGCTTGGTTTTGTCCCATCATGCCGATGTCCAGTGCTGTCAAATGTGTTCTTAGCAACAATGACTGGACAGATGGAGAGGGCTGGCTGACTTTACAGAAGACGATAGAAAATAATACATTCTTTTTTTATGTTTGATACATGTGTTTTTATTTTATTTTTTTCTTCTTGTATGGCTTGTTTTTGAGACAGAGTCTAGTGTAGCCCAAGCCTGCTGAATAGCTCAGGATGGCCTTGAACTCTGGATCCTCCTGTATTTACCTCCTAATTGCAGGGCTTACAGTTGTATGCCTTATTACTGATCTGACTTTCCTCTTACATTTTTTTCTTTTGAGAGAGACAGAGACAGAGAGAGAATGGGTGCACCAGGGCCTCTCAGCCACTGTGAATGAACGCCAGACACGTGCGCCCCCTTGTGTGCATGTGTGACATTGTGTGTTTGTGTCACTTTGCGTCTGGCTAAACGTGGGACCTGGAGAATAGAATGGGCATTCTTAGGCTTTGCAGGCAGGCACCTTAACCGCTAAGCCATCTCTCCAGCCCTTCTCTTAATTTTCTGTTTTTTTTCCTGAGTCAGCCCAGACTGACCTGGAACTCACTATGTAGCCCCAGGCTGGCCTCCTACTCAGACTGATCCTCCCACCTCAGCTTCCCAAATTCTGGGATTAGAGACGTGCGCCACCACGCCCAGCTTCTCTTAAATTTGTATGTGTGTGGTGTGAACCTGGGTGTCTTGAAGATACTGGCAGATGGGTGGATTCCTCAATCACCCTTCCACCTTTGTTTATCTACCTTTGAGATAAGGTCTCATAAAGAACCAGGGATCCTCCTGTCTCTGCCTCTCCAGCCCTGGCATTACTGGTGTATGCCTTCATGCCAGGCTTTTACATAGGTGCTGGGGATCTGAATATGGGTCCTTATGCTTGCATGCAAGCATTTTATGGACTGAGCCATTTCCCCAGTCCTCCTCCTATTAAGTTTTTAGTGCATCTATATGAAATGGTCTAATAAAAGGAAAAGCAGAGTCAGTGAACTTAGCAGTGGAAATAAATTTATTTTTGTAGGTTCTGTACAGATGGAGAAGTTCATTATCTACTTGTTTGGGTCAGTATGATAGGTGCCACAGAAGTGGGTAGTTGATACACCTTGCCTCTCTCTTCTCTCTGGCAAAGCCAGCTGACAATTCTGGTAGAAGACTGAAGGCTGCTGCTAATGAGGTTTGAATCAGATTGTTGTTTGGTTGGTTATGTAACCTGTTGCCAAGAGTGTTATTAAAAGTTGCATTCTGTAGCAAGGTAGACAGGCAAGTCAGTTCTTCTTACCATCTTCCCTAGGTTTTAGTTCTTGGCCAACCTACAGGCACATTACCCTACAACCATAATTATACCTGGGTAGGCTGTCTGTTTCCTGTTTTCATCATGAAGCCAAACATTAGAATTTGCAGAGATGATCTTTTTGGTCCTTTGGGTTAAACAGGCAGTGATTCCAACCCTACTAAAAACAGATTTGTAACCTGGCCCAATCAAAATTTTTAGTGTTTTGAAGACAAGGCAGTTACGATGTCAGTGTTTTATTTCTTAATAACACATTGAAATATTACACAGAAATCAATTTCATGTGCATTCTTTGATTGGGTCTTATATCAATTTTAATTTACCAATAGCTTGTATAACCTTTGAATTAAGAAAGGCCTTTTTTGTTTATGACTTATCAGTGTTTATTATTCGCAGATGTATATTCTGGTTTAGGCAGTGAGGCCCACATCTGGTGGGCTTAGAGTTGATGCAAGTATACCCCTGGCTTATTTGTCTTCTGTGTTCCACATGTCTGTGCTCCTGTCTCTTCTTCATGCACTGTATTAAGCATAATGTTTTTCTTCAAATATTATAGGTGCTCTATGTCCAATGGCCAGATTGCCCTCAGGAGAGCGTTGTGCATGATTCCTTCCCATAAGGGTCACTAGTGGCCTGAGGGATGAGCCTTATCTCTACCACATATAGCCTGGGTACTCTCTTAAAAATTTTTTAAAATTAATTTTATTTTATTTATTTGAGAGAGAGAGAAAATGGATGTACCAGGGCTTTCCGCCTCTGCAAACAAACTCCAGATGCTTGCACCACCTTGTTCATCTGGCTTACATGGGTCTTGGGGAATTGAGCCTGGGTCCTTTGGCTTTGCAGGCAAGTGCCTTAATTGCTGAGTCATCCCTCCAGCCCTGGGTACTCTCTTGAGTACCCAGGAAGGTAGGATGCTTATAACTTGGGATGCACAGACCGAAGGTATTTTCTCCCACTAAAGAAGATGCTCAAGGACCTCCCCTCACCCCAAGCACCTTGAAGTCTTTTCTCTCTTCATTTTCCACTTCTAAAGTTAATAGAGGATCATAAGTGGAATTTTCTATGCTAGGTTGTCTGGAATATTGGCACTGGCTAGCCTATACCTTTCCCTTCTGAAATGAAAGGACAAAGTTTTAGCATTCTTTTGGAGGAATTGTTAAAAATCAGGTTGTTGCTCAGACTAGTTAATTTTCCAACCTCAGAGATCACATGGTTTAGCAGCCTTTATTGTTTGATGTCTTGGAAAGATGGGCAGAGTTCCTGGGTTTTTCATAGTTCTGGGCTGTGTGAGAGTGTGTGTGTGTGTGTGTGTGTGTGTGTGTGTGTGAGAGAGAGAGAGAGAGAGAGAGAGGTGTACATGCACATGCATAGATGTATACATATATGTATAAATAAGGAGTTGTGTGGGAGATTTTGTTTCACTTTTCTGTTTTAACTTGGCTGAGATAATATTTTGAAAGAGAGTTTCTTATTAGGACAGTTCTTTAGTGCATTTTTTGGAAGCTGACTGTTAATGTATGTTCGGTAATAAATTTTGCTCTTGGATCCTTTGAGATCCTCATCTTTGCCTATAATTTGTCTTTAATTGATAGGTTAATACTCTATGGAAATTTGAAAATGGTTTGTTCTGTTGTGGTGACACTTTAGGTGGATTTTTCTTGTTCATTTCCATGTGTGTTGTTTTGTTACACCAAAGGTTATAAAAAATAACAGCAACAACAACAAAAGAGTTAGTGTCCTTCTCCCACCTTTCTCTGAACATAAGGGAAGGTTTCACTTTTCAAATTTAGCTTTGATCTCAGGATCTGGTGGGCTTTTCCAAGGTGAATTTTGCCTATGTTCAGTTTGTCTTTATTTTATTTGGGTCTGCCTTGCATTCTGAAGGATGGGCTCTCTCACTGACATCTTGTTCCTCTGCTTTGTGTGCACAGGAAGAGGGATACTGCAGAAGGATTTCAAAGCCATCTTCGTCTTCTGGTTTCATCCTCTTACGACATATTCCTGCTCACATAGGTGAGTGTCTAAGTAACTCTGGCCATTTCCCACCCTTTGGAGTTATGTAAATTGTATGATGATTAGAGCTGAAATGGTGGCCAGACGGTGTTTACTCTCTTTTCTTCTTAGCAGGGGCCTTGATCCCTAGTGTCTGTGAGGCACCTGGAGGACATCATCACAGTGCCTGGGGCCCATGTTATATAGATGAATTCCTGCAGGACATCATCACAGTACATCGGGACACGTACTATGTGCAGGAGTTAGGTTCTCATACTGCACACACATGTTGCAGTAGTGCTTCATATGACATTGTAAGGTAAAGGAAAGCACTAGAAGACTGACAGCTCTGACTGGTCCTGTCTCTGCAGGCCTGCACGAACATACTTTCTGATAACAATATGGGAAATCTTGGCTTGGAGTGGGGAGGAGGGGTGTAATTGATCCATCTAGATCAGGCTGTGCTTAATTAGAGGACTTAGAGGAGCAGGTGGAGCTAAAAGAGCGATTACAAGTGGGAAGGAGAGGTGTAGATGTGGGAGATGAGGCTGAGACTTGCGGAGTCACCAAGAAGATGGAGGTTGTTTTGGAGATGTGTCAGGGATCTAGAGCCCAGCTCCCGATCAGGAGCGTGAAATCCTCAGGGAGGACTTTTACAAAAAATATTTTATTTATTTCTTATTTATTTGAGAGAGAGAAAGAAGCAAATAGAAAGAGCCTCTAGCCACTGCAAATGAACTCTAGACACTTGTGCCACCTTGTGCTTCTGGCTTTATGTGGCTATTGGGGAATCGAACCTGGGTCTCTTGGCTTTATCGGCAAGCGCCTTAACCGCTGAGCAATCTCTCCAGTCCTGGGAGGACTTAATACCTTTGGAAGTTGGAGTCAAATTGTAGGCAATGACGCTTGTGTTGTTTCTGTAGGAACATGATTGGAGTGCTGGAATGATAGTGCCCTCTTGTCCTTTCAGCTGTCCTTGTGAACTGATCTCAGAGGAACTGTCTGTAGACTTGTCTTGGTCTTTTCCTAGTAATCCTGGATGTGGCTGATGAGTTTTAAGCCCATTGTATTTCTGGATTTGGGGTTGCTGAGACAGGAAGTGGGTTCCTGGTGACCATTATGGATGTTGTAGCCACATGGATAAAAAATTTGCAAAGCTTTATCCTTTCCAGCCCTCTGGAAAGTTAGCTTAGGGTGTGTACTTGCAAGTGGCTCACTTTGTTGTGGGTGACCCTGAACTTCTTGGTTTCGGAACCTGCTTCATAACCTGGGAATACTGTTAAAAATGTAGGGCCCTACTTCTGAGCCCAATGAAATGATTTTTTTTTTTTTTTTTTTTTTTTTTTTAGTCATGGTTATGGGGGAAAGACCCTACCCATAATTCTTTCCTACTGGCCTCAGTATGTTCTGTTTTTGACATTGACCCTTGAACTTGTCACCTAGAAGTTCATGCTCCAGAACCACACAAGTTGAGTTTTAAAAAATTGCAAAGAAATCTCAAAGTTTTAAGTACGTTTACTATTTGGTATTGGGCCTCATTCATATCTGATGTGGCCCCTGGGCTACAGGTTGGACAGACATGAGTTGTGTGACGCATGGGCCTTCGTTTACATGGGCTGAAGTGCTCATGAGTAATTGATTTTCTGGATGAGTGTTCTATGAAATGATCAGAGATGCTGCTTCCAGGAACTTAGTGCAGAGCTCTGGGTGAGAGCTGAGTGCGTATGTATTGGGAAGGGCATCAGAGAGTGGTTTGTGTGATGGGACTGGTCAGGACATCCTGCTGGAGGAGTCTGAGGGAAGAACAGTACTGTGGGTTATTAGTATGACTTCCTTTGAAATGGAAGCCTGGAAGCGCTTGTTCATACATTGAATGATACAGTGAATTCTGGTCTTTGAGCCTCCTTATCAGCCTCCCAGGTCAGCTGATAACAAAGCCCATTCTTCCAGTTGTTCAGGCTGACACCTTGGGATCATTGTTGACTCTTCTGTTCTCAAACCCCAGTCTGTTCCATCAGGAGACCTGTGGTCTGTTCTCTTTCTCCTTCCTTCCCTTTACTCCCCCTCCCTCCCCCACCAGGCGCGTGCCTCTGTGTGTGTGTGTGTGTGTGTGTGTGTGTGTGTGTGTGTGTAATACCCACCCTCTTGCCTGTCCCCATTCATTCTTCGTACACCAGCTAGAATAATTCCCCCACCCTGTTTTTTGAGGCAGGGTCTTACTCTCTAGCTCAGACTGACTTGGAACTTACTCTGTAGCCCAGGCTGGCTTTGAATTTATTGAGACCCTCCTACCTCAGTCTCTCCAGTACTAGGATTAAAGGTATGTGTCACCACATTCAGCTTAGTGTAATTTTTTTTATTATTCATTTTCAAACGGGGGTGGGGCGGTGAGCAAATGGGCACACCATGGTCTCTTGCCATTGCAAACGAACTCCTGATGCATGTGCCTCTTAGTGCATCTGGCTTTACGTGGGTACTAGGGAATCAAACCCTGGCCTTCCGATTTTGCGAACAAGTGCCTTAACCACTGATCCATCTCTCCAGTCCCCCCCCCAGAGTAATTCTTAACAGTATGAACCAAGCACTGTCGTCACTCAGCTACATTTACAGTAGAAACTCCATCACTTGTCATTTCTAGGCATGCTGGTCTGGTTCTTTCCCTCTTTAACCCCATTCTTTACTTTCTCCTCTATATTCATGTTCTTGGCACTCCTGAGCTCCTCGACCATATCAGGCTGGTGTCCACTTCACAACCTGTGCACTGCCTGTTGCTCTTTCTCCTGATACCTGTCTGGATCACTCTTCATTGCTTTAAAATCTGGATTTATTTCTCACCTTCTCAGAGAGGCCCACCATAGCCATCTTATTTAAAAACAATACTTTGCTCCAAGCACTCTTATAAGCATCCCTCTGCTTTCTGCTCCCCCCGCCCACCTCCATGGCAATTCTGTTTGTTTGACACAGTGTCTCACTATGTAGCTCTGGCCGGCCTGGAACTTACTAGGACAGGCTAGCCTCGAGTTCATGGGTACACTTCCTGTCTCAGGCTCCCAAGTTCTTGGGGTTATAGGCATACTACACCACATCTGACTCTTCCAGACAGGGTACATCACTTAATGGTGTCTACTGGAATATCAGTTATGTGAGGGTAAGGGTTTTAGCCCTTTTTTTATTCTTATGTTTCCAGCTCATAAAATGTTGCTTGAATAAATGTTGAATTTACTGTTAGTATATTAATTTTAATAAATAATATATCCAGTAAATACTGACTATCAAATGGATGACTTAATGAATTTAACAAATTATGTCAGTGTGCAGGCTACTATTACCTAAAAATTACCTTCAAGTGGGGGAGACAAGTCAGTGAACAGTTGACTGACAGTGAAAGGAAGGGAGCACCCATCTTAGATCTGAGGGATGGTTAGGGAAGGCCTCGGGAGGATGGCTGCGCTGAAACCCTCAGAAGAGAGCTGGGAGGGTGGCTGGTGCTTGAGCAGAAAGCGTCACCAGCAAACCTGAGGCACAGAGGATGCCGGTATAGAAAGAAGCAGCCTTGGAAGATTGAAGTCTCAGTGCACCTCAGTGAGAGCAGGGGACTGTTTCCATTTTCTTCTGCAGTCTTATCATAAGAGGACACACTAAGAAATAATGCATGTCTAGAGCAGATGCTTTCTTGGTCCTCCTCTATGCTCCTTGGTACCTTGTGCATCTCTTAAGTGCACGTAAACAGTTGGGTTGGTGTGTGAAGGGGATGCTGGACCATGTGCATTGCTCGCTTAGAGTGCTTTCGTAAGTGACGTAGGGAAGAGCACTGTTGGTATCTCTGTGCAACCTCCAAAATATTGAACTTACCAGTGTTTTGATGTGGATGAAGGAGGAGGCAGGGTCAAAAGTCATTTAAATAGAAGAGGGTCTGGTAGGGAAGAGAAGGAGGAGTTCAGGAAGGTGTGTGGGCAAGTGAGGGGGTCAGAATGGCACTACACTGTGTTCATGTATGACAGTTGTCACAAGTTAATACAACAGCAAAAGGCACCCTGTTGATTCCTTCACCTGTGTGTAGTGAATAACTGCGTGAGTCCTGGCCTGTACCGCAGAAACTGGCAGACGGTTTTGTTCACTCCGTAAAGGTTTAAATGATCTGCACCTAAACTGTCTCCTTTAGGGCACACGCTTTCAGACATGAACCTGCTGCGTGGACATTTCTGCTTTCCTACTGGCGTAAACTGCTACACTCATGGAAGTCCTTGCCATTAGTTTCTGATTGATTTTTTTTGTATCTCCATATTATTTTTTAAATTTGATTTTTTTATTATTTTATTTATTTTTGGAGAGAGACACAGAGAGAGACAGAGAGAGAGGGAGAGGAAGACAGAGATGGGCGTGCCAGCAGTCTCTCAGCTGCTGTGAACAAAATCCATATGCGTGCGCCCCGTTGTGGTCAAGTGTGGCATTGCGCCCTTGCATCACTTTGCATCTGGCTAAACGTGGGACCTGGAGATTGGAACCGGCTTCTTAGGCTTAGGAGGCAGGCGCCTTAACCGCTTAGCCATCTCTCCAGCCCTAAATTTGATTTTTTAAAAATCAACTTCAGTCTTAAAATTTCTAGAACCCTAAGTACATTTGAAGTTATACTTTTGAAATCTGAATGTGTCTTACCCGTAAATCTTCAGTAAAGTTTTAATATGGCTGAGGCATGTCTGCACTTGGCTTAAAAATCTTTTTTCCTCTGACTTTTTAACAAATATATTTATTTTATTAAATTACTTTTAAAATTTTTATTTATTATTTATTATTTTATTTATTTGCAAGCAGAGAGAGAGAGAGAGCATGGGTGTGCCAGGGCCTCCAGCCTCTGCAAACGAACTCCAGATGCATGCACCCCTTGTGCATCTGGCTTATGTGGGTCTTGGGGAATCAAACCTGGGTCCTCTGGCTTCGCAGGCAAGTGTCTTAACTGCTAAGCCATCTCTCCAGCCCAAATTACTTACTTTTTAAATAGTGCTCAGGATTGAATCTAGAGGCTTGTGTAAATGCTGGCTTTAGCAGTTAGGGCGCATGCCTGCAAACCCTAAGGACCCTGGTTCAACTCTCCAGGTCCCATGTAGGCCAGATGCACATGTCATTTGCAGTGGCTAGTGGCCCTGGCATGCCCATTTTCACTCACTCACTCTCTTTCCCCCCTTTCTCTGTCTTTAATAAATAAATAAATATAAATTAAAAAATCTAAAAAAAGTTAAGAAAATAAATACATGGTTATTGTTAATCAGAAGAATATTGGACTCTGTCATACCTAGAGATTTCTAAATCTTAGTATCCTGGTTTCCTCTCTAGTTCTGAACTCATTTCTCTTAAGATATAACAAAAGATATTAATCATAAAGCAATTATCAAGAAACATCTTCATAAACCTGGCACACTATAAAATAGCAAGATAATAGTAGATAATGGGTTTGTAGTTAGTAAGTCTCTATGACTTCTGATGTAAGAAATAATACATGTTCTTGTTTGCTCAATTTCTGGCCGCCTTTGCTTGCTGTAGCAGACAGCTTCAGGTTCACTCAGATGAACAACCAGACCAGGCACAGTTATGGAGGAAGGGACATTTATTGATGCTTATAGATCCAGGGGAAGTTCATAATGGCAGAAGAACCTGGCCTGCTTTCACAGGACCAAACACGGAGAAAGAAGCCACAGCCAAAAGCCAAAAACCAAACAGCACAGCACACTTCAGGAACTCCTGCTAGGCACACTTTGCATATCTTTAGATTGAAATCTCAAACCCACCACCACACCTTAGGGCTGGACCTTAAGATCTGCCCAGTGACACTGCTTCCAGCCAGGTGGCTGCAGATGCAGTCTACAAACTAATAAAACACTGACTATATTGGGGGCCATCTATTCAAATTACCATACTTGCCATTTTAATGTCTTTATAATCTCTCTTTTTCACTCCCTTCCCTCCCCCCTTTCTTGTCTCTCTTCCTGATCCTATTTGTATTCCTTGCCAAGATCTTCTAGATTATGAGTGTGGTCTTTTTAAGAGTTCTTACCATGGAGTATTCCTGACATTCAATAGATAAGCAATAATTTTTTTTAAAGTTAAATATGTACTATCACAAATGTAACCATCACTTCTACTCATGTGACCCTCAAAATCTGCACATTTTCCCTTCTCTCTTGACATTTAACTTCACATCTTTTCTTGGATGCATGTTAGCGCTCCACTGTAACTAATCATGACCCTACACTATAACTTCTTGCTCCATTTTTGGCCATAACTAGAATTTCTCTTACTTGGTAAGTAATGTCTTTATTTATTTATTGGCTTTATTTGCAGCCTTTTCCTTTGTAATTTGCCTCATTTTCATTTACTAAGACAATCACCAAGTTGGTGGGTTTATTTGTCATGTCTTCTTATCCTGTCTTTATTGGTCTGAGTACCAGCATCCTGGTGTGTACACCCTTTTAATGGCTGGACTACTCTATATCTTCCATTCCATCACCTCTCTCTCTCTTTTATTTTTATTTTTTATTTTATTTTTTGAGGTAGGGTCTCACTCTAGCCCAAACTGACCTGGAATTCACTATGCAGTCTCAGGCTGGGCTTGAACTCACGGCGATTCTCCTACCTCTGCCTCCCCAGTGCTGGGATAAAGGTGTGAGCCACCATGCCCAGATCTACTTTCTTTTTGTTTGGTTGTGTGTCACCATGTCTGTCGTCTTGAAATGCATCTTGAAATGCGTCTTTGGAAATGTCTTTCTGCTGAGATGGACTTTGCATTGCACATGGGATTTCCTGGGGTAGTCTGATGTACTAGCCCTGGATTCAGTCTTTCCCAGATTGCCTTTCTCTTGCTTTCACAGCCAAGGATCGTCTCTTCCCAGCTTCCATTGGGCTTCCTTATTCTTGTCCTTGTGGCTAAGTAGACTGTGAATGACATGTCTTACTCCTGTTTGGTACTCAGTATGGAGTGGGGGGTGTCACTCTCAAAGTGTGTATTGCTATGATCTGCAGTTGTCCTCATCTTAAAAGCCTTTGACTTCTCTGCAACAGGGAGCTTGGAAGTTTGTCTCAGCTGGATACTTAACGCATATTCAATTCACCCTATACTTCAGCGCTTGTAACACAGTCACCTCTTCCTTGAGCAGTCTCATTCATATTGGCAGTGTTTTCACCTGTCTCCTGACTGCCTGACTGTACAGTCACATGGTATGATTCCTCCCCCATCCCACGTATGGTCTCCCAACAGATGTGGGTTTGCAAGTGTTTGCACTTTGTTTTATTTACTCATGCTGCAGTGTTGCTGAGAACTGACTGGCTCATGTAATACAGGTTTTCTAATGAGATTATAGATTTGGGGGAATTCTGGTTTTTAAGCAGAATTTCCTTAAAAGATGTCTTGGGCCCTGATCAATTTAGTTTACATTTTATGTTGTAGTAAGTATTTGGCTAGTCTATTATATAAGTTAATGTCAGTTAACATGACTTGACTTAAAAAAAAGACTTGGGGGCTGTAGAGATGGCTTAGCAGTTAAGTGCTTGCCTATGAAACCTAAGGACCCCGGTTCTAGGCTCGATTCTCCAGTACCCACATAAGCCAGATGCATAAGGTGGCGCATGCATCTGGAGTTCATTTGCAGTATCTGGAGGCCCTGGTGTACCCATTCTCTCTTTCTCTTTCTCTCTCTAATAAATAAATAAATAAATAAAAAGAAAAAGTTTTAAAAAATTAAAAAAGGACTTGGTTTGGCACTGTTCTAAGAGATTGCTTTATTGTGGCTTCAGAGCAAGAGAGAGAAAGTAGAACTTGTCCTCCGTCCTTGATGCTGCTGAAATCTAGCGTAAGTATCTTAGAGTAACTTCTTATGTAGGATTAAGCTTGTTGAAGCCTATTGACTTGAGTTTTCTTAAGTACTAGATGTATCTCACTTTTTTTGTGTGTGTGTGTCAGGCGTTGAGTTGAGACAAGGTCTTGATGTGTAGCACTGGCTTGCCTAAAATTTTCTAAATAGACCAGGCTAGCCTGAAACTTCTGGTTCTCCTCTTGCCTCTACTTCCTGGTTTTGGACATAGAGATGTGTGTTCATCACTTCTTAAACATAACAAATACAGTAGATTTTCTTCCCAGTGGTGAACTTTAGGAGCAGTGTGCTCCTTGGCCTAGAAGGAGGCTGGGGGAGGTGCAGATAGAATCTACTGAAATGTTTCTGTCCAGGCATCCTCTTTCATACAGGGACTGTCACTGTGTCTGCCCTTTGATTTAGTGGCTAGCTTAGCAGCGGGGAGACTTGTGGCACCCATAAGTTCCAGAAAGACAATTAGACTTGAGACAAGGAAAGTTCATTCCCATTGGGTAGTTTATTAGCAGTAGCTGAGCTTCTGTAACATTGCTGGTGACACCGGAGAAGCGGTGAGTAATGCAGAAAGAGGCCAAGAATGGAGTCAAAGGGGACAACAGGTGCTGCTGGGGAGGGCTGAGGAACAGCAGAAAGGATCAGGGAGGAGAGAAGGAAATCCGCTTACGTCTTCCAAAGTAAGGCCCATCCCCTGAATTCTTTATAGTTGCAGGCATGCTCAGGCACCTTTATTTCCCACTACATGTTGTAGATAGCTGTGGCCACATTTTAGTTCTGGTACTTGGTCAGGTTTTGGAGTTAAGTTTTAGATTTTCATTTTATCCCTTTGGTATATAGCTTAGCTCCTCTCCCTTAAGCAAGCACTCAGTAAATATAAACGGTGGTGAGTCTGAAGGTTAAGGTAACTGTGACTGTGTGTATGTGTGCCTCTGTACATCTGAAAGGCTTTAGAGTCAGGCTGCAGGAATGGTACTTTTTGTTGTTGTTGTTGTTATTGTTTGTTTTTCAAAGTAGGGTCTTTCTCTGACCCAGGCTGACCTGGAATTCACTATGTAGTCTCAGGCTGGCCTCGAACTCACAGTGATCCTCCTACCTCTGCCTCCTGAGTGTTGGGATTAAAGATGTGTGCCACCATGCCCGGCATGAATAGTACATTTTAAAATGTATATATATGTCTGTCCTTGTCCTTGGTCCCTGTAACATACTCAGGAATAAAGGAGGAAGTCTGTCTGCCTCTCTCTAGAGAGAGAGAGAGAGAGAGAGAGAGAGACAGAGACACAGACAGAGGCATGATTGCTGAGTTAAGGTTTCTGGCATGAGCATGGGTGAGGGGTTATTTATGGAGCATAGGTAATTTACCACGAAAGAAAGGGACTCTTCCTTCTCCAGAAAACATTAATTGCTGGTAGCCATAAAGAATTCTGGAGGATAGGCCTCATGAGCTCCCTCCATCCATATTGATAAGCCTAATCTTGAGCAGATCTTGTGCAGGTAACTACAGCTGCCATGAGTTTCTGAGTGCCACAGCCATGTCAGGTGAGGAGGACAGCATTCCACACCATTTCTCCCTGTCCTCAGCTTGTACATTCTTTCCATCCCCATGTCTGTGATGTTTCTTCAACCTTTGAGGGGTGACATAGATGTCTCATTTAGCACTGAGCACTCAACAGTTACTCAGTATTTTGACCAGTTTTGAGTCACTGCAGTAAACTGCCATCTACTGTGAAAAGAAACTATTGTGATAAGACTAAAAACAGTACTAAACTATGGGTAACAGCATTAATATTTAGAAGGCATTTTGATAACACAGTCATTCAGCAAAACAACTTTCCCTCAGGGCCTATGACTTAGCCATGGGCTTTTGACTGTGTCTACAGTACTGAGTATGGATTCTCTTCCATAGAGAAGCCTCAAATCCAGTCAGGAAGCAGATGGTTACCTCCACAACAGTCATGTCACTGTTGCACCAGTAGTCACAGCCTGCCTGATAGGTTGGTTCTGTAGCATGCAGAATCCATAGCTGTGTAGAACCTTTGATGCCTTTTCTTCCCCAGCAGTCTGCGTAGACCTGGCACTGTGAAGCTAGCCAGTAGGGAGGAAGCCTCCAGCTCAGTCTCTGCTTGATTTCTCAGTGTCTTGCAACAACAGTGTAGGCAACCATAACTTCATCTAGTTTTGGTGGACAACCAAGAACAATGATAGTAGCCTGTATTGCTTATGAGGTCCTCTGGGGTCTCCTTGAACAACAGCTCATAGGGAAGTATGTCACACCTGGCATTGGGACTTTCTTTTTATAACTCATGGTTTCTGGAAGTAACTTAATTCACTACTGTTGTGCTCTGTCCCTTTCCGTGTTCTCCAGGCACTCAGTAGAGAATCTGTTTGTGAGTGTTGGGTTACAGGTGTGTGCCACCACACTTGGCTGCAGCTTCTCCTTAATGGCCTGAAGGTCATCTTTCAACTTTCTAGACTTGGAAGAAGGTCTGTGCTATCTACTCACAGGACCAAACCCATGTGTGCCGCTCTATGAGGTACTTGCCAGTCCACGTGGGTGTGGGGAGAACACCATAGTGCAAGCAGTAGGAGAGGGGGAGGAGCACGGCCAGTGTCTCTACATCCTGTTGTCTTAATCCAGAACCAGTCCCCATCAACGAGAGATGAGTAAAGGAGAGGAAAGGGGTTTGAACATCTCCACTGCAGATCATGTCATACCTTTTCCTTGTTTCTCCTGAGCTCTGGAGCCAGCTAAAAGTATGCAAGCTGTCCAGCAGTCATATTGCCTTCCTCTCCTGCTATAGCAGCCTGGCCAGTTCTCTTGCTAACATACTGTTGAAGGCAAAGCCCTTAGGAACAGAGCAAGCCCCAATGTTGTTATAATTCAAAAAGATCCACAGCAGATATCTTGACCATAAGAGTGTTGGGATTTCTTTTTAAAAATATATTTATTTACTTAAGAAATAGACAGACACAGAGAGAGAGAATGGGAATGCCAGGGTCTGTAAACACTGCAAATGAACTCTAGACACATGTGCTGCCTTGTGAATCTGGCTTACATGGATACTGGGAATTGAACCTGGGTTCTTAGGCTTCACAGCAAGCACCTTCACCTCTAAGCCATCTGCCCAGCCCGAGTGTTGGGATTTCTAATTGTGGATGGGAGCTTGCGGAGTGAGGACCTGTCTTGCTGGTAACATTGCTGGTCCTCACATTTGAAGAGGAGGTTCCTCACAAAGTTGAAAGTGAGCTAAAATTTTTAAAAAAGTGATTTAAGCAAAGTTCTACTAACTTACATGTCTCTTGTGATTTGTAACCAAGAGAGGAGAAGGTTCTGTGTGGAGAAGCTCATTGCTGAAGAAGGTGGCGGTTGGCATGTGGACAGGACTATTCAGATTTCATCTCTCTCTCTTTTTCACACACATACAAAATCAGGTCTCTTTTGTTTTTTGTTTTGACACATGCGTGTGTGTATAGTATATGTGATGTGTACGTGTGTGGAGGCCAGGGAGAAGTCCAGCGTCTGCCTCTTTTGCTCCCCGTTGTTTCTACAAGAGAGTCTCTCGTTGCACCTGGAGCTGCTGGTTTTGGTCAGACTGGCCGACCAGTGAGCCCTATGACATTCCTTTCTCCACCACCACAGGACTGGGTTACTGGCATGTTTGTCATACCCAGATTTTACCTGGATGCTGGAGATCAACTGAGGCTTTCTGTGGCCCTCATACTTATATGGCAAGTGTTCTTACCTGCTGAGCCACCTCCCCAGCCACAGGTCTTTGATTGTGTGGGTGGGTGTGTGGGTGTGTGGTTTTTCAAGGTAAAGTTTTGCTCTCTCCCAGGCTGACCTGGAATTCATTATGTAGTCTCAGGGTAACCTTGTTGATAAATGCCTTGAAAAAACCTTGGTGATAAATGTCCCCCTCCATCCTCAAGTGGAACGTGTGCTTAGGACCTGGATGTGACTCTGCAGCCATTAGCTCCTTCAGCAGCGATCCTTCTACCTCTGCCTCCCAAGTACTGGGACTAAAGGTGTGCACCACCATGTCTAACTCTTTGATTTTTTTCAAAGTAAGCTGTCCTGTAAGAACTAGCCATACCTATAGCCCTAAGGGTTTATTCAGACCTGCCTCAGAAAAATTTAAAAAATAAACCAAAGGGTCTACTCAGTTGTGCTTTTATTTTCCTTTGATTTTAGATAATTTTCAGTCTCCTCCTGGATTTCTTCAGAACATATTGTTTAGTCTTTAAGTATGTGTGAAGCTTTTATAGTTTCTTTTGCTATAACACTATTCCCTGTGACCAGTTGCTGAAAAGTATAATTTCATTCTCTTGTTATTTCTGGTTTAATGTGGCCAGTTTGATTGCTTGGCAACAATCCATCTACATGGGGTGGAGGAGGACAAAGACACCCATGTTCACTTCTGTCCCTCCTCCATGGCCCAGACACAGCAGAGTGCACAGCCACTGCCCTCTGGCAGCCCCCAGAGAAGCCTTGCATTTGTAGACACTTGTAGCTGCCGGGAAGTATCTGCCGAGTGAATGCATCTGTTGGCTCTTGAAGAACAAGCTCCTCAGTGTACTCTGTAGTCTGTTTTTATTTATTTATTTATGATAGAGAGAGAGAGGCAGAAAGGGAGAATGGGGATTCCAGGGCCTCCAGCCACTGTAAACGAACCCCAGACACATATGCTACTGTATGTATCTGGCTTACATGGATCATGAGGAATTGAACCTGGATCCTTTGACTTTGCAGGCAGCTTCCTTAACCACTGTACCATCTCTCCAGCCCTACCCCTGTAGTTTTTTTAAACTGCCAGACAACTGTTCACAGGGCATGGCAAATAAAACACACACTATGATCATTTGTGCAGTGAAATTCAGCTTTGCTTTATACTTACCTGGGGTCTAACAGAGCATATTTTTCTTTTCTAGAAAGTTGCACCTCAACCCGAATAGTCTTGGCTAGCATTTGCTAGAATTTGTCAGAGGCAGAATTATAGTATTGTTTGGTACAACAACACAAGAAAGGGAGCATCTAAACACTGTGCTGTTTCACTAGGTACTTTGGAAAGACTGACAGGATTTTACCTACTCTGAGCAGTAGAGCACCGTACTTGTCATTGCCAAGAACTGCTTTTTTTTTTTCTTAATTTGTGTGTGTGCATGAGTGCATATGTACACATAAGTCTTCATATGTGCAGGTGCATGTGCACATGTAAAGCCAAAGTACAGCCTAGAGTGTTGTTCCTAAGATAACATTCCCTGTTTTTGAGACCGTCTCTCGCTGGCTTGGAAGTTGCCAAGTAAGCCAGACTGGGCAGCCAGCAAGCTGCAGGGATCTGCCTGTCTCCACTTCTTTAGTACTGGGATTGCAAGTGCCTGTAACTGTGCCCAGCTTTTCTTCCTCCCTCTCCCACTCTCTCTCTCATCTATCTATCTTCACCTACCTACCTGACTATTTATTTTTAAAGCTGGGTTCTGGGAATAGAACTGAGGGCCTCCTGCTTGTAAGGGAAGCACTTTACTACCTAGTGCTATCCCCAGCCCTGCTAGGACCTTAGTGGTGTCTGCCTGTAGCATCCTCGCTAAATTAAATTATTGCTTAAGATATCGAAGAAGCCAATAAAAATTATAAAATAGGGCTGGAGAGATGGCTTAGCTGTTAAGGCACTTGCCTGCAAAGCCAAAGGACCCAGGTTTGACTCCCCAGGACCCACATAAGCCAAATGCACAAGTGGGTGCACGCATCTGGAGTTCGTTTGCAGTGGCTGGAGCCCCTGGCGTGCCCATTCTCTCTCTCTCTCTCTTTCTCTCTCTACCTGCCTAGTTCTGTCTCTCTCAAATAAATAAATAAATAAAATATTAAAAAAATTATAAAATAGAAACTGACATTTTAGATTGAATTGTGTATTTATTTTTAAATCTTCTAGCATTTTTAATTTTAAAAATACTTTTCTGTTTTGATTTGTTTAACAGTTTGGTATAACTTGTGACGATTTTTGGTACAGTTTGCATCTAACAATGTGACTTAAATAGTATGGCTTTCACCCAAACCTTCTAAGTCTGTGAAACGTTGTAGAAGATGACAACTTTAGGGAAGAAGTAGATGTCTCATGATCAGGAGGGCAAAGATGCTGTGTGTGACACGACTCTGGTGAAGGAAGGTGCTTCAGGACTAGCTTTCAGAAGACCATGCCCTTTTCCTTTGGCATTCATTGCCAGTGAAGTATTCACTCATGCTATGAATAGGGGAGTGAGCAGACATGGAGCTCTTAGAGAAATGTCTTTTTCTAGATTTATCTTTTTGTTCGACTTTGGACTGCTCTTCAGTCCTGTGGGTTTCAGTGTACTGAACTTGAATTGATGTAAATGAGGCCCTTTCTCTTTCAGGGCTTGAACCAGTGAAAGAAGCATATGGCACGTGTGGTGATAAATGCCCCCCCTCCGTCCTCAAGTGGAACGTGTGCTTAGGACCTGGATGTGACTCTGCAGCCAGTTAGCTCCTTCAGCAGCTGCCGCCTCTGGTTGCAGGACAGTCTCTGCAGAGTCGTGGCAAATGACGTCAATGGCCAGCTTGTTTTCGTTTACTAGTCCAGCAGTGAAGAGATTGTTGGGCTGGAAACAAGGGGACGAGGAGGAAAAATGGGCAGAAAAGGCAGTTGATGCTCTGGTGAAAAAGCTGAAGAAGAAAAAAGGTGCGATGGAAGAGCTGGAGAAAGCCCTGAGCAGCCCCGGGCAGCCAAGCAAGTGTGTCACCATTCCTAGGTCTCTAGATGGACGCCTCCAGGTTTCTCATAGGAAAGGCCTGCCCCATGTTATATACTGCCGTGTTTGGCGCTGGCCTGATTTGCAAAGCCACCATGAGTTAAAACCATTGGATATTTGTGAATTTCCCTTTGGATCTAAGCAAAAAGAAGTTTGCATCAACCCATATCACTATAAGAGAGTGGAGAGTCCAGGTATGTTTTGCTTGACTAAGAGAATTTGCAAAACAACCAGTCTGTGCCTGAGATGTGCATAACTGAGTTTATTCACTGACGGCTACATTAGCTCTGTGTTTCTTTTGTTTTTCCCCTTCGAGATAGAGAGAGGGAGAAAAAGAATGGGTACACCAGGGCCTCTAGCCACTGCAGATGAACTCCAGATGCATTGCACCACCTTGTGCATCTGGCTTATGTGGATACTGGGGAATTGAACCTAGGTTCTCAGGTTTCACAGGCAAGCACTTTAACTGCTAAGCCATCTTTCCGACCCCCATGTTTCTTTTTTTTAAAGGTTTCAGTTTGAAAGAAATACTGGATTTCAGACTCAGCTTTCTTAAATGTGAAACTCAAGTGACATGTTTGAATTCGTTTTCACTGTGAACACCTATGACACACACTGCCTTTCTGTGCTGATGGCTTTTCCTGCTGCATCGGTTTGTACTGGGTCCTTTCCTTTTTGCCTGTTCAGGATCTTTTACTGATCTATTTCCCTGTACTAGTCCTGACCGCACATAGGCATGGCACGACCCTGTTTATCTTCCAATGAAAGCTGAATAAGAGTTCTTGTCCTGACCTCTGTCACACTCCCCAATTCAGTCTATGGGACTATTGTCTTTTCCTAGATCTTTAAGAGGACTCTTCACTTTTGCTATGTTCACATCTTTTCTTTCCCATCCTTTTTGTCATCTTTCCAGTTGGTCTTTCTTCCCTACCATCTAATGTGCCATAATTGCTAGTGTGTGCCTGCCTAGAAATCACTAACATGTCACAATCACTAGCCAGTGCCTACTTAAAAATCACTTAGTAGGGACTGGAGAGATGGTTTAGTGGTTAAGGCGTTGGCCTGCAAAGCCAAAGGATCCTGATTCGATTCTCCAGGACCCACACAAGCCAGTTGCACAAGGGGGTGCATGCATCTGGAGTTTGTTTGCAGTGGCTGCAGACCCAGGTACACCCCCATTCTTTCCCTCCATCCCACTCTCTCTAATTAAAAAAATATATATATATATATATAATTGGTTTTTCGAGGTAGGGTCTCACTCTAGTTCAGGCTGACCTGGAAGTCACTCTGTATTCTCAGTGGCCTCAAACTCACGGTGATCCTTCTACCTCTGCCTCCCGAGTGTTGGGATTAAAGGCATGCGCCACCACGCCCGGCCATAAAAATATATTTAAAAAAGAAATCACTAGCATATCAGTCACAAGCCAGTGCCTTCTTACAAGTCACTAACATGTCACACTCATTAGCCAGTGCCTTCTTACAGATCACTAGCATGTCATAGTCACTGGCCAGTGTCTTCTTACAGATCACTAGCATGTCACAGTCCCTGGCCAGTGCCTTCTTACAGATCACTAGCATGTCACAGTCACTGGCCAGTGTCTTCTTACAGATCACTAGCATGTCACAGTCCCTGGCCAGTGCCTTCTTACAGATCACTAGCATGTCACAGTCACTGGCCAGTGCCTTCTTACAGATCACTAGCATGTCACAGTCACTGGCCAGTGTCTTCTTACAGATCACTAGCATGTCACAGTCACTGGCCAGTGTCTTCTTACAGATCACTAGCATGTCACAGTCCCTGGCCAGTGTCTTCTTACAGATCACTAGCATGTCACAGTCACTGGCCAGTGCCTTCTTACAGATCACTAGCATGTCATCACTGGCAGTGTCTTCTTACAGATCACTGCATGTCACAGTCCCTGGCCAGTGCCTTCTTACAGATCACTAGCATGTCACAGTCCCTGGCCAGTGCCTTCTTACAGATCACTAGCATGTCACAGTCACTGGCCAGTGTCTTCTTACAGATCACTAGCATGTCACAGTCACTGGCCAGTGTCTTCTTACAGATCACTAGCATGTCATCACTGGCCAGTGCCTTCTTACAGATCACTAGCATGTCACAGTCCCTGGCCAGTGCCTTCTTACAGATCACTAGCATGTCACAGTCACTGGCCAGTGTCTTCTTACAGATCACTAGCATGTCACAGTCACTGGCCAGTGTCTTCTTACAGATCACTAGCATGTCACAGTCACTGGCCAGTGTCTTCTTACAGATCACTAGCATGTCACAGTCACTGGCCAGTGCCTTCTTACAGATCACTAGCATGTCACAGTCACTGGCCAGTGTCTTCTTACAGATCACTAGCATGTCACAGTCACTGGCCAGTGTCTTCTTACAAGTCAGAATAGTAGTCTCGGAGGCAGGAACAGCTAATCTGCCTTTCAGACAGGCACAGAAACTCTTCCTCTGGCAAAAAGGATTTAGTCTACCTCAAGACTGGAGCAGGAACTCTTCTCCCAGTGATCTCCCACCTTGGAGGCTGCTTCTTGGGGCGAATCTTCTCTTCTTGGAGTCTGGCATGTCTGATCCCTTTTTAGGCACGTTCTCATGTAGCCCAGGCTGGACTCAACCTTACTATGTATCTGAGGATGATGATGTTGAAGTTCTCATTGTCTGCCTCTACTTCCTGGGTGCTCGGCTTACAACCATGCACCACCGTGTACCACCACACCCAGTTTATGTGACTAGGGAGCAAAACCCTGCCAACTGAGCTACATGAGCTACAGGGCATTTTCTGCCCTTGTTCTCTTGTTCTTTCTTGTGAGCATTGTATTGATGATAATCTAGCATGTTCCCTCTGGTGAGCACTGACAACGCTTGCTGTATTGAAAATCATCTAGCATGTTCTCTCTAGTGAGCACTGACAGCACTTGCTGTATTGATGATAATCTAGCATGTTCTCTCTGGTGAGCACTGACAGTACTTGCTTTATTGAAGACAATCTAAAAGCTGATAAACATGGTTGGCACTCCAGATCCAACCTCTCTCTTGAGCTTAGAGTGTGTATCCAGGTATCACTTGATGTCTCTACTTGTGTGTCTGTCAAGTATCACATATGACAAGTCTGAGCAGAACTTTTGTCCCTCCTCCCTCCCCCCACCAAATCAGTTTTTCACCTGTTTTCATGACCGAAATACATGGCACCAGTATTTTTTTAACTGCTATTAGCATAAGCCTAGAATAATCTTTTATTTTTAAGTTCTGTATTTGAGCTCTGAGCCAAAAGTGCTTGCTGTACCTGCAGAATATCTTAGTCTTATATCATCTCTCACCTCACTGCCTTCGTGCAATCTGCTGCTTAGCCTCTCCATCTCACCTCTGTCCCATCCTCCAATGCCTTTTGTTTCCTACAGCCAGAGTGATTTTTAAAGAGCCTGTATCACATCATGTAAGACTCTACTAAAAACACTTAAAGGTTTTCTATTATGCTTGCAGGAACTCTTCCTCTGGCAAAAAAGGTTGAGACCTATGAGAAGGTCACCTCTTCTCGGCCTCCTCTGCTCCTTGGATTATACCCATGCTTCAAGTCTTGCAGCTCTTGGACGAGTGCTCTCTCCCCAGGGTCTTTCCATGGCACACTTTCTCATTAGGTCCTTGCCCAAATATCTTTATCTTTGTTGGCTCTGCTTTAGGTGTTTATTTGCTCCTTGGCTGATGAAAGAAGAGCCTTCCTCAGTTTCACTACTGCATTCCTTAGTGTCTAGAATGATGTGTTTCCTAGCTCTTAGGAGATGGTGTTCAGTATTATTTGTAGTGAGTGAGTTATATACAGTGACCTTAGTCCATATGCTGCTGCTATGTCAGAATGCCACAGACTTCTGTAAAGAATAGATTTTGCAGGCTAGAAAGTCCAGCATTGATGGACTGTCTGTTACCAGTGCGACCTCAGGCCAGTCCCCTGATCCTCCTGTGACTGACCAGAATAATATTGTCTATTCCAGACTTGTTAAGAAAATAATTAATACATGAAAAGTGTTTACATTAAAACTGTATTGGCTTTCAGTCAATTTCAAATTAAATGCCACTTCTACTAGAGTAATATATTCTGGAAACAGCATATGGGAAAATGACAGAGAAATTTTTCCAAGAAACACTACTCAAACAATTCTTAGAACAGATCACTGAAATTGCCAGTGACTGAATAATCAGGACAAGAACTGATAAAGACCCACAAGCAAGAATTTGAGTTCATAATGGATAAAAATATTCTGAAAGCATCCAGAAAAAATACATGTAACAGTCTAGAAATTTGAATGGCTGGGTTTCTCAGTGCACTTCTGGATCCTAGAAGAACATGAAACCTTGCCTTCAGAATTCAGTGAAAATGTCTCTGGATTCCTGCCTGAAAAGTAATGGGAAATACTTTCACACACAGCCTCTTCTCTGCCCTTTCTTCTTTCTTTTAATTATTACATTTAAAATTTACATTTATAATATAGTCTGTATCTCCCCTCTTTGCATAGTGACAGGGTGGAATAAAGCAATTGTAATAGATAGGTATATCTACAACACTTATGCAGTCAAGGGTAGAGGAACTGTACAATACTGATTGCAAGGTTCTTGGGTTACTGTATGTGTTCCTGCCTCAGAGAGAGGAAGTAGTACCTAGTCAATGAAAAATAGTATGATTGTGTGACTGATGAATGGTACCATAATCAAATTGAGACTTTTTTCTGAAATAAATGTCACTAACAAATAGTGGAAAGATGTGGAAATGATGGATATATTAAAGAGGTTCGGTTTCCTTAAAAGTAATCAGGTATTTGAGTGTGTTATAGTTGTGTCCATAGAAAGTGAATGGAATCAAGTTTATTGTAATAAAAACACATTTGTTCATGTTTAGACATTTTGCATAGCTTTTTATTTCACCCTTATTTTGCATAAAAGACTTATGATTGAGGGTTATTACCATTGCAGTAGGTTTACTAAAGAAAATCCAATATGAGATCTGCAAATGCAAAGATTTCAGGGCATGCACATAACTGACCTGAACTTTTCACCCTCTAGTTCAGTGCCCAGAAAGCCTGACTGATTTTCTTGCTCCCACCTTGGCCTGCATCCCCAGCATCTTCATGTGAAATCTTGGTTCTTCAGGTCCCGTGAGGGTGTGTCCAGGGCTGCATGTTGTGCCATAGTACTCGTTTAGTCCCCTGCTAGTGTGTCTGCTCACTTCTTAAACTCTTGTTGCCTTCTTTGTATTAGGAGTTTTTAAAAAATATGTCATGAGCTACAAAACAGGAGTGGTATCTTTTTGTGGATTTTTGTCTTCCAGAGTTCTCTATATAGTCTTAAATACTTATTCAGCATGTTTGGTTTAGTTATCAAGTCCAGGTTTCTACCAAACAGCCCTTCCTAAAGGTAAACTGTTTTACTGGGCTTAGAATCTCCCCTGAGCCCTTTCTGCCACTGGCCATTGTTTTACCTCTTTCTGACCAATGACCTGTGGTTCTCTTTCAGTCTTACCTCCAGTGCTGGTGCCTCGCCACAACGAGTTCAACCCACAGCACAGCCTCCTGGTCCAGTTCAGGAACCTGAGTCATAATGAGCCTCACATGCCACAGAACGCCACTTTTCCAGACTCTTTCCACCAGCCCAATAGCACTCCTTTCCCCTTGTCTCCGAACAGCCCCTACCCACCTTCCCCCGCCAGTAGCACCTACCCCAGCTCACCAGCCAGTTCTGGACCAGGAAGCCCGTTTCAACTCCCAGGTAAGATGTTAGTGATAGAAAAAAACAAAACAAAACAAAACTATGAATCAGTCATTGTTATAACTGTTGCCTTCCGAGTACAGAGTACACTATTCACAAGAGCCAGTTGTAGCTGCTTCTGAAGGTTTCTTCTTTTGGTAATTGTTTGATTTCCAAAAGAATTGTGTTTTATTTTTTTCAAATAGTATGTTTAAAATTGGCAAGTCATGGAATTAAGTACTGACTATACAGCTTGCTATTAGGAGTTTTCTCACAAAGTTTCAGCCTTTGACTTGAAAGCAGTGCTGGTTGTGGCTCTGTCTCAGTGTCCTGTAGAAACCTTGAGTGAAAGACAATTCATAGTTACTGAGACAAAAAGATTCAGCAAGAGGTTTTGCAAACTTTGGTAACTCTGAGTGATGGAGATCAAAAAATTTCATGATTGACATCTAGTTTCCTAAGCTAATTACCTAGACCCTTAATGAGACATTTACAACAGCTAGTTTTAGATATTTCAAAAGAAATAGACTGTTGATAATGGCAAACTTTGAAGGGATGTAATTTTATTTTCCAGTTTTAAATGACAGTGTACAGTGTGGTGGTCTTGATGATTCAAAAGTGTGTCTGTAGGATGTATGTATGCACACCAGGGTAATCCATGGTTTTGCACAAGCTAACTTTCTCTAATCCTGGGTGACTTTTCACATACAGGCAAAATTATTGACTTTCTATTCAAATTATTGAGTTCTATCTTAGTGTATTTTTCTGCTGATCCTAGTAGTGTGGATTACCATTGATCTGGGATGAGTACATGTGGGCTTGGGTTACAGGTGGTCTTTTCTGCCCTGTGATAGGGTCCTACATTTATGTGTGTACAGTGTTCACCAATGAACTCTGCTGATAATTTTTTTTTCTTTTTTTCTTTTTTTTTGGTTTTGCAAGGCAGGGTCTCACTCTGGTCCATGCTGACCTGGAATTAACTATGTATTCTTAGGGTGGCCTCGAACTCTCAGCGATCCTCCTCCTACCTCTGCCTCCCGAGTGCTGGGATTAAAGGTGTGAGCCACCACGCCTGGCTCTGCTGATAATTTTAAAAAAATAATTTACTTGTTTGACAGTTTCATATATGTACATAATTATTTTGGTCATATTCATCTTCCATCACCCTCTCTTTTCTCCTTGCTACTCCCACTGAACCCCTTTCCTCTACTAGTCCCCCTTCAATGTTGATGTCTTGTTTTTAGTCAGTCAGTGAGTATGAAGTTGCTGCATGAGCATACGTGGGGGTTGTTTACCAGAGCATGGGTGACTTGCCAGCGGCTACCCCTGCAGAAATGGCTCCCCTCTCCCAGCAACCATTAACTCCAGTAGCTTCTCAGGGAGGGTGTAGCTTCATGAGCCCCTCCCCTCCATGCATGATGGAGTGTCAGTGGGCCCAACCTTGTGCAGGTGACAACAGCACAGAGTTCTTGAGTGCAGTGGACATTCTGTGTTCAGAAAATAGTATTCCACGGCATTCCTCCCCATTCTCTGGTTCTTACATTTTTTTCTTGCCTTCCTTCTTCTTGATATTCCTTGAGCCTTGGGGCGGGGGGCGGGGGGTATCTAGATGCCCCATTTAGGTCTGAGCACTCAGCCATCACTTATTTTCAGCATCTTGTCTTGTAATGTTTTAATGATTTTAGAGTGCTAACTTTGAGCAGGAAGAGTTTGTTCTTCTAGGACATGAACCTGTCTTCTTGTCTTCCTCTTAGCTGACACACCTCCACCCGCTTATATGCCACCTGAGGACCAGATGGGTCAGGATAACTCCCAGCCCATGGACACCAGCAATAATATGATTCCTCAGATTATGCCTAGCATATCCAGCCGAGGTAAGAAAAGACCTCACTGTATTTATTTATTGGTTGCTGTTTTTATTTCTTTTAATTTCTTGGTCAATTGTACTTATTTACTTTTTTTGTGGTGCTGCAGGTCAAACCCAGGGCCTCCTGCACTAGGAAGTGTTCTCTCACTGTGCTGCACACCTAGTCTTGGCCACTTTCAAACCTTTAATAGAGTATGATTTATATGTAAAATGCACCCGAGTGTATAATTCACTAGTTTTTGCAAAATTATGACGTTTTGGACCCAAATGTAGCTTACAAACATTGTCATGACTTTCCAGACAGATTCCCACTCCTGTCCATCCCAGGACCAACCATACCTATTATTTTCTTTGTGATTGATCTTTTCTGGCCATTTTGTATAAACATAGTTGTGTCATGTATGGTCTTTTGTGTGCATACAGCAGTGGTGTTGCGGTCCTCCATGCAGTATCAGTTGTTCGTTCCACTTCCATATTGAACAGTGTTGCTGTGCGTAGATATAGCATGCCTGATCTGGTCACTGGTCCATAGACACTTGAATTGTTTCTAAATTTTGTGTGGTGTGAAGAGTGCTGTCATGAACATTTGCATACAAGTCTTTGTGTGGACCTGGTTTTTGTGTCTTTTGGGTAGATCCCTATGAGTAGAATTGCTGGACATATGATAAATTTCACTATTTAAGCAAAACTACCCAGCTTCTCCGAAGTGGCTGCACATACTTACACCAGCATGTGTGGGGGAAATCCAGTTTCCCATAGCTGCCCAACACCTTTACTGTCTTTTTCATTTTCACTGTCTAGTGCTCACTCTGATGTTTTTTAACTTTCTATTGACAAACATCTGAACATGCACACAATGTGCCATGATCACAATCCTTTCCTCCCCCTCACTTTTCCCGTTGTGATTTTACCTTGTCAATCTAGGAGAAATGATGTTGAACGTCTTTAAAAACTTCTCTCTGGAGCAATGTTTATAAGTCCTTTGACCATTGGATTGTGTAGCATTTTTATTGTTTTGAGTTGAAACAGTTCTTTAGTCTAGAAATGAATCTCCCCCACCCCTTTATGTGGTGCTAATGATTGAACCCAGTGCTGGTAAATGACAAGTTATTTGCCTGAAGAAATCCTGTTCTGGTGTCATTTGTCCATTGACTCAGCATTTTATTAATAGTCTTTTACTGTAACAGTGAGGGCTGGTTGAGACTCAGTGTTCTTCCTTGGTCTTCATAGCTACAGCTCTTGTGTCTGGTTACTAGAACTTTGCTCCTTTTAGTTAGTGTGTGTTCTTAAGACCTGTCCATGTTACAGCATGAACTGGAACTTTCTTCTGAAGGCTGATCAAGATTCTGTGATACACTGTGGACACATTTGTCCCCCACTTGTCTGTTGAGAAGCATTTGGGTTATTCTACTTTTTTGGCTGTCATACATCATGCTGTTGCCTGGGTCTGCATGCTGCTTATCACTGTCACACCCCAGTGGTTCTCTGCCTCCACCAGCACATCCGTGCTCTTAATTTTCTTTTTGCCTCCCTCCTTTCTTTCTTTCCTTCCTTTTTTTTTTTGTTTTTGTTGGTGGTGGAGTTCTTTTTGTCTTTTTTTTTAATAATGGTCATCTTGGTGGATATAAAATGGCATGTTTTTAGATAGACAAATGAGAGAGTTCTCTTGAGAGGTGATTAAGCTTGAATGAATTTGTGAGAGTAGAGTCCTCATGATGGAATTACTTGCTTTTAATAGGAACAGATGGGTCTCTGAGTCATTATGAGCATGCCGCACCAAGGAAAGGCCAGGTGAGCACACAGCAAGAGGTCAACTATCTGTGGACTGAAAGCCAGGAAGTTAGTGTCCGCTATACAGTGTATCTACTGACAGTCGTCATGTTGGATAGCTCAGCCTCCAGAACTGTGAGAAATGATGTTTTAAAAACTTAAGCTACTCAATCTATGGTGTTTTGTTACAGCAGCCTTTATAGGCTTAGATAGCTGCCGTAGACACAGTAAGGAGCACAGAACATCAGTGGAATTTAAGGGAATCATCTGTTTTCTTTTCCTGTACTACTGGTTAACTTAAAGGATGAACACTTAGGAACCTGAAATTTCAGATAATCATTTATTAAATTAAATTTGTTTTGTTTTGTTTGGTTTTTTGAGGTAGGATCTCACTCTAGCTCAAGCTGACCTGGAATTTACTATGTAGTCTCAAAGTGGCCTCGAACTCATGGCGATCCTCTTACCTCTGCCTCCCGAGTGCTGGGATTAAAGGCGTGCGCCACCACGCCTGGCTAAACTTTGTTTGTGTTTGGTTTGTTCACAGATGTTCAGCCTGTTGCCTATGAAGAGCCCAAACACTGGTGTTCAATTGTCTACTATGAACTAAACAACCGTGTTGGGGAGGCTTTCCATGCATCATCTACCAGTGTGCTGGTCGACGGATTCACAGACCCTTCCAATAACAAAAGCAGATTCTGCCTGGGCTTGCTGTCAAATGTTAACCGTAATTCAACAATTGAAAACACCAGGCGGCACATTGGGAAAGGTAATCTTGTCATTTCTCTCTGTGCAGTTGATTAAGTCATTTATTGTATGGACGCTTTACCATGCACTGTGAAAGGTACTGGAGATACACAGTCTTCAAGCATAGCCTCTACTTCAAGTTGCAGATTGTAACAACTGTATCAAATAAAGACATGATTGGTCTTCTCTCTGTCTGCTTAGTTTTTCATTCCAGCACTGAAGATCTGAGATCACCACCCCTCCTGTCTTCTGAGTTCAGTTTAGTTCACAAGCCATTCTACAAAGTAGCTGCTTCAGCAAACAGATGATTTTCACAGTGCAGTGAGATGCCAGTCTCCCAGCCAAAGAGACTGAGTCATGCGTAGAACATACCACTTCCTGCTCATTCCCCACTGATGCCTTTTGTTTCTTTGACATGCCTTAGTCCATGATTTTTTTGGTGAGGGTCGAACGTGGATCCTTAGGCTTTGCAGGCAAGTGCCGTAACTGCTAAGCCATCTCTCCAGCCCTAAACAAACCTTAAAGGAAAGGAAAGTAATTCTACCATTTAAGAGCTGTGACATGAAATTACTTATGTATCTTTGGGTTTTTCTTGGGTTGATTTTTAAATGCTGTGGTCCTCTGTTAACAAAAAGGGAATAAAACTGTCCCCCAAAATAATAAATTGTGCAATGATAGTTGATAGCAACAAGCATTTCTTTGAAAGTCCTCACAATGAGTATATCTTAAAGCCATCTCTTTCTCTTGTAGAGATAAATGATTGTTAGAACAGGGGGAAAAAAAAAGAAAAAAAAAAACAACTAAGAGCAGACATCCTAGTAAGCTTCCAGTTTAGGCCTTTTGTGGTTGTGTGAGGAGCAGTTTAGGCAGACATGAACCTCTCCATGATTTCTGGCTGCAGAAGGCCATCTAGTGGTAGCTTCTATCCGAAGCCTGTGGGCTGGCTGTGGGTTTCTGGACATAGTGGTGGTTGTACGGCACAACCTCTTTGGCTTCATTGCAGCATTTAGCTAAGCCGGTTCTCCTACTGTCTTTTGAAGGTGTCCATCTGTACTATGTTGGCGGGGAGGTGTATGCCGAGTGTCTGAGTGACAGCAGCATATTTGTTCAGAGTAGAAACTGCAATTTCCACCATGGCTTCCACCCAACCACGGTGTGTAAGATCCCCAGCAGCTGCAGCCTCAAAATCTTCAACAATCAGGAGTTCGCACAGCTTCTGGCCCAGTCCGTCAACCACGGGTTTGAAGCAGTGTATGAGCTCACCAAAATGTGCACCATTCGCATGAGTTTTGTCAAGGTGAGTGGGTCGTAGGCTATAATGTAACTCTAGTCACTATAAATAAGTATGCTAATTGTTAATGGGAACAATCATTACTTTTGACCTGATTTATATATGTTTTAAGTGAAATTCTTGAATTTAATTATTTTAACCACACGATAGGTCTATTTCATTTTGTAATGCACACATGATGAAGTGCTGATTGGTTTTAATATTAAAATTGCATTTTAAGTCCCTTAGCATCAGTAATTTTTTTTTTTTTTTGAGGTAGGGTCTCACCACTCTGGCTGACCTGGAATTAACTTTGTACTCTCAGGGTGGCTTTGAACTCACAGCAATCCTCCTACCTCTGCCTCCCAAGTGCTGGGATTAAAGGCATGAGCCACTGCGCCCGGCTCACCATCAGTAATTTTGATTAATTCCATTACACTGATTCAAGAGAATTATTTTTAGTATTAACATCATTTTGTTTGAATGTCAGCTTCATTATTAAGGATTTTTAGTCTGTCATTTGCTCTTTTGGCCTGATTTTAATGAACATTTCCAAGATTGTGGTTCATGAACAAAATTTGCAAAGAGTTTTAATACATCAGCATTCTGTACTGTGTGCTGTGGTCCTTTAGGGGTAGTCCAGGAGGGCCCTGCCACTGGCTGTGTTTCATGGTACCCAGTTCCTGGCCAGTTGTTTCCTCAGCTTCCCTGCTTAGCTCTGCTATGTGAATTTGTTAATCCGTTACCCTGAAGAGACTTCCCTCTCCCTTTATAGAAACGTGGCTTTTGTATTTATAGAAACATGGCCTTTGTATATTTATTTTATTCTGCAGTTCCTGTCTTCTCACTCCTGCCCTCCATGCCCCCTAGGTTTCCTGGGCCAGGGTACTATATGTACTGAAATAGAGAACTTGATACATTCAGGAAAATAAAAGTTAAAAGTAACTATTTCAATGCTGATGTTTCAGCTCCCAGGTTACTCAGTGTCTACAGTGCCTAATCTGATAAAACAAACAGACAAAAAAAATCCTAAAAGCCAAAAGTTATCAAAATCTGACATGAAGTTACATGATACATGACACTGCTTGAGTTTTATTAGTGTGAGAATATGTATCACAGTAGAAATATTAACTTTTTAATTACAAGAGATTTTAAGTCCTTTGTAAATTTTTTAAAATATGAAATATATTTGGCCTCATTGATTTATATTAAGGAAATTGTTTATTAAAAATTACTTGATCTTTAATTCAGCTATATCTTTTAATATATGGTAGTTGCTGATTGGTTTTATAATAGTTACTCTATTTAAGTGCCTTCTGCTTATTTTTACTGCTAAGCTTTTCATTGTTACGACTGGTTTAAATGGTTGACAGTGTGAGGATTTGCTGTGACCCCTGTTCATTCTCCTAGGGCTGGGGTGCAGAGTACCACCGGCAGGACGTGACAAGTACTCCGTGTTGGATTGAGATCCACCTGCATGGGCCTCTGCAGTGGCTGGATAAAGTCCTCACTCAGATGGGCTCGCCTCTGAACCCCATATCTTCTGTTTCCTAGTGCAGAAATACTCTTAACTGTATTTTAATGGACTTGTTTTAAGTTTAGAGAAATTTCCAGTACAGATACTGTGAGCTGACATGGAAAAACAGATATCATGGCTTATTTTTTCTACATAATTGTGACCAACACATTTGTATTTTTTGATGTATCTACATTTGTTTGTATTCGTGTTCATGTGGTTAACTTTCAGAAGTGTTGTAGGAGGTATGGCGTATTATGCCCTGTTCATCTGAAACTGGAGCATGCTTTTGCTTATTATCCCAGCAACTTTTTAATTTGTTAAATTTTAAAAAAGGAATGCATCACATTATGAGAAATTACAGTGTGAGAAGGTATGTAGAGTGAAAAGTGAGTTTTTTATCCTTCTCCTGGACTTCTAAAAGCTATCTTTCCAACAATAGCTTTGTCCCACCAACTTTATAAAGTCATAATTCATTGTTTTGTAAAAATATATGGTAGGGGCTTAAGAGAAGCATTGCATCTTGTCTTTGCAGGAGCCCAGAGCAGTGCTCTCATGAGTGGTGCTCAGTAACAGCAGAGTGACAGTTTTCTAGATGACGTCAAAGCATTTACATCTAGTATAGCTAAATGTTTGTCAGTATAATGTGACTTCATGCTATATATGTTTTGTAAAACATTTACTTTTAAAAAAAAATTGCAAGTAATTGATCTCTAGTATGTCATTTACTCAAAATCTCTCATAAATACTACTTTATAGCTAGCAATGGTGCATGCATGGCCTTGTTCAGCTATATTTGCTGCTTTGGGCCAATATTTCAGAAACTCTAATTTTTGACTCTTTTATTTTGCACTTTTATGGGTAACAGTTTTTAGTGTAACATTTGGTAAAACACTCAAGTGACTGTCTTAGGTCTCTTTGCTTTTTTGGTACTCCTTTGATTAACTATACTGCAGTTTATAGTATACAGTTGTAGGAAGTTACACTTTTTCTAGTTTTTAGTTTTCAACCTAGGTTATAAAATTGTTATTCTGTAGCTCTAACTGAGGTGCCTTTTTAATTCCCTACAGCTTTGCAGGTGCTATTAATGCCGAGAGGTTGTGTAGCTGTGCCATGGTTCTTACATCACGCTCCTCGTGCAAGGACCTGTGCACTTTTGGTTGTGCCCCAGGCAGAGGATACTGGTGCGATAGTCATTGAATCAGCAGTGGGGGGTTGGGATCGCTGATTTTAAAGCATTTACATATCAAAGAATGTAGACTGTTTCCTCATTTAGCATCTGTGCTCTTTTTCTATTCTTTCTATTTTCCCCAAACACAGCCTAATAAAGGAAAGATGTGAAAGCTCTAATATACCCATTTAATCATTGGTGCCTTTGGCTTAAGTAGAGGACTCTTAACCACTTCTTCAAGGGAGCAGATGGATGCGGAGCTGTGCCTGAGAATGAAGAAATCATTTTGAAAATTGACTGGATTTACCTGTTGGAGCCTTTTGAGAGTATCCAGAGCTGCTTTATTCCTCTGCTAAAAAAATATTATTTTGGGTTTTGACTCTACTTTGCCTTCCTGCTTTTATGAGGGAAAACATATATTTTTAAAGGAAAGGATTATGTGATTTGTTTTCAGTGTCATTATTTATTTCATTATTTTCAAGGTGCAGCCACTGGGTGGTTTTAGTTCCTTAGAGGAGGTGCCCTCTGTGTGAGACCACAGCTCTTTGCTGGGCACGGAGAGGAGCTTCAGTCAGTCATCTGGAATTGCAGTGTCACTCGTAGATAGCATATGTTCTCAGACTTCTAGACTGCATCAGCCACATGAAAGAAAGGATGGCTTGCTTGGTAGTGGAACACAGATGTCTTTATCATTCTTTTCTTCAGTAGACCCATGACATAATCCTTGGAACAGATTTGTAGAAAAGCAGTCACTCAAGCTGAATGATAGATCCCCTTCACCCACTTCAGGGAGCTTTGCTGACCTTGTAGAAAGTATTGAATTGTCTTACTGATGTTTGCATTGTGCAGCCATCACATTACAGCTGTCAGAGCTAGCCGCATTTTATGTGATCATCAGAATATTTTCTCTCAATGAGAGTAAGTAGCTGTTAACTACTAAGAGTTTTATGGAGAAGGATGAGCCTAGTGTGTTTCCAGAAGGTTGTCGTCTGTGCCTTGTGGTCGTTAAATGACAACTACAGTCTTGCTGCCTATAACTTTCAGGCCAGATCTGAGGATAGGAAATAAAAATTTTGAATAAGATTAAAAAGAAACAAAAATATAAATTTCTGGTCAATAAGTTACCTCCTAAGTTATTTCAGAAAACGTACACTTTTAAGTGTTTGTTTCAGGTATGCTTTATAAATTTATGAAAACACTAGATTTTATGGCATGTAAAATATACTAATGTACATCTGCTAAAGAGCAGAATCTATGAGCAAACTTGCAACCAGTTTGTCAAATGCAAAAGGCAGAACAGAACCAAAACTGATGTCGGTCATGAATGTAAGACGTACATAGACCAATATCTCCACGTTCTAAAACACAAGGGCCTGGCTGATACTACCCGGCTAAATTTATTAAGCGTAACATAGTAGGCATGTTATTTGTCTACCAAAATCAGCATTTTTTTTAGAGAAAATTTGAGAAGTCAATCAAAAATACTTGCACAAAGATATGAATTTGTGGTGTAAGTATGTGTGGTGGTTAACGTGGCTGAGTTGCAGACTTTAAACTAGGATGACTAAAGAAGCTATACCTAATAGGACAAATAGAAGATATGTTATTTTTTTATTCCTTCTGGCATTTGAGAGTAAGACATCCTTTTGGGATATACATGACCAGTAAACATTCAAATCTGAAATTCATTGGCAAGATAACACGGGAGGTTTACCTTGTAAGACCTTCCCAGTTGCCTGTGGATATAATAACCTTTTGGAGAAAAAAGTTTTTATACACAAACAATCCTGTTGACATCAGAGAACTCGATAGTGTCTATTAAAGTCCTATACTTTTGTGCCAGTTTACATCCTTTCTTCATACATTTTCTAGTCACATCCTTCAATATTTCTTTGACTATTAGCCACTGAGACAGGGTTTTGTTGTATAGCCCTGGCTGACCTGAATGAAACTCATGATGTAGCCAGGCTTACAACAATCCTTCGGCCTCTGCCTCCTGAAGGGCTGAGGTTACAGCTCGGCACCATCGTGCCCAGTGATTTCTGATTACTGTTTTTTGAAAACCTCAGAGCCTTTGTCTGTCTTCTGGTTAAACCCTCTCTGAATCTCTGGGTTCTCAGTGTAAACGTGTTTCCTCAAGCCCATCAGCTAGAGAAGCCAGCAGCTTTTGAGTGAGTAGTTTCTGAAATGTTTGGTGGTGGTTCAGGGGAGGGAGTTGTCTGATGTTTTACAGGCAGTATTCACTAACTAGCTATGGGGAGGGGACTCTCCAGTCTGGTGGCTGTTTGTACCAGCAACAGTATTTTCTTCTTTGATAAGGAAGGAAGATGGTTATTGAAAGGCTTTCTTATCACAAAGATGCTTGTATTGGTGGCCCAGGCCTTTAATCCTAGCACTCTGGAGGTAGAGGTAGGAGGATTGCTGTGAGTTTGAGGCCAGCCTGGGCTAGAGCAAGACAAACAAAACCCACAACAACAACAGCCCCCCTCCCCAAAAGTTGCATGTTTGGAAAGTGAAAATTGAGGGCAGTTTGTTCTGCATAAACAGAGAATTCAACCTAATGAACAGAAATGAGGACGGTTCTTTGGAAGTCACTGGATTGCAGTTTTTAGTGAACAGGAAGTAATGGTACTTGTCGAGCTTTTTTTTTTGTATCATTGGATTGTTCATGTAGCAAACTTGCTGACTTGGGGGGCTGTAGCTCAGTGGTAGAGTACTTGCCTAGCAAACAGAAAGCACTGGGTTCAGTCCTCAACACTGCACAAAACCCAAAACTTCTCCCCAAATATAACCATACCATAACTAAAGTGGCAGTCTCAAGTTGGACAGTGCCCAAAAGCCAAGGAAGAGGAATTCCCATGTTGACTTTCAGTTAGAACACATGTGATAGTTGCTGATGAGAATTGCTGTAAGACAGGCGGTGAGTTACTCACTGAAAAGGGTTCGTTCTGTGCGGGATCCTGTGATTGTTTGGAGAAATGGGTAAGAGGTTTGTGTCCAAATAATTCAGTTCTTAAAACGTTTTTTAAAACTCCATAAATCATGATCCTTTAAGGATTTATTTGAGGTTGCTCTTCTTGTGTGCCCCCATTAATAGATAGTAAATGTGAGCTGATGGTAGTCTACAGAACTCCAGTTAGACCAAAGAATCTCAAGTTCTTTGAAAAGGAATGTTTTAGAGTCAGTTTAGAGTTCTGATGTCGTTGGAAATGAATTTGCTTCAGCCTACTCATGAAACATTTTAAATGGAGGGAAGCTGGGGACTGGGGAGATGGCCCAGCAGTTAGTTACAGGCACTTGTTTGCAAAGCCTACCAACCCCGCTTCTATCCTTCCAGCACCCACATAAAGCCAAGTGCATGCGCAGTGTGGCCCATGTGGCTATACTGGCTTTTGTTTGCAGTGGTAAGAGACCTTTGCAAAGAGGGTGGAGGATAAGCAGACACCTCAGGGTTGTCCTGTGACCTCCACACCTTACCATGGTATGCACATGCCCCCACCAAAAGCAATTAAAAAAATTAAATGTAGGGAATCTTAAGAATGATGGCTAGGCAGGGCATGTAATACTTGGTTGATTAAAATTGCAATTTGAAACTTTCTTACTTTCAATTTGGGTAGGAGTGGAATCATGGCAGGTGTCTGTCTGGCTACATTCTCTTAGATACTTCATACTGCACATAATGACCAAAGCGATGGCGGCACTGTAGGGCTGCTTCTGACTTGTACACACTCTGCTTCCATTTCTGTTGTAGAAGATGGAATTCTAGCCACATGCTTCAGTTCTCTTTTTGATACTTATAAAAATGTTTAGATTTTACTGTATTGTGCTTATCAAAGCCATAACACTAAAGAAACTTGTTTTTGCATATTGTTTGCTAATACTTTATTTTAATAAACCTCAAAATCTGTTTAATGTGTCTTTTTTTTTTTTTTTTTTTTTTGACAGGGTCTCTAGCCCAGGCTTCCTCAAACTCCTTATGTATCAAGGATGACCTTCATTTCTAACTGTATTGCCTGGGTTTATGAGGCACACTTAGGGTTGATATCAAGATGTTGAGTATGTTAAGCAGTCACTCTACCAACTGAACCATATCCCTGACCCTGGTGATGTTACAGCTTTGCTCTGATTTATGCTCCATTGGGTAAAGTTATAAAAGAGGTGAGATCTTCATTTTATGCTGAATTAGCTGTGTGATACTGATAGGAAATGTGCATATGACAAGTCTTCCTATGGAACATGAGATCTGGTCAGAGTGAACCATATTTTTGTCCATTCTATTTGTGTGGCAGTTGATGTGTTTTTCTGCTCTCTCTCTGTCTCTCTCTCTCTCTCTCTCTCTCTCTCTCTCTCTGTGTGTGTGTGTGTGTGTGTGTTTTTTAATTTTAAGGTCCATTACAGGTCTTTTTCCGTGAGTGGCAGGGAAAAGGAAAGGGAGCCAGCTGGCACAGAGGAGTCATTTCTGTAACATTCCATATATACACGAAACTATACAGACAAGCCCAGTCATTGTTGTGGTTGAAGTTGGCAGTGTGGATTTAGGGAGGGATAAGTAGGGAGTAGGAATGTCCTTTAAAAAAAATACAGTGCTCACAAACTGGATGCCTGTGGGAAACTAGAAGATCAAAAGCAGTTTGGGAAGGCAGAACCCGTGCAGAGATGGAGGGCTGTGAAAGGTCTAGCTGATAGGGGGGCTGTTGGGCAGTTTAGGAGAGGGGATTTCTCTCCCCCTGCTGAGCTCCTCCATCCCTTCCAGTCTGGCACGACCTGGGGTTAGATGCTCTGTGCAGGGCCTGGAGGCTGCTCACTGGGCCTTGTCCTCCAGGGAGATGACCAGGGTGCAACTGTCTTTGACCTTGGCGCAATTTGCTTATAATTCATGCTTCGTCTGTGTCAGGTACTTGAGAGTCCTTGGAGCTGGCACTGATCATTTTGCTCTTAAGGCAGGCACACTTGGAGGCCCAGAAGGTGAACACCAGGTCCTCCTCGCTTGTGACACGAGAGGGCATGAGTGGTCTGGTCTGGAAGTGTCTTGACAAAGGTGGTGTAGGGGCCATCACCTACAAGGACCACCTTGTCCTCATCCACATGATGTCCCTTGTGTCTTTGGACAACAGAGCCTTCTTTTGCTTCTCCACTTTGTCTGGCATTGGTGACTTGCATACTTTCATGTTATTGAACACTTCCATGACATCATCAGGGACAGCCACTCCTGAGGCATGTTTCTGGAAGTGAGAGGGAAGACAACAAGGGGGGTCAGGGAAGAACGGAGCCCCAGCAGCTGCTGCCAGAATCAGACTCTGTGTCTGGTTCTGAAGGATTTGGGCCTAGCATCTGAGGTTTTGCCCCTGACCACGAACTGCTCATAATCTGGCCATCTGGGTGGGGGTGTGGGTCTTTCCTGCCTTGTTGGGGGACTGAACAGGCAAAGCAGGCTGCTGAACCACTCTGCCTCAGTTTCCCCATCTAAAAAAAAAGTGTTCATAGGAAAATTAACATCAAGTGTGTAGAGCTGTGTCTAGCATAAAGCAACTCACAGTTTTAAGTTTATCTTGTACCTTTCCATTGCTTTGATTTAGATAATTATTTCTGACACTGATCCTGGCAGCTGAACCTTGATTATCTACTGTGTGTTAATTAGCTAGTCTTTTCTTTGCCATATTGGCCCTTCTGTCCTCAAGGGTGTCACATAGTAACCTTTTTTTTTTTTTTTTGGAGAGAGAGAGGGTGAGGGAGACAGATAGAGAATGGGTGCGCCAGCAGCCTCTCAGTTGCTGCAAACGAAATCCAGATATGTGCGCCTATTTGTGGTCAAGTGTGGCATTGCGCCCTTGCGTCACTTTGCATCTGACTAAACATGGGACCTGGAGATTGGAACCGTGTTCTTAGGCTTCAGGAGGCAGGCGCCTTTCCCACTAAACCATCTCTCCAGCCTGACATACTAGCTTTTTGTTATCCTTACTGTACTGCATGCCTTCTCCACCCTCCATGAGTCAGGGACAACAGACATCTGCTGGATCCAGTTAGGAAGGAAGATGGACCCACCCTGGCTGGGAGAGAAACCCAAACTGAAGACTTCAACCTCAAAAGACACATACAAAACTTAATACAAAAAAATAAACTTCCAAAAAAAAATAAAGTAAAAGTTAACTCTGCCAACCAGTTTGTTCTTATGTCTTATGTAAGGAATTTTGTAGCAATATCTCTGGCTATTTCAGAAGCATAGTTTTGGTTTTTATTTTTAAATACTCTTCCTGGCAAAAGATTTCAGGGTGCTTGTGACTGAAGATAATTGGCTTTCAACTTGCTGTGGTCCAGCAGTTGGAATGGTGCTAGTCCCTGGACAACAGTTTTTATTGCAGTTGGTATGTCATAAGTACTTCTAAGAAGGCTGTTAGACCTTATGTCCATAATAAATATTTATTTAAAATTCTGTATAGTATAATGTGTGTATGAAGAAGGAAGCATTTTTCAAAGCCCTCAACCCTGTATTTAAAATATAACTGGTTGGGAGTGGTGGTGCATGCCTTTAAACCCAGCACTTGGGAGACAGAGGTAGGAGGATTGTCGTGAGTTCGAGGCCAACCTGAGACTACTTAGTGAATTCCAGGTCAGCCTGAGCTAGAGCAAGACCCTACCTTGGAAAACCAAATATATATATATCTGATTTTTTAAAATTCATAATTCTGTTTAACAATGTTTTCATGTTCTTACAATATAAATCTTTTGGTGGTGTTAAGAATTTTTAAGATGAAGGTAGTGGGGTTATAAGGAAAATGTATTTGATTTTTAAAACATTTATGGGAGAGAAAGGTAGATACAGTGAGATAGAGAATGGTCACACCAGGACTTCTAGCCACTGCAAACAAACTCCAGACACATGCGTTACTGTGTGTATCTGACTTTATGTGGGTACTGGGGAACTGAACTTGGGTTGCTAGGCTTTGCAGGCAAGTGCCTAAACTGCTAAGCCATCTCCAGCTCCAGGAAAATTTATTTTTTAATTATATTTTTAGCTTATTTAAAAAAATTTAATTTACTTATCTGAAAGAGTGAGACAGAAAGAAAGATAGAGAACAGGTGTGCCAGGGCCTCTAGCTGCTGCAAACAAACTCCAGACACATGTGCCACCTTGTGTATCTGGCTTATGTGGGTCCTGGGGAATCAAACCAAGGTCTTTGGCTTTGCAGGAAAATTCATTAACCACTAAGCCATTTCTCCTGCCTGTTTTGATTTTTTGAGGTAGAGTCTCACTCTAGCCCAGGCTGACCTGGAATTCACTATGTAGTCTCAGGGTGGCCTCGAACTTACGGTGATCCTCCTACCTCTGCCTTCTGAGTCTGGGATTAAAGACATGTGCCACCATGCCAGGCAGGAAAATTTATTTTTAAAAATATTTTCATTTATTTATTTGTACCCCAAGAGAGGAATGTATGGGCATGGCAGGGCCTCTTGCTGCTGCAAACAAACTTCAGATGCATGCAGTATTTTATGCTTCTGGCTTTATGTGGGTACCAGAGAATTTAACCCTGGTTAACAGGCCTTGCAAACAAGCACCTTTAACCTCTGAGCCATTTCCCCAGCCCTCTAAGGAAAGTTTAAAGGTGAGCTACTAGTGTCTAACACTCTCGATCTTAAGGTATATTGGACAGGGGTGAGGAGAGGATATTGGGCAGGTGGTATCAGGTAGTGTATATGTGCACATGTGTGCACACACATAATTCCTACAGAGAGGCAAGTTTTTTCCCGCCCCCTCCCTACCCCCCCCTCGAGGTAGGGTCTCACTCTAGCCCAGGCTGACCTGGAATTCACTATGTAGTCTCAGGGTGGCCTCGAACTCATGGCGATCCTCCTACCTCTGCCTCCCAAGTGGCATGCGCCACCACGCCTGGCTGAGAGGCAAGTTTTTCATGTTTGGATGTGGCTTTTTTTTAATGTATCATTTTATTATTGACAACTTCTTCACTTACAGACAATAGACCATGATAATTCCCTCCCCTCCCTCTTTTCCCTTCACAACTCCACTCTCCATCATGTCCCCTCCCTCTCTCCATTAGTCTCTTTTATTTTGCTGTCATCGTCTTTTTCTCCTATTATGAGGGTCTCGTGAAGGTATTGCTAGGCGTTTGAAGTCGTGGATATCGAGGCCAATTTCTGTCGGTTGCATTGTAAGGAGTCGTACCCTTCCTTTGGCTCTTACATTCTTTCCACCACCTCTTCCATAATGGACCCTGAGCCTTGGAGGGTGTGACAGAGATGTTTCAGTGCTGGACACTCCTCTGTCACTTCTCAGCACTATGTTGTCATCCTGGTGGTCACCTCCATCTGAAGAAAGAAGCTTCTCTAAAAGTGAGAGTAGCATTAATATATGAATATGAACATTAAGTGTAGTGCTTATAGGGCCATTTGGTGAGCATAATATAAGCATTTAACCAGCCGAGAGCAGGCTTTATACCCCTAAGGCTCATGACCTCCCCTGCCATAGGGTTTTGATTAAGTTTTCAGTGCCAGGCATGTATTCCCTCCCAAAGAGCGGACCTCCCGTCCAATTAGAGAGCAGTTAGTTTCCCTAGAGCAGATATGCCACTATTGTACCCATTCGGTCATTTGGCCTGGCTGGCCAAACTTGAGGCTTCCAGTGTCCACTGTTTTCACCGCTGACGACTTCTGTCTCCCATAGGGCTGCATGCAGTGCATCTTTTTCCAGCTTTCAGTCAGCTGGTCTACAGGGAAGAGGTTTTCAGCTCAGTCCCAGCTTGATTTCTCAGTGACCTTGCCGCCGAGGCATGTGATGTCTTCAGCAACAGGGTCTTACCATCTGTTACTAGCCTGTAATGTTTTGGAGGCAACAGGGACCTCCCTGGCCGACAACTCACTGGAAGGTATCACATCCCTGGCACTGAAAAATTTCTACTAATAATCTATGGCTTTTCATATGTCTTATTCAGAATATCTTGAAGTTTGACCCTTCCCCACCTTCTTTTACTCAATCTCTTTCCCTGGCCTTGCTTAGGCCATTCCACCCCCTATAGTCTGTTCCTCTACAATACCATCTCCCCTCTTTTTTTTTTTTTTTAAGACAAAGCCTCTGTACTGTTGTAGACAGCTTCCCATTGTTGGGATGAACATCCAGACCAGGTACAGTTTATGGGAGCAAGGGGTTTATTTCAAGCTTACAGATACAGGGGGAAGTTCCATCAGTGGTGGAAGAAGCTGCTTCCATACATCCAAGCAGAGAGATTCAACTGTAGCCAGGAAAACACCAGTACCAACCATCATCCAAAAGCAACAAGCAGCAGGGGCCAGAGCTCAGACTGCTCTGCATACCTTTGGGCTGGGAATCAGATCCGCCCCCTGTGACCCCTCCTCCAGCCAGGTGGCTGGAAACCCAAGTTACAAGCTTTAATAAAATACCTGAGTCTTACGGAGAACATACATTCAAACCACCACACCTGCATAAGTAGCTCTGGTTGGTCTGGGATGCATTAGGATGACCTTGAATTTTTGATGTGTCTGCCTCCACCTCCTGAGTGCTGGGATTACATGCATTCATCGCCACGCCTAGTTTTTAGGCTTGTGTGTAGTATTGAGGAGCTAATCCAGGGCTTGGTGCATGCTAGGTAAGCGATGAGCCAACTCAGCTGCACCCCCGGCCCTGGAGATGTATTTTGAAAAGCTGCTTTCACTCTGTCTTAATCTCTTACCTCTCTGTATCCAATACCTCTCATCCATTATCGCTTCGGATTTTTTTTCCCCTGAGGTAGGGTCTTGCTGCAGCCATGGCTGACCTGGAATTTACTCATGTAGTCTCAGGCCAGCCTTGATGTCACAGTGATCCTTCTACCTCTTCTTCCCAAGTGCTGGCATTAAAGGCGTGCGCCACCATGCCAGCATCTCTTAAGAATTTTATCAGCCAAAAAAGCATAAGCTATAAACCCAAACCAGTAGGTACCCACTAGACATTTAGGGGTGGGCCTTTCTAACCTATTCTGGAAATCACTGTACATTGGTCCTCTGCTTCCTTCTAGTGATGAGTGGTACTCTAACTCCTTTTCCCCTGGAAGACTTCTCAGACCAACTGGTTTGGTGCTACAGTATTTCTTCTTTCTACACTCAAGGAAGTCTTTAAGTGTGTGTGGCATTTCTCAGCACCCTACTATCATCATGTTTCTTTGCCACTTGCTGCATCACCTGGAATGTAGACTCTGTGAGGTCAGACCTGGTGCCCTCTTTAGCATACTTCCTGATAGGCTGACAGTGAAGAAGCAGGGAGTGATTTGTTTGTGTTTTTTTTTAAACTACAGTTCACCTTTTAAACAATGTCCTAAGTCAATTATTAGCTAAATGATTCTGTGTTAGCATTTTATTAGATCTCAGTACTGTATCTTAAAAGTAAAACAAGGGAAGTTTGATAAGAAATTAATGGCACTTATACCTATTCCTTCTCTTTGAAGCTTTGGGCCTTTGCCCCAAAGTAATCAGATGCCAGGCATCGTTGCCAGGATGATCAACAAGTCTACCTGTCATGTTGGCACATGAGCCTGCTGACATTTAATGCTTGCCCAGAGAAAAGCAGAAAGGGCACCGTTTCCTTGGTGTATCTGACAACATCATAATCAAGAAGTCATACTGTTTATTTCCGAGCTTAGAGGCTAGGATGATAAGAACCGTGTAGCTTGATCTTAGTGTCCTGGTTTACACCCCCTACCCTTCCCCAATTGTTCCCTCTGTACTCAAACAGGGCATTGCAGGCAATGCTTTTGAGAGATCTAAGTGATCCTTTCAGAGTGAGAAGTGAATTTTCTTGAGCGTGTGGGGTCTGTGTGTGTTACTGTGGAAGCAATTTGGGTTGAAGAAAAGCATGCCACTCTGACAGGTTTTGTCTCATGTACAGTTTGATCAGTGTTAGTTGAGAAACAATGAAATGGTAAACATTCCCTGGTTACTTTTCTTTTTTAAAAAAACTGATTTTTATTATTATTATTATTATTATTATCATCATCATCTATTTATTTGAGAGGTTGAAAGAGGCAGACAGAGAAGGAGAGAGAATGGGAGTGTCCGAGTCTCTAGCTGCTGCAGACGAACTCCAGACGCATGCGCCACCTTGTGCACCTGGCTTGCGTGGGTCCAGGGGAATCGAGCCTAGGTCCTTTGGCTTTGTGTGCAAGTGCCTTAACTGCTAAGCCATCTCTCCAACCCTGGTTACTTTTTCTTTATGTTAACTTCTGTGAGGTGTAGCTTTTCATTAACTTAGAACTGTGTAGGCCAAATGAGTGTTGTCGGGTAATGTGAAGATGAATGCATGAACAGACTAGATATCAATACTGAAGACAAATGGCAGGGAAGAGGCTCATGGAAAGGTCCTTTTATTGTGTGCTTAGTAAACTGCTGGAGGGTCACACATCTCTAGTCTTCAACTTTTCAGCTAGGTGTGGTCATGTGACCATGCTGACCAATGGGGGTATCCACAGAAATGGCTCGTGGAACTTCTGCGTTATGTCTGGAAGAGGAATGTGCTTGCCCCTCCCTCTTCTGGGATGGGTTATACTTTTGGCAACTTGAAGGGATCCCGAATCCCCTGAGAGAGATAAGCTCAATGTGGTCAGTCTCTAGGCATGCCTGTGAGGGGTTCTCATGCTTAGGTACATCCAGGTGAGAAGATCCACTTAAACTGTGGGTGACACCATTTCATGGGCCTGTGTCCTGAGCTGTGTAAAAAGGAGAGTGCTGGCTGAGCGTGGTCTTACATCATCTCTACTTCCTCCCCGTCCATGTGATGATGTGGCTGGCTCATCCCCACCTCCCCCCTCACCCCACCCAGCTGTGCCTTCCCCACCATGATGGACTCTACTCTGCGGAACTGTAAGCCTAATTAAAATCTTTTCCTTAGCCGGGCGAGGTGGTGCATGCCTGTAATCCCAACAGGAGGCAGAGGTAGGAGGATCGCAGAGAGTTCGAGGCCACCCTGACACTACATAGTGACTTCCAGGTCAGCCTGGGCTAGAGTGAAACCCTACCTTGGAAAAAACAAACAAACAAAAAAAAACAAAAAAACTTTTCCTTCTATAAGTGCTTGTGGTTGGTTTTTTTTTTTTCCCCTCCCAGCAACAAGAGCCTAAGTGCTACACGTTCGCAATGGCTGGAATGCAGAGACAGTGGCAGGAACTAAAAGGGCCACACTGCAGTGGACATAGAAGCAAGAGATGAGGATGCAGCCCTAGGATGTCACTGAGGTGACAGAGTGTACGTGCATATGTGTGTACATATGTGTGTGTGCTGTGTTATGACTACTTAGTCCAGAACATAATGCTTACTTGCTCATCCAGTTACACCAAACCTTCATCAAGGGCTTATTATATGTCAGACTTCATGCTAGACTGCAGAGCCGGCCCCCCAGCACCTCCTGTCCATTTCAGAGGAGAGCCTGGAATGGGATGAAGGGACTGAAATACAGACTGTGCTGTGTTTCCGAGCATCTGTATTTTTTTTTCTGGCCTTGAGCAATATCACGTTGTTCCGCTAACACTTGAGAGCTATTCAATGCCATGTAGGGGTAAACGGATGAACAACGATCCTTTTCCTTGTGGCTCATCATTCTGGCCAAAGGAGACACAAAAAGGTAAATCAAATACAGTGTGTTTACTGGGGAAGTCTAAAGAGAAGAAGCTGCGGGAGGCATTAGAATAGGGAGGATGGGAATTACAACTGTAGATGGGGCGAGGGGCAGGCAGGATCTATTAAAGTCCAGGAAAGAGTGAGGAAGTCAGTAAGGATTAAACACATTCCTGTTCCAGGCAATTGAGGAAGCATGGGAATTAATGCTAAGATATTGTCTTTCCTACAGGAAAAGTAGTGTTTTAAGCACAAGTAACCAAAAATATAAACTTATAAATTGTGTGTATTTAGTCTCTGCAGGAAATAATAATGGAGGTGTGTTATGTGGATGGAGACAGGGAATGTTAGCTGTGACACTGTGGACTTCCACTCTTTTTTTATTATTTTATTTATTTTTGGAGAGAGAGACAGAGAGGGAGAGGGAGACAGATAGAGATGGGCACGCCAGCAGTCTCTCAGCTGCTATGAACGAAATCCAGATGTGTGCGCCCCCCTTGTGGTCAAGTGCAGGATTGTGCCCTTGCGTCACTTTGCATCTGGCTAAATGTGGGACCTGGAGATTGGAACTGGGTTCTTAGGCTTAGCAGGCAGGCGCCTTAACGGCTAAGCCATCTCTCCAGCCCTGGACTTCTACTCTTGAGAAACTGGCTCCTTGGAGGACCAATCAGGAAGTGAGAATACCACTCAATATTTCATTTCATACACATTTTGTTTCTGGTGGAAAAGTCAAAGATGTGTTCGGCTGAGTGCATAGGTACATTGCCCTTACTTCCCAGTTCTGTTTTCCCAATAGATTTCACTTTACAAATCCCTGTTGAGTGCCCGCTCTGTGTTTCTGACTAGGCGTTGGGAAAGACAGCTGGCTTCAAGTTCATCCCACTTCCATGTTCGTGTGGGAAAGGGAGAAGAGTCTTAATTCCATATGATTCAGGTGACAACTGTGATCTACCACAACATATAACTTATCTTTGCCGAGGGCTCAGGCAAGTCCCTTTTGAGGAAGAAAGAGTTAAGTTTGGAAGATTAAGAAGGCGTAGGCAGAAGGGTCTTAATGATTAAAACGCCTCACATTCAAGAGAAGTGTGAGAAAAATAGAAAGTTGGTGGCGGCCAAGATTCTGGCTACGATAGGCCATGCTTTGGGTTTCATGTTTAATTCTGAGAGGAGAAGCCATTGGTATGTGAGTTGGGACTGGAGTTTGATCGTCCAAACAGACGTGTGTTATCAGGAGGTGGGGGAAGGAAATATAGAGCTTTGAGAGTGAATGGTGGCGGTGGCGGTGGTGGCGGCGGTGGTAGTGGAGATGGAGGAGATGTGCTGAGTTTTCCCATGAGATAACCAATGGGGGTTGGGGGAAGAGTGGCCTAGGGTATGGCATGGGAGGCATCTGAAGACATAAGAGTGGATGAGATTCAGGGGAGCTGGGCTCTGATTTTAGACATACCCGCAGGGGAAGTGGCAGACCTCTGGACTGTCTTGTGACAGCCCATGGCTGGAAAAGGACTTTCTGAAGCCAGCATCCTGGCTAATCGTGAAAGTAGCTCACATTCAAAGCACTTGCTAAATGAAGAACACAAACAAGGGGCTGGAGAGATGGCTCAGCAGTTAAAGCTGCTTGCTTGCAAAGCATGTTGACTTGGGTTCAATTCCACAACCACCCATGTAATGCTGGTCACAAAAAGTGGTGCAAGTGTCTGGCATTCATTTGCAGGAGTGCATGCACACATGTGTTTGCACACACACACACACACACACACACACACACACAATTAAATAGAAATTTTAAAAGGGGGACACAACACAAGCTGAGCACTTTACCTGCAACATCTTAGGGTTGGAAGTTGCACAAGGTCAGAACTTTTATTATCTCCATTTTAGAGTGGCAGAAGTAGGCACCACACATTCAGAGCTGTGACAAAGATACAGCATGAATGACCAAGCCCAGGCCACCTGGCTCCAAAACTCAGGCTTTTCATCACCATTGTTATCTCTCCCTGGTTCCTCCGATCTATCACCTCCTCCCTCCCATCCCTTCACCCTCTATCAACAGTATCTTCTCACTAACCTTCTTGCCTGCTTCCAGTGACTGGTGATGGTATGGAAGACCCAGGCTCTTCCTGTTCTTTTTTTTTTTGTTTTTCTAGGTAGGGTCTCACTCTAGCCCAGGCTGACCTGGAATTCACTCTGTATTCTCAAGCCGGCCTTGATCTCACAGCCATCCTCCTACCTCTGCCTCCCAAGTGCTAGGATTAAAGATATGCGCCCCCATACCTGGTTTTTCCTGATTTTAGTCTGTCACAGTTGAAGGTGTTTCCAAGGCATTTTAACATTAGGATAGCAAAGGGTAGGAGGATGGATATATATGATCTTGCCCCTAGATAAATATCATAACAGAATACCATACATTGGGTAGATTAAACAGCAGAAATTTATTTTCTTACAGTTCTGGAAGTCCAAGATCAAGGTTCTGGCTGATTGCATTCCTAATGAGGGTGTGTAGCTGGCCCACCTCTCAGTGTGTCCTCACAGCTTTTGTTTCCTCAGCTTCGGGAGAGGGAATAGATCAAGGCTTCACTCTTAGGGTTTCATGGCATCATAATGCCATACTCAAAATACAGCCATTCTTGAAGTTAGGGCTTCAGCCTATGAACTGGGGAGAACATCTCTACTCATTCAGTGCACAATACTGTTGTGGTCACGTTTGTCATCCATTCACTTATCTAGCAGGAGAGGCTAGAACTTGTCCACACCCCTGCTGCCCAGGGGAGAATCTTGAGTCTGGATCTTGAGTGAGGAAGAGGCCATTCTTGCTCGGGTAGTCAGTCCAACACTAGCCTAGAAAAGGGCATGAGGTTATTCAGGAGAAAGCACTGGCAAACAGTGAGTGCTCTTACAAACTCAGCTGATTCTCTGGAGCCCATTTCTATGAAGGCCCCATTATCCAGACTTTGATTCCAGAAGCATCTGCTCACTTGCAGTGGCCACTGCAACGTTCTACAAACACTGGAGAGATGTGTTCCAAGTTGTGGCTATCATCTCACTACCTTGTGTTTTAACCCCCTGACACCTGGCACAATATTTTCACCAAGTGACCTGAATGGTCCTGGGTAGCTGTGACAGTGGTGACTTCTTAGCAAGATACCCAGTCATGACCAGCCCTTCCTTTTGCCTGTGGCCATGGAAGACAGTGAGCCCTTAGTGACAGTGTGTCCCATTAGGGGTCAGATTCCTGTCAGCAATGCTGCTTCCGGTCTGTCACCTGGTTATAACTAGTCAACATCTGAGAACTCATTTTGCAAACATTGTGCTAGCATGTTCCATTGGTTTAATGTGCAACCCCACAGAGCTGGGTGATCTAATACTCATTTCACAGAGGAGGAAGCAGGCCCACATAGGCTAGGTAATTCTCACAAGGTTATAGAGCTGTTGAGAGGTGGAGATGCAATTTAAAGCTGGAGAATTGAATGCCAGAGCTTGTACTCTGCCCGCTCTGCGCATCGCCTTCAAATCCACCACTGAGGCACGAGGTGTAGGAATGTCCACTCCTACATTACTTTCCTACCTCTCCCAGCCCCCAGGTCAAAGCTGAGGGGACCCCCATATCATCAGCATGTACTTTTGGCATGCCAGCCGGGGACTCACAGTTGGCCCATTTCTTCCCATCTGGTATTCTCTGTGATCAAGGTGCAGGTGGGTTAGCAGTGTCATCCTTATAAGAAGCCCTGAGACGTTGGACTACATTTCCAACGACTAGACTAAAATTCTCCTGGAGGAGATTATAGAATTTGATGTCACTAGAGCCTGGTTAATATTTGTTCTGGAAAGGTGTGAATAACCAAGCCCAGGGAGGCTTTTGGGTTTCTGTTACTGCCTCCACTGCTTGCTGGGATAGGGGCCAAGGAGGGAATCTTGGGCTATGGTTGAGAAGGGATGACAAGCCCTGGCTGGTCTCAGCTTCCAGCTTGACCTCTGACAACCCCTGTAAATGTTGCACAATTATGTGGCTGTATGCATTTGGTGAAGGGCAACAGTTCTTTTCTTGCTTCAGACTCGCCAGCCTCTTATGACACCCTAACATGGTTTAAAATGACTGGATTTAGATCATTGTAGTCAAAGCTTCTCTAAGTGCCAATGTCCCATTAAGCCAAATGACTCTTGGAAGTACTTTATACTCCCATGACGACCCCCTTAAAAGAAGGTTCACTTTGAAAATGGTCAAGGTTACCATAGACTTCTTTATATCCCTCCCAAGTTCTTTGCACTTCTTTTCCCCTAGCCAGGTTTATTCAGCTCCTCGTTGGGGTTCTCAGGGCTGGCCTGCATCTATGTGGGAGGAAGGGCTTAACTACTGGACCTTTTTCTTCTGGCTTCAGGCCCAGAGGAGCTCTGGGGGCGAGCAAAAAAAACGTTCTCCACAGAGTCCTGTTAACAGGAATTTATTCAGCAGATGAGGGAGGGGCAGTATTTCCTGGAGTCTGCCTACAAAATACTTCCCAAGCCATACAACTGACCCCAGGGAAAAGCTAAGGAAGACTGACCTGGGCCAGCGCAGGGAAGGTGGGTCCAGCTTGGGTCTCTTCTTGCTGGGAATGGAACTGGAGTATCCAAAACGGTGACACAACCAAACACCAGAGTGTTCTCCTCGCTGGATCTAGTTTGGCGAGTTTTGACTGTAGAGATGTGGCCCCTGGAGATCTGAGATGCAGGTGCCCTGTGGTCGAAACCATGTGCCCCTCCACCAGCACCCCTGGGCCCCTGTTCGCAGAGGGAACATGGATTCCCCCAGCAAAACACTTTGAAACCCGAGTCCTGTCATTTCCCTCTGTGGACTTGGTGTCCAGGAATCATCATTCCAAAGACCGGTTGCGTTAGCGCTTGAATCCTCCAGTGGTGGTTGCGGCCAGAGACAACCAGTCCCGCCGGAGACACTCAGCTCCTGGTTAGGTGCGCGCTCCTGGTGCCCGCTGCCCCATTTGCTTGCAAAGTAAGGAAATCAGCTGGGCAGGCGAGGCTCCCGCACCCAGCTTGGAGCCTGTTTTTTCAGGATGGCTCCCTGGCAGAACCCGCTGTCTGGGGATCGAAAGATGGCCTGGGTCTTGCGTGCAGACATTGGGATCAAAACCTTGGGCAATCTGGATCCTTCTTTCCTCTCTGGCCTCTCTAGATGGAAAAGGGTCTTTGAGTCAAGGCGAAGTGTCCCTAGCGGCCAGAGGCTCCAGCTCGCGTTGGAGGTTCCTGGGGAGGCCGGGACCAGGCGCCCGCGTTACCCAGCGCTACACCGGCCGCGTCTTCCAGGGCGCGCGGGCATCGCGCAGAGAACGGTCGTGGGGCAGCGCGGCGAAGGCTGAGTGGCGTAGCTGGCAGCCGATGAAGAGAACGACGAGCGCCACCGAAAGCAGCAGGAGGAAGAAGAGCAGCAGGTAGGTGGGCAGATCAGGCTTGGTGGCCGAGCTGTCCCGTATGCCACGCGCAGTGGCCAGCTCCAGGGGCAAAGCGCCCTCTGCCTTGACCGTGGCTCCCGGGGCCAGCGCGCCGCCTGCCGCCGCCTCCGGGCCGCCAGTGGCGTTGAACACGTCTCCGTACATGGTCCCCGGGTCCCGCCAACCCCAGCCGGACCGTCTCACTTCGCTTGCTGCGGACCTGCGCTCCCGGGCGCATCCATGGCGCTCCCCTCCCGCCTGGATGCGCTCAGGTGATCCGAGGTCGGTGCCTACCAGCCGGAGGAGCCGAGGCAACCTGGATGCGTCCGTTCACCAGAAGCCTTCGGAGTACCTCAGCTCTCGGAGCAGCAACCCCTCGGGCTCTTGCTGTTTGGGCTGTTGTCCCTAGGACAGAGTCCTCGGTCCCTGGCCGTCTTACGGTTTCACAGCCGCCGGGTCAGCTTGGGACACTGTTGGTGAGGGCATCCGCAGTCTGCCGCCCGCGCTCAGCGCTGGATGCAGCGTGCACGGAGCGCGGGAGTCCTCCGCATGCCGGGTGCCTCTGCTTCTTGGAGCGATCCTGCAGCCTCTGGTCCCCGCGCTCGGGGCTGAGCCAGCCAGTCCTGGCGGGCTCCCGGCTGCTGCGCTCCTCTCTGAGCAGGAGACCGAGCTCTGAGGCGGATCTTAGCGCGCTCCGGGCCTGGGCGGGAGCCAGGGAGAAGGCGAGATTGGCAGTGGCTGTCCCCCACCCCCACCCCTGGAGAGGTTGCGCACCAATGAGAACGCGAGAGGACACCGCCGTGACTGCCCTGTAGGCCTCTGATCACTCATCAACCCCGGATACCAAAGAGGGACCGAGAAGGGGCAAGTGGGTAAAGGAGGGGTCGGGGGAAGAGAAGAGTCCTTATTCCACTGCTCCAAGTGCTGCAAGGTATCACTTCTTGGCCGGGGGGGGGGAGAAAGGGGGGAGGGATAGGTAGAAGTTGGGGTTTGAACTTGGACTGCCCAGGCCAGGAGTGCATCGCGGAACATTGTAGTAGCTCCAATTCACGGCGGCCTAAGTCCAGCACTGGATATGAGCTTCAGGGTTGCTCTTTTCCCCACTGTAACCTGTCACCTCCATTTCCCCCAGGAGGAGCTAGAACCCCAGAAATCGTATCATTTGACAAGGTCGTATATGCTAGGGAGCATCACACTACAGCCTGTGGTTGCACACTCAGTGCTCCCTGCATTATAAAAAGGACACAGAGAAAGAGAGAGAGAGAGAGGGAGAGAGAGAGAGAGTCGGGGTTGGGGAGCCTTGTGGATTGAGACTCCCAGGATCACAGTAAGGAAGATGAGGGGCAAGGACAATTACAGACTTAGGATCAGCCACAGACCATCACGCACACCTTTCCATTGAGGGTGGCAACCTGATTCAGAGGCTTGGCTCTGCAGAGCACGGATACTTGCTTACTTCCCTCTTTTAAAATACATTTTATTTATTAATTTGAGATAGAGAAAGAGGGACAGAGACATGGGGGGCAGGGAGAGAATGGGCACGCCAGGGCCTCCAGCCATTGCTAATGAACTCCAGATGCATGCGCCCCCTTGTGCATCTGGCTTTTGTAGGTCCTGGGGAATCGAACTGAGATCCTTTGGCTTTGCAGGCAAATGCTTAACTGCTAAGCCATCTCTCCAGCCCCTTGCTTCCCTCTTTTAATGCTCATCCCACACCCCAGGAAGGAAGATGGCCATGAGTTCAAGGCCAACCTGGGGCTACAGAGGGAGCCAGGTCAGTCTGGGCTAGAGTGCCACCCTGACTGAGGGAATACACTCTCTCTCTCTCTCTCTCTCTCTCTCTCTCTCTCTCTCTCTCATATCCACTCCTTCACAGCAGAAGCCCATTGTTAAAAGCCTAAGTAGCTGGCTGGCAGTAGCTCACTTGGGCAAAAGCAGAGGGACTGGTTGTTCCCCGGGGGGGACTGTGTATGCAGGCTTCCACATCAGGCATTCACTTGCTCAGCAACCATTGACTGCTCTGCTCTGGCACAGAGGGGCAGGAGGAGGATATGGGCTAGCCATGGCTCACCTAGGATGGCGGCCTTGGAAAGGCATGGTGTCCAGGACAGAAGTGGGAAATCAGATGAAGTAGAGGTAGTTTCCACCTTTTCTGGGAGTGGAAACCCTTCACTTCATGCAAGAAGCCACTTGTGGTAGTTTAAATATAAAATGTCCCCCATAGCCTCATGTGTCTGTGACTAAGCCTCATACTTAGTCTCCAACTGGGGGAGCCTTTGGGAAGTGAAGCCTTGCTGAAGGTGGTGTGCCAGGCCTTGAGGTTTCTTTTAGTCTAGGCTTAATAGGCGGCGAGAGCTAGCTTGCTCTGAGTCTACTTCCTTTCTGCTGCTATGGCAAGATGTGACAGCCAAGCTGCCTGCTCTACCGTGCTTTCCCCTCCACGAGGAAGCTACCACTCAAAACTGTAAGCCAAAATAAACCTTTCCCTCCCATAGGCTGCTTTTGGTCAGGTATTTTTGTCTCAGCAATGAGAAAGTAATTGCTACTTCTAGCTGCTGTGTTTCTCAGCAAGTACCTAATGCCCTTGGAGTCACTGCCCAGCAGGGCCAGCACCGGGGTCTGTCAGGTGAGAAAACCATGGGCCAGGTCTGAAGTAGACACTGGCTCTCAGGGTCCTGCAAGGACAAGTGCTTCTTCCTTCAGCTCTATCTCCTAGATGTCTCACTCCTCACCCCAGTCTAAGCTCTGCTACCTCACTGATGGTGGGATCCACTCACATAATCATCCGAGCTCTCTGCCCTTTTCTTCTCCCTACTATGGAGAAGTAATTGCCTGGGAGAGAGAATGAGACATTGGCTGAATAAACCAGGGAAACAATTAGTTCTCTGTCCCCCGTAACCCCCCCCCTCATTGCATCTCTGGCGTGCCACAGGCATAGTGAGAGAATGGCCAAGGTCATGGCGGCCCACGTCTTTAATCCCAGCACTCAGGAGGCAGAGGTAGGAGGAGCGTCATGAGTCCGAGGCCACCCTGAGACTACATAGTGAATTCCAGGTCAGCCTGGGCCAGAGTGAGACCCTACCTTGGAAAACCAAAAACAAAACAAAACAAACAAACAAACAAACAAAAAAAAACTGGCCAAGGTGTACCTACCAAGCCAGGGCTTATTCAAGTCACAACTCAGTGTAGCAGAAAGGCCTCTGAGAGCACCTTGACATTGAAGTGGTCCCCAGTCCTGGCCCTATGATAGTTGACTGCTGAGCAAAGTACTAAAGTGCCCCAAGAGGCCCTCCACAGTGTATCCCACTGAATCCCACAGAGGGCCCCATGAGGAGCCACCTTGGGCTAGGAAGGTACTGTATAGAATGCAGGACCCACCAGAATTTGGCATTGCCCCAGGTTCTCAGCTGCCATCCCAGACAGAGCCTGTTTCAGTCCTGGGGTGCAGCCTAGTGTGCATCAAAGGGCACAGGCTCCTGGGACCCTACGATTGGCCACTGCTTAAGCCAGCAGCTCATTCTCTGGATGGGAAAGCTGGATGGGAGAGACACCAGAACTTATCTTTGTTAGCCCAGGACAGCCACTGTGCATGTAACAGAGGCAAGCACCTCTTTCTCTGAAGACCTGACCTATTTCATTATATAGCCCTTTACTCAGCCAGCAGGATCCTACAGATATCATAAGCCAGAGCAGGCCATGCCAGCATGTGGGCTGGATGGAAGGTTTTATTCTGAGTCTTCATAAGGCTCCCATGTAAGGCTTGATTGGCTCATTTTGGGGCTTGAGAATTTCCTCCTGGAGTCTGGGTGGGGAGTAAGCAGTTAATTTTCCTCACTTCTGCTGAGCTCCAGCGAGGTAAGAGGTGCTGGGTTTCCTACCACCACCCGGGGAGTTCAGTTGGGAGGTCCTAAGAGGCACCTCTGGCTGGGTAAGCTTCAGCCCTTTGGGCTGTAGAAGGAGGATCGGTGGCAGGTGATGCTCCAGAAGTATGCCATAGTCATCCGGGAAATGGCTATGGGGCACTGGTGTATGTAGAGGGTTTGGTATAGATGGAGGGTCCCTGTAGCTCCAAAGGCCTGTGATGGGAAAAAGCCTGGGGTCCCTGACACAACTTGTTCCTTCCCCACAACTGCTTTTCCTTCAATGCTGCACCACCTCACGCCTGGCAAGAAAGGAGCTGGGGTTTGAACGTGGACTTCTGTAACAGTTACCTTTCATTGCTGGGACAAAACACTAAACTGGAAGCAGTTTATGAGAAGAGAGTTTGTTGTGGCTTCCATTTTTTCATGGGAAATTTCATCATGATGGGGAAAGCATGACAGGCCTGGGCCACATCCCCACAGCAGCAGGAAGGAAGGAGTCTAAAGACTGGGCTTGGAGCTGGGTTATATTACTCTGAAGCCCACCCTCAGTAACACACCTCTTCCAACAAGGCTCCACCTCCCAGAGGGAGGCTCCACCCACTGGGGGATCAAATATGAGGCTTATTCACAAACACATGAGGCTATGGGGGACATTTTACATTGGAACCACCACATCTTCTTTATCAGTTACTTTCTTGGTGCTGGGGCAGAATACCCAACCAGAAGCAACTTAATAAAGGAAAGAGTTTATTTTAGGCTTACGGTTTCAGGCAGAAGCTTATCATGGCAGGGAGAGCATGGAAGGAGCAGGAAGCAGGCATCACACCAGCAGGGAGGAGGCAGAGAGAGATTAAGTGCTTCTGATCACCCTCCTTTTTATTCACTTCAGGATCCAAGCCCATGGGAGTAGCATCGCCTATAGTTAAGGTGGGTCCTGACCTAGAAAATCCATAACAGATATGCCAAGAGATTTGTTTCCATGGTGATTCTAAATCCTGCTAACTTGACAGCCAGAGATTAACCACCACAGCTTCTCAGGCCTGGAGTTCCATCATTTGCTCTATACAGTGAGTCTTCTGTTGTGGCAGAGTAGTTGTTTCCCACCCTTGACCTCAAGGGGAGCCCAGGGCATGGGCTTCAGAGTTCATTTTCTCCCACCACACCTGGAGATAGCACAACCATCACCTCTGTTTTCCCCAGGAGGAAGTCAGAGAGGGATGTCACTTGCCAAGGTCAAGTGGGTTGCTTGCTGGGTTGTGGAACAAAGGAGCCTCATTTTTTGCAGCCTCTGCAGCCTATGCTTGAATACTCAGTCCTCCCTGCACTGTCTTAACAAGGACAGAGAGAGAGAGAGAGAGAGAGAGAAGGAGAGAAGAGAGAGAGACCTCCCTGCATTTCTTTTCTTTTTTTTTTTTTTGTAGGTAAGGTCTTTCTCTAGCCCAGGTTAACCTGGAATTCACTTTGTAGTCTCAGGGTAGCCTCCAACTCACAGCTATCCTCCTACCTCACCCTCCTGCGTGCTGGGATTAAAGGCATGGCCACCACACCTGGCTTTCCCTGCATTTCTAACAAGAAACTCAACAAGACACATATTGTCAAACTGTCTTTCCTCTGGACAAAGTTGGAGGAGTTTATTGGCCTTTTGGGGGAGTCCTTTGGTCCCTAAATGAAGAGGACATATTTTCTCTTTTGAAAGATGTTCAGAGCCCCAAGAGAGCAGTCACGTTCCCTCCACATCTCGGAGCAGGAAATTAAACAAGGCTGGTACTGAGTAAATGCAGAGATGAAGTTTACACAGCTTTTTATACAAACCCGAGTGACCTTCCATTAGGGGAGCTTTGTGTACTCATACATTTAAGTCTTTGAAAAGATTATAAAAAGGGGCTTAGAGGTCAGCTTTGACAGGCAGAGGTCACAGGGCTGTGACCTCACAAAGATCTCTTTCCCATTATGTAGTTGTTGTGTGACCCACTTGCCTATCTGCAGAGAGCCCAAGGGAGATGAAGCAAGGGCGCCTTTCCTGCCACAACAGAGCCATTTGGCAGCCGTTGAGTGGAAATGGGAGGTGGGGAGCACTGGAGACCCAAGACTCTATAAACGGTGCCACAACAACCTATGGTGCACAGTGAAGGGATTTTTATTTCTTTCACCTGTTCCAGAATTATTAGTAAACCACCTTGTGTAAGTTACTCAGAGGCTGGGGTGAAGGTCAAGTTAAAAGATGCTATCTGAAAGGTGGAGTTGTTCGTTTCTGCAATATAGGGAGGAGTCAGTGGTTTTAGATGCTATAGAACATATATAATGTTCCCCCTTTTCCATGAAGGTCAGAGATGCCTGTAGCAATTACCTTCTTGCTGGGACCAAACACCTGACCAAAAGTGGCTGATAGGAGGGAAGGGTTGATTTCAGCTCACAGTCTCAAGGGGAGTTTCATCCTAGCAGCAAAGCATGGCAGAGCAGAGCAGAGCAGAGCAGAGCAGAGCAGAGCAGAGCAGAGCAGAGCAGAGGCTGGGCATCACATCTTATCACATCAGCTGGGAGGGAACAGCAAGAGTGAGCTAGCTCTGAACACCCAGTAGGGCTGGACTAATAAACCTCACGGTCCACCTACAGTGACACATCTCCTTCAGCAAGGCCCCACCCCAAAGGCCCCACCCCCAAAGGCCCCACCCCCCAAAGGCTCCCCCCACTAGGGATTGAACATGAGGTTTGGGAGGCATTTCACATTCAAATTACCACCATGTCCTTGCTCAGATTTTTTTTTCCATCTCTCTATACCAGAGTTGGATCTGACCAGAGACCCATGGAGCAACCTGAGCAGAGGCTGGAGGCTGCTGTTCCTGGACTAGGAGTCTCTGCTTTTTGTGAGACGCCTCCCTCAAACCCTTCCTCCCCTCTCTTCCATGGATTTAGGCAGTTCCAGCTCCTCAGTCTTCCCTGTGATGCAAGGTGGATCTGGCCAGAGTAGGAAGAGCTCCCCCTTGTGGCCAGTGCCTCATTTGTAATTCTTTTGGGGAGGAGAGGGGAGGGGCGTGCAGTCTCCCACTGGAGCCCAGGCTGACCTAGAACTCACTCTGTAGCCCAGGCTGGCTTCAAACTTTTGGCAACCCTCCTGCCTCAGCCTCCCGAGCTGCCCCAACTGGCTTGTTGCATAATTTGTGCAGTCAGCAGTGCAAAGCCTGCTTGTGTTCTCAGAGTTGGGTCCTTGTGATCTTCTAGCTCTTCTTGCCATTTGCATTTTTGTCGGCACAGCTACTGATGAGGTCCAGAACTCTGTTGCTGCATGCTGAAGTAACAGCAACCTCCCACCCCTCACTGTTCCTCTGGTCCATTCTTGGGGTGGCATCGGAGTTGTATGAGGCCTGTAGCTTACGCAACCTCTGGGTCCTTTCTGAGGATAAGATCCAGAATTTGGTCATAAAGTAAGTAGTTATTTAGGACGAGAAAGAGAACCAAAGTCAATGTTAAATTCGGAGAAAGATGCCAGTAGGTGATTTGAATATGTAATGCCCTCCTCCCTCCCCCCCGTAAACTCATCACAGCTAATACTCATTCCCAGCCATTGGGAGGTGGAGCCTTGCTGGGGGAGGTGTGTCACTGGGAAGAGTCCTTGTGGTTTATTAGTGCAGTCTGCTGTGTGTTCAGAGCTCACTCACGTTTGCTGCTCCCTTCCGCCTGATGTGACAAGATGTGATGTCCAGCCTCTGCTCTGCCCTGCTTCCCCTGCCATGTTGAAACTTCCCCTTGAAACTGTAAGCCGAAATAAACCCTTCCTTCCATTAGCTGCTTCTGGCCAGGTGTTTTGTCCCAGCAACAAAAAAGTAACTGCTACAGAGTCCAATTCTCTTACGTTTGGATAAGCCCCTCCCTGCGGCTGACCATCCACTGCTCCAACCTTCCTTGCGGCCAATTCTAAGGGCAGTTCTCACTTCTCCCCTTGTCCTTCCTGCCTTCTAGCATTGGACAGCACTGTCTTCTCCCAGGGAGAAGCCTGTCACATCATGGAAGGCTTGAGCTGAGGCCAGGGCAGAAGGGACTTGGCTATGAGCAGGGGCTGAGAAAGTTCCCCTGGCCAAAGATGCCATGCACCTGTCATCAGACCCCGAAGAAAGTCATCTGCTTTGTCTGCTTGTCTTTCTCAGGGAGGGAGACAGAGACACATGGGCCCATGGCCTGACTCGTGAAGAAATGTGAAGAAGTGGGAGAGGACGGAAACTGTCCTTAAAGTGGCATTTTCGAATCTAAATTGGAAATTCCATTTACATTGCCATTTTGTGCTGATGCAATCTGGTGCCTGTCCCCTCAACTCCCAGCAGGGACATGTAGGTGTCTCCATCCTTGACAGCTTTTCTCTGGGGAGGCACATGTGGCCCCACTGTAAGCCCCTGCTGGGGAAGGGGTTTCTCCTACTCCTGTCCCAGAAGAATCCTATAACCTTGCTTCTAGGGGTGGGAGAAGTGGGCTGGATCTCACGGTCAGGAAGCTCTGTCTTCGTGAGAGCCTTTAAGATCACACTTCCCCAAAGCTGGTGCTGGACTTCACCCAGAAGCAGGTGGAACCCACAGAGATATTTAGGAGTGTGAAGGACATTTCAAGATAAAACTAGACACTATCAGACCTGGGTTTCTTCTTCCTGAAATTACTCAGACAAAACCCAAAATTTTTTAAAAAGAAAGCAATGTGGCCAGGCATGGTGGCACATACCTTTAATCCCAGCAATCGGGACACAGAGGTAGGAGGATTGCAGTGAGTTTGAGGCCACCCTGAGACTACATAGTGAATTCCAGGAAGGCACTGTTTTTGGGTTTCCCAATGTTTGGAGTGGCATTTGCCAGGGACTGGTCAGTTTCTCCTTATGGGACCTCTTTCACCTTTTCAGAACCACCTGCTGGACTGAATAAAAACTCCACTTTGGGACTTGGAGAGATGGCTCAGTGGTTAAAGGCACTTGCATGCAAAGCCTGACAGCCTGAGTTCAGCTCCCCAGTACCCAGGTAAAAGCAGATGCACAAAGCAAGGCATGCACTGGAGTTCCTTTATAGTGGCAGGAAGCCACTCACTCTCTTCCTGTCTGCCTCTTTCTGTCTTTCTCTCAAATAAACAAAAATATTTTTTAAGCCCTCAGATTTTGTTCTTAGCCCTCAAGAATTCAAACTTAACAAGTGGAGCTGTGGACCAGTTGGGACCAAGGCAGCTAGCTCCTACATTCGGCAACTCCTGAGTGCCTTCCTGATAATCAGATATCAGCCAGGCCACTCAATATCAAATGTCCCAGGGAGGGGACACTATCAGAACACTCAGCTAACAAAAGGGATGACATGCTGGCTGAAGTTTGCAACAAGGTGTGACAAGTAGGGGCAGGGCTACACTAGCACACATGGCACCTGCGGGTGAATTAGGAAAAGATGCCCTTCTCCTGTTGTACCCTCACCTTTCCTCAGGTTACCTCTGTGCTCTGCACACATTGCTCCATTGGATGTGGCAGCACCGAGTAATGGTACATTTTTCCCACCCTGAAGTTAGGATCTATCGCTCAGATCTTGGGAGATAAGGAGAATTGGTTGGGAGACTTTAGATACAAATGAGTTTCTGGGGGTGGGGGATGCCAAAGATTTCTATGCTTTAGGATGATTAACCAAAATCCGGATAGTTTGGGGACTCTGGGCACGTAGGGAGATGCGTATACTCCTTAGGCAGATCCATACACGGCGGAAGCCCTGAGTGTAAGTTGCTGCCCACCCCCCCAGCCCTGCCAGGTGTGAGGTGTTGGGAGAATCCCCACAGACTCACCTGCTTGTGCATGCAGGTGCCCAGGGGCTGCAGCTGTCGCCTCTGGCACCACATGATGTGGAGACTGGAAGACTTCCAAGTCGGTGTCTGGAGAAGGGTGGGAAAGGAGCAGACAGTGTGCTGACCTGTCTTTCCCACAGGGGTGTGGCTCCACGCATGTATCTGCAAGATGCACTTCCAGAAACAGATCTGACGCCAGGGGCTTGTCAGATGCCATTGTAGACAGAGAGGATTATGGGTAGGGAGATGTCTGTCTACCCTGGCTAGTGCAATGCCAGGACAGTGGGCAGAGGCATCCAAGCCGGGCTGAGCTGTCTACCCCTCAGAGGACTGGAGTAGGGAGGTGTGTGTGTGTCGGGGGGGAGGAGGGGGAGGCTCTCAACAGAGACTGGCTAGTAGAAAGGAACTTTATATCATTTGCTCACTTGTTTATAGGTTAAAATTTGTATAAATCTGCCCCCAAATACCTCCTAGCAATTATCTTTGGGGGGTTGGATTCAGCACAATTCTTTTCCTTTTGAGTCCTGAGGTTTCTGGAAATTTCTCCAGTGACCATGGTTTACTTTTGTAATGAGAATAATATTTTAAGAAAATAGCACAAAACAAAGCAGCGGAAGCAATTTGCTCTTTCACTGTACTCCCCTCTCTCAGGTCCCCATGGCTTATGTGCCCAATCTGGCCCCTTTCTCCTGCCTTGCCAGCCCGTGGGCGGCAGAGGCCAGTCAGAAGTACTGGACCGCTGGGTCTTCAACGGTGACAATGCACCACAAGGACAAATTTCCATTCTCTAAAGTCTATGGCGAGGACAGTGAGGGAGAACAGAGTCTTGACCTTTTTATGCCTTGGGGAGAAGTTTTCTCATCTGGCCAGGATCTGCCCATCCAATGGGTGAGTGGGCCGGGTTGTTTTTCCAAATAGTATCCTTGTTGGGAACCCACTGAATGGCATGCAGAGCCTTTGCTCAGAGCCTCCTTCTGAATTTTAGCAGACAAAAAGGCCTACCCTCAGGGCGGGGTGGGGAGAGGGGATGGCCCAGAACCAATTTGAAAGAATAGGAAAGATGACAAGCCAGTAGGGCCCCTTTAAGGAATCCCAGGGACAAGAAGGGGTGGTTTACTGGGCTGGAGAGAGAAGAAAGCTGATTACTAAAGAGCAAATTACCTGGTCTAATATGAAAGCACTTAAACGGCATATTTCTTCCTTCTGCACATCAGAAGTGGCTCAATTCCTAATTCCCATTGCAAGAGAGGAGGGCCGCAGAGAGACAAGGTCTCCAGCGTGATGAACCAGCCAGTGTCCTTCCTTTTCCCAGCCCTTCAGCTTCATTAATTGTGATGAGGAATGATGTGACCCCCACCCCCAACCTTTGCTCAGCTTGGCTGGATCCTTTAATCCTGCCACCTTTGTCACCAGTGTGATGGAGACCCCGCCTCCCTCAGGACACCTTGGAAGCTTGGTTTTCTACCCTGGAAGATTGTTTGCCTCAGGGCTCTGACTCCAGAAGTCCCAAGATGCCAGCACTGAGGGAGGCATGGAACTTGCCTTTGTTCCCTCCCATGTGACAATGACATTCCCTCATGTCCTAGAAACTGGAGACAAAATGCACACTAGCCCACCCCCCTCAAACTCTTGTAATGTCCACTGCCCCCTTTTCATAAGAATCTGCTCACTGCAACACCAGCTAATGATGGAGATGGAGCATGGGACGTGTGCTGCGTCTTTGCTGTTCTGCCCGCTTTTTTTTTTCTCTTGCCTCTATATGTTTTATCCCTATATTTTCTGCATGTTCAAATCCTAAACATCTTTCCGAAACTAAGTCAGTGTCACTTTGGGCTAGCTAGAGCACTGGGCCAGACTCAGGGGTCCAGCACCTTCTCTACCATCCTCCCTACAGTCAACCTGTTAATCATGCCATTCAATTGGGGATCTCTGTGGCAGTGGGTGTATGGCACAATGCAGGTCAGGTCCTAGCCAGACCACATGCTAAAAGAAACCAGGCCACACCCCTCGGGTTTTCTCACCAGGATGGTGGGTAGTCAATGACAGATAAGACCCCATGAGATGGGGCAACCTAAGACAGGCACTGTCACATGTGATGATCCCTTGGGGCCTGGGGTCAACAATGTCTTGGCAAAGAACCATGTCTCCCAGGGTTGCCAATAATAAAAACAAAAAGGAGGATATGTATGGCACAATGCAGGTCAGGCCCTAGCCAGACCGCATGCTAAAAGAAATCAGGAAGTGGCTTCTGTGGAAATGACATCCTGTATAGGCCTGGCGTGACAACAGCTATAGTCCCATGCTCTCGAGAAACCTGCTACGAGATGATCTGCCCGGAGACTGCTGTCATTGGTCACAAGAAGGGGACCACCCCATACAATGATTGGCCAGCCAAACCCCTTAAAACCCCTACACTTCCTTGAATAAACAAATTTGCAGCAGCTTGCCCTCTGCTGCTTCCACCCAACTCCCAGAGTCTGTGTCGTAACTCCATGCCTCCCACCCCTACTTGGCAGAGACCCTGCCGTCCCTCCTTGGCTGGCCCTAGGGGGGACCCCAACAAGTGGGGTTCAAACATGGTTGCCCATCAGTTCCTCAGGAGCATCCAAACACACCCTCGACCTGTGATCGGCTTTAGCAGACATGGCTTTGGAGAGTCTCAGCAGATGGTCCCAGGGCCACATTGATTGAGAAACACTACTCAAGAGACATCCCACCTCACAGGCTGCCTACCAACCACGGTGCTTCTGCTGCATCCATCACCCAACCCAAGGGTGCTACTCCCATCCTGTTCTGTCCATCAGAGCACACTCTTTACCCAGGATAGATGGACTTCCATTTCATAGGGAGTATATTGGTTTGGATGTGAAATGCCCCCTCACCCATAGCTTCATGCATTTGTGATTAAGCCTCATTCTCAATCCCCAGCTGGGGGAGCCACTGGGAACCTTACTAGAGGAGATGTGGCACTGGGGACAGAGTTGCCCAGTCCATAGAGTCCACCGAGTGTTCAGAGCTAACTCTCTCTTGCTGATGTGACAAGATGTGATGTCCAGCCTCTGCTCTGCCTTGCTTTCCCTGACATGAAGAAACTTCCCCTGGAGACCATGAGCCTGAAATAAACCATTTCCTTCCTAAGCTGCTTCTGGTTAGGTGTTTTGTCCCAGCAATAAGCAGGTGACTGTTACAGAGGTTCCCACTCAAAGGGACCCCCGTCCTACTTAAGCTGGTTTTATGAAAAAGGAGCATACTGAATCCTTCCCCACCCACTCCATGGGGTTGTTGGGGTTAAATGAGATAAGGGATAGAAAAGTTCTCAGATAAGGCCAGGTGTGGTGGCGCACAACTTTAATCCCAGCACTTGGAAGGCAGAGGCAGGAGGATCACCGTGAGTTCGAGGTCACCCTGAGACTACATAGTGAATTCCAGATCAACCTGGGCCAGAGTGAGACCCTACCTCAAAAAACCAACCAACCAACAAACAAAAGTTCTCAGACAGCTATAAGATTGGAGGTTGTTATTGTTGTCCAGTGAACAATATGTTTGCCAATCTCTCATCCATACAGTGGCATACCTGAGGTGGTACACTTATAGAAGTAAAGGTTTATTTTGGCTCACAGTTTGGGAAGCTCCAGTTCCCATGAATTACTGGGCCCATTCTGGGGGTCATGTGTCAAGGTGACACATCATGGTGGGAGTATTTATCAGAGCACAACTGATTATATCATGAGCTAGGGAGCAAAAGAGAAGGGAGAGGTCTGAGTCCCACAAGCTCCTTCAAGGACGTATTCCCAGACTTTTAAATAACTCCCATCTCCTCAAGGTTCCATCCAATGGTGCTGCTCTGGGGACCAAACTTCTAACATTCAGAAAACTACAGAAAGCAACAACCCACGCATTTCCTTGTGATGGGTCCCCTGAATTGGCCACCATTCTTATTAAGATCTTAGGAAACTTTTTTCTTAAAGTAGGCATAAAGCTTTTATTAAAATGCAAAAATGCACATTTTACCAATAATTCAGTGTTTATCTGAATTTCAACATGACAGTTTTATTTTTTTAATATTTTATTTATTTATCTATGTATTTATTTATTTTGGTTTTCTGAGGTAGGGTCTTGTTCTAGCTCAGGCTGACCTGGAATTCACTATGTAGTCTCAGAGTGGCCTTGAACTCATAGCAATCCTCTTACCTCTGCCTCCCAAGTGCAGGGATTAAAGGCATGTGCCACCACGCCCAGCAATATTTTTATTTATTTATTTGAGAGAGAAAGAGAGAGAGAGAAAGAGAGGGAGGGAGGGGAGAAAATAGGCATGCCAGGGCCTTCAGCCACTGCAAATGAACTCCAGACACATGCACCACCTTGTGCATCTGGCTTACGTGGGTCTTGGGGAATTGAACCAAGGTCCTTTGGCTTTGCAGGCAAGTGCCTTAACTGCTAAGCCATCTCTCTAGCCTGAAAAAGTTCTTTTTAAAAATCTATTGTTTTAATACTTTTATTTCTTTATTTGCAAGCAGAGAGAAAGAAAGGGAGAGAGACAGAGAAACGAGGAAGGAAGGGAGGGAAGGAATGGGTATACCAGGGCCACTAGCCACTGCAAATGAACTTCAGATGACTGTGCCACTTTGTGCATCTGGCTTTATGTGGTACTGGGGAAGTGAACCCAGACCATCAGGCTTTGCAAGCAAGCGTGTTTAACCATTGAGCCATCTCTCCAGCCCTAAAACTTTTCTACTGACAACTTCTATACATATATACAATATACCAGGATCATAATCCCCTCTTACTACCCTACTTTGTTTCCCCTTTTCTAGTCCCCCTCCACTGAACCCCTTGTTTCCAACTAGTCTCTCTTCTATTTTGATGTCATCACTTTTTCCTCTTATTAAGCAGGACTTGTGTAGGTAGCATCAGGTACTGTGAGGTCATGAATATCATGACTACTTTGTGTCTGGAAGACAGTATTGCAAAGCACTCCTCCCCTTCCTTTTGGCTCTTACATTCTTTTTTTGTTTGTTTGTTTTTGTTTTGTTTTTCAAGGTAGAGTCTTACTGTAGCCCAAGCTGACCTGGAATTCACTATGTAGTCTCAGGGTGGACTCAAACTCGGCGCTCCTCCTACCTCTGCCTCCTAAGTGCTGGGATTAAAGGCGTGGGGCTTGGCTCTAACATTTTTTCTGACACCTTTTACTCAATGGTCCCTGAGCCTTGGAAGGGGTGATAGAGATGTCTCACTTAGTGCTGAACACTCCACGGTCACTTTTCAGCACTTTGGTCGGTTTTGTCTCCCCAGTGATCACTGCCATCTTTTGGGGTGACTTTCTCTCTTCCTTTTGGGGATCTTCTTAACTATTCCTAGGCTTCCCTTGTGCCTGTGTGCTGGGGCCTCTTCCCATTTTCACCTTCCCCTCCCCCTCCTTGCCCCTGCCTATGCAACAGAGGGGCTGGTCACTTACCTGCTTGGGACGCTCTTTTGACCTCTTTAAGAGTTGGCCTGTGAACCTGTGGGTAAGGAGATGTGTACGGGCTGGGTGCAGGATGACAATTCAGTAGTGTCCTCACATGTTTGTGTCCTTGTCTCAAACTGTTAACTGCCTTTTCATGTGTATTTCACTTCAGGTCGAATCACTCAAGTCCTGTGTTTCCAGGGGAAAGGCAGATTGAAAATCTTTTAAGAATCGGAAAATGGACTTTGGACCCTTTGGGAGAAGCATGGAAATTTGTGCAGAGTGGCTGGAACCCCATTCCTCACCACTCCTCTCCAGCACCCCTTGCAGTCTTGGCAGGACGAAGATCAACCTGCTTCCAGCAGAACTTGGGGACAGAGAGGCTCAGGAGTCCCAAGACACCGAGAAATATCTATGCGTGTCTGAAGGAGAAGCATCATGGGATGTGAGGCCTTTGTTGAAGCAGGGATGATGCATTCTGTTCACGCTGCGGGTGACAACGAAAATGGCTGGGAGTGTCTTAATGTGAAGTGAGACTCTGAGGTAGAATGCTCACCTTCAGCGGGGGGTCCTCAGGCCTGGGGACAAATCATTTCATTCTGCAGGCTGGGGAGGTATCCGCTTTGCTTCAGGCTATCCTGTGATTGATTGGCGCTGAGCATGAAATCCTGGGGCCTCGTCCGGTTCTCTTCTATCACCGCAGTGATCAGAGGAGCTACTTCCTCTCCTGCCCTGCTCTGGCCACTTTCCCTCACTTACTGCTTTCCACTGCGGCAGCTGAAGACCCTTTGTCAGGAGGATGCACACAGCTCCCGATGATTTATGTGTATGGAAAACAGCAGAAGTCCCCAGAATCCAATACTAAGATATTTAGGTAATTCCAAGAGTTCTACTTCACCAGTATGTACTTACAAAACGAGGCTATATATTTCCTGTTTATAGTAGCAACATCTACTGCTTGGGACTGGAGGGATTGCTTAGTGGTTAAGGCATTTGCCTGCCAACCCAAAGGACCCAGGTTCAAATCCCCAGGACCTACGTTAGCCAGATGCACAAGGGGGGCACATGCATGTGGAATTCATTTGCAGTGGCTAGAGGCCCTGGTGTGCCTGTTCTTTCTCTCTCTCTTTCTCTCCCTCTTTCTCTGTCAAATAAATAAATAAAATGTTTTATATAAAAGTGTCTACTGCTTCATTCTGGGATCTCTGAAGAGTGACCCCACCAACAAAGATGATGAACTGATGCCTGCAGTTTTGTCTCATCTCTGCTTTGCGTCTGAGCTTGGCAGTTCCGTTTCCTCTTCCCTCCACAGAGACCAAAAGCCAGAGACCTGGGCAGAATGGAATAACTCTTACCCACTTTCCCAAGGGGCCCAAATCTCTGGGCCTCAGAGTGGCCCTGCCAGGCCCCACCCCTTGTAGATTCATCTTGAGCATTTCACTTGGCCTCCCCTTGGCTGTCCAGAATTCACAAGCTCACAAGAGAAAAACAGTGAGACAGTTTTGGGCTTTGTCTCTAACCCCAGAAGCATGGGACCCCCACCCTGGAAAGGTAGGCAAAGGAATAAGAGTGTGACTTCTGTGCAATAGACCACTAGGTTCACGCAGGAGCTGTAGGAAGCAGGCAGCAGGGGTGGGCTGCACTCAGGGATAACACTGCGCTGCACTACCCCCATCTCCCTCCTCCTGCCTTATCCATTTCCCCATCCCCTCTTCTGACTCCTGTCACTCCTTGTCCCTTGGCTCATTTGCACATAGACATGGAGAAGATGCATGTTCTATTCAGCACCTCCTTAGCTACTCCATCTATGTATGAGGCAAGACAAAACTACAATTGGCCCTGGTTGGCTCTGCAGTTGATATTGGAGTGACTGAGTTCTGGTTGGCTGCACTGGGGTCAGGTGTTAGGCTGTGTCATGAAGTAAGATACGGTCACAGCTGGTGGAAGGCCTGAACCCCACCCTACGCCACCGCCCTTTCTCCTTGGTTTCTGCCCCTGCCATCTCTCTGATTCCTGAATGGAAATGATAGGGCTGGAAGGGCAGGGGAGGGCTTCCCTGGGGCTGTGTGGACTTGCTTTCAGACACCTAAGCTGTCTGATGTAATTTGGCACATTTTTGGTGCTTTTTTTTTTCTTTCTTTATTTCTATTGACTTGGGCTGGTGTGGGCTTTGGTATGTTCACTGCCCATAAGACACCTGGGCCTCTGTCAGTCCATGTGGCTGACCCTGACAGAGATTAGGAACAGGGGAGCCTTTTTGTCTTTTGTAGGTAGTTATCTAGGGACACAGATCCAAAGAAACATGGATGCCAACCTGTCCTGGCAAGACCTTGCCAGTCTGAACTAAACTGATTCATCAAGGTGGGTATCAGGGCAGCCCTGCAATTTACTTCGTGATTCTTCCTCATCAGAAGTTTTCTCTGGCTTATTCTGAGTCTGCACTCTTCTCCATGACCTACCTGCCAATCAGGGTCCCCCATGTTCATTTAAACTTAGCCAGTAGAGCCCATCCCAATACCATGCCTAACTTACATCCCCAAGGTTATAAGAAAACCCAACCCAAGTTTCCATGCGGATTACCCACCTAGGCCCCTTCCCAATTGAAGAGCTTTTACTTTCTGCGTTATTTTCACTTTCTTTCTGTTAAAAACATTTTTTTTTTGTCTGATATTTATTTGCATGCAGAGTGAAAGAGAGTGGGAGAGAGAGAAAGGCAGAGAGAGAATGTGAGTATGGGTGCACCCGGGACTCTTGCAAACCAACTCCAGATGCATGTGCCTCTTTGTGCATCTGGCTTTATGTGGGTACTGGGGATTTGAACCTGAGCCATCAGGCTTCGTAAGCAAGCACCTTAACTGTTGAACCATCTCTGCAGCCACTTTCCACTTTCTTTTCTAGTAAAGCTTTGTTTGACCCATCCTTCCACCATGTCTGCACTTGTCAATTCTTTACGAGTCACAAGACATGAATTCAGAGCCACTGGTTTGAGAGGATCCACTGCGCTCCAAACCAGTAACAGTGCTCTAATGGATTGGGCTGTATTTTCCCCAGTTGTTTTTGTCTCAGGCACCCTGAGGTCCTGAAACCAGTGCATTTAAAGTTACCTTCAAGAGACAACAGTAGGAGCTGGGGGAGGCCTCTTCCTTCCCCCTCCTCATTCATCTCAGATGCAGGGCAGCAGCTGGATGCCCCCAGCCAGGACTCTGGTCTCCTTCGTTCCTCCCCACAGCACCAGACTGCACTGGGGTGCTGATCCAGCCAAGGCCTGGGGCTCCAGGGCATCAAAGTGCCCTCCCCGGCCCTCCCTGCCTGCTGCCTGGGCCTCTCTGTGCTCATGAGTGGCTGATGGAAGTACCTCTTCCATCACCATTTCTCTCAAGTTCCACCCCCCCTCCTCAGTCTAAAGACCCAGGCCTTTGGAAAGCAGAACCCAAACACTATTTAAAAAAAATTTTTTTTATTTACTTATTTATTTGAGACAGAGAGGGAGGGAGGGAGGGAGGGAGAGAGAGAGAGAGAGAGAGAGAGAGAGAGAGAGAGAGAGAATGGGTATGCCAGGGCATCCAGCCACTGCAAACGAACTCCAGACACACGTGCCCCCTTGTGCATCTTGCATCTGGCCTTACATGGGTCCTGGAGAATCGAACCGGGATCCTTTGGCTTTGCAGGCAAATATCTTAACTGCTAAGCCATCTCTCCAGTACCCCCCCCCCCAACTCTATTTTTTTCCCCTTTATGTCATTCCTTCCTTGAAGCAGAAGGCTAGGCTATCCTAAGTGCTTGCTAGGGGAAGCAGAGGAGAAATACCATGCCACTAGTCAGCTAGCAGGTGTTTTCACGTGGCTGCCTTCCAGGAACAGTGAGGTCCGTAAGCAGAAGGATGGAGCCGACCTGCTTGGTTAATGTAAATTTACATATTTGTGCCTCCTCTGGAGTCCTTCCCCCTGGGCTAAACAGGCAATGAGGGATGAAGTGGTGCCCCACCTCCTGCAATTCTCACAGTGCCATTGAAGGAGTGATAGTCCATAAGGCTGTTTGGGGGTGTCACAGTCTCCCTGGGAAGGTGTCCCCTCACAGCCTTCCTGGGTTGACATTAGGAGCTTGTCATAGATTCAGGCTTGTGTCAGGAAGTCTCCCTCTGCCTGGGGGTGAGTGGGACAAGTGTTTCTTTTGGGAACTTGTTGGGAAAGAAGGAGATGATTGACAGGCAGAGGACCACTGTGCTTTTTCAACCATGAAAGTACGGTCTGTTAGCAGCAACTCAAGGGTCTAATTGGGGGGTTTGTCTGGGAAGTGTCACTTGCATTTGTTGATTCCTGTTAGAAGCCGTCGGAAAGGCGACGAACAACTGAAGACTTCTGCTTATCCCAGAGGCCTGGCCAAGGGGCTGCCCCTCCTGAGTCTTCAGAGTGGAGTGGTGCTGTGCTGGGAAGGGCAGAGAGCGTCCCTAAAGAAGATGGCTCCAAGGGAATGGAGCCTCACCACTCAGGCTCAGCCACACCTAAGCCGACATGCAGATGCATTTTCTGCAGACCTGTGGAGGATTTCAGGGCCCAGAGGTACTGTCTGAAGGCATCTCAGAAATCTGGAGCCTAGGATAACTCAGGGGGCTTCACTGAGTGCTCATTCTTTGAGTGACTCGTTCCAATACTCAGCAAGGACCAGAACGGACCTGCTCATGAAGCTTCTGTTTGGGCAGTGAAGAATGACACGTTAAATGGAAGACGATAGCGTGATGGTTTGAATCAGACGTCCCTTAGAAACTCATGTACTCGGAATGTTTGGTACCAAGCTGGTGGCAGTTTGGGAGGTGGAGTCTTGCTGGAGGAGGTGTGTTGCTGGGGGCAGGCTTAGGGGTGTTCTAGCCAGCCTCTCCTGGCCAGAGCTTGGCTATCTCTCCTCCTGCTGTTTTCCACCTGCTGTGGCAGAGGTGACGTCCAGCCTCTGCTCATGCCATGTTTTCCTCTGCCATCATGAAGCTGCCCTTCAAGACTGTAAGCCAACATAAAACCTTTCCTCCCATCAGCTGGAATTCACTACGTAGTCTCAGGGTGGCTTTGAACTCACGGTGATCCTCCTGCCTCTGCCTCACAAGTGCTGGGATTAAAGGCGTGTGCCACCACGCCCAGTTTGGTGTGGTGTTTTCTCCCAGCAATGAGAAGTAATGGCAAGAGAGGGTGACATTGGAGTAGAACCATAGAGGACAGGAATGTTTCCAGAGACACCTCCTCCCATCTGTCCTGGAGCCCCACTTGTGTTCTATTCTCTGTCTTATCTCTGTGTTTCCAAAAGCTGTTTCCTCTGCCTGGCTAATTCAGTGTGGGCCGAGGACTGGGGCAGAAGAGGGACTTTATCAGCACCTGGAAAGCCACTAAGCTCCAGGTTGGTGTGCTCCACCAGCCCTCAGTTCCAGGCGCTCCACTCCCGGCCCTCCCCCACACCCATGAGGCATCCCCTGGGGCCATTCCTGGACTGCCTTTATCTTCCTGACATGGACTAATGGATGGTGTCGGTTTTCTTTTTCAGCTTTAATTATGTAGTGGGACTTGTTTTCCTTTATCTCTGGAAGGGACAGATTTTAAGACTTAGGTTTGTTAGAAAAAGGGCTTGAAAACAGGGTTGCCAACTGCTTCTGGTTGAAGGCGGATAGGGAAATTGAATAAAGAGCCTCAGGAGTGTTTTACGAGCGTTCTGATGAAGATAAGTGGGAGATCTGAAAGGAAATCTTCCAGAAAGATTGCTAATTTATCCCTCTGGAAAGTTACTTATTCTTACCAGATACATTGGCCTCTCCCTTGAGAGTCCAGGCTTGAAAACGGGCCTCGATGGGTGCTGGGGCCCATCTTCATGCATGTTCCATGACCACATGACCACATGACCACATAACCACACGAGCACCTGCTGAGTCAGCGCGCATTGATCTGATGCAGGCTCTGGGACCTGGACGGAAATGCAATACCAGATGCAGATACCCAGATGCAGATACAGGCGAACAAATACTTTGAAAAGCATGTGTGGACCTGAAGGTTCTTTGAAAGCCACCTTTTTTAAATTTAAAGTTTTTAAGACTTTTATTTATTGAGAGAGAGTGAGAGAGAAACAGAGAGAGAGAGAGAGAATGGGCACACCAGGACCTTCAGCCTGCTGCAAATGAACTCCAGAAGTATGCACCCTCTTGTGCGCGTGTGTGACATCGCACGCTTATGTCACTGTGGGTCTGGCTATGCGGGACCTGGAAATTTGAACATGAGTTCTTCGACTTTGCAGGCAAGGGCCTAAACCAATAAGCCATCTCTCCAGCCCTAAAACCCATCTTTGATTCTTCACTGACCTCAGGTTAAAAACCAGAGTTTATGCCTGTTGTAGGTGCTCTGTTTCATGCAGTGTGCCTGAGGTGTTGTGGGCTGGTGTGTTCTGTTCATGCAGTGTTCCCGTTGTGCAGAGTGCTGGTGTATTTCCATCTTGTATGAGCAATGGGTGTGGTGCAGACAAGGCAGGGAAGGCCCAGGTAAGAATCTATCATAGCAACATCTATCATCTCTGGCTGCCTATCTTTACTACCAGGGCCCAGCAGATACTGACTCCCCCCACCAAAAAAAAATATTTGGGAAGATTTGGCAGACTGACCTTGTTGTTATAGCAACAATTGGAAGGGCATGGCAGTCTCTAGTTTGTTATAACCTGCCTCTGCCTCCCTCAGTGCTGGGACCAACTTCATTTCTATTTACCGCTTCATCTGATCTGTCATTTTCTTTCTTTTGTTTTGTTCTAGGACGTTTATTTTATTCTAGTTTTGCTTGTGTGTGTAATTGTGCATGCATATGTATGGTGCCCTTGCAGTGCCCCGTGCGCTCGCTCACCTGTGGTGCCAGAGTGGATTGGGGGCTGTCTCATTCCATGGCTCTTCTATTCTCACTTTGAGCTGGAATCTCTTACTGCTCTCAAAACATGTTGTTTTCTCCTGACCTCCAGCGATTCCCAGGTCTCTGCTCCCCTTCAGGACTGGGGTCACGTGTATGTGTTCACAGCAGCTGTTGACGTAGGTTCTAGAGATTTGAACTCAGGCAGTCTCAGGTCCCCTCAGGCTCTCACGCTTGTGCAGGAAGTGCACTTAACCATTAAGCAGTCAGCCCTGATCTGCAGTTTGCTTATAGCAGCGTTAAGTAAAGAACTCTTGTTACTATTGATAGATTGGATATCTTGAAACACAGTCCTCTTACTCTACATACACGCACAGATGCACATGCAGGGCTTAAAGAACCCCATCATAAGTTGAAAACAGTGTAACCAAAAAAGAAATGTATTTAATATGTTCAACCTGTGGGCCCATACAACTTGGCCTGTGCTAAGGTCTTAACATTAGCTACAGTTGGGTGAGATCACCTAATACAAAACCTGCTTTATAGTAAAGTGCTGAGTAGCTCACATCATTTATAGATTACCTGTTTCCAAAAATGCTGACCGCCATGTCCATTAGGGAGTATTGATTGCTTATCCTTGCAGTCACGTGGCTGCCTGGGAGCTGCAGCTGCCCAGCATCCTGGCGTGTATGCTACTGAGTGTATCCATAGCAGCCGAGGAAAACTCACACTGGAAGTATAGTTGCTACTGAATGCTTTCACACTATCGTAAAGTCGAGAAATCAAGTCAAAACACACTCTGGAGACAATTACTGTACGTGTACACACATAGGTGTGAATGTACTTGTGTGTGCATGTTTGTTTGCTCGTTCCCTTCCATGGCATCTTCCATTTGAATCTGTAACCCTGACTATCCCCTCCGCTATCCAAAAATGCTGGCAGCGAAGTCCACCATAGAGCCGCTGGGAAGGTTCAAAGATCTGGCGTGTGCCAGGTTCTGAGCACAGCGCCTGGCACACGGTAGGAGTCCCATACCCCTGCCGGCATTACTACCTGTGTTTCCTTCAATCCAGTGGATTCTCTAGCTATCCATAGCAAGCTCTCCAGCCTGCTCAGAATGTACATTGTTTGGGCCTGTGCGCCCTCTGGTGGCTGGCCTTACATGGAAACCCATTCTTTCAATATGTTGGGGCTCCATTTCCTAGCATTGTTTCGCCGCCCCCTTTCACTCCCTGCATTGCCCTGAAAGCTCATAGGAGCGCTGAGAGGACACTTTGGGCTTTCCTCTTTATTTCCTTTGTCTTCTCCTTGACCTTGGAGAGCCTGGGGATGATGATGGAGGTTGGAGTCAGTAACTTCTTGGGGTCTTGGCTGTGGGACTCTGGGTTTGGTTTAGTCTACTCTCCATCAGGGTATCTTGGCTTGACTGCTCCCAAGGCCAGACCAAGTGGGGTGCCGGATGGTTCCACAGTACTACATCCACAGAGATACCCCAAGCTCTTATGAGGTAATTTTATTTCTTTTCATTTTAGGTAAAAATAGTAAATACAAGATAATCTTAATAAAGGTAAAAATACATTATTTGGATTTTGTTGTTCTTTGAACAATGACAACTTTTCTCTACAGTACAATGTTTGATTGTGGATTTTTAAACTTTTTTTAAATATATAAACAAATAGAACTATTTTGCTAGTAGCCTATCTGGGTTCTTATCTGGCACTTAAGAATAGATCACAGGTCACCTCCGGGTTCTGGTTGGATGGGTATGTGGGCAGGGAGGAAAAGAGAAGGGGCTTGTGAGGTTGGGAGGGTTGACGTCCCAGGACACAGCCAGAGCTATGGTCCTGAGTGCAGTTGGAGGACGCGCAGGCATCCAAGATGGCCTTGTCGCTGGCCACAGGGACGGAACTTCACCCAGGCTGGACAGGAGGTGTCTTGTGTTGGTGGCATTTCTCTCCCTCTTCTGAGTAGCATTTCTTTCCCGACAGTATCATTTCACCATTCTGGGTCCAGGCAGATCCAGGGCTGGAGATGTCAGCCATGTGCTCAGGATGGAGCCAGTGGAACCCCTTGAGTCAGAGAGGAGTGGGCTGGGACCCTCCACCTGCCCCTCCCCACCGGGGCTAGGGCCAGAGCATCCAGCCTGGCTTGGAATGCTGGTAGAAGTCACAGGCGCCCGTCAGACCACTAAATGTCTTTGCCTTTATTCACTCTCAGGTGGTCTTTGTTTAGGTTCTTTCCAAATTTCTCGCTGAGCTGTTGGATCAGGTCAGCCAGCTCCCCAGTAGCTTGGGACTTCTCCTCCAGGAGCTCATAGCGCAGACTGGATATGTCCTGCTTGATTTCTTTCAGCTCACCTGCAAGGACAGATGAAAATGTGGTGAGTGCCAGGAGGTGGGAGGAAAGGACTCCTCTGAATGTGTGTTCCCACAGGGGAAAATGGGCGTGTTTCCACTGGAGATGAACAACACACTGGCATTTACAAGCCTCCTCCTTGTTCCTGGAAAGCCTTTCCCTTCACAGTTTAAACAAGTGGAGATCAGGGCTATGAATGGTCTGCCAGATTTTTTGCACACTGGTGGTTAGGTTGTTGGTTTCAGAGTCTTTACAGGTAGATCTCAAGACTGAGCAACACCCTCATTCATTAGAGCTTTTACTCTCAGGATGCTCTGCTTCCTTGTATGGACGTTTGCAGAGAGGAGAAACTTTTAAGTAACCAGAGAGGATATCTCTGCACAGTGGCTATAGCCCTGGAGCTGGTCAGCCTCCTGCGAGGTGAGCCCGCTGCTGGACAGCACTGCTTAGCCCATGGAAGCTGTCTGGCCTTCCCAATGAAGCCACTGCCTCCTCCCATCACAAGAGACCACCAAGTGGCACTTTCATTTTTATCTCCATAGTGACACACATGGTTAGAAGTCCAATGGGTCTGGGCTGTGGAAACCTTTTCTCATGTTCTAGGCACTGAGGGGGGCGGGGAGTCACACTGCCTGTGGCTATATTATTCAACTCTATTACACAGATATGCTTAAATACATAGAATGCAGTTGGAGCTATTCTGATAAATCCATATCAGATGCTTCATTGAGCTCCAGGATCATGTCTCATTTAAGGTGAGATGACACCTGGGTATCCCCTGTTCTGTGTCAGTGGTGTTCAAGTCAATCACTATCACACACTGCTTTGGTGGGGGGAGGGAGGCTGGCATGCCAGCTGGCAGTCTTACAAGTGTCAATGGCTGCTGTAAGCTGTGTGAGTGAGCACCCAGCCCAGTCATTGTTGGGTTGCAAGTTGTATGCTGGGTACCTCTGGATAAGGCACAGGGTCCTGGAATGGCCATACTCTTTTGTTAACCTTTGTGGCCAAGACAGGGGGAAGCTTAGTGTTATCAGAAATAGATATGTCAGTTGACTCGTTAGGTCTGCAATCTGTAGTTTTAAATCACTAGACTAAGATGGGAGGTTAGAGGAATTTTGCTACTGTCACAATCTAAGAACCTGGAACAGAGACATGGTGAACACTGGAGCTGAGTCAGTGGAACAGAGCTGGGGTGGACGCTGGCGCTGAGTCAGTGGAACAGAGCTGGGGTGAACACTGGAGCTGAGTCAGTGGAACAGAGCTGGGGTGGACGCTGGAGCTGAGTCAGTGGAACAGAGATGAGGTGGACGCTGGAGCTGAGTCAATGGCAAACTCAGAAATGGGGTCGCGGGCCTCCACTTCCCAGTGTGTGCTCCTATAGTGAAGTGGGCATGGCAGTACTTTGGGTCATGTGACTTTGGGGACTTGAAGCCTAGGGAAGGGAGCCTTCAGCACGAAAGGCAGTGTAAGGCCTCCTATCTCCATGAAGTCCACACTCTGATCGCTACTCATTTCCTGAGAATATGTTATGGTCTATGGCAAAAGAGGAACTAAGTTGACGCGTGGAATGAGGGTCACCCATTAGCTGGCTTTGAACTTAGGACATTCGATCACATCCTGCAAAGATCGGGGAATAGTGCAGACGAAGGGAATTATGTAAGAGCCTGAGGATGGGGCGGAGTACTCTGGGACACTGTCATACACATACGAAGGGACTAGTAGTGTAGTCATAACCTCACAGTGGAGGTAGTTACCTCCATAAGTGTGCACAGTGTTGTGCCTATAAACATTTTCACACACATGATGGAGGAGGGAGGAAAGAGAATGCGACATGAAAATGGAAGAAGGACTACACACAAAGAGAAGGGGTTCTCTGGAATTGGGGGGAGGAAGGGGAACCTAATCAAGGTAACAGGAGGGGATTATGATCAAGTTACAGTATGTTCATGTATTGAAGTTCTCAATAAAAATAAAATAAAGAAATCTGGACGTGGTGGCATACGCCTTTAATCCTAGCACTCGGGAAGCAGAGGTAGGATCACCATGAGTTCAAGGCTACCCTGAGATTACATAGTGAATTCCAGGTCAGCCTGGGCCAGAGTGAGACCCTACCTTGCAAAAGAAAAAAAATAATAATACATTTTTTTTAAAAAGGAGATTTTTCTGGATTACCCCGGTGGAGCTAATCTCATCACGTGCATCCTTAAAAGAGGAGGAGGCAGGCAGAATGGGTGGCGGTCAGAGATGGCACATGACAGGTGCCAGGCAGAAGAGGAGGCAGTTAGAGGGGATGAAGGCTCTGCTGCCAGTGCTGAGAGGCGAGGCCAAGGGCTGATACTGGAGAATGGCCTCTGGGTTTGGACTCAGAGTGGTCCCAGGCCCACCAATAAGGACACAGAGATTTGGGTCCTTTTACCTCATGGACATTCTCTACCCGCCAAATGAGTGAGCAGCCTCCAGAAAGGAGCCCAGCACCCAACGGCCCCGGGAAAGCCACTTACCTTCATTAACTTCATCATTTTCTCTGTCCACCTGGGCCTTCAGGACATATCTTTTTATGAGCCGTTTCATGATCTTCTGAAACAAGAAACAAGGAAGGGCTCAGAAGCAGCATAACCCACGTGTGATAGCTTAAGGCCTCCTTGCCTCGCCACCTTGGCAGTTGACGTGGTAAACTAGCAGGCTGGTGTCTGGCTCTTGATGGTGCCCTGCCTAGTGAGAGAAAGTGACAGATCCATGCTTATCCTCTTCCTTCCCAGGATTTAAGAACAGGACCCTTCCCAGTGGCAGAAAGCTGGGGCAAAGAGAGAAAGAGGAAGGAGCATCTTGGATACGTGGCACTGATGGAGGCCCTCAGATAGCTCCAACCCTGGTCAGCCATGTCCTCTCTCTTGGACCTCAGTTCCATTTCAGGGAGGGAATGCTGGGACATCTTAGCAGATGAACCCAAGTCACTGCATCCTTTGGAGGTGAGAGTGGGCGTGTGCTATTCACAGACAGACACTTGCTTGGTGTACAAGGTAGGACGAGGCTGGGGGACAAGTCTACTGTATCTTGGACCTTGGAGGCCTTGTGGAGAGACCCATAGGGAGAGAATGCCCAAGACTGGACCCTTCATTGCCATGGTGGTGGAGAGCATTGACCCTCAGCTTTGCTGTGGGTGCTGTTCTTAAGCATACGAAGTATGAGCCCCATTTAAGAGACACCAGGAATAAGCCAGGTGTGGTGGCACATGCCTTTAATCACTCAGGAGGCTGAGGTAGGAGGATCACTGTGAGTTTGAGGCCAGCTTGGGACTACAGAGTGAGTTTCAGGTCAGTTTGTACTACAGTGAGACCCTGCTTCATGTAAATGAGAGAGAGCTGGAGGGATGGCTTGGTGGTTAAGGCACTTGTCTGCAAAGCCAAAGCAGCCAAGTTCAATTCCTCAGGACCCATGTAAGCCAGCTGCACAAGGTAGCGCATGCATCTGGAGTTCGTTTGCAGTGGCGAGAGGCCCTGGTATGCCCATTCTCTCTCCCTCTCTATCTGCCCCCCGCCTCACTCTCAAATAAATAAAGATAAAATATTTAAAAAAATTAACGAGGGCTGGAGAGATGGCTTAGCGGCTAAGGCGCCTGCCTGCGAAGCCTAAGAATACCCATTCGAATCTCCAGGTCCCATGTTTAGCCAGACGCAAGAGTGACACAAGCATGCAAAGTTGCACATGTGCACAAGGGGGCACACTCATCTGGAGTTTGTTCACAGTGGCTGAGAAGCCCTGGCACGCCCATTCTCTCTCTGTCTCTCTCAAGAAAAAATTAAAAGAGATCGAGAGAGAGAGAGAGAGAGAGAGAGAGAGAGAGAGAGAGACAGGCAGACCAAGAATAGCACTGAATGTCAGGAAGACTTCAGGAGCTGAACTTTGGATTTTGCCAGCTAGTCATTTCAGGGTTCCTGTGAAATCACAAGATTTAAAAATACTCCAGAAGCAGAGACTTCTGACTTGTGAAAGATGAGCAGCGTGGAAAAGAAGGGGGCACTTCCCTGTTTCTTGGTGGTCCTCCAGTCCAGTGGCCTGCTCCCCTGCTCACACCTAGAACTCAGGGGCCACAGGTGACATTTTCTAGATTGAAGAAACCTGTAGCACCCTGAATCATGTTCCCGGCTTTGCTCCGCGGCCTCATGCAGGTTGCCAAGTTCTCTCTGACTATGTACATAGGCTTGGGAAAAAATTCTGTGCAAGTGAAATGGAAGGGAACTGGGTGCAAAGAGCTGTGTGGTGGTTTAAATGTAAAATGTCCCCCATGGCCTCATGTGTTGGTGATGAAGCCTCATACTCCATCCTCAGCTGCTGGAGCCTTCGGGAGGTGGAGCCTTGCTGGAGGAGGTGTGTCACTGGGGGGACCTTGAGGTTTATTAGTTCCACCCACTGAGACAGTGCCAGCTCATTCTTGTCTCCTCTCTCCTAATAGATGAAGCTTTATGAAGCTGGTTGCCAGGCTTTCCCCACCATGATGAAACTTCTCCTCAGATAAACCCTTCCCTCCCATCAGCTGCTTCTGGTCACGTGTTTTGTCCCAGCAGCAAGAAGTGACTGCTACAAGCGGGCTGCGTCCGTTCCTGTCGCCAACAAAAGCTGTCTGCATTTCGTCAGTGGGGAAGACCTGGTCCATGAAATGTCCCCAGACTGTGGTTCCTAGACTTCAACCAATTCAAGGCTCTCGCTCACTCATGACCTCAGTTGGCTCATTGAGGCCAGGGTGCCCTCCTGTGCCCATGCCCTCTGCCCCATGTTCCCCTGGCCTTATTGTTTGTGTGATGGACACAGCTCGTTAGCAAAGCTGCCCTCCTGCTCCTGCTCTCGGGGTGGCTGGGGGTTAGCATGGCAGGTCTGAACGGCAGTACTGGGCTTCCCAGGGAACTTCTTCCAGTCACTGAAGACTAAGTAGCCTCCTTAAAAACCATTGTATCCAGGGCTGGAGAGATGGCTTAGCGGTTAAACGCTTGCCTATGAAGCCTAAGGACCCCGGTTCGAGGCTCGATTCTCCAGGACCCATGTAAGCCAGATGCACAAGGGGGTGCATGCATCTGGAGTTTGTTTGCAGTGGCTGGAGGCCCTGGTGCACCCATTCTCTCTCTCTCTCTCTACCTGCCTATTTCTGTATCTCTCTCTCTCAAATAAATAAATAAAAAATAAAATATTAAAAAAAAAACCCATTGTATCCAGCCGGGTGTGGTGGTGCACGCCTTTAATTCCAGCACTCAGGAGGCAGAGGTAGGAGGATCGCCGTGAGTTCAAGGCCACCCTGAGACTACATAGCAAATTCAGGTCAGCCTGGCCTAGAGTAAAACCCTACCCCGAAAAACCGAAAAACCAAAAAACCACAAAAACAAACGAAAAACAAACGACAAAACCATTGTATCCAACTGGCTCTCACAGAAAAATAAATAAATAAATAAATGAACAAATAAATAAATAAATAAAAAGGAAAAGCTGGTGGGATGGTTTGGTGGCTAAAGGCACTTACTTGCAAAGGCTGATAACCCAGGTCCAATTCGCCAGCACCCATGTAAAGCCAGATGCCAAAATGAGGCATGAGGGCTGGAGAGATGGCTTAACCGTTAAGGCACTCGCCTGCAAAGCCAAAGGACCTTGATTCGATTCCCCAGGACCCACGAAGACAGATGCACAAGGTGGCCCATGCATCTGGAGTTTGCAGTGGCTGGAGGCCCTGGCACGCCCATTCTTTCTCTCTCTCTCTTCCTATTTCTGTATCTCTCTCTCAAATAAATACATAAAAATAAAAATAAAATATTTAAAATTATTCCATGGGGCTGGAGAGATGGCTTAGCAGTTAAGGCGCTTGCCTGTGAAGCCTAAGGACCCATGTTCGACTCTCCAGGTCCCACCTAAGCCAGACACACCAAGGTGAGACAAGCACAGGTCACACATGCCCAATAGGCGGCAGAAGTGTCTGGCGTTTGATTGCAGTGGCTGAAGCCCTGGTGTGCCAATTCTCTCTCTCTCTCTTTCTCTCTCTAAAATAGAAGATAAATAAAAAAGAAAGTTAAAAAAATTATTCCATGGCTCTGATTGGACTTGAGGCCTGCTCCATGGAAGGTAATTCAGGCCTGGTACTGAAAACCTATTCAACAGCCTATGGGTGGGTAGGCATAAACCCTAGGGTGGGGAAGCTACTACTGTGGTTTGGCTAAATGGATACATTATGCCCACCAAATTGCCATCTAAATACTTAAGTTTATGACCATATATTAACGCTACTCTCACTTTTGGTTACAGAAGCTTCTCTTTTCAGATGGCGGTGACCACTGGGGTGACTCAAAACTCATCAAAATGCTGAGAAGAAGTGACAGTGGAGTGTTCAGCACTAAGTGAGACATCTCTATCACAGCCTCCAAGGCTCAGGGACCATTGAGGAAGAAGCGGAGGAAAGAATGCAAGAGCCAAAGGAAGGGGAGAAGTGCTCTGTGATCCTGTCTTCTGGACATAAAGTGGCTGTTGCAGGACCTCCCAGTGGCTGAAGCTTACCTACACAAAACCTGCACGATAGGAGGGAAAAATGATGACATCAAAATAGAAGAAGGACTAATTGGAAAGAAGGGGCTTGGTGGAGGAGGTATGCAAGATGGGGAAGGAAAGAAGGTGATAGGAGGGGATTGTGATCAGGATACATTGTGTATATGTATGGAGGTTATCAATAAAAAGTTTATAAATATGATTAATAAAAAAATCTCCTGTTTTATTTTTTTGAGGTAGGGTCTCACTCTAGCCGGGGCTGACCTGGAATTCACTATGTAGTCTCAAGGTGGCCTCGAACTCACAGCAATTCTCCTACCTCTGCCTCCTGAGTGCTTGGATTAAAGGTGTGCACCACCATGCCCAGCTCCATCTTTTTAAATTAATAGGGTCCAGCTCTTGTGCTTTCTTTAACACACAGTGGCCCTCTGGGAGGAAGGGAGAAAGGATATGAAGAACAGATATAGGGCTGGAGAGATGGCTTAGCAGTTAAGACGCTCACCTGCAAAGCCTAAGAACGCCCGTTCGAATCTCCAGGTCCCACATTTAGCCAGACGCAAAAGTGACACAAGGGTGCAATGCTGCACTTGCCCACAAGGGGGCACACACGCCTGGAGTTCATTCACACCAGCTGAGAGGTCCTGGCATGCCCATTCTCTCTCTCTGTGTCTCTCTCAAATTAAAAAACAAAAACACAAGCATGATGAGTGCTTTCCATAGAGCGGGGGAGGGGGTTTGTCTCCTTCACAAGGTGATCTTACTGAATCCTACGGCAAACTCAGACGAGGGCTGTTATTTACAGATGAGGAGCCCTAGGCTCAGAGAGTGCAGAGGCACAGATAGGGAACGGAAGACCGAGGATTTTGCTGGGCTTTGTCTAACCTCCGTAGAAAGGTTCACTTCCTGGTGGTTGTGGGATGGGCTGTGTTTCTCATTCACTGGATGAACTGGGTTTGGGCTGCTTCTGGGCACCAACCTTTCACACTGGAGTAGGTCTCCCTAGGTTTCAGTGGATGGGTGGCTATCTGCTGGGGAAGAGGGTCACTGGCATGGGCATGAATGCTCATGTCCTTTCTTGGTCACCCACATGCCTAACCTGACCTGGGGCTCAAAGGGTAGAAAAGCAAATGTTTTCTTAGGCATTGTCAACATGCATTAGTATGGCAGAGTCTTCATACGCAAACAGACCTGAATGAAAACTCCACATGTGTGTGGACCCACTGACATTTCCTTTCGCCCCTGAGTTAATGCCTCAGTGACAAGGACCTTCAGGGGAAGTGGCTTGGTCCCTGTGACCCTTAACAACTTTACATCCTCATGGGACCGAGCTCCCCCTCTGCGACATGTACAGTAGATAAAATGGACTTTGCGAGAAGAGGAAGATAGTAGTGCTGATAGCAGAAAGCAAAAAGCAGCTGGAAAATGTTCCGCTTGACATGCATGTCAAACGCCTCCCCTCTGTCACCACTTGGGGACAATGTTTGCTGCTTTGTGCTGAGTCTGTTCTCTTTGTTATCTTCCACCCAGTCCTTTCCTTTCATGAGGAATTGTCTCCCTCTCTTCTGGCCCTGCCCCCTGCCTGTAGCAAGCGCCAGAGAGGAGTATATTTAGCAATATTACTCAGCAAAAACAGACTCGAGTGGATGCAAATGAGAAACCCAACGGGTAAGAACGGGTGTCGCGCAGAGACTTGCATCCAATCACGAGGGCACATAGACCCCCAGCCAAGACTCCTAGGGGTCAGGCGGCTGGTGCTGCTGGTGGTGAGGGGAACATGGACCTTCTTTATATGGGAGGGACGAGGCTCCTTGTGCCATCAGTGTGGCCAAGGATGCTCTAGAGGAAGAGAACACATACTTTTATGTTGAAGAGGGCCGGTAAGGTGGAATTCAGACAGAAGGGATGTTGCCACTCAGGAAAAGAGAAACTGAGGAACTTTTGCAAAAGAGTGGACAAAATGGAGTGCGGCATGAGCCACTATTAGAGTGGGCTTAGCAGATGTCAGAGTGGGGGAAACCAGCGAGTTATCTGTACCATTAGCTCTGGTCTTTGCAGAAAAGGTCATGTACAAGATATACCAAGGAAGACTCAAAACCCACTGGAAGGCTAGAGAGATGGCTCAGTGGTTAAGAGCACTTCCTGGGCAAGATGAGGGCCTGAGGAGGCCCAAGAGACAACTGAAGTTCAATCCCCAGGACCCACATAAACAACTTGGTGTGGGCACAAGCACCTGTAACCATTGTCCAGTGGGGCAGCAGAGACCCAATGATCTCCAGAGCCTGAGACAGGGTGGGGGGAAGGGATGGAGACCTGCAAACTCTGTGATCAGCAAGAGGCTCAAATAAGAACAGGCAGGAGCTGAGGAAATGACTTAGCGGTTAAGACATTTACCTGCGAAGCCTAAGGATCTCAGTTCGATTCTCCAGGACCCACATAAGCCAGATGCCCAACGGGGAGCATGTGTCTGGAGTTCATTTGCAGTGGCTGGAGGCCCTGGTGCTCCCATTCTCTCTCTCTCTCTCTCTGCCTCTTCCTCTCTTTCTGTCTCTCAAATCAATCAATCAATCAATCAATCAATCAATAAAATACAGGCAGAACAAGAATGGAAGAGGACACAGGATGTTCTACTCTGGCCATGGGGTGCTGTGTAGGCACATACACATACACCACACACACACACACACACACACACACACACACAGCACTCACCACTCAAGCTAGAATACCTGAGTTTGATGATCCCCAGACCAAAAGCCTGAAGTGGTGAGATGGGAGGCAAAGACAGAATTTCCTAGAGCCTTAAGGTAATTGCAGCAAAGAACCCCAACAGAGGGAGAATGCAGAGTGCAAACTCCTGCCGCAGACAGAAGACTGACCTGAAGGTTGTCCTCTGACCTCCACGTGCATGGCGTGAAATGTGCATGCTTGCACTCATGCATAAACACACACACAAATAAGTAATTTAAAATTTTATTATTTTTATTTATTTATTTGAGAGGGAGAGAAAGAGGCAGATAGAGAGAGAAAGAGAGAGAGAGAGAGAGAGAATGGGCATGCGAGGGCCTTGGGCCACTGAAAATGAACTTGATGCATGTGCCACCATGAGCATCTGACTAATGTGGGTCCTGGAAAATCGAACCTGGGTTCTTGAGCTTTGCAAGCAAGCACCTTAACCACAAAGCCATCTCTCCAGCTCAATTAAGTAATTAAATAAACCAAATCAATAAAATAAAAAATCATGGAGATCTGGAATACAAGGCCACCCTGGGCTATCTCAAAACAACTAAAACAAACCATAACAAGAAAAGCTTCAAACACAATAAGAAAGCTAATTAAAAAGCCCCAAATAATCCATGGTGTTCAGGGGAAGAGACTGCATCATATAGACTGGAGTTTGTTTGCGTGATTGTGCCTGGGTTTGATGATTTATTTGCGATGTGGCTGGCTTGCCTTGTCATGAAGAAATACACCTATCAGAAAGTGGGTGTATTGGGTCTACCTCCTAAAAAATGATGCACTGGATCTTGGGAGAGACCATGAGGCAACTCTGAAGAAAGTACCTTTTGGACCTTACTGAGATCCTCGTTCTGTTCCACTGTTTAGTGTCATGGCCACAGAATCCAGATGGAAAGGACCTTGCAAAATCAAGAAGCTTGTGTTCATGATCAATGACAAGTCAGACTTGGAGGAGCCTGAGACAAGCAGAGCACCCGGAGATCCTCAAACCTGTAGGCGCCGCCTTCCCTGATAGCACAGGGCTCTGAGAACCTGAAGGGCTGAACAATGTAAAATAAACACTGGGAACCTTGACCACCACATTGCTCTAAGGAGGGGACAGCATGGAACCAACTCACATACATAGGGCGGAGGTGTTTCGTCTTTTGGAGGATGCTAGAGGATTTCGTGGAACTACCATAGTGTGCCAAGCTGATAGAACGCTGCTCAGTGAGACGACAGCTCTTGGGAGGGCTTGGGGAAGAGGGAAGGGGAGGTAGATCGGGCTCTGTGGGTCCTCATCTGGAAGCTTCTGGGGTACGGAAGTCCATGAGGCTCACATCGGACTCAAGGCCCAGTTGAGACAGCCCTGGATCACTGCTCAAGTCCAAATTTTGACTTTCCCTGCTGCTGCTTGGGGGCCTGTTACTTATTGCCACCTTGGGCTCAAGGCTGTGACAAAGCTCGCCCTAGTGGTAAAGCTCAGGAGAAATGTAACCTTTTTTTTTTTTTTTTTTTAATTATTATTGACAGGTAATTAGAGATGCAGGCCTAAAAGGCGGTCGATGTTAGCCTGTCCTGGTGAGACTAGAATTCCAGTGTGAGCCTAAACCTGGTTCATCAAGATGGATATAGGGAAAGCCTTCTGTTTTACTTCCTGGTTATTCCTCCGTCTAGGAATTTTTCTCTGGCTTCTCCAACCCCCAGCCCTCACTCTCTACCTATGAGTCTGTGCCTTACTTCCTGACTTATCAACCCATCAAGGTCCCTAATATACACTTCAATTTAACCACTGAAGCTGATCCCAACTATGATCCAGCTATGGAGATTACCTGCTCTGCGCCCCTCCCGACTCGGGAGCTTTCTTTTCTAAAAGGAATCTTGCTTAACTTCCCCTTCTGCTGTGACTGCGCTTGTCAATTCTCTGCAGTTCACAAGGTAATGAACTCAAGAGCCACTGGCTTCAAAGGCTCCATTGGGCTCAAATCTGGTAACACTCGGGACTGCCAAACCTAGACAGGGCAGGGGCCTGAAGAAGTTCTAGTAGAGCACCGTGTAAAAGGATGGTGGGCAAACACATGGGTGATGTGGCGTGGTGAGAGGGGTGTCCTCCATCAGTTGGTTCACGACCAGGTGTGTGGCCTCAGCCAAGGCGCCTCAGTGACCTCACCTATAAAATGGGGTAAAGGGCAGTCCCTGTTTCCTGGGAATGTGGGGAGGTGGTACTTGCACTGCTGTGTAGCATGCTCCCAGATATCTTTTGGGACTACATCAAGGCTGATTTCTATCTTGAGCAAATGAGTCAAGGCAGGGTGTTGCCAGCCCCATTGAGGCCCCCTCAGTTCCTTCTCTCGGAATGCCCACTGGCCAGGTTTCTCTGTTCTTTTCAGTGATGACTAGGTGAGTAAGTAGCCTGAGGCTTTTCTCTACAGAGTCACAAAACACAAGGTGAGGAAAGCTTTCCAAGGTCAAGCCTAGCCTGCAGCAGCAAACCAGCTGATCTCTGTAATATAGCGGGAAGTTCTTGGGGGAGATGTAAGGCAGGAGGAAAGGACATGATAATGAGGGGAGACAGAAACAGGATGGCTCCGAGACTGATTTTGAAAATATCTCTTTCAGCAAGGATTCATTCTGGGTACAGGACATTCACACTCCATCAGCCTTCCTTTATCTCAGTAGCTGATTCCGTTCAAAACCAGGAGCGATTTGGCCAAACCCATTAGGATTTTCTATCTTTTCGGTGATACAGGTAATCTATACTTTTCTCTGAGAGGCTGAGAAATAAAAATCCTCCCACTGACCAAAGGATTTAGCCTGTAAAATAGCTCAGAGCAGATCAAAACGGGCAGTCCCGATTTTGTGCATGATTAAATTCAAGATTTGCCCATTGCCAATTTCTTAGTCCACGTCATCTGATAAAACTGTAAGTGCTCTGAAGGATGAGCTGTTTCTTAATTGTACCATTAAACCCTCCTCGTTGCACAGCTGGCTTCTGAGACATGGGTAGGGTGATTCAATTAGAGACCTGTGTCTGGAAGATCTAAGTCTCTCATTGCTCCCTGGGGGAAGGTGGCACCCAAGACTTGTCACCTTTTCACCTCAGTCCAAAAGGATACCCAGGACAGTTTCAATTTTATATCTGATCAGAAATGATCAGCGTGGATCAAAATTGCTGATTGCGGTGTGTGTGTGTGGGTGGGGGTGTAGAAGGTAGGGAGAGAATGGCTTGCATGTTTGTGATGGATAACCTGGAGTGACCATTTATCACAGGCACGGGAGCTGGTTCAAGTGATATACAGACTTGGGATTCATTTCCAGAATTATTATAAGGGAGTTTTCTTCCTTCCTTCCTTCCTTCCTTCCTTCCTTCCTTCCTTCCTTCCTTCCTTCCTTCCTTCTTCTTCCCCCCCCTCCCTCCCTCCCTCCCTCCCTCCCTCCCTCCTCCTTCTCCCTCCCTCCTTCCCTCTTTCTTTCTTTCTTTCTTTCTTTCTTTCTTTCTTTCTTTCTTTCTTTCTTTCTTTCTTCTTTTTTTTTTGAGGTAGGGTCTTGCTCTAGCCCAGGCTGACCTGGAATTTATTTACTATGTAGTCTCAGGGTGGCCTTGAACTCACAGCAATCCTCCTACCTCTGCCTCCCAAGTGCTGGGATTAAAGGCGTGTGCCACCATGCCTGGCACAAGGGAGTTTTCTAATTGTCCTAGCCACAGTGGCAGTCTAGTAGTGTCAGCATTGCAGGCTTTGAGAGGCATGGAGCCTTTCTCAGCTGTGGATGGGCTTAGCACAGAGGTGACAGTACCGGACAGTCATTGGTCGGTCACTGGAACCTCCCAAGCCAGTGGTGCTTCAGTTCACTGTTTTGTGCCTCACAAAGAACCCACAGTGTCAGAAAGAGCAAAGGGGAAGTGAAATAAGGCTCCATTCTTAGAAAGTAAAGCCCCAAGCTGGGAGGAGCTCCAAGTGGTAACCCACTCTGGGACTTGAATCAGGGGTTCTTATACCCTTAGAGATGTAAATTCGGCCTCAGCTTCAGGATGGTTGAGATTGGTTACTGTACATGTACATATGAGGTCCACCCTTGGGGATGTCAATTAGGCATGCGGATGGGGTGTGTTGGATTGGTTACTTTGAATGCACACGGGCCTTCATTACAAAAAACAAACAAAAAACAGGGCTGGAGGGATGGCTTAGCAGATAAGGCATTTGCCTACAAAGCCAAAGGACCCAGGTTTGATTCCCCAGGACCCATGTTAGCCAGATGCACAAGGGCTCACACGTGTCTGGAGTTCGTTTGCAGTGGCTGGAGGCCCTGGCACGCCCACTCTCTCTCCCTCTCTATCAAATAAATAAATAAATAAATAAATAAATAAATAAATAAATAAATAAAAATCTTCAAAAAAAGAACAAGGGAATAAGGGTTGGTGGTCAGCTGACATCTTGGTGAGTGAGAGCTTCCAGACTCTGCTCTCTGGACATGTCATTAGCGATATGCTTTGTGGGCCTATAACTCTGAGTAACCACCCACAAAATGAGGGCTACCTTACTCCTAATTCCTGTCATAGGGCAGCTGTGCACTGGACAGTCTGATATCTACCTCATTGCTTAAAGCACACACCTGAGATTCACGCTGGGTGCTGCGTCTGCTCTCCTGTGCCCACCCTAGCTAGCACCAGGCATCATTGTGTGTATGTCCAGAGCATACATTGGCTTTGTCTGCCTTTTTCCATTGCCCTACTCATATTACCAATTGAAAGCATATGACTTCCTCACAAGTCTCCCACATGGGAGCATAAGTACAATGTTACTACCTCCTCAAGTCCCTGCAAAGCTATTCTCCTCTGCTGGACCTTCCTAGAGAACTTAGGATACGATACCCTTCAGTGACGGGCTCTCTTACTTCTTTCTTTCTTTCCACTCTTCTCTCTAGCTGTTCAGGACATTTTTTTTTTTTAATTTGAGAGAAACAGAGAGAGAGACAGAGGCAGAGAGAGAGAGAGAGGAAGAGAATGGGTGTGATAGTGGCCTCTCAGCCACTGTGAATGAATTCCAGACATATGCGCCCCCTTGTGGGCAAGTGCAGCATTGTACCCTTGTATCACTTTTGCATGTGGCTAAACATGGGACCTGGAGAATCAAATGGGTGTTCTTAGGCTTCGCAGGCAGGTGCCTTAACTGCTCAGCTATCTTTCCAGCCCCCCTCTTTTAAAAAATATTTTTACTTATTGATTTGCAAGCAGAGAGAGATAGAAGAGAGAGAGAGAGAGGGAATGGGTGTACCAGAGCCTCCTGCTGCTGCAGATGAACTCCAGGTGCATGCGCCATGTTGTGCATCTGGCTTTATGTGGGTACTGGGGAATTGAACTTGGGTTGCTAGCCTTTTCAGGCAAGTGCCTTAACCACTAAGCCATCTCTCCAGCCCTGTTCAGGACTTTTACAGATGATGTCTCTTCTGCCCGGAAGCCCTCAGAGTTGTGCCTTCTCCCAGTGAGGTCTCGGCCAACTCTCCTTTCCATGAAGATGCCCCCATCTCCAGCAAAGACTCCCTGGTTCTCTCCACTTTCCAATCTTAATCTTTGCTTTCTGGGTCTTTCATCAACTTGAGGTCCTAGGCTACTAGGTGTGGTTACATGTTCCTCTTCTCTCACTATCCTGGAGGTACCACTAAGGTGGGAACCATGTCCGTATGCTCAGTAAGTGGTATAATGTTAGATTTTTTTTTTTTTTTTTTTTTGGTTTTTCAAGGTAGGGTCTCACTCAAGCCCAGGCTGACCTGGAATTCACTATGTAGTCTCAGGGTGGCCTTGAACTCATGGCGATTCTCCTACCTCTGCCTCCCAAGTGCTGGGATTAAAGGTGTGCACCACCACGCCTGGCTTAGTGTTAGATTTTAAAAAATTATTTACTTACATGTTTGAGAGTGTGTGTTTGTATGCATAGGTGCTTCAGGGCCTCTTGCCATTACAAATGAATCCGATGTTTGAGCTATTTTCTGCATCTGGCTTATGTGAGTGGCTTGGTAATTATACCTGGGCCGGCAGGCTAGGTAATTGAACCTGGCAGGCTTTGTAATCAAGTACCTTTACCCACTGAGACACCTTTCCAGCCCTCATAGTGTTAGATTCTAAGAAAGCTGCTTCTCTTTCCTTTCTTCACAGCTGTGATAGGCACCCCCAAACAAATGTGCCCCAATCTGTGAATCCTCACTGTTAAATCTTATTGCCACAGGGCTGCCACCTGTGGTCCTGCGGGGGGAGACGTAGCTTTCCAGGCCTCCAGATATGACATTACAGATGGTTTACTGGGTGCCCAAGGTCACACAGGCTTGGGTCATAGGTGATCAACTCCTCTTTCATGGTACATTCCATATGTCCCATGTAAGGTGCCTCCCAATGCAGTGCAAGATCCCAAAGCCTTAGAACCAGCACCTTCTCCTTTTCCTTCTCATGGCTTAGAGTTCAATAAAATCATGGGCCTGAGAAATAGCTCATCTCCAAGGCCTCCCATTCCTGGAAGCCAAACTTGCACAGAGCACCTGGCACACAACAGGCACACAGAGTTTGGTGAAGGAAGGAAGCTGAGTTCTGAAGGGATGGCACTGCCGTGTGATGAAATCCATGCCTTAGTGGCATCTCCTTCCATCCATACCTAGGTAGGGGGTGGTTACCTGATATCTGGTGGGCTTGCTGAAGGTGTTGTTTGCTGTCAGGTTTTCAGAATTCCTCATGCCAGCCTGGTAGCGATTCTTCTGGAACACACAGACATGTATGCAGACACATATGGCAGGACTTGAATGAACAATCTCTAGGGGACTCTTGGAAGCTGATTTCCTCCCTGTCATGTTCTAAGAACTGCCTTTCTTTCTTCTTTTAAAAAATATTTTATTTATTTCCTCTTTCTTTCTCTCTTTCTCTTTCTCTCTTTCTTTCTTTCTTTCTTTCTTTCTTTCTTTCTTTCTTTCTTTCTTTCTTTCTTTCTTTCTTTCTTTCATAGAGAAAGAAGACAGATTAAGACAGAGAGAATGGGTGTGCCAGGGCCTCCAACCACTGCAAATGAACTGCAGATGTATCTGCCACCTTGTGCATCTGGCTCTCTGTGGGTACTGGGGAACTGAACCTGGGCCCTTTGGCTTTGCAGGCAAGCACCTTAACTGCTAAGCCATCTCTCCAGCCCTGAGAACTTTTTCTGTAGAATGGTCACAGTGACAGAATGTTGTTGGTCCACATAGTTTAGGAAGCACCCAGGTGTGTGTCTTCTGTCTGGAAGGTTCTATCTCAGAGGTTTCCTATGCTAATTAGCATCAAGAAGCTCCAGCATGGGGAAAAGTGAGCAGGGAGATGTTTGCTCAGAGATCCTTCCTCAGCTCCCCCTAGGAAAAGCTATTTCACTTCCATGTCCATGAAGGAGACCCCCTTACTGAGGTCATGGCTCCCCAGGCAGCAGGCACCTTGCTTAGTCCCAGATGTGTATCTCTCAGTGGCATTACTGGGTGGGTCTTTGCTCATATGCCCAGCAGATTCTGCAAGACAATAGCCTTTTACAGTTTCTGGCTTCCTCTGTATCAAAAGCCTGTCTGAATCAAACACACAATCCTTCCATCCTCCCGCCTCCCACTGCCTTTTCTTTTGTTTTTAAATATATTTTTTTCATTTATTTGTAAGTAGAGAGAGAAGAGAGACCGAGAGAATGGGTGTTCCAGAGCCTCTAGCCACTGCAGATGAACACCAGGTTCATGTACCACTTTGTGCATCTGGCTTTATGCGGGTACTGGGGAATCAAACTTGGGTCGCTAGCTTTTGCAGGCAAGCGCCTTAACTGCGCCTTAACCACTAAGCTATCTCTCCAGCTCCTCTCCCCCCAACTGCCTTTTCTAACCCTATCAAGCAAATGCTACTTACCCTGAATTTGGAGTTCAGCATTCCCATTTCAAGGTCATTTTCACAGCTTTTGGCCTTAGATTTGCAGAGTTTTATGAGGCACGTCTTGATTCTCATTATGAGATAATAAAATGATTTAGGACTTGGCACTAGATTAAAGGGAGCAGGTAGAGTTCTTCCTTCATCAAAGTAAGACAGCCAGAGTTTTGCTCGGGCAAATTTCCATTCGACATCAGCATCTTCCTAGGGAATAACGGATAAACGACACACCATCAAAGGCCACAACTTAGCAACGGAGCGCAGCATGAACATGCAGCTATGGTCCCCAGAGTGCAAGAACAGGACTAGCATACGACTGGTTCGCTTGCAGATGTTTACTCTCTGCGATGGCACAGGATGGGGGGGGGCTTGCTCTCACAGACACCATGTACTGACACTGCTCTTAGAAAAGCTTTAGCCAGAATAGCCACCCTCCTGCACTCTCCAGTGGGTATTTTCATGGCCAGCATCTCTCCTTCCTTTTCTCATCTCGCAGTGCACTAAGTTTTTCCAGCTCAGCCAGCAGACCTGCTAACCACCACAGCATCGAGTTGTTAATTTAGTTCCATCTTAGAGGAATGCCACCCAGCAGAAATGTACTTTGTGAACCATGAAGGTGAGCCTCTTAGTTAAGTTGAAACTCTCTACAAGCCACATTATTAAAAAGTAAAATAAAGTGGAACAGGATAAAATTAATTGCAGTGATTTAGTTCATCTAATTGACCTAAAATGTGATTATTCAATAAGTAATTATTATACAAGTTATGGCCGGGAGTGGTTAGAATGTACAAGTTCAATCCCCAATGCCACCAAAAAGAAAAATTATTAATGAGATAGATTTCCCTGTTCTAGACTTGTGAAATCTAGCATGAGTTTTTTTATATTTATAGAACACTTCAGTTTGGACTAGCCTCATTTCCAGTGCTCCACGGGCACACGTGGTTAGTGGCTACCCTCTCGGACAGCAGCTATTTGCTGCAAATGTCTTTAGGGTCAGAATGCCACCCAGGGGAATGCTAAAAGGACGAGCTAGGAGAACTCAAGGGGACAAAGCCTGACTATAGCTTTTTAGGAGGGAACCCAGCCACTTTCTTTTCTTTCATGGTGGGGTTAAGAGAAAGCAAAGACTCATTGCTTGTGATTTGGGGTTAATTCTAGAAGGTTTGAGTGGGTCTCTGAGAATTAACTGGTGCATTTTTTTCCCCTTGTAGACAGCTCCCTGAACTTCTGTCCTAGAAAGTCAGTTTGAGACCAGGAATAAAATGAATTTGAATATTTAAAAAAAAAATTAAAAATATTGTATTTATTATTTAGTTATTTATGAGAGAAAGAAAGAGGCAGATAGATTGAGAGAATGGGTACACAAAGTCCTCTAGCCATTGCAAAGGAACTCCAGACGCGTGTGCCACTTTGTGCATCTGGCTTTATGTGGGTACTGGGGAATCAGACCTGGGTCCTTAGACTTTGCAGGCAAGCGCTTTAATTGCTGAACCACCTATCTCTCCAGCCCAGGATTTGAGGATTTTTTTTTAAACTAAAAATAAACCTTTTTTATGTGTGTGTGTGTGTGTGTGTGTGTGTGTGTGTGTGTATAGTATGTGTGTTGCAGTGTGTATGTGTGTGTGGGAGGGTGTATGCATGTTGTATGTGTGGGTATGCCCCCTGCCTATATATGTAGAGGCCAGAGGAGAACCTCAGGTTTCCTCCCCTTTGCTCATCTCTGTATTTCTTTGAGACAAAGTCTCTCATTGAACCAGGAGCTAGTGCTGTTTTTTTTTTTTTTTTTTTTTTGTCAGGCTGGCTGACCACTGAGCCCCAATGATTCTGTGGACTCTGCTTCCCACAGTCCTGGGGTTACAAGCATGTATGGCCATGCCCACCTGTTTATGTGGGTGCTGGAGAACTGAACTCAGGCCCTCTTATGTTTGTGTAGCAAGTGCTCTTACCTGCTGAGTCATCTTCCCTTATTAAAAAAATTATTTATTTGACAGAGAGAAAGAGAGAGAGAGAGAAAATGTGTGCGCCAGGGCCTTCGGCCACTGCAAACGAACTCCAGACGCGTGCACCCCTTGTGCATCTGGCTTACGTGGGCCTGGAGAATCGAACCGGGATCCTTTGGCTTTGCAGGTAAGCGCCTTAACCGCTAAGCCATCTCTCTAGTACTCCCCCTTTTTTATTTTTAACAATGCATATTCTCATTCATTTGAGGATGGCATTTAGAATCAGATGTGGTCTCAAAGTCCCTTATTCACAGTGTTAACTATCGCTATGTCTTGGGTTTGCTCATCCAGATGAGAGGGTGATTGGGCTTCCTTCGCACACTGCTAAGGGAGGCATGAAGTGTGTGCTCATTTGCATAGGCAATGGTGGTACTCAAAGGCGCTGTAAACCCAAGGGTTTACAAGGGTCTATGTGAGCTTGTTGGGATGTGACAGAGGTATGAGGTCAAAACCCGCTGGCTTCCCTTTTGCCAGTGTTAGTTGAGGACGTGCATTCGCTTTAGTCTTACGGGGATTTGCTGCGTGGGATTTGCCCACAAGATTAACTGAGCAGCAAGTCCTTCCTCCCCCAGTGGGCGGTCCTTCCGCTGGGGGCAGGAAGCCGGGGAGACACCAGGGTTTGCCCTCTGCTCAAGCTTCATGACCAGCTCTCTACTTCCCTCTCACCTCTTGCTTTTCTCTACCTAGGCTAGACTCCTGCCGGGCCCATCATGCCAAGCCATTCTGCTCCTCCCGACCCGAAGCATGCAGTTCCTACACTTTGGAATGATCTATGGGAGTGGAGGTGGGGAGGGTATTGAAAAGTGATCAAAATGAATTGAATGGTAAAGTTGCCTCTTAAAAATTCATCTGTTAAAATTCTAACCCTGGGCACCTTAGGATGTGACTGTGCTCGGAGCTAGCACCTTCAAAGAGGCGGTTAAGGTTAAATAAGGTGGTAAGGGCGGGACCTTAATCCAGGAGGATTGATGGAAAGCCACATGAGGACAGCGTCGGAAAGCAGCTGTCTGCAAGGCAAGGAGAGAGTCCTCACAGGAAACGATCCCTCCGGATGCCTTGCTTCTCTAGCCTCTCGATTGTGCAGAAATAAATGTCTGATGCTTAAGCCACACGATCTGTGGCATTTGTTATAAAAGCCATAGAACGTGAAGGTCTTTATTTTTCTATGTGAAAAAATCCAGAAATAGTCTTTAAACTTTGAGTAGAGAACGCACCAAGCTTCTTTTGAGTCTCTTCTCTGCTTCCAACTCACCTTACCCCACCGAGGAAGCAGTCCTTTTCCACCTTTTCCCTTGGCAGGCCTTTTCCACCTTTTCTTTCTGTATAGTCAGTTGCGTGTATATTATTATGTCAATATGAGGTTTGCCCATTTGTATTTCTCTATGACGTTTATTTTTCGTTCATTAGAGTCTGAGGAATTTTCTCATGTCAGTCACTGTGTATATTGGCATACAGTATTCTCAAGTGTGACTATATCACAGCTTATTTATTTCTCTGAACCTGTGGCCTTCCTTTTTCTCTCTTCCTCTCTCCCACCTCACCATCAGCAGGGATTAAACCCAAGGCCTTGTGCATGCCAGGCACACGCTTCAATACTAAGCTACTTCCCCATGGGATATACAGAAGGTTGTTGTTATTATTATTATTATTATTATTATTATTATTAGTTTGGTTTTTCCAAGATAGGGTCTCACTCTAGCCCAGGCTGATCTGGAAGTCACTCTGTATTCTCAGGGTGGCCTTGAACTCATGACGATCCTCCTACTTCTGCCTCCCAAGTGCTGTTATTGTGCTGTTATTAAAGGTACGTGCCACCACACCCAGCCAGTAGGTTCTTTTGGTAAAATTTTTTTTTTAATTTACTTATTTATTTGAGAGAGAGAAAGAGGGAGAGAGAGAGAGAGAGAGAGAGAGGGAAGGAGAGAGAGAAAATGCGTACTCCAGGGCCTCCAGCCACTATAAACGAACTCCAGACGCATGCACTGCCACCTTGTGTATCTATCTTACATGGGTCCTGGGGAATCAAACCAGGGTCCTTAGGCTTTGCAGGTGAGTCATGCCTCCAACTCAATGGTAGGTTCTTAATGAGAATCCTATGGCAAGTGAAAAAGGTGTGGGCAGATGGTCACTTTGATATGTCTTGGGCCATTGGCATTGAGGAGACACATGTCAAAGAGACCACACCACCCCAGTACTTTCTTCTCTCACTGGGCCCTTCTGGAGTGGTGGCAGCTAGACCACTTGGCAGACAGGAAACACTCCCATAGTGGTCTGAGAACAATGCCTATTCCATGTGATTCCGAAAGCGGTGCTGTCAATCAAGCAAGGGAAGGGAGAGCACTGTCCACTAAGTGGCCTTACCTCGATCTCCTGGTAGGAGTTGTTGATCATGGCAATGAGCATGTTGAGCAGCACAACCACCATGGTGACGTTATACACACCGTAGAGAACGTAGCCGATGTTCTCAATGAACTTGTGGTCATACTTCAGCACCACCGAGATCACTTCAGATAAGCCAAATATGGACCAAAACAAGGTTTTAAAACTTTCTTCAACCCTGTAAGAAGACAAACAGTCCTTTCATGCAGTTGAAATCAGCTCAACCTTTTTATTTGTTACTTATTTATTTTATAAATATTTCTATGTGTTTGTGAGTGGAGAAGAAAGGGACAGGTAGAGGTGGGGTGGGGGCGGGATGGAGAAAATGGGAGTGGGAGAAAGTTTGCTGCTGCAAACAAACTCTAGATGCATGCGCCACTTTGTGTGTCTGGCTTTACTTGGGAACTGGGGTGTTGAACCCAGGCTGGCAGGCTTTGCCAGCAAGTGCCTTTAACCACTGAGTCATCTCCCCAGCCCAAGCTCATACTTTAAAACAATTGTTTGTTATTTCAGATGACATATAGAGATTTAGGTCTCATTCATTCTGGCATTTTCCAAATATAATTAGTTTTGTTGTTGATTCCCACCCTCCCCATGTCCCTTTCCTCCCAATTCCCCTCTTCCCATTATCTTCCTCTCTCTTTTTTACATGCCATATGTGCTCTTTGCTATTCCCTCACCCATATTCCAGCTGCTCTGTCTATATTCACCTTTATATATAAACACACTCATAGATATTAGAGGCTAAGACCTGCATATCAGAGAGAACGTGCAGTTTTGGTTAAGTTAAGGCCATTTCACTAAATATGATTCTTTCCAGGTCCATCCATTGTCCTGCAAATTTCATAATTACATTTTTCCATATTTCTGAAAAGAATTCCATAGTGTAGGGGCTGGAGAGATAGCTTAGTGGTTAAGGCACTTGCTTGTGAAGCCTAAGGACCTAGGTTTAATTCTCCAGTACCCATGTAAGCCAGATGCACAAGGTGGCGCATATGTCTGGAGTTCGTTTGCAATCACTGGAGGCCCTAACATGTCCATTCTCTCTGTCTGTCTGTCTCTCTTTCAGTCTGCCTCTTTCTCTCTGTCAAATAAATAAATAAATAAATAAATAAATAAATAAATAAATAAATAAATAAAATGAAAACGAAAATAAAAAGATATTTAATGTCTCATAAAAAAGCATTCCATTGTGTGTATGTATCACATTTTCATTAACCACTCATCTAGTGATGAGCATCTATGCTGATTCCATTAAAAATATTTATTTATTTGTTTACAAGCAGAGAGACAGAGACAGAGAGAGTAAGAGAGTGTGAGAGAAAGGGAGAGAGAGAGAATGGGTATACCAAGGCCTCTAGCCACTGCAACTGAGCTCCAGATACATACACCACTTTGTGCATCTGGCTTTATGTGGATATTGGGGAATCAAATGGGGGTAGTTAGTCTTTGCAGACAAACACCTTAACTTCTGAGCTATCTCTCCAGCCCTGATTCTGATTTTTAACTATTGGAAGTAGATCTGCAATAAACATGCATGTACAAGTATCTCTGTAGAAGAGTGTAGAGTCCTCAGGGTTAGGCGTGGTATACCAGCTTATTCTTTTTAAATGAAAGCTGCCCTTTCATTACCAGCCATTAATGGTTCCTACCCACCTGGAATGGAGCTAAGCCAGCTGGTGATATCTCCTTCTGAAAGAATGAGGTTTTAAGATTTCAAAGACGTGGAAAGAATTTTACGTGGCAGTCTATCTTGTTTAAATTCAATCTGTTTATTGGGGCTTCTAGCTGAGATGGCATTTTTATCCTGCTGTAATTAATCAAACATCTAAAATTAAACTCTTGAGTATTATTAGCCATGGAAAGTACACCATTCCTTCAGTAGACTCTTAGCCATCTCTTCCCAGACAACACAGCCCCGTGTGAAAAGGGGAGCTAGGACCTGGAGCCTGAGATTGAGACATCCGAATGTAGTCCTCTCAAGTGAGATGGCTTGATTAGAACTGAGGGTAGGGTTTATATGCTCACACTGTCCCAGTTCCTGAGGAAACTCCAAATCTGACTGGGAAGCTCATTCTGGTAAGAATATCAGAAGTATAAAATTATTCTAATATAAGAACATTGGGTCTTTGAAGTTACTAAATTCAGTGGTTTCAGTTTGAGATCCAAGCACATTTCACCGTCCTAACTTTATAGCTCTGATCTTGTATCAGGCTACTGTCATAGAACCCAATTAAAAAGCTGTTCTTTTGGCTGAAGAGAAAGTGTTTGCCAGCAAAGCCAAAGGATCCTGGTGCAACTCTCCAGGACCCACATAAGCCAGATGCATGAAGGGGTGTATGCATCTGGAGTTCATTTGCAGTGGCTGGAGGCCCTGGTGTGCCTATTCTCTCTCTCTCTCTCTGCCTCTTTATCTCTCTTAAATAAATAAATAAATAAATAAATAAATAAATAAATAAAATACATTTTTAAAAAGCTATTCTTTTGATGGTTTAAGTATGCCTGTGTATTTGGTAATAAAGTTCAGTTATTTAGTTTGTATTCAAGTTTTTGGTACCATTACATAAGAGAGGACCTTTCTTTTTCTTTTCTTTTTCTTTTTCTCCTAACATTTCAGGTTTTTAACATTTACCCACAAATGGCCAGGATTGACTAGATCTCAAAAAAAAAAAAAAAAATAACAGTGTGTCTCAAGCATTGATATTTATTCATGAAGAGGTACAAAAATACTAGTTCCTTTCACTTAGGCTTAAAATCTACTCTTGACTTGCATGAATTTACAGCTTTCACAAGTATATGTAGGAGTGTCTGTGTGTGTGTATATACCCAGCTGTTAGACTCATTCCTTATGCATCCAAGAATCTGAGAAACTGGTATCTGAAATGCTCTCACTTGTCTTTTATTTCTAAACATGTGAGTTTGGGACTGGGGAGATGGCTCAACAGTTAAAGATGCTTGCTTGCAAAGTCTGCCAGCCCTGTTCAATTCTCCAGCTACCCATATAAAAGCCACACGCAACGTGGCATATGAATCTGATGCTTGTGGAAAGAGACCCCACCCCACCTCCTCCCTCTGCACACACACAAACATGCATATATATATATATATATATATATATATATATATATATATATACAAACTATATATATATATACACGCACACAAACATGCATATATATACAAACTATATATATATATATATATATACACACACACATACATGGTTTGTATTTTAAAAATTAAACCTGTGAGTTTGGAATATTTAATTCACTTCAACCTTAATGAGAAGGAATTTAGTTGCAGGTTAAAAACATTTTATTTATTGGGGCTGGAGAGATGGCTTAGTGGTTAAACGCTTGCCTGTGAAGCCTAAGGATTCCGGTTCGAGGCTCAATTCTCCAGGACCCACGTAAGCCAGATGCATAAGGGGGCACATGCATCTGGAGTTCGTTTGCATTCTCTCTCTCTCTCTACCTGCCTATTTCTGTATCTCTCTCTCTCTCAAATAAATAAATAAATAAAATAAAACATTTACAAACATTTTATTTATTCATTAGAGAAAGAAAGAAAGAGGCAAATAGAGAAAGAAAGAATGGGCACACCAGGGCTTCTAGCCACTACAAATGAACTCTAGATGCATGCACCACCTTGTGCATCTGGCTTACATGAGTACTAGGGAATTGAACCTGGGTCCTTAGGCTTCTCAGGCAAGCACCTTAACCACTAAGCTATCTCTCCAGCCCCTAGTTGCACGTTTTGAAGTGATGACTAGTATACTACCATGACTGAACCCTAGCCTTTGCTGAACAAAGAGGTTTTGTTGTGTGGAGATGGTCTCATAGCCCAGGCTGGCCTTGAACCCTTCTGCCTCTACCTTCTAAGTACTGGATCATAGGTATGTGCTACTACATCTGGCTATATAAACAGCTTCTAAAAAAATCAACATGAAAATAATAGACATCTTCGTAGAAAGAAAAAGGGTGTGGGGGATAAACTTCAGTGACAATTTTACTCTTATGGTAATGAAAACTTTACAGTTAATACGAGATGTCAGGCTGGTGTCATCTAGTTTAATATATGACAAAACATAAATTAAACTTGGCCCCATTGCCCTCAGTGGGGAAAGATTTGTGTTATCTTGACCTTGGAAGCCCACAATAATTTATTCATAGAAAGAAGGCTGATCTTGCAAGCAAGACAATAAAACATTTACTGATCCCAAGGGCTGAGTCTCTGGAGCTGTCTCCTCCATCTTGTGAAGTTGTGATGCTCTCTGACTCATGTACACATCACCATCCATCCTCCCTCTCCATCCCTCTCCCCGTTTCTTTCCTCCCTCCCTCTCTTCTTCTCTTTCCTCTCTCTGGTAGGGACTCTGGCCAGACTGGCCTCAAACTCAAGGCAAACCACCTGCCTCAGTGTCCGGAGTGCTAGGATTATGGGGTCGAGCTATCAGGTCCAGCTCATCCACAATTTTTCAGAGCTGCGGAACATAACCTGTGTCATGGAGCAGAAGAACCATTACTGAGGCATCCAGGGGCTGGCTTTCTTGGATTGGATAACTGAGATTTGCCATGAGCCTCTTGTCTCACCAAAGCCCCCATTGTCAACTGGCTGGTTGCAGGGCTATATCCAAGACACTCTCTCTCTCTCTCTCTCTCTCGGTAGATATTTGCACGCGCGTGTACGTGTGGGTGTGTTGGGATCTCTTGCTCCTGCAAATGAATGCCCACTTGCCCACTGCATGTGCCACTTCACATCCAGCTTGACGTGGATGCTAGGGGAATCGAACCCAAGCCAGCAGGCTTTGTAAGCAAGTACGTTTAAACCACTGAGCCATCTCTCTAACCCCAAGGTTCTTTTTTTTAAAAAATTATTTTATTTATTAGCGAGCAAGAGAAAGAAAGAGGCAGACACACAGAGAGAACAGGCGTACCAGCGCCTCCAGCCACTGCAAATGCGCACCCTTGTGCATCTGGCTTACGGGGGTCCTGGGGAATCGAACCTGGGTCCTTAGGCTTCACAGGCAAGCGCCTTAACTGCTAAGCGATCTCTCCAGCCCCATCCCAAGGTTTTTTATTGATGACCATGGCAGCCACTGGCTCCCCATTCTCCCCTCCTACGTGCCTGTAGTTTTCCACAGATTCCTTCAACTGTGTGAATGATAGGAGGCTTCACAGAGCTGGCTGGAGGGCAAAGTCTGGGTTTTAATCTCCCCAACACAGAGTGCTAGGTGTGTGAGTTTGGGCATGTTACAAAGCCTGCTGGGGAGGGTCCTCAGTTTTCTCATCTATGAAATGGGCATCATGGAGCCTTATTGCTCAGTGACTAGGCAGATGAAATGAGCAAGCTATGTACAATATATAGCCAGGACACCACAGATGGTTGTTGTTCTTGGTGCTTTGTCTACTGATTGAACCCTGATGAAGTGGCAGGCACTGTAGTAGGTGAGGGGAATGCCCAGGGCAAACAGATTTCTTTGGCTTTGGAGGTCCTGGTCAGGTCTTCAGTCAGGGAAGAGGACTCTGGGAAACCCCTAAGCAAGTTTCTGTGGCTCTGCCTAAGCTCTGCCCCCAGGCTTCCACACTGAGCTGAAAAAGCTTAAGATTTCAACTTTTCATCGATTTGTCCAAACACGCTTCATTTTCCTTCTCCTCTACAAAGATCATCACAGACCCTTGATCTCATGCAAATTCTTCCTCTGCTTTTCCCCAGCCCATCCTGTGTTATTTGGGGAGGGGCGTGTTTGTGCAGCGGGGAGGGGCTCTTGGTTTGCAGTGGAAGGGACTGAGGTTTCCTCAATAGGCCATCCTATCATAAGAAGAGTCCCTAATGAAGGAAGAGAAGAAAGTGCGTGCGAGTGATGAGTGATGTTGAATAGGCCCCTGATTCACCCTTCTCTCCCTGGGCGGGGGTGTGTGTGTAGAAGGGGAGCGCGGGAAGGTTGGAGCTGATCTGTCATACAGAAAGCTGGGACAAGGTAATCAGTTCTCTACCAGGTCTGTCTCGCCCGCATAATGAGACTTTAATAACAGGTTTCCCAAAGAGGCAATGTGCATGGGGCCTCTGAGAACAAACTGATCAACAAGGCTCGAGTTGAGGAGCAATTGTTAGGAAAATTGCTACTGCTTTGGAAATACCAGGGCTCCCTCCCCCACCTACCAGTTCAGTTCAGTTCAGTTCAGTTACCTAACCCAGTGTGCACATAGGCACGCTAAAATTAAGCGGGAGGATCGGCTCTCAAAGGGCTGCTGCTGAAATTCAGAAGACAATAGCGATGTCTTGCTAGAGTTCTGGTGAAGGGGAAACGACTGGCTGCCTTCCATCCGAATGGGGTGATGGAGAAAGGTCTTGAAGAGAGAAGCATCTTGTGGGAAGGCTGTCTCTCCAATGCCCACAACCCAGAGGACAAAGCAGTCTCCAGGCTCGAGGAAGTTCAGGGGAGCTAATCAAATGTCTGGGCCAGTCTGAAGCCCTGCCAAAGCCCTTCCCCCAAAGTCCTCGAATCTGAACTGCCTCCTGGTTCTATCTTGGGTCCTAAATGAAGAGTTTGATTTAGACAGTCCAGAAAGCCTGTGAGGCCTGGCTCATAGAAGGAGTGTGACAACCCCAGTGTGTGTCATATGAGCAAACAGACAAATCTCTGTTGCGTGTTTTGCTGTCCTGTGATCTGATCCCAGTGTCAGCTGATGGACGGATTGGAGTGCAGGTTCCGAAGTGAGGCAAACTGGAATTTGACCAAAGTGTCTGGCTAAGTAACGTAAGCTCGCAAGGCTTCTTTTTCTCATGCCCACAAAATAGGGAAACAACAATTTCTACTTCACAGGGCTGGGATGAGGACTAAGTGAATTAGTATGCGGCTTGTGATGTGTACCCAATATTGCCTAGTATATATTAATTGCTCAATACATGTAACTAATTTTATTACTACTATCATTTTCATTTCTTTCGTAACTATAATAGGCTGTGACATCTGGCTGAAAGCTCCTCACACCCTACAACAAATTCTCAGACAGATATTAAAATCCTGCCCTCGCCTTCATGGCTTTCCCTATGGCTAACAGTCAGTGTCTGTCACCTGGCCAAAGACTTCAGGGCTTTAGGGAATCTGGCTACCCCTGGGGCATCCTGGACAGTCATATTTTCTATGTCCCTACCACTTTGAGGAATGAGAGCTTAATCCCTATTGCCACCACCACAGAACTAGATTTTAGTGACCAGAAGGAAGGACTTTCTTGGCAAAGGGCTCCAGTAAATAAGAGAAAAAGACAAAGCCCCGGGATAGTGTGGTGAATGCGTCATGAACAGGTGTCCAAAGGCACATCATTTCTTTGTGTCATAGGTCTTTCTCCTTAAAACTTGGCTGGGCATGTAGCTCCGTGGTGGAGTGCTTGTCTAGCATGCACAAGGCCCTAGGTTCAAAACCCACTATTGCAAAACAGCAAAAAACAACAGCAGCAGCAGCAGCAAGAAGAACAGCAACAACAAAATCTTTGTGGCCTTTTGGTTTGTTCTAGAAGCTCAGAGGTACCAGACTTTCAAAATTTATGTCACAGTAGTGATGTGAGATATCTCTATTACACCTTGCAAGACTCAGGGACCACTGTGGAAGAAGTGGTGGAAAGAAAGCAGAAGCCAAAGGGAGGGGAAGACTACTTTGCAATACTGCCCTCCAGATACAAAGTGGCCTTGGTATTCATAACCTCACAATGGCTGATGAGACCTACACAAGACCTACATAATAGGAGGAAAAATTGATGACATAAAAATAGAAAAGAAAGGGGCTGGAGAGATGGCTCAGTGGTTAAGGCGCTTGCCTGCAATGCCTAATGACCTGGGTTCAATTCTCCAGTGTCCATATAAAGCCAGATACATGGCATCTGTAGTTCATTTGCAGTGGCTGGAGGCCCTGGCATGCCCATTTTCTCTCTTTTCTCTCTCTCTCTCTCTGCTTTCAAATAAAATATATAAAATATTTAAAATACAGAAAAGAAACTAGTTGGAAAAGACAAAGGGATTCAGTGGAGGAGGGATGGGGAGAAAAGGGAGGGATGGGAGAGGATTATGATCATAATACATTGTCTATGTGTATGGAGGTTGTCAATAAAAAGTTAAAAAAGGCCAGGCATGGGGGCGCATATCTTTAATCCCAGCATTCGGGAGGCTGAGGTAAGAGGATTGTGGTGAGTTCAAGTCCAACCTGAGGTTATTGAGTGAATTCTAGGTCAGCTTGGGCTAGAGTGAGACCCTACCTCAAAAAAAAAAAAAGGTTAAAAAATTTATGTCATGTATAGGGACATAAGGAAAGCCTATACACAAATACTGCACAGTAGTGGAATGTTTCTTGTAACTAGCCTAATTATTCATCTAAACTAGCCCAGGGGAGCCTGTGCTTATCACTTATTAGATAGTGATACAAAGAGCTTTTTTTTTTGACACATTGATGTTATTTGTAGTAATTCAACCTTCCTGGGCCTGACCAGGGCCCCATCACTCACCATGTGTAACACTTGCCTCAAGTCTCAGAACTTCTCCGAGCTAGCTGCTTCATGTGTGGTGGGTCTGATAAGCTCACTCATCCCCCAGCCCCCACACCTTGTGCCTGCTCTACATCTCTAAGATGGATGGTGGAGAGGATAATTTTGAAAATGGAATGAAATATGAGGCTCAAACTGAGCTCAGAGATGCCCATGGAGACTGCTGGCCAGGATCCTGGGAAACACCCATCCTCCTCAGAGCCCAGCAGACTGATCCCATCCCATGTTCCCCACCTCCAAGCACACTCAGCAAGCTTCCCATGGGGATGATGTCAGTTGATCAAGGTCCTGTGCTTTACGGGGGAACCCCTCTCTGGTTTCTCATAACAGGTCATTGTTTTTGGTGAGCTTAACCAAGCATTGGCTGCCCCATAGGATCCCTGTGTGGTCAGATTCTTGCATCCCACCTCCTCAGCACGTCTTCTTGACCCCTACCTCAGCCATGGCACCTGCTCTGTACAGGAAGAGCATCCCCATGCATGTGGCCCACTTTCCCCTGGAACAGGGAGTCCTTCACAGTCCGTTCTTGCAGAAGACTTCCTCCATTTATTTTTTCTTTCTTTTAAAATACATTTTATTTTTATTTATTTGTTTGAGAGAGAGAACGAGGCAGAGGAAGAGAGAGAGAAAGAATGAGGGCACCAGGGCCTCCAGCCACTGCAAATGAACTCCAGATGCATGTGCTACCTTGTGCATCTGATGTGGGTCCTGAGAATTGAACCAAGGTCCTTTGGCTTTGCAGGCAAGCACCTTAATGACTAAGCCATCTCTCCAGCCCAACCCCCCTTTTTTTGTATTTTTGAGGTAAGGTCTCACTCTACCTCAGGCTGACCTGTAATTCACTATGTAGTCTCAGGGTGGCCTTGAACTCATGGTGATCCTCCTACCTCTGCCTCCCAAGTGCTGGGATTAAAGGTGTGTGCCACCATGCCAGGCTTTTCTTCCTCCATTTCTAAGTATGCCTACTTCCTATCTTCCCCACCAGACTTCAAGTTCCATGACAAGAAGGGGCCATGTGTGTTTTCCTTACTGTGGGATCCCCAGCACCAAGCGCAGACCAAGTTCCAGCTAACATCCTAGTTTCTTCCAGCCCATCCTCTATAGAGTCACAGCATGCTGTCTGAAAGCAGCTCTGAGCACGTCTTCCTCTTTTCAGGGTCCTTAGTGGAGATTCTAACACCCTCTCAGGACTTACAGAGCCCTTCACAATCTGGCTCCTTCAGGACTCTGAGTTACTCTTTTGCCATCTCCCTTGAACAATTCTCACCTACATGTACAATGTCCTGCATGGGCTGGACTGCTCTTGTAACATCTTTTTTTATGATTTTATTTATTTTGAGCTGGAGAGATGGCTTAGCAGTGAAGGCACATGCTTGCGAAGCCTGAGGACCCCAGTTCAATTCTCCAGGTCCCAAGTAAGCCAGATGCACAAGAGGGTGCATGCGTCTGGAGTTTGTTTGCAGTGGCTAGAGGCCCTGGCGTGCCCATTCTCACTCTCCCCTCTCTCTTTCCCTCTCTCTGACTCTAATAAATAAATAAAATAAAATAATGTTACTTTCACTTTTTTTTTTTTTTTTTTTTTTTGAGGTAGGGTCTCACTCTGATCCAGGCTAACCTGGAATTAACTATGTAGTCTCAGGGTGGTCTCAAACTCATGGCGATCATCCTACCTCTGCCTCCCAAGTGCTGGGATTAAAGGCGTGTGCCACCACGCCTGGCTGCTCTCACTTTTAAAACAAAAAAACAAAAAAAGATTTTGTTTATTTCTTTATTTATTTGAGACAGAGAAAGGGGGGGAGAGAAAGAGAGAGAGAGAGAGAGAGAGAGAGAGAGAGGGTGTGAGAATTGGTGCGCCAAGGCCTCTAGTCACTGCAAACAAACTCCAGACGCATGTGCCACCACATGCATCTGGCTTATGTGGGACCTGGAGAATTGAACTGGGGTTCTTAGGCTTTGCTGGCATGTGCCTTAACCACTAAGCCATCTCTCCAGCCCTGCTCTTTGAATACCTTCTAAAACTCACCATAGAGTCACCCTCCCTCCCCATTGGCTACCCCAGACAGATTCCAGAAATTTTTTCTGTACTACCCAAGTGTGTGTGTGTGTGTGTGTGTGTGTGTGTGTATAGTCATGACCACGTAATGTCATGATTACTATTTATATCTTCCCACCACCTCCACTTGTCTATGAGTTCTCTATGGGGCAAATACTCTTACTGACCTTTAGGACTGCAGGGTTAAACTAGAACTTGGCACAGAGTGGCTGTTCCATATGTGATTATTAAATGAGTGAGCTCACCTGTGTTGCCCAGGGGCGAATCACAGGCTTCATCCTGAGGGCTGGGACGTGTACAATGATCAGTCTTCATGGATATGCCAAGTCTTGTCTAGTATGCTGTCCTTTAGACTTGGTACCGCAAGAAAGTACAGAGACAAGTACAGGATATGGGTGTAGGGATGGTTCCCACTCCTGCCAATTTTGGGTCAGAGGGTGGAGGATGAGCTTGAATTCCTGAAGCGCTGTGTTCAGATCATGGCTCTGTGACCTTGGGCAAGTCCATTGCCCCTCTGAGCCTCAGTTTCCTTTAGTGGTAGCTGTGTCATTCTGTGGTGTGGGTTACACGAGAGGGTAGATACATGTGATTGTCCTGATGACTGGTTTCTTATTTCTTTTTTATTTCTATTATTTAAATTTTTTTATTACTTCTATTATCTTTCTTATTTCTATTATTGCCTCCAAAAAGGTTGTTTGGGATATCAGTGTTGGCTCTGAGCCTGAGAACATGAAGTTCAGAATACAGGTGTGAATGGTCCTTGGAAGACAGGGTGGGCAGCAGTCTCAAGGTGAGGCGGGCCTGTGTGACAGTCTGGACGATTCCCTCCTCCTTCCCCAGTGGCTCTCTAGGATTGCTGGAAGGAGAAGCTGGCATTTCTATGACCCAGACAAGCTGGAAGGCACTGATTCATTGCCTCCTGTTCCTGGTGGGTAGGGCATATGAATCCCGCCAGTACAGAGCATGGAAATTTTCCATAACTGTCGCGGAAAACAGAGGTTTCTAATTTTGCCTAGCACTTCTGAAGTTCCTTCCATTAAAAAGTATTTCCCGGGGAGATGGAGCAACCTTAGCAGAGGTATTGTTCTTGATTAGAAAAGGATTAACCCAGCTATGCTATGAAGCTGTCTCCGCCATAGCCCATAGGACAGGTTGTCTGGGGTCATCTTTTGAGGGACAGAGTCCACACTTCATCTCTAAGTGGAGTCTAAGTGGAGGGAGCCAGGTTCACTCACAGAGGAGACAGCGGCCTCATTATGTGTTCTGTGAGAGAGCCCTCTGCTTCCAGACTGGGGTCACTCATGCCTCTAGCCCTTCCTATCTTTGTGCACTTGTCTAGTCACATGCTATGTAATGACCATTCCATCAGTGGTAGACTGCATTTACAATGATGGTCACATTACAGCCTCTGCATATGAGCCCATGCCATCTAGGTTTGTCTAGATACACTTGAAGGTGTTCTCACAATGGCCAAGTAGCCTAATGCTTATATAGTTCTCAGATTGTATCCTCACTGAACCATAACGAACACACACCTACGCTCTGCATTGCCTACCAGCAGTAATTCTTCTGACATCCAAGGAACTTTTGTCTTTCTTTCTCTAACGCTGTAACACCAACACCCCCATATGACCACAAATCAGAATGTCCTTGTTTTAGGGAGTAGGTTCATTTCAGCAACGTTGGCCTTAAAACAACTCTCCCAAAAGGAAAATCTAATTTCTCTGATTTCATAATCACAAATATAACTCCATTGAGAACAAAATTTCCAATGGCCTGAACTGAGAACTTTTCTGAAATTCTTTATTTTTATTTTTTTTAAATATTATTTATTTATTTGAGAGGATGGAGAGGAGAAATAGAGAGCGAGAGAAAGAGAGAGAGTATGGGTATACCAGGACTTTTTGCCACTGCAAATGAACTCCAGATAAATGCTCCACTTTCTGTGTTTATCTGACTTTACATGAGTGCTGGGGAATCGAACCCAGGTCAACAGGCTTTATAAGTAAGTACATTTAACCACTGAGCAATCTCCCTTGCACTTATATTCTTTTCTAAAAATATTTTTAGTATTGATTTCAAGGATCAAGGAGAGAGAGAGTGGAGAAAGAGCGAGAATGGGAAAGAATGGGTGTGGCAGGACTTCCAGCTGCTGCAAACAGAACTTCAAATGAATGTGCCACTTTGGGCATCTGGCTTTATGTGGGTACTAGGGAATTGAACCCAGGCAATCATCCTTTAACCACTAAGCAATCTCCCTAGCCCTTCACTTCTTTTTTAAAGGAGATGTATTCTCAGAATTTTTTTCTCTTCCCTTCCTTATGCATGTCTTGGGTGACTGTGATTTCATACTCTGAGAGCATAAAATGGACTCGAAAGCCCGCTCCTCCTTGCCTTTTGGTCATTTACAGTTTTTAATGGAAGTGGCTTGGAGATAACAATGCCAGCAGGTGTGCTATCTGTCATGTCTAGACAGGCCTCAGCTCACCAAGGAGGCTCCTGTGCATATTGATCCCTGCTCTTCCCCTTCAGGGAGTCCCTGTCACAGAAGTAGCTGTGAAAAAACCCAGACCTTTATTTATTTATTTTTACTTATTTTTAACTTTCTATTAACAGCCTTCGTTCATATACACAGTGTACCCTGATCATAAAAAAAAAAAAAAAAAAAAAAAAACTCAGACCTTTGAGAGAATCTTTGGTTCTGAAGTGGAAGGAAGAAGGCTGAGATATTAGAAAGCCCTCCCAGGATCTGATTCTGGGATGCCCTCCTGCCGGATCTGTACTTATTCAATGGTATGCGCTTAAGAAAGCCTGCACACCCACTCCGAAATGCTATCAGTAGGATATCATTTACCAAGCTCCTTGATTTTTGAGCTGCAGAGTTGAGAGTGCTTTCCTGTACATGGCTGGGGTACTGATGTTGGATGAAATTCACATTTAAAAATAATTTCATTGGAACCCGGTATGATGGCACATGCCTTTAATCCCAGCATGTGAGAGGCAGAAGTAGGAGGATCACCGTGAGTTCAAGGCTACCCTGAGACTACATAGTAAATTCTAGGACAGCCTGGGCTAGAGTGAGACCCTACCTTGAAAAACCAAAATAATAATAATAATGATAATAATAATTTTATTGGGCTGGAGGGATGGATTAGAGGTTAAGGCATTTGCCTGAGAAGCCTAAGGACCCATGTTTGACTCTCCAGATCCCAAGTAAGCCAGACACACAAGGTGATGCAAATGCGTCTGGAGTTCAATTGCAGTGGCTGGAGGCCCTGGTGTGCCAATTCTCTTTCTCTCTCATAAAAATAGTTTTATTTACTTATTTGTGAGCAGAGAGAGGGAAAGAATAGGTGTGTCACCACCTTTTGCCACTGCAAATGAACTCCAGATACACATTCACCACTTTGACTGGGGAATGTAACCCAGGCTAGGCTTGGCAAGGAAATACCTTTAACTACTGAGCCATCTCCCCAGTACTATATTTTATATATATAGTCTATTCTTTTTATTGACAACTTCCTTAATTGTAGACAATATCCCATGGTTCTTCCCTACCTCCCCCCACTTTCCCCTTTGAAACTTCACTCTCCATCATATCCCCTCCCCCTCTCAATCAGTCTCTTTTCGGTTTGATGTCATGATCTTTTCCTCCTATTATGATGGTCTTGTGTAGGTAGTGTCAGGCACTGTGAGGTCATGGATATCCAGGCCATTTTGTGTCTGGAGGAGCACGTTGTAAGGAGTCCTACTCTTCCTTTAGCTCTTACATTCTTTCCGCCCCCTCTTCCGCAATGGACCCTGAGCCTTGGAAGGTGGGTTTGAGATGTTTCAGTGCTGAGCACTCTTCTCTCCCTTCTTTCCAGCACCATGGTGCCTTCTGAGTCATCCCAAGGTCACCACCATCTTTTGTGATGGCTTTGATCTCAGCTATGCTGCACAGCTTCTTGGGTCCTTCTTTGCTGTGTTGTGGGATCAGGAAGGCTGGGTGGGTCACTGCTCTGATCACCGGTGCTGGGTGCTGCTGTGCTGGGTGCTGGGTAGGTGAGTTCCCTTCCCCAGGTCTCTGGTGCTTGCTAGTGCTTGTGCTGGCAGTGACGAAGGGGAGGCTGTGGATGGAGGCTGAAGTCCGCCTGCTGGTCCACGTGATCCTCTTCCTCACAACCCTCTCCGTTGGTCTCTGCTGTCCTCTTTCCATGTTTCTTGAGTTTTCGAGGAGGCCGGCGTGATTGGAAAATTCCCTCACCTGGCTTTAAAATCCTGCAGCTCAGGTGGAGCCTGGCGGCTGCAGCCGCGTGGAACTCACCGCTTCTGCCTGCTTCTATGGGCTGTCAATGCTCTGGATCTCTCCTACTTCTCTGCTGCGGCTGATCATTTACTATATACCTCACTTTTTAGTAGAAGAGTGTATTTTGCTTTTTTTTTTTTTTTTGCTTTTTTTCCCCTAGCCTGTTTTGGCGTGGATCCTATGCCACCATCTTAACCGGAAGTCCCAAAATTTATATTTTTAACCACGTAGTCCTGAGCAGCTATGAGGAGGAGCCTGATTTTCCTCTGAACAGGGCAGGGGTAGAGCCGGGGGACTGTGGTATCATGCAGTGTGTTCCAGTCCAAGTTGTCCTCTGTAGGATTGAGGTCTTTTGAATCTATAGAAGTAGATGAGAGGCGTCCTACCTTAACCTACAACATGGAATTGCACCTCAAGGAGGTGGGCAGAGGGAAGCTCTAGCTGGGCAGGCTGCCTGCACCTGAGGAGTGTCTTTCTGATTTAGTTACCAGCAAAGTGGCACCCAACACAGCTTTAAGTCCCCAAAGGCCCAAGACTCGTTTATCCACTCATGGCTGTTTTATTTTCCAAGAAGATCTCTTGGGGGTGACATGCCCCAGAGAGCAGTCAAAAGGTGGGCGATGACATTTACAAAAATCCATTCATTCCTCTTTCCACTTCACTGCTCCATTGACTTTTTCCTGTTCAATCAAAGCCCATTTACAGCTTCACGTCCCATTTCAGGAACTGCCGAGGTGATAAATGTCCTGTCCTTTCTTTGTTGAATTCACTGCACCCTTTCTCCCCATCCCCATCCTGGAGGGCCCGAGGTGCCTGTTGTCTAACGTGAAAGCAAACTATGTTACCCCTCTCCCCACTGTCCCCCGATTTTACATTTCCCCATGCCTTCCTGAGCCCTACACTCCAGCCCAGGCCTTTATAGATTAGCTGTGCTGCATCTGCTTGGGAATTCTGGTTGGATTAGCCCTATGCACAGCATGGCCTTGTCACATTCCTATGGGCTCATACAGGGGACGGCAGACGTGCTGCCTAGAATGGCCAGAGTGGCAAATGTACAACAGAAGCCACACTGAAGATTTGCTCAGTCTGTTGCTGCCTTGAATCTGGCTTCATCTCTGTTGTTCATTCCTCCTCCTCCTCCTTCTTCTTTTGTTGTTGTTGTTGTTTTGTATTTTTGTTTTTCGAGGTAGGGTCTCACTCTGGCCCAGGCTGACCTGGAATTCACTATGTTGTCTCAGGGTGGCCTTGAACTCACGGCTATCCTCCTACCTCTGCCTCCCGAGTGCTTGGATTAAAGGCATGAGCCACCAACGCCTGCCTCTTTCCTCCTTCTTGTTCATGAAGCCCCAGGCTAGACTGGAATCACAGGAACGCTTGAGGGCCTGGCCTGGAGAAGAAACCCCTGTGTTCCTTGGCTGTGGCCTTCACATCCAGTACCACAGGGCTCTCAAGAACAGGATGCATCAAGCATTCCCATAGCACATTCAAAGCAAATTTGCTTTTGAGTGATTCTTCTATTCCAGTCTCTGCACAGGTGTTATAGTGACACAAAACAGTATACATGACTGAATGATGTGCTTGTGGCCTCAGCTGGTGGCAAGTTTGTCAGCTGAGCCATTGCCCAGAGAGGGTCCTGCAGCATCAGGTCACTGCCATGTGTCTCTGCTTATGTTACCCATGTCTGTCCGTCCTCCACCCCATCATTGTTAATCATGAAAAATTTGACATACTGTGTGTGTTTCATTGTGTCTCATAACACTGTGAGGGGATTTTCCTTTTTAAAAAAAGATTTTATTTTTATTTATTTGAGACAGAGAGAGAGGGAGAGAGAGAGAGATAGAGAAAGAAAGAGGGAAAGAATGGGCGTACCAGGGCCTCTAGCCACTGCAAATGAACTCCAGACACATGCTCCACCATGTGCGTCTGGCTTATGTGGGACCTGGAGAATCGAACGGGGGTCCTTAGCCTTCACAGGCAAATGCCTTAACCACTAAGCCATCTCTCCAGCCCGAGGGTGCTTTCTTAGCAATCTGTCAAAGCTGTAGCAATCAAGGCCTTGTGGATTTAAGCACTTGCCTAAGATTACACAGTGAGTCTGCCTGATCCCCTGGGGTTCTGGGGCTCCAACATATCCCTTGAGCCCTTCAGCTTGCAGTATTCTTTAACATGGGGACCTGGCTTTTGCTCTCTGTGGACAGCAGCACAGGAGCCAGGAAGCACCCAGCTAGGCAGGGCCACGTAGTCCATGGTGCTGAGCTACACAACAGGGAGATGATTGCACTTGGTTCTTAGTCACAAGTGTGTTCCCTTGATGGGTGATTTCTGTAGAAGTGAGGCAAGCTGAGGCCCTGTTGCAAGGTGGGAATAGTTCAGAGAACCAGTCATTGCAAATGGCTAGAAAACGTAAGTGCTTGATTACTCAGTGCTTCCTGGGGACATGAGTCAGGAGGTGTTTATTGGTTCCAGGAGCTGCACTCACGACTGGAGAGCTGACTACACACTCAAGATTCTGATAGCAGAGGAAGGCAAGGGAAAGTTCTAAAACTGGTTGAAAGATTTAGACCGAGGCTGGAGAGTTGGCCTAGTGGTTAAGGTGCTTGTCTGCCAATCCTAAGGATCTGAGATCGAGTCCCAAGTAACTACGTAAAGCCAGATGTACAAGGGGGTGAATGCATCTGGAGTTTGTTTGCAGTGGCTAGAGGCGCTGGTGCACTCATACTCTCCCTCTCACTCTGTCTTAAATAGATAAATAGATATGTAAATAAAATAACATTTTTAAAAAGAAAGATATAGTCTGGAAACACTGCATCCAGGCACTTTATACAAATGATTTCGTTGATATGCGACAGTAGGTCCTTACAAATAAAATGGAAAGTACTATTTTCGTTTTACATCTGAGGACCAAGAGGCTCAGATACACCCGGTGACCTGGCTGCTAAATGCCTCTTTGGGTGTGACTTCAGCTCAATTAGACCCTTTCTACTAGACCCAGCTCAGTGCTATTTGTGGCCTCCAGGAGATGACACATCATTCCCCACAGACAGAAGTTCTGGATCTTTGTGGGCACGGACTGTGAGCTCTGTCTCTACCTCATGGGAAACTATTGGCCTCATATCCAGGTCACAAGCCTCTGGCTTCCCTTGCCTGGGCATCCTCTCTGACTACTGAGACACATGGAGCTACAGATGCCCAGGCCAGATGTGAGAGCTGCTGACCTATTACACACACACACACACACACACACACACACACACACACACACACACGCACACTGGACTGTGTAGCTACAGCTTCCTCAGGGCAGTCCTGGAAGTACAGGTGACTTAACGAATCTGACTCATGAGAGACACTGGATGGAAAAGGTCTCACTGATGAATCCTCTCTTCTTGCTTCCCTCTGATGGGCCATTATGAGACGTCACACTTTATCTCCTTGGAGCGGTCCCTCATGTCCTCACTTCACAAGCCTCTGGTGCAAAGATCCTCTGCTTTAGTTTACCTTCCTTCTGTACCTCTCTTTTCTTTTCCCTTCTACCTTTCCTCTTGCATTATAATTCCCTTGCTCTAGTAGAGTGTTGACATGCAAGTTTTGTCCAGAGTATGTTATTTTAGCAATATAGATTAAGTACAATAACATAATAATGGTAAGGGTTATAATAAATTCTCTCATTTTTTGAGATTTTACTGTGTGAGTTCTACCATCTCAGTGAATCCTCACACTGTCTTCATGAAGCAGATGTTATTATACCATTTTTATTTTATTTATTTTTATTTTATTAGAGAGAGATAGAGAGAGACAGACAGCAAGAAAATGGGCATGCCAAGGCCTTTAGCCACTGCAAATGCACCCCAGATGCATGCGCCACCTTGTGTATCTGGTTTATGTGGGTCCTGGGGAATTGAACCTGGGTCCTTTGGCTTTGCAGGCAAGAGTCTTAACCTCTAAGCCATTTCTCCAGCCCTTATTTCATTTTTCGAAGAAGGAAATGAAGCCACACATGGTGACATACCTTTAACCTCAGCACTTAAGAAGCTGAGGTAGGAGTTCTAGGCCAGCCTGGGACTATAGAGTGAGCTCCAGGTCATCCTGGGCAAGAGTAAGACTCTGTCTCAAAATAACAAAAAATAAAAAATTTTAAAAAAGAGGAAATGATAGTTCAGAGGTATCAACAAGGAACATGCTCATGGGCACAGAGCATATAAGTGACAAAAAGACAATTTAACCTAGTTCTTCTACGTTCAGAACCTGAATTTCAAAGCACTCTAAATAAAGTTGTCTTTACTCTTGAGAAATAACAAGCAAACCCGAGATCCCCAAGAAGCCATCTCCAAATGCCTCCAGGGATTCCTAGGAAGCCCAGAGGGGCCCTGGGGACTGCCCTGGTACTCACGTGGTAAACGCTGGGTTGTACTTGGCACCTCGGTAGTAAGAGTACAGGTTGAACATGCCAATCATGAAGGCCACAAATACCATGATGAAAATGACCATGAACTTGAAGATATCTTTCACAGTTCTGCCCAGGGAGATCTGTAAGGGCCCGAAGCTCTCATTGGCTGGCAGGATGTAGGCGATGCGTGAGAAGCTCAGCACGACCGCGATTGCGTACAGCCCTTCTGAGATGATCTGAGGGTCTGAAGGCCACCACTTGTCCCTGGCTGAAAGGAAACAATCTGGGTTACTCAATGTGCGGGACAGGATCTGCTCCCGGAAGAGCAGCCGCTTAGCCTCTTCCGTGGTGTCTCACTGCATGACTTGCCACCTGGAGTGTGCTCCCTAACTTCAAGGTCTCATTCATTCCCAGCCACCATCAAGTTTATACTCAGGTATCAGCTCTTCTAGGAAGCCTGCTGTGACTCCTTCCAGCTGTGCTCTCTCCATTCCTCCATTTGTTCCCATGCTGTCCCGTGGACAGCCATTGCTATTCTGGATACCCTTTGCTATTCGGTTCCCCACACAGGATCTAATTGACTCACTGGGGAAGCAGAGGAAGAGAAGTCAGAGGAGGTACTGGGGACCAGCACATGTTTAGAATCACTCAACCAACCTTCTTGAGCCTCATTGTCCCCATCTGTACATTGGAGACACTGGCTGGCATCTGTCTTCAGGGCTTGGGTGAGGACGAAATGAAGTCCCACAGGGAACATGCGCAGCATTTTGTCTGAGGCTCTGGCACACAGTGAGCTGTGATAAATCCTTGTTAATTGATCGAACAAACTCCCAGCCACAAGTCAAAACTAATGATCTCACCTTAGGGACCAAGAAGCGGAAAGATTTGGCTTGAGAAAATACTCTGGGGATTTGTTCCACAGGAAGTGTGTGCTGGGAAATTTGCTTCCTAATGGAGCAAAGACCACAAAAGTGGTTGCCAGGCAGGCAGATTTGTCACAACAGCTGTGTTCTAGGTCGGGAAGAGCCACGAGGCTGGTCGCAAGCGAGAGCGATCACTTATATTCCCCTGGCAAACACCAATGGCCTGAGCCCCCTGAGGCATTCCTATAGCAGAGACAATCTGCAGTGTTCCTACTGCAGTTGTAACGTATGAACAACAGAATCTGTCACTAATAAGCTGCCTACTGTGTGTCAGGACACACAGCAGACCACAGGGGAGGGCAGTACCTCCCTCCTGTGAAGTAATGCAGGGCTGCCCGTGATTTTCAGAGTGACTGGACAGAAGTGTTCCTGGGATGCTGAAAGTCTTGCATATGCTCCTGAAAGTACCGAGCCCTGAAAACTGCCCTGCTGAAAAAGCCAATAGTGGCCCCGTTGTGAAATGCAAAGGGAAAGTTAAATTGAGAAACACTGAGAAACCAAAATTAGCCCTTACACTTGCATTAGCTGTAATTTTCACAACAGCCCCGTTGAGTCGATATGATTATTGCCAATTTTTAAGATTGGATTTGGGGTATGGGGTCCTTTTCAGAGCCCAGCAAGTGCAGATAGAAAGGATATTACATCGCAATTCTTAGCACCCCCAAGGGCGATGGACGGGGAAGAATTTTATTCTTTATTTTCAAAGCTAGGCTCTGTTAAATAATTATAATAGAGCGCAGTAAGCAATCCTTTAGTAAGGAAAACTATGCCACACAGTCTCACGTAGTGCATTCTGAATTACATCTGGAAATATAACATTATAGACTCTATGTTCCTATCAAGGTGATACTCAGAAGCCCATGAAAGACAAGCAGGAGAACAAATTATGCATTTTTCATTATATCTGCTGTCTTTTGTGGATAAACAACACATTTGGGTAATATGAAACAGGATATGGGTTTCTGTATTAAAGAGACACAAATAGGGTTGGAGAGATGGCTCAGCAGTTAAAGGCGCTTACTTGCAAAGCCTGAAGACCTGGGTTAGATTCCCCAGTACCCACATAAAGGCAGTTACACAAAGTGGTTACACAAAGTGTGTCTGGAGTTCATCTGCAGTGACGAGGCCCTGACATGCCCATACTCTCTCTCTCTCTCTGCTGTTTCTCTGTCTTTCTCTCTCTCTCTCTCAACGAACTAAATAAAATATTTAAAAAGATTAAAAAAAGACACAAAAAACCAAATTTCTTCTCCTCAACCTATAATTAACCACCTTCAACCTCAGCTATCATAATAAAATCTTATCACTTGATGATCTTGTCGGGAATTAATGAAACATACTGTGATTGGACTGGCTAGTTAAATATTGTCATGGGTGTAAAAAGCCCCGGAGGTTAAGAGCCAGGTGTAGTGGTGCACATCTTTAATCCCAGCATTCGGGAGGCAGAGGTAGGGGGATCACTGTGAGTTCGAGGCCACCCTGAGACTACATAGTGAATTCCAGGTCAGCCTGAGCTAGAGGAAGACTCTACCTCGAAAAAAACAAAAAAAAAAAAAAAAAAAAAAAAAAAAAAAAAAAAAAGAAAAAGGAAAAAAAAGAAAATGTCTTTTTATGTCTATGTCCATTCTACCTTGAGTGCGCCTGATCTTGGAAGCTAAGGAGAGTTCAGCCCAGTTAGGACTTGGATGGAAGAAAAGACATATTCATAAAAATTTTATGAAAATTTGGGTTTGCAAGCTTTTGCTTAAGCATAAGGACCTCTTGGAATGGAGACGGCTGGGTTTGACTTCCTAGAACTCACATCAAAAGCTGGATGTGGCCTGGAGAGATGGCTCAGCAATTAAGTCGCTTGCCTGCAAAGCCGAAGGACCTGAGTTTGATTCCCCAGCACCCACGTAAAGCCAGATGTACAAGGTGGCGCATGCTTCTGGAGTTTGTTTGCAGTGGTAGCTAGAGGCCAGGTGCAACCATCCTCTCCCCCCTCCGCCCCTTCCTTCCTTCCTTCCTTCCTTCCTTCCTTTCTTTCTTTCTCTCTCTCTCTCTCTCTCTTTCTCTCTTTCTTTCTTTCTTTCTTTCTTTCTTTCTTTCTTTTCTTTCTCATAAATAAATAAATAAAATATTTTTAAAAAGCTGGATGTAGTCACACAAATCTAACCCCAGCCCATGGGGAATGTGGCAGAGACCAGAGAATCACTGGGGCTTGCTGATGGACAGCAGCTCTGGGTTGCGGGAGAGAACCCCTCTTAAAGTAAAAACAGATGATCGACAAGCGGACACCTGATATTCCCTGACACCAATAAAACTGGGGCTTGTATATCTGTACACACACACACACACACACACACACACACCAGTAAAATTGGGGTTTATTTGATTTTGTAGAGGTTGTATGTAGCCACAAGAGGGCTCTCTTCCTCCATAACTGGAGCACATGTGCGTGAAAGGATTTCCAAGGGCACAAGGTCACCCACCAAAGCAAGGCCAATAATGTGCTATGCTTTGGGGTGGGTGAGACTTCAGATACTTCACAGAGAAATGGGAGTCATGATGGGCAACAGTGCCGCCTGAACTTGACATTCAGTATGTTCAGTTTTTCCTTGGTGAACCTTGACCAACAGAATCTGAATTTGGGACTGAGGAGATGGCTCAGCAGTAAACGGTGCTTGCTTGCAAAGCCTGCTGGCCAGGGTTCAATTCCCCAGCCACCAATGTATGGCAGAGATAAAACGTAGCACAAACATTTGGTGTGTTAATTTGCAATGGCAAGAGGCCCTGGCATACAATACTCACCCCCTAACACACACACACACACACACACACACACACACACACACACACACGAACACAAAATTTTAAGAAGTCTGAATTTGCCAGGCATGGTGGCACACGCCTTTAATCCCAGTATTTGGGAAGCTGAAGTAGGATGACTGCTGTGAGTTCGAGGCCACTCTGAAACTACATAGTGAATTCCAGGTCAGCCCAAGCTAGAGTGAAACCCTACCTCAAAACAAACAAACAAAGCCGGGCGTGGTGGTGCACGCCTTTAATCCCAGCACTTGGGAGGCAGAGGTAGGAGGATCGCCGAGAGTTCGAGGCCACCCTGAGACTACATAGTGAATTCCAGGTCAGCCTGAGCTAGAGTGAGACCCTACCTCGAAAAACCAAAAAACAAACAAAACAACAACAAAAAAAACTAAAGCAAAAGAAAGAAGAAGAATAAGAGGAAGTCTGAATTTGATCATCCAACACGTCCTGGGAGTACTGGATGGGAAGTAGAGGATGTAACATGGTAAGACTTTCTATGTCTCAAAATGAGGGATTCCCAGCCATATTCACAGGGAACACAGTTTACCTTGGAAGACAGCAGCAACTCAGCGTCTGCATCACATGAGCAGTTCTTTATAGGTCATGGCTATAACTGACCACAAATATTCTGTGGTTACCAGAGCCATCTGCTCGTATCTCACAGAGATATGCGACATTCAGATCCTTCAGGATGCAGCAGCTGCCATCAGTGAATACTTACTAAGCATCCTGCTACTTTTTCCTGGCAGCCATAAAAAAAAAAATAACTGTTATTCCTTTGCCTTCCCATCTTTGCTTTTAGAACAAAGGGCACAGTGCTGCACAAGTAAACAAACAAAACTGGCCAGAGAGGCAGTACTAAAAATAATAACTCTTTTTGTTGTTGTTGTTGTTTTTTGAGGTAGGGTCTCACTCCAGCTCAGGCTGACCTGGAGTTCACTATGTAGTCTCAGGGTGGCCTCGAACTCACAGCAATTCTCCTACCTCTGCCTCCTGAGTGCTGGAGTTAAAAGCATACACTACCACGCCCAGCAGAAAATAATAACTCTTACTGCTTAGTATTTAATATTTCCAGGGACAATGCACAACTTTATTTACATTATCTTTAAACCAAAACTTTAAAAAATATTTTAAATTTTTATTCATTTATTTGTGAGCAAAGAGAGAGACAGATAAAGGGAGAGAAAGAGAGAGAGGGAGGGAGAGAAAGGGGGGAGAGAGAATTGGTATGCTAGGGCCTCTTGCCACTGCAAACAAAGTCCAGATGCATGAACTACTTTGTACATCTGGCTTTATGTGGACGATGGAGAATTGATGCTGGGCCAGCAGGCTTTGAAAGCAAGCACCTTTAACCACTGAGCCATCTTTCCAGCCCCCAAACAAACCTTTTGACAGAAGTATTATTATTTCTTTTACATATGAGAAAGTTGAGGTGCATAGCAGTTACGTAAGCAAGATGTCCCAGTAATCCTAGTAAGCTATTCAACTGGGATTTAAATCCAAGACTTTCTAATTCCAAAGTCTGAGGACATAGCTAACAGGCTATTCAGCATGCTGCCCAGTGTGTAGCAGGCCGGGATTCTCTCATGCACAAAGCAGTCTTGCATGTCTGGAATTATTATTAGGCAGGATAGAAAGATGTAAAATAAAGGAGACAAGGAAAGCAGGGAGGAGCCTCTCAATATGGTTGAAGTCTCTTAACAGCTTAGAGTCAAGAAGGCCAGTGCATTTGCAAAGTCTGACAGCCTGGGTTCAATTCCCCAGTATCCACGTAAAGCCAGACGCACAAAAAGTGATGCATGTTTCTGGAGTTTGTTTGTAGCAGCAAGAGGCCCGGGTGTACCCATTTTTTCTCTCTCTCCTACTCCTTTTTCCCTCTGTCTTTCTCTCTCCCCTTGCAAATAAATAAATAAATAAATAAATAAATAAATAAATAAATAAAAAAGAATGCCAGTGCAGTTAACAAAATGTGCTGTGGAGGTTGACTCGATAGAGGCACTGTTCTATAGAGGTATGTCAACAAAAGAATGTGGGGGGGGGGGCTGGAGAGATGGCTTAGCGGTTAAGGTGCCTGCCTGCCAAGCCTAAGAACGCCTGTTGGATTCTTCAGGTCCCACGTTTAGCCAGATGTAGTTTCCCAAGGGCACAATGCTGCACTTGCCCACAAAGGGGCACACGTGTCTGGAGTTCTTTCACAGAGGCTGAGAGGCTGCTGGTGCGCCCATCTCTATCTCTCAAAAAAAAAAAAAAAGGATGCTGGGCTGGAGAGATGGCTCAGTGGTTAAGGTGCTTGCCTGCAAAGCCTAACCATCTGAGCTTGATTCCCCAGCACCCATGTAAAGCCAGATGCATAAAGTGGCACATGTGCCTGGAGTTCATTTGCAGTGGCTAGAGGCCCTGGCACGCCCATTCTGTTTCTTCCCTGCCTCTCTCTCTCCTTGCAAGTTAATAAATAAAACAAAAATGAATGTCAAAATGGCAATTAACCATGTTGAAATCTAAGCATATGTTACCTCTGAGTATGGCCTTACTCCTTTCTAAGATGTAAATCTGTGATTTTTCTGGGACTCTCATAACTAAAACCATAACCTTTGTTTATTATAAAAACATACCTTAACTTCCTTGTGCAACCCTTGTGACCTAAGCTTTTACCTTATCCGTTGTAACCTTGTCCAATGCACACCGGGAACCACCCTGTGATCTTACTGAAATTCCTTAGCAGCCCTTTGAGATGTAAGATCAGAAGCCACCAGCATCATATATATGGTTATTGTAAAGATATTTAAGTATGGCTCTTTTAAGAAGCCCCTACTCACACTCGGGTGTCTATTTCTCCTAAGCACTTCTCTCCCTCTTATTGCCCATGATGGAAAAACTATGTTAAAATCTCTTCCTTGTGAATTCCAACTCTTGTTTCAACTGATTTTTTTTGTGGGACAGCCAAGAACAGCAGCTTTGCCTAAGTAGAACCCCTCAGGTTTCTTCTACAGGCAGCAAGGACCCCACCTCACTGCTGTGTAAACCTCTCTGTTGGCTAGAAAATTGACCAAACAAAGCCTGTATAGTCTTGTGATTTGAAAGAATTAGTGTGTTTTGTAAGAAACGATCTTACCACGAGAAAAGAACATTGAACTAGAAAAAGGACTTATCTCTTCAAAACTGGCAATCTAACAGCAGAGGAAAACAATGTCAGCATGCACATTCTCTTTAGTACTGAATCCACGTCAGAAAAAAAGTTATTTCTTTACAAAATAATGCCAAGAATCTAGAGAAATGCTCCAAGAAGCTTCCCCAAACAAACATATTCTACTCCACACACACACACACACACACACACACACACACACACACACACTTCTAAGTCACTGATTCATCCCACACTAAATATTTATCTGCCCTGTAAAGGTGAAGGGGTTTTTTTTCTTGGCATCTGCACACTCTGCTATAGCAGCCAAAATATCCCAATTTACCACGTTACAAATCCTGTGTCATGAGAACCAGCCCAAGTAAAGTGCCCAGGGCAGAAAGAACATGTTGCCTTCTCTGCCTCACCACTCACCGTAGGTGAAGTATGCCACTTCGGGAGGAAGTGAGACATTGTGCAGTGTGACGTCCTGTACATACTGGTCCACGTACAGCTGGGCCTCACTGGCCTTGAGGAAGGCCATGAACCGAGCAGTGAAGGAGGCCACGAAGATGGACAGCATTCCAAAATCTAGAAGGTTCCACAGGTGCAGCACGTACTCCCGTGGCCCCTCCTCCCAAATTTCCTTGCATTCAGACCAAATCATTCCTGTGGGAGAAGCCAGGCCCAGGTTTCAGTTTCCTTCACATTTGTAATCATATGATGGTGCTGAGAGAACGAAGGTACTAAGGAAAATGTCAGCTTGCCACAGCTGCTCAGCCAGGCAGATGTGCCCACTAGTGCAATAGTGGCATGTCTATTAAGAGGGTAACCAATTACGCTATGGTTTCATTGGAGGCCTGCTCCACAGGAGGGAATTCATGCCTGATACTGAAAACCTACTTGCAAGTCTGTAGCTGGGAAGGTCATACGTCCTGGGTGGGGGGCGGGGAACGACCTCTACTATTGGCTAAAGAAATATATTATGCCCGTCAAATTGCCCTCTAGATATGTTAGTGATGCTTCTCTTTTCAGATGGTGGTGACTACTAGAGAGACTCAAAACTGCTCAAAGTGCTGAGACGTAGTGACAGTTGAATGTTCAGCACCAAGTGAGGCATCTCTGCCACTCCCTCCAAGGGCTTGAGGAAGAGAGGACAGAAAGAATGGAAAAACCAAAGGATGGGAAGAAGTGCTTTGAATGCTGTCTTCCAGACACAAAGTGATCATTGCGTTCATGTCCTCTCAGTGGCTGTCATTACCTGCATAAGACCTGCATAATACTGACCCATCAACATGTCAAGTATGATGGAGGAGGGCCAAAGAAAAAAAATTAGAACAGGGACTAGCTGGAAAGAAGGGGGGTTCAGTAGAGGGGGTTAGGGGAAGTTAGGACCAAGGAGGGTGATGGGAGAAGAGTGTATAAAATTATTTTTTAAGTTTTTTTATTTTACTTGTATTTATTTGAGAGACAGACACACAGAGAGAGAGAGAGAGAGAGAGAGAGAATGGGCACTCCAGGGTCTCCAGTCTCTGCAAACAAACTCCAGATGCACATACCACCTTGTACATCTGGCTTACGTGGGTCCTGGAGAATCAAGCCTTGAACTGGGGTCCTTAGGCTTCACAGGCAAGTGCTTAACCCTAAGCCATCTCTCTAGCCCCCTTTTTAGATTTTAAGTATGAAAAATAACAAATCTATGTGTGGCAGCTTGATTCAGGTATCCCCCATAAACTTAGATATTCTGAATGCTGGGCTCTCAGCTGATGGTGATTTGAGACTTAATGCTTCCTGGAGGCAGTGTATTGTTGGCGGCAGGCTTATGGGTATTGCCAGTGTTAGGCACACTTTCCTGTTGCTGTTGTCCACCTGATGTTGGTCAGGAGGTGATGTCCACCCTCTGCTCATGCCATCATTTCCCCTGCCGTCATGGAGCTTCCTCTTGAGTCTGTAAGCCAAAATAAACCCTCCCCCCCCCCACAAGCTCCTGCTCTTGGTCGGGTGTTCTCTGCCAGCAATGCGAACCTGACTACAACACTATTCTGTCACTCAAAGGGAACAGGAACTCTTTGAGGATAGCTAGAGACATGCAGATGGAAACATATCTTCAGAGATGTGATTTTGAATCAGATGTGCTTGAGACTGGGAGGAGACACCAGTTGTTTTTGTCCCCACAACAGAAACCATCTCTGGAAGTGAACAGAAAATTCTCATGTCCTGCCAGATTCTTGGAGGCAATCTATGGACATGAGGCTGCAGGAACTGACACTCGTTAAGAACTGAGGCCTTAAGGATCGTTGTAAACTTGTAAAGCCTACCAGCCCAGGCTTGATTCCCCGATACCCTCATGAAGCCAGATACATAAAGTGACACACGCATCTGAAGTTCATCTGCAGCAGCAAGAGGCCTTGGTGGTGCTTATATACTCACTTTCTCTTTCTGCTCACTGTGGTAGTTTGAATATATGTCCTCCAATATATTCAGTGTTTTACTAGTTATAGTTTGCATCTGCAATCACCTTGCTAGAGGCAATGTCACTGGGGGCTGTTCTTAAGGTGTTCATGGTGTGGGTTTGAGATTCCATTGTAAAGATATGCAAAGTGTGCCCAGTAGGAGTTCCTGAAGTGTGCTGTGTGACCTTTTGGCTGTAGTTTTGCTCTGTGTGCTGTGGTGTCTGGTTGGTTTCTCTCTCTCTTTCTGCTTGGCCCTGTGGAGAGCAGGCCACTTCTCTTGCCATTATGGAACTTCCCCTGGATCTGTAAGCTTCAATAAATAATATCCCTTCCTCCATAACTGTGCCTGGTCTGGAAGTTCATCTCAGCGAACCTGAAGCTGTCTGCTACACTCACAAATAAATTTTTTTTTTTTTAAAAAAATAAAGAAAGAAACTAAGTTGAAGAATATTTGAAGGCCCACATATGATGTTGAGCCCAGTTTTCTTAACTTACAGATTACAAACTTCTCTCCATATTTTATGATTGTTTCAATGAGCTTAAGTTTGTGGCTATTAATTTTTTCTTTTAATAATTTATCGTATTTTAAAGACATATGTCTTCATTGTTACACATTAATCAATTCAGAGGTGTAGAACAAACTGTTACTTGTTCCCCGTGCCTCTGCCAAACTGGACTTATGAGGTGGCCTGGGCTAATATTTGGTTTATATACTTCTACACCTGTACTGTCTAGTATTCCTACTCTTACATAAAGAGCTTTAAAGCTTAATTTCTACCATGTCTAGAGACTACAGTAAGTGAATGTTCTATGACAGAAACACCAGACACCCCATGCTGGCCTCATCTCTCCCTCCTTCAAACCCAGTGGTGGTTTGAATTAAGTGTCCCCCATAAACTCATGTGTTCTGAGTGTTTCGTCCCTACCTGGAGGCAGTTTGGGAGAGGGAGCCTTGCTGGAGGAGGCGTGTTACTGCTGGTGGACTTTGAGCTTGGTTAACCCCTGGCTTGCTAGTGTTAGCTCACCCTCATGCTGCTGTTTCCACCTGACGTTGGCAAAGAGGTGATGTTCAATCTCTCTCGTGCCACACCACCTTTCGCCTGCCACCGTGGAGCTTCCCCTTGAGACTGTAAGCCAAAATAAACCCTTTCCTCCCATCAACTGCTTTGGTTCGGGTGTTTTTTTTTTTTTTTTTTTTCCACTAGTATGCCCCTCCTGGCATTTCTGACTCCTCTGGCTGTCTGCCATCAGAGATCTCCATAGTTCTGCAGGTCTTCCTCTGGCCCACTCAGTTCCATTCTGTCCTTTCCATTTCCAGCCTTGTGCAGGTCATATGACATTTACTTCCCTCTTCTGACACCTGCAGTGCATTCACCATTGGAACAAGACTCTAAAGGTAGACCATCAGAATTTCCTGTCAGCTTCCATTGTCTCCATACATCCTGTGCTCCAGGAGAGAAGGTCTACGCCCTTGTTCCTGAGCAGTTCTGCTCCCAGTCATGTGCTTGTGCACATGGATGTGTGCATAGGCATGCCAGGGTCTCTTGTCTCTGCAAAGGAATGCTAGATATTTGCACTTGGGTCTGACTTTATGTGGATGTTGGGGAATTAAACCTGGGCTGGTAGGCTTTGCAAACAAGTATCTTTAACAATCTAGCTATTCTCCCAGTCATTAAAAAATATTTTTATTTATTTGCAAGCAGAGAGAAAGAGAGAGAGAGAGAAAGAAAGAATAAGAATATGGGCATGTGAGGGCCTCTTGCCATTGCAAACAAACTCTAGATGCTTGTGCCTCTTGTTTATCTGGCCTTATGTGGGTACTGGGGAATTGAACCTGGGTCAGGAGGATTTGCAAGCAAGCACCTTTAACTGCTGATCCATCTCCCAGCCCCTTCAGTCTTTTTAAAAAAATTAATTAATTAATTAATTAATGAAAATATTTATATGTGTGTACATGTCACAGCACATGTGTAGAGGTCAGAGGATAACTTTGAGGTGTCTGTACTCTACTTTCTTTGAGACAGGGCCTCTTGCTGCTGCAAACAAATTGCCAGACTGCAAATGAATCCCAGACTAGCTGGCCCGCTAGCTCTGGATGCTCTGTCTCCCATGGTCATAGGCACGTTGTGATCACAGGTGCATGCAGCGCTTTGCATCCAACTTTACATGGGTGCTGGGGAATTGAATTTAGGACAGCAGGCTTTGCAAGCAAGCACTTTAAATGGCTGTGCCACCTCTCCAACTTGCTTTACTGCCTTTCCATAGACTTCAAATCCTCGTACACTGGCATAGGCCCACATCATAAAACAGTACTCTTTGAAGATTCAGCTACTGAAAATGCCTGGAGTCAAAGACATTGCTGGCAGCAGACACTGATGGAGGCTCTGTCCTCGCCAGAGCATAGCCAGCTTGGACCCACGCCCGCCTCTGAGCACACGAGAGTGAGATGATTGCCTTTGCTCCTCTGGGGCTTTGCCCAGGGACTGTTTTGATCAGCATTTTTTTCTTTTGTGGTGAAAACAGCCCATCAAATAAAAGGAATTGAAATGTTTTTCCAAGGCAAAAAGTAATTTGAGAGCAGCTGTTTAGAGAAGAGTCATGCCTTTGTTTGTTGAAGATGAATCTGGAGTGAGTCCCCACATTGAGAAATATCCCCAAACTCTACAGGTCTGTTTACAAGACTTCTCAGAGTGAACCCCCTCTTTTTCCTTGACAAGGTGACTTTTGAGTATACCCTATCAAAATTTGTGCAATAATAATTCATTAAAATCATAATTTTCTTAACATTGAGATACATTGACTGAAATACAGTTTTTTTCATTTTTATTTTAAATTTAAAATTTTTTTATTTGAGAGAGATATAGAGAGAGAGCTAGAGAGGTAGAGATAGAGAGAGAGAATGGGTGCGCCAATGGCCTCTCAACTGCTGTGAATGAACTCCAGATGTGTGCATCCCCTTGTGGGCAAGTGCAGCATTGCACCCTTGTGTCATTTTTTTGCATCTGGCTAAACGACAGCATTCTTAGGCTTGGCAGGCAGGCACCTTAACTGCCAAGCCACCTCTCCAGCCCATATTTTTTATTTTTTTACATTTTTTTCAAGGTAGGGTTTCACTGTAGCCCAGGCTGACCTGGAATTCACTGTATAGTCTCACGGTGGCCTTGAACTCATAGCAATCCTCCCACTTCTGCTTCCCCAGTGCTGGGATTAAAGGTATGAGCCACCACGCCCGGCTGCACTGTTTTTTTTTTTTTTTAATATTTTTATTTATTTGCAAGGAGAGAGAGAGAAAGAATGGGTAAGCCAGGGCTTCTTGCTATTGCAAATGAATTCCAGATGCATGTGCCAATTTGTGCAGCTGGCTTTATATGGGTACTGGAAAATCAAACCCCCAGCCATCAGGTTTTGCAAACAAGCCCCTTAACCACTGAGCAATCTCTCTAGTCTCTGAAATATACTTTCATCTGTTTACTCAAATTTAAAAGTTATTATAAAACCCACTGCAGCCTGGAAACCATGTTTGTTACTTTCTTCTTCCTCCGAATTCAGATTACTACTGCTGTAGTGAGCTTGCTTTTAGTTGGGATTTAGGAGAATCACAGGCTATCACTTGGTGGTGATTAGCTTTAATTCAGGAATATCTAGGTTCCAAGTCTAGCTTGACCATTTATTGACAGAGTGACATTGACTCAGTCCCTTGATTTGCTGTGGAACTCAGACTTTATATTTGTTGAGTGAGTTGAGGTTTGAGAGTAACTTCAAGCACTAAAAGCTCTATGGATCTGAAATACAAATTAGTTTCACCAGGCATTGAAAATCACTCCCTCCATGGTCAGATTCCTGCGTCAGTCTTCGTAGATTTGAATGTTAATTTAAATTATTCCAAGGCCAAATGTTAAAGAAACATGGGGCCAAGGGTTTGAGCAGCAGGAAAGCCTAATGAAAAAAGAAATGTGTGAAATTATACACTCTAGTGAGTGAAATTAGGCTCCCTGCTTCCAAAATGCCAAGGGTAGTTCAGGATTTTATATTGTAAGTGAGCCTCGGGTTTTTTGCCTCCAGCATGTCAATCAGAGAAATGTTTAGACCTTAGGGGCTCAAGTGGTAGAGGATGCTGGGGCTTGAGCATCCTTCAGGCAAAGTTTCCATCTCTGGGGAACCCTGGAGCCCACTGAACCAGGTCACTAATCATTAAGAAGATTGTCTGGCATCAGGAACATGCCAGGAAATGTCAGGGAGGAATGAATAGCTGGAGATAGGCAACTTCTTTTCTTTAAAGAAAGTACTTATTTATTTGCAAGGAGACAGACAGAGAGAGAGAGAGAGAGAGAGAGAACGGATGCACCAGGGCCTCTTGCCACTACAAATGAATTCCAGATGCATGCACCATTTTATGCATCTGACTTTATGTGGATACTGGCGGACTGAACCAGGATGTCAGGCTTTGCAAGCAAGTGCCTTTAACTGCTGAGCCCTCTCTTCAGCAAGAAGATGGAAATTTTCTGAGTGAAGGCCTTTGGAGGTGGGGCTTGCCAGCTGAAGAACTACTCACTCCGTTCCTTGGTATTCAAAAAGGCTCCCCCTTCTACGTCTGTGAGACAGAAATATGTATCTCCCTTAAATAGTCCTCGTCCCTTCACACCTTCTTTCACTCTACAAGGTCTGCCTCTGTTTCCTTAGGGCTACATGTCAACGTTGGTCCAGGGCAGCCACATTCTGTGAGCTCACAGAAGGGAGATATGTCAGGAAGCTCTATCCACATACCCTGACATCCCGAACACTGGCTCAGGTGACAGTGGGGAAAGTTGTAGGGTGTTTGGGAGGTGAAGCCTTTGCTGGGCGAGGTTTGTTACTGGGGGCAGGCTTTGGGGCAAGATAGCCCAGCTTCAAGCCCACTTTTTAGATTACTTCCTTTCTGTGGCTGTGGAGATGTGATGGCCCCTGGATGTCCGCTTCTGCAGTGCTCTTCCCGCCATGATGAAACGTCCTCTTGAAACTGTAAGCTGCAATAAACCCTTTGCTTCCATAAAGCTGCTTTCTGGCTGGATGTTTTGTGCCAGTAACAATAAGGTAAGTGCTACAGGGACCCAGTCAGAACTGGGCTTTCTGACACCCAATCTCAAGCCTGTTTCTCTTCCAGTATTTGCATGTATTTTGCTGCTGAAAGGGCCCTTTGCATCTCACTCCATGGATGGAATTTTCATTGCTGCTCCGTTTGTTTAAGAAAACACTGCCAGGTTTTCCAAGACACTGGGGCAAGAGGAAGCCTTCCATGAAATCACTGTGTTCCTGGATGGGGCATCCGTGGGTTAGGAGACACTTCTTGATTTTTGAGGCCTCGGATGCCTTTCTGGGAAAGACCCCTGTTATCCCTTGATCCTCCAAAGAGCATCTCTAGAGACAACCTCTTCAGTAGAATATCGCTACCCCAGAATCACTGCTTTGATGCAAGGCAATGGATGGTGGACGTTCTCCAGGCTGGTCTCTGGGTCACTTAGTGTTTCTCCACAGGATCCCAAGCCAATTGCTCTATTGAATGAACAGACGGCCTGCAAATTTCCTTCTCAGCTAAGTATTTCCCTTATCTCCCTTGATGTAGTGTCTTTCTGAATGACACACTCTTTCTCTCTCTCTCTCTCTCTCTCTCTCTCTCGTGACTTCCTCGTTTCTTCAACCTCCCTGTGCTCATGCTTTCAAGGGTCCAGGTTGACAGTCTGGAATGTTGCCAGGTGTGGTGGCGCATGCCTTTAATCCCAGCCCTTGGGAAGCAGAGGTAGGAGGATTGCTGTGAGTTCAAGGCCACCCTGAGACTACATAGTGAATTCCAGTTCAGCCTGGGCTAGAGTGAGACCCTACCTCAAAAAACAACAACAAAAAGTGACATTTAGAATGTTGTGAATGTTTTGCTGGTAACTGGGTAAAACATTTGGAATGAAAGAAGAGTATATTTCTGTCTGGGTCTCACAGTCCTACAGAACTGTAAAACACAAGTCGAATGACCTCCATGCCCAGTAGAGGGGGGAGGGTGAGGAAGTAAGGTTTCAGAGTATTGCCACACCATGTGGTCATTGAAAGAAGTCACTGGGAAAGAAGAAGACATGGAGAGAAGACAACTGTTGAGTGGGAGATGATGGTCAGCTACAAAGTTGTGCAGTGGCAGAAAAACATACAGTTAATCTAGACAAGCAGGAAACAAAGCAGAGGACACACCCTTGTCAGAGGTGTTCACTTCCAGGAAGGAAGAGTGAAAGGAGACCCCGAGGAAGTGGGGCATTTGAAGTTTTAAATGGATCAGCTTAAAAAGGTCTCACTTCAACAAGGTCACTTTGGGGCTGAAGAGATAGTGCAGTGGTCAAGGTGCTTGCCTGCAAAGCCTAATGACCAGGGTTTGATTCCCCAGTGACCACATAAAGCCAGATGCTCAAGGTGATGCATGCATCTGGAGTTCGTTTGTAGTAGCTAGAGGCCCTGGTGAGCCCATCCATCCCCCGACACACTCTGCTTGCAAATAAACAAATAAAATATTTTTAAAAAAGAAGGACAAGTTTTCTTTTCAGGAAGTGTCTCTACTAGGCCGACTTGAAACTCACTCTATAGCCCAGGCTGGCCTCAAACTTACAGTGATCCTCATGGGGATCCTCCCACCTCATCCTCCCCCGGGCTAGGATTAAAGGTGTGTGCCATCACATCTGGCTAGAAGGAGACTTGAGAATCTGTGGGTCAAGGCCAGTGATAGGTAGCTTGCCTAGTATGCAGGAGGCCTCTAGACGTTCAAATTCTGTAGCTCTCTTAGGCTGTGTATTATTTAGTTAGTAAGACCACATACTGGATTATCTTTTCAAGTACTTGTTCATGATTTTATTGTTCAATGGCATGGATGCTTTTTCACTCAATGTTTATGAACATAATAATAGAAATTTTATCAGTATTATATTTTCCTCAAGAAAACTATCTGGGCTAAGTATCACTAAGCCAATTTAATTACTTGATTTTCTTTTTTTTGTGGTAGGTCTCACTCTAGCTCAGGCTGACCTGGAATTCACTTGTAGTCTCAGGGTGGCCTTGAACTCATGGTGATCCTCCTACCTCTGCCTCCCGAGTGCTAGGATTAAAGGCGTGTGCCACCATGCCCAGCTTGGTACGGAAAAATTTATTTCATTATTTTTTTATAACTTTTATTCCTCTGAAGTATCCTGATTAAGTTCATATCTTTGTGATGTAAGTTCATGGTTTGCTAAGACTTGTTTACAATGTCACTGAATATAGGTTTGACAACTTTTCATTTTTTTTCCTACTGAGACTTTATTTTCTCCCAATTAATTTTCACTTTTCAGCATCAGAAAAATATCAGTAATATTCTCCTACATTCAGTTTTGGCTATTGCTAGTTTTATTTTATTTTGCTTATTCTCACTATTAATAGTTCTTATGAACTATATACAGATAAATAGTCCTTCTCAGCTAATCAACAGGGAAATTGAGAATAATTGCCTTAGAAATCCCAGTGGCAGACCTTGGCAGCATGAAGTATCACCACAAAGAAGAAAATGTTGCACTCTAATTTTTAAATGATATTTATATAATTGTACCTGTCAGTGTTAACAAAAAATATATTTTAAGCTATGCAGTTTTACTCTGTTTTTCAAGAATGTGGTTTTCTAAAGCTTTATTTATTTCTTTTTTTTTCATTTATTTTTAAAATAAATTTATTGACAACTTCTATACATATACACAATGTACCCTGCTTATAATCCTTTCCCACTCCCTTCCTTTGTTCCCCATTCTCCCTCCACCAAATCCCTTCTTCTTTCCAACTTAGTCTCTCTTGTATTTTAATGCTATCATTTTTTCACCCTCCAACATCCATGATAATGCTAATGGGCCCAATATTATGCAGGTCTTGGGCAGGTAATGGCAGCTACTGTGAGGTCATAAATGCACTGACCTCTTTTGTAGGAGATTATATTTAAATGACCAAAATAATGTGTCCCGTGCACACACACTTTGCAATCAGATTCAATCTATGTGTAAGAAAAGGTCCTCAGTGACTTTCCCCCAAATGTTTCCTATCAAAATCGGGATTTCTGTTATGTTGACATCTTATTATACAATAGCACATGTAAAAGTTGACTTTAACGTTTATGTTGGTCCTTTTGTCTGTTAAGAAAACATGCGACAGAGAGGGAGAGTTTAGAAGTCAGCATTGAATAAGAGAGACGAGAAGAAAAGATAGAGAAACTTGCTTACCTAACACCCACTTCATGATGAGCATCTCCGTCCAGGAGAACTGGGTGGTTTTCACCCTGAAGATCTGTTTGGGGTAGTCTGTGAAGGTTTCATTGGGCAGAGTTTTAACACCTTCAAAGCGGTCCGATGCATTCACCACTAACAATCCCAAGAAGATTGTAAAAGACACTGCATGGGCTACAAACTTCATGAAAGGGCTCCTCAGGGTTCGTCCTAGCTGGAAACAAAGTATGTTCAGGACATGTTAGAACTGGCAGCACTCGGTGGGTCTGAGTGTCTCTTTAAAACAGTAATGCATTTCATCAAACCAAAATTTAACTAGAGAACCTTCTATCTTGGACAGAAACTACAAAACCTTCCCCCCAGGCATGTCCTCTTGTATTTACATGTGAGATGCTATATAACAAAATCTAATTTCTACTGATTTCAATTTTTTTCCCAACAATTTGGAGGTCTTATGGGGAGGAGTGAAGAGTGAGGAATGGACGGACGTCCTATCCTGTTACATCTGGTTGTGCACATACCTCCAGTCACGTGGAGGTGACTTTACCCTTTTCGTGTCTGAGAAAACAATGCCGGAATAGATGTAAAAGATCCTGGGTGTGCCCTGCTGATGTCTTATCCAGTGACGTGGGCTGTGCACTCACGGGGCTGTCACGCTCCTTCCTTTCATCTTCATCCATTTGCTTAACTCTGTACGCTTCCTGCTAGTGATTGCTTTTGCTGTGTGCCCATAACATTTGACATGAGGTTGCTCATTTATAATTTTTTTGACTCGCTTTCAACCTAGGAATTATTTACTTCCCAGACATAAATGGCTCTTAAAAAAAAATTCAAGGGTGAGGCAGGAAAATCACATAGTCTAGGCTAGCCTGAGCTGTCTTGAGAAACTAGCTAACTACCCCCTCCCCTGCACCATTTTATTAGAGCATATGGTTACAAAACATAGACTGTGTTTAACTCCTTGTGGTTTTAATGAAACGTCCCCCATAGACTCATGTGTTTTGACTGCTTGGCACCAGCTGGTGGCAATTAGGTAAAGTTGTGGAGCCTTTGAGGTGGAGCCCTGCTGGAGGAGGTGTGTCACTCAGTGTGGACCTCACAGTTCACTCGTCCAGCCCACTGGGTGTTTGGAGCTCAGTGCATTTGGACTCCTTCCTTCCTTCCTGCTGCTGCGGACATGTGATCCAGGCTTGCAAGTCAGGCCTGTCATGCTTTCCTTGTGAGGATGAAGTTTCTCCGCAAGACTGTAAAGTAGAATAAAGCCTTTCCTCTCATAAGCTGCTTCTGGTTGCCTGCTTTGTCCTAACAATGAGAGGGTAACTGCTAACAGCTCTGGAATTTATTGATTTTTTTAAAATGGGCTGTTAATTTGTATGACTGTTCCACACAAGTCTTAAATGGTCCAAAAGTTGTTCTATTTGGGAGCAAATACTGGCCACATCTTCTCTGTATAGTCACATCCCATCTGAAGACCACTGGGATCTTTGAGGGACTAAGTTGGGTGCTGTGTACATGGAGTCTTTGCTGAAATTCTGTTAAGCCACTTAGTTGGGTCCCTTCCCGACCCTGTCGATCTTACCACCCAAGCTTACCCCTCCCCCAGGCATATTAGAAAGACAAGAAGGGAGTCTTTTCGAAAGGGCAGCTCTTTCTCCAAGGGCAGATATGTTCAGTTAGTACCAGTGCCTGGTTAACTGTGATTCCCATTTTGCCTTGTTTCGGAGCCCTAGGATGAAATGGTACCCAGGAGATAAGAGTGTTGGTCCAATAGAAGATCAGTTAGAGGGGCTTCTCAAGGTAAAATTTCCCTAATTATGACTCCGTTCAACATAGCATTTATAAATCAGATGGCTTGGTAATGTTCTTTTAATACACTTCACTGTGGTAATCATCAACCTTAATTCCAGCTATTAGTCTAACGTGATTTATTATGATTCTGATGCCATAGAGCCTACTCATTGAAATTCTATAATATTTTATAAAAGGAGATTTTTGTCTTTTCTAAAATCTACTACCAAGATCCAAATGTTGAGAATCTCTAATTATGTTGAAATCACCTGTGTTTACATGTACATTTATCATTATATGATGCCAGAAATAATGTGAGAAATGTAAAGAAATGTTTGATAACCCATAGCCCCATAAATATATCATAAATAACATTTCTATGTACTGTAATGTTTGAATTTATTACATTACAACTATATATTGACTTTAGAGTATTTATATTGTTATTTTTTCCTGAGGCAGGGGGTCTCACTCTAGCCAAGGTTGAACTGTAACTTACTCTGTATCCTCAAGGCTGGCCTTGAATTCATGGCAATCCTTCTACCTTAACCTCCCAAGTGCTGAGATTAAAGGTATGTTCCACCATCTGTGAGTATTCTTGAATATGTGCTAATTTCAGAATGCGGAGATTAAATGTAATGATGAATTTAAAAAAAACTCACATGAATCGAGTAAAATTAAGCCATGTATGAATTAAACCATATCTCATTTTGATTTATCTGCTGACCTGGAGATTGGACCCCGGGCTTTGTGCATGCTAGGTGGGCACTCTACCATCTGAGCCACACTTTCAGACCCTCTCATTTTGTTTTAAACAGTATCAAATAGCTAATTTGAATTTTATTATTATTTTTTTTTTGGAGAGAGACACAGAGAGAGACAGAGGCAGAGAGAGAGAGAGAAAGAGAGAGAGAGAGAGAGAGGGAGAGAGGAAGACAGAGATGGGCATGCCAGCAGTGTCTCAGCGGCTGCCAACGAAATCCAGATGCGTGCACCCCCTTGTGGTCAAGTGTGGCATTGCGCCCTTGCATCACTTTGCATCTGGCTAAATGTGGGACCTGGAGATTGGAACCGCTGGAGATTGGAACCAGTGTTCTTAGGCTTAGGAGGCCTGCACCTTAACCCCTAAGCCATCTCTCCAGCCCTAATTTGAATTTTTTTAAACATTTAATCTAATGGCATAATATGATAGCAGTTTGGAACCTGATTTTTCAACAAGGACCCTGGGATATATACAGAAGACATCCTTAAGTAGTTGTCATGTTGTTTCTTGTCACCGTGTCCTGTCTGATTTGGTGACAGGCAAGGGAAGAGCATGATTGCAGGCAAGAGAAGGGACTGGAGAAGCTGGAGAAGGGGAAGTTGAGGAGAAGGCAAGGGATGCCAGATCTTGGGTCTCTAGTGGGTCCACAGGAGTGTGGGAGAAAGAGGGACACTTTCAGATAGTCACAGCTCTTAAAAGATTGCTGGCCAGTTTACCTGTGGGCTGTCCATTTAGATGAGGATATGGGGCACACTCCTCCATCTCCCTCCCACGTTAGGCATCTGACTTGCTGACTATATGTGAGTCAACCCAAGCTGGTCCTGGGAGTCCCTAGAAGGCTTTGTTGTAGAAGATGGGTGTTCTCTTTGTTGCCTCTTCCAGGTTATTGTTTTCTAGCAGAGGATGAATATGTAAAAGTAATATTTAATGCAAATTATATTTAAAAAACTCTGACAGTGTCCTGTGGTGATTTGCAGGGCCACCCCAGGCTCAGTTTCCACTTGATGCAGGTCATAGGGAGGAAAAGTGAGATTAGGACTTGATGCTATTTTCCTGTTCTGGGCTTGAATGCATCCTTCCAACTGGTAAACTTTTTTAAAAAAATATTTTATTTTTATTTATTTATTAATTTGAGAGAGAGAGAGAGATACAGAAATAGGCAGGTAGGCAGGTAGAGAGAGAGAGAGAGAGAGAGAAAATGGGTGTGCCAGGGCCTCCAGCCACTGCACACGAACTCCAGATGCATGTGCCCCCTTATGCATCTGGCTTACGTGGGTCCTGGAGAATCGAGCCTCAAACCGGGATCCTTAGGCGTCACAGGAAAGCGTTTAACCATAAGCCATCTCTCCAGCCCCCAATTGGTAAACTTTTGATGAAGGTCAGATGAGAGCCAGTCACTTCATTGGTTTTTTTTCTTCCTTTTTTTTTTTTTTTTAAACATCCTAGCTGTTTTTTTTTAATTTTTTTTTTTTTTTATAGAGAGAGAATTGGCACACCAGGGCCTCAGCCACTGAAACCCAACTCCAGGTGCTTATGCCACCTAGTGGGCATGTGTGACCTTCTGCTTGCCTCACCTTTGTGAGTCTGGCTAACATGGGATCTGGAGAGTAGAACATGGATCCTTAGGCTTCATAGGCAAGCGCCTTAACCACTAAGCCATTTCTTCAGCCTGCCTTCCTTCCTTCCTTCCTTCCTTCCTTCCTTCCTTCCTTCCTTCCTTCCTTCCTTCCTTCCTTCCCTCCTTCCCTCCCTCTCTCCCTCCCTTCTTTCTTTCCTTCCTTCCTTCCTTCCTTCCTTCCTTCCTTCCTTCCTTCCTTCCTTCCTTCCTTCCTTTCTTCCTTCCTTCCTTCTTTCTTTCCTTCCTTACTTTCTTCCTTATTTCCTTCCTTCCTTTTCTTTCTTCATTTTTCACTACTTCTTTCTCTTTCCTCCCTTCTCTTCCCTTCTCCTTTCTTCTTTTAATTTTGTGAAATTCCTTATTTTACTTACAAAGATAATTTTAAAAAATTTATTTATTTATTTTTATTGACAACTTCTTTAATTGTAGACAATATCCCATGGTACTTCCCTCCCTTCCCCCTAAAATTTATTTATTTTTAATAACAGGGTGTGCATATGTACCCCCTTTCCCCAACCCCAATTTTGCTGAGGGCCTTCAGTGGTGGAATGATTGGTAAGAGGCCTGAGGATCAAGAGGCCTTTGTTTCAATTTCTTTTTTTTTTTTTTTTTTTTTTTTTTTTTTGAGATAAGGTCTTACTCTAGTCCAGGCTGACCTGTAGCTTCAGGATGGCCTTGAACTCATGGCAATTCTCCTACCTTAGCTTGTGATTAAAGGCGTGCACTACCATGCCTGGTTAAAGCTAATTTCTTAAAAAAATTTTATTTATTTATTTATTTATTTATTTGAGAGAGAAAGAGAGAGAGAAAAAGTGAGAGAGAGAATGGTTACAACAGGGCCTCTAGCCACAGCAAACAAACTCCAGATGCATGTACCACCTTGTACATCTGGCTTATGTGGGTACTGGGGAATAGAACCTGAGTCCTTAGGCTTCACAGACAAGCGCCTCAACCTCTAACCCATCTCTCCAGCCCCTAAAGATAATTTTTGAAGCAAGATACCTACCCTTGGGATAAAATTTCCCCTTTGCACAAAGTCCCCAGATGAGTCAAATAAGGAACAAAAAGACAGCCCGTGTGTGACAGCAGCTCTTAGCTCTGGAATCATTAGAGCTGGGTCCTGTAACAGTTGTAGGTTTCCAATGGCCACTGGAGCTCTGTGAGATGCAAGCCACTGTGTTCTCTGCCTGCAGGGCAGAGCCCATGGGTCTTAAACATGCCGAATAGCTCTGTCACTACTAGAATCTAGATTTGGAGAATATAGATGGAGCTTTAAACTGGCAGCATCGAGGTCCCTGGCTCATCCCAAACTCCACAGGGACACTTCTTTTTATCTTGAGAAGTACATGTCTGTGAGAGCAACTGAAACACCTCTCAGGGGTGAGGCCCTGCCTTTCACTGATTCCCACCACTCTTCCATGCCACGGGGCTCTCAGCCATGACCACAAGGGTTAGCATTTCCTGAGGACCTGGGCCCTCGACAGTCCTCACATCTCAACAAAGATCACCTGTGGTCATGGTCATGGTGGATCACCCAGAGGATGTTCTCAGTACCACCTTCTGGTCCTGGACCTCGAGAGGTCCCTTCACCAAATACCATCCTCACTTTCTGCCAGGAGCCATGAGTCTCTGACAAGGGCTCAGTTTACAAACCGAAAAACTGACCCGAGACACACCAGAAAAACATTCTCAAAGGGACGAGCACATTTTAAAGATCTGGTGGTTCTCAAATATTAGAGAAACTCAGGTTAAATTCATGTCAATTTCCTGACCATGCCCTCTCAAGTTTTAATATGTCTTATCTAGGCAGCAAGGTGGTTCATGCCTGTAATCCCAGCACCTGAAAGGTGAGATAGGAGGATCAGGAGTATAAGAGTGGCCAGAGCTCAATAGCGAGTGGGGAGGAGACTTTGCTTTAAAAGTGAAACCAAAACACACTCATATAGTCTAATCTAGAGCTCAAGCATCTCCCCTTTAATGATGAGGGGAGCTCTTCATGTAGGTGTGTCTTTAACTGGGATGCTCAGTGTGAAACACATGCTAAAGACATGTTGAGTGGTAATGGTATCTATAGGGTAGGGTTCCGTTGTTTTTGGTGCGCGTGTGTGTCTGTGTGTGTGTAGGTGTGCACATTCCACAGTGCATGTGTAGAGGGTAGAGGGCAGCTTTCACGTGTTGGTCTTTGCCTTCCCTTTTGTTTTGGGGCAAGATCTGTAGTTTACTGTTCTGTGCTGTATTGGCCAGATTATCTGGTCTGTGAGCTTCCAGGAAATTCTGCCATCTCTGCCTCCCATTTCTCTGTAGAGTGCTAGGGTTATAGAATCCCACCACAGCCTCCAGGTTTTTATGTGGGGGTCTCAGGTATTCATACTTGCATGGTGAGGATTTTAACTGCTGAGCCATCATCTCCCTGACCCACAGTAGGGATTCTAATGAAAGGAAAGGAAAGGAGAGTTTGTCTTAAGGAAGTTTTGATTTGTCCTTTCTTGCAAAGCCTTGACAGTTCTAAAACTCTGAATCAAGACTTTTAAAGTCATTTGGTCAGTAGCTAAGATATATACAGTAAGCCTTGAAGGTTGTAATACTTTTTAAAAATATATATATACTTTTATTTATTTTATTTGAGAGAAAAAGGCAGAGGGAGAGAGAGAGAGAGAGAATGGGCGTGCCAGGGCCTCTAACCACTGCAAATGAACTCCAGACGCATGCACCCCCTTGTGCATCTGGCTTATGTGAGGCCTGGAGAGTCAAACCAGGATCCTTTGGCTTCACAGGCAAATGCCTTAACCTCTAAGACATCTCTCCAGCCTGAAGGTTGGAGTACTCTTGATATAACTAGATAGCTGTGTGTGCATGTGTGTAGTGACTATGAGCTAATCTCTGGAGCTACAGACTCTAGGTTTACATCACAACTTGGTAGTTTTGGGGTAATTTAATTCCTTAGTATATCAGCTTCTTCTATAAAGTTGGTGGGGGGAGAGAAAATATTAGGCCCTCCATGGGGTTGATATAAACGATGAATGATGCAATATCCATGAAAAATTAGACTGGTTCATAAGAAGACTCAGTATGTGGTACTTTGGGGCCCAGGAACTCCTCTGTGGGTAATCTTAAGAGACTCACTCTTAATACAGGTTCATGAAAAAGCTCACAAAGGCGGACCCACAGGCATCTCTGTGGATTTATGCCATGAGCCTGTTTGGAGTACCAGCTGTGTAGTACACAATGCTGGACACTAGGGATGATGGGATAAAACAAGCTGCATTAGCTTGTTGGTCTTTCTGTCCAGAGTTGTTGGTTTCCTAGTGGACAGGGACATAGGTTATTGCCTGGGGAATAGTGCTGTGGGTGACAACTACTTAGTAGAAGGTGTCCAGCTTCTAGCTCTCTTCAGTCCTGTCCTGTCCCAGCAAAGTGGCAGGTGCTGGACTATTCTTTTGGACTTGGGGGGAGGGGTGGGGCAGAAGTATTGGTAAGGCAATTGCATTGCTGTTCTATTTCTTGACACACATTTTCTCTTCCTGGAAGAATTCAAAACTTGTACCATGATTTTCTGTAATCTAGTGTGGCTCTTTGATGGAGAAAAATGTGGGGGAAAACAGAGCATTTGGAGCCACTGTCCTCTTCTGGTTGGGACCTGCACTGTATGGATTGAGGACTCTTGTTTCTAGCCACAAACATTGGTAACACAAAATAGAAATCCCTGAAAGAGGTTTCCTGGCTCACATTTTCCCCAGCAGATGAACTAGTTTGGGACAGTGGAGCAGAAGAGTGACTAACACTTTGATATTATTCTTCCAAACAGAAGATGGGCAGCAGAGAGGATTGATGGATTGTACAACATAAAGATATTACTTAGATTCTAAAGGTATTTATGGCTTTACCTGCCTGGTTTCTGGGGGCTAATTTTAGGGAGAACTGAACAGTGAAGGTTAACAGGTAATGGACAACTTAGCTTCTCTCCCACTTTCATAGTTGAACTTGAATACTTTCTTAATATTTTCTCTTTTTTTTGGAGAGAGACACAGAGAGAGACAGAGAGAGGGAAAGGAAGACAGATAGAGATGGGAGCACCAGCAGCCTTTCAGCTGCTGTGAACGAAATCCAGATGCATGCGTCCCCTTGTGGTCAAGTGCGGCATTGCACCCTTGCGTCACTTTGCATCTGAATAAATGTGGGACCTGGAGATTGGAACTGCTGGAGATTGGAACCAACATTCTTAGGCTTAGGAGGCAGGCGCCTTAACTGCTAAGCCATCTCTCCAGCCTGATTTTCTTAATATTTTCATGAAGATTACTTCTACTCCTTCTTAACGGCTGCAGAGACACTGTCTGGCTCTTTGAGGATGACTGTTACCTTTCAGCTTGGAGATTTAAAAAAAAATCTTCATATATTTATTTGAAAGGAGAGAGAAAGAGAGGGAGAAGAGAAGAGAAGAGAAGATGGAGAGAATGGGCATGCCAGGGCTTCCAGTCACTGCAAATGAACTCCAGATGCATGAACCACTTTGGCATCTGGCTTTATGTGGACACTGGGGAATCGAACCTGGGTCATTAGGCTTTGTAGGCAAACACCTTAACAGCTGAGCCATCTTTCCAGCCCCAGCTCTGAGATTTGAACAGGCAAGCCATATAGATAATGAATCAGAAAGAACAGTCAGGGTGGGAAGCAGGCTCATCAGCCATTATAGCCCATTTGGTATTGGATGCCCTATAGAGATGATAGAGATGCCAGGGAAAAACCCGAGTATATGCTTCTATGTTTAACAACTCACTGGTCTCCCTCTGGCCTTCCTGAGTGCAAACATGTCGGTGATGACAGTGAAAAATGAACAAAATTATTACTCATTTTATCTTCACTCTGACAAACCTGTCCCAGGCTCCATGCCTGCGCTCATCACCATTCAGAAACACCCGTAAGTTGGTTATGCCCTTCAATCAACATATTGGTAAGCTTGAATGACTATTAACGTCCCTAGCTTTATAATCCCTTTATTTAACTGTCTTTCTTAAGGCCCCTGAGAAACTTCAACTATAAAAATAGAAATGATAGCCTTAGGAATTCAATAGGAAATTTGTAATGAGTTCATCTTGGCAGGCTAATCAAATAAAATTCAGTGTTCCTAACAGTTCCTAAATTAGGACAGCAGCTGTCAGGAAGCAAATGCACCATTAGGTTGGAAACAGAGCTCCCAACATTTACTACATGGATGGACACTAGCCACTTGATGAAGCTTGGCATTTTACAAAGACATTTATCAAACAATACAGAGGTCTAATCTCCTCTTAGGTGGCCATGAAATAATGTCATTGGAACACGGACTCTCTGGAATGGCATTGTATTTTTCATGAAATAGCAGAGATAGATATCAAGGCCGCAGTGAACTCATTGGCAGGAGGAAGGTCAACATTTTAAATATTTTTATTATTATTTTTTTATTTTTGGAGAGAGACACACAGAGAGAGACAGACAGAGAGAGAGGGAGAGGGAGACAGATAGAGAATGGGCGCGCCAGCAGTCTCTCAGCTGCTGTGAACGAAATCCAGATGTGTGCACCCCCTTGTGGGCAAGTGCGGCATTGCGCCCTTGCGTCACTTTGCATCTGGCTAAACCTGGGACCTGGAGATTGGAACCACTGGAGATTGGAACCGGGTTCTTAGGCTTAGCAGGCAGGTGCCTTAACTGCTAAGCCATCTCTCCAGCCCGGAAGGTCAACATTTTAATGGTTTTCTCCACTGTGCCCTTCTGAGGGGATGTGGTATCTCTGCGCATAAGGAACCCTGAGCCAGTGCTGATTTTTGTCACATGATAGACTTGATCTCTCTGTAATTTCCAGTCACTTCTCTGCCAGACTTGAAAAGCTCTTTTCTAAATGGTGAAAGGAAGGACTGAAAAGATCTTTATCTGTTCTTTAGCAAGTCTGACAAACTCTTTAATGAGGAAATCTTCCCTGTCACAAGTGGTGTTACCTCATGCAATAGACTGAGGTTTATCAGTGCCTAGGGACATGCCCCCCACCACTGCATTGACTATAGCCTTGGACTCTTAATGAGGGCACAGAAGTGATGTGCCTTTACTTTCTTGGTTTTACTAGAAGTTCTGGGAAAGCCAAATGTCAGCCAACAAGTATCTGAACAGAGAAGAGGAAGGCCCAGTCAGGGGCTAATTTTTAAAAACATTTTATTTATTTATTTGAGAGAGAGAGAGAGAGAGAGAGAGAGAGAGAGAGAGAGAGAGGGAGAGGGCACGCGAGGGCCTCTGGCCACTGTAAATGAACTCCAGACACATGTGTCCCTTTGTTCATTTGGCTTATGTGGATCCCGGAGAATCGAAATGGGATCCTTTGGCTTTGCAGACAAACGCTTAACCACTAAGCCATCTCTCCAGCCCCAAGAGGCTAATTTTTAACAAATTTTATTGTATTTATTTATTTATTTATTTAAATATTTTGTTTATTTGAAATAGAGAGAGGAAGATAGAGAGCAAGAATGGGTATGCCAGGGCCTTTAGCCACTTCAAACAAACTCCTGAGTTTGGTACTGGGGAATCAAGCCCAGGTCCTTAAGGTTTGCAGGCAAGTGCCTTAACTGCTGAGACATCTCTCTAGCCCCCGAGCTTTATATTTTATTAACAATTTTTAATACTTGTATATAATGCATATATCTGAATATAATCCCCTCCCTGTACCTTCTCCCTTCCCACCCCTTTACACTAAACCCCTTCTTCCCATCTAGTCCCTCTTACAGTTTGATGTTTTTCTTTTCTTCTGTCTGTATGAGACCCGCTGAGTTTAATTAGAGTTGCTTGCAGGAGCATGGATGAAGGGGTTATTTATCAGAGCCCATGCAACTTAACCAGTGGCTGCACCACTGAAGAAAATGTCTCCCACTCCCCAGCAACCATGAATTGTCAAGAACTCCTCAGGGGGCTGGAGAGATGGCTTAGCGGTTAAGGTGCCTGCCTCCTAAGCCTAAGAATGCTGGTTCCAATGTCCAGCGGTTCCAATCTCCAGGTCCCACGTTTAGCCAGATGCAAAGTGAGGCAAGGGCGCAATGCCGCACTTGCCCACGAGGGGGCGCACACATCTGGATTTCGTTCACAGCAGCTGAGAGACTGCTGGTGCGCCCATTTCTGTCTCCCTCTCCCTCTCTGTCTATGTCTCTCTGTCTCTCTCTCCAAAAATAAATAAAAATATAAAAGAACTCCTCAGGGAGGGGTGGAGGCTCGTGCTTTTCTCATGTTAGAATGCTGATGGGTCCAACATTGTACAGGTCATGATAGTTGCTGTGAGGTCAGGAATGCAATGACCATATCATATCCACCAGACACTGGTCCACATCACTCCTAAGGCTACATTTTCTTTCAGTCATTTCTTCCAAAATGTTCCAGGGTATTGCTATTGGTCTGACCCCTGTGTCTTGCTTCTTAGCTGCCTGGATTTACTAGGTCCAAGGAATCCTAGAATGCCCTACCTATCCATAACCACACATAGTTTTTGGTCGACAACACATTTGCCAAGATTCTTCTCAAGCCTACCAAAAAAAAAAGTAAAATAAGTTATCAACTGGCACATCTGAATCTTTCCCTGTGGCACCATGCCTACAGGCACATCCGTTGTGCTGGTATTGGCTGGTCCCCGGTCCCTGGAAGCTGCCACATTTAGCAACAGTAAGGACTGGCGGCACTTTCTCCACAGTGATGTTATTTTGGTGACTGAACATCCTAGAATTATTCTTGAGGCTCAAAGAGACAGGGAGAGAGAGAGAGAGAGAGAGAGAGAGAGAGAGAGAGAGAGGAGAGGGAGAAGAAGCAAGTCATAGCTGTAGATTCCGTGTTCAGGGAAGGATCCAACTCCCCCTACGCACTAGATCATGGCACCATAAGGACATGTTCCTGAAGCCGGTGATCAGCTCCAACCCAACCCTAAGTCTGGTGACTCTCTCCCTCTCTTTCCTTCGGTTTTTCAGGGTAGGGTCTCACTCTAGCCCAGGCTGACTTGAAATTCACTATGTATTCTCAGGCTGGCCTTGAACTCACAGTGATCCTCCTACCTCTGTCTCCAGAGTGCTGGGATTAAAGGTGTGTGCCACCATGCCCTGCCCTTTTATAATTTTATTTTTTTAAATATTTAAAACATTTTATATTTACTTATGAGACATGGAAAGAAAGAGAGAATGGGCATGCCAGCACCTCTAGCCACCGCAAACAAATCCAGATGCATATGCCACCCGTGCATCTGTTTTGTGTGGCTACTGGAGAGCAGAACCTGGCTCCTTAGGTTTCACAGGCAACCACCTTAACTGCTAAGCTATCTGTGTGTGTGTGTGTGTGTGTGTGTGTGTGTGTGTGTGTGTGTGTGTGATGTGTAGTGTATGCATGTGTGTGCAGATGCTTGTGCCTCAGGCATGTGCGTAGGGAAGCCAGAGGAGAACATCACGTGTGATTCTCTCACCACTCATGCGCATTTTACCCTGAGATGGAGGTTGCTCCCTCAACCTGGAGCTGCTGCTGTCTGGCAGTAAGCGCCACTGAGCTCCGGTCCTCCCTCCTCACGTGCATGGTCACCCCCAGCTTTTCATGTGGCTTAACTTGCTGGTCTCTAGCCCCAGAGGTCCTCACACTCAATAGGCAAGCACTTCTAACCACTGCGCCACCCCAGATCCCTAGTTTACTCTGTTTTCACTGTCTGACATTTTTAGCTCATAATAAGGGATAGAAGAAACTTGTCTTGTTTACATATTTCTTACTTGGAGCATTTGGATTTAGAAGTCCATGGCATAAGACTGCCTTAGAAACAAAAATCTCACTACATATGAAGGTTGTATACTGTGACTATGCAAAATTAGGGCTTTTAGTTTTATCACCATTTTGCAGACACAGGAGCTTGAGGTCCATCTCTCTCTGGGACCTCTCACCTTCTGTGACAGTCAGTTTAATACCTGGCTGGTTTGGTGACCTTGACAGCAGCCTAAACTCTTGAGCCCTCTCATTCTTGGCCTGAATTCTCTATAAATGGATTTGACAGGAGGGTCAACCCAATGGTGACACTTTTATTAACTACATTAGCCAATCAAATTTTCTGTGGAATCAGTTTTCATATATATATATATATATATATATATATATATATATATATGTATTTATTCAGTTGAATTGATTACTCATGCTACACATCACTAGGCAAATGCAGCTTTGGAACCTTTCAAGACAGTCTTAACCCCATGAAACATAAATTTCTTGCTGGTTTGGCCTTCTAGGTGCTAACTCTTGCTTGATGCTCAAGTGCTGGTGCTTTCTTGGCCTTGGCCCAAAGGTCAGGGCCAGGTGTGGGGGAGTGATGGGGAAGATGGACAGGCAGCAATCCTGTTTGGCTCCTGAAGCTTCCATTTTTCCAGGTACCAGGGCTCACATGGCACTCCTTCTTAGGTAGAAATTCAGTCCTGCATCCTTTGAGCTCGGCTTCTTCTACATTTCCCCTTCTTTTTTTTTTTTAAATTTATATTATTATTTTTTTATTTATTTTTGGAGAGAGAGAGACAGAGAGAGACAGAGAGGGAGAGGGAGACAGAAATGGGGGGGCGCCAGCAGTCTCTCAGCTGCTGTGAATGAAATCTAGATGCATGCGCCCCCTTGTGGGCAAGTGCGGCATTGCGCCCTTGCCTCACTTTGCATCTGGCTAAAAGTGGGACCTGGAGATTGGAACCACTGGACATTGGAACCAGCATTCTTAGGCTTAGCAGGCAGGCGCCTTAGCTGCTAAGCCATCTTTCCAGCCCAACATTTCCCCTTCTTGTTGCTTAGTTTATCACCCATGTGGCTCAGAACCTCACGCAGAGGCCTGGGGAACGAGGGGGACGTCACAGTGGGTCTTCAGTGCCCTGGTACGAGATGACATGTGTGATCCTCAGCCTTTCAGCTAGCTCTCACTTCTGAACTTACTTCATGGAGCGTGTATGTTATCGTGTGATTGAAGGAATAAATGAGCAATTTCAAGAAGTGTTGGTTACTGCTACACCATGATTATAATTATGAATTTGGAGGACATGCTTAGGTCATGACCTAATTACTAGAGAAACATGCCTTGTTCTTATGGACACCGATCCATTCAGATTATACCTCACACGTTCAAAATCTCCCATTTTATCACTCCCCTCTCTATATCTCTCTTAAAAATAAGTCTTAAAATTTATCCCTTTATGTAGTTTTCTAGTTTTGCTAGATATCTCATGAGTCTTTTCTTTGCTTTCTTTATTTTTTCTTTCCTTCTTCCTTCTCTCCTTTCTCCCTTCCTTCCTTCCCTCCTTTTTCCATTCCCTTCCTTCCACCCTTCCTTCCTTCCTTCCTTCCTTCCTTCCTTCCTTCCTTCCTTCCTTCCTTTCTTCTATCCATCTTCTCATCTCTGTTTTTGGTGCTGGAGATTAAGCCTAGAGCCTTATGCATGCTAAGTAAGTGCTCCACCCCTAAGCTCTACACCCATCATCAACTGTGACACTTCAATCATAGTGGGGAGAGATGTCCTGCCGGTCTGAACCAAATGGACTTGAGGTTGTGTTAAGGAAAGAGAAGAAATCACTGCAAATGACATGCACCTTAAGCAGTCTGTACCTTGCTGCAGGGAGCAATCCAATAGGCTATGGCGAGAAAAGGGAGGCCTATGGAGACTCCAAAGACAGCCAGGAATTTCACAGCGATAGACTGTTGACGTAAGCCTGAGAGGTTCTCATACCACATGGTAAGCAGTTGCTGCTGACAGTTAGGATGAGCAACGAACTGTAAAAACAAAACAAAACAAAAACAAAAACAAAACGCAAACAGGAAAATGGCATCCATCACACTAGAACAGTACACAGGTGGGAGTGTTCTGTTGGGCTGGGGGGGCTTGCCTGAGCCTTGAAGTCCGAGTACCTGCGGGAATGAGTGGGGCTTCTGACTCAGGGACGCTGGGAGCTTTGTGCAGTGGCCAGAGCCCCTCCAGGACTGGCTGAATCAATGTTTTACACACCGAGGGCCTGCGGAAGTCTTAGGTATAGAAAAGGATGGTCGGCTTTCAGGTAAATGTGTGTCCTAGACCCTGGCTGCTCATTGGATGAGGGTGTCTTGGTTCTGCACAGAGTTCTTTGGGAGACGGCACAGGAATGAGTGGGTCATTAATATGGTTTTCAGGGTCAACATTTTGTGTTTGAATTTTATTTTGCTATTTGCTGTCTGTGTGTCTGTGGGCAAGCCACTTAACCTCTCATCTTTGCAATACAGGCTGTTATACTGTCTGGGAGGATTCAATGAAAGACTACAGAAAGGCTCCCTTCTATTTTCCTGTGTAGTCTGAGGAAGAATGCATGTAGTGTCTCCAGAGGACTTGTTAAAATGACTCCTCACTATTTCTTCACTGGATATCAATGCTGGGCTTGGATCCATGGAGCTTTTTGACACTGTCACACTGTACCTTCCAGGCAGAACCTTTCTTCTGGGACATCACACACCACTGTCTCCTGCTCTTGGAACTATCTGCTCTAATTCCTAAGTTACAAAATGACCCTCTAAGTGACTTTTTTTTGAGAGAGAGCGACAGAGAGAAACAGAGAGAGAGAGAGAGAGAGAGAGAGAGAGAGGAAGAGGCAGAGAGAGAATGGGTGCGCCAGGGCCATTTCAGCTGCTGTGAACAAACTCCAGACGTGTGCACCCCCTTGTGGCCAAATGCGGCATTGTATGCATCTGGCTAAACATGGGACCTGGAGAATCCAACGGGTGTTCTTAGGCTTAGCAGGCAAGTGTTGTAACTGCTAAGCCATCTCTCCAGCTTGGCATTTTTTTTTTTTTAATTTGCAAGTTTGTGTAGGGGAAGGATGCATGCCATAGTCCTTTGTTGCTGCAAACAAGCACCAGGCACATGCGCCTTTTTTTTTTTTTTTTTTTTTTTTTTTTTTTTTGGCATCCAGCTTTATATGAGTGGATGGGTAATTGAACCTGGGCTGGCAGGTTTTGCAAAAAAGTACTTTTAACCACTAAACCATCTCACCAGCCCCACAGAATGACACTCTCATGGCTATTTTCTTTTTTCTTTTCCTTTCTTTTTTTTTTTTTTTTTTTTTTTCCAGGTAGGGTATCACTGTAGCCCAAGCTGACCTGGAATTCACTTCTGTAGTCTCAAACTGGCCTTGAACTCACAGTGATTCTCCTACCCAAGAGCTGGGATTAGAGGTGTGCACCACCATGCCCAGCTCTTATGGCTATTTCTTATTGTATAGTCTCATCTCTGCTGGATGTAGATTTTGAACTAGGGGTGGGACTGTGACCTGAACTGCACCCATGAGGTTTCTTTCCCAAGCTGTGGGACTTTAGTGAGATAACCTCAGGAGACCTGGACATCTCTAGTCTACTACAGTGTGAATTTATTAACCTGACAAACCAGCTACAGAGCAAGAAAAGAGAAAAAAAGATGTACAGACAGAGGCAGGAGTAGAGACAGGTTCTGACCCTCTTTGGAGCACTGATCCTTGGCTCAAATGCCATGAGACCTCTTTACGGACAAAATCTTCCTTGCTCGTCTTGATCTAGCCCATGGTCTTGAGTTGCTACAACCAAAACATCCCTTTTCTGCAAATAACAATTGTTACTTAGCCCTTTATTTAGTTGAATCTGGGTCCTAGCCAGGGGAAATTGAAAACAGCAATATTTAAGCAAAAAAAAAAAATCGTGGGCATAAATTTCAGTTTAAAGGAATTATACATTAGATGGTCTTTTCCTTTGTGGAAGAAGGAAAGCATTGCTTGTTTTTGGTAAGCTGTTCTTGGGCCCTGCTCAGGACACCCAAGACCCCCAGGAGTATTGCTGGGATCCACAGCCTAGAGCAGATTGTCTGGGCTGATTGTTCACCTGCTAACCCAGAAGCATAGATGCTCATGTTCATCTCATTTGCCTCTTTTGGGTGAAGGGAACATGTGCAATGATTCCTGGGAAATAGGAATTGTTCCCTTTTCATTATGAATGCAATATAAATAGAGCTATTTAAAAGTTCTCAATGTGGGTGACAACATGTTCTTATTTCTAATTTTTAGGAATTCACCACGGAGGCACATGATTGGCAAGGAAACTGACAAAAGTTTATGTGTGTGTTCCTGCAGCCCCTGGTGATACTGTTACTTGAATATTAGAAGCAAATGGGATTTTTTTTTTTTTTTTTGGCAGCACTATTGGATTCATAGCAACTACTGTGGTCTTTCTAACACAAGGCACAAAGGATTCTCCCTTGATGTTAGAGAGGAATCCTTAGGCCAGCAGCTTATGGACTATCCTGACCCCTTCCTGGCCATGACAAAGAAGAACAAACAATAGACAATCATGCATGTGTTTTAATTCTCAGGTCTAACTACATGCTTGGGCTGCAGGTCACTGAGAAATCAAGCTGGAGCTGAGCTGGAAGCCTCCTCTCTGTTGACTAGCTGTCGGAATGATGGAAAGTCCTATGCAGCCTGTTGGCAGAGGAAAGTCATCAATGGTCTTAGTCAGCAGTGGGCCCTGCAAGCTTTACAACCAGGCCAAATGTGCAAACTGCTGCAATGGTGGCATATGTGTTATGGGGAATACCAACTGCTTTCTTTACTTTTTTTTTCTTTTCTTTTCTTTTTATTTTTTTTGGTTTTTTCGAGGTATGGTCTTGCTCTAGCCCAGGCTGACCTGGAATTCACTATGTAGTCTCAGCGTGGCCTTGAACTCACGGCGCTCCTCCTACCTGTGCCTCCCGAGTGCTGGGATTAAAGGCACGCGCCACCACACCCGGCCCAACTGCTTTCTAATTGAACCTCAGGTCTGCTCCCTTGGAGGGAATTCCTGCCTCATAAAATCTAATGAAGAGGCCTGGAGAGATGGCTTAGCAGTTAAGCACTTGCCTGTGATGCCTAAGGGCCCCGGTTCGAGGCTCGATTCCCCAGGACCCACGTAAGCCAGATGCACAAGGTGGTGCATGCATCTGGAGTTCATTTGCAGTGGTTGGAGGCCCTGGCGTGTCCGTTCTCTCTCTATCTATCTGCCTCTTTCTCTCTCTGTCTGTCTCTCACTCTCAAATAAATAAATAAAATTTAAGATAACCTAATGAAAAGCCTGTGGCTAGGGGGTCATGAGCCCTAGAGGGGAGATTACAACTATTGTCTGACTAAATACATTATGCCCACCCAAACTGCCTTCTAGATACTATGTTTTTTTCAGATAATGCTGGCCACTGGGGTGACTCAAAACTCATCAAAGTGCTAGAAGAGATAGTAGAGTGTTCAGCACTAAGTGAGACATCTCTATTTCTCCCTCCAAAGCTTAGGGACCATGGGGTGGGGTGGGGGGAAGAGATGATAGAAAGAATGCAAGAGCCAAAGGAAGGGGAGGGGTGCTTTGCAATATTGTCTTCCAGACACATCCACATCCTCATGATGGCTGATGCTACCTATGGCAGTTCTACATAATAGGAGAATAATAGGGCAAAATGGTGACATCAAAATATGAGAGATGAGTTGGATAGAAGAAGGGATTCAGTGGAAGAGAATACAGGAGGAGAGGAGGGAGAGGATTATGGTCACGGTATATTGTCCATATGTAATGGGGTTGTCAAGAAAAGTTAAAGAAGGAATTCTCAGGATTAGTTGTAGCAAGGTCCTAGAGTAAATGGTGGCTGAAGGTGGAGAGCAGCATTTCTAGCAGTCATCTTTGGAAGGAGGGACTTAACCCACGGAGAAGTAGAAGACAACTGCTTGGCTCGCCTTGCGGCTCGCCTCACTCCGGCTGCCATCAGAGGCTCCTGCTGTACTTGCCATCACAAGGTTCTGGGTCTATGGGGAGCCTCACCTGTGATGTCTATGTTCCCTGTTTTGAAAGTAGGCCAGCCCAAGAGATTGGGTCGTAGGACGTGGGTGGGAGGTAAGGTTCTGAGAGATTCTCCCTCACCTGCCTGGGAGGAAGACAGTGGTCTTAACAAAAAGAAGGGGGCCCCTCCTCTGAGATTCTGTCTTCTTTTGAGTAGATCTTTGTTAGTTTCCACAGATGTGTTTGCTGCCCCGTCAGAGAGCAGCCCATTCAGAGACCAGTTTTTGATCTGCTCTCAGAATGCAGACAGCAACTACGAGCCAAAGCCCAAATGGATGCTTCCTTTTCACTGGCACTTTTCTGTATTTGTGGGTGGCCTTGGAAAACAACTTTACGACGTGTAGCCCATTGTGTATCAAAGCATTTTTTCCCCTTTTGTGATCTGAAGTACAGAAAAAAAAATATCATTCCTGCTTCAAGGAGGAAGAGAAAAGTGAATGAAACATACCAACGAGACACAAAGAAAACTCGAATAGGAAAGGTACATGGCCAAGGACCAAAGGCAAGATGAATTCAGAATCAAAAGAGGATGTTCAAAAGCAAGGTGAGAGGGGAACGGATGGAAGAAAAGCCCAGTCGGACTCGAGTGAAACATGGAAAATTGGTGTTGTCTTGGGCAGTTTCTTTGGCATTGAGTCCATCAAAGGACAGAATGATCCAAGGACAATATCTTAAGGCCTTTGCACAGATCCTTCCAGCCCTAAGCCATTCTGGCTGTGAGCGTGACATAATTTTAGGAAACTTCTGGGAGGAAAGAGATTTTCCCAGTGACATGATTTTTGTTCTTGAAAGCCGGGGATTTGTATGGGCTGGAACGCAGAATGTGTTAAGGTGGATTTACATGGCGCCAAGCAGCTTTGCAAGAGAAAACAAATCAGGCTACATCATAACTGGATGGATTGCTCAATAAATGGGTGATGGAGGGAGCTAAGAGAAGTTCGATTGCAAGGGCCGGAAGGACGCTGAAACAAAAATTCTCTAAGTGGAAAGGAGATTGTGAGATTAAGGCAACCTTGTAAACAACCTAAGAACCCGAAAAGACCAGAATTCATGTGGTTATTGGCTCTTGAATCTACCAGGTCTATTATCCTGGCAGCCCATTTTCACTAGTCATTGTGGTTCATACACAATTTGTACTCAAACCTAGATTCCGCTAATGTCTCACGTAAACTTGTTCCTCCCAGCTAGTGCAGACATGTTCAGCCTTTAATACGGGGTTGTGAGGACACTCGGGCATACAGGCTAAACCTTGACCTTTGCTTAGATTTTACTTATTAATTTAAAAAGATAAAAAAACAGATTTGTGTGTCTGTGTGTGCGCACGCATACGTGTGCATGCATTCTGAGGTATCTTGCCACTGTAAATGAATGCCCATCCAGCTTTAGGTGGATGGCTGGGGAGCTGAACCCAGGCAGGAAGGATTTGCAAGAAGTACTTGTAACCACTGTCTCTTTACCCCTCCTACTCTGATTAAAAAATTTTTTTTGTTTATTTATTTATTTGAGAGCATCAGACAGAGAAAGATGCAGAGAGAGAGAGAGAATGGGTGCACCAGGGCCTCTAGCCACTGTAAACAAATTCCAGATGCATGTACCACTTTGTGCATCTGGCTTATGTGGGTACTGGGGAATCGAGCCTTGAACCAGGGTCCTTAGGCTTCACAGGCAAGCGCTTAACCACTAAGCCATCTCTCTAGCCCCCCTTCTCCTTTGATTTTTAACTAGCCTATGGGCTACTACTGTAATAGCCCAAAGAAAACCATTCCCTTCCCTCTTCCTCTGGCTTAAACTCATCCATAAGAAAATGCCTGATTTTTAAAAATTAGTTGTGGAGGAGCTACAAAAATTCCTTAACTATTAAGTATTTTTTAGGGCAGTATTATGACCCAGATATAAGACAGGGTCAAAAGGCTCTAATGCTTTTCTCATAGTGGGTGGTTATGCAGATGGCTTGCTGTGAGTATGCCTGAGTTCAAGTCCTGGTCCTGCCTTATGCTGGTTAGATGTTATTGCGTGAGTCTTGGCACAGTCCATGCTTAGCTGTCTTTGTCTATGAAACGCATCTAGTCATGATGAATAATGTGCCAGTATTTAAAGATCACAGGGCCTGCCAGATGGTAAGAAGCAGGTAAATAAAAATGAGCCAGTAGCTCTCCTGTTCTTCCCATTTTTTTCTCCCCTCTTTCTCTTCTTTCTTCTCTCCTAATCCCTATCCCACCTTCTTGTTCTTATTCCTGGCTTGCCTTTTGTCTCAGCAGACATTTTCTTGAAGAATGTCCTGATAGGCACATGTGGTGGTGCTTAGAAAGGCCCAGTAACCCAAGCAGGCATTAAGATCCTTCTCCATCCGGTTCCTCTGGACTTATCCTCTTAAGGTGGAGCTTGATTTACTGAGGCTATTAACTCACAGCCAGTTATTCTCTGCTGGGGTGCCGAGGGTCTTCATCAAGCCTGTTCAGCAGACATCCTCTACTGATTTCAGAGCCCCTGTGCCCTTGAGGAGTGATGCAAGCTGCTGAACCCGAAACAGTCCCTCCCCTCCCCACCTTAAGAGCTGTTAAATTTGGGTTTTGCTCCCCCCTTTTTTTTCTTCCTGGAAGGAAAGAGGGTTTTGATGAAGCTGTGTGATTTCCACATCCCTTATGGATAGATTTTTCCTTTCTGATCCTAAGGCCTCATTTACACAGTAATGAGATGTGGCAAGGCATGATTTGATAAGCTAGAGAAATTATTAGCTAGAGAAAATTCTCGTGAATTCAATGCTTGTGGAGAAAATAACGTCTTTCATATAGATATACCATCAAAGACGTTACTAATGTCTGGCGTGACTGTGGACAAGATTTTTTCCCCCTTTCAATCCTCGCCAAGATTTGATTGTAAAGATCTTTTCTGCTAGAAACTGTTTGCATAGACAAAAGGAGTCTGAGGCCGCATCAGCAGTCAAGTGACCCTTCTCAGGGTGAATGGTTGACATGAATCGGAGTAAGCCAGGTACTAGCTCCTGTTTCAAACATTGTCTAGGACTAGATTACCTGGTGCCAATGTTCTCTTCCATGTGGGATGCAAGTTTTGGTAAGTTCTGACAGGTCATGAAAGTTGGGAGGGAAAGAGATGGGAAAGTTAGATAGAATAGTTCAGAATGCTGGCTTGTTTATTCATTCCACAAACCTTTCCCCAGCCACTCTCTTTACTAGACATTGTGCTCAGCACTGGAGACTCAGAGAAGAGTACTAACCCTTGACCATGAGGAATTTAGGACTGTGAAAGTGGAGTGCGGCTCAGCAGCAAGACCCCATCAATTCCTAAGCAAGCCCTTTGTGATGACTGAAGGATTTAACGTGAAATGCTCATTGACACGTGAATTATCAGTGAGTACTCTTAATGCTGTTTCTCAGGATCCCTTCTCTTTTGTGAGATGTACTATTGTAGGTTTTATAGTACTATAAATTATTGTACAGTATACTATTATATAGCACAATAATACTAGTGTGTGGTGTATATATAGTATATATACACTATATATATATATAGTATATATATATTATATATAGTATGTTTATACTATATAACAGTATTGCATAGTATTTTGTGAAAACTGCTATTTTGTGAAACCTCCACATTCCTTAGAATCCAAGGAAAATGTAATTGCTTTGCTTCCATCGATGGCTTATCCTGAACACTGCTCCTCTCTGTGTTCCTAGGGCAGGTAAGTGCGCAGATTTTAAGATAGGAGCACAGTTTCAAATCCCAGGCCTGCCACTTCCTTGATGTGGCTTCTCTCAGCTTAGTGTTGCGAGACAGAAGAAAGCTCACGTTGGGTACTCTGCACATGCCTGGTGCTTGGCAAGTACTGAAGGTGGGCACTGCTGTGACTGCTGCTCCTAACCCTAACCCATTCTTCTCCACAGCTCCCTTAGTTCTCCCCTTTGCTGAGTGGATGTCAGGGAAGATGGACATAGGGAGTTTTGGGTGGGGAGCACATCAAGTCATAACTTGTTCAGGGAGCCTGTAAAGAGTTTAAAACAACCAATTTTTGGCTGGAGAGATGGCTTAGCGGTTCAGGTGCTTGCCTGCGAAGCCCAAGGACCCAGGTTCGACTCTCCAGATACCACGTTAGCCAGACGCACAAAGGTGAAGCAAGCGCAAGGTTGCACATGCCCGCCAGGTGGCGCAGGTGTACAGAGTTTGATTGCAGTGGCTGAGGCCCTGATGTGCCAATTCTCTCCGTCTCTCCCTCTCTCTCTCTCTTTAAACAATAAAAATAAAAAGCTAATTTTTCAACTTGGTTTCTACTCTTCCCGTCTCTAGTCTCTGTAATACTGCTCCCAGAGCCTGCCCCAAGCTTTCCATCCCCAAGCTTCTGCTCAGGCTACCTCTGCTTCCAGCAGTGCCTTCCTCCTTAATCTCGATTTATGCAGGTTTTATGAAATTCTCCCTTCCATGAAGGCTTCCTCTGCCCTCTGAGGTGACCAGCCCTTTCCTCACCTCTCCCTTCTGTTACAGTTACTGCCGTCACCATCCTGTCCTGGAGAGTCAACTCCTACAGGCCTCTTTCCTCAGCACAGAGCCAGGTGAGCAGGTGCTGTTTGAAGGAGTAAATGGCACAGATAGGCTTTCTCAGTATTCACAATGCAAACCTGGTGCCATCCACGCCACCAAAGGTGTGCTCCTTAGTCATTGTCCCCATGTTGGGGTAGGTTCCCAGCACCGTTAGCCCTGGCATCGCATCCAGAAGAGGCACATGTATACAGGAGTCTGGAGGCGTACTTCCTCCCCAGGAGACACGATGAATAGATACATGCTTGAATGCATGTTTCCACCAAGTTTATTTTTATGTAGAAGTATTGGAAAGACACACTAGCTTCCTTAATTTCCAAAAGGCCAAGTTTAAGTAACGTCCTTACTGAAAAAATATTCAAACCTTCATCTGGGGGCATGGCCTGGGAAAACTACCCCAAGAAGTAAGATGAGATGGGGTGGAACTCAGCTCAAGGGGATTTTTTGGATACAGGTTGGAGCTCCAAATTTCATATGAGGTAACTAGGCTCTTGATCTCTCCTCCCTGCCCTCTCTCTCTCTCTCTGTCCATAAATACCTTTCAACATTTTTCATTTCCCAAATGTCTAAACATCTGTCAGACACCCCCTCCATTCACTTATATAAATTTCTCACTTAATTGCAGCCTTTCCTGTTCCCTGTTCCCTCTTCCACTCATGAACCTCTAAGCTGATCAATTCTGGCATTGTGCTTGGTTATTTCCAGAGCTGAGGGTCCTGCCAGGCAGCTGCTCAGCTCACCGAGCATTCTGGAAGTTTACTTGACAGCAAGAGGAGGTGGGCACCTCTGAACGACTTTTATTTCCACAGATACCCCATATCACCTCTTTAGATGATGACGCGCTTGGCTAATCCTCAAAGGCAGCTCTGCATTCCTGTTTCCTAGGGACAACAGAACAGAGCAACCCTCTCCCACCGCTCCTCACACAACATCCGGCTTTCTAAGTCGAGTAAAATTACTGACACAAGTGCCACAGATGGGTGGATGGCAGTGAGGATGGTCTTCGTGACTGACCGATCATTACGTCTCTTACCAGAGAGAGAATGATTTCCTCATCAAAATGGTCATCCAGGAACTAGCCTATCTATGCCTTGGGTGTTGGGACCAAAACAGATGGCTTTCTACTTGTTCCAGGGCAGTATGTGAGCTATTTACTGAGGACCAGAGTTGAGGCAAGAGGCTGTGGCTGGCTGACATGGATGGATGGATAGATGGATGGATGGATGGATGGATGGATGGATGGATGGAGTGCTGTTCTTTCTCAGAGTACACAAGGCATCCTCCATAGCAGAGAGTCCAGAGGGTGCTGATGAGATGGCAAAGGTCTCCAGTCTGGTTCCATTGCCATGGCCAGAGTCCTGCTGAAGGTTCCAGATAACTGTTTCTGCTTGATCAGGGTCACAAGAAGGCCACTTTCCATTGCTAGACAGAGGATCTTTTTATGAGAGAGATAGAAGAGAGAGAGAGAGAGTGAGAGAGAATGGGTGTGCTAGGGCCTCCAGCCACTGCAAACGAACTCCAGACTCATGTGTTACCTTGTGCATGTGGTTTACATGGGTACTGGGGAATCAAACCTTTCCCAGGCATGTGCCTTAACTGCTATGCCAGTTCTAGCCTGGGCAGTGGTTCTTTTCACCCCACTCAGGGCTTTCTGAACCTGAAACTAAAGAAGTTGAAGCTGCTTCTAGAAAAATGCTCTGATTATTTTCAATCACTTCCCTTCCTGAGCCTTCTAGCCAAGCTGTTCTACCTAGTGTTTCCAAACATGGCTTATGTATGAAGCCAACCCCAGTCTGTGTTCAAAAAACTTCCCTCCTGACGGAATATGAGTGCTGCTCTCACTGTTAGCCTGAGAACCTCCTCCAGGCAGATGGTGGTAGATGCCAAGGAGTATCAAACCTCATCAAAGCAGAAAATCAGACAGAGGCTGCCAAGAACTCAGCACTAAAGGAGACTTACAACACGTTCTCTAAGGCATAGGGAACATTGTGGAAGAGAAGGTGGAAAAAATGCAAGAGCCACAGGGTGGGAAGGTGTATTAATGGGCATTGTCCCCTCCCTTCCACAGAGACTGAGTGGTGTATTCACAACCCCACAGTGAATATTGATAACCCCACTGAGGAGGACCCTCAATGGAATGGGGGTGAGGGAGAGGGAACATAAGAGTATAACATGATGGGAATGTGACCAATATGTTCATACAGAAATGAATGCATGCAATATGTTCATACAGAAAAGTATTCAAAAGCATTCAACACAAACTAAAGGAGAAGGTAATGGGAGGGCATTATGATAAAAATACAGTACATACATGTATAAAATTTGTGAATAAAAATGAAGTTAAGAAAAAAGGGCCAGAAAGATTGCTCAGTGGTTAAGGCAATTGCCTGCAAAGCTTAATGACCCAGGTTTGGTTCCCCAGTATCCACATATGGCCAGATGAACAAAATGGCATATACATCTGGAGTTTATTTGCAGTGGCTGGAGGCCCTGGCATACCAATTCTCTTTCTTTTTCTGTGTTTCTATCTGTCTCTGCTTGTAAAGAAATACATTTTAAAAATTTAAAAATGAACTTTCTCCCAATTGTCTGTAGTTTATTTTTTGGCATTTATTTATTTATTTTTTATTGACAACTTCCTTAATTGTAGGCAATATTTGTTCTTAATCATCCTTCAGATGCCAACTTCCTGTCTCTCCTCAAGTCCTGCCACGTCCCTCAGCCTCAGGGATGTCTTGAATTCCTATGGGTTTTATTCTGTGGATCACTCACTGACTGTGATGGTTAATCTTGTCAACTTGATGGTGAGATTTAGGAGCCCCAATGGAAACAAATGTCTGGGTTAAGGGTTTTCTAGATTAGATTATTTGAGAAGTCCCACTTTGAATGTGGCTGAGATATTTCATGGACTGGTGTCCTTGATGGTATAAAAGGGAGAGAGCTAGCTGAGCACAAGGATCCATTACACTCTGCTTCTTGCTTTCAGACACAATGTGACGAGCTCTGTTCATGCTCCTGCCACCATGCCTTCCCTGCCATGATGGACTTTAACCTTGAACTGTGATAACCTTGAACTGTGAGCTCAAATAAACCCTCCCCCCTTAGGTTATCTCCTGGTGGGCATTTTGTCCCTATAGCAACAAGAAAAGTAACTAACACATAGGCCAATTATAGTTCATGACTGACACTGTGGACAGCTTATGTTTTCTGTTTAATGATCTTGAGGGAACCAACCTCAAGTGTGTGCAACCTCAGGAGTGTGCAGCTTCAGGTCTGGCATGGTGTGGGTGTTTAGACAACCTCTGCTAAGTGATGGATAACTGAGTGCTCCTCTGAATCCTCTTAAGGTTTGCTCCACAGTTGTCTCTGTGACTCATCATCCCAGAATAATTTCTAAATATAACAATCCTTTATTCCTCAGGATCTGAAGCACATTTAACTGTCTTCACCATCCTCATTAAAAAGCAAATAGAGAGAAGTGATGGAAACTAAACCAGGCTTATATCATGTTGTGCAGGAGAAAATCGAAGTTTGAATTTAAAATTGAATTTGAGAACTTTCTCTTGGGTTGGATGAGAATTGGGTAATTTCTGTATATTCCACACGTCACCACAAATTGACATTGATTCAATGTTTTGACATTAGTTCAAATGTTTACACACTAATTGTTACAATGGCAAGGAATCCCTATTGTTTGAACTACCTTCTATGTCAGGTCCTATGATGGTGGCCATTATGCTGTTTAACCCTTCTGTGGCTTCCTTGTATCACCAAATAAAATATTAGATCAGTTGCAAATAAATAAAGGAACCAGAGAGAAGTGGTTGCAGCTGGTCTCTTCAGTATTCTAGGTTTTACAGATCTACAGAGCCACGTGAGTATGACTTGGAATGATGCAGTTAATCCACTTTACTCTTTTTCATAACCTTTTGAAAAATATTTTATTTCTTCATTTGCAAACAGAGAAGAGAAACAGAGAAAGGAGAGAAAGAGAGAGTATGTTTAAAATTAATCTCATCTCCTGAGGATATGTATGCTATGAATGTACAGTATATTTTGTATGTATTTTATTTATTTTTGTTTTTATTTATTTTTGCAGAGAGACATAGAGAGAGACAGAGAGGGAGAGGGAGACAGATAGAGAATGGGCGCGCCAGCAGTCTCTCAGCTGCTGTGAACGAAATCCAGATGTGTGCGCCCCCTTATGGGCAAGTTTGACATTGCGCCCTTGTGTCACTTTGCATCTGGCTAAACGTGGGACCTGCATATTTTATTTTTACTTGATATATTTTTATGTATAATTATGGTTGCAGTAAACTCACAATTAATACGTGGGTACTGGGGAATCAAACCCAGGTCATTAGGCTTTGCAAGCAAGTGCCCTTTACTTTTTATTGATAAGTTTTATAATGTCCATAATGTATTTTGATCATAATCTCCTCCCATCAGTCTTTTTCTTGGACCCTTTGCATTGAAGCCCTTCTTCTCTCTAGCCAGTTCCTCTTCTATCTATCTATCTATCTATCTGCCTTCCTTTATCATCTGTGTTGATGGGCCCAGTAGTGTGTAGGTAATGACAGCTGCTGTGATACACTTCACTTTTAAAATTCACACTATGTTTTGTTTTTATGTATTTATTTTAAAATAACACTTTAAAATTAGTCTCATCTCTTGTGGATATGTATGCTATGCATGTCTAGTACATTTTGTACATATTTTATTTTTACTTGATGTATTTTTATGTATAATCATGTTTGCAATAAGCTCACAATTTAGCGTGGCCAATTTTAAATTTTTTTATTTCTCATACTTATGAAATGTGACTGTTGCCTGTATTTGGAGACATAAATGTTGAAATCATGATGTAGCCATTGCTTCAAGAATTTGAAATAAATGTGTGTAACCCCAATGTCCTAAATCTTGGTAGCTGATGAGTGTAAATCTTGTCTCATTAGTAGGAAGTCACTCATGTATCTAACACACACACACACACACACACACACACGGATAAAATGCCTTCTGATTCTAAGGAAACACCTTTAGACATGGAAGACAAAGTGAACAAGATGCTTAAGACTATTTTGGGAAGCTTGGTAATTTCTCAATCTTGATAACAATAAGTCATTTCAGATTGGATGGAAGGGAAGTTTTTGTGGCTGTTGAATATATATACATATATATTCATTACATTACATATATATATATGGAATCAGAGCCTCACACATGCTAGCCAAACACTCTACCACTGAGCTTCATTCCCAACCTCCCATACCAAGTTACTCTACCTGTTCCTATATGCACCAAGTTCTGGTCATCAGCTCATCCCATCTTAATGGGAAAGAGCCTCAGGGAGTCCGGTCCAGCTGTCAGGCATGGCTGCTGCTCCCCATCGGTGCTCTGATCTGTACATGTGCTTACATGGGTGTCTCCCGCGGCATTGGTCCTTGCTGATGGTCAGTCAGTTCTCTTCCCACTGCTCTGCCTTCAGAGGCTGAGTTTCCCCTGCAGCTCTGCTGATGGGCCAGTGGTACCCACGAGATGTTGAGAGCCTCAGTCCTCAGGACCTTGCCACTCCTGGGACATGGGGGGTTTAAGTTCTTTCCTTTGCTCTTGTCTCCACATCACTGTGATTCATCACAGCAATGACTCGGTCATGTTCATCTTTTCTAAAGAGGAATCTCCAGACGGAACTACTGAGGAGGACTCCCAGGGAGAAGTAATATCTTTCATTAGTCTGGAGTTTCTCCTCCCTAGGGGTCAGGCTTGCATGGCCCTGCTTCTGCCAATCCAAAGTGGGGGGTTGCTTGTTTCATTTCACTTCCATCTGAATATGTGATTCAGCCTCTTATGACAGCTAGAAGGAGAGGGGTTCAATCCTGAGCCAGTACCCATAGCTCCCTGCACATGGCTTATCTTGGTTTGTGAGAAAGGAAGTGGAAGAGGCCTAAGGGTTCCGATTTCAGAACAGCTGCTCACACTCCACACTAAGATCTTGGCCATATTTGGTTACTTCTGGGAGTTTTTCTCTCAGACATTCATTAAAAGTTAACAGTATTTCATGTGCTTCTACCTTTTGGCACCATTGTGATCACTAAAGGTAAGCAAAATTCAAGTTCTTTTTCATGTGGAATTGGGCCATCTGCAAACAATGGGGTGAGTTTAATTAATGAAACCTCCTATCCCAACAGCTATCAGAATTCTTCATAGGTAGAGCTCACAGGGCATGAACATCTTTATTTATTAATTACTTGTAAGGAGAGAGAGAGAGAGAGAGAGAGAGAGAGAATGAGAAAAGGCGAGCATGCCAGAGCGTCTAGCCGCTACAAACAAATTCCAGGTAAATGTGCCACTCTGTGCATCTGGCTTTACATGCGTACTGGGGCATCAAACCTGGGTCATCAGGCTGTGCAAGCAAGTACCTTTAACCACCGAGCAATCTCCTTAGGCCCCCCACAGAGCATTTTAAAGGAGGATGTCCTGATTCCAAAAGTCACATTGCCCATTTGTACTTTCATAATGAAAAGGACATTATTACTTAGACAACGAACCTGGCACATGTCTAAGAGTGATGGCAAAATTTGGTTTCTTTTCTCTTGGTGGGATCTGTTGTTACTCTGCTACCTAAGCTTTCATTCTGGGCAATTTCAATTTGTCTCTTCACTCCTCTGAGCAAGGGGACACTCATTACAGCCCCAACACTAAGAAATGGTATTTATGATAAAGGTGCATTGTAATCATGCAAGTGACCTCAGTTCTCAAATGTCAAACCAGGGTATCAATATTCAGCCTCTAAAGCTAAGGTCCCAAGGGCACAACTTGAGTTGGCTGTTTTATTTATTTTTATTTTTTTAAACTTAAAAAAATACTTTATTCATTTATTTGAGAGAGAAAGAAAGAGAGAGAGAGAGAGAGAGGGAGAGAGAGAGAGAGAGAGAGAGAGAGAGAGAGAGGGAGGGAGGGAGGGAGAGAGAATGGGCACATGAGGGCCACCAGCTATTGCAAACAGTCTCCAGATGCATGTGCCCCCTTGTGCATCTGGCTTATGTGGGTCCTGGAGAGTCGAACTGGGATCTTTTGGCTTTGCAGGCGAATGCCTTAACCACTAAGCCATCTCTCCAGCCCCTGAGTTGGCTGTTTTAAATCTGTGTGTGTATGTATGTGAGTGATGTGTGTGTGTGTGTGTGTGTGTGTGTGTGTGTGTGTGTGTGGGTGCACGCATGCTGTGTCATGCATGTGGAGGTCCGAGGACAATCTCAGATGCCATGGTCTTCCCCGTCCAAATTGTTTGAGGCATGTCTCTCTTGTCCACCATGGTGCAGGCCAGGCTATCTGGCTCATGAGCTCTTCTAGGTATTCTCCTGCCTCTGCCTTTCATCATAGGAGGGCTGGGACTGCAGATGTGCACGACTTTGTCTGGCTTCACATAGGGTCAAGGGACTGAACTAGTCATGACAATTATGCAGCCAGCACTTCTACCCACTGAGCCATCTCGCCAAAGCCTCTGTTATTTGCAGCAGTGGCCTTTGTCATTCAGGTGCTAACCCCATGCTAATATAGAACATTTTTAAATGAGTTGGACCAACTTTCTTCATACCATTAATGTTTTTTTTTTAATGTTTTCAATTTACAAGCAGAGAAAAAGACAGACAGACACATGCACACCCAGACACACACACACACACACACACACACACACACACCTGACTGGGTATGCCAGGGCATCTTGCCAATGCAAACAAATTCTAGATGCATGTGTCACTCTCTGTGCATCTGCCTTTATGTAGGTACTGGAGAATCAAACCTGGGCCATCAGCTTTTGCATGCAAGCACCTTTAACCACTGAGCAATCTCTCCAGATCCTACAGGTGGTTATTTGAAACCAAAGTGTAGTAAATAAAAAACTCATTGAGTATAATCGTATTCTTCAGGCGAGGGAACTGAGTGTCACATTGTCACATATTTAAAGTCAAATCAAATTCATCTACCCATCTACCTATGTATCCATACATTTAATAAATATCTACTGGGGCAGGTAACTCCCAGCCTGTCAGGGCCTCTAAGTCTAGTCAAGGAGGCCATGAAACAAGATGATTCAATGTAGCTTAATCAATGCTATTCCAGACATTTAGCCAAAGATGCTGTGGAGTCCCATAGCAGAGGCATCAGTCCCAAGCTGGGAAGCACCAAGGAAAGACTTACACAGGAAGGGACTTTTGTGTTGAGCTGCAAAGGCTACACTCTTGGGCCACCATGAGAGTAGAAAGTCAAATAACCCATGAAGCATCTGTTCTCTACAGTCAGGAGCATCTTGCTTTAATTCTGTCTCTGCCTGTCGATGGCTCTGTGAGTGTGTGCAAATTGTGACACCTCTGAGCCATGTCTATTTCATCTGTAAAGTGGATGACTGTAGAGATGGGGCATTAAATGAGTGCATTTAACAAAGCACTGGGCACAGTAAAGGGCAGGAGTTAAGCGGAGTCAGTTGTATATATTGTTCTAATTATCACTGAAGCCTCAGATCTTGGCATGTCAGAACATATATAGGTAACTCAGGTGAAGAGATACTCGGGAGTCATGCTAAGATGGAGGACAGAGAGTACAGGTTCCTAGGAGCTAAGAAAGTTGGAATAGACTCATTTTACATCTATGGACCATATATCCACAATGTAGACTTTCGTGTATACACACTCTCTCCCACTCCTGCCTGCATTGTATGTCTATATATAATGAGAGGAACAGCATCCTGTATTTAAATGAAAGCATCAGACAGTCTCCAAAGGCTCCAGGAGCACCAGACTCATTGAACTTGCTCAGTGGACAATGGGAATTTATTGCAATAGCCAGTGTCCTGTTTGCAGCCTCTTTAAATGTTAATGATCAATAATGTCATTGTGATGGGGAAAGTTCCTGGCTACTTGTGGGTTTAATTTAATTTACAAAACCATCTGGAGTGATGCACTGTTGTTTTAATGTGGTTTTTCCAGTTAAATTTGGAGGGGATTCTTTTTAAATATTTATTTATTTATTTGGGAGAGAGAGAGAGAGAGAGAGAGAGAGAACAACACATGCCAGAGTCTCCTGCCAATGAACTTCAGGCACATGCACTACTCTGTGAGCCTGGCTTTATGTGGGTACTGGAGAATCAAACCAGGGCCATCAGGACTTACAAACAAGGGCCTTAAACCACTGTGCCATCTCCAGCTCCTTGGATAGTTTCTAGTCACCATAATATCAAGTCTACCATTAATGAATCACCCAAGATCCAGAAAGGAAGATTAGCAGTCTGGAGTTGAGCAGGCACAAAGCTGAGGGTAGATTCCATTATCTTTAGTTCCCTCAGCTCTCCAGGGCAGGGAAGAGCATGACTTGGCTAGCATGGACAGATGTCTCTTAAGAGCTGAGCCTCATTCAGCTGGACAAGTCGGTAGATCAATGGCTGCTTACTATTCTTAGAGGAAAGCCCGCGTTTGTGTCTGTCTCTATGAGTGTAGTGGCTTGAGTGAAATGTCCCCCATATAGGTTAGGTGTTTTAAATACTTGGTCCCTGGCAGATGGCAAGTTGGGAGAGTTCTGGGCCATTTGAGAGGTGAGAGTATTGCTAAAGGAGGTGTGGCATTGTGGGGGCAGCCCTGATGTTAGTCCAGCCCACTGGGTGTTCAAAGCCAGCTCACTTGGACTGTTTCCTTCCTCATGCTATGGATATGTGATGGCCTATGGCCTGTTTATATCATGCATTCCCCTCTTGGTGAAACCTCCCCTCAACACTGTAAGCCAAGATAAACTCTTTCCCCCATAAGCTACTTGTGCTCAGGTGTGCTGACCCAGCCATGAGAAGAAAAGTGTAGCCATGAGACTTTCACTTACTTGGTTCTTGCCTAATTCACACCCTGCCACTCTCCCTCTGGCTCATTATGACCCAGCCCTAACGGCTTACTTGCTATTTCTGAAATGTGCCATAGACTTCCTGGTCACCTTGTCCAAAATAGGATCTTTCTTCCCCCACTCAGTGCCCTCCTGTTTGCTTACTCTTTTTTTTTTTTTGGAGAGAGACACAGAGAGAGACAGAGATAGAGGGAGAGGAAGACAGAGATGGGTGCATCAGCAGCCTCTCAGCTGCTGTGAATGAACTCCAGATGTGTGTGCCCCCTTATGGGCAAGTGCAGCATTGCATCCTTGCATCACTTTGCACCTGGCTAAACGTGGGACCTAGAGATTGGAACTGGCGTTCTTAGGCTTAGCAGGCAGGCGCCTTAACTGCTAAGCCATCTCTCCAGCCCTGCTTACTCTATCTTTTATCACTTAGCAACTACCAGAGTTTGTGATCATCTGTTATCTGTTGCCATATTAGAAGGCAAGCATCTGAAGAGCAAGTAGTCAATTTGATTCCACTGTACTGAAGACCTAGAATGGTGTCCAGGACATGGAAGCCTCTCAACAAATGCTTGTTGGATAAATTAATTCACAAGAGAATCCATTGGCTCATTTCCCTGATCTCCACAGATCTCATGGAACTCACATTTTCTCCCCTCCTGAGGTGGATGGTTATGAAAGATGGTGACAACAACATCTACTGTTCTGATTGTTCTAGAACAAGATTGAACCTCAACCCTATCAAGAATTGGACGAGAGCAAATCACCCTCTAAGTGTTTTGTTAGTGCTGCTCTCGCCTTGGGTTAGAGAAGCTTCTCTTCTCAGATGGTGGTGACCACTGGGGAGACTCAGAACTCACCGAAATGCTGAGAAGAAGTGACAGTGGAGTGTTCAGCGCTAAATGGTTCCTCTCCATCACCTCTTCTGGGGCTCAAGGACCACTGTGGAAGAGGTAGTGGAAGGAATGTAAGAGGCAAAGTATGGGGAGGAGTGTGTTGGAATACTGTCTTCCTGATGCAGAGGTGTGTGTGTGTGTGTGTGTGTGTCACACTCATAACCTCACAGTTGCTGTTGTTACCTGTACAATATTGCACAATGTTGGCCTCATCAACATGCTTACATGGATGATGGAAGAAAAAAAAGAAATCAAAATAGAAGAGGGGGCTGGAGAGATGGCTTAGCAGTGAAGGTGCTTGCCTGTGATGCCTAAGGACCCAGGTTCAATTCTCCAAGTCCCACATAAGCTAGATGGACAAGGTGGAACATGTGTCTAGAGCATGTTTGCAGTGGCTGGAGGTCCTGGAGCACCTATTTTCTCTCCCTCCCTCCCTCTGTCTCTAATAAACAAATAAAAATAAAAATAATTTTTTTCAGAAAAAAAAACGAAAAGAGGGTCTAGTTGCAAAGAAAGTGTTGTTCACTATGAGGGTTAGGAAGAGGAGATAAAGGAGGGTGATTGGAGGGGATTATGATCAGGGCATCTAGTATATATGTATGGAGGTTGTGTCAAAAAATTAAAAGAAGTGAGAACTGGATTAGTTCTTAGTGACCTATTTTGTTAATAGAATATGGCAGAAATGACTCTGCAAAATCTCCAGGCTGGGCACAAGAGATCTTTAGCACAAACCCTCATTCCTGGGAAGGCTCCTTCTTAAAAAGCAGCTTTCATGAAAGAGCCTAGATCACCCAAGCCCAGCACAGGCACATGGAGGGATGGAGACCATGTAGCAGCAAAGAAAAACCAGCCATCTCATATCCCTGCCCAGCCGCTGATGAGATACAGCTGAGCAAATGATTCCAGCCTAAGAGCTCTCTGGCTGAGCCCTGCTTCACTTGCTCACCTATGAAGCGGGGAGGAAATATTATGTTTTCCTACAGCACTACATTTTACATACCAAAATTTTACGAATATTTCTCTTCAGTGTCCCATCTCCAGAACACTGCCTTGTAAACCTTCTGCACAGGTCTGTGGACAAGAACTCTTTTCTTGGTCCTGCCCTCCTCTCTGCCTTCAAGGGTCATCCCTGTCCTTTCTCATAATCACAGTGGCTCTCTGCTGTGTGTTTGATCTTCCCTACTGCCTTCCAACCACCTGAAACCTAGCTGCCAAACTTGCCAAAGTTGGTCTCTGAAACTCTTGTTAATTTCTGCCTGTTCATGTGACTCATGAGCATGGTTTATATCAATCCAGCAGCTGCCAACCGTCTCCTGAGCTATCAATGCCTGCCTGTCTCCCCTGGTCCCGTCTGGGTGCCTTTGTTTGGGAGATGAAGTTGTCATGCTTTGTGATGCATCTTGGAAGACAGAATGGTGTCCTAGATCAAGAAGTGGGTCAGTGTCTGGGTGTTTGGAGATTGTCCTGAAGACCGTATGAAGGCGTTTCTGGAGATGGAGGAGGTGAAGGGAGTTGGAGGAGACTGCTTAAGTCAGAGAGATGATCTCCGAGACCAGCAGAGGGGAATGGGGTTTGGGAATCTTCAATGGATGTCAGACAGCAGGTTCCATCATAACTCTGCTTTGGAGACCAACACCGAGGGTCTTTGTGGAATATCCAGAGAAGGTGGTATCAGAATTAATCTGACCCACAGAATTTTCTTCATTGGTATATTCAGGAGGAAAGGTATTCTTTTTTTTTTTTTTTTAAAAAAAACATTTATTAATTTGCATGTGCACACACACACACGTGTGTGTGTGTGTGTGTGTGTGTGTGTGTGTGTGTAGGGGGCATGCCAGGGCTTTGTGCCACTGCAGATGAGTACCAGACACTCGAGCCACTTTTTGGGTCCAGCTTAAGTGGGTGACTCAGGAATGGAATGTAGACTGGCAAGCCTTTCCAGTGCCTTTAATCTCTGTGCCATGTTCCCAGCCCCAGAAAGGGATGCTTTTTTCTGTCATAATTTCAGCACCTATTATCCTGAAGCACAGCGAGGACTCTAAGAAAGATGGAGACACGTCTAGGGCCACGTGGTGGTGACCAGTGTTTGTAAACAGCTAAGGTAGCACAGAAGAAGGGGATAGGTCTGAGTCCTCCTTTGAGTATTCAGGCGAGTCTTGGGGCCTGTGAGATGACAAAGGAGAGTGCCCTGCACGGACTGGGGCAGGGCGGCCTGAGGCACATTTCGCATGATTTAGGCAAAGCCCAAATCATTCAAGATTCAAAACTTACTGAGCACTTACAATATCTCAGACACTGCTCTGAGTGATTTTCACATATTGATTCCTTTCATCTTTGCAACAATCCTATGACACAGGCACAATTTTAGATTTAAAAAAAAAAACAAAACAAAGAAACAGGCATATAGAAACAAAGACGATACAGCCAGAAGAGGAACCCAGGCATGCCTGGCCTCAGAGATGGATCTGTACCAAGTAGCAGCTAAAATGTGAGGTTTCTTACCTCCAAAAGTCAGAGAGCAAATTCATGACAGTTACGCCTGTTTCTCAGCCATTAAATATTTAATATTGGACTGGAGATATGGCTCTGAGATTAAAGGCGCTTGCTTGCAAAACCTGACAACCCAGATTTGTTCCCCAGTATCCATGTAAAGCCAGAAGCACAAGGGGGTGCATGCATCTGGGGTTCGTTTGCAGTGGCAGGAGGCCTTGGCATGCCCATTCTCTCATAAATAAATAAATATAAAAAAATTAATATTATATACACACATATCCAGGTAACATAAAACTTTATAAAATAATAAAATAATTCTGACAACAGATTAAGGTTAGGAGCAGATGCCTTCTCTTATTAATAGAGTGTAGCAACATGCAGTGTCTTGCCTGCCACCCTGATCATATGCAGTCACCGGCTGTGGGCCTGAACCATTTCTGACAGATAACATCTGTGATGTGTTATGAAGCCGCATTTATTTGGTACTCCTTGCAAGCTGGCAGTTTATAAGCAGAGCATTGTTGCTCTCAGCGGCGAGAGAAAAGCAACCTTAAAATGATTCGCCTAAGATGACCCAGGGTTGTCTCACTCCAGAGCTCAAGAATCTAATCATCCTTCTTTTTGTCCACATCGTGCTGAAAGGCATTTAAAAAAATATATTTGTTTTCTTTTGTTTGTTTGCTTTTAGCAGAAACTACATTCCTACATGCAAAGGCTCTTTCATTCAGGAAGTTAGGGTAAATATGATAATAAATTGCAACCACGACAGGGAATGAGGTGCCCTGCCCTTGTAGCAGTCAGTTTTCTCTGGGCAGTGTTTATTAACTGGGAAGGAGCCGTCACGAGTGCTGATGGAGTCTGTTGCTGAAAATCTGTCTTTCTAAATCCTCTCCGATGGGTCTTAGTTTCAGTAAATTTCAGCCTGATGGTCACCAAAAGCAGCTTTGAAATCAGCCAAGATTTTAGCATTTCCTTTTTGCCCATGGAATGAAAGTCCTTGTTAGAGAACCAAGCATTGTTATGATGTTAATTAAAAGTACTGGGAGAGAGAGACTGGATGAAGAGGGTTGGCTGAGGATCTAGTGAGAGATGTGGTGTCTGTAGATCTCTGTAGACTGGACAAGCGAGCCCTGCCCTGTGTGGTCCCTCGTACCTCCCCACTGTGGGCATTCCTGTGGCAGTCTACTAGGCTTCTTAAATTCTTTCTTCTTAAATTATTATGTTTTATTTATTTTCAAACAAGAACATGCACATGCAAGAGAGAGAAATAAAGATAGAAAAGACAGATAGATGATGGATAGATAGATAGATAGATAGATAGATGATGAGAATGGGTGCATCAGGGCCTCTTGTCATAGCAAATGAACTCCAAATGCATGTGCCATTTTGTGTATCTGGCTTTACATGAGTACTGGGGTATCAAACCTGGGCCTAGACAGATTTTGCAAGTAAGCAAGGGCCTTTAACCCACAGGACCATCATCCCAGCCCACAGAACATTTTCTTAACGTCCCACCCTGGTCTCAGTACAGAGTGGCCATCCAATGTTTGGCTAAGAGCAGAGTTCAGAATAGAGGCTTTAGATCCAGAAGGATGTGAGTTTGGAGCTCTATTTGGCATGAGGTGACTTTCTCCCCTTTTCTGGCCCTGTGGTTCCTTTACCAGGGGACAGTGAAAACATGGCCAGGCTGACAGGAGCATGCAGCTTGTATGTGAAGAAGGGGAACAGACTCTGCCAACAGGTAACCAGAAAACTTGCTCCACCTTCCCTCTTGCTGAGCCTCCCTCTCAAGCTTCAGTTCATTTCTCTGAGTCTTCCATGCTAAACTTTCCTCCATCTATCATGAGCCCTTCTGGCTGCTGACAGCTCAGTGCTGCCAGATGTTACCAGCAACTACTCCAGGCTGACTTTGTACCCTTATTTTCTACCTTCAACACATCAGGCACACAAATTCCTTCCCTGATCACAGCATTGCCTGGAGGCTCATATCCCCCATTATTGGACTACTCCCATAGCATCTTACAAAAAAAAATATATATATATATATATGTGGAAAGAGAGAGAGCGAGCGAGCGCCAGGCATGGTGGTGCACACATTTAATCCAAGCACTTGGGAGGCAGATGTAGGAGAATCTCTGTAAGTATGAAGCTGGCCTGTAACTATAGAGTGAGTTCCAGGTCATTTTGGCCTAGAGTGAGACCCTACCTCAAGCTGCCCCTTCCCACGAAACAACACAAAAATTCTTTTTTACTTATCTATATCAGAGGAGAGAGAGAGATAGTATGGACACATCAGGGCCTCTTGCCACTACAAAGTCCAGATGAATGTGCCACTTTGGGTGCATCTGGCTTTACGTGGATTCTGGGGACTTGAATCTGGGCTATCAGGCTTTGCAAACAAGCACCTTTAACTACTGAGCCATCTCCCTAGCAATCTCCCATAGCCTCTTTGCCAGATCCCTTTCCTGGATAAACTAGCAAACCTTGCTACTAGAATAGTCTTGTCTAAATAAGGCTATCTGTAATCACGACATACCGCTTAATTGATCACAACTGGGTAGAAAGTTCCGTTTTGGGTAAGAATTGTGCAAATGGATATGGAAAAGGTTATAGTTCTGGAACTAAAATGTTAAAGGGTATTGGCATGTGGGAGAAGTCTGGGGATGAGGCTAGAGTCACACAGACAAATACTGATCTTGCTGGGGTGTGGTGGCGCACGCCTTTAATCCCATCACTTGGGAGGCAGAGGTAGATGGATCACCATGAGTTCAAGACCACCCTGAGACTACATAATGAATTCCAGGTTAGCCTGGGCTAGAATGAGACCATACCTCAAAAAAAAAAAAAAAAAAAAAAAAAAAAAAAAAGAAAGAAACACACACACACAAAAAAGAAAAATATTGATTTGCCTAGAAATTGGAGGAATGCATTTTATTTATTTTTTATTTTTTGGTTTTTGGAGGTAGGGTGTTGCTCTAGCCCAGGCTAGCTGGAATGCACTCTGTAGTCTCAGGCTGGCCTCTAACTCACAGCAACCCTCCTACCTCTGCCATCCAAGTGCTGGGACCAAAGGCCATCACACCCGACGAGGAATGTATTTTAAAACATGCATAAGATAGTATTTTACATCTTAGCAAGACCCAGTGCATTCAAAGCATCATATAACTAGTTTATTGTCCGTTCCTGATGGCCCTGAAAACTAATATGGCCCTGTAGGAAAATACTTTTCCAATGTATTTTCAAGAGCCACAGCAGAAAATTTGACCTTTAATCTAGTAGCCTCACCCTCAGAGATTCAGTGTAAGGAAACAGCCAAAAAGAAGAAAAGGAGACCTTTTGTAGAGCAAAAGACACGTGAAGGTTCATCTTCACTGTCTACTTGATGGGCTTTAGAATCACCATGGTGACATAGCTCTGGGTGTTTCTCTGAGGGTATTTCCAGAAACATTGAACTGTAGAGGAAGCTCCCCCCTGAGCATTTGTCTGGAGGTCCTAGCAGGGGAGCACAGTGACTCCTGAGGGAAGGCTGGCTCTCCTCTCCTGGGCGAAGGCCGTCCTCTTCCACCAAGCGCTCAGCTTCAGGAAGGGTGCCCATGGAGCGCCCAGCCAGCCAGACCCCCTGAGTCGACGCGGGCAATCAATGCAGTGACAAATGCCCCAGCCAGATGCCCTCACATACGAAGCTCCGCCCTGAATATGGACTGTACCATTTCTTGGGCCGGGGTCCTGAGCTGGACGAATAGGAGAAAGGAGTGAACAACAGCATTCAGCTCTCTCAGCTCGTGACTGTGGGCGTAACGTGACCAGATGCCTCCTGCTCCTGCTCCCATACTTTCCCCACCCTGATGGTCTGTATCTGCTTTTCAACCCTGAGCCAAAATAAACACTTTCATCCTTAAGTTGCTTTTGTCAAATGTCGTGTTGTTGCTAAGGAAAACAACTAACATGAGAGTAATTGTTGTGCACGTGTTTGTGTGTGTGTGTGTGTGTGTGTGTGTGTGTGTGTGTGTACAGAAACATCCATGCATGTGTGTATATGGGCGCAGCAGGACCACTTGCCGCTGCAAATGAAAAACAGATGCTTGTGCCTGTTTTTGTATTCAGCTTACCTGGGTGGCTTAAGAATTGAACCCAGGCAAACAGGCTTTGCAAACAAGTACCTTTAACTACTGAGCCACTTTCCCAAGCCCCAATGTAAATATATTTTAAATGTGAACATTTAGCAGCAGAGAAAAATATGAACAATGTCACACCAGACATCTTCTAAAATGAAAATGATTCTAGAAAGCAAAAATAATTTTTCATTTTAATGGTGAATCAAATTACAAAATTATTCACCTACAACTGTAGCATGTAAATATATATCTGCATGTGGCAATGAATTAGAAGACAACAAATGAAAACTACTGACATGTGATATAAGGTTGTACATTATTGTTTTAATTAGCTTCCTTATTTTTAAAAAAAATTTTTTTGTTTTGTTTTGTTTTGTTTTTGTTTTTCAAGGTAGGGTCTTGCTGTAGCCAAGGCTGATCTGGAACTCACTGTGTAGTCTGAGGCTGGCCTTGTTTATATTTGCTTGAGAGAGACAGAAAAAGGAAGGGAGAGAAAGAAAGAGGGAAAGAGAGAGAGAGAGAGAGAATGGCTTGCCAAGGCCTCCTGCCACTGCAAAGGACTCCAGATGCATGTGCCACTTTGTGCATCTGGCATTGGGGAATTGAACCTGGGCCATCAGGCTTTGCAAGCAAGTGCCTTTACTGCTGAGTCACCTCTCCATCCCTAGCTTCCTAATTTCTATATTTCTGCAATAAATTAAGGAAGATGAGAAATACAGCATGCAGAGAACACCTTGACGCTCCTCTTTCTGTTTTGGAGTGGAGACCTTGCTCCTCAGCCCCTCCCCAGTCACCCATCTTTCCGTTGGCTCCAGGCTCCTTCCCTTCACCTTAAGCATAGCCTCCTTCATCCCAGGCCTCACTCTTCCCACATAACCTTTCACAAACCCATCTGCAAGTCCACACACTTTATCACACCTTTGTGCTTCCTTTGCGTTCCCTATGTCTGAAATATCTTTATTCTTCCCTTTGAGCTTCTCCAGGAAACTTTTTCACACCATTTTTGCTGAGTTAATCCCTCCTTACTGCTTGATGAAAGGCTGGATTCAGCTCTGTGTCACCCTCTAGCAAGCAGGGGTGGCTCTTGTTTATTGTTACATTGTCCACAGATTTAGCTCATTCTTAGTCCTTCCTTCAGTCTTGCTCCAATGCTAATATCTACCAAAATGGGGTGTGCTGTGTTAAGGGAAACAGACAGTAAGAAAGTCAACCAGAGAAACAATGTTCCCTATCAAACAGGGCACTGAGGTGGAAAGTGGCTGCTGAGGGAGGGGAGAGAATGGCAGCACCGTGTTCAGATAGGGCAGACAGGAGGCCCTCTGAAGAGACTGGCACTCTGAGGCTGGAACTTTGAGGAGCTTACAACCAGAGGTGATCGGAACTAAGGTGCTGGTGATTTTGCTGTGGAGTATGGAGGGTTTAAAGGAGGAAGGCAGTCAGTCAGCTGGAGGTTGGGAGCAGATGGAGTTGGGAGATGGGCTGGAGAGATGGCTTGGCTGTTAAGGAGCCTGCCTGCCAAGCCTAAGAACCCAGTTCCAATCTCCAGGTCCCACGTTTAGCCAGATGCAAAAAGTGACGCAAGGGCGCAATGCCGCACTTGCCCACAAGGGGGTGCACGTGACTGGAGTTCGTTCACAGCAGCTGAGAGGCTGCTGGTGCGCCCATTCTCTCTCTCTCTGTCAAATTAAAAAAAAAAAGAGTCAAGTCATGAAGCAGATTTTGGGCTAAGCTTAATGGTTGGGTTCAAAGTGCTGGAGGGCAGGGTGCTGGTGCCTCACCAAGAAGTTGCCCTTGTCCCCAGCCTCTGGGTCATTGGCTACTGGGAGCTCATATGGAGAGCTCATTTCAGAGATTGCTCCCAGCCTTGGGGGCACTCTGCCCAGAGATGCGTAAGAAGTTATTTCTCCCTTTGGGTGCAGCTTGTATCTAATGAGTGCCTGAGAGTGATCTACAAATAATCACTTTCCACCACCTTACTATTGGGCAGCTGTGATCTGCTCACCTGCCATAGCTCCTCCTGAAATCGGGCAGAGATAACACGTCTCTGAAGACTTATGTTCGCTTCTTCTCTCGCCCCATGCTTCTGTCCCTTCAGTGCAGGTTTCTCCAGATATCACAGTGTTAATTAATGGCCACTACCAGAGCCTTGTCTCAGGCTTTGATTCTACATGATGGCTATGATACTGTGAGCTTCTTGGGGATAAACATTGTACCTGGCATGTTTATCCTAACATGGAAGATTTCATCAGGGACATTCCCTAACATGATTCCTTTTTTTTTTTTTTTTTAATGTTGTTTTTAGCTACACAACGTGCCAGCTAGGCAAGAGGTGTCCACTAGTGCCAGAGTGGCATGTCTTTTACAGGGGTAACTAATAGCTCTTAGAATGGATTCTGTTCCATGGGAGGGAATTCGTGCCTGACACTGAAAACCTAGTCAAAAACCTATGGTTTGGAAGGTTATGTGCCCTAGGAGGGAAGCTAGTACTAATTGTTTGACTACATAGCTTATTATGCCCACCAAATTGCCCTCTAAATACTTAAGCATATGCATATGCCCACATAAAAGTGCTGCTCTTGCTTTTGGTTAGAGAAGTTTCTCTTTTCAGATGGTAGTGGCTGCTGGAGAAATTCAAAACTCATCAAAATGCTGAGGAAGAAGTGATTGTTGAGTGTTCGGAAGTAAACGTGACCTATCACACTCCAAAGGCTCACAGACTATAGTGGAGGAGGTAGCAGAAAGCAGGTAAGAGCCAAAGGATGGGGAGGAGTGCTTTGGAATGCTGTCTTCCAGACACAAAGAGACCAGTGCATTCAAAACATCAAGAGCGGCTGTCAATGGCTACACAAGGTCTCCATAACATTGGGCCCATCAGCATGTTGGCATGGATGATGGAGAACAACAACAAAAAAAGACATTCAAATAGAAGAGGGAACAGTAGGAAAGGAGAGGGGGTTCAGTGAGGGAGGATGGGGGAAGGGAACAAGGGAGGGTGGCAGGAAGAGATTATGTAAACTTTAAATAGGTTTTTATTTTTAATTAAAAAATTTTGTGTGTGCATTTGTGTGTGTGCTTGTGTGTGTGTGTGTGTGTGTGTGGTGTTTTGCACACACACACACACACACACAAGCAGAGGGGAGAAGGAAGAGGCAGGAAAACCATGATGTGACTGTGGCTTAGAATACATTAACCAAGACAGCCTTATTAAGTAAAAGTTTTCCTCTGAAATTACACGTATAAAGTTCCCTTTCTATCAAGAAAATGTGGACGTGTCCTTAGGCAGATGACTCTTAGAAAAAGAACAATGCAATGGAAGGAAGGTTGGAAGCATCAAATGGGAGGGAACACATCCCTGATACTGAAAATGTACGACAGGGGTAGTCATGAGCCCTAAGAATGTAATGTCTGCTGGGGTCTAACTAAATGTATATACTATGCTCACCAAACTGCCCAGTAAGCATTTCTATTAATCTCCACACCCATATATTAATGCTACTCTCACTTTTGGCTAGGGAAGCTTCTCTTTTCAGATGGTGGTGACCTTGGAATAACTCAGAAGGCACCATGGTACTGAGAAGTGACAGAGGAGTGCTCAGCACTGAAATATCTCAAACCTACCTTTCAAGGCTCAGGATCCATTGCGGAAGAGGGGGCGGAAAGAATGTAAGAGCCAAAGGAAGAGTAGGACTCCTTACATCGTGCTCCTCCAGACACGAAATGGCCTGGATATCCATGACCTCACAGTGCCTGACACTACCTACATAAGACCATCATAATAGGAGGAAAAGATCATGACATCAAACTGAAAAGAGAGACTGATTGAGAGGGGGAGGGGATATGATGGAGAGTGAAGTTTCAAAGGGGAAAGTGGGGGGAGGGAGGAAAGTACCATGGGATGTTGTCTACAATTAGTTGTCAATAAAAAATAAAAATAAATAAAAAAATAAACAAAACAGGCATTAAAAAAAAAAAAGAAGTTATTAGTGTGGGCTCATCCCTAAACATGACATCTAAACTATGCCTTCTGAAGCTCAGGAAACCTTGAAGAAGAGGGGACAGAAGGAATGCAAGATCAGGAGGATGGGAAGTGGGGCTGAGGAACGCTGTCTTCTGGCCTCACGAACTCACAGCAGATGTAGTTTCCTCACAAGACTGAACCCATCGATATCTCATCATACAGGAAGGAGGGCTCCATGAGACCCCATGTCTCCCAGAATAAGCAGTGGCACCTGATGCTTGCTGGGAGAAGGGAAGTCATGTCCTTTAGTGGTATGGCCAGTGGTGGGTTGACCATTCTCCAGCAAATAGCCTCCCGCCCATGAACACGTGAGTGACCCTCATTTAAGTCAGTGGGTCAACAGTGAATGCAAGCAGCATGGGCATGTAATAGGAAGCGGGTGGTTTGATTCAGGTGTCCCCCATAAACTTAGGTCTTCTGCATGCTAGGTTCCCAGCTGATGGAGATTCAGGAATTAACACCTCCTGGAAGCAGTGTATTGTTGGGGGTGAGCTTATGGGTATTGTAGTCAGCTTCATCTTGCCAGTGTTCGGCACACTCTCCTGTTGCTGTTGTCCACCTGATATAGGCCGGGGGTGATGTCCACCCTCTGCTCATGCCATCGCTTTCCCCTGACATCATGGAGCTTCTCCTCAAGTCTGTCAGCCAAAAATAAAACTTTTTTTTTTTTTTTTTTTTTTTTTTTTTTTTTTTTTGCCCATTTGCTGCTCTTGGTCAGGTGTTTTCTGTCAGCAACGCGAACCTGACTGCAACAACGAGTAACTTGGAAGAGTAGATCAGAAGATGTGAAAATAAAAAACAAAAAGAAAAATGAAGAAATAACCAATAGCTGTGGTCCACCCAGAGGAGCCAGATTAGAAACTGTGAAAGAGATTCAGCCTCCTTCACAAAGCTCCCATGTGGCTCCAATAATGGATAAAAATTTGAGACCCACTGGTCCAGGGAGAGATGGAGCATCCTTACATAACTATCCTCACAACTGTCCCTATCCTCAGGGGTGACAGTTAAGGGACGGTGGCCTAGACCTTGAAAACTAGCCCCAAATTTTTCCACAAAGGGTGGGTGGACCACTTTCAGGATGCATTTTAAAATATATTTTATTTATTTATTTGAGAGAGAGAAAGAGGCAGAAAGAGACACAGAGAGAGACAGAGAGAGAGGAGAGAATGGTGCACCAGGGCCTGCAGCCACTGCAAATGAACTCCAGATGCATGCACCACCTTGTGAACCTGGAGAATCGAACCAGGATCCTTTGGCTTTGCAGGCAAATGCCTTAACCATTAAGCCATCTCTTGAGCCTTCAGGATGCATTTTTGGTTGACATAAGTTGAGGGGAGGCAGCTACTGGGCAGAGTTGGGGCTGCTGTTAAGGAGGGTCCCCACAGCACGGTTACCTGTTTCATAAGATTAGATGTGCTGAACTGGAAATGCTTGTTTACTCTCGAGGTAGTTCTGTGCTAAAACCAATATAGGACAGAGCTTCCATTAGCCAATTTATTATGCATGTACCAAGTATGTTATGTGAGTTAATAAACACTGAGTGTTGCTTATTAAGGACTATGATATGTTTGCATTATATGGATGAGAAAACTGAGGCCCAGTGATTAAATCACATGTCCAAAGTAGCCTGCATAGCAAGCTGGGCAGGCATGTTCCTGGCCATCATGACACCTTGCCACCCTACAGTGTATGTTTTTGTTTTCCTGGAGTTTCTCCAGGCAGAAAAGGTATCGTGATTTCTATGTACATACTCTGAGTCTTCCTTCATTTCTCACCATTGGCTACTTGGTAAGAGGATCACTTCCTCATGCAGAGATAGCTCTTCTGCACCAGGTGATAATTAGATATTGGTCATTTATTTTTTGTGCCAGGTGGCCAGGCGAGAGCTACCGAGAGGAATCCCCAAAGAGGGTGGTGATTGAAGCTTTTGACACTGACAAGTTTGGCAGTGAGCAGCATGGCTTATCACAGTTGAGGTGACGCTTGACCAGCCCGACTGCTCATGACAACTCTGTCTTAACTGGGCATCTGTTAGAACGATGTCGCAGCAGGCAAACACAGTGGGAGAATGTCTGCTCAGAGCACGTGAATGGCTGGCCCCTCAGACATCCTCTAGAAAGGCCCAGGGTTCCCGGGGTCCCCTTTGTTCGCTGGCCTTACTTGTGCTTTGTGCAGATGGATGAAATGAGGAAGGACTCTGAAGAGGTCATTCGCTGTCTCTCCAGGACCCTAGCCATTGTCACTGCCCGAAGGAGACGGTGTCAGCTCGTTGTCTCTGCTGCTGGGCATCTCTTGTCTTTCTCCTCTGAACACGCAGGCTCAGAGGCTTGAGATCTGGAGGACTGCAATAGCACCCATGCTACCCAAGAGGCCTGTAAGCCAGCCGATGAGGTCATTGTATGAAGCCACATACCTGGTGAGTGGGGACTGAACAGACATGCTTCCAGCCACATTACTGTGTGACTGCCTGAGGAGTTCTATTTTCTTTGAACAGTTTGTCCAATAAAAAAAAATGAGCCCATGTATGGCATGTCTATAAAATGGGCACAAGGCCCAACTCTAGGTAGAATGGTGTAGCAGTTCAAATGCGAACGGTCTCCCATAGCCTCACATGTTGTGAGTAAGCCTCACACTCAAGCCCTAGCTGGCGGCACTTTTGTCTTTGGTGTCACTCCACATCCCACTAATGTCACTGAAGGCCACATTCTCCTTTCACTTGCAATAAAATGTGATGTTTCTTCTCAACTCAGGACCTTTGAACACACTTTGACATGTTCTTGCTATCAGAAATGCCCTCCTCTGCCCCGGCTGACTTTCCCCAGTCTTTCATTCTTTGAGCAAACATGAGTGCCTCAGAGAAACGTAGTGATTTCCTTGCTTAGTTCAGATCTACTGTGAGGCACTCTCATAATTTCACGTTTATCTCCATCACAGCTCTTCCAGGGGTGGCATTTTTATGTTGCTTTGAGAAATGTCTATTTGCCCTGGGGTAGCTAATATCGTGTCACTTTCATTCCCTCCTACGTTCACAATGATTGGCAAAATTCACTTTGTAATTTCTCAGTGAAAGCTTGTTGGATGTGTACATGAGGATATGTTTTGGTATTTGGTAACCATTGACCACATGTTAAAATTTAAATTGCTTATTGTGGTAGTTTGAATAGATGGCCCCCGATATATTCAGTGTTTTATTAGTTTGTAGTTTGCATCTGCAGCCACCTGGCTGGAGGCAATGTCTCCGGGTGGATCTTAAGGTGTGGTGGTGGGTTTAGGATTTCAATCTAAAGATATGCAAAGTGTGCCTAGCTGGAGTTCCTGAGGTGTGCTGTGCTGTGTGGCTTTTGGCTTTTGCTCTGTGTTTGGGCCCTGTGAAAGCAGGCCAGTTTCTTCTGCCTGAACTTGGAACTTCCCCTGGATCTGTAACCTTCAATAAATATCCCTTCCTCCATAACTGTACCTGGTCTGGAAGTTCATCTCAGCAAAGCTGAAGCTGTCTGGTACACTTATTAAAAAATTAGCAATTTAATTCCATCACACTTGTCTATGTTTTGAATGCTAATCAGCCATATGCAACCATCATGTTGGACAGTAGAAAATAGAACATTTCGGTCATCACAAAGTCCTCTTGGGTAGTCTTGGCCTTTATAGAGTCCAGATACTTAGGACTGGTATGTGAAGCCTTCAAGGACCTGGATCTTAGCCAACCTCCCGGCTCATGTCTTTCCTCACAGTGATGCATCCACAGGGCTGTGTCCATCTCCTGTAAACCCTCTTCTTGTCAGGGTGTGCCTTCTGATCCCATCTCTTTCTGCATAAATGGTCATTTTATCTGGCACATATCCATGGAGCCACTCAGCATAAACATTTCCACTTGAGGAAACATACTGAGGTGCCAGCCAGAGCTGGCCAGGGCTTCCTTTAGCCTCTCTGCTGCCCCTTTATCTTTCCTTTATCCCTTTCTAGAAAGCATTGTGACCCTTTGTCCCTTGTTTGCTCTATCACTGCATGAACCACTTGAGGGGGAGGTTTAGGCCTTGTTCTCAGAATTTCCAGAACATTCAGAGAGCTAATGATGTGGTAGAGATCAGCTGATGTTTGTTCAACAAGTAATGAGGAAATGAAAGAAAATCATGGAAAATATTAGTTCCTTATACACTACTATGAGGGGAAAAGAAATAGTATTACTGAAGTAGAAATAACGAAGGTCCTCCCAGGCCTCTTGCCCACTTCCCTCCCTCCCACTTGGTTTTCATGTCCATGAGACTAGTGCCCTGAGTCAGAATCACCCAGGGAGCTTGGCATAACAAGTAAAGGGCGTTTCCAAAGTTCCATGGTCCAGTTAGATGGAAAGATGTCTGGCACCATCGATCTTCCCAAATAAGCTACATCCCAAGATGAACTAGGGGGTCACTAGGGAGTCTGAAAGAGGTAAGAGCTGTGGATTTGACTCTGGTTAGCCAGAGACGTCCTTAAAGGACGTCAGGCTGCTATAGTCACGGTTGGTCCGATGCCCGTAGAAGCTCCATCTCCTTTACAAGTAGAGTTAAAGATTTTGTCATGCAGGACAGCAAATTCTAGGTCTCCCTGCTCCACTCTCCTATGGCAACTGAGCCCATAAACTTTCCTTGCAGTGACTAGGAGAGTCACCTGGTCTCCTTTAAAGCAGACTGGAAGAAGGGAGGTGAAGACGTGTGACTGGTCCAAGAAGAGACGCAGGATGACAAAGGTGATGCAGGAAGCATCCTGTAGCCACAGATGACAAAGCAGTAAAGAGAAGAGGGAGGATGAAGAGAGAATGTGGCCCCGTTAAACGAGCTGAATATACCCCAAGGGCAGTGTGTGAGTCTCTGAGATGGGTCATTGAGCAATGTCCCCACGCCATATGTTGGGTTCCCTTTATGTGTTAAAGCTTGTGCTCAGATGTCCCTAAAGTAAAATCCAGCCTGGGGCTGGGTCTTCCCAGCCAGTAGATAAAAAAAAAAAAAAAAAAAAAAATCTCCTAGGCATTTATTTAGATCCATATGTGGTAGGAGAAGAGGGTTTTTCAGAAGAAAGATGGGGGGGAGAGAGAGAGAGAGAGAGAGAGAGAGAGAGAGAGAGATCTGATATGCATAATGGCTCAAGAGAAGGTCAAGGTCTGCATAATTAGTGAGGCTGCAAGCCACAGCAGGAGGGGTTGTTTTGGTAGCTGTGGGGTACAGGCAGAGTCACTGCAGAGCTTTGGTGTGATTCAACATAGGGGAAAGGGTCTTATCCCTGCTTTTCATGTTGGGAACTTGGCTTCTGCAAGGTCTATGGCCTACAATGGCTGGGGTGGAATGAGGCAGGTAACAGAACGTGGGCCTAGCCTGCAAGCCACTGTCATAAGTGAGTTAGTACTGCCACATTGAAATCCGTAAGTGGGTGAGGTCCGGGGATACTTGAGTCACAAATATTTTATCCCACTTGGGTCTAATCATCACCGATGGAGTTGACATTATTATCCTATCTTTCCTGGTGAAAACAGTGAGACACAGGGCCTAACTGATCCGCTCAAGTGACCCTCATTAATAAAGACTCAGCTTCAAAATTGAGCTGACTGGGAGGAGCCATCTTAGTCAAATCTCCAACTCTGCCTCTCAAGTACAATGATAGATTCAACTGCATTACTGGGGAGGCTGAGTTAGTCTCTGTGGCTTTTTTTTTTTTTTTTTGAGAGAGACAGAGAGGAAGAGGCAGAGAGAGAGAGAGAGAATGGGCGTGCCAGCAGCCTCTCAGCTGCTGTGAACAAACTCCAGACACATGCACCTCCTTGTGGGCAAGCACGGCATTGCATGCATTCATCATGTTATGTCTGGCTAAACATGGGACATAGAGAATCGAACGGGCATTCTTAGGTTTGGCAGGCAGTTGCCTTAACCACTAAGCCATCTCTCCAGCCCTGTGTGGTGGTTTTAATCAGATGTCTGCCATAAACTCATGTGTTCTGAATGCTTAGTCCCTAGCTGGTGGCAGTTTGGGAGGTAGAACCTTGCTTGTAGGAGGTGTGTTGTTGGGAGTAGGCTTTGGGGTGCTATAGCCCAGCTCTCCCCCTGTCAGACCTTAGTTCACTCACATACTGCAATTTTCCACCTGCTATAAGAAGATTGTGATGCCTGGCTTCTGCTCTACCATCTTTCCCCTGCCATTATGAAGCTTCCCCTTGAGACTGTGAGCCAAAATAAACTCCTGACAGCTGCTTTTGGTCAGGTGTTTTGTCACAGCAACGAAAGGATAACTACAACATCCTCTGAAAGTGGGAATCAAGGAGAACAGTCTTAGTTTCACAAGGCATTTGGTCTTTTGAAGAAGAACTTTATACTTTAAGATTTCTTTATCCAGATGAATATATATATATATATATATATATATATATATATATAGTCACTTTCTTGGGGAAATAACAAAAGATAAGACACAAGTTAGGGATATCAAGCATGTCTCAAGAGCTGGTCATCACTGAATAAGCCCATGCATCCCCTTGAAGCTGTAGGGGATATTATAATTTCCAGAGCACTTCCTCTTCAAATATCTGGAAGTTTGCAAAAGCTCATGAAGCTGATGCTTATATATCTGTTCTGCAGATGAGGCTCGAGGCTGTTTCCATGACTTGGCTAAGATCACATGGTTAGTATATGAATCTGGCTAGAAATCTGGTTACCTGACTGTGGTTCAGGATTATTTACTCTACCTGCTGCTCCCTGGTGACATGATGGGACACTTATGTGTATTTAATGGAGGTTGACATCATGGCTGAGCAGCTCAAGGTCAGACATGAGGGTGGAAAAGGAAGAGAAGTAGCCATTCAAGTGAAAGGCACCATCAAGGTTTAGCCCCAGTGACAGGATACAGCACCACCTCATTAAGAGCCAGGCATCTGCTGGGTAGAGAGACTGAGTCTATATTCATTTCCTCAGACTGATATGTGGAGAACTAGTTTCACCATGAGAAATCGAGTGCTGTGGTCAGGTAAGATGGTGTGCCTTTAGAGAACATGAATATTAAGAGGTCTGTGATATCTTTAAGCAAAGAAATCAGTTTGACTACGTTTAACCCAAAGTCTCTAAACCTTTATTTCTCCTGTCTATTTTATTTATTTATTTGAAAGGAGAGAGAGAGAGAGAAGAGAGACAGACAGAGAGAATGGGCACGCCAATGCTTCTCACTGTTGCAAACAAACTCCAGGTGTATGTGCCACTTTGTGCATCTGGCTTTACATGGGTACTGGGGAATTGAACTTTGGTTGTTAGGCTTTGCAGGCAAGTGCCTTAACCACTAAGCCATCTCTTCAGCCTTCTGTCTATTTATTTTCTGTTTTTGGTTTTTTGAGGTAGAGTCTCACTCTAGTGCAAGCTGACCTGGAATTCACTATGTAGTCTCAGGGTGGCCTCAAACTCATGGCGATCCTCCTACCTTTGCCTCCCAAGTACTGGGATTAAAGGTATGTGCCACCTCTCCTGGCCTCTGTCTATTTTTTTTTTCAAGGTAGAGTCTCACTCTGGCCCAGGCTGACCTGGAATTAACTGTGTAGTCTCAGGGTGGCCTCGAACTCGTGGCGATCCTTCTACCTTTGCCTCCTGAGGTATGAGCCACCATGCCCGGCAACTTCTGTCTATTTTTGAAGGGCCTCATCTAATTATAAGCTCACGGAAATGTGGTGAACAACTAACTTGATTTGATCACTGCATGAATGGGTTGTTTTGATATCATGTGGGCAGACCCTTAAGAATTTTTTATGGTTATATATTCTATCTATCTATCTATCTATCTATCTATCTATCTATCTATCTATCTATCTATCATCTTACTATCTATATCTATCATCTAACTAGGTATCATTTATCTATCTACTGTCTATTATCTAGCTAGCAATCATATATCTATTATTTGTCTATCTATCTATCTATCTATCTATCTATCTATCCATCCAGCCATCCAGCCATCATCATCATCTAGCTATCTGTCACTCATCTATCTCAGATGTAAAAGGCAATGTATTTCTAAAAAGGACACGATGCAACATAGACACTCAGGGTTGGACTATGTTTGTGTGAGCATACTAAAGTTCCTAAATTAAAGTTGGAATCCCATTCTATGATTAATAAGCCTATCCAGTGCTAGCTATTTCACCAGCAATTCACAACAGAATAAGTGCCAATAAAAGTTGAGTCTGTTGGCTTCCTCATGATGGTGCACGTGGTTTGACAGAACTGATCCACTGAAGGTCTCTGACATGAGCAAGGCTGGCATGTGATGCAGGTCATTTATCATCCTCTTACCTAGGGATGGCAGCAGGTACTTGACAGTGACGATTGATTTCTCCTGAGCGCTTAATGACTCCCCTGATTGGAAGTTACCATTAGAGCAAACAATGAACTCTTTTGAATGCTGACCCAACTGTCACGTTCATGAAGGGCGTCGCTTTTCCATCTCATTCATCATCAGGGCCATTTGATCCTTAGTAATTGGCAAGGAGAGAAAGCATGTAGACGGGAGGAAGTGGCCAGATATTTGACCTTACTGAGTGACTCTACCCTCAAGGATGCTTTTTGCTAGAATATCTGAATTTACATTTCAGAAAAAAAAAATAGGTTACTCGTTATGGACTATTGCAATTCCTTATAATAGTCTGACTTCCTGTTCCCTGGCTTTCCCAAAGATATTTTCACCTTCCCCTGTGCTGATAGGCAGGAAGATACTCTGGTTGGGGGAAGGGCAGAGGTATTTGTTGTGCTGGAACCTCAAGCTCATTTTCACTTATGCTATACGGCCTTGGTAGCAGGACTTGTTTGAAGTTCAAGAGATGGCTGTCTCAAGAGCTTCAGAAACTGACTGCTGTGTTTCGCTGAAGAGAGCCTTCGGTGGAGAGGGCATAAGAGTGTAATCTGATGAGAATATGATCAACACCCAATAGGCTCACACTGTAAAATTCCTAATAACATATGGAAAGGATCTAGTTGGAAAGAAGATGGGATTCAGTGGAGGGGGATACAGGAGAGGAAAATGGAGGGTGGTGGGAGGGGATTATGATCATGGTATATTGTCTATCTTTATGGAAGTTGTCAATGAATGAAAAGTAAAAATAAATAAATAACTCTCTAGATTAAAAGCAAAACGAAAGCTTCCGTAAATTCTGTGGTAAGGTTAAAAATGAATTTTCATAAACTAAGACAATAGATTTGAACTTGAAATGACCACCTGACTTCCCCCAGAACCTAACAACTCAATATTCTTGAAGCTTACAGTCTTAGGAAACTCCATTTCTTTCTCAGGATTCATGATTATTATTGAAGTAAATGGGTAGGAAGTTTTTATCAACTTTGGAAGTCCAGCCTAGGTGAACTATGTCATTTGTTAATGATTGGGTTACCCCACACAAGTTAGGATAATTAGGGAAGAGGAGACATATCTAGAAGGTACATTGGGGACATTAGAAACCATCATTCAGGTTCATTTTTATTTATTTATTTTTTTTTATTTTTATTTTTTGGAGAGAGAGACAGAGAGAGAGGGAGAGGAAGACAGATAGAGATGGGCGTGCCAGCAGCCTCTCAGCTGCTGCGAATGAAATCCAGATGTGTGCGCCCCCTTGTGGTCAAATGTGGCATTGCACCCTTGGGTCACTTTGCATCTGGCTAAACATGGGGCCTGGAGATTGGAACTGGGTTCTTAGGCTTAGGAGGCAGGTGCCTTAACCGCTAAGCCATCTCTCCAGCCCTATTTATTTATTTTTGAGATAAGATCTTGCTATGTACACTAAGCTGGCCTTGAACTTACAGTGCTCTTCCTGCCTCCCAATTGCTGGATTGCAGGTATGTACCACCATACCTGGCTAACCATTCAGTTTCAACTATGTGAAGTAGCAGGGAAAAACCATTTAACTCTGAAAGAGCACGTTAACAGTTAAACATGTGGGAGTTTTAGACTGCTCCAGTCTTCCCGGGGCAGATGATGTCATCTAACAGTAGATTTGCAAAGATCCACAGTATATACAAAGTATAAATATGATTGACTTAATTCTTTAGGACCCGGCCTGACCAGCTACTGTGGCGATGAGGGATACTGATTGACAATGGCCACTAAAAACACCTCGATATTTATTGAGGGAGTGGGACAAGCTTATTCTTGAGAAGTCTAATTGAGCTTGCTATTAAGAGCTTTCCTGTGTCTTTGGAGTGAACTTTCTCTAAGCCTCTGTGGTCCATCTGTCTCACATACTCTTTCCCCTAAGCCATTCCCTACACAGATAGTTCTCAGGTGCACAGAGAAAGCTCAGCCAGTACTAGGGAGATACCTGAGTTACATGTTTTTCATCAAGACTTGTAATTGGCAGGGAACCCTCTTGTGGCATTTGTTCTGACAGCAGTTTTGAGACTGAAAACTCTTCTCCAGGCTCCAGGTTTGCTCTTGGGCAGTCTCTGATTTCCTTTCTCTGGGGCTGGGAGTCTTGATGGGAAGGGTTGGGGAGGGCAGTTCTATGTCTAGAGGGAATCTGGATGCCATCATGAATATGCATATGAGCGCAAAGCTAGGCCAAGGGCCCCAAGAGGCCAGGCAGGAAGGCCAGGAAAGGTGGGGGAAGCTTACCTTCTTGACTTCGTATTTAATGGCGAGTTTGATCCGGCTCAGACTGGGTCGGTGGTGGTCGGACCAGACTTGAAAGTTCACATCACCATTTAAAATCGCTTCCACCTCTTCTGTGTCTCGGCACAGGTCCAGCACGCCCACCACAAAATCCTTGCACTGCATAGATAACTTCCTGTAATCGTTCTAACAGAATAAAGAGAAATCAGGGTGGGGGTGTCACACAGAGCCCCACAGATTGGCTTGGCCAGCACAGCAGTGCTGTTCAGCACCTGCCCACCAAGTGTGAGCTTAGGCAGCGCGTTGGAATCAAGGGGATGTGTGGCTCTGGAGGGCAGAGCTTCTTTTCTCCCCACACAGCCCTGTCTTGCTTAAGCCAGCCTTTGACAAGTTGTGGTCCATGGACCACTTGCGCCCATCACCCTGAGTGCAGATCAGAGTTGTACATTCCCTACCCCTATTCACTGAGCCAGATTCCCGGGAAGGGGGCTCAGGAATCGATCTTTAGAATTTGCCCCCTTAGTGATTTGAGTGTCTGTCACAAGCTACCCCAGGCTTTTTCAAAGTAGTAGTTCTTGGAAAGTGCTACTTCTGAGCCAAGTGTAAGGGAGGAGTAATAAGAACATGGGCTTTTAAGATGGTAGGAGAACCACTTCCCCCATTCCTATATTGGTGCCTTCCCCACTGGCTTTACTGGAAAAATATGGCTAATATGTTAAATTGGAAAAAAAAATTACACAGGTGTGCTTTTTTATGTTCAGGAAAATTGGCTTGTAAACGATGAATTTAAAATCAAATGTAATTTACAGCTAACACAATCCTTTCTTGCTACCAATGTATTGTATGGTTCCTTTAATTGCCTGGCTGTTGAATAAACATTTTAGGTCTTGAATTTGTTGTTGTTTTCATTTTTTAATGAGTTACTTTGAATGTGGGAAGCTCGCATCCTTTCTTAGTGATATGCCAATGCCTTTTCCCCAGGCTGTTTAAATTCCAGACAATACTCTAAAATGCTAGAATAAAGAATGTTTCATGTCACTTGCCTACTATGACTTCCCCAAATATTTTCCCCTAGGGGCCTCCCTCCTGACTTCTTAGTTAAAATGAGTCTGCAGAAACCACGCAGGTGCCAAATGTCACTTCCAACGTGAATCATTATCAACAGCTTTCAGTCATAAGTAGCACTTGGCAGGCAGGAGTAGAGTATTGCTTTCCTGGAACCTGGATTCCTCAGCAAATAGGGAGGAGCCTGGCCAACAGCAGAAGTTTGGCTATTTTTCCTAGTTAATGATTTTTGGTTTCTCCCAGGAGTACTGCATTTGAGAAAGAGGTAAGGAAATGCTTGTTTGCTGGGAAAAGGAGAAGGGTCAAGACAGTATTTGCCGACAAGAATGGCCACCTTTCATATTTATGGATAACTTAGGTAGAATAGTTTCAGAACATCTGAGAAGAAAAAAAAAAGACTGTTAGGTCAGGCAGATAGTCTTGGGGAAAATTCAAATAAGGTGCTCAGAGGGTGTTCTAGGTTTGAGCACTTGGTATATGGCTGGTTGGTGACATGGGTAGAAGCCGTCTCCTGGGCTTCTTCAATTCTAACATCCACTGTTCATCCATCCATCCATCCATCCATCCATCCATCCATCCACCCATCCATCCATCCATCCATCCATTATCAAGGAACGCTTATGTACCAGATTATGAAAAGTTCGTAGTAAAAAAAAAAAAATGTGAGGCCGGGCGTGGTGGCGCACGCCTTTAATCCCAGCACTCAGGAGGCAGAGGTAGGAGGATCGCCGAGAGTTCGAGGCTACCCTGAGAATACATAGTTAATTCCAGGTCAGCCTGGGCCAGAGTGAGACCCTACCTTGAAAACCAAAAAAAAAAAAAAAAAAAAAAAAAGTGGTCTCTGAGTACTGTGGGGTTAGAAAGCTGGACTCCATCCTCAGGTTCCACAAGAGACCAATGAATGCCAAGCAAAACTCTCATAGTTTTGTCCTTGTTAACATGCCCCGCAGAACCTTGAATGAATCAGATGTGGAGGTGTATACAGGAGAGTCAGCAGAATGGACAAGGGCAGGTCTCCTTACCACACGGAGCAGGAAGACAATCCCAGATGGTGGGATGGTGAGAGGGGAGGTTGTAGATGAACATTCCTGGAGGGTTATGATGAGCATGGGGTCACACCTGAGCTGAGGTCTCCTGGACATAAAGACCAACGATAGTGGTATGCAGATGGAACTCATGCTAAAGACTTCACAGTGCCCTTAAAAATGCAATGTGCCTGGACGCTGAGATCTGCAGCCCAGTGAGTGACACGGATGTATCATTTCACTCAATCTTTATAAACACCTGTGATGGGAGCCACAGGGGTGGTACACGCCATTAATTCTAGCACTCAGGCGGCTGAGGTAAGAGAATTGCAATGAGTTCAAGGTCAGCCTGAGCGGCCGAGTGAGTTTCAGGTCAGCCTGGGCTAGAGTGAGACCCTGCTTCCAAAACAAAACAAGAAAAAAGAAAAGAAAGGAAAGAAAAAAAGCTGTGATGGAAGGACTATCACCATTTCCAGTTAGCAGCTGAGCAAAGTGAAACTCAGAGAGCTCCGAGAACTGAGTCCAGATGTACAAAGTGGTACACGTGTCTGAAGTTCGTACGCAGTGGCAGGAGGCTCTGGCATGTCCGTTCTCTCTCTTTTTCTCTCTGCCTCACAAATAATTTTTCCCTCAAAATAGACACATACTGTCTTGTGGGAATTTCGATGTTTTCTCTCCCATTTTCTTGGTGTGTATGCCTATACCATCACTCATCCACTCTTTATCTCGATTGCTTTACATTAATTATGAAGACCAGGGTCTTTGATCATACATTTCAATGTTCGTGGGATTTTCTTTTTCCTTCCCTTGCACATAAACTTCATAGTGAATTTACTTATATCTATAATAAATTATGTTGGGATTTTTATCGACATTGGGTTAAATCTATAGCTGAGGTTCTACTCTTAACATTAAAACCACCCAACAAGATATGTTAATACCTTGAAGTTTTGGTATGGAGGCAATTGTTTTGATGATATTGATTTTGGCAAATTATAAGTTTTCTTGATTTTGGTAAAAGAAAACTCCAGCTTGCCAATTTTGTCAAAGCTATGGACAAGCGTAAATCAAAAGACAGAATAGATCATTCTCTACCTAGGTCAAAAGTTAAGTGAATTTCTCAGGTTGATGCTCTGGAAATAGCCACACGATGCGGAATAATTAACACTCATTCCTCAATGGACACTTAAGAAATTAAATTTTAAAATAGTATGGACTTCAGATCCACATCCCCTCCTCTCCCTTCAGGGACTAAGTTATGGGAAGGAAATATGTATCAAAAGTTTCAGCTGATATACGAAAGGGAGATAAGCCAGCAGATGTGTATAAGCTGTAACACTGGGAAATACTTCTACTTTTGACATCTAGACAGAGTTTGAGAAATGACGTCAGCAATAGTTTCTAGTGAAAGTGCTTTAGACATTATAATGTGTCATTCAATCGTCACAATTGTCCTATGGAGTTGATAGTCTCGTTGTCTCTAAATAATAGGACTGAGAGGCATCACTGGATTCAGGGAATTGGAGGTCTTTGGTCAGGTTGACTGAGCAGCTCTGGGAGAGCTGTGGAGGGAGGGCATGGCTGCAGAGATATGAGGGACGGGAGGACCGGTGTTGCAGCCAGTGCTACAGACAGCTGTTTTGGGTTGATTGCAAAGCAGAGGAGGAAAAAAATGCATAAGTTGCTGATGTGAAATGTAGGGTTGAGAGATGTGTTTCTCCCTTCTTTCTTGTCTCTGTACCTTCTTTTATCTCTCCTTTCCTCCCTTTATTCCATGTATGCGTGTGTGTGTGTGTGTGTGTGTGTGTGTGTGTGTGTGTGTGTGCGCATGCAAATGTGTTCACATTCATGTGGACCTTGGGTACCACTCACTTTTTTTTTTTTTTTTTTTTTTGAATCAGGCCTGGAGCTCACCAATTAGGCTAGACTGGCTGGTCAGTGAGCCCCAGGGATCCTGTCTCTCCCTCCCAGTGCTAGCATTACAAGTACATGCCATAACACCCACTTTCACATTAATACTGGGGGTCAAGCTCACATCCTCATGCTTGTGAGGTGTGCACTTTATCAGCTGAACCATCTCTGTACTCCCCTTTCTTTCCTACTCTTGGTGATATTTTATATGCCAATAAGAATTTCCCAGTAGACTGCTATAGAAATGGCTTAGCAAAGCCTGCAAAGCCAAAGGACCACGGTTCAATTCCCCAGGACCCAGGTAAGCCAGACACACAAGGTGGCGCATGCATCTGGAGCTTTTTTTTTTTTTTTGTAGTGGCTGGAGGCCCTGGCACATCCATTCTCTTGCTCTCTCTCTTTCTCTCCCTCCCTCCCCCTCCCTATCTCAATCTGCCTCTCAAATAAATAAATAAATAAATAGATAAAAATAAAATATTAAAAAATGATTTTCCTAGTAGATAATTATACTGATCATTGCCTATGGTATCAGTAGGTCATCGTATTAATTCAATAGTTTTTTTTGGTTTTTTTGCAAGGTAGGGTCTCACTCTAGTCCAGGCTGACCTGGAATTAACTATGTAGTCTCAGGGTGGCCTCAAACTCTTGGCGATCCTCCTACCTCTGCCTCCCGAGAGCTGGGATTAAAGGCGTGCGCCACCACACCCGGCTAATTCAATAGTTTTTGTACCATATATGAGTGTTAAGTGGAGTGTACAAATGGAACAATGCAATTATGTAGATTCACATAGAGTTGATCTGCCATAACAGGAGAAAAGGCCCATTTGTAAGTAGATACACGCAATGATGGTAGCCTGTTTAGATGTTTTCATCATCTTCTTCATTGTTTTTCATAAATAGCTGAGAGCAAGAATGTCGGAGGTGGTGAAGAGTCCAAGAGAGATCTGGCATGGTTTGGGGGAGAACATAAGAGGACACTCAACACCTACCAAAGCAGAGATCCAGAGGCTCCTGAGAGCTCATCACTGAAGTAGACTTAAAACTCACCCACCACGGCTCAGGGAATTTTGAGAAAGAGCAGGTGGAAAGATTATAAGAGCCATAGGATCATGCCCAGAGGCATTCCCTGCCCCAAAATCACTGACTACTGCTCCTACAATGCCTAAACCATAATCCCATGGGGAATACCAGCAACCCCACTGAGGAGCGTCCCCAACAGGATAGGGGCAGGAACAAGGGGAAAGAGGGTACACATGATGTATCCATATAAATATGTTGTTATAATAATAATAATAAACATAAAAAAGAATGTATGTATTGGCAGCAATTAGGGGCTGAGGTAGGAGGAAGGAAAGTTCAGCTCCAGGCTGGGCTGCCCTAAATTGCAAGCAAAGATTAACTTGAAGTTTATGGTCATAATTTTAGATGGTGTTAACTTGCTTCTAACCAGATTCACCTTCTTGGGTGCCAGCATCGTGGAGACAGAGATGCAGGGTTTACCATGGCTGTAGTTTTTTCTAGACCGTGACAAACCCCAGTGGGCCAGAGAGGCGGAGGAGCTTAGTCATATGATGCTGTGAGGGTTCAGTGAGGCGAGGAGGGGACTCAGGTAGCATGGTGTGGCACCTTTCAGTTGCCCAGGACTCCAGTGCTGCTCACCGCCCTGGCACATCTCCTCCCAGCCCCTCTCTCACTCGGTCAATGGATGGATGAGAACACTCCTCATGTTGAGGTTTAGCACACACATAGCTGAGTTCTTATTCATTATCACTGGAATCACCGAAGGAATGAGGGGATATGAAATCCCGGGTAAGAAGCCAAGGCTGGTGCTCATTCTTGCGATGAAAATTGAAAAGCTTCAATCCATGCTTTAGCTTTCATCCATGCAATTAATTGTTTCATTAACTTTTTCCACATCCACAAGCCCACACTCCAAAGGCTCAGGAAGGCAGAGCTTCTTCAGTGTTGGATCTCCATTTAGCAACACAGCCACAGGATATATTTGTGGTGATTTGAATGACCTGCACCCCCCCCCCCCCACATAGGCTCATGTGTTTTGAGGTCTTTAGCTGGCGGAAATTTGGGAGAGTAGTAGAACTTTTAGGACATGGAGACTTGGTGGAGGAGGTGTGCTGCTAGGGGTGGCCCTGGGGATTTACTAGTCCAGCTCTACTGGGTGTTAGTTAGCCAGCTCCCTCTTGCTGCTCCCTCCCTGTTGCTGATATGTGACAAGAAATGACGCCCAGGCTTCTGCCATGATGGAACTTCCCTTTGTGACTGTAAGTTGAAATAAACTTTTCCCCCCATCAGCTGCTTTTGGTCGGGTGTTTTGTGCCAGTAACGAGAAGCTGACTGCTACAAATTTAGTATGTGAGCAGATAGTTTTTCTCATCTCTGTGTTCTCAGCAGGAGTTCATTGCTTCTCCTCAGCACCCAGGGCTCTGCTCAGAGGGTGGAATGAGGTAAGGCTGGCTCCTTGCCCAAGTGACTCAAACCCCTCCTAAGTCCAACCCTTCAATTCTGTCACTGGTTATCTACTGTCCCCTGAGTTTCTTTGCTCTCTGCAGGATGACTGCTATAATTCAACCCAAATGTACTCCCTGCATTTTATGAACGGATCACTGTGTCCTAAGTGCTTGAGGATTTGGGGAAGACGTGTGTGTGTGTGTGTGTGTGTGTGTGTGTGTGTGTGTGTACATACATCACTGGTGAAAATCACAGCTCTGCCCAGTTTTGTTTTTCACTTTTTAAAAATTTTATTCATTTATTTGCAAAACGAGAGAGACAGAGAGAAGAGAAACGAGAGAAGAGAAAGAGAGAGAGAGAGAGAGAGAATGGGCTTACCAGGGCCTCCAGCAGCTGCAAGCAAACTCCAGATGCATGTGCCACTTTGTGCATCTGGCTTTATGTGGGTACTGGGGAATCAAACCTGGATTGTTAGGCTTTGCAGGCAAGCGCCTTAACCACCGAATCATCTTTCCAGCTCCAGTTTTGTTTCTCTAATCTGGAGGATAACTGGGTGGTTAGTGTTCTGCTGTGTGCTGGCAATATAACTGAGAGTTGAGAGTGCAATCTGGTTTTGTGTGTGTGTGTGTGTGTGTGTGTGTGCGGCGCGCGTGCGCGTGCGCTCTAGTTAAGTCTGTGTGATGGAGGTGATGGGGTTTTCTACTCTCTATATGGTTGGTGCAAGGAACATGCACAAACTGAAATACTAATCCATATAAATTGATTGACACAGCAAGTGACAAGAATTGGCCAAGACGATGACCCAGGGCTTGAGCTTATGGAAGCTTATAGGGCTTAAGCTTATATTCTAAGTGTGGACGCTTGTCTACTTCGGCTTGGCTCTCCCACTGCCACTTCTAATAAAGCTGACAAATCTCCTCATTGGATCTACTCCCGCAGCTTCACGCTGTAAAGTCCTTAGATGGCAGGAGAAGTCAGAGGGCAGAAACTCTGGAGCACAGAGGTGGGCAGAGTTCTGATGCCTCACACTTCAGGACTCTTGGCACTAGCATGGCTTTTCTCCACCACACTGTGCTGATGGGGCCTCGGTGGACGCTCTTGTTTTCCATCTGGTTTTCTTGCCTACTTAATTGGCAGCTACTGACATCGTGAGAAGTTCTTAGCACATCAACATGACATTTGTGAAGTCTCACAAGTTAAATGGATTTCTCTGCTTGTTGACTTTTTCGCAGGTTCCCTCTACTGGGTTCAGAAGCTTGCCTCCTAGGGACAGAAGCTGTGTTCAGGAAACTAACTCAGGTATTGTATTAGAAACTCAAGTTTTAATCCAACAATTCTGTATAAGGATATTTGAGTAAACTTGGGGTCCAGGCATTGGGAAAACATCTTATATTTTATTATTTTTATATTTTATCTTTATTTATTTATTTTTTATTTATATTTTATCTTTTATATTTATTTATATTTATATATATATATACATATTTATTTATATTATATCTTATATCTTATATTTTATCTTTATATTTTATTATTTAGAAAGAGAGAGAATGGGTGCTGCAAATGAACTCCAGATGCATGTGCCACATTGTATGTCTGGCTTTATGTGGGTATTGGGGAATCAAACCCGGGCCATTAAGCTTTACAAGCAAGTGCCTTTAACCTCTGAGCCATCCTCCCAGCCAGGAAAACATATCTAAATAAAACAGCCCATGTCCTTGATGGGTTCAGGATACAAGTAACAGGTGAAGACCACAGGTTCATGTAAATGCCTTGGGACAGGCTGAGGCATGTCCTCTGGAATCCAGGCGACAGGATGCTACCCACCAAGGGGAAGCTGAGTGTGAACTGAAGACCTGCTGATACGTAAAAACTAGCAGGGCTGAAGCAGGTACAAGAAGTAGCAAGGAACAGACATTCCTGGTCCCATGAGAGAGAACACTCATCCCGTGTGGATTATACTGGATATCCGCTTGATGCTTAAGGTTGTTGCCACTCAGATTAGGAAAGGAGTCAGAGGTGCTCTCTTGGGTGGGTCTACGACAGCATTTCCAGAAAACATTAACAAAGCATGAAGTTTTTCCTCCTGAATGGGCAGCCATTGCCCTGGGGACTGCATGTGAGCAAGGTCCAGGAGAAGCCAGGACTTTTCTTCTCGTGTTCAGCTGCCTGTGCTGTTGCTGGTGTGGCTCTGTGCCTGGCTCCCCGGCTGCTGCTGCTGCTGCTGCTGCTGCTGCTGCTGCTGCTGGTGCTTCTGCCATTCACTTGGCCTCATGGATTTGGCCTTGTGGACTGAGCCATACCAGTCCCAGGACTCTTCAACCTGCATCCAGCCCCATGAACTGAGCAACGGCCTGCTTCTTCAACGTTCCAATTTGTGGACAGTGGTGGTTGGACTGCCCAGCCCTAATGTTGTGAACTGATTGTAATGCATCCCCCCCTTGTACCCATTCATTGTATTGGTTCTATTTCTCTAGTGAATTCTGACTTTAAGCTGAACATGGTCACACACATAGGTTATGCACATATTCAACATTTCATATAATTTCTCATACTTAAATAAATATGGATATTTTCATGCATCTGGAGAGAAATTTGTGTACTTTTTACACTACTTTAAAAAATTCTTTTAGGCCAGGCATGGGGGAACAAACCTTTAATTCCAGCACTCAGAAGGCAGAAGTAGGAGGATCCCAGTGAGTTTGAGGCCAGTCTGAGACCACATAGTGAATTCCAGGTCAGCCTCAGCTACAGCGAGACCCTACCTCGAAAAACCAAAAGAAAAAAAAAATTTTAAATCTATTTGCATGTAAAGAGAGAGTAATGGCACACCAGGACCTCTTGCTGCTGTAAATGAACTTCAGATACATGCACCACTTCGTGGGTCTGGCTTTACTTGGGTACTAGGGAATTGAACCCAGGCTGGCAGACTTTGTGAGGAAGCATCTTTAACCACTGAGCCATTTCCCCAGACCTCTCTATACACTTTTTTTAAATCTAGAGTGAAGGTGTTGCTTGATTTTCTGCTGTGGAGCTCCCAATGTAGCCTCTCCTCATCTTTCTGCTCTTCTCTCTGGAATCACACTGAGTCCAAACTGGGAAGCAGATCTGTGTGTGTGAGCTTTGCCCCATGCCTACACCCACACCTCTGTCTCTTCCCTGTCTTTGTGACTCTGTGTTGTCCACCCCATTATATCCATCCAGGACACACACACTCACATGCACAGGCACACACACACACACCCCTCCCTTCCCTGCTAGCAACATAGATCTGCATACCATGATAAAGTGATTGCTCCAAACTGAGACTCAGGAAGTCTGTCAGAATTGTGAGTTCAGGGCTGAAGTGATGGCTTAGCAGTTAAGGCACTTGCTTGTGAAGCCTAAGGACCCATGTTCGACTCTCTGGATCCCACATAAACCAGAAGCACAAAGGTGAGGCAAGCGCAAGGTTGCATATCCCCTCTAGGTGGTGCAAGCATTCAGCAGTGGCTGAGGCCCTGGCATGCCAATTTTCTCTCTCTCTTTCATACATACACACTTAAAAACAAAAAAAGAATTGTGAGTTCAAACAGGAAGGAGGATCCACACTTTCACAGAAGCAGCTCCACACCTTTCCCTAACCTGCCTCCATCTGGGGTTGGCTTAAGAGTAGTTTGAGCAGTCACTGGAATGGAAGCCTATCATGGTTTGAATGTGTCCTCCGAAGTTCACATGCTGATGGCCTAAGTTCCAATGCAACCGTGTTGGATGATGGGGCCTAGTGAGAGGTAACTAGGCCATGAAGGCCCTGCCCTTAAGAGAGTCCAATCTCATTGCTGGAGGAGCAGGTTCATGAGGGCAAGAGCTAAAATCCCCATCCCAGAGTTCTCTCATGAAACCAAAAGGCCATCTTCAAATGGGTCTTCCCAGCTTCCAGACTCTGACAAGGCAATTTCTTTTCTTAATAATTTGTCCAATCTGTGGTATTCTACTAGGAGAGTATGAAATTACTGCTTCTGTTGCTACTATTTGTTATCTTTCATTGAGTGTTAATTAGATGCCAGGCTTATTGCTGTTTTTCCATGTTGAGCTCATTGAATTCTGATGAGAAACATGAGATGTCTATACGATTGGCAATGTCACTGGCAGCTGGGATTTGAACTCAGGCATCCAGGATCCTAATACTTATTTGATAAACTATCAGTTGCCCTGGCATGTGCTCCAAAACCCTGATTGGATAGGAGGACTTAAAGGGCAGCTTGTAGGAGGGGTGTTTAAGTTCCTTGGTGGTGAAAAATGAATAGAAAGACTAGGGCCCATTGTTGCTGTCCAGAAGCAAAGGTGCTGAGATTCAGTAAGGTAATACCCTATCTTAGCATCCCTAGGAGAAGGCCAGAGAGGTGAGGCCAGCCAGAGTAGTTGGAGCTTACTGCAGCAGTAGTTACCTTCTCATTGCTGGGACAAAACTCCTGACCAAATGCAGCTGGTGGGAGGAAAGAGTTTTATTTCAGCTTCCAGTCTCCGAGGGTCAGTTCATCATGGTAGGGAAAGCAAGGCAGAGCAGAGGCTGGACATCACACCTTGACACAGCATGTCTGGGAAGTGGCAGTAAGAGTGAACTAGCTCTGAACACCCAGTAGGGCTGGATTAATAATCTTCTATGTCTGCCTCTAGTGACACAACTCGTTCAGCAAGTCTCCAACTCCTCAAGGCTCCACCAGCTGGGGATTGAGTTGTGGTTTAATCACAAACACATGAGGCTATAGGGGACACCACACACATTTTTGGGATGTCTGTCCATTGTGGTTGAATACAATGTAGATGCAGAAGGGTGCTGAATTAAAATTTCCTTTTCCTGGATCCTTCTGGAGTTTTCATTTATGAAACATACTTAAGCCACATCTGCCCATGATTTTTTAATTTTAAAAATATTTTATTTATTTGTATTGGAGACAGAGAGTGAGAGAATTAGGAGAAAGAGAGAGGGCGTGGGGCGAATGGGTGTGCCAGGGCTTCTAACCACTGTAAAGGAGCTCCAGATGCACATGCCACCTTGTGCATCTGGCTTATGTGAATACTAGGGAATTGAAACTGGGTCCTTAGGCTTTGCAGACAAGTCCTTACTGTTAATCCATCTCTCCAACCCCTGCATTTTTAAATAATGGAAGAGTTCATGTATTCATTTATTTAATCAACAAAAATGAATAGAGCATCTGGTGTGAGCACCCTGGGAATACAATGGAGAGAGAATTAGGAATGTCTTGCCCTCTTGAGAACCAGTGACAGTGAAAGTTGCTGATGGAGTCTCCTGTTTATGCAAATCAGTTCTTTCACAGCCAGCCTTTTGGTAATTCCTCAGAAAATATTTCCATCTGGACAAACCCTATTGGTAAGTTGCAGAATCTAACTGGTAACTCAAAGGTTTGGGTGACTTCCTGGAATGTTCTCTTGTAAAGATGTTATCACTCAGATCAGTATGTGCTTACAGAGCTTTCAGTGGGCAGAAGCTGTGTCTTGTACCAGAGTTACAATGAGCAGCGAGATGGGGTGGGACTTCCACTAGAGATAACACATGAGCACATGACCTTAATATTGTGAGATGAGTGATAGCCACTGAGTCCACACTCTGTGCCAGGTGCTGTGCTAAGTCTTCCAGATGAGGGTGCAGCCGTAAGCAAAACCTATGGTACTAATTTTGCAAAGCTTATATTTTAAAAGGGGAAGGTGGACTGCTAAGAGAGATTTCTGTTTTACAGAGATAGTTAAGCAGTAACTCCCTGAGGAGGTGAGATGGGGAGGAGAGCTATATTTCAGATATATATGTTCCAGACAGGGTCATGGAAGCGAGAAGAGTGTGAAGCCAGGAAACAGAGCATGGCAGGGGTCGGTGAGGAATAGCTCCAAGGCCAGTGACTTGGACACAGTGAGAGATGAAGCCAGGGGAGCAGCAGGGCAGAGAGCAGATGGCTGATGCCGAAACAGGCACTCGTCAGGACTGTCGTATTTTCCCTGGAGTGAGATGGGGAGTCATTAGAGGACTTCAGGAAGCAGAGCTGACATGATCTGATTTATGCTGGAAGAGGATCACTCCAGCTACTGGGATGGAAGAAATTGCAAGGGGCAAGAGCGGGAGCAGAAGAACAAACTTAGGAAGCTGTTTCCATTATCCAGAGGCGAGATGAAGGTAGTGAGGACTGGGGAGGCACATGGACAAGGAGGCAAGTTGTACAAAATTCTGCATGCCTTTGAAAGAGCACCAAGAGGATTTGTTGATGCAATGGATATGAAGTAAGGAGAGAGGGAGCGGGAAGAGATAGAGCAGAGAGACAAGAGATAAAGAGACAGAGAGAGATAGATCTGAGCATCTGGGTTTTAAGGCTTGAATGACTAATAAGATAGAACTATCATTTGTAGCCACTTCCCTCCTTCCACTCTGTCTCCATGAGAAGAATATGTTTTTTTCTTCCTCAGTGATATTAGCTTTGGTCATAGGACTTACTTCAGCCAGTGAAATGGGGATGGAAATGATAGGGTGCTATAGGCCTTAAGAAAAGCACCGTGCATTGTAATCAGAGCTTCTGATTACTCCCAAGGAAAGAATGTGTCCTAGGTAATGCCCACTAGTATCCACCACGGGCCCAGAATCAGACCCCCTCAGACCTGGGAACCTGGAAATTGATGTGAATTGTGTAGATGACAGAGTTCTGAGGTGGCGTTAACTGATTCAGTGCTTTAGGGTATCAGCATGAAAGACTCTGCTGTTCGCCATGTTGGGTAATAAGAGAAGTTGCCCTTGGAGGAAATGTCAGTGCTGATGCTCGAAAGCTAAATCAGCTGCCTGGTTGTAGGGGTGGAGGAAGCAGGCTGTGGATGGTAGAAACAAATTCAGAGAGGCGTATAAACATGATGCAGGAATCTGCAGGGAACTGTGTACAGTGAGGCAGAAGGTGACTGTAAAATAAACAGGAAATGAAACAAGGAGAAGTTTATATTCCCTGGTAAGGTGCCTGAACTTCATCCAGAAGGTTGTGAGGGTACCACCAAAACATTTCAAATGGGATCTTTTGAAATCACCTGGTCACAATGCAGCTGAGGTAAGGATGTACAGTTGAAAATTGATTGGGGGAAATATTTAAGTTCTAACCCCAGCAGGATTTAAAGTCTAGAGAAAGGAACTCGATATGTGGTAAGTTTGGGACATGAAATGCTGGGAGGAATTTCTAAAACATGTTACAACCTGATGCAATTGTAAACGATTGTTCTTTTCTTCTGTACAATCACACATTTGCTAATATAATCAGAGCAACATTTTAGGTTTCTGAAGTGTTTACATTTTCCTGTTTTTATTTGTATCAAATTAGGTGAACACTAAAATTTAAATTGTTGGCACCCTCCAAAGCTCAAGGACCATTGCGGAAGAGGTGGAGGAAAGACTGTAAGAGTCACAGGATGGGAAGGAGTGCTTTGGAATGTTGTCATTCAGACACAAAGTGGCCATTGCATTCATGACCTTCCCAGTGGCCATCATTACCTGCACAGGACCTGCATAACATTGGACCCATCAGTATGTTGTCATGGATGATGGAGAAGGGATAAAAAAGAATTTCCTCCGGGGAGATGGTGGTAGACACTGAGGAGACTCAAAACTCATCAAAATAGAAAACCCAAGGCTGCTGAAAGCCCAACCTTCAAGGAAACTTATAACACGCCCCCCACCCCAAGGCTCAGGGAACATTGAGGAAGAGGGAGTGGAGCAAATGTAAGAGCCTTAGGGTGAGAAGGTGCTCTCTGAGGCATTGTTCCCACCCCCATACCATAGGGACTGCCTGGATCATTCACAATCCCACTGTGATTACCAATATCCCCATTGAGGAGGACCCCAGTGGGATGGGGGTGAGGAAGAGAGGGCACAAGAGGGTAACCCAATGGGAAATTGATCAATTTATAAAATGTTCATGTATTAAAGTTTCCAATAAGGTTAATTTTAAGGTTGAAGGGTGGATAGTTGGAATGAAGAAGAGGTTCAGTTGAAGGGGGTGAGAGAAGGAGGACAAAGGAGGGCACTGGAAGGGGATTATGTAACTTTTGATAGTTTTTTAATTTTAAAAAGTATATAAACCAAAAAAATAAAATAAATAAAATTTAAATGAGGGAGATGGGTCCCCATCTTCAATGCTGTCTAAGAGTTGCTGTCTTTTGTATGTGACATCTGACAACTTTGGTTTTATTTTATTTTATTTTCATTTAAATTGCAAGGAGACCCACAAGGACCCACAAGACTACAAGGAGGTTCAAAGCCATGATTCTGTGTGTCTTATTTGTACCAACTGTATCTTGTGCAAACATCTTAGAGAAACCCTAGTTTGAAATGTGCATCACTAGATCACATTGAGAGGGAGTGAGGTAGCCTTGTTAGGTAGTTTAGGATGACTGGGACCATGAAAGTAAAACGTCGGACTGTCTTTGGGCCCATTCTTGCAGTCTCCACTTTGCCAGAGATCAAAATATGATCTGACTTCTTATCTCTTCCCTAGGTCTGTTTTTCCACAAACAACTTGAGCCAATCCTGGGAGAAAAGTCCCCCTTTCATGGAATTTAAATTTAATCCTGACATTGTGGTTGATCAAGTTCAGCCCTTAGACCTTGGTGTCATGGCTAGCCTCTTCCTGAGCCAGTCTCTAGCCCAGACAAATCAGCTGTCTCTCTGGCTCACCTGAACTGGAAGGTAAGGCCTGACACCATAAGGTTATAAATATATTTACCATGGGAGGGCAAGCTCTCGTGGCTGGCTCCTGAACTTCAGGGTTCTGGTAAGCTTCCCTCATCTCAGCCCAGGCTTACTCTTGTATTTATTCTGTGCTTTAGTACAAGAGCCCTCCCCCCACCACCTTATGCTCACATGAGTTCTCTGCCCCATCCTGCCCTCCACATGGCAGGAGTTCTCTGTACTTTCCCTTATTTTCTCTCTAAATCTCTTTTCATGTTTCTTCTAGGCTCACTTGGGATCTCAGACCAGGTGGATGTATTCATTTTCCTTTCCTTTGGTTTTGTACTTCTCTAAATAAATATAATAATTTAATAATTACTTTCTCAGTCTTATTTTATCCATTTCTTTGGTTAAAAGCATACACAAACTAAGGGTTTAGAATTCAAGGACTTCCTTGGACTCACCACAAACTCCAGATCAACATAACCTTCCAGAGGTGGATGTTATGACTCATCTGATTCTAGATTCAAAATTAGAAATGCCCATGAGATTTATTTGGAAGAATAATTAAAGCACAGCATATGTATAGGAGTAAATTTTAAAAAATGGCTTGTGATTGCTGAAAATGTTATTGATTAAGGGGGGTTAATAGCTGGATGGCAAAGTAGCAATTTAAAAAATGTAGAGTCTTGCTGATGATAAAACAGAGGACAAAAAAATCTAGTTAGGGAAAACAGTACTTGTGATTTCCCTGCTCAGAGATCTTGCTGCGCCTTTCACTGCTGGGTTCTGTTCATCCTAAGTTTGGACTGAGGCTCCTCCTTGCCACTTCTAAAAACCCTACAATTCTCACGACTACCTGGAAGGTAACTCCAGGGTGGCTATCCTTTATCCTTGGGGAAACCCAGCTCTTCATGACCTGAGCTCCTACAGCATCATTAGGGTCTAAATAGCCCTGTTACAATGCCCTGTATTTTAGCACTTTGATAATTTATCAAACTCATTTATTCGTATCCTCCAGCCCATGGCATAACACATTCAGGACTTAAGAAATTTCACACATGCACTCTGGCTTAAACATTGTTTCTGTGAGAAGCTGTGGAGCAGGTATGGGTGATGTGTGGATCACTGGCTTACTCTAGGAGCAGTAAGGGGTATACTTGGCTCAAATTGATGCTCTTAACCCAGCTGGCTGTTAAAGGTTGTTCTCTGAGGCACAAATGCCTGTTGTGACTCTAAAAGTCCTAGAAGACATTGGTAAATGAGTAAGTGACAGCAAGTGACTACAGAAATCAGATTACAGGTTTTGCTTTAAACCAATTTACTTAATAAATGGCCGGGTAACAGTTGGAAGTACAGCTTTTACCAATTTTGTAAACTAAGAGAATGAGGCTTGGGCATGAATTATCTTAACTCTGTAGCTTCCTGACTTCCAGGCCCAGCCTGTCACCAAAGAGCTGATTTGAATATTCAGTTGCCAATTGGTCATCCATCCTGGTAAGTCTTGTAGACACTTCAAAAACCTGTTTGTTCCAACACACAAGGCTTCCATCAAACAACGAAACCCAAGCAGAGATCCAAAGGCTCCTAAGAGCCCATCACTGAAGTAGACTTAAAACACATCTAACATGGCTCGGGGGCCTTTGTGGAAGAGGGGGACAGAAAGATTGTAAGAGGCACAAGTTGGGACATCATGCCAGAGGCATGCATGCCTCTCCCCAGTAACTGACTGCTGCTCCCACAACACATAAACCACAATCCCACGAGGATAATCCATGACCTCGGTGAGGAGCACCCCTTAGGAAAAGGGGCAGGGATGAGGAAAAGATGGTAACCAAGAGTGGGACTGAGAGAAGAGTATGAAGAGGGGTGAGGAAGGGTAAAAAGACACATGGGATATGTAAAGAGAAGTGGGGAGGACATTGAGGGAAAGGAGAAATGAGGGGGAGGAGAGAAAAGAATCAATAAAACAAGTTTTTTTTTTTTTGGTTTTTCGAGGTAGTGTCTCACTCTAGCCCGGGCTGACCTGGAATTTGCTATGTAGTCTCAGGATGGCCTCGAACTCATGGCGATCCTCCCACCTCTGCCTCCCGAGTGCTGGGATTAAAGGCATGCATCACCACACCCAGTTTAACAAGTTGTTTTTGAAGCTAGACATGGTGGCACATGCCTTTAATCCCAGCACTCGGGAGGCAGAGGTAGGAGAATCACCATGCGCTCGGGGCCACCCTGAGACTACGTAGTGAATTCCAGGTCAGCCCAGGCTAGAGTGAAACATTACTTCGAAAATATAAAAAAATTAAAAAATTGTTTTTGAAAATGCCAGAATGAATGATACCTGAATCTCTGCCTGTTAATGAAAAAAGTAAAATTAACAACAAAGAATCTACATGAACAGATTCAAGCATCTCCTTGCCATCCCACAATGTACCTCACTGACATCACCCCCTTCTCATAAACTCAGCCTTCCTGCAGCCATGCAGCCCCTCAAGTTCACTGAGCCTGTTCACTGCCCACATGTACTGCTGTGTGAGGACGTGTGCTTTGTGGTGATGTTCTGTAGAAATGAGTAGCAGAAAGGGCTAGAAGACTGCAAAGTTATTAAAGGATTCAACTCTTCATCCAAGCACCTGGCTTGATGAATAAGAACGATGAGTGAAGACTGTGGGTGAAGAAGCCAGTCACACGGCAGTTCTCGGCAGTCTGAGTGTCCCAATTCAATGTTTTTCCCAACCACCCCCTGCTTCAAGAGTCTCTCCTGCTGAGTTCCTATCCTAGTATTGTCCTACATCATCTTTAAAAAATTTTGTGATATATTTATTTGCAAGGTGAGGAGATAGAGAGAAAGGGGGGGGGATGGGCATACCCAGGGCCTCTAGCCACTGCAAAGGAACACCAGATGCATGCATCACTTTGTACATCTGGCTTTACATGGGTACTGGGGAATCAAACCTGGGTCCTTAGGCTTTGTAGGCAAGTGCCTTAACCACTATGCCATCTCTCCAACTCCCAAATAATCCTTCAAATATTTTATTTATTTATTTATTTATTTATTTATTTATTTATTTATTTATTTATTTATGAGAGAGAGAGAAAGAGGCTGATAGAGAGGGGGAGAGACCGAGAGGGAGGGAGGGAGAGGGAGAGAGAGAATGAATGAGCATGTCAGGTCCTCTATCCACTGCAAGCAAACTCCAGATGCATGTACCACCTTGTGCATCTGGCTTTATGTGTATACTGCGGAATCAAATCTGGGTCCTTAGGTTTTCTAGGTAAGTGCCTTAACCACTAAGCCATCTCTCCATCCTTCTAAATAATCTGTCATTCATGACATGTGGTATGGCCTGAGGAGAGTGTGACATGATACTCTAAGCTAGTTAGCTCCCTTGAGTAATCTCCAAAATGTAATCAACATGTGAGCACTCTTATCAGATACTGCCATAAAATATTTAAGTGAGGAACAGTCCCAACACTGTCCTTAAAGTCTGATCTCTAAATTTGCCATCTTAGAAGAGATACTATTTAGAGGATTAAATTTGTTTCAGCCCAATTTAAATATTCTTTGCTCACAGATCTTCCAAGTTCATTTCCATGTTTATGTTAAAATATCTACCATAAGCACATAAAATAGCAAGTTTCTAATGTGCTGTGCCTAAGGATTGACTAAATTCCTTGGAGAATAAACTTCAAACAAGACAATCACTTGAAAAGAGAAATTGTCCTCAGCAAGACTGCTAGTCCAGCATTCCTATGTGTGGTGGGAAAAGGTTCAACTCCTGTTTTCACAGACTCTGTAGGAGAAGCTGTAGAAAGCTGTTAACAGGCAAAACATTAATCTTTATCATGAAGAAAGCTGGCAGCTGTATGCTCCTTCTCCCAAGAATGTAGCCATGGGCTCCTGCCTGCCTGGTCCAAGAAAATGCTTTATGTGTGAAGGTACCAGAGGGAGGGAAGGGGGAGCAAAGAAGGGCTAGAGACAGAGATAGGGAGAGGAGAGGGGAGAAGGAAGGGGGAAAGGACGAGAAGAGGAAAAGAGAGATTTTTCAAACCATTTGTCAGTCAGTAATTATCAGTCTTATTTGTGAACCCCAGAAAGCAGGTGATAATTATTAATTTTGTACTGTAGGTATGGATGTGTGTGTGTGGGGGGGGAAGATATCACAGTATACTCAAATGTGGTTCTACTTTCACACATTTGGGTAGCACTTTTCTGTCTGAGAGCTGCCTGTCCTCAACATTTCAGCTGTGTTCTTAGATCACTGTAGTTTCAGGGAAAAGCCTAATTATACAATATAAGCTTTTAGTTTTATTACTGTTCTGAATTTTATACCATACTGCCTCTACTGTGACCTGAGCTTATAGTACTACCATTCCTGAGTCAAGAGAAGAAGACAGAATCACAGGTCGATTCTGTTTTATTGGGAACAGCTGGAAAACTGCATAGCCTCCTGTCACTCCGACAGACATGTTTGGAAAGGAGCCCATGTTAGGATGGTTGAGGGGTGTGTACTTCAGAGCACCTTGTCCAGGTTCTATGTTTGAGTATGTGACATCTGTAGTAAGTACTAAGCAAAAAGTTTATAAAGGGAGAGGAAATAAAGACACCCTTAGTGCATCAATGTCCAAAGAGATTTCTGGCTTGGTACATCTGAGTGAGAGAGGTATTTTCACTTTTCGGTTAAATGCAGTTTTCTTGAGTATCATTAAATGGAATCTGTCTTGCGTTCAGGGGTTATAATGGTGTCTGTCAGCTTCTTATAACTCACAGGCTGACAGGAGAAAACAAAGACTATGATTTGTAACTAGCATTCAGTCTAAAAAGCAAACTCTAACACAATCCTAAAATAAAAACTGAATAACGAACTTTAAAAACATGAGCTGAATGTGGCTTTGAATTTCCTGTTTAAAATCTGAGCATGAAAAACTCCTGCCTGAGTTTGATGGACAAATGAGTAATCCCTCCCACTGACAGCTTCCTACCTTCTTGACATTTTCTCAGAAGACCCTTCCCCCATACACTTGACCCTGTGTCCTAATCCTGTTCTGGGGGTACAGAGGTGCTTCAGTTGGGTAGTTACTAGACTGTCAGAGATTTAGTTTTATTGATGATAACGTTAAAATTTTCTAGGAACTGATTTTGTCAAGTGTTGACCTCACGTGGGGGTGAATGTCAAAGTTCTAGTATTTAGAGAAGAAGATAGGGTTACAAAATCTTTATGTGGTCTTGTCACAATTGTAAAAGACAAATCTATGCCCAGAAAGCTACCAGAACCAGCACTTCCATCACCACCTCCATCACCACTTTCATTGTTCCCCAGAATCTCTATCACCACCAGCATCTTTAATCACCACCACCAGCACCTCCATCACCACCAGAACCTTCATCAGCACCACAGTACCACCTCTGCTCCAAAAAGATATGTTTTTAAAAATGAATTGTACATGTCTCTATGCTATCTAGTTAAATACATTCAATGGTACTCTTTGTGGAGGAGGGGTGGTGGTGGTAAGAATAGGATGTTGCTTCTGAAAGCCCCTATGCTTTTTTTTTTTTTTTTTTTGGTTTTTCGAGGTAGGGTTTCACTCTAGTCCAGGCTGACCTAGAATTAACTATGTAGTCTCAGGGTGGCCTTGCTTCCTCCTACCTCTGCCTCCCGAGTGCTGGGATTAAAGGCATGCGCCACCACACCCAGCTCCTTATGCTTTTGTAAAATATATTTTATTTATTTATTTATTTGAGAGGGAGAGAAAGAGGCAGAGAGAGAGAGAGAAAGAGGGGGGAGAGGGGGAGAGAAGGGAGCACCAGGGCCTCCAGCCCCTGTAAACAAGCTCCAGATGTGTGTGCCCCCTTGTGCATCTGGCTTATGTGGGTCTTGGGGAATCGAACCAGGATCCTTTGCCTTTGCAGGCAAGCGCCTTAACGGCTGAGCCATCTCCCCAGCCCCTGAAAACCCCTATGTTTTATAAAACTTTAATAAAGTTGTCATGCTTTGCTCTTGTTAACTTGTCTTTTTTTATGAGAGAGAGAGAGACAGTTGGTGTGCCAGGGCCTCCAACCACTGCAATCAAAGTCTAGATGCATGTGCCATCTTGTGTGCACGTGTGACCTTGTGCGCTTGTGTCATCTTGCCTGTCTGGCTTACGTGGGATCTGGAGAGCTGAACATGAGTCTTTGGGTTTTGCAGGCAAGTGCCTTAACCACACTAAGCCATCTCTCCAGCCCCCTCTTGTCTTTTGTTAGAAGAATGACAGCCATGCCCCTTGCCATATATCTAAAAGGCACCAAGTCCTCTTGACCACAACAGGCATAAGTAACAGATTGGGAGATCTCTGCAGCATGCGACATAGGGTGGAGCTATTCCCTGACTATGGGAATGAATAACTAAAAGACTTCAGAATGCTAGACACAAGGTGGAAGCAATGAGCCAGGCTCGTACATAGAAACTATTCCCAGACTTCACTTCGCAGTTTGGAAGGCTGTACTTCTTTGTGTGGAGCTTTGGAAGAATGCTCAACTCCTCCCCTAGCCAAGAAGTTCCTTGAGGGCAGGAACTACATTGTGTCTGCCATCTTGACTCACAGTGTCAGACTTAATGAGGATTTATTGCACGAGCGCTGAATTTTCACACCGCCCTATAGCAGGGTTCATTTAGTCTTAATGTTCCGAGAGACTCCAAACCCAGGATCCCTCTCACCACCCTGACATACATCTTTTCATATTGAACCTAAATTTGAATTTCCTGCTAATAAAACATGTGCCTCCATGCCGACGGTGTATGCAGCTAAAATGATTGATTTATACAGCATTGTGACCTTTTTTTTTCTACAGAAAAAAAAAATGTCCCTTGCATTTCCATTTGATTTAATTTGTGCAACTACCCACTGGCTAATTTTCTTGAAGAACTATCTCCATTTTCTCTCTGTCTGATATTTCTGACTGATAGTGGCATTCGTGTAGGAAATGATTTTTTTTTCATTTTTTTGTGTGTAGTAATGAATCTTTGCCATGGAGATATTTTTCAAAAACTAATCTGTCTGCATTTGGCAGGATCTCTGCCTACCCATTTCTCTCACCCCCTCCTCTTTTGCTTCTCTATTTTTTTTCAGCCCACATCGTTTCTTTTCACAGTAATATTTTAGCAGTACTATTAGCTTATTTGAGTGGTCTGCATTTTTTTCCAATTGAAAATATTCCCTTGGCTCATTTTTAACCATGGAGCGCACATAGACAGCCTAGATTTTTTTCCTGTTCTGCAAAGACCTGCTGAGGGGGATGAAAAGGGAGGTCTTCTGAACAGAAATGTTGAAATGTGAGCTGTGTTCATAGGGAGGAAAAGTTGTGGTGCTGATCCAAAGGGAACCTCTGGTGAGCTGTATGGTGGAAAATTAAAAGTGCTTATTACATGTCAGCTTCTCTACAAATACTTTGTATTCTTATATTCTTTAAATAATATTATTTGGGGCTGGAGAGTTGTCTTAGTAGTTAAGATGCTTGCCTGAGAAGCCTAAGGACTCATGTTTGACTCTCCAGGTCCCATGTAATCCAGATGCACAGTGACACAAGTGTGCAAGGTCACACATATACACAAGCGGGCGCACACATCTGGAGTTGGATTGCTGGGGGCCTCGTGCACCAATTCTCTCTCCCCCACTCACTCTCACATCAAAAAGGCAGTCTGTTGGGCTTGCAGCAAAAAATATTGTGTGTGTGTGTGTGTGTGTGTACACACTAGGGCCTCCTGTCATTGCAAATGAACCCCAGATACTTGGCTTGGGAGTTGAATCTAGGCCAGCTGGCTTTGCAAGCAATGGCCTTTTAACCACCAAGTCATCTCCCCAGCCTCTCTATTCTGTTCCTGAGCACATGTAATCCTCACCAACACTGACAGCTCATTAGGCATCAGTGTATGCAGCTCATTTACTTGTTATTGAGGTGATACTTACTGAGTACCTACAGGTGCCAGCACTTTCTGGTTGGAATGATATGTGTACAGTCCTTATCTATTTAGTGAATCATGATGTCACTTCAGAGATGGACAGATTAGGGGAAGAGAAAACTTTTGGGTAGGGAAAGAAGTGATGCATTGTGAATAAATCAAAGTGGAAGTACCCAGTCCCTTCTACCCTCTGTTCTTCAAACAAGAAACTTAACTTTCAAAAGATTCTCCCAGATAATATGATTAATGGGAGATGGAACCCTGGCAGGTTGACTTCAGGGCTGCGTCTTCTCTTTCTGCTCCTCAGCCTCAAGGAAATGAAACATGGCTGCAGTGGGTGCTTGCTGGAGCTTGTCTTCTGACCATATCCTCTTTGGCACAGTGACCTCCTTTATCTCACTCAAATACATTACCCGAGGGCTGGAGAGATGGCTTAGTGGTTAAGGCGCTTGCCTGTCAAGCCTAAGGACCCATGCTTGACTTCCAGGTCCCACGTAAGCCAGACACATAAAGTGACATAAGCTTGCAAGGTCACACATGTGCACAAGGTGGCATATGCATCTAGAGTTTGAATGCAATAGCAGGAGGCCCTGGCATGCCAGTTTCTCTCTCTTTCTCTCTTGCTCTCATTCTTTCACATAAAAAAGTCCAGTCTGTTGGGCTTGCTTCAGGAAAAAAAAAAGTCTCTCTGTGTACTGACACTCTTCCTACACCTAGAAGAGCAACATCACCTAATTTTAGGCATCATTTATGATCCAGTGAAAAACTGTCATTAAAAGACACATGAAGTAATTTTCCTGTGCTGACTCATTAATGAATGCTCAGGCAAAAGCACTCCACCGGACACTTAGGCAGTAAAAGAGAAAAGACAAAGATACCTAGGGGAGATCCAGCTTTATCTTAGTCCTGAGATAAGTGATTCATCAAGTAGAGGGCCCTGTGACATGACCACTGCCTCATAGTAAACTCCCTTGCCCATGCTGGGCCATATCTCCTCTGCACCCAGGGAGGAGCAGCTGAGATCTTTCTGTCCTCTGCTCACATGGCGTATCATCAGCTAGTCAAGCCCAGGGGCAGAGTGACTGCAACAGTCACCTTCTCATTGTTGGGATAAAACACCTGACCAGAAAGAAGTAGCTTACGGGAGGAAAGGCTTTATTTCAACTTATGGTCTCAAGGGGAAGTTTCATCATGTCAGGGAAAATATGGCAGACCAGAGGTTGGACTTCACATCTTGTCACAGCAGCTGGGAAGTAGCAGTAAGAGTGAGTGAGCTTGTGAACCCCAAGTAGTGCTGGACTAAGAAACTTTTAAGGTCTGCCCCCAGGAACACTCCTCCTCCAGCTGAGGCTGTGGGAGACATCTCACATTAAAACCATCCCAGTAACGTACCAGATCCCCCAAAAAACAAGTGCTTTGAGGACTTTTCTTTCAGATTCTGCTCTACAATACTCTACCCACAAAACCAACCAACAAACCAACCAAACAACCAACAAACAAAAATCACCTCCTTTTAACACCTGCAGCCTTCACAGCTTAAAAAATATTTTCCCATTGGAGAATGAACCAATTTTCAAATCACTTCCTGAATGTCAGGCAGACATTTTATTTATACTACCAATAAGTTTCAAGGAGATGCATTTTCCTAGGGTGCTAGTTTGATAAAATTTTAAAATCCTAAAACTATCTGAAGCATGTGAGATCTTGATGTAAGCAATGGGGGCAGACACAACTGGCGCAGACTGCCACCGTACAGCCTCCCACCAGGCTGGGTCTTCCCTGGGCTTTGGGGCTCCCTGGCCCCAGTTTGCCCCAGTTTAGAGGCACTCAGAACCTCAGCACAGGGGTCTTTCTTCCCTCATCTTCCCTTCCCCTTTGCTAAGTGTAAGAGCAGATTCCAGGCTGTCATCTCAACACCTTTACCTCCTAGGGTGACATCACACTAGAGTCCCAGCAGGTGGTAAATTGATCTGAATTATCATTTGCATTTTTAATTTCAGGTATTTTAGGCCCGGGAGAGTTTTTAATGGGTCTTAAGAATGACAGCACAAACATCGATAGCCCTGGCATGCCAGTTTCTCTCTCTTTCTCTCTTGCTCTCATTCTTTCACATAAAAAAGTCCAGTCTGTTGGGCTTGCTTCAAAAAAAAAAAAAGTCTCTCTGTGTACTGACACTCTTCCTACACCTAGAAGAGCAACATCACCTAATTTTAGGCATCATTTATGATCCAGTGAAAAACTGTCATTAAAAGACACATGAAGTAATTTTCCTGTGCTGACTCATTAATGAATGCTCAGGCAAAAGCACTCCACCGGACACTTAGGCAGTAAAAGAGAAAAGACAAAGATACCTAGGGGAGATCCAGCTTTATCTTAGACCTGAGATAAGTGATTCATCAAGTAGAGGGCCCTGTGACATGACCACTGCCTCATAGTAAACTCCCTTGCCCATGCTGGGCCATATCTCCTCCTGCACCCAGGGAGGAGCAGCTGAGATCTTTCTGTCCTCTGCTCACATGGCGTATCATCAGCTAGTCAAGCCCAGGGGTAGAGTGACTGTAACAGTCACCTTCTCATTGGTGGGATAAAACACCTGACCAGAAAGAAGTAGCTTATGGGAGGAAAGGCTTTATTTCAACTTATGGTCTCAAGGGGAAGTTTCATCATGTCAGGGAAAATATGGCAGACCAGAGGTTGGACTTCACATCTTGTCACAGCAGCTGGGAAGTAGCAGTAAGAGTGAGTGAGCTTGTGAACCCCAAGTAGTGCTGGACTAAGAAACTTTTAAGGTCTGCCCCCAGGAACACTCCTCCTCCAGCTGAGGCTGTGGGAGACATCTCACATTAAAACCACCCCAGTAACGTACCAGATCCCCCAAAAAACAAGTGCTTTGAGGACTTTTCTTTCAGATTCTGCTCTGCAATACTCTACCCACAAAACCAACAAACAAACCAACCAAACAACCAACCAACAAACAAAAATCACCTTCTTTTAACACCTGCAGCCTTCACAGCTTAAAAAATATTTTCCCATTGGAGAATGAACCAATTTTCAAATCACTTCCTGAATGTCAGGCAGACATTTTATTTATACTACCAATAAGTTTCAAGGAGATGCATTTTCCTAGGGTGCTAGTTTGATAAAATTTTAAAATCCTAAAACTATCTGAAGCATGTGAGATCTTGATGTAAGCAATGGGGGCAGACACAACTGGCGCAGACTGCCACCGTACAGCCTCCCACCAGGCTGGGTCTTTCCTGGGCTTTGGGGCTCCCTGGCCCCAGTTTGCCCCAGTTTAGAGGCACTCAGAGCTCTCAGAACCTCAGCACAGGGGTCTTTCTTCCCTCATCTTCCCTTCCCCTTTGCTAAGTGTAAGAGCAGATTCCAGGCTGTCATCTCAACACCTTTACCTCCTAGGGTGACATCACACTAGAGTCCCAGCAGGTGGTAAATTGATCTGAATTATCATTTGCATTTTTAATTTCAGGTATTTTAGGCCCGGGAGAGTTTTTAATGGGTCTTAAGAATGACAGCACAAACATCGATACATAATTCATCATCTATTTTTCACAATGCATGTGGCTAATACTCCACCGGTAAACAGGAAGGTCATTAACACCAAGCAAGATGAGGTTACACTTTTTGCTTTCTTGCTTTCCAGCCTTGCCTGCGCTGGTCTATGCTGTGACTGAAGCACGATGCACAACCTCCATCCAAGCCGACACGGTGTTAACAGCAAGAGCCTTTTCAGTGGCTCTCCAGAACGACCCATTGCTAAGTGGTTGAGATCACTTTCTTGAGTTTCCTCCATTCCCTGACATAGCAACATTGGAAGCTTTTCAAGAGGAGCAAAGTGGGGCTGGAGAGATGGCTCAGAAGTTAAGGTGTTTGTCAGCATTGCCTAACAACCTGGGTTTGATTCCCCAGTACCCAGGTTAAAAAAAAAAAAAAGAACCACAAAGTGGTGCATGCATTTGGAGTTTGTTTGCAGTGGCTAGAGGCCCTGGTGCACCCATTCTCTCTCTCTCTCTCTTCTCTAGTCATTTTGAAATGTCACCTCCACAGGAAAACAACTCAGGGGTTTGACTAAGAGGATACTGACAACACTTAGGGGACCCTGAGTCATTTCATCAGCAGGGGATGAGTGAAGATAATCAGAAGTAAGGAGTAGACAGTTATCTTTCCTGGCCTCTTATAGGAGCCTCTATACAGAGTCCACGAAGCCACCGTTAACTGCACAGCTCACACCAGTCTCCCCTTCCTCTGGTTCCTACTTTGTAAGTAAGCCAGTTAACCAAATGTCAACCGTCATCAGTGTTTCCAAACCTCATTTTAGGTAAGATCAAGAAGGCACACTTTGCCTTCCATATACAATATAGTTACAACATATGACTCGTCCCCAGTTCTTTCATTTATGGGCTTTATTTCCCCAACCAGCTGGGAGTTTTCTTTCAAACATGCCCATTTTACCATCCCCGTAATCCCTTGTTTCATTGGCTGAAATCACTGTCCTTTCCTTTATTCTCTTCAAGTATTTCTAGAGTTCTTGTCATTTTACTGGGCAGTATTTGAGGCACCGGGAAGGCTTCGGCAACTGCATCAGATTTTAATATCCTCTTTTAGATCCAAGAAAATTAGAGACCTAGGAAGTCTTTGAACATCTATGAAAGTTCCCCAGCAAAATAATGGCTTGTTAGTAAGCATCTGACTTTAGATAGAATTTACTGGAGATCTTGGTATTGCCTGGACTTTTAAAAAATGACTATACTTTATTCTGGCAATAAGTTAAAATGACTTCAGAAACAATACCCAGGTAACTGAATTCAGGTTTATTGTGGGTTAAGTTTCCGGGTCAGAAAGTCACTCATTCCACAGTGTTTTGAAGGATGGGAAGAGTGACACAGGAAATGTTCCCAATGATGACATCAGGTGATCTTTATAACATGGCTACACCAGCAGCAACACATAGTCTGTTCAAAACTGAATCGGCTCATCAGGAGTGCATGTGTTTCTGAGGTTCGACTGACCACAGTGTCCGTCACCATTTCCCTGAAACGATTTTTCAGGCTCCGTGAGAGCAGTAGTTGGAAGAGGGGGAGGAAAGATTGTAAGAGCCTCAGGGTGGAGCGAGAACAGCCAGAAACACCATGTTTTCCCCCATCCCTGCAGAGACCGACTGAGGCCTCTTGGTCCCCACGAATACCAATAACCCCATCAAAATTGGAGCAGGGGACAGGGGCTTTATGTGTGCAACCATTTTATAAAAAATAATAAATTGAAAAAAAAGAAGCATCAAAATTAAAAAGAGTGCACGGTAGGACTGGAGAGATGGCTCAGTGGTTAAGATGCTTGCCTGCAAAGCCTGACAACCGAGGTTTGATTTCCTGGTACTCATGTAAAGCCAGATGCACAGAACAGTGCATGCACCTGGAGTTGGTCTGTAGTGGCTAGGGGCCCTGGCATGCCCATATTCATTCTCTCTCTGCTTACGAATAAATAATTTTTAAAAAGTGCACTGTGGAACATGTCCACTTGCTCTTTATTCTCTTGTTATAACTTGACATTTTTTTTTCCTGTTAAGCTGCTCTCTTGAGAAGATTTATAATACCAGGACCGCACATGCAAAGATAGTTGAATAAGTAATAAAGTTTAAAGGCACAGTTATGAGAATTTATAGTGCACCATTTGTCGACAATCTGAAAGACATTTCCAACCAAAGCAACTAAGGAAATGTTAATATCCAGCACATGTAGTGATGCTAGCTTATTCAGAGTAGATCTCTGCACTGTAGGAATGATTTTTCATCACCTTAGCAGTGTTCCTAATTGTCTACAATTTTCAAAATTTACTTCTGAAATAAAAAATATCATAGTAGATGCTTTCAACACACTTCCTGTTTTAGATATTATGTGTACCAAAATATGCCAGACTTCAGATCCCACTAAAGAAAACAAATGGCTCAGATGTGCTTCCAAATGTTAGTCTGGCATTGCCTTATTTAGGCTGGCACACCTCCAGGTGTGAGGTAAGCAGAGAACTGGGCAATTACTCAGATGAGCCGATCAAAAAACAACCCCCATTTCTTTCTTTGCTTTTTTCTTTTCTTTTGGCCAGAATTAATATCTGAATTACTTGGCCTTGCCGTTCCTTTTACACAATCTGTGTAGCATCGGCCTGAAGACGCAGGAACACGAGAACATCCACCTCTGGCCTCAGTGCCAGGAAGTGAAGGTTACTGTGCAGAACACAGAAAGAAGAGGAAATAATTATATTTTTGGGGAGCTTCATTGGGTAAGTTTGTATCTGAATTCATTAAGTCTTTGTGTGTCTGTGTGCATGTGTGTGTGGTATGTGTGTGTTATGCATGCATATGACTACCCATGTTCGTATGTGTGGTTGCACATGTGTCTATGTGTGTGCATGCTGTGTGTGTCTGCATATGCACAAGGAAGCTAGAGGTTGCCATCAGATATCGACCTCAAAATGGCTCTCCATCTTATTTATTTTTATTTTTATCTTTTTGGTTTTTCAAGATAGGGTTTCACTCTAGTCAAGGCTGACCTGGAATTCACTATGTAGTCTCAGGGTGACCTTGAACTCACAGCGATCCTCCTACCTCTGCCTCCCGAATGCTGGGATTAAAGGTGTGCTCCACCACGCCTGGCTTAACCTTATGAAACTTCTCCCTGAGCCTGGAGCTCACTGATCCAGTTAGGCTTGCTAGCTCACTGCCCCAGAGATCTTTCTGGCTCTGTTTCCCCAGTGCTGTGAGTACACTGTGCTGACTTTTACATGGGTGCTGAGGATCCAAATGCAGGTCTTCACGCTTGCATGGAGAGCACTTTACCAACTGAACCATCTCCCCAGCCCCCACCCATGCCACGTTTTAATTCAGTTTACTTATTATTCAAGTATTACAGATGTAGCTCCAGTGTAGTCAGTGGACAGGTCCAAGACAGAACAGAACTCCCGATTTGCAATTTGTGGTGCCTACAACCTCCAGTAAGCCTAGCCTAGCAGTCCCAGGCTTGTATGGTCCCATGCTGCGTAACCACATCGTCCCTTTCTTTAGTCACAGTTCATACCTCCCAATTCACCTCTACTACCAGTCAGATTTCCAAAACTGTGGTTTCCATTACTTTAGCACCTTAGTCACAAACTTCTAGTGGATCTTTGCTTTCTACAGGATAGCATTCAAGTGCTCAGGCTGACAAGCAAGCTACTGTGAGATCTGCCACAGTGCATTCCTCTGTGTGTCCCACAGGAAGTCCACGTGCTAGTCCTATGGAGTTTCTCATCACTCTGGTCCAGGTCCTGGGCTGGTCTGCCTCTCACCTTCACTTGCCTTATCCTGATACCTCCCAATATCTTGTTTTCCCGTGGACACAGCTTCTGCTCAATAAGCCCAATCCTACTCTAATTCTTTCTTCTAGGCCTCTCTGAACAACGCAACCTTTGTTGTTCCTCCATTACCTAACCGCATCCCATGCAAGGACAATTCTTGCACTGGCATCTTGTTTGGTCAATGAACTTTGAGGTGTAGGTGACATCTCTTCTCAGCTTGATTGCCAGTCCTGACATCGCTTTGTATCCATGGCATCCAGGACATAGCAATCTCTCATCAAATGACAGGATGAGTCCAGCTGTGTTCCCTACTCTCCCACCCACACCTTCTGCAGTAAAGAACCCTTTCGCTAACAGATAAAAAGCAAGCAAAACTGAGAAACTGAATACAAGGCCTCAAGCATTTGTTTGCAGCAGTGGTTAAGAGTGGGCTCTGAACCTTGAATCCTAGATTGGAGCAACGGCTTTGCAATTTACTAGCTATGTGCTCTCTCTACCTTGTGCTCACATACAAAATGGCAGAAATAATGCTGCCCAGGCCATATGGTTGTTCCAGAGGTTAAACACAATCATAGATAAGGCAGTAAGTGCTTGGCATACAGTAAGGGCTTACTAACATCTTGCTCTTCCTATTAAACACTAGGCCAACAAATTTTTCTTACACTAGTCTTTTCTTTCAGAAGGAGTGCCTGGTTGACAATGAGAGCAAAGGGCCTCTCTTAAACAGTAGTCTTTGGAGATGGGGCTCCATCTTCTTGGCTAGGCTCTGAGACCATTTACTGTAGCAAAAAATGCAACTCTTTGTATTATTATATTATTATTATTATTATTATTATTATTATTATTATTTAGTTTTTTGGGATAGGGTCTTGCTCTAGCCCAGACTATCCTGGAATTCACCATGTAGTCTCAGGCTGATCTTGAATTCACGGCAATCCTCTCACCACTGCCTCCCAGTCACTGGGATTAAAGGCGTGCCCAGCTAACAAATGCAACTCTTCAGGGACAGTTTTATTTCCCCTTAATATGTCTCCTCCACAGCCCATTGACAAAATAGCAACAGCTCCCTGGGTTTAAGAAAGACACCCCTGCTGGACATGGTGGCGCACACTCGGAATTCCAGCACTAGGGAGACTGAAGCAACATGGGTTCAAGGTCAGACTGGGCTACATGATAATACTCAGTCTCAAAATATTTTTAAAAATTTCTTTTGAAAATTATTTATTTACAAGCATGTTTTGTGTGTGGTGGGGGCATGCCAAGGTCTCTGCTGTTGCAATTGAACAACAGTCTTGAGCCACTTTTCTTGCATCGGCTCTATGTGGGAAGTGAAGGGGGGGCTGGCGGGCTTTGCAAACAAGCATCTTTAACTACTGAAGCATCTCTCCAGCCCCAGGGTTCTTTTTATCATGCTTCAGAGGAGGCTCTAAGATCAGGATGGCTAGTGCTCGCTATGCACGAGACCAACCAAAGCCATGCAGCTGCGATTGAGAACTTCAGGCTGTTGGGTATTTTGGACGATCCTGAACTCAAGTCCCCCGGGTGAGAGCCGACACAGTGAGTGTCCTCCTGCCTGCATGTTCCCATCTCTTCCCATATGCATTCATGCAAAGGCCAGCTCTTCAGTCCATTTACATAAACTATGCCACATATGAGCTGCGTGTGCCCCAGGCCTGAACACAGCAAAAACCAGCTCATATGTGTCGCACTGCTGTGGACCCTGCAGGCAAGGCCCGGAATCCTTTAATCCTTTCTCTGACCGGAGGGTAACCTATTCTTAGACACACACACTTGCAGAGCCTCTCCCCACCCCCACCCACCCCAACCCCTCCCCCGGGGGCCATCTGCCCTCAGAGCAAGGTTGGTTCGTGAAGTTACCTTGAATTCAGTCTCAATGTTGGCTAGTCTGGCTAGCTCGTTGCTGAGCTCCAGCGCGGTGAGGACAGGGTCTTCGCTGGACAGGGACAGGTAGGCGGCGCTGGCCAGTCCTTTGTAGGCATTCATGCGCGAGCGCGAGTGGCTAAAGGAGTCCTTGCGCTGCTTCTCGGTGCACTCGGGGCACTTGCAGAAGTAGTCGTGGGGCCGCTCGATGCGCGCGCCCTTGAGCAGCAGGATGTGCACGATCTCGTACTCCTGGCAGTGCGCCGCCAGGATGATGGGCGTGATGTCGTGCGAGAAGCGCGTGCCGTCCTCGTCGTAGGCGTAGAAGTCGTCGTCACGAAGCTCCTGCTCCAGCGGGCTGAGCGTCAGGCGCTGGCCCTGCGCGAAAGCCGGGTGGTTGAGGATGGCCTCCACGATGCGCACGTAGCCCTTGCTGATGGCCAGCAGCAGCGCGTCCCCCACGCGAGCCATGTTCTCCTTCTTCAGCAGCAGCTCGGTCACCTCCAGGTGCTCGTTGCCCACGGCCAGCTGCAGCGCGTTCTGCCCCATGTAGTCCACGCAGTTGAAGTTGAGGGTCTTGGACTCCTCCAACATCTTCCTGACCACCGGGATGTTGCCATACTCAGCCGAGTCCAGGAAGCGCTCCTCCTCGGGTGTCAGGCTCGTACCCTTCTCGTTGAACATGTACGCAGGGCCCCTGATGGCCTGGCGCCGACCCTTCTCCCTCAACGTGGTGTGCCGGCGTTGCATGTTTTTGAAGGTGCTGCTCCCCAACCTGGAAGACAAAGGTGGATGCTCTCAGTCCCTTCCCCCAAGAGTGATGCCAGTGCTCCAACACACCAACGGATGTTCGCGATTGGAATCTCAGGATGGATTAGGAAACTTTACTATATGTTATCTCAGGCACCGAGATTATGACAAGTTGAATGGCCCGGAGTGTTTATTATCTGTACCCATTATTAGGCTTTGCAGCAAGCACCTTGCCAGCTGAGCCATCTCTCCAGCCTTATTTTAATTTTTAAAATTTGTTTATTTGTGTGTGTGTGTGTGTGTGTGTGTGTATGTGTGTGTGTGTGTGCACGCGCGCACCAGGGTATCTTGTTACTGCAAACAAATGTCTGCTCAGCCTTATGTGGCTGGCTGGCTAGGGAAATGAACCTGGACCAGCAGGCTTGCAAGCAAGCGCCTTTAATGACTGAGCCATCTCCCCATCTCCAGCTTTAGTTCAGATGCCTTGCCCTTTAGAAAGCACTACCACCATGGATAAAGTGTAATCCCATGCAAACTTGGGCACACAGGCCTGTTTGTACATTTGCTGCTATTCTCTGTGGAGACGGTACCCTCTGGTCTCCAGGCAAATTAAACACCTACTAAAAGGCAAGATGTGACAGGAAGTACCGCTAGAGTCCTTGTCTCATGTGGATGGCTGTGGACTCAGCCTTCTTGAGGAAATTTAGCCACATTCTCTTCAGATTGAACCAATGTTCAATTCAAGCTGGATTTGCTGTTATGGGTAGAAGAAATAGATAAGATTACACGCTTACTTGTCCCTCTTTCTCATTGTAATACAGTGTAGAGTTAATGCTAAGATTACCGATCATAGAAGTTAACATTTATTTACCACCTATAATGTGTCAGGCACTGAAAGCTTCATGCACGCCAATGTGTGCAGTTCTCCTGTCCAACTCACAAGAAAGGTACTGTTGATATTGTCATCTCAGAGGAAGATACTGAGGGGAGGGGGCCTCACAAGACAGTCTCTGAAGTTCAGGGTAGACATTCTGGCTCTTCCATTTTCTCATCTTGTGACTTTGGACACATTACGTAAGATAAAGCGACAAACCAGAGAGACAGGGAATCATGTAATTCGAGGATATTCCATGTCCAGCTTGCCAAGCAGGAACCCAATCTCTAGGTCCCAGATGATAGCTGAGAAATAGAGGGGCTGAATCAGATGTTCCTCAAATCTCTACAGACTTGACATCTAAAGCATTTCTGATTCTACAGTTGGGCCTACCTAAATTTTCTTTTACTTTTCTTGTTGGTTCTCCTTCACATTATCCAAATGTCATTAGAAGGGCATAATTGCATAGTACAATTTTATCGACAATTTCCATACATGTATGTAATAGAGCTTCATCATAGTCCCCTCCATTATTTTCTTTTGTTCTCTCTTCCTCATGAGATATTTGTTTTATTTCTGTGATTCTAGAGAACTGTCTCCCATTAGTGAGTAGGTATCCAACCTGCGGATACTCACCATTTCATGTAAGCCATTTTTAAGAAATAAGCAAATAAAAGCAATCACAGAGCCGGGTTTGTAAATTAAGCCCCTTGGTTTTTTTCAATTGAAAAATAAGTGAGAATTAGTCTTGTGAACTTTTGAATTGTGAGTTCCATTATTTTTCTGCTCATTTTGCCTTTTGACTCTTTCCAGTCCCCTTGGATTTAGCTCCTTGGGGGAGCCTCTGACTTAACGCAAAGACTGGAGGTCAGAACTTGGTACTCTAGTCCTGCTTGGAGCTGACTCACACTCCCCTCTGGGAATGGCTGCTACACTGGAAGGTGGAGCAGCCTTTTCATCTGAAAAATAAAAAGAAATAATTATGGGCAACTCCCTGCAAAGGCAGCAGTGGGTGATAAATCCTGACAGAGAGAGAGAGAGAGAGAGAGAGGGCGCTCAGCACTCTTCAGGAGGACAGTCTAAACTGCCATCCACTTTTCTAAAGTGCACTTTAAGAAAAGATTGCCAAGGTAAAGATTGTCAGGACTCAAGTTCGCCTGCTCCTTAGGAGCCCATTTCATTCAACAGTGTTATTTCACTTATTCATGCCAAAGATATATGCTAGATGGGAATCTCATGCAGTAATTTTTTTTTAAGGTAGGGTCTTACTCTAGCCCAGGCTGACCTGGAACTCACTCTGTATTCCCAGTCTGGCCTCAAACTCACATTCAGTCCTCCTACCTCTGCCTCCCAAGAGCTTGCATTAAAGGCGGGTACCACCACACCTGGTGCAATATTTTTTTAAATTATTTATTTGAAAGAGAGAGAAGAGTGCGAATAAATGGGCAAAGGGACTCCAGACACATGTATCACTTGGCAAATCTGGTTTTATGCAGGTACAGGGGAATCAGATCCAAGCCTGCTGAGCTATCTCCCAATCTCAGAATCTTGACGTGAGAGAGGAAGTCATAAATGATGAATAGGTGTTGATTATTAAAGGGTGTTTAGAAGGAGAGGAGAAATAGTCACCTCATTGCACTTCACTGGTCTCCCCAGAGGGTCTTGTTTCAGGGGATGCAATGAACTTTGTCTCAAGGTCTGTTACCTGGACACAGCACACACACATGGAAATTTAACAGAAGATTAATAATTCTCATCATGGTATTACTCAGTCCGTCCTGTGATAGCTTTCTACATGTCTCAGGAGCATCTCTCTGGACAAAGTCATCACAACTCAACCCAGGAAAGAGCAGTTTCTCCTCAAGAGCATGTAAGCTGTGTGCCAGATCTGAAACAGCCACTGCCTTCAGAGCAGTGGGCTCTGAAGCTTGGTTCAATTTCCTTTTCCATTAGAGGTCTGTCCAAGAGGGAGAAGAGTTCACTTCACAAGGTCAAGGGCACCTAACCATTGCATAGTAAGGAGCCTTGGGGAAATGAATTCATAGGAAATATAATAACCCCTGGACAAAGTTCGATCAGAGAAACATTTTGTAAGGAACATATAAGTACCCAATCTAAATTCAGAGCCCATATTCTTAGCATAGACACCACAGGCTATTCTAGGCTATTCTAGCATCATTTGTTACTTCCCCTCATTAACAAAGCATTCTCATCTTTTGGGTGAAGTAACTGAGATAGATGAAGTGGAAGAAAAATAACCTTTAGGGCAAGTAATGACTGTATATGGACGGCAGCTATGCTCACCACCACACCATCCAGGCACATGATTACTACATCTGGGAAGAGCATCATACAATGTTTCTACAAGAACTATAAAAAGTCTGTGTGTGTGTGAGTGTGTGTGTGTGGGTGTGTGTTTGTGTGTAGCTAGTACTCTTCAGAAGGTAAAAAATGTCTTCACCAGTTGTCATGCATTTTTCTGGATGACCTTGAAAGCAGAGAACCAGTTGTAACAAGAAATAAATAAGCTTCGGTTTCAGTCTTTAAAATCTCAGCTTTGAGATCCATGTGTACATTCCAAATAGTCAGTCTAGTTCCTTTCCTTGGTAGAACTTGGCATTAAAAATCCAAGCTCATGAGTCTTCAAGTCATGTGTGCACACCAGCATCTAATGGGCTGTGATGGCTTCCAGAAGAGGAGTCTCACAGCTGACCCTGAAGCCAATCTAAGTGTATTCCAGGCGGCAATGGAGGAGAGCTTCTGACCTCACTGTGAGCTTTTTGTTACTTCTGACTCCCTCTGTTCCTAATACCTTTCTAATGATGGTTTTCTAAACATGTACACATATGAATATATTTATCTACCATATCATTGCTATTCAATCTTTTTTATTTTATATTTATTTATTAGAGAAAGGAGGAGAGAGAGAGAGAGAGAGAATGGGTATGCCAGGGCCTCTAGCCACTGCAAAAGAACTCCAGACACATGTGCCACCATGTGCATCTGGCTTTCATGGGAAGTGGGGAATCGAACCTGGGTCCTTAGGCTTGGCAGGAAAGTGCCTTAACCACTAAGCCATCTCTCTAGCCCTAAATAAAATATTTTTTTTTAAATAAAAGATTCGGGGCCGAAGAGATAGCTTAGCAGTTAAAATGCTTGCCTGCCAAGCCTAAGGACCCAGGTTCGATTCCCCACTACCCGTGTAAGCCAGATGCACATGGTGGCACATGTGTCTGGAGTTCTTTTGCAGTGGCTAGAGGTCCTGGTATGCCCATTCTCTCTCTCTGCTTCTCTCTCCTCTCAAGTAAATAAATAAAATATATAAAAATATTTTTAATCTTTATATGACAAATGTTCAAGCCTTAGCTAAGTCTATCACATGGGTTGGAAAGACTCCCCAAAAGAGGGCATGTCATCAAATCATTTGGCCCACTGTAGCTAGTAGTCAGTCCTCCAGTCATGAATTCTGTATGTTGTCCTGCTAGACTTTAGGAACCCTAATCTCAGTTTTAGGGCCAACCATGAGCAAAAGGATTCTCCCTAAAAGGCAATTTATGCTTGATTGCCCTTACTTTAATATTTTTCTTTAAAGTGCACTGTGAATGCAGATGGCTTTTGATTTGCATACATTATTGAGATAATGAGTGATCAAACCCATCAAACAGCTCAATTAAGATACTGTGTGTCTTCTTCCCCAGAAATGCATCTATTGACATTTGGTGTCATTGAGAAGAAGGGTTCCAGTGGAAATAAAACCATATCTGAGAGGAGAACTGATTGTTAAGCTCCCTCTTGATCCCTTGGCTGCTAATTTTATCAGGCTGTTCTTACGGATGCCTCAGCCTGGGTGAAGGAAGCCAGATGTAGGAAAGCCATGAAAAGGGGGAAAATCTTGTACCTTAAGTCCAGCTGCAAATGTTCCTGGATTTGAAGTTAGGGGTGTGGTGAATCACCGACAAAGACAACGTCACTCAAAATGTCCCTTTTAGTGATATTCGTTGTCTTGCTCCCCCCCAAAAAATTGCTACATGCATCAAAGGTCTCTGTAGAAATTATCCAAGCCTGAAATCAATTCAGTCTGTAACATTTCCCCTGCTAGACAGAGAGCTGAACAAAATCCGGGATTCAGATCAGGCACTATGAAATCCCAGTTCTCTGCCTCTTCCCCTAAGTGCATATATTCTGAATTTTAGTCCAAACTCACAGTGAGGACATAGCCAAGTGATTGGTAGTCTTCTTCTAAACCTCATTTCCTTCACCAATATATAGAGAGGAATGAAATTTTCCTCATATATTTCTCTCAACCCCATCAAAGATTAAATAATGTATGTCAAATGTTGTATACTATAAAGACAGTAATAAGCAAAATCTTAACATATCAAAGCCCGAGGACATAGCTTAGTCAGTAAAGTGTTTTCCTCACAAGCATGAGGACTGGATTTTTGATCCCCAGTGTCCACATAAAATGCCAGGCGTGGTGACATGTACCTATAACCCCAATACTGGAGAGGCAGAGAGAAGATGATCCCTGGGACTCCCTGTCCAGCCAGTCTAACCTCATTGGTGAGCTCCAAGCCAATGAGAGGTCATGTCTCAGAGGAGGTAGACCGTGTTCTTGAGGGATGGCACCGGAGGTCACCCATCTTTTAGCTGCCACACGCATGTGCGCACACACCCACAAACATGTGGACATGCACATGTACAACATTAAAATAAAAAGAAAAGCTTGCATATGGATATACTTAAATGCACAATTATTTAAATCAGTTCATATTTTATTCTATGCTGATATACTAAACTATTGTTTCAAATGACTGTGTAATAGTGATCATTAACATATATTACACGGCTACCACATTCCAGACACTGTGTAAGTGCTTTCTATGAATAATGATCTTAAATTATCATATAATAAGCTTAGCTCATTTTCCTAAATGACCATTCAATCATGATTATTATTGATCGCACATTAAGCATGCATCAGCCTTCATGTAGAGTACTTTACATGCATTATCATTGTAAGTTCTCAAAAGTGACACCATCATGTAGGTGCTGTGGCCATTCCCAATTGAACAGATGCTGAAACAAGGCTCAAATAAATTCACCACATTTCCCGAGATACACAACTTGCAAGTGGTGCAGCCACTCTGAGGAATACACTGTCGTTTACATAGCTCTTGCATTTGGTTGCTATGCTATTGCCATCCATCTTCTGCTTGCACTTTTGCCCAAGTTTTTTTAGTTTGCAAACTTTTCCATTAGAGTACAGTATCACTGAGGGCAAGGATATTACTTATTTATAAGCATATGCATCTAGTTCCCAGTCCTGAGTTTGCCACATGGAAATGGAATATAGTCAAGTTAATTCTGAAATACTTAATCTAGATTGGCCATTAAAAACCAGATACATATAGGTATTCATGATTACTAGTATTCTCCTTCTTACAAATATAGGAACCAAGGGGCTGGACAGATGGCTTAGCAGTTAAGCACTTGCCTGTGAAGCCCAAGGATCCCGGTTCGAGGCTCGATTCCCCAAGACCCACATAAGCCAGATGTACAAGGTGACGCATGCATCTGGAGTTCGTTTTCAGTGGCTGGAGTTCCTGGTGTGTCCACTCTCTCCCCCCTCTATCACTCTCAAATAAATAAATAAAAATTAAAAAAAAACAAATATGGGAGTCAATAAACTGGTAACTACCATTTCCTGGTTCTGACTGACAAGTTTTAAACTAAAGTATGAGTTTCAAAGTCAAATCAGGTTTCAATTAGCACGACTATAAATATTGGACTGTAAGCCAGCATATTAGACAGCTAATATCAGAGGACATATCAAGTCCTTCCAGTGAATGGAAAAGAAAATTCAGACATTTTAATTTCTTCCTAATATTTCTGAAGATATTTGTGCATTTCTAAGTATCATCTTCCTCATTTGAAGTTGAGGTGAAATGTTCCATATACATTACTTAGTGGCTAGTAAGTGCTCTGGTATCTTTGGATAGTACTACCTTTATTGAATTCATTGTAGACCCAAGGCATTCAAGTTCCCACCCAAGTCCGTGATAAGCTATATAACAAATTAAAAAGATGAAATATTCACTTAGTTCCTCCTTTATATGCATGAGGTCATTCATCTTGCTAGTCAAAGCCTACAAGCCACAAGCAAAGTACCCTTGTTATTTATTTATTATACTCTGTTATGTTAACATATACTTTCTAAGCAATTTGGTGAATGTAGGATAGTTTCCCATTGCATCTTGCATTGAAAAATATTACCTAGTATTCCTGAATGTTAAATGGTTCCATTTATTTTTCACTATATATCATCATTTAGAGAAGTGATTATTCTCAGAATTTCCAAGTTAGCCTATGTATTATTAGCTATCCAAGTAAACTGGTGATTTGCCTGTGGTTGTTTTGTTTCTTATTTTTTTAAGACAAAGTCCTTATTTGCTTATGTGGACCTTGGAAGTGATGAAACTGGGTTTCAATATCTCATATTGTGTACAATTACTGATTGAGCTAAAATAACAAGATCCAATACATTAAAATTAGTCTTACAAGAAAATAAATATATGCATTCTTCTGAGGGTTTTGTTGACCTCTTTGATAAAAGAGTACGAAATGAACATCCATGCCAGGAAAAACAGAGACCTTTAAATTGAGAATTGACAATGCTGAAGAAAGTCAGATGTTGAGTATTTGTTGGGGGAAGTATTAATTGCATTTACTATGCAATAGTTCCTGGTAGCTCTCACCCAAGATACCACATGCAATCTTCAACTAGCCACAATGAGGCGTCACATAGTGTTCTGATATTTTTTTCTGGGTTAATTACTGCCTAAAGGGGTTGGCTACTAGACTATATACCTCTCAGTTTTTAAACTGTTCTTTAAAAAGTGGTTTTTAAAATAAATATGAAATTATTATTGTGACATAAAATCTTAGTAAGTTGTAACACCATTGAATCAAGGGCATTGTTGAAAAGATTTTAGAGAGGAAATTTATATGATGCTTATAATGAATATTGTGTATTTTATGGGAGTTCATTCATAAATCTGATAAATGCTTTAGAAATAGGACCCACCAGCAGGTGGCATTATCAGGCAAAAATTTACTGAGTGCCTTTACACTGGGTCAATTATTATTGCCTCTTTCAAATCTACCCTGGATCCATTAAGCCTTTAAATGACAATTGGCAAGAGCATCTTGGATATACCTGCTCAGTCTGGTGTAAGTGGATTTGCAACTTCAACACGGACACTCTGGGATTCAGAGTTTCAAAGCTGTGTCCAAAGCCTGGCCCAGATCGACATCGCTCATGCAGAGATGCCTTTTTTGAAATGAATGTCTAAAGGAGGCATATAGCTTAGACCATATTTTTTAACAAGAAAAAAAGAAAATAACCCATTTCTTGCCACCTGTAGTTCTCTAATAGTGATAATCTTAAAATCTAGCCCTTTACCTGCTCCCAACTCCATATTTGTATTAAAAATCCAATGAGCAAAGCTGTCAGTAGGAATAAAACTATGCTCCACTCCTACAAAAGGAGTAGGATACAAGGATTAGTTGTGCATTTCTAAATGGCTTTGTAAACTTAGACATTCGATAAAAGGAAAGGAAATCCCTCAAATATCTAAAAATCTTGGCAATGCGAGAAAGGGCTAATAAACAAAAGTTTAATTCCATATTGTGTGGAGAGAACCACGTCTGCTGGAAAAAAAATCAATGTGAAAGAACCATAGAACGCGACTTACATTGACAGGACGATACACAGGCTTGTCCCTCCTCTAGATGACCGGGATCCGGTGCTGAGTCGCGGGGATCAGGCTTCCCATGAGTGGCAGTGACGGCGGCGCTGTCCGTGGTCCTGAAGTAGAGAGTGGAGTTGCAAGGCAGCGAGAGAGCAGAGCGTGCTTGGCTTTTCTTTGTGCCACAATGGTTAAAAACTGGCCTTTTGTGGCAGACCTGCCTGAACAGTCCTGTTCCTAATCTGGGCGAAATTTCCCTGAAAGCACGGAGGAGAAGCATCCGTGTGTGAGACTGGCATGCAGAGTGATGATGGTCTGGTAGTCCCCACCCCTCTTCCAGCCTTAGCTTTGAAGGGAGAGAACAACTCTGCCTCTCTATCAGAGCCCCTCGGAATTTCTACCTGCCCCTCCTCCTAGTATAGTGCTCTGCACAGGCGCGTGCGCACGCACGCACACACACACACACACACACACACACATACACACACAGAGAGAGACAGACACGACACATATACACACACATGCATGCACACACATCTACCTCAGTTACATAAGGCAGCATATTCTGGCTCCTGAGAGGGCTTAAACAAATAGGGAAAAAGGGCAATCAGTTGATTTCCTACCTGTTGGGTTTGCAGGTATGTAAAGAAGGAGAGTGTAGAGAAGAAAACTACACCAGAGGAGTCAGAGGGGCGACAGTAGTAGTTTCCTTCAGTAATGCTAGGGCCACGCCCCACTTTCTCTTCTGATCTCTTTGTTCCATGATCTTTTAATATTGTTTAGGATCTGGAAGAGGTCAGTGGTTAGATCTACTCTGGTGTTGGTTCAAGAGACTTTCTCAGGATTAGACTTACTTATTCATAACTTTTCATCTTTTTTCCAGTTTAAAAAATTATTTTGTTTATTTGAGAGAGAGAGAGAGAGAGAGAGAGAGAGAGAGAGAGGAGAGAGGAGAGGAGAGGGAGAGGGAGAGGGAGAGGGAGAATGGGTGCACCAGGGCCCCTAGCCACTGCAAGCAAACTGTAGATGCATGCGCCACCTTGTGCATCTGGCTGACATGGGTTTTGGGGAACTGAACCTGGTCCTTCGGATTTGTAGGCAAGTGCCTTAACTGCTAAGCCATCTCTCCAGTCCAGCTTTTCATTTTTTGAAAGTAAATTTCCACCACACAAATCCATTTCTCCAGCAGGTCCTGCTCTCACCAATTAGTATGTTCTCAAATGGCCTATGGTTCTTAAACACTAAAGTGTTACAATGACATCATTGGAGAGAAACATTCTTAACTGAAATATTGCCTATATGAGAAAACTGGGATTGTTTCTAGAATGTTCTTGGGTGGCTGAATAATAGATCAGAGCACTTATTCTTTGGGACAACTTACAGCTTAATAGTAACTGGCAATCCATAAGGAGTGCCTCTGTGTGCAAATGCAATACTTATTGAAGAGTTGGCTTATAATGTGTTTTGTACACTTCCATTCTAGCTGCATATGCAAATAAGACTTCAAAGATTCATTATTATGCTACTAGCATTTTCTCTGGAGATTCCATGATGTGTGGAGAAAAGACCCTTGATTTTAATTCACTTAATAAGCATGTGACCTAGGATCTCATCATTAACTTATTACATTTCAGTCTTTTTATATGAAAATGATGAGTAATAATGAGGTTAATAATGCCCTTTGCCCATTGTTATGGTGATGGTTAATTGAAATAAAATGCACAAATTACCCAAGACATTTAAAATAGATATGCTTAAATGGTCTTTTCCTCCTCTTTATTCAAGAGAAGTATAGGTAATTCTATAATTAAAACACTCTAAGAAGATTGATGCCAACTTAATTTTATTTCATAAGCTTTCACACAAACTTTCCACTACTAATGACTGTTTTGTTGGTTTTTAAAAGAGATTATCTTAAAATTAAGATTTTTAAAAAAATTTTTAATTATTTTATTTATTTTTGGAGAGAGACAGGCAGAGAGGGAGAAGGAGACACAGAATGGGCGCGCCAACAGTCTCAGCTGCTGTGAACGAAATCTAGATGCGTGCGCCCCCTTGTGGGCAAGTGCGGCATTGCGCCCTTGCGTCACTTTGCATCTGGCTAAAAGTGGGACCTGGAGATTGGAACCGCTGGAGATTGGAACCAGCGTTCTTAGGCTTAGCAGGCAGGCACCTTAACCGCTAAGCCATCTCTCCAGCCCAAAATTAAGATTTTTTAAAGAGGCTTTCACAGTTCTGAAAGAGAAGGCACTCTTCCTTTTCATTAGAATCAGAAACAAGTAGGTTGAATTCACTTGAAATAAAATGTTAATGGATAAGAATTCTATACTATTACTGAAATGTAGAAAAAATACATTGAAACCCCCCCAAAAATGTCAACCACAAGGTTAGAAACTTATCACTGGCACGGAAATATCCTTGTCATTGCAATCCTCACTATCATGATGAGTGAATCGGTATAGAATAAGAAGCTCCCAGTGATAAAATACTTCCTTGAGAATATTGGGGAGCAAAGACCATATTTTCATGAAATTCTGACATACAGATGTCTTTATTTTTATAACAATCTTATTGAAACATAAAACCATTCTTAGAATGTACCATTGATGAATAAAGCATATATATATATATAGATATATATGCTGAGAAGAAGAAGAAGAAGAGCTGAGAGGAGTCCCTGGCCTATAGTCAGTTCAGTATGTCTGCTTTTACCACTACCTAACAGCTCACTCTACAACTGAATGGTGAACAGACTGCTGAGCAGTAGTTTGCAGACTCTCTGTGCTCCATCAAAACTTCAACAGCTTGTTGAGAATAGAAAAATATCAATGCATGGTGCTTCTCCAGAGAATTGCCTTTTTGCCCCCAAGAACCCTGCAGGTGATCCCCAAATCAGTCCTTAAGGAAACGCTACTCTTTTGTGGCTTAGAAACTTCAGCCATGAGTGTGAAAAAGTCCTTTACAAATAAATGAAGCCTCTGGGACACACTCTGTCTTTTTCTCACTCAGAACATTTTAATAGTTCTGTTTGGTGATTGAACACTTGTGGTCTTTTCTTCTGTGAATAAATATATTGAGCAAACTTCTTAGATTTTTTGATTTAAGAAATTGATGCAAATAAGTGTTCATAGAAAAAAAACTGAAGGTTTTAGAGGCCCCTATGTTGAGCCCATCTTGAAAAAAGAAGAGAGTTCTCTCATCTTGTTTCATGGGCACATTATAGTGAATCTTCTCCAGAGTGAGCAGTGGTAGGGTAAAGATGCCGTGTTCTAGATTGCTCTCAGGTCATGTAAAAATGCGTCTCTATTCACAAACAAGCAGAAAATAAGAAGAACTAGCACCATGTCTTAAAATGATGATGAGAATGATGCTAAGTTAATTTTATTTATATTTATGTTTCATGCAAAATTGTGGATCCTCTAATTTGGGCTGTACATGGGATTGCAAAAGATTTGTATGAGGTATATAAACTATTAAAAGTTTCTTCAAAAAATGAATAGAGGCCAGTCATGGTGGCGAACACCTTTAATCCCAGCACTTGGGAGGCAGAGGTAGGAGGATTGCCGTGAGTTCGAGGCCACACTGAGAATATAGAATGAATTCCAGGTCAGCCTGGGCTAGAGTGAGACCCTACCTCAAAAAACCAAAAAAAAAAAAAAAATGAATAGAGGAGCTGGAAAGATAGCTTAGCAGTTAAGGTGCTTGCCTACAAAGCCAAAGGACCCAGGTTCAATTCCCCAGGACCCATGTAAAGCCAGATACACAAAGTGGCACATATGTCTGGAGTTTGTTTGCAGAAGCTGAAGACCCTGGAATGTCCATTCTCTCCCCCTCTCTCTCTAAGTGCCTCTCTCTCTCTATCAAATAAAATAAATAAATAAATAAATAAATCAGAGAATGCTCTTTTGAAAAATAAACATAAACTAATATGGAATACATTTTAGAAATCAATAGATAAAATAATGAGTTTCATTATGACATTTCATAGTGTATATCATGTAATTTTCTTATTTAATGTATAATTTTTTATTGACAACTTCTATACTTATAGACAATAAACCATAATTCCCTCCCTTCCCCATTTTCCTTTCACAACTCCACTCTCCATCATATCCCCTCCCTCTGTCCATTAGTCTCTCTTTTATTTTGATGTCCCATTGTCTTTTCCTACTATTATGAGGGTCTTGTTAAGGTATTGCTAGGCACTGTGAGGTCGTGGATATTGAGGCCATTGTAAGTTGCATTGTAAGGAGTCCTACTCTTCCTTGCGATCTTACATCCTTTCTGCAACCTCTTCCACAATGGACCCTGAGCCTTGGAGGGTGTGACAGAGATGTTTCAGTGCCGGACACTCCTCCGTCACTTCTTCTCAGCACTATGTTGTCTTTTGGGTCATTCCAGTGGTCACTGCCATCTGAAAAGAGAAGCTTCTGTAACTAAAAGTGAGAGTAGCATTAATATATGAATATGAACATTAAGTGTAGTGCTTTCAGGGCAGTTTGGTGAGCATAATATATGCATTTAGCCAGAAAAGAGCAGGCTTTATATCCCCTAAGTCTTATGACCTCTCCTGCCATAGGCTTTTGATTAGGTTTTCAGTACCAGGCATTTATTCCCTCCCATAGAGTGGGTCTCCAGTCCAATTAGAGAGCAGTTGGTTTCTCCCAGAATAGACATGCCACTATTGTACCCGTTTGGTCATATGATCTGTTTGGCCAAATGTGAGGTTTCCAGTGTCCACTGCTTTCACTGCTGATGACTTCTGTCTCCCATAGGGCTACATACAGTGCAGCTTTTTCCAGCTTTCAGTCTGCTGGTCTACAGGGAGAAGGTTTTCAGCTCAGCCCTAGCTTGATTTTTCAGTGACCTTGCTGCCCAGGCATGTGAACTCTTCAGCAATAGGGATTTACCATATGTTTCTCACGGGAAACTAAAATGGCCTTGGCAATAACCTGTAATGTTTTGGATGCAAGAGGGACCTCCCTGGACAACTCACTGGAAGGTATCCCATCCGGGCACTGAAAATTTTCTAGGACTAATCCATGGCTTCTGGATGCACAATTATGCAAAAAAGTAGGCTTTCATAGGTCTTATTCAGAATATCTTGAATTTTGCTTGACCCTCCCCCCACCCTTGTTTTACTCAATCTCTTCCCATGGCCTTGCTTAGGCCATTTCACTCCCTGTAATCTGTTCTCCCATTTACATATATACAATACCATGCCCTGAAGTCCTTCCCTCTCCTCCCTCCCTTATAGCCTTTTTTCCCCTTATAGCCTTTTTATAGCTTACTGGATATTTGGTTCCAGCTCACACACAAGTCTATACATTTGTAGTAGGATCCACATATGAGAGAGAACATGTGATGTTTGGCTTTCTGGGCCTGGGTTTCCTCAGTATAATCCTTTCCAGATCCATCCATTTCCCTGCAAATTTCATAATTTCATTTTTCTTTACATCTGAATAGAATGCCATTGTATAAACGTACCGCACCTTCATTATCCATTCATCTGTGGAGGGACATCTAGGCTGGTTCTGTTTCCTAGCTATTGTGAATAGAGCAGCAAGATGTGAAAATATGTCTAAGGTAGTGAGAAGAGTCTTTAGGATATATGCCCGGGAGTGCTATAGTTGGGCCATATGGTAAATATATTTTATCCCTGTATCAATAACTTCCATAATGGCTGTACTAGACTACATTCCCACCAATAGTGCAGAAGGGTGCCCCCTTTTCCACATCTGCGCCAACATTTATTGTCATTTCTTTTCTTGATGATAGCCATTTTGACATGAGTGAGGTGGAATCTCAACATGGTTTTAATCTGCAATTCCATGACATCATGTAATTTTCTCCTATTATTGCCTCCTTATATCCTCTTATTTTCCTCTCTCCTTCCTGCTGCTTTCCTTTCTTTCCCCAAATAATATGAAATATTCCTTCATGTTTTGCCTTGAGAGATTTCAGATGCTGTGGTAGACATGGAAATTCCCCTTCAAGAAGAGTTACCTTGGGGCCTCCAGCTGGCATGTCCTTCGAGGCTTGCTTTAGCTGCAAAGATATGACCTACTTACATCACGTTCTTGTAGGGCAGGCCACCCCTTGTGAATAAGCAGGGCAGGAGAACACAGGCTGTTTAGGGATCCCTCTTGTGAGGTTTTCTCATTCCAGGGCTTGAGGCTGTTTTAGTCAACTTATCACAATTAGATTTCTCCCTCAGCTCTCTGCTTTCTGCCTCTATTATTCATAAATGTTGATCCCTGAAATATATCTTCACCCAAAGCTCTGCATCAGTATCTGCTTTTGGAGACGGTCACCTGTGCTCATTTGGTGACAGAAATAAATTAAGAAATTAGGTGAATCTACAGCCATACCACCCCGAATGCACCTGATCTCATCTGATCTCAGAAGCTAAGCAGGGTCGGGCCTGATTACTCCTCGGATTGGAGAAATTAGGTAATAAGGTTTTGGAACTGATCTCCACTGTCTTGTTGGTAGTGATGACCTCATTACTAGTCATAGACAAAGCACTTCAGTAAGTGAGATACATCATGCACTGAAACATATAGGAGAAATAATAATGGTGTGCAGAATGGTATTATATGGCAATTACTAAGTACTCTGATGTCTGATAGAAAGACAGTGAAGAGGGCTCACATTAAGTTACTTGAAATCTGGATATAAAAAAGAGGACCTTGGGCTGGAGAGATGGTTTAGTGGTTAAGGCACCTACCTGCCAAGCCTAGGAATGCCCGTTGGGTTCTCCAGGTCCCATGCTTAGCCAGACACAAAGTTATGCAAGGGTGCAATGCTGGGCTTGCCCACAAGAAGATGCATGTGTCTGGAGTTCATTCATAGTGGCTGAGAGGCTGCTGGTACACCCATTCTCATTCTCTCTCTCTCTGTCTCCCCACCAAAAAGAGGACCTCTAGGCTTGCAATCTGCAGTCTAGAAAGCAGGAAAGGCTGACAACCACCCAGAACAGAAAATAGAGTGTGCAGCCAAACCAGACTCTGCTGCGTGAGCCATGTAGTCTGACAAACTGAGGCCGTGGAAGTTTTCCATGGTAGGCAAGGTATCACGTGCAGTTTGGGTCAAGTCCTTGTGAGAGAATCATAGCATGGGCCTTTCAGGTTCTGGCTGTGTTACTACATAGGCTTTGAAAACCAGCCTCTGTCATGCTACTGAACCCTAGAAGAGATGAATCCCCTGACTACGAGAAGTTAAGCAGGGATATATCCCAAGGTGTCCACTATGAGCCAAGGCCTCTGAGATCTACCAAGTTAAGGTTGAAGGAGTTGTAGTAGTTTGTATATGAAATGTCCTCATAGCCTCATGCATTGTAATTAAGCCACATATTCAATCTATAAAGGCAGTCTGCTTTATCAGGGAGACACAAGAGAGTCCTACTGAATTGGAAGCTTGTCATTTGGGCACTGTGATCTCCTTGTGCCACGGATGACTTTCATTATTAAGAGAAAATAGGCTGGGGAAATGGCTCAGCAGTTAAAGTCACTTGCTTGCAAATACTGCTAGCCTGGATTTGGTTTCCCAATACCCCTGTGAAGCCAGATGCATAAAGTGACTTAGGCATCTGGAGTTTTTTTGTAGCAGCAGCAAGAGGCTCTGGGCTCTCTATGTTTCTCTCTTTTATTTCTGCAAATAAATCAATAATTTGTAAAAGAGGAAAAAAAATGTCATGATTGTACATTACAACCAGGGAGAAATAGATATGGAATCAATTGATCCAGTTGGGACTGTTTTAGTCACCTCTTTCACAATTGTGACTGTGAGTTGACTAGCACAGTAATTCCAGCTAAAAAGCCTGGCAATCAGTCGCTCAAGCCTTTAGAACTGAAGGCCTGGATCATACTATCAAGGAAGCAGTCAGTCCAGCAGAAGTGGTGGCCAAGGGCTAACTGAATCTGCAATACACAGTGAAGGAAGGAAGGCACTATTGTTCAGGCTCTGTAGTTTATACCACTAGCATCTCTCTTCTAAGTTTCCCCTCAGAGAGGCACATGAGACAATGAGTCTTTTATCCCCAATGGACATTTGGATCTAAGCGCTTCTCTCTACAGGAAGGATGAGCTACCTAGCTGAAGGTAAACCATACTGTCAGCAGATGATGTGTTCGTCTCAGCTTCTTCTGGGTGAGCTCAGCTCTTACCTTAGCCGATGTAACATCTTTGAGCGGGTAGACTGTCTGGAGTGATCAGTGTGTAGTCTAGGTATTTTGACTTTACACAGGATGCTTGTAACAGGCAATAATTATTTCAGAATGCTAATTGACAAAGACTGGATCAGCCTTGCATTGTCCATCTGTCCAATCTTGCTTCATTCTTCTCTTCATTAGTTCTGATTACAAATAAACATCTTGTGTTCAAAATGCCATCCCTACATCTGTTTCCACATCACTCATTCTGCAACAGATGGCTTTAGAGGGATATATAAAATAAATCAGAAGTAGTTAAAAAAGAATAGGGCAATAATAAGGCTAGATGTTGTGGGTAGGCAGATGTTAGGCTCAGAGGCCATTGAGGGAAGGACCCTACTTCCTGCTTCCCTGGTAGCATTGAAAGGGAACAAGCACTTACTCCTGACCAGAGGAACAAGATAGAGCCTGCCAATCACTCCACAGTCAAGATACCACCCTTCACCTTACAGACGTGCTAAAGAGGCGTGAGGGATAGTTATCCCCTTAATGAGATCATGCACTCCAAGAAGCCCTCCTTCAACAAAGTTGTTCACAGACTCTCATCGCAGAGCCCATCCACTTTTATGGGTTCTATTGCCTTCACTTCTCTTCCTTGTCTTTGGATGTCAGAGGAAACCCTAAACATGCTCACTCTGACACACTGGGGCTTTTCTGCCTTTGTGTTTATAACTCCAAGCCCCTGATCTAGCAACTCCCTCTCTCTTTAAAAAAAAATTTTCAAAATTATTTTTACTTGCAAGGAGAGAGATAGACAGAGAGAGAGAGAGAGAGAATGGGCACCCCAGAGCCTCGAGCCACTGCAAACAAACTCCAGATACATGTGCCACTTTGTGCATCTGGCTTTACATGGTGGGTACTGGGGAATTGAACTCAGCTTGTTTGATTTTTTTAGACAAGAGCCTTAACTGCTGAGCCATCTCTCCAGCCTCCCAGCCTCTTTCTTATGGAAAATACTCCCATGCTCAGGAGTCTTTTTCTATATTTGCCTCCATAAAGCCCTTTTTGCCCTCCTCACCTTTTTGTTTTCATTCTTTAATTCTTCTTTGCTGTGCAACAAAAACCTTAACCACTTGAGTCCAGCCCATGTGGGCTAAGAGAGTCTCCACTGATGTCAAAACCCCATAACATATTGCCATAAAACTGCTTAGTTTTAGCTAATATGTACGGACTTCCTTGTGTCCTATCCAGTGCTAACAGACAGGTCCATGTTTTCTAGAGTCACATGGAAACAAGCCAAGAAACCAGTGGACACAAGACAAGAATTCCTCATCTTAAGAGCCAGAAAAGAATCACTGAGAAAGGACACTGTAACAAAACTAACAATCATGACAATTATAATGGCAGTTAACTAGATGGCCCAGTTCCATTTATTACTTTTACTTTGAATGGAATTATAATCAATTGTATTTCTCTGAGCAGGTTTACTGTTTGTCACTCACACTCTTTAGGCTCTGGGTCAGTGGACATCCGTCACTGGAACGAATTTTCCAAGAGCACTCGGAGCATTTTCATTAGAGAGGACCCATGCTGAACAATGGTGGTGAATGCTGTCACCCACAGAATGTTAGCATTTATTGAATTCTTCCACCCACCAGGATGTTTCTGCTTGAATTGACAAGTGTCACTTTTGACCATCTTTCCCTAAATTGGTGAGACTAACTACTGAAGGGGATGACACTAGTGAGGTGTGGTAGTTACTTCCTTATCGCTGGGACAAAACACCCAACCAGAAACAGGCTGATGGGAGGAAAGGGTTTATGGCAACTTACAGTCTTGAGGGGAAGTTTCATCATGGCAGAGAAAGTGTAGCAGAGCAGAGCTGTTATGTTGCCATAACAGTTGGGCAATAGAAGCAAGACTGAGCTAAGTAGGGAACATCCAGTAAGGCTAAAGTAATCACGCCCAAAGTTGGCCTCCAGTGACACACCTCCTCCAACAAGGCTCCACCTCCAAAATTGCCTCCAGCTAGGGAGTGAGTAAGATGGTTCTTGGCAAATCCATGAGATTATGGTGGACATTTTAGATTTGAACTACCCACAAGGAGAGGAAGGGAGCAAAAAGAGAAAGAGAAGCTGGGCATGGTGGTGTGTGCCTTTAATTACAGCACTTGGGAAGCAGAGGTAGGAGGAATGCCTTGGGTTCAAGGCCACCCTGAGACTACAGGGTGAATTCCAGATCAGCCTGGGCCAGAGTGAGACCCTACCTCAAAGAGAGAGAGAGAGAGAGAGAGAGAGAGAGAGAGAGAGAGAGGAAGTAGGACCATTGAAGGACCAAGAGAATCCTCCAAGTGGAGAAGTCTTTCTTGAGTAATGGATTGTGAATTCACAAGGGACATAATTTTGAGACCTTGCTTTTCTAGGCGATTGAGGGATATGTATTACTGGTTTCCATATAACAACATGAACTTGTCTCATTGCACTGATTCTTGGGCATAAAGCATTGCTTCAACAAAATATCAGAGACTATCATTGGGCTTTGCTAGATTAAGATTCATGAACAACTGATGGGTACCTTTGTTATGATATAAAATAGAATGTTAGATCCATTAAAAGTCAATACTTCTAAAAGAAATGACCTTCAAACACAGCACTTAGGAAAGATGTAAAGATAAGAGAGACTCCTTTTACTGGGAATGGAGGGTGCATTCTGGAATCCCAGGCCTCAGGAGACAGAGGCATGAAGATCACAGTCTCCAGGTGAGCTTGGGCTACATAGGAAACTTTGCCTCAACAGAACCAGATAGGTAGAAACGGAAGAGAAGAGGGTAAAGCAGGAGCTGCAAGAGTGAAGAAGGGAGGGAAGGAGGAAGGAAAAATTGAGGGAAGGAAGGAGCTATAAAGAAAGAGAAGAAGGGAGGGCATGGGATGAAAGGAAGGGAGAAAAAGAGAGAGAGAGAAGGAGAGAGGAACTTGTACTTTCTTCAAGTTTCTAAACTCCTGCATTCATTGTATATAGTTCAGAAATTTGTTTCCTTTTTATCCAATTTTATTTACTGTTTTAAAATAAAATTTGTCTTTTTATTTAATTCTTTTCAAATTGAGCTTACTGTCAGTCTTTTTGAATGCTTCTAGTTTCCACAAAAGCAATTCTTTTTTTTTTTTTTTTTAATCTTCCTAGCTCTATCCCCAGGCTTCTGATTTCTTCTTAATCCTTTATCCAACATGCACATGGTTAAAAGTCTTATTGACTCAAATTATTTCCACAAGAGATGATTTAACCAGTAAGAAAACTGTGTTACAGTCTGTCTTTATACTAATACATACCTTTTTAATTTATAGGGATTTGGTTTCTAAAGTATTAATAAATTATATAATATCTTCTGGGAATTTAAATAAAAATATAGTTGTTTTTACTTTTTTATTGAATGTTACAGTGGTCCTTTATCTACAGAGCAATCCTCACTAATTTACTTTCCAGCTCTTTTCTATTTTTTAATATGTTTATTTATTTTCAAGCAGAGAGAGAGAGAGAGAGCACGCGAGCGAGAGAGAGAGACATGGAGAAAGAGACAAAGAGAAGGAATGGGTACACCAGGGCCTCCAATGACTGCAAATAAACTCCAGATGCATGTGGCACTTTGTACATCTGGCTCTCTGTGGATACTGGGTCCTTAGGCTTTTCAGGCAAGTGCCTTAACCACTGAGAAATCTCTCCAGGCTTCTGCTCTGTTTTTAAAGGGGCTAACCTTTATAGGATTCATTTTCCAGTCTCTCCTATAACATGTTGCCATTGTCTGGCCCCTAGAAAGTCAGTGGGTAGGAGGAAAAGAGGCATTTCTATATTTTTCTCCATACAAAGGCAGCCACTTTTCAGAACTTATCGAATATACTACCACTATTTTAGTATTTGCTTGATGACCTTAAACCCTGGACATTGGGAACATTTTATTCTCCTTCTGATAGTTTAGCCTTGAGGTGATGAGAGCTTCCCATTGCCATCAAATTTTTTTTCAAGTGATATTGTCATTTTATTTTATTTTTATTTTTTTGCCCACAAGTAGTTAAATATTTTATTTATTTTTATTTAATAATTTATTATTTTGTTTATATTATTCTAATTTTACATTCATATTGGTGACTCCATGATCCTCCTCCCTGTCCTCCCCCCTCCAAAGAGACCCTCATCAATGGGGAATTACCCTTCTATTGCTCATTGCTTGGGTTCTCCGCTCATCCCCTCACTTGCATAACGAAGTCCATGCTCAAATTCCCTGTTTTAGAAAACACACACTTACAAGTAAATGATGTTGGGGCAATTGATGTTCATCGGGGGAAAAAAAAGTCAGTTTCACATCTCATATTGGTCACCAGAACGAATTCTATGTGAATTTGAGGCATGGGGAAACTTTCAAACTGCATCCCCAATCTATTAACAATCAAAGAAAAGATTGATAACATTAATCACATAAAATAATGAAAGATATTCTTCCATGACCATGCACAATACACAAAGAACCAGTACAAATCAGGATACTTCTGGTAAACAGCTAATTTCTCCAAGAAATAAATAATTCTTAAAAGTCAAAGGGAGGGCTGGGGAGATGGCTCAGCAGGTTAGGCACTTGCCTGTGAAGCCTAAGAACCCAGGTTTGGTTCCCCAATATCCACTTAAGCCAGATGCAGAGGGTACTGTATACGTCAGGAGTTCATTTGCAGTGGCTAGAGCCCCTGGTGTGCCCATTCTCTCTCTCTCTCAAAAAAATAAATAAAAATTTAAAAACTCCAAGGGAAACTACAAGGAGAAGATATTCAAATTAATCATAATGTAAATGCAAATTAGGTATTGTGGAGGGACCATTTCTCAACTTATCAGATTGGTCAGAAATTTAAAATCTAAATAACACACTTGAAGAGACTGGAAAATTTGGATAGTTTCATATGGTTTTGGTAGGAATTCAAAATTTTACCCCTCTGGAGAGAATCTGATAACAGCTCATTATACAATGTATACTTCACTTTTTGACCAAGAAAAGTCCACTTAAAAATTTTAGACAGGCCAGGCGTGGTGGCACATGCCTTTAATCCTAGCACTCGGGAGGCAGAGGTAGGAGGATCACCATGAATTCAAGGCCACCCTGAGACTACATAGTGAATTCCAGGTCAGCCTGAGCTAGAGTGAGACCCTACCTTGAAAAACAAAAACAAACAAAAACAAACAAAAACAAACAAAAATTTTAGACAGCTTGTCTAGTGTTGGAAAGTGCTACGTGAGCTGCTGGGGGAAAATGGCCAACAATAGTCTAAGCAACCAGAGGTCTAAGCTACTCAGAAGCAAACACACTGACACGATGTACATGGCAGTGCAATAGTGGCACACAGCCTCAGTGGGTAACCAACAGCTTTCTGATTGGCTAAGAGATCTGCTCAGTGTAAAGAAACCCATATCTGGAATTGGGAACCAGATCAGAAGCCTATGGAGACAAAGTTTATGGTCTCTAGTGTCAAGCTCTCACTAGTCTTTGGCTAAAAAGGGGGTTACATACATCAAATTCTCCCTAAATTAATAATGCTTATCCCATTTAAACTATGCTGACTTTACTCTTCATTGGAGACTGTTCTTCTTTTTCAGAAGGTAGTGAGACCAGAGGAGATAAACTACCATGCGCACTTCAGCCAAGCCCCAGCTGAAACCACAGAGGAACTGGGGAGACGAGCAAGAGTGCTGCTTCCATGCTGTACTTGATAATCAGTTCCAGGGTGCAGAAGACAGACCCTGAGGATACTCAACACCTACGGAATGGGGGCAAGGATGAGGAAAAAGAGGGTACCAACACATGCTGTATCCATATGAAGCATCTTGTTAATAATAATAATAAATAAAAAGATACATCAACAAAAAAACTTTACCGTTGAAATAGCTGAGAATAAATGATTACGGTGTGCTCAGCCTCAAATAGAACATCTAAACCACTCCTCCAAAACTCAGGGACCTGAGACAGGGTGGAAAGAATGAAGGAGTGGAAGGATGGATAGGAGGGTTGTAATTGCTATCTTCTATATATGATGTGGCTGTTACACTCATGAACGCACAGCAGCTGTGGTCTCCTGCACAAGAATGAGCTTGTCAACATATCGCCATAGCTGGGAAAGGGTACATGAGATCCCACATCTCACAGTGTAGCTAATGGCAGCTAACAGTCACTAGGAGAGGAGAGTCAGGTCCATCAGCGGCAAGTTGCTCATTCCACGGTGAAAAACCTTTCACTCCATCATGCAGGCAACCCTAACACTCAGTGGATTAAAAAAAGGTATGAGGGCTAGAGTGATAGCTTAGCGGTTAAGGTGCTTGCCTGAAAAGTCAAAAGATTTTTGAAAACCCATGTAAGCAGACAGCTTCAGGTTCGCTGAACTTCCAGACCGGGCTTTTGGAGGAAGGGATATTATTTATTGAAGCTACAGATCCAGGGAAAGTTCCATAATGCAGAAGAAGTGGCCTGCTCTCCACAGGACCAGGCAAGAGAGCAGAGAAAACCAACCAGCCACCACAGCACACAGAGCAAAACTACAGCCAAAAGGTCACACAGCACTGAAAAGTCAAAAATCTCAAACCCACACCATTAACACCTTAGACATTGTTTGATTGCAGATGCAAACTATAACTAGAACCCACTGTATATTGCATATATTCAGATGCACATGTAAGGATGCAGCACATGCATCTCGAGTTCATTGCAGTACTTGAGGCCTAGGGGCACCCATTCTCTCTCTTTCTCTCTCTCTCCCCTCTCTGCTTCTTTCTTTATTTCTCTCTCTCTCAAATAAATAAATAAAAATTTAAAAAATTTAAAAGACATGAAAGGAAGATGGGATTAATGGGGAAGAATGGTATTAATTGGAAGGGGGAAAAGAGAGTTGAATAAGATCAAAATATATTATCTACATGTATGAAATTTTTGAAAATGGAAAAAAATAAATAAAAAGTAAAGTTAAAAGTTGCTCTTTGCAGAAAGACCTCTATGGCTATAAAAGAGCATGTGGATAAAGTGACTCTAATTAGGAAATAGTTTGTAATATCAAAACACTGCATGCAGGTTATTGACATGATCACTCAACATACAATACTCCACAGCATAGCTGTAGAGCAAGAATAGAGAAGTGATGTATGAAGCCAGGATTTATTGTTTCATGAAACAAGGCATAGCCAGTGGAATTTACATAACAGGCTACCTCAGAAAGAGAGAGAATGGTTAATTTTGACAAAATTAAATGAGATATAATAGCCATAAGTTAATGGAAATGTTTGTGAATACAAGGAGAGTAGGGGGCTATATGTGAGAATTATCTTAGTAAACTGTGTATATAACTTTAATATTAAATTATACAAATATTTTATTCTATTTTATTTTTTTGTTTAAATATTTTATTTTTATTTATTTATTTGAGAGTGGGCAAGAGGCAGAGAGAGAGAGAGAGAGAGGAATGAATGGGCATCCTAGGGCCTCTAGCCACTGCAAATGAACTCCAGATGCATGCGCCACCTTGTGCATCTGGCTTATGTGGGTCCTGGGGAACTGAGCCTCGAACTGGGGCCCTTAGGCTTCAGAGGCAAGTGCTTAACTGCTAAGCCACCTCTCCAGTCCTATACAAATATTTTAAATATTCAGAAACATAACATAATTAAAATGTCATCAGTGAGATTGAACAAAAACAAAAAACAAACAAAACAATGCACTGAAAACCAATCTGAAAATAATCACATAGAGGCCAGAATTAAGTAACTTTTGAACACAAGGCTTTTTTTTGCCTAGGCACTATAAATAGAATATGTTATGAAATCAAAAAGAACTACAGGCCTGGGAGGATAGCTCAGTGCAGAGCAATTGCCTAGCCTAGCATTTCCAGGGTCCTGGGAACCCTCTGCACTAGAAGAAAGAAAGAAAGAAAGAAAAAGACAAAAACAAGCCAAACAAAGCCCTACTACTTACTTTGCAGATCTGTTCTTGGTTGTGGTGTTGGTGCTTCAATTCCTAAACTGTTTTGTGTGTTTAGTAGGATTAAATAAATGTGTAAGTAAATATACTGATAGTTGGAGAAAAACAGGACTTTTATTTTTAAAATACTTTTTATTGAGAATTTTACTATACAAATTTACTATAATTTGATCATGTTCCCTTTCTATTACCCACTTTTGTCCCCCTCTCCATGGAGTCCCCTCATCTGTCCAGGTACTCCTTCATCTGTCCTAATGTCTCATTCTTTTTGTCCTTCTCTGTGAAAGATGGCAGTGGGTATTAGGGAGAACCCAGGGCTCATCAGTGTAATGAGAAGAGAAAGCCCTGTGCTTAGCCCTTGACAAGTCATCTCTATCATATATCATTGTGCAGGAGGTGGTGAAAGAAGTCGTGTTTCTCATTGCCTGCCAGAGAAGCTTCTCTGTGGAGATGGAAGCCACCAAGAAGACTTAAACCTCATCAAAGCTGCAAAGAAGAGGCGTGTTACTTCTGTAGGAGAGGCTATTCTATTCAGGGTTGGATTTCAGGCAGAAGTGACAGCGTCGTCCATCACATGTGGACAGATGGCTGCAGGGGTGATAGACACGGACACACACTCCTTGGCTCTGTCAGCTGAGGAAACTCCCAAGCCGTGACACTTTAACAGTAAGGGACACAGTTGGCACCTGGAGATGGACTTCTAAATTCTGCTTCATACTAAAGACCACCTTGGAGAAATGGCTGCTGTCACATCCAGGACAGGGAATTTACAAAGTAAGCTTGAAAAATCTAGTGTCCAAAGCAAGCAAGTTAACAAAGACAAATGGGTTCATTAGGGAGAAAAAAAAAATACAATAGCTGGCTCGGAGCAAGTTACATATCAGAAAAAAATGATGATAATTTATCATAACACAGTCAAGTAAACTGAATTCGTGAGTTCCTAATAATGATGAGAGAGGGGGTGGGGCTCATGTCATAAAGCAATGTTAGCTAGCAAGTGTAGCAGCCAAAATACCATCAGAAAATTACCATCTCAATTCCATTGTGATAATTGACTCAAGCAAAGATCCGCAGTACAGCTGACAACATTGGGTAAAATATAGTATGCTTATGTGGTTCTCAAAAAACCATCACCTCAGAGGTTATTTGAGGTAAAGGAAAATCGTCCTTTTACAGTGGACACAGCTGGTGTTTCACACCTTTAGGTCAAGTAACCAAACCTGGTGTCATGAAGAATAAAATAATCTGATTTTGTGTCTCCTGAATAAATGCATTCAGTCAAAATATCATCTAAGCTGTATATTTGCTAAAATATACCCAACTCTTGGCAAATTATGTTTTTTTAGCTACTTTTCCACTTAAGTTTTCAAGTTTATTGACTTAATGTCCTATATAGCATTCTCTTAACCTTTAACATACGTAGGTTTTTCAGTATTTACTCATTTTTATTCATAATATGAATTATTGTGTCTTCATTTTTATCCTTAATTAGTTTAGGTGAGTGTTCAGCACTTCATTAATTTTTCTCCAAGGAGTTTTTTTGAAAAGGAGAGAGAGAGAGAAAGAGAGAGAGAGAAAGAGAGAGAGAGAGAGAGAATGGGCACATCAGGGCTTCTTGCTCCTGCAAAAATACTCCAGACGCATATGTCACTTTGTGTATCTGGCTTTGTGTGGGTACTAGGGAATTGAGCCCAGGCCTGAAGGCTTTGCATGAAGAAAGTGCCTTTAACTGCTGAGCTATCTTTTCCAGCCCATCAAGGAATTTGACTGTTGAGTTTTGTCACATTTAGCCTCAGATGGAGTAAAAGGGAAAAATATCTTTTACAGTGGAGAGCTCTGATGGCCCAAACTTTAGCCACTTTCTACTGATATTAATTTTTATGCATATGTGTGAGTTCACTCCTGCTGTTTACTTTGGGTTTAAATTGTAATTTGAGACATGGATTTTGGATGTTTTATACTCTAATTTGACAAAGCTATCAATTCCCCTTTAGGCAGTATGTGGCTGAGTGCCACCAGCTGTGTGATCACTGTGGTGGTTTGATTCAGGTGTCTCCCATAAACTCACGTGTTCTGAATCCTTGATCCCCAGCTAGTGGCAATTTGGGAATTTCAGCCTTGCTTGAGGTATATTGTTGGGGGGAGGGCTTATGAACGTGATAGCCAGCTTCTCTTGCCAGTGTTCGGGCACACTCTCCTGCTGCTGTTGTCCACTTGATGTTTGCCAGGAGGTGATGTCCACCCTCTGCTCATGCCACACCTTCCCCTGCCATCATGGAGCTTCCCCTTGAGTCTGTAAGCCAAAACAAACCCTTTTCTCCCATCAGCTGCTTTTATTTGGGTATTTTGTGCCAGCAATGAGAAGGAAAGTCCAATGAGATCATTCAGTTCATTTTCTATGTTTCTTAGAATTGCTTCTTTGACTTGCAGATGTCTTAAATATATTGCTTAACTTCTAAAATCTTTGGGGATTATCTAAACACGTTATTGTTACTACTTTCTAATACTGATGGTCAGAGAACATCCTTTATGCTTCTTAATTCTTTGACATTTTTTGATACTTGATTTGTGGTCCCATATATGGCCTAACTTGGCAAATGTTCCATGTGCATCTGATAGACAGTGCATGTTATTATATTTCAAAAAGATGATTTCTAGGCTTTTGAGGAAGATATACTAGGACTGTAAAACCATTAAAAATCTCTCTCAAAGGAGCATAGAAAGGTCTGACAATGACAAGTTTCCTCTAGTTAATGCTAGAAGGAAAGAGGAGTGCCAAGACGCAGCCCAGGATTTAGTCAAGCTGTGGGGGAGGTTAAGACCCTCTGGGTCATGACAGGGAGGATTTACAGAGGTCAGACTGAGTGATGTGAATGGGTGTCTCCCACTCTGGCCCCCTTTGCAATTCCTTACATGTTCTGTGTTTAGATGAAGACATTATAAGGCCATCTAGGAAAAAAACAAAACAAAACAAAAAATCAGTCCATCTGTTTGGTAAGGGCCTGTTGTAACCATGCCTTTGGGTGTTTTTTTTTTTTTTTTTTTTTTTTTTTTTGAGACACACAGAGAGAAATAGAGAGAGAGGGAGAGGGAGACAGAGAGTGGGCACACCAGCAGCCTCTCAGCTGCTGTGAACAAACTCCAGATGTGTGCACCCCCTTGTGGGCAAGTGTGGCATTGCACCTTTGTATCACTTAGCATCTGGCTAAATGTGGGACCTGGAGATTGGAACTGACGTTCTTAGGCTTAGCAGGCAGGTACCTAAACCGCTAAGCCATCGCTCCAGCCCGCCTTTGGGTGTTTTAAACAGAGAAATTAGAAAAGGGACCTCCTTAGGGACCTTGAGCACCTACAAAGCCCAGTGTGAGAAGTTGGAGGGGGTGACTTTGCCTAGTCACTTCTGCTATAATGCAGCCTTTGAACTTCAATCAGCGATTAAGAGTTGAGAAACATGGTCCCTTGCAGTAGGACAATGTATCAAAGGGAAATTTACTTTGCAATGCTGCAAAACAGATATTAATATCCTAATCAATGCCATTGCAAAAACAAAACTAGACAAAGAAACATCACCAGATACTAGATGTACCTATGTGGCCTTGCTTTTTGCCTAGTGCTGTGTGTTATCTACCTCATTTGATCTACAGTCCTACGAGAAAGGTTAGTTTCTTTCATAAATGCAACAGAAAGGCCAAGTACTTTTCTAAGGTCCCAGACAGAAAGTACCAAAGCTGGAATCCCTCTTGGGGCCTGCGTCATCCAACAGCCTTTTTCTTTATTCTAAGTGCAGACGTCATTTGCTAAGTCCCTTTGCAAGAGCTCAACAGGCTGTGAAATACCCTGGGAAGAGCTATTTGTATAGACCTTTACAAGCTGTCATTTTGCTATTGATTTCTAATTTTACTGCCTTATAGAGAAGTCAGTGTTTGGCATCGATTGCATGGTTGGAGTTGCTTTATGGTCCAGAACATCGTAAATTTTTGTCAATTATCCATATGTGCTGGGGAAGAATATGTTTACCTACTTGCAGGACATAACTGCAGGATCAATATTGTTTATTTTGTTGTTCAATCTTTTTATTAACTTACTCTTTTTTTTTTCCATCTGTTTGATCCAGCAGTGTCCTGTGTTAAAATACCTTATGGTGATTTTTTTTTTTGGATCAATTTCTCTTCCCAACTCTCCTTACATAGTTCAAGATAGCTGCTATTGCCTTTATACTAAAGCATGATTCTTGTATCTATCTGGTGAATTTTTCTTTCATGAAATCCCTATTCATTCTTTAAAAAATGCATTTTGCCTTAGTATAATTTATTAATATCAATATATCACCTTTCCATTATTATTTTCTTTATGTGTCTGCTAAACTATTTTTAAAAACATGAGCCAGGTATGGTGGTGCACGTCTTTAATTCCAGCACTCAGTAGGCAGAGGTAGGAGGATCATTATAAACTCAAGGCCAGCCTGAGATGACATAGTGAATTCCAGGTCAACTGGGATAGAGCCAGACCTTTCCTGGAAAAACCAAAACAAAAATGTAGCTTCCCTATCTGTGTGTTTCTAGAGGGGAGGGTGTGTTGTTGGTTTTGATAATTAAGTTCTAAAATTTGTGCAGGATCGTAAAAGGCTAGTCATAGCCAAAACTCTCAAGAAGGGCAAAAAAATAGGGAGCAGGAAATTGGTCTAGCAGATATTGAGATTTATTTTCAAGCTGTATGAAATAAAAAGTGAAGTATTAGTATATGGATAGACAAATAGTCCAATGGATCTAAGAATAAATATATTTGATATACAAGAAATTTAAGTTCACATAAAATTGGAATCATGAATCCCAGGGGGAGGGGGGGCTGGAAGGAGGGGGAAGAATGTGTCTTTCAGTAAATGTTACTTAAATTCCTTGATGTATAACCTGAAAGCAATGCTTACTTTTGTTCATGAGGACATCTGCTTAAGACTTTTAGAATAGAAATATCTGTGTTAATGAGGATCAGAAATGGCCCACATTTTTGTCAGCCAAGACAAATATGCAGTGCAGTAGAGCAAGATTCTATAGCCCTGTGACAGTGGTGTCTCCTGTGAGCCTCTGTCCATGGCTATGCTCTATGGGATACTGTAGCCCAACTTGGCTGGGTCCTTTGTCACCCTGGATTCCTGTGTTGACCTTTCAAACCCTACCTCCTCACCTTTAGAGCCCATTTCCAGTCCCACATTCTTGTGAGCCTCCAGGGCAATAGCTTTCACTCATGGAGTTGAGTTTCTGGTTCATGGGGTTTTAAATTTCTTCCTTTAATGTCTTGAACTTTACATTTTCTGAAGCATCTTTTTATCCTACACAGCTTTAAGCCTGTAGTAGGCAGAGGCCCAGCTGCAGTGACAGGGGCCCTGTGTGCTGTCTGCATCAGGTCTGCTTGTTCCAGGAGTCAATCTTTTGCCAAAACCATATTGCTTTGCCAGTTTAGCTGTGGTCTTGGCCAGCCAACAGCAATGGCTTCTTTGTTAAATCCTTTTAGAGATTTCTTTTGTTTATGACAATTTTTCCCTCTTGCTCAGAAAAGATATAGGCAAATTCTACAATTTACAAACAGAATTATTTCTTCTCTCTTTTAAATCCACCTCTGTTATGCCCACACCAACCTATACAATGACTTACTGTAATAAAGGCATAATAAAAATTTTTTTTCCTTGCAGCTAGGGGAATGTCTCAGTGGCTAAAGATGCTTATTTGCAAAGCATGTTGGCCCTAGTTTGATTCCCCAACACCCTCGTAAAGCTGGATGCAAAAAAGTGCTGCATGTGTCTCAGGTCTCTTTGCATTGGCAAGAAATCTTCTTGTGCCCATGCACATATATACATAAACAAATAAAAGTTATTTTAAGAATCTTTTCTTGTGCTGGAGAAATTGCTCAGCAGTTAAGGTGCTTGTCTATAAAGCCTAACAACTGGAGTTTGGTTCCCTGGTACGCACGTAAACCCAGATACACAGAGTAGTGCATTCACCTAGCGTTCATTTGCAGCAGTTAGAGGCCTTGGCACATCCATTCTCTCTCTCTCTGCTTGAAAATAAATAAATAAAAATTCAAAAAAAAATCTTTTTCTAAGGCAGCTATCCTGGAGAACTTGCAGAATAATCAACACTTCTTTAAAGGACTGAAAGCAGACGTGTGAAAGGAGACAAAGAATGATGTCAGAGGTAGTCAAGCTAGCTATGCAGTCAGGATTTTGAAATCCAGTCTTAAACCTGAACACAAGAGCCATCTCCCCCCCCCTTTTCACTCTCCTCCTTCTCTTCTCCCTTCTTTCGTCTCCTTTTTGTTTTAAGAATCTTTTAATGTAATATGAAACCCTTATAAAAAGCTATGCCATGCAGTTTTAGCCAGTCTGGGGAAGCATTTTTGAGTCATGTTGAGATAAATTCCAATTGGGATGCCAAATAGCAAGAACTTCCTCTTTTCCTTCCCCATGTTAATCTGTTTCCTTTAACCCATCTTTCCCCTCCCCCCCCTAGAAAACTCTAGTATCTTCCTGAAATATCTCCTAATAGAAATCTGTACCTGAGTGACCCAAACCAAAGGTTTAAGACATTATGCCCACAAAATTGATGTGCATAGAATGATTTCTGATCCTAGCCTTCAGTTAAGGAAGGTGAAAGAAGGAAAATTTCAAGACTGGTGGCTGTAAATTGTAAGGTACCGCATATGTGACATTTTTGGATTGTGCAAACTATTATGTCATGTGTAATTTCAGATGAGGTATTCCTCGTGTGAAAATTTCAAATAAAGAAACTAACTTCAAGCAACAAAAATATAAATGAACCCATAGCAAGGAACGTGTAAAACAAATTTCCCAAAGCCAGTAACAAAAAGGAAAACTTTAAAGTGGTCAGCTTTCTTTTCCATCATTCTGATCTTGGGTCTCCCTGCTATTCTCTGCCATCTGTGAAAAGCAGATTCTCTTACCAAGAGTTAGGCCAGCATGGATCAAAGGAGATAAACATAGAAATTTAGAAAACTTTTTGATGTGCATAACCTGTCCTTTTAGCCAAAGAACCATTAAAGCTTCCCACTAGGAGCTATGCCTTTCCAAGACATAAGCTTCTGACTTGGTTCTTAGTACCAGGCATGCATTCGTTCCCCCTCCATGGGCCTCATCTCCCATCAGAGAGCAGTTGACCAGAATGACAAGAAGAGAAAGCCCAGTGCCTATCATGAGAGGAGTCATCTCTGCCACATCAACCAGGTCCCAGGAAACATTATAGAGGGAGGGAATGGCAGATTAAATATGAGTGCTGCTCTGTGGAACCTTCTCCAGGGAGATGACAGTAGACACCAAGGAGACTCAAAACTCATCAGAACAGAAAATCAGAGGCTGCCAAAAGCACAACTCTAAAGGAGACTTTATCATGTCCTACAAGGCTCAGAGAACAATATGGAAGAGGGGACAGAAAGAATATAAGAGCCACTGGGTGGGAAGTGGACCCGTGAGGCATTGTCCTCTCTAAAGAGACTGACTGGACCCCAAGGAGGAGTGCTCTCAGTGGATCAGGGGTAGGAGAGGGGGACAAAAGAGGTAGCTCAATGGGAATCAGAGCAATTTGCAATATGTTCATATATTAATACTCCAAACAAAATATTTTAAAGTGGTTTGTCATTGAATATAAGAAAATAGAGATGACAGGATGGTCATCTTTAAAGTGCTAAAAGAAAATTGTGTCAGCTTACAATACTATACCCAGTTCAAGTATGTTTCCAAAATGAAGGCAAAAGAATAGCATTTTCAGTCATATAGAAGCAAGAGAATTCATTCCCAGCAGAACCACATTATAGGAAATGTTGAAGGGAGCTCTTCAGATGAAAGGGCAATAATACCAGATACAAATCTTTATCTACTTTTATTTATTTATTTATTGACAACTTCTTTAATTGTAGACAATATCCCATGGTACTTCCCTCCCTCCCCCCACTTTCCCCTTTGAAACTTCACTCTCCATCATATCCCCTCCCCCTCTCAATCAGTCTCTCTTTTCAGTTTGATGTCATGATCTTTTCCTCCTATTATGATGGTCTTATATACGTAGTGTCAGACACTGTGAGGTCATGGATATCCAGGCCATTTTGTGTCTGGAGGACCATGTTGTAAGGAGTCCTACTCTTCCTTTGGCTCTTACATTCTCTCCGCCCCCTCTTCTGCAATGGACCTTGAGCCTTGGAAGGTAGGTTTGAGATGTTTCAGTGCTGAGCACTCCTCTGTCACTCCTTCTCAGCACCCTAGTGCCTTCTGCATTATCCCAAGGTTGCCACCATCTGAAAAGAGAAGCTTTTCTAACCAAAAGTGAGAGTAGCATTAATATATGGGTATGGACATTAAGAGAAGTGCTTACTGGGCAGTTTGGTGAACATAGTATATACATTTAGCTAGACACCAGCAGACATTACACACTTAGGGCTCATGACTACCCTGTTGTACGTTTTCAGTATCAGGGATGTGTTCCCTTCCATGGAGCGGGCCTCTAGTCCAATTAGAGAGCAGTTGGTTTCCCCCATAATAGACATGAATGCCACTATTGCACCCATTGGCTCATTTGGCTGGCCAAATTTACAGATTGCAGTGTTCACTGTTGAGTACCTTCACTGGTATTTTCTCTGTGTCCCATGGACCTGCATGCAGTGTAGCCTTTTTCCAATTTTCTGTCAGCTGGTCCACATGGAGAAGGCTTTCAGCTCAGCTCCAGCAGGTTTTTCAGTGAACTTGCCACCCAAGTATGTGGAGTCTTCAGCAATAGGGACTTACTGTCTATTCCTGGTGGGAAACCAAGGGCGTCGACAATGGCCTATAATGTTTTGGGGGTATCTGTGACCTCCCTGGCCAACAACTCACTGAAAGGTATCCCATCCCTGGCACTGAAACTTTTCTGGTAATAATCTATGGCTAAACCTAGAAGAAAGAGGGCAACCCATGCTAACCCACATAGACAAATACAGAATTGCTTACATCTCTTCAAAATGTAATCCACTCTTTAAACAAATAAAAAAATAATCTAATGGAAAGTTTCAAGTATTGGGAAGTTGTTATTGTATGTAGGCATAAATATGATAATAATAGCAAAAACTGAGAGGTGAGAAATGGAAGCATGTTACTATTAGATTTTTGACATTCTAAATGAAGTTGTATAATAACATTTAAAAGGCAAACTCTGTAAAGTTAGAGATTTATACCATAAACCCTTAAAGTAAACACTGAAATTGGACAACAGTAATATAGCCAGAAAACCAACAGAGGAATTAAAATGGAACTACAAAAGTTAAGAAAAGGCACACAATAATTAAAAAAAAGAGAGACCAAAGAACAAATGACCCCCACACAAACAAAAAACAGATAACTTAATAAAAATATAAGCCCAATATATTGAATATCACATTAAATGCAACTGCCTCAGTTAAAAAGCAATGGTGGTGAGGTGGATACAAAAGCAAGACACAGCAACGTGCTGCTTACAAAGATGCATAAAGACACAGATAGGTTGAAGTTAAAAGATGAGAAAATATTGATCATAGTAACTCTGGTCATAAAGAGATTGGAGCAACACTGTTTATATCAGATAAACATATTTCAGACTAAAGAAATTTACCAGAAGTAATGAAGACAATTTCCTAATGATAAGGAGGTCAGTGTCTCAGAAACATGAAATAGTCCTAAATATTTATATTTTTCTAACAGTTTCAAATTACATAAAAGAAAAAGCAGACAGAACTGCAGAAGAATAAACAGAAGTGCAAATATAGCCTCACTCAAAATTGTAGACAAAAATCATCAAAGATATAATAATCTCAGATAACACCATAAATCAAGCTGACTTGACTCGTGTTTATATAACTCTCCTCTCAGCATTAGTAAAATGTACATTCTTTGTAAGTGACACAGAGACATTTACCAAGACAAACTATATTCTGGGCCATAAACAAGCCAGTGATCTTAAAAACTTCCAGTATGTTCTCTGACCTCAGTGAACTTAAATTAGAAGCAACAACAGAAAGAATTCTCTTGAGAATTCTCAATAATAATGGAAATAAAATGACATACTTCTAAGGAGCATGTAGATCAAAGTAGAACAAAAGAGAGAAACTGGTATTTTAGAATGAATTAAAATGGAAAAGAATGTTTTTTTATATGAGGTAGGTCTCTGGTGGTTTGATTCTGGTGTCCCCTATAAACTTAGTGTTCTGAATGCTAGGTTCCCAGATGATAGAGATTTGGGAATTAACCCCTCCAGGAGGTAGTGTATTGTTGGGGGTGGGGTTATGGGTGCTCCCCCTTGCTAGTGTTTGGCACACTCTCCTATTGCTGTTGTCCACCTGATGTTAGCGAGGGAGTGATGTCCACCCTCTGCTCATGTCATTGTTTTCCCTGCCATTGTGGAGCTTCCCCTCAAGTCTGTAAGCCAAAATAAACCTTTTTTTCCCCACAAGCTGCTCTTAGTTAGGTGATTTCTGCCAGCAATGCAAACCTGATTGCAACAGTAATTTTGGAGTGGGATTGCTACTAGACACCTGACTGTATGGCTTTGACCTTTTGGAGATCATTTTCAAGAGGAATGTGGAAGGATTTGAAATGTTGTCCTAAGAGACACCTTGCAGTGCTATAAGTACAGCTTGATGGACTATTCTGGTCAGAGTTGGAAGATCTGAATGCAGTAAGAACCATGGACTGTGAAGTTTGGCTTATGAGGGTGAGAAAGAACTTTGCCTGGACTGGGCTACAAGCAGTTTGTGTGAAAGGCTTGCTATTATGCCTGTGTCCTGAGAAGTTGTGCAGGGTTGCTTTACATAGAAATAGACTGGTGTGTGCAGAGGGATATGGCACAGAAATGAAATATTTGGGTGAACTTCTGCCCATTCAGCTGTAATTGTGAGAATACAACCTTTGAGATTGGGACAACTGACCTGCACTGATGCAACAGGAAGAATGTAGACTCTTTTGAATGGGGCCTTAGTGCTCAAGGAGTGTCCTGTTCTTCAAAGTATGCTTTATTCTCCCCTGGATTAACAAATTGGCACCTTAACTGGTATTGTGGAGTATAAGAAATGCAGGAAAGAGAGGGTCATTGAGTTTGCTATGTGGTCTTGTGTTTTGGAAATGGCCATGGGCAGTGTGAAGCAGGTTTGCTGGATACCTGCATGGAAACACAATGGAGCCATGAGGATGAACCATGGGTTGCAGTGGAGACCCAGTGGAGATGCCAGGACCATTAGATGTCTTCCAAGGAGACCTGTCAGCCCTGGATGAAGTTTTCTAGGACTGTGAGTAGCCTAGCTGGAGGGGCGGAATTGGAACTCCAGAGACTTGTTGCTGGTTAGAATTATCGGACTTGGAGACTTTTCACTGACTAGAGTTGTTGGACTTGGAACTATAGAGTTTGATGTTTGCCCTGTTTAAATCTTGTATTGGTTTAATATTTCTTTGCTTTGCTCAATGCCATCCTTTGCAGTGTGAGTGTTTATTCTGTTTTGGGGGGATTTTTTTTTTTTTATTTTTTTTTGTATTATGGCTCAGTTAAAAGAACTTGGATTATGGGGATGTTTGAACATCATTGGAATTGATAAAAACTATGGGGACTTTTAAAGTTGGGTGAATGCATTGCATTTTATATCATGTATGGTTATCAGTTTATGAGGGCCATGGGCATAATGTGGTGGTTTGATTCAAGTGTCCCCCATAATGTTCTGAATGCTAGGTTCCCAGCTGATGGAGATTTGGGAATTAACACCTCCCGGAGGCAGTGTATTGTTGGGGGTGGGCTTATGGATGTTATAGCCAGCTCTCCCTTGCTTGTGTTTGGCACACTCTCCAATTGCTGTTGTCCACCTGATGTTGGTGAGGGGGTGATGTCCACCCTCTGCTAATGTTGTCATTTTCCCTGCCATCATGGAGCTTCCCCTCGAGTCTGTAAACATTTTCTTCCCACAAACTGCTCTTGGTCAGGTGATTTCTGCCAGCAATGCGAACCTGACTGCAACAGTCTCATTCTAGCACAGGCTGAGCTGGCTCTCACTGTGCAGCCAGCCCCAGGCTCCTCCTCCCTCAGCCTCCTCAGTGCTGGGATTAAAGATGTGAGTCACCACACCCAGCTTGTAAGTACTCTTTTATTTAGGACTAGTTGTGGCACTAATCATCGACATTAAAAGAAAAAAAAAAGGTGGGGCCTGAAGAGATAGCTCAGTGGTTCAAGTGCTTGCTTACAAAGCTTGATGGCCTGAGTTTGATTCCCCAATACCCATGTAAATCCAGATGCATAATGTGGTCCATGCATCTAGAGTTCATATGCAGTGGCAAGAGGCCCTGATGTGCCCATTCCCACTTTCTCTCTCTCTCCCTCTCCTCCTCTCTCCCTGAAAATAAATGAATAATTTTTTTAAAAAGAACTTAAAATAAATAAGACTCACAAGTCAATCAAATGAGCTACCCACCACCTTAAATGACTGAAAAAAGTATGGATAAGAAAGGAAAGAAAATAAAATTCAAAACAGAAAACACTGAAGTTGATCTACAGAATGGGAGAAAAAAAATCTTATTTCACACAATCTATACAACTAACTGAAAATGGATCACAGAACTGTGTATAAAATTTCAGTCTATAAAACTTTTAGGAGAAAATATGAATGAAAACATTTATGACTTTGGATGAAGCAAACCAGGCTGGGGTCCTGGAAGGAGTGAGAATGGGAGAGGAGAAGGGCAACCTGAGTCCACATTCATCTCTGCATTTCTTGAGTGAGGACGGACTGCGACCAGCTTCATGCACATCCCTGCCACCATGGTGCACTGTGTGGCTCTGGACCATAAGACACAATAGACCCATCCTCCCTTAAGTTGTTTTTTGTCAGGTATCATGTTACAATGACAAGAAAAGTAACTAATACTGACAGATTTCAAATCAATGCCTGAATTCCTGTGCAGGACAGGGCAGGAAGCAACCTCTGGTGGTACATATATGGTCTATGAGAACAGCTTTATGGGAGTCTACACATGTCAAAACTCATGAAACTGTACATTTCAAACAGATGCAGTCTGTCATGTCAATGAAGATGCAACAAAAGCATACAAAATTCAGTTTTCAATCTATAGATTCTTGAGGAAAGTGATGTTTGGAGGTATTGCAGTTACCATCTCTTTGCTGGAACAAAACACTCAACCAGTAGTGGTATCTCATGGGAGGAAAGAGTGAAGATTTATCATGGTGGAGAAAGCATGGCACATGCAGGAAGCAGGATGTCACATCTTGTCACATCAGCTGAGAGGAAGCAGTCTATCCACTGGGCTCAGACCTGAGCTATCTCACCCCAAGGCTGCTGCCAGGGACATACCTCCTCCAATAAGACTCTGCCTCCCAAAGTTGATACCAGATGGAAACAAGTATTAAAAACACACAAGGCTATGGGGGACATTCTACATTCAAACCGCCACAAGAGACAGTTTTGCCAAATGCCACACAGGACAATGAACCACTACAGTTTATATGCATTACATATTTTTACTTAGTTTTGTGGACAGTTTACAAAAGTACATATTTTGATGAGTTATCTCATTTCATGAAAGAGAAAAATGAGAGCCATAGACTTTAAAAGTCTTGCCTATATTCACATTAGTTGCTATTAGATGTTCTCTGATTCCAGAGTTTCTTTCTTCTTACTGTCAAGCATCTTGACATCTTTGGACTCTAGGAAAGGAAGAAAGAAAGGGAGGAAGGCAGGGAGGGCGGGACACTAGCACAGAGCCTTGAGAATTTTCTCTAAAGGAATGCCTTTGGATTTGTCCCAGAGGAGCATGTGTGGACCCCTTATGAGTGCAGTATGACTGATATGTATTTGTGCCAGGCACTCTATTCGGTGCCCCTGGTGTTGGGAGCAAGTTCTCCCACCTCACTATAACTCCAGCATTTTCTTATGCTAGAAGTTGGGTTGGTGAGTAAAACCTTTTAAATTTAAATATGTAAAAGCCAATAATTAAAATTCACTAACTGAAAATAATAACTAACATTCATTGAAAGCCAAATACTCTTTACCCATATTGTCAAATTTATCCCTCAAAATTGCTAAGGCACAGTTAATCACATCATTTGTTACAAAAACATGAGAAAATAGAAACTCCAATAAGTTGTTTCTTTCCCAAGATTATCACATAGCAAGTCAGTGGAGAAACCAGCACTAAGAATGAGTCTAATTCCAGAATATTATTAAATGTTTAATTATTTCTAGTGTTCAAATTCTTACTAAAATAGTTCCTGGTGTTGGATGATTGGAAATATACTGTCTGTATCTCTGCAAATCATGGCTCTGTACCAGAAAGAAGTCTGATTACCCACAAACATGAACAATCCACAAATGAAACTCCACAAACCCAAGAAAATACTGTGTTTTCCTTAGGAGGAGTTGGGTGACACCGGCTTGATTGAGAAGAGCTATCTTGGCTGGGAGATGTGAAATGCAAGTGACCCCTTGGGGATTGCTGATTTTATCAGTGTGAGGATGGATTCGAGGAACAGAACAGACATGCAGTGTCCTTGCAAATGCTGAGAGAATGATAGCAGCACATTCCCTACCCTCTGTACACCTTCCCCTGAAGCAAACAGGTCTGATTTCTCAAGTTAGAGAAAAGCTGAGTGAACATCTCCTCTCTTCTCTGTCAGAACCACAGGACCCACAGCTTCTATTCCCTGCTACTTCTCAAACTAAATCCAATTTCCATACCACAATTAATAATACTGCTTGTTGTACTTTTGATATGAAATGCTTCCCAAACAGTCCTGGGTCGGAAGCTTATTTATCACCCCATGTTTATGTGTGGTAGTTTGTGGGTCCTCACTGTTCCCAGGGATCATTGGCCCCAACATCCCAGGCACAGGAGGATGGATAGCATGCTCTCATTTATTCAACAGGGGAGTGGGTTTATAAACACTTGAGAAAGGTTGAGAAGGTACATACAGACTATATGGCGATTAGACAAATAGTTTATGGGTTGCTATCTAATTGGTTGAAAGGCAGAAGTGTAAGGGAGATAGTGGTGGGAAAAGCTATGTGACTTCAGCCACATAAGGGTCTCTTGGGCAGCTAGCCACAAGGTCAGGAACTGTGGAGGGCTGGCAAAGCCTGACTTATGGAATGGTCAGATGCTTTTGGGATCAAAAGGGGGGAGGGCCTCACCAGTTCTGCCCACTCTGGGTGATGACAGGGCACACTACAACCTTACCAAAGGGCAGAGAGGACCAGTCACTGTTGCCAGGGTAGGTTCCCAACAATAAGGCTAGCTGCAACCCCCCATAGCCCAAGGTCCCCAGCCATGTCCAACAGCTCAGGCCAGCATACTCACAGTCCCAGTCCGTTTTTAGCAGTAGTTTGAGTGAAATGTCCCCGATAGCCACATGTGTTTTGAATACTTGGTCTCTAGCTGGTGGCAGTTTGGGAGATGGAGCTTTGCTGGAGGAGCTGTGCTGCTCCCGGTAGGCTTTGGGGATTTATAACCCAGCTTCCCCTCGCTAGAGCTAGCTCACTTTTGTTGCTACTTCCCAGCTTCTGTGTCAAGAAGCGATGCTCAGCCTCTGCTCTGCCATCCTTTCTGCTGTGATGCAATTTCCTCTCGAGACTGTAAGCTGACCCTTTCCTCCCATCAGCTGCTTTGGGTTGGATGTTTTGTTCCAACACTGAGAAGGTAACTTCAACACCATGATCCTACTGGGAAGTATTAAACCTTTAGGAAGTAGGGTCTACTGAAAGGTTGTTAGGTAATTGGGGACATGCTTAAGGAGGATATAAGGACTCTGCCCCCTTCCTGTTTCTCTCTTTTTGCCTCTGGGTGGCTGCTTTGCTCCATCCCATGCTCCATACCCTGGTGGTCTGCTTTACCACAGGACCAAAACCAAGAGACAACCAGCCATGGAATGAAGCCTCTGAAACAATGAGCCAAATAAACCTGTCCTCTGGTAAGCTGCTGATCTCTGGTATCTATCATAGCAGCAGAAAGCCCACTGACACACTGATGTTCATTAAATTTTGAAAGTATAAAACAATGCCAGAAAGAATTTAGGACAATAAGGGTTAATTAGCAGAAATGTGACAGAAAATAGTCCTTTTCAAACTTGTGGTTTGTTTTCTTTTGGCAGTGGGACTCATTTTCAAACAAGGTGCACACATTTTATTTATTTATTTTGAGAGAGGGAAAGAGGCAGAGTGAGGGGGTGGGTAATGGGAATGCCAGAGCTTCCAGCCACTGCAAACAAACTCCAATGCATGCGCTACCTTGTGCATCTGGCTGACATGGGTCCTAGGGAACCGAACCGAGGTCCTTTGGCTTTGCAGGCAAGTGCCTTAACCACTAAGCCATCTCTCCAGCCCCAGTCACACATTTAAAAAAGATGTACTCAGTGGTCTTTAGCATTAACAAGGATTGAACTTACCATTTTATTTATGCATTCATTATTATGATTAAAATCCATGTAGCTGTTTTGATGGACATAAATATTTGAAAGTGGACTTTAAAATGACTCACACACACACACACACACACACAATGACTTCAGCATCTTAGAATGGGAGTTTTGATAACACCAAGAAGAATGCTTTGTTACATGGTATGGGATTGACAGAGCTGAATGACTTGAGCAAAGGAGTGACTGTTGTGGCCAGAGAATCCAGAAAAGAATTCAGAAGGAGTTGGGATTGGAATGAGGAAGGGAAAGATTTACTGGTGAAATGGATTGATTGCTATGAGGGTGCAAATCCACCTGCACTATCTGCTTCCTCTGCACCCACGTGGATATTTAGCTATCATGTGGGTAGGCTCTGGCTCCTGAATTGATTGATAAAACACCACTGTTCCCATGAGAATGCCTCCATTGGAGACTTTGAGCCTATTCAGGCCAGGGTCTGGAAGCAGGGGTTCCAGATGAGAGCAAAGGCTATCAGATGTAGAGTAAGAGTTCATATCTTCCCAAGTTCAAAAGGATCACTAAGTCAGACCCTGCTCCAGGTTCCTAAGATAATGACTAATTCCTCAGAGCATCCATGTGGGAAGGGAGAAACCCAAGGCCTGAAGCCTCTGCATATCTGTCTGCACAGCAGCCTCGGAGAAGATATTTTTTATTAAATAGTGGGCTGCTTTTCTTCCTGGCAGATTTCTTCATTGTCATCCTAGACCTGTCCATAGGCACCTCTCAACTGTCCATAGCAACATCATCCTACCGTACGTGATTCTCCATATGAACCTACACTGCATATCCTAGGTGCCAGATACTGGGTTGGTAGTCTAGTAGTATCTTAGTATCCGAGAGCTAGGGGTTGAGGGCTCACCAGCAGCAAGGAGGGAATTAAGATAGTGTGTATAATTGATTTTAGTACAATAGGGGAGCCTCGTCTTGTCACAGCTTGACTAATTGTCAAATGAATTATGCTGGCCATGGAGACTCTGGAAGTTCAAAAGAGAAAGGCAAGAGTTGTCAGGGAAGGATTTATAGAGAATGGGAGAACTGAAGAGAGAGTTAGAGCATGGGAAAGCTTGAAACCACCTGAAAGGAAGCCAGAGGGTACAACGAGCTGGCCTGAGTGAAAGGTTGGAGGGGTGATGTACAGTCTATGTTTTGCAGGCAATGGGAAAAATGGCTTAACAGGAAAAGAGAGTTTTCTTGTGGGGTTCATTAACAATAGGGACAATAAAGCAATGGCAGTGAGCGTTTATTGAACATGAAATCCTTGTTAAACACAGGATAATCATAATCTCTGTTAATCTTCACAAAGCTTTATGATTTCATCAGGGCTCTGCTAACCTCTATAGCGGCTTCAGGAAATGAGACACACATCACCTCAAGGGAAGATGGGTTGGTGACTGAGGGATTGTGAGCAATGTAGAGACACTCACCTGCACCTGGCAGTGGAAATGATCATAGTATTTATAGTACAGGCTTTGGGCCAGACTCATCATCCTGGTTACTGGCCTCCCTGGATGCTCCCAATCAGAGCCTGAGGCAGTAAGCTCTGGTCCTTGTGCATCTGGCCTCTGCCAAGGCAGGTGCAGTTTCACTTGTCTGAGTCACCATATCCCTAAGCACAAATCTATGGATTTACCAGAAATTCTGTGACCATTTTCTAAGGACTCCCTTCTTTCATTTGTTTAATTTTAGGGCCTTTGCCACTGGCTGACCTGGCTTCGGGCACTTTGTGTCCTGTCTCACTGCATTTTATCCACAGCAGAATCTGTGACACTCCTCACCTGCTCCCTGAGAAGCTCACACTCACTATTTCTTGTCTGCTATTCATGTGCCATCCGTGTATGGCACAATACAGGCTGGTCCTAGCCAGACCACATGGCAGAAGAAAGCAGGAAGTGGCTTCTGTGAACATGGTGTTCTGTGCAGGCTTGGTGTGACAATAGCTACAGTCCCATGCTCGCGAGAAGCCTGCTACGAGATGTCCTGTCCAGAGACAGGCTGTCATTGGTCACAAAAAAGGGGACCACCCCATACAATGATTGGCCAGCCAAGCCCCTTAAAACCCACGTGCACTTCCTCAATAAATGAGTTTGCGGCAGCTCACCCTCTGCTGCTTCCACCCAACTCCCAGAGTCTGTGTTGTGACTCTGCGCTGCTCGCCCCAACTCGGCAGAGACCCTGCCGTCCCTCCTGGGCTGGCCTTAGGGGGGACCACAACACCATCCGTGGTTTGTTGTCAGGTGCAGTGGGTCCAGTACAGCTGCAGGATGGTTCTTTGGTTCATTGGTGGAAACCATGGTTGGGTATTAGTTGTACCTCACTGGCTCAGGCAACCTGGCCAGATATGTATTCTGGGTTGTCTGCAGTAATTAATTTACCAGAACAAGAAGATTCTCCACACTTCATGCACCTAAACAGAAATACTACTGTGCTTGGTGAATACCTGCATGGCCATGCATGGGTTACAGTACTGAAATACTTCTGTTTGCTGGTAAACGCCATAGATCCATGCCCTCCCCATGTTCTCTTGCCACCCAGCCTGCCCTCCACTGATCCCTGACAGCTGAACTTCCCCCATAGCCAACAACTCAAGGGCTCATGTTCAGCATGGCAAGAAGTTTAAGTACCCTTTTCCCAGTTGTAAGAAACCATCAATTCTGATTGGCTAGTGTAGGACTGTATACATTGCTCAGTATTGTGATTTTCACTGCTTGTGAGCCAAGGAAAGCCCAGCCTCCCTTCTTATACTAGGTTTGTTAACCATTAGGAGTTCAACACTTTAAAATATTCATTAACCACTTGTATTTCTTTCTTTCTTTTTTTGTAATTTGAGAGAGACAGAGAGAGACAGAGACAGAGAGAATGGGAGCGACAGGGCCTCTCAGTCACTGTGAATGAACTCCAGATATGTGAACCCCCTTGTGGGCATGCACAAATTTGTGCACTTGTGTTACTTTTGCATTTGGCTAAACATGGGAACTGGAGACTCAAACGGATGTTCTTAGGCTTTGCAGGCAGGCGCCTTAGCTGCTAAGCCATCTCTCCAGCCCTGTATTTCTTTTCTTGAGGACTCACTGTTTGGTTCTACAGCCCATTTTAAAAAGATATTCTGATTCATTTATTTTCAAGCAGAGAAAGAGAGAGAGAGAGAGAGAGAATGGGTGTGTCAAGGCTTCTAGCTACAGCAAACCAACTCCAGATGCATTGTACCTTTTGTGCATCTAGCTTTATGTGGAGAATCAAACTGGGGTCATTCGATTTTGCAGGCAAGTGCCCTAACCATGGAACCATCTCTTCAGCCTGTATAGCCAATTTTTGATTAGATTGTTCATTTTCTTGATGTTTAGTTTTTTGAATTCTTTGTATATTATAAATATTAATCATTATTCAGATGTATGTAACTGGCAAAGATTTTCTCTTGATTCAGTCCATAGTTTCCTTTGCTGTGCAATAAACTTTTAGTTTCATAAAGCCTCATTTGTTGATTATTTGCCTTATTTCCTAGGCAACTAGAGTCCTATTCAGAAAGTCCCTGTACCTATATCTTGGACTACACTGCCTACTTTTTCCTTTAGCTGTTTCAAAGTTTCAGGTTTTACATAGAGTACATTAATTCATTTACAGTTTGAATTTTGTATGGGGAGAAAGATAAGGATCTTGTTCCATTCTTCTACAAGTAAGTATACAATTTTTCCAATATGATTTGTTAAACATGATGTCTTTTCTCCAGTGTATATTTTTGGCATCTTTGTCAAAAATCAGGTAACTATAGTTAAATGGACTTATCCCTGGATCCTCTATTCTATTCCATTGATCTATACGTCTGTCTGTGTACCAGTAGTAAGCTGCTTTAATTATTGTGACTCTGTAGTATAACTTGAAATCAGATATGGTAATGGTAAAACCCTGTTACTGACAACACCATTGTTTTGGTTTCAGGACTCTGAGAAACCAAGCTGGAATTGAGCTGGAATTGAGCTAGTTGTCAGAGTGCTGGAAGGTAGTATGCAGGCTGCTGGGGAAGAAAAGTCTTCAAAATCTTACCCAGCAGTATACCTATAAGCTACCAAACTTGTCAGCCAGGCTGAACTGAGAGCTTTACTAGAAATACTTGATTTTGCACAATAGCCTTTGTAAGGGCTAATCATATCCCACACATTTTATACCCAAGTAAAGAAAAGCACATAGAGGTTGAGAACTTGCCAAGGACTAAGGAATAGAAAAACTGTAATTTTAACTCAGACCTGGGACTGGAGAGATGGCTTAGTGGTTAAGACACTTGCCTGCGAAGCCTAAGGACTCATGTTTGGCTCTCCAGGGCCCACATAAGCCAGACGCACAGTGACACAAGAGTGCAAGGTCATATATGTACACAAGTGAGCACACACGCCTGGAGTTTGATTGCAGTTGCTAGGGGCCCTGGTGTACCAGTCCTCCCTCTCTCTCTTACATTAAAAAAAGGCCATTCTGTTGGGCTTCACACACACACACACACACACTCCCATCTAGCTGGCAGGCAAGTTCCTGCCCTGTTTCCTGAATAGCAGCCCCACTTCAGTCAGCCTCAAACCTTCAAACTCAGCTGTGGCTCAAGGTCTTCTCTAGTCATGTTACTCACATACTAGGCTCTTTGATTTCTGGTGCTTCTACAACCCTTGGCAACGTGGCTTTACTCTTTCTTCACCCACATGAGGGTTTTCTGTCCCCATGGTTGGATCTAGACTCACTTTGACATTTGATTTGACCAAGAGAACATAGTTGAAATATGTTCTAAAGTCTTCCAGTTTGGGTCCTGTAGCTTTTGCTTTTGTTCTCCAAATCCAGCCACTGTGTAGAGAAATTTGGGCAATTATACTGTGGTACTTTGAATGTGAAATGTCCTCCATAGCCCCATGTGTTTGTGATTCAGCTTCCTAGTTGACCCACACCTGGCAGAGCCTTTGGCCCATGGAGCCTTGTTAGAGGAGGTGTGTCATGTCACTGGGAAAAGACCTTGAGACTTCTTATCCCAGCCCTACTGGTTCTTCAGAGCAAACTCACTCAGATGACTTCCTCTCAGCTGATGTGACTAGATGTAACACCCCGCTGTCTTACTTGTGCTATGCTATTCCTGCCAAGAGGTAACTTCCCCCCACCAAACTGCAAACAAATTAAACCCTTTCTTCACATAAATGACTTTAAGTTGGGTGTTTTGTCCCAGTAACAAAAAGGTAACTGCAACAACAACTCGAGGAGGCTACCGAAAGAACTGGGCACCCATCCCACTGCCAGAGCCAAGTTCCCAGATGAGTCAGAGACCCACTTGGATGCTCTCTTGTTAACTTAGACATCTCCTCTGAGTCAAATTAGGGCAATGCATGCCATCCGCACAGAGCCCAGCCAATCCACAGGGTTGGGAGCAGAGCCAGAAATCTGGGGTGAAAACGTGCTACAGTGAATGAAGAGAGAAGAAAGTTCTATTGAAAACCAAGGCCTAAAAAATTATTTGTAATTGTTAATAACTCTTTGAGATTATGGATTGTGATATTAGCAACTCTGGTTTAGGTTGAGGGTTAATCAGTTTGTTACACAGACAAATGTTATAAATTCAGAGAAAATCAAAAATAAACCCTATATCTAAGGAACTTATGAAAACAAGCCATTTGCTTGGAAACCTTCTCCACAAAGTCAGCAACTGGGTCGGAGTAGGATATCCTTGAGAAAAACCTCCAAATGATTTTCTTTATTTACATATTTCTTTGAAAATTGCATAGTTTCTTATTCTCTTAATTTTGTCTAGGGAACAAATTCAGAGAAACAAAGAGATATACAGAAAGCATATAGTAAGATGAATACAAATATATAAAGGCTATAAAGCATGGAGAATACATCTTTCTATTTTTAAAATTTTTTTTCCATTTTTTGAGATAGGGTCTCACTCTAGCCCAAGCTGACTTGAGACTCACACTGTAGTCCCAGGCTGGCCTCAAACACAAAGTGCTCCTCCTTCCTCTGCCTCCCGAGTGCTGGGATTAAAGGTGTGTGTCGCCATACCTGGTTCCATTAATTCCTTACAACAAAATTTAGGAACACTATAGATCATTATATATTTATAGAGCTGTGCATGGTACCTAAGTCATATACATTTATGGTGTTCTGTAAATTCAGCAAGCATCCATTGAGCTCCTACTCCAAGTACATTTAGAATTGCATTGGTGGTAGGCAGAGAGTCAATCTGAACAAATTAGATCCTCACAGTTTATCTAAGACATTAAACATAGAGACTCTCAAGTGAGATATATCTGTCACATCCTCCAAGGCTTAGGGACCATTGTGGAAGAGGTGACAGAGAAAATGTAAGAGCCCAAAGAAAAAGAGTAGTGTTTACAATACTGTATTCTAGATACAAGTGTCTGTAGCACCCATGAACTCACAGTGGCTAACACTACCTACACAAGACGTGCACAATAGAAGGAAGAAATAACGACATCAAAATAGAACAGACACAAGTTGGAAAGAACAGGAGATTCAGTGGAGGGAGGATTTGGGAGGGGAGAAAGAGATGGTGGTGGGAAGGAATTATGATCCTGGAGTATTGTCTATATGCATGGAGGTTTTCAATAAAAAGTTTAAAAAATAGTGAATCCTCACCTTCTTCAGAACTGCTAAACAGTTTTAATTATTTTTTGGACCCAAGTTTTTAGAATGCCAGTTCTTTGGTGAGTGATCCATATAAGTGTTGAATTAATTCGTAAGTCGAGAAGCCTAAAGAAAGGAGACTGAGAAGATACAAGCAGGTTCTTATGGACGGGGAGGAGAATCTGTAAGCATAATCATCCATCTCTGGGTGTTAGGAGTTGGCCGAGCCTTCCTCAGGAATGTCGTTCTCTACATGAAAGAGCTACCATGTCTCAAGGCCTTCTTGGGCTTGGAGGGGAGCTGAGCCGAGATGGGTATCAGAGTGAGTAAAAGCTAGCACTACTTTTGGCTATTCTAGTGTTAAATGATATATGTTCTTGCTATGGGAAATGGGAGCTCTGGGCTTTAGTTATCTGGAGGTCACAGAAACAGAGGAATACAGAAGCAGGCGATAAGCATCTGCAAAAGTCTCATGAACATCTGTGGAGTAGAAAGTTCAAGTGTATGTGATATTGATTCTTTATGAAACAATGATAGGCACCCTCCCAGGCTCAGGACCATTGATGGGGAGGTGGTAGAAAGAACATAAGAGGGGCTGAGGAAATGGCTTGGCAGTTACGGCATTTGCCTGCAAAGCCTAAGGACTCTGGTTTGATTCCCCAGGACCCATGTAAGCCAGATGCACAAGGGGGCACATGTGTCTGGAGTTTGTTTGCAGTGGCCAGAGACCCTTGCATGCCCATTCTCTCTCTCTCTTTTTTTCTTTTTCTTTTTTGAGGTAGGGTCTCACTGTCACTCAGGCTGATCTGGACTTCACTCTGTAGTCTCATGGTGATCCTCCTACCTCTGCCTCCCAAGTGCTGGGATTAAAGGCATGCGCTACCACCCCGGCCCCATTCTCTCTTTCTATCTGCCTCTTTCTCTTTCTCTCTCTCAAATAAATAAATAAAATTATATAGAAAATTATATATATGTGCCAAAGGATGGGGAGGAGTACTTTTGATGCTGTCTTCCAGATACAAAGTGACCCTTGTATTTATAACCTCACAATGGCATTTGCTACCTATACAAGACCTGCATAATATGAGGGCAAAAAGAAAAAAAAAACCCACATCAAAATAGAAGAGGCACTAGTTGGGTTCAATAGAGGGGAGTGGGATAAAGTAGGGAGGTGGGAGGGGATTGTGATCAGGGTACATTGTGTGTGTGATAGAGCTTGTCAATAAAAAAAGTTTAAAAAATAGGAGCTATGGCTCAGTGGTTAAAGATGCTTGCTTGCAAACCCTGCTGGCCTGGTTTCAATTCCCCAGTACCCTTGTAAAGCCAGATGCACAAAGTGACACGTGCGCCTGGAGTTCTTTTGCAGTGGCAAGAGTCCCTGGCACTCCCATAATCATTCATTCTCTCTCTCCCCTCACAAATAAATAAAAATAAAAATAAAAAAGTTAACAAACAAAACGAAAGAATTATAGGAGAATTTTGTCTTCAGCACTGGAGCTGATCCCATGAGGAGGGAACTTGCCTTGCTGTTCAGGACCCCAAGGAGCAGAGGGAGGATGACAAGGAGAAGTCACATGCCTGTTGGATACAAACAGCAGCTGTAAGTGGGTTAGAAGGTCAAGTTCACAGGAAAGACTCTTACGGAGAGCTGTGCTTCGTCCAGCTTTGTCAGGGCCCAACAAAGTATGGCTTTACAACCGACGACAATTGAAAGGGGAGGCTGCCAGGTAGGTTGGAAGACATTCAGGTAGGCGTGAAGAGCAGAGGTTTCGGAGCTTGATCAGACTTCCAGCTTTACAGTTGTTTATTTTAGGCAAGTTCCTAAGCCTCGTACTGCAGTTTCCTTATGTATAAGGTATGTGGTAGTTTGAATGTATGTCCCCCAATATATTCAGTGTTTTATTAGTTTATGGTTTGCATCTGCAGTCACCTTGCTGGAGGCAATATCACTGGGCGGATATTAAGGTGTGGTAGTGGGTTTGAGATTCCATTGTAAAAATATGCAAAGTGTGCCCAGTAGGAGTTCCTGAAGTGTGCTGTGGCTTTTGGGCTGTAGTTTTGCTCTGTGTGCTGTTTGGCTGGGGGCTTTTGCTCTCTGGACTGGTCCTGTGAGAGCAGGCTGCATCTCCTGCCATTATGGGACTTCCCCTGGATCTGTAAGCTTCAATAAATAATATCCCTTCCTCCATAACTGTGCCTGGTCTGGAAGTTCATCTCAGCGAACCTGAAGCTGTCTGCTACAGGGGATAATTATATTGTGGTAACTTCTGGACTAAATGAGCTATTTAGAGTAGTGCTAGGACATGGAGAATCCAAAGCTGTCTCTCTTACTAGTCCCCCAAGAGGGACATAAGCTTGGCAGTCAGGTTGCCCTCAACCCTTTCACAAGGACATGGCATTTTACAGTGCACAAAATGCTTCCCATACAACAATGAACAATGAATGAATTTTAATAAATGACTACATTTGATTTTTTAAGTCTAACTGTCTTGGGGCTGGGAGATGGCTCAGTGGTTAAAAGTGCTTGTTTGCAAAGGCTGCTGGCCTGAGTTCAGTTCCTCAGTACCTATGAAAAGCCTAATACACAAAGTGGCACCTGTGTTCAGTTCATCTGCATTATCAAGAGGCCTTGGCATGCCCACATTCTCTCTTCTTCTCCTCCCTCTGTCTTATTTTTCTTTCATAAGTCAAGAAAGATATTTTTTAAAAGCCTAGCTGTCTGTCTCTGTACTCCAGTCAGAATCTAGGAACAATACACCTAGGGTTTCCATTGTTATAAATTACCCTTTAAGGATAATTGGGGCTGGTGGGGGGTATGGCTCAGTGGTAGAGGGATGTTTGTCATGTTCAAGGTGCTGGGCTCCTATCAGTGTCAAGGGTGGGGGAGAAGAAAAGGCAAAACAAAAACCTATGAGAGTAAATAATTAACTGATAAAGGAGGCTACCTTCTGATGCACAAATTTTCATTTTGCTATAAAATTTTCATGCCACGTACTTTGGCTCTGTTGATTGAAAGTCAAATTATAAAGCCTCAGGGCAAATGCAATATGAGGCTTCCAAGAGCCTTCCTGAAATCATAACCAGTTCCCCCATATTAACCTCGGCACATTTATCTCTTTGTGATTTGATCATACAGAACATGAAATGATAACTATGTCCCCAGGTTTGTCACTTGCAGATCTAATGAGGCCAGTACCACAGATGCCAGAAATATACTCAGCTCCCCGTAACTTCCTGGTCTCTCTCTTACTCCACCTGCAACACTGCAGCCATCTGTGGAGAGATATTCTTCACATCTTACAGAGGGAAAAACCTGGCCCCAAACACCAGGAGCTCTGGCCCCTAGAAGATTCCATTTCTTTCTAAAGATGGAGTTAATCTAGGTGATGTACACAGAGCTGCTCACATTGTCTGACCTGTAGTAACTTCTTAGGAAATGATGCAGGAAAACCAAGAAGACCCCTTTCCTGGGCTTCATCACCTCAGAAGCCTTCCCATGAGGCTTTGTTCCTTTGTATTTTCCATCTTCATTTAAGACTCCATTTAAATGACTCCATTGAAGAGTCAATTGTACTATTTAGTCCTTAAAATTCCAAACGCAGTGAGCAGAAATCAGCCATGTGTCATGTGTTTATTTTCACCTAACCTCTGTCAGCGCAGAGAAAGCATATTGATGAAGTAAATGAAATAATTACTTTCAGGGAGGTCAGACACATCACTACAGGTAGCAGGATAATCATTAAAAACATTTTTTTTCTTTTTTCTTTTTTGTCCTAGAATATTCTTGAGGCATTCTCTTCTTCTGAGAAGTATTGTTAGAACGCATGAAGAAAGATATGTCTTGGCTTTTGAGGTTCAGAATATGTTTGAAAGCTCAAGGCACACCTGAAAGTTTGAAAGAAAAGATACTGGGTTTTAAGAGCATAGGAATTTGGATTCCTTAAAGGGATATAGGGTTTAGAGAATATAAGAGAAATAAAAGGGTGTGTGTGTGTGTGTGTGTATGCTTATTTTTTCCTGTTCCATTCCATGAATGTAAAGATATTTTTCTGGGCTAAAAAGGTGAGTTGGAAGAAAGACAACAGATATGCCCAAAGGTGCCTTTTACTTAGAAAAGTATCCCATGACTCAGGGAATGAATGCTAGGTAGGCTGTGTGAGAGAACTGAGGACATATCCAGTGAGCTTTGGTGACAAGGTGGAGCCGAGTACCCTTCGCCTTTCACTTTCTGGACATGAGGATGTGGAGTGTCTAGAACAGATGGCTTGATGCAGCCTCTTAGAGCTCAGCACTGGATGGAGGACAGGGAGCTGACTCCTGAGTACCAAGGAGATGTAGGCATATACAAAGTGGTATTGAACTTCAAAAAGCAGATTATGGGACCCGTTAAGACCTCTACAGGTTGATAACAGAGAATTAGAAGAAGAGAGGGGCTGTTGCATGAATTAGTGCTGACAACTGAGGGATGGCTGCCCTACTCATCTGTCCCCAGTGATGCCACCTCATGGTGTGAGAGCCAGATTCCAGCTAAGAAAAGTGCTGTGAATGGAGACAGGATTGAATTGGCTACAAAGAGCCTTAACTAGTATTACTTAAAGTGACTTAAAGTACTCAAATAAAAATGAAGTTCAGTTACTGAGTGACACAAGATAGGTGTGTGTGTGTGTGTGTGTGTGTGTGTGTGTGTGTAGAATTAAGATTACAGGCTCAAATGCTCACCTTCCACACAGGCCCTTGTAGTTCACTGTGATCTGGATCATGATTGGAGAAGGAAAGGAGCCATGGAAGCTCCTAAGAGGTTACCTGGCCCTGGCTGGGGGTAGAGGGCATGCCAAGGGAGGCTTTCAGAGGAAGTGACACTTAATGGAAAAAATAAATAGAACTGAGTTGCTCACAAAGCACATTCAAGGCATGCCACACAAAGGAAAGGATCATGCAGAGGTGTAAATTGGGCTCTCTATTTGCAGGGGGGAGGGTGTCAGGAACTATTACTCATCCTGGACAGGGAGAGAGTTAAACCTGCACATGACAGGAACGGGAGGGCACCGAGTTACCAAGGTCGTATGTGTTAGGTTGCTTTGAGGGGAAAGAGGACACAGGTGTTTTGAAATGGAGGTATGTGAACACCACACATGGCGGCAGTGATTTTTGTCTCATTTCGAAGTCCCTCCCCTTAACTAGCAGCCACTCAGCCTTGGGACATCCAGAGAGAATGAGCAGTGTACTCTAGCACAGAGGAGGTGGCTAAGCCTAACGCTCCACCCGGGTTGCTTCTACTGGGACGCTGTCTGCAACCATTTTCCCCCATACTCTGGTAGGCTCTGATTTCAGAGAAATAGACTCACATGGCCACTACCAGTATGATGGACTATGGCTCTGAGCTGGACCATCCAACACCAAACATGCCATGCAGAGAGAACCAGTTGTCTCAGAGGCTCCTGATGTATCTTTTTTTTAAAAAATCAATTAATTAATTTGTAATAAAAAAGAGAATGAACAAACAAGTGCACCCGGGCCTCTTGCCACTGTAAACAAACTCCAGATGTAAGCTGCACTTTGTGTCATATGGCTTTATGTGGATGTTGGGGAATCTGACCCCAGTCGGCAGGCTTTGCAAGCAAGCGTCTTTAACTGCTGAGCCATCTCCCCAGCCCACCTGATGCACCTTGCTTCAGTATTGGGAATACTGGGACAATACTGGGAAAGCCTAGGACTGATTGTCAGTGTGGAACTGCTACAAGCGGAGTAGAGGATCCCACAGCAAAAGCAAAAGCTATGTGTGTGTGAGAGCAGACCAGGGGCCTCTCTCTCAGCCCAGGTCTTACAGCAAGGTGAAGCAGGCTGGGGCGTTTGCTCAGTGGTTAAAGGCACCTGCTTGCAAAACCTGCCAGCCTGGGTTCACTTTCCCCAGTACCCACACAAAGCCAGATGCACAAAGTAGCTCATAACATCTGGAGTTTTTTTTTGCAGTGGCAAGAGGCCCCTTTCTTTCTCTCACTCTGACTCTCTCTCTCTCTCTCTCTCGCAGTGAATAAATAAAAATATTTCTTTCAAAAAGATCATCTTTACAAAAACAAGCCCTGCTGAGGACATTTGGATAATAATGAAAATCACTTAAAGGAGACAGGCAGGTATGTGACAGAACAGCGAGATTCTACCTGATGGGTGAGCTGATGAACAAGGATCATCCATTCAGGCTTTGACCTTGGAGCAGATTCATTTATTTATGTAAATTATCTCTGAAATGCTGTTTCATTAGGCAGTCCATGCTTTAGTCATATATCCTCCAGAGAATTCTTGGGCAGTTTCAACAAGACTAGAAAATATATATATGTGGGATCTGTTGGGTATATCAGAAAGAGAAACTAGGTTGATTAGCAGTTAGATCTGCAGGGCTATGGAGAAATGGATACATGGCTTCCTCCACCCAGGGCGGGGGAAGGAACTTACAAACTCAGGAGGAAGAAACCTACTCCTCTTCCTCCCGCGCCTTGCCACTCACTAACTGTGAGCGCTTTGGCAAGTGACTTCTTCTGTGTCAGAGTTTCACGTTCATCGACTAGGGTTATTAATAATGACTGAGAGTTGTTACGACATGTTAGGAAATGCTGTGTAAGTTGCTAGAAAGCATTCTACACTCAGATCCCCTGTAATTCATGTTAGTTTCTATTCCCATGATCCTAATCATTCCGCTCATGGTTCTAACTCCTGTTCATAGTGCAGTCTCAGGCACCACTGTGGTGTCAGGCTGGGGAATCTTCTTGTTGAGAGTCAGACTTGGTGTCCTTCCCTCTAGAGGTGTGCTGGTGAGATGGGGCATGGGCTCTGGGGAGCTAAGATTCTCTTGGTCAGCTGGCAATGAAGACAGGGAATACTTCACAAGGGAGACACTCGAGGGTGATTAGTGCAGTGGCTGGAAGGACTATTTCTGCAGAAATGACATTACTGGACACGCCACTAGGGACATGTGCTACTCATTAGGTAATAGGATCTGGCCTGAGCCCAATACCCACCTACCAGAGACCAGGTGGTGACTACTTAGTCCCATAGCTGGGCTTCTCCTGAAGTGATCGGCAGCGCTCAGAGGTTCTCGTGAGATCAGCCAATCTGAGACGTCAGTGATGAGGCAGGTACTAAGTGAAGGTGTGGGACCAACTTTCCAAGGAGCTGAAAGTCAAAATGGCAAAAGGGCCGAGGGGGTTTACTCTGGTGCAAGCTAGGCCTGGGTTTAGCTCCTTACGTGACCATTCAATACTCATGTGTGACCGGAATGAGTTGCTTTTTGTGAATCATTTTCCCTGGCTATAAACCATCTGCCTTTTGGAACTTTTTGAAAACAGTGCTTGGCATAACCTAAGCAACACATGAAAGGGTACTTAGCATGATCAAAAGCACACATGACATGGTAGTTAACATGATCAAATCATTTCACAAACAAGTGAAGCTAATTCTGCACCAGGTACTGCTTGAATTAGTTTGTACAAGTGATCTTATCTAACTGCCTAGAGGTGGAAACCGAGGCAGAAAGCTGAACTAACTTGTTCAGTCTCCCCTGGCTAGCCAGTGCACTCAAACACTGGCAGTCTGGCTCCACATTAGCCTTATAGTATAATGTCTACAATGGACAGTGGTCCACACAAGACAATGACAGAAGGGCTGTGAAGGGCATAAATATGGAGAGCCCAGCCTAGTCCACCTGTCATTAGCATTTACTGGTGCCAAGATCTTCTCTTCCTTTAGTGGCCAAATTGATATTTCCAGTGACCAAATACCTGATGTCTATACTTGTACCTGATTTTCCTTGAAGAGCCTACGCTTACGTGTCTTGGAACATCTATTGTTGTTGTTGTTGTTGTTGTTGAATGTTCAGACAATGGAGTGCCATGAACTTGGTTTTATGTGTCACTTGATTTTTGTTTTCAAGCTCATTTGTTTGCAGTGGGATTGATGAAGCCATCTCCAGACCCCTCTTCCATAGTTACAGCTCTTTTGGATCAACAGTAAGAAAAAAGCCCTAATCTGGAGGACAGAACTGACTTTGGTCCCAGCAACTAAATGTCAGCTTTGTTTTTGTGCTAAGTGCCCACGTCCGAGGCCACAGATCTCCCCGTGCACACATTATCCCCATCAGAGCTCTTAGCAGAGCAGCTTGAAATGGTCTGCTGATGCGAGGGAAATGAGGTAGAGAATTTCTGGCTAGAAAATCAGTCACAGTGGGAAAAAAAAAAAAAAAAAAAGAACTACATTTCCCAAGGGCTCCTCTGTGGACAGAGAGGGAGAACTGGGCTGTGAAGTTGCTAAGTTCTCTAGCTTTCCTGAGATGTTCCACCACAAGGCTGGGTCCCAGCAGCATGCTAGGTAAGGAAGTAAGGTTCCCAACGTCAGGATCCAGAGGAGGAAGGAGACCCATTGTAAGTAGGGATTCCTCAGGGAGAGAGTGTGAAGATGGCTTCAGAGCCTCGGGCATGAGGCAGGACAGAGGTTTAAGGAAAAGAGAAAAAAGGAAACAGAATGTGGGGTTGTAAATAAGATTCTTTTAATAATCTTTCAGGGATATAGAGAGTGGAATTGTGTTTTGATTGCTTTTAGGTGGACATATTTACTTGACTTCATACTCAAACAGAGCTACATGGGGTCACAGAGTTTCTTTTGGTCATTTATTTGTCCTTTCTATTTCATCATGCAGTTCTGAAGGGCTTATCTTAGTGCCCAGGGACCCAGCACAGAGCACCACACTTGTACTGGGTTGAATAATGTTGATAAACTCATACTCAGATATCTGATGCTGTACTGTATTGGCCCTTGAGAGTCCCATGTTCCCAGAAACCCCAAGTCCCAGGAAAACAGGAGCAGTTACCACCCTATGCAGAACCCCTAATTTTGACTTTTCTTTCCCTCAGTATCCATCAGCTTGAGAGAGGCTAAGGGGATGGCTCAGTGGAAATCTCGCTCTACCACTGGCCCAAGCCTTTATAGTGGTGGTTATCTGAAGCACGTCAGCAGTCTTTGTCCAATGTGATGTATTTGATTAGTGTGCAGTGAGGATAGTTGCTGTGATAGGCCAATGGTCTCATTTAAGGCCCTTGCCTTTCTGGGACAAAGTGCCTCACCAGTATCAGCTCGTAGGAGAAAGGGATTTATTTAGCTTACAGGGCATGGTGTGAATAGGAGGCTGGCTCACACCATCACATATCAGTACCAGGGAGAGTACAGCAAGAGTGAATGGACTCTGCACAACCAGTGGGCTGGATAATAATGTTCTGGATGTATTAACTTTCCTCCAGCAAGGCTCCCTCTCCCAAAGGCTCTGCAACCTTCCCAAATTGTCACCAGCCAGGGACCAAGTATTCAAAACACACAAGCCTATGAGAGACATTCAAACTACCGCAGGCACCAATTCTAGCAGTGGATGGATGCTGGCACTTCTCTTCAAGCCCTGAGCTAGAGGTGCACAAGGATGGTCTCTCCATTATGAAAGGAACTGGCTCCATCTCAATGTGGCATGGCACAACATTTTTTTTTTTTTTTTTTTTTTTGATATCAGGGTGTTAAAGGAAAATATGGGGAAAAAACTTTTAAATCCAACATGAAAGCTTTTATTGAATGTTCCCATCATGCAAAGTCTTGCAGAGTTTAAATTCCAACTTGGACAGTTATCACCGCTATCCAAGATTTTAGAAGATTCACAAAAGGTTTTGGTCCAAAGAACATGGTTTTTGTGTTAAGGAGTTAAGCATTTACCAGGGGACGGAAAACCAGGACACACAGAGACAAGACAGGTTGGGATAAACACTACAGGGGCTGTTTAGCTGAATGCTTATATAGGTTGTGGAAAGGATAGACAGCGACTTTATGGGACTGAGTCACTTCCATAGTCTTGATGGATTTGGGTAAGAATGGCCCAAATAGCATTGGAAGCACTGGGTGGCTTATTCAGGCAGGAGGTGGAGGATCATTTCAGTGAGAACATGGTTTTCCTGAACGGAAAGGAGATTCACAGAAAGGCTGGCAACAAGTGAACGGAGGCCGCATTTGCCAAGCTGGCCAAGACTGTGTGAATGTCACAGGGAACCACTGAAGGTGTTTGGAAAGGGTACAGTGGATGTGTGGATTGGTTACTTTCTCATTGCTGTGACCAACTACCCGACAAGAGTCAACTTAGGAAGAATTCATTTCAGTTTAAAGTTTGAGGTTACAGTGCACCATGGTGGGGCAGGCATGGCATCAGGAGCATGAAGCGGCTGCTCACATCCAGTCCATAGTGAGGAAGCAGAGAGCGATGAACGTGCATGCTCAGCCAGCTCTCTTGTTTGTATATGGTCCGTGACCCCAGCCCATGGAATGGTGATGCCCACAGTTAAAATGGGTTCTTTTTCCCCCACTTTGATTAACTGAATCAAGATAATCCCTCATGGGCTTGCCCAGAGGCTAAACTAGATAATCCCTCCAGGCATCCCTAGAAGCTGGTTTTCTAGGTGGTTTTAGGTCCTATGAAGTTGTCAATCAAAACAAAGCATTACGACATGCCAAGAACATCAAGTGGTCATTTAGCACTCATTAGAGAGAGAACAAAAATTAAGAGACAACTGGGGCATTTGGCCTCTCAAACTGATGTCATTATAAATGTCCATAGGGCTGTGTTGAATTGGCCTTCCAAGTGAAATTGGTGCGAGCTTGAAGCTTCTGTTCCTCGCCACTCTGTTCCAATCAGAGTGGCATATTGTCTGCACAAAGTCTGATGTTGGCATCTGCTTGTCCTCAGGAAAAGGTCCACACAAGCTAACATTCTTTAGAAGCCCACATACCTCTATGCCTTATCTCTGATCCTTTCTCTTCTCTGTCTCTATGCTCTTGCCATTGTCAATTTTTCTTTGAAATTTTAATTTTTCATTTCTCAAATTCACTCTACACCTCTCTGGAGCCTTAAAACAGGCTTTTGCTTTGTGTGGCATTTCTGTTTTCCTCCCCTTCAGCTGCTGAGCTTGTCCTTGGTGTCAGGGACTTCTTCCAGGCAGCTTTCCTAAACCACGTACCTGTTCCATGAAACAGATCTGCAGCAATGAAGTCCTGGGTTATGTCATTCATTATAACCTATTTACATGAGCTCTCCTCTGAGGACATGAACTATGGGTAAGATACTCTCCTTTGTGGGAGTTCAGCCGAATAGGTGGAGTAGGGAGCCCCAAGTGAGTGACAGGACCAGTTTAGAGCATGTCACCTCTCAGAAATGTGCTGAGTTACCCGCAGATGAGAGAGGACTATGATTCAAAGAGGAGTCTTGTCTAAGCGAGTGCTACAAATGGATGCCCAAAATATGGATAGAGAACAAACCAGTTTAGCAGAGGCAGCTGAGTCCTAAATCAGATTACTAGCAGTCATAAGATTCAAAGCTCCCTTGATGCCTATCTTCAGGCTCGTCCACTACTCTTTCTTTTTATAGTGATGGAACAAGTGAGCATTGTTTATGGCATCTTATATAAACCCTTTCTTCTCTAGGTAGAAGCTTTAAAGAGGCTAGACAGTTCATCAGGTAACTTCTAACTTCACCCTTAGAGCTGGCTCTGTACGCTGCTGTGACCTTGAGTTGTCTTGTTTCTGTGCAGGTCATCTCGCATGCTTCATCACATTTATTATTTAAAAAGGAAATATCTATCCAGATGCAGTGGCCCACACCTATAATCCCAGCACTTGGGAGTTTGAAGTAGGAGAATTACCATGAGTTCCAGGTCATCCTGGGCTACAGTCAGACTCTGCCACAAAAACGAAATCTAAAAAAGGAAAAGCAAATATCTTGACAAATTCTTTCTAGGTCATAAATGGCAAGCCAGCGTTTAAGTGACTTTGACCAGTATTTGAAGCCATTGACACATAAATAGCATGGTACAATAAGGGCTCAGAGTCTATTTGCATTATTCTTCTACAATGCAGTATTTCTCCTGGTTCCATCTGTGACATGAAATGTCTTCTAGCTCTCATTATCACACGCACGCGAACAAACAAATCACCCATAGTTTTTGCTCTCACTGATGGAACCCCTGTCAGGAAAGAAAATACGACACATGCATTTCAAATTGAGTTTTTAATGGATGAACTCTGGGGATAGCATCTTTGTTTCTGCTAAGCACATCTAACATTTGACTTCTCATGACTACACCTGATGAAAGGCTATGTCATTCTGAGATGTCTTGAGGCAGTCACTGAAGTAAGTACCTTGCAAATAAAAGGGTGACATATGGGGACATAGAGTGAAATCCTAATTTTTGTCCAGTTTTACTGGCTTTTAAAATAATAGCATACATAGTCTTGGTATCATTACGGCATGTTCATACATCCTTAGTTTTTTTTTTTTTTTTTTTTTGGTTTTGCGAGGTAGGGTCTCTGGCCCAGGCTGACCTGGAATTAACTATGTAGTCTCAGGGTGGCCTCGAACTCTCGGCGATCCTCCTACCTCTGCCTCCCGAGTGCTGGGATTAAAGGCGTGCGCCACCATGCCCAGCTCATCCTTAGTTTTTGTTGGTCATTTTCCCTTCATTCCCCCCTCCTGGATGCCTCCTACTGGTTCCCTTCTGTCACCCTTTGCTTTTATTGCTCTAGCCCGGGCTGGCCTTGAACTCACAGTGATTCTCTGACCTTAGCTACCAGAGTGCTGGAAATAAAGGCATGTGCCACCAGGCTGGCTGCTTTCAGGATACAGGTATTTTATTGCCTTATCTTTTCCCCCTCTCCCAACACTTCCTTGACATAGCTCTTTCCTCTCTCATGATTCTCTTTCTGGTTTCTGACCCATAAATCAGAAGGGGATTTGGTAAATAGAAATTAAGTTCTAGGATCCACTTTTAGAAGAATGGTGTTTGTCTTTCAGAGCCTGGGATACTTCACGTACCATAATAATTTCCAGTTTTATTCACTTTCCTGCACAAATATATAAAGATGATAAAAGATGATACTCTTCTTGCATTCCAAAAAGGACTTACTTTTCTAGATGGAAAAGACTAGCTCACTGGGGTTCCCTAAGCTTGGGGTTTGAGTGGCATCTAAAAAGCTTGAAGGAATAACTCTAACTCTCAAAGCTTAGTCATGTGTGATGTTTAAAACACAAATTCTGGAGTCTTACCAAAAGGTTTTGAAATAGTTGATTCTTCTTCCTGGAACCTCGTCAATCCATCCAAAGACTAGAATGGATGTCAGTGAAGGGCAAACACATGAGGGTTAGAATGGACGTCAGGATGAACACATGAAGGTTAGAATGGACCCTATCAAAGGGGGAACATAGGAGGGTTTACTCACACAAGAGTGGAACTGCTTGAATGAAAACCGCACTCCTGATGCCTGTGGGTTGCCAACATGGAGGACAAAGGAGCTTTTAGAACTCTAACTTTTCACAGGCCTTAGGATACCTGTCAAAAGGAGTCTCATTGGGGCTGGAGAGATAGATGGCTCAGTGGTGAAAGGCTCTTACTTTTAAAACCTGCTAGCCCAGGTTCATTCCCCAGTACCCACTTCAATCTGAATACAAATACACATTTGTTTGCAGTAGAAAGAGACCCTGGTGTGCCTCACACATATGCAAATTAATTAATTAAAATTAGCTTGGGCTATAACACCCCAAAGCCTGTCCCCAGCAACATACCTCCTCCAGCATGGCTCTATGTACCAAATTGCCACCAGTTGGGGACCGAGTATGAAGCTTAATCACAAACACATGATTCTATGGAGACATTTCTTATTCAAATACCACACATTATCCTGACTCTGCAGTGGGGTTTTGCTTAGGTTTTTCTAATGACATAATGCTTGGGCAAATAGAGTCAGGCCAGGAAACAATGAACTTTATCTGGCCTTGGTAGCAGGGACACTAATGGGTTGTGGTAGCAAACAAGCATGACACTGGCAGCACAGGGCCAAGGGGCATGGTCAGGGAAGGCGCAGTGACACCCTGTAGTTCTTTACGCTTTGTCACACCATGACTCTCTTTTGCTCCTTAGCATCTAACAATTCTGTCGCTTGAATCTATTTACCAACACCCCGCCCCTGCTTAGAGACCTAGAATATCTTCTGCTCTTCAGACGCATTACTGACTCACACGAAAACAACCCCATCTATTTCTTATTCATTCTGATACTTGGAAAAGTTAACGGAGCTGTAAGTTTCTCTTGTGCACTACTTAGCTCAACGTTGAAAACTTAAGTGTGATACTTAAAAAATAATTTGGGGGCTGGAGAGATGGCTTAGCGGTTAAGGCGCATGCCTGTGAAGCCCAAGGATCCTGGTTCCATCCTCCAGGTCCCATGTAAGCCAGATGCACATGGTGGCGCATGCGTCTGGAGTTCGTTTGCAGTGGCTAGAGGCCCTGGCATGCTCATTCTCTCTCTCTCCCTTTGTCTGTCTCTAATAAATAAATACATAAACAGATAAAAAATAAAATCTTAAAAAAATAATTTGCACATGGAAAAAAGAAATCTCTTCCAGTGTGTGCTGGGAAAATGTTTTAAGAAATGATATGGAAACATTTATTTAATTTTTGACATTTTGTTAATATTTTTAACTTTTTATTGACAATTTCATATATGTACAAAAATGTATTTTGATCATATTCCTTTCCCACTTATCTCTCCCCTCTTCTCCACACCCCTTCCAGTGAAACCTTCCTCTTTCTGACTGGTCCCTCTGCTACTTTGATGTCTGTCTTCTTTTCATTTTTGCCTTCCTTCATTACTCATGTTGACATGTTGATGGGCCCAATATTGTGCAGGTGACCCAATGACAGCCACTGTGAGATCACGAATACAACAGCCACCAACTGTTCAGAGTATAATGTTCTAGAGCATTCCTCCCTATCCTCTGATGAGCCAGGAAACGTGGATCTGATCAAATATTATCATGGCTTTTCTTCTATTTTATTATCTTCTCTCTCTCTCTCTCTTTAGTCAGGATCTCCCTATGTAGCCCTGCTTGCCTTGAACTCATGATTCCACTGCTTCAGCCTCCTGAGTGCTAGGATTACAGACACGTGCCACAATGCTTGGTTTAGGATGTTATCTGAAAGAAAGCAGATTTGTCTGAAATTAATGAGGCCGTCTGATTTGGCTTGAAGTATTCATTGGATAAAATTAAGTAGGATCATGAATCTACTTATAGAGACAGTTTAAAAATAATAAAACTGTCATTAGAAAAGTAATTAAAGATATCATTACTGGTGATGTTCAGTCATGTTTGCTGATCTCAAATGCATTTCCTTGGGCAGTAATGCCTAAATTCTAGCAGAGCTGTATATAATAATGACTAAATTTTCAGGATCTCTTCCAGTGTGTGCTGGGAAAATGTTTTAAGAAATGATATGGAAACATTTATTTAAGTTTTGACATTTTGTTAATATTTTTAACTTTTTATTGACAATTTCATATATGTACAAAAATGTATTTTGATCATATTCCTCTCCCACTTATCTCTCCCCTCTTCTCCACACCCCTTCCAGTGAACCCTTCCTCTTTCTGACTGGTCCCTCTGCTACTTTGATGTCTGTCTTCTTTTCATTTTTGCCTTCCTTCATTACTCATGTTGACATGTTGATGGGCCCAATATTGTGCAGGTGACCCAATGACAGCCACTGTGAGATCACGAATACAACAGCCACCAACTGTTCAGAGTATAATGTTCTAGAGCATTCCTCCCTATCCTCTGATGAGCCAGGAAACGTGGATCTGATCAAATATTATCATGGCTTTTCTTCTATTTTATTATCTTCTCTCTCTCTCTCTCTTTAGTCAGGATCTCCCTATGTAGCTCTGCTGGCCTTGAACTCATGATTCCACTGCTTCAGCCTCCTGAGTGCTAGGATTATAGACACGTGCCACAATGCTTGGTTTAGGATGTTATCTGAAAGAAAGCAGATTTGTCTGAAATTAATGAGGCCGTCTGATTTGGCTTGAAGTATTCATTGGATAAAATTAAGTAGGATCATGAATCTACTTATAGAGACAGTTTAAAAATAATAAAACTGTCATTAGAAAAGTAATTAAAGATATCATTACTGGTGATGTTCAGTCATGTTTGCTGATCTCAAATGCATTTCCTTGGGCAGTAATGCCTAAATTCTAGCAGAGCTGTATATAATAATGACTAAATTTTCAGGTCTCCTTAGAAATGTCAGTGTGGATGATCTCCTCATTCCACTTTAGTGTAAATAAACAGCAACATGAAATTTCACGGTGAAATGCTTTCATCTAGCATTAAAAAAGAAAATATTTTGTCAGACCATGCAGAGCTGAGATGTCTTTAAATAGAATTCCTGGGCTGGAGAGATGGCTTAGTGGTTAAGCCACCTGCCTGCAAAGCCTGTTGGAATCTCCAGGTCCCATGTTTAGCCAGACACAAAAGTGACACAAGCATGCAATGTTTCCCATGCGCACAAGGGGGCCCATGCGTCTGGAGTTTATTCACAGTGCCTGCAAAGGCCCTCTCTGCCTCTTCCTCTCTCTCTCTCTCTGTGTGTGTGTCTCTCTCAAATAAAAAAAAAATTAAAAATAGAATTCTTTAGGTAACTCCACGTATTTCCAAAATCTTTCTATGGGCAAAACATTACTAATTCTTTGTAAAAAATATTTTTATTTATTTACTTGAGAGAGATTGGCAGAGAGTGAGTATGGGTGTGCCAGAGCCTCCTGTCCCTACAAAAACTCTAGATGCATGCACCACTTTGTACATCTAGCTTTATGTGGGTACTAGGGAATTGAACCTGGGCCATCAAGCTTTGCAAGCAAGAACCCTTGAACATGGAGCCATTTCTCCAGTTCCGAGTAATTTTAAAATATATATTTATTTACTTAAGAGAGACAATGGGTGCCCCAAGGCTTTTTAATACTACGAATCTAGACACATGCACCACTGTGCATCTGGCTTTATGTGGACACTGGGAAATCAAACCCAGGCTGCTAGGCTTTGCAAGCAAGTGCTTTACCTGTTGAGCCATCTCTCCAAACCTAAAGATAAATTCTTTTGGTGATGGTGCCCACAAAGAATGAGGAGTGAAGGGAGAAAGAGAGACTTTGAAGAGAAAAGCTTGCATTTATTTATTTAAAGAATAGTTTGTATAGCTACATCATGTGTTGGTACCATTTTTTCCCTCCTCCTTGCCCCCATTCTGCTGATGATTTTCCTTAGTGGGGTTGCTGGTATTCCCCATGGGGTTGTGAGTTATGCACTGCAAGAGCAGCAGTCTGTTGATGGGGAGAGGGGAGCAATGCTTTGGGGTATGATGTCCCAACCTTTGGCTCTTACAATCTTTCCACCCCCTCTTCAACAAAAATCCTTGAGCCGTGGTGGGTGTGTTTTAAGTCAGTGATAAGCTCTCAGTAGCTCTGGATCTCTGCTTTGGTAAGTGTTGAGTATCCGCAGCATCTGTCTCCTTCACCTTGGCGCTGATTGTCAAGTTCAGCACGGAAGCAACACTCTTGCTCGTCTCCCAAATTCCTCTGTGGTTTCACCTGGGCCTTGGCTGAAGTGGAGGCAGGGTAGTTTATCTCCTCTGGTCTCACTACCTTCTGAAAAAGAAAATCAGATTCTCCAATGGAGAATGATGTCAGCATAGGTTAAATGGGATAAGCATTGTTAATTTAGGGAGATTATGATGGATCTAGCTCCTCATTTAACCAAAGACCAGTGGGGGCTTGTCACTGGAGACCATAATCTTTGTCTCCATAGGATTCTGACCTGGTTCCCAGTTCCAGCTATGACTTCTTTCCACTGAGCGGATCTCTTAGCTAATCCAAAGCTGGTGGTTACCCACTAAGGCTATGTGCCACCATTGCACTGGTGTGTACTTCTTGTCAGGCTGGTTGCTTCTGAATAGCTTAGAACCTTGCTTGCTCACACTGTTACTGGTCACTTCCCCCAGTAGCTCATGTAGCGCTTTCCAGCACTTTCTTGGCTAACTGTCTGGGGATGGACTCTCTTCCAGATACCAGCCAGGTCTCTCCGTGGTCTGTGTTGGCAGCATATGGTGTCTTTTGCAATAAGGTATTACCTTTTACTTCAGGTGGGCAATTAACTCAATGTTGGTAGCAACTGATGCTGGTACTGGAAATTACATGCCAGAGCCAAATATTTTAAGATTAGGCTTCACCCTACCCTCTCCAGGGCCCTTCTTTTCAGACATTCCACCCATACTTTTCTTGAAGGTTAAATCTTTAAGACTACCTTCAAAGAGAAATATTTCTATGGTACCAGTTCATTTTGGGTTGGGTTTTGTGTTTATTTCCCCCTAAACTCACCTTTCCCTCCCCACAAACCCTTCCACTCCTATTGTCTGGCCCTTGAGGAAGAAAAGCTTTCTAATGATTGCAAGTGGGTCAAAATAGAGACCAACTGAAATAGGAAGCAGACCCGATGATTCCCCATTCAGACTGACTGACTGACTGGAAAATTTTGATTTATTAAAGAAGGAAAGAAAATCTGGGTGGTGGGGGGCAGAGGGGAAAGGATGCACAGATAGAAACAGCTGTCAGTAACTGCACTAACCAAACCTCCCTGTCTAGCTGAGTGGGGGCTCCAACCCTTCTTGGCAGATGGCATTAGACCCCCGACTCATCTTGATGTGCAGACTCCATGTGCACCCAGCAGCACAGAGGCTCTGATGCTCTCTCCACATATGTCTACCTAGAGGGACAGCATGGAGTGATCAAATAACAACAATAGCCCCCACATACTGAGTCCTTCCAGCATGCCAAACAATGTTCTCATGTATCAACTTATGATCCTAGACTCTCTAGGGAAGATTCTAGTAGTATCTCCATTTTACAGATGTTGAAAGTGAGGCCTAAAGAGTTTATATAATTAATCAGAAGTCCCAGAGTTTGGTGACATTGAGATAGTAAAGGGTGAACTTGAGGGCCCAGGTTCTTTTCCTTTTGGGAGATTTTATTTATTTATTTATTTGACACACACACACACACACACACACACAGAGAGAGAGAGAGAGAGAGAGAGAGAGAGAGAAATGGGCATGCCAGGTCCTCCAGCCACTGCAAACAATCTCCAGACGCATGCGCCCCCTTGTGCATCTGGCTTTTGTGGGTCCTGGGGACTCAAACCTGGGTCCTTTAGCTTTGCAGGCGAATGCCTTAACTGCTAAGCCATCCCTCCAGCCTGGGAGATTTTTTTAAAAGTTTTTTTGTTTTTAAAAAAAATTTGGGACAGAGAGAGAGGGAGAGAGAAAGAGAGAGAGAGAGACAACAAGAGAATGTGCATGCCAGGGCCTCTAGCTACTGCAAATGTACTACAGATGCATGCACCACCATGTGCATCTGGCTTATGTGGGACCTGGGGAATCAAACCTGGGTCCTTAGACTTTTCAGGCAAGTGCCTTAGTCACTAAGCTATCTCTCCAGCCCTTTTGGGAGGTTTTTAGGTATGATGTGGTGGTGGTGTGCACGCCTGTGTGTGTGTGTGTGTGCGCGTGCATTAGCCAGAGGTCAATGTCAGATGTCTTTCTCAATCACTCTCCACCTTCTTCTCTGAGACAGGGTCTTTCATTGAACCTGGAGCTGACAAATTTGGCTAGATTAGCTAGCCAGCATGCTCCAAGGGTCCTCTTGTCTCCGTCTCTCCAGCACTAGGATTCTGGCATGTGGCACAGGTTGGATGTTTACACAGGTGCTGGGAATCCAAATTCAGGTCCTTGCACTTGTGCACAGCGTTTTATTGATGGAGCCATCTCTCCGGATACTGGGTTCTTTCCCTTTCATCCCTGCGTGCTTTCAAGTTTGGATCATAAATCGCTTTACTCCTTTTCCTGCATTAACATGCGTACTGACACCACATCTCCAAATTCTAGTGACGGCAGCTAATTTGTCCTTCCGAAAGTACAGAAACCCATTTAGTTAGTGGAATTGACACGTGGTGAAGCCACAGAGGTTGTAGTGTGAAATTCCCTTACCGATAGTTCAAAACCACATCCAACCACGGTTTTTTTTTTTTTTTTGCCTTTATCCATCTAATGTGACCTTCTCTGTCCAAGTCTGACCTTACCCAGTGACATTCCATCCTGGAAGCCATGGATCCTGTGAAACTGGAGAGGCTTGGTCTTAGAGCCGTGGGCTGGAGTTTTCAGTGTTCATACCGTGAGAAGAAGCTTGGTTCTGGTGATCCCAAGGATGAGCAGACCTGTCACATCCATTCTCACCCAGTGTCTTAGACTCCTGAAGATGCATACAAGCTATTAGCTACTCACCCGGGGGGCAAGCAGAGTGGGAGCATGAAATGGAACAGGAATGAGTAAGCCACAACCTAAGCTATTTGCTATGAGTTATTTGTGAAACAGCTAGAGACATCAATTTAATTTCCTTGTCTTGAAATTTCCCAAAGGTTAAAAATGATTTTGTTCTAAGTCAATTGAATGACCTTGTATGCATGTTACAAACAAGGGAAGGATAACGCCTTGGGTTCCATAGTGATAGACCTGCCACAAGTAATCACACTTGTTCCTAACCCTTTTAAGACTGGAATGGCTTCATACCCAGAGGCAGGAGTGTGAGCCTGGGATGGGACAAAGAGAGCAAAGGCAGTGGTAGAAGAAAATACTGTGCACATCTGCCTTCTGGCCTAAAGCCAGCACTAGCTGTCTTCTCGCACTCTTGTGGTCTACACCATTGGATCCCTAACAGAACTCCAAAGTCCACTTGTATCAAATCAGCTTCTGTTGCATAGGATTCAATGACAGCCAAGTAACCAGAGGAGCCTTCCATGTTCATAGATGTGCGATTTTTTTATCCCTCCAAAAGTGCTCCAAATGATTTGCACATGCAGGGCATGGTTCATGCGCAAGGCCAAAATGGGATTCAACTTTTAGTCATTTAAGTCTCTTGTCTCTGTCACCACTGAGCCATTTCTCCAGCCCTGTGGATGTATTTTTAAAGTCAAGCCAGTGTGCATGCTTAGTGTGTATCTGGCACGTATGAATGTTCAGTAAATAGCAGTCCTTTTCCTTATTATGTCAACGGCTGCAATGACCACAGCCCAGCTATCTAGGCCAGTGGGGTCGCTTCCTGAAAAACAGCATGGGACATAAGGTTTATGAGTACTTACTATGGGTCAGGGAAGGAGCAGGCGGGCTGGTGGACCAATAGCATCATCTGGGCTGGACAGAAAACTCCCTGGAGAGACCAATTATGACAAGTTGGGTCACGAACAGTTGTCGCCTCCATGGTGCTCTCCTTTGACCATTCTGCTCAACACAGGGGAAGTGTTTTATGTCCAGCTACTTAGAAAGTGACATCGTAGTTTAGCGCTTTCTCTTATATGAGCAGCATTCAAAGGAGTAGCTGACTTGGTGAATGTGTAGCAAGCAGGACCCTCTACTGAAAATGCCAGTCCGCTCAGTACCTAGCGCACGTGGGAGAAGCTCATTTTCCCTGGTTATCCCAGTCTTGTCCAACCGGCTGCTCCCTTTCTGTTGCCTCCTTTCCCTTGGCTAGAACATTAAGAATTGTAAAGAGGGGCTGGAGAGATGGCTCAGCAGTTTAGGTGCTTGTCTGCCTAATGACTGACCCCGGTTCGATTCCCTAGTACCCACGTAAAGCCAGACGCACAAAGTGGCACGTGCCTCTGGACTTTGTTTTCAGTGGCTAGAGGTTCTGATGCGCCCTTTATCTCTCTGTCTGTCTCTCTTCTCTCCATGTGCAAACAAACATGTGAAATGTTGTTTTTAAACATGCACACAAAGGAAAAAAAGAAGGGAGAAGAAGCATTTTAGGGAATGACAATTGACTGAGTGGCCCTGGTTTCCTCAGAGATCATGTGACCATGGCGGAGATGATAGCTGACAAGTCCCAGCAGGAAACCAAGACCAGGTTCATTCCTAAGAAACTCTCACTGACTGAAACAATTCCCTTCCCCATCTGGGCCTCAGGCTTCCCACCTTTAAAATGAAGAGATTGGCTTAGAAAACTATAGTGGTTTCTCTGATATAAATGGAAAATTAGCAAAACAAAATAGTATCTCCCCGGGCCCCCTTGGAATAAGCCACTCTATTTTCTCCAGAAAAGTGGAGTATTAAACTCATACAAATAATAATAATAATAATAATTCTAGCCTCAACTGTTGTGAGCAGGTGAAGGATGTCTGTGTACATATGTGTACGTGGAGTCTATGTGGCTAGGCATGCCTGTGTGTGTTTGCATAGGTCTGTGTGGTGTGCGTGGCTGTGTTTGTTTGAGCCATTGTGCACACCTGTGTTTCTCTCTCTGCATCTGCAGGTGTCAGAGAGGAGGGACCCTGAATACTTATTGAGCTTCTTCTGCTCGGTGTCAGTTGCTGTGCTGTGGTTTTGGCAGTGACAGATGGGGTGGTGCCTCTGTCCTTGAAGAATCGTCGATGTGGTTTCCCCAGCTACTGCTTCAATGTGCATTCTCAGAGAGACCCCATGTTTAGGAGTTGAGGGGATGGAGTTTCCAGAGCCTTGGAAGTAGCTGAAGGTTTATACCATAGCTGTTCTTCATGAAAGCAGGAGTTCTGAGCGCTTGAGGAGATCAGCGCTTTAGTATTCCGCTTCCTGGGAGTTGCCAGGGAAGCTTTCCACCTTCACAGGATCAGAGGCTGCAGTGATGGATGAGGCATAGGTGCACAGGGCAGGCGGCCTTGAGCATGCATGTGGAGCAATTAACATTTTATGGCTTTCCCATCCCCCTGCCGGACCCCTCCCCCACCCCACTTTAGAAGACAACCCTTGGCTAAAAGCCAAACTTTCCAATTATGCCCTCAATAAATTCAGTGACATTGGCAAGAGAAGCAGAGGGAGAGAGTGTTTGCTTTGCCTCAGGTCCAACTTCCACCCTCATATTGTGAATCCTGCTGGTAGCTTCCCCACGGAGCACTCGAGACAACAGCGGAAAATAATAACTTAGTGGTCACTGTGGAGATTTGTGGGTTTATAAATCCAACATATGCTCCCATATGTACTTTCTTTATTGGAAGATTATAGCCCCTCAACCTATTTCCATGTCAACCCAGGTCAAAACGGAAGGGCTCTCAGACCACATCAATGGAAAGGGACAAGGTTATGGGTGAAGTTAGGGCTGTGGGGTTTCTTATATTTGACATTTCTTGAGGCTGGAACTGCTTATAGGGTACCTGTGAAGGCTGCAGAAATTCAGACTCTGAAGGAACAGATATGTTTGGTCAGAGCTCGTGATGTGCCAGGCACAGTGTTGAGCTCATGTGTGAAAGGTCTTATTACTCTCTTCCTGAGGCAGCTGTCATGTCAGGGTAGCAAAGAGAATTAGGAGAAAAAAGGAAGGGAGGGATGAGCAGTTCACAGACCCCTCAGCTAAGGACAGCAAACCTCTAAACGGACAGACAGGACAACCCAATGGCCAACCATTCTTCTTACCTAATGTCTTTTTGTGTTGTTTCTGTTTTAGAGATAGGTTCTCACTGTAGTCCACTCACTCTATTGTCTGGCTGGCCTCGAACTCACAGAGCTCCTCCTATTTCTGCCTCCCAAGTGCTAGGATTAAAAGAGAGTGCTACCATGCCTTACTCTTATCTACCGCCTTTAATGATTAGTTTTTTTGTGGTATAATTTTTTATTCTTTTTATTTATTTATTTTATGGACAACTTCCATAATTATAGACAATAACCCATGGTAATTACCTCCCTCCCCCCACTTTCCTCTTTGAAGCTCCACTCTCCATCATATACCCTCCCTCTCTCAATTCGTCTTTTTTTTTTTTTTTTTTTTTTTTTTTTTTTTTCAGGGTCTCACTCTATCTCAATTCACTCTGTATTTTCAGGGTAGCCTCAAACTCATGGCATTCCTCCTACCTCTGCCTCCTGAGTGCTGGGATTAAAGGTGTGCACCACCACGCCCAGCAATAAACTCCAGATGCATGTGTCTCCTTGAGCAGCTGGCATATATGGGTCCTGGAGAGCCGAACTGGGATCCTTTGGCTTTGCAGGCAATCTCCTTAACCACTAAGCCATCTCTCCAGCCCACAGTCTCTCTTTTATTTTGACGTAATCATCTTTTCCTCCTATTATGATGGTCTTGTGTAGGTAGTGTCAGGCACTGTGAAGTCATGGAGATCCAGGCCATTTTGTGTCTGCAGAAGCATGTTGTAAGGAGGCCTATCCTTCCTTTGCTCTTACATTTTTTTCCTCTACCTCTTCTGCTATGGACACTGAGCCTTGGAAGATGTGATAGAGATATTTTAGTGCTGAACATTCCTCTGTCACTTCTTCTCAGCACCATGGTGCCTTCTGAGTCATCCCAAGGTCACTGCCATCTGAAAAGAGAAGCTTCTCTAACCATAAGTGAGAGTAGCATTAATATATGGGTGTGAACATTAAGAGAAGTGCTTATTAGGCAGTTTGGTGAGCATAGTATACACATTTAGCCAGATACCAGCAGGCATTATACCCCTAGGACTCATGACTACCTCTGTTGTAGGTTTCAGTATCAGGGATGTATACCCTCCCATGGAGTGGGCCTCCAGTCCAATTAGAGAGCAGTTGGTTACCCCCATAACAGACATGCCACTATTGCACCCATTGGCTCATTTGGCCTGGCTGGCCAAATTTAAGGCTTGCAGTGTTCACTGTTGAGTATCTCCCCTGGTGATTTCTCTCTCACACATTGAACTGCATGCAGCATAGCTTTTTCCAGCTTTCTGTCAGCTGATAATGACTAGTTTTAAAATTCACATTTTAAGAGCAGTGCATTCAGCCAACAGATGCCCCAAGAGAGAAAGGAGTATTGAAATGTGATGGGTGACTGTGAACACAGGGACATTCTAGATGACCACAAAGGGCTCTACCCTTCCTGCTGGAGTATCATTTATGTGTCTGTAGGGTGTGAAAGCTTAATGTTCACTGGGCCTCAGACTCATGTTAGTATTTCTGTTAGACTGATAGGTGAACTAATAAAAAAATTTCCCTTTACGGGGAAAGTGGGGGGGGGGAGGGAAATAACATGGGATTGGGGTATTGTCAATTAAAGATGTTGTCAATAAAAATCAAATAAAATAAATAAAAATAAAATCCATAAAAATAAAAATTAAAAAATAATTTCCCTTTACTAGGGTAAGGGTCCTCTTGGGCAGAGCTCATCCTGGGTACAATGGAATTGTGGTGAGCAAACTTGGGAAGTGTGGCATGGCATGCAGCAGAGAGGCCTCCTCCTGTGTTCACTTCCTGTCTCAGGCTTCTGTTAGATATGTGATCAAGTTTTGTGGTAAACAGGGAGCTGGAGGTGAGTCTAAAGTTGGTGACCAAGGGACATTGTTTCTGTACTTCTGGAAGAACAACTTCAACAATTTCTTACCTTAATGCCATTTTGAGTACCCAGGAACCATTCAGATGGCTCCATCCACACAGAGATTGCAGCAGGGCTGGACCAAATAGTGGGGTCCCTTAGAGACCAAAGTATGTCCAGCAATCTAGTGTTGCCCAGAAGTGGCGGGAACCAGGATTAGGAGAAATGAAGCTCACAGTGTGGCTCTTGGTCCAGTTCAAGGGATAGCGTAGTATGCATGGTGTGATCCGACTCACCTATGCATTTACAGTAACTGATTGTTTTCTTAACTCTCAGCATTATAAAGCCACGGCCTTTCCAGTTTCTGAATGCCTATAAAAATGTAGACCATTAAGTCTTTATCCCCTACTAACTTAGCTCCAGACATCTACTTCTTTATTTGTGCAAAAAGAAAACTGGAGGTATTTTTCACAAATTGAAATGCTAAATTAGGTCATATTTTTTATTATATTTTACCTTAAAGGTTTTTTTTTTTTAATGATCTAAAGACTGCACATTAATGCTTGGACATGCTATATCCTACTTTCTTATGCCTTTAAAGAAAAAAAAAACACACCACATTTCCAGTAGCTCCTTATGGATTAAAGAATCTAGAGCAGTCCTGTGGATCTCTGCATGTGAACTGCACAGGAAGTGTATCCAAAGACAGCAGGAAATGGTGCAAATACAAAATACATACTGTGAAGTTGGAAATTCTGGTATTTGAGGAGCCGAAGACAGTTTCAGTGTGTTCGAATGAAGCCTGCAGAGTGTCTTTGCAGTGGAACCTCCCGAGTTTCTGCAAGCACTGTCTCTTTGGTGGGGCCCCTTCAGCCAGGCGGACTTAGACGGATGAGTGCTTCCTGCCTTTTCCCTGGAGGAAAACTCACATCTATCTAAGGATAAAATGGAGGTACTTCCGACACATGGACACTCTGCTCTGAAAAGGCAGCTGGTCAGCATGGCGGGAACCCTCGGGTGTGCTTTGTTTCCTCTGTCCACTCTACCTGTGGGCCTGGCTCACCTGCACTGTTCTTGGAAAGTAGTGCCCTCTTCCTCTGGCATCTGTTCATGGAGGAAGGGTGACAAGGCCACACAAGGTGAAGAGTGGTTCTGACCTTAGCTCATCTCTTTTATTTTTAATAATAATAATTTTTATTATTATGAACTTTACAGTATGAACATATTGCATATTGGTCATATTCCCGTCAGGTGATACCCTCATATCCCCTCTCCCTGCCCCCATTCCACTGAGGGCCTTTCTCAGTGGGGTTGTTGGTATTACTGTGGGGTCATGAATGCACCAGTCAGTCTCAATGGGTGGGGGGCAAGGTTTCAGGATACACTGTCCCATCATGTGCTTCTTATAATCTTTCCACCTTCTCTTCCACAATATTCCCTGAGCCTCAGAGAGCATGTTATAAATGTCCTTTCGTGTTGAGCTCTCTGAATTTCTGCTCTGATGAGTTTTAGTCTCCTCAGTGTCTGTCACCATCTCTCTAGAGGAGGTTGTCAGGATAGCAGTGAGAGCAGCACTTGTTAACTCATCTCTTGGCAGAGAGAAAAGGTGAGGGGATTGCCCAAGCTTAGACTGGATGAATTGGACCCTGATAGCACTGTTATGTGGTTACTTATTGTTATTACTGGGCAGATGTTACTAAGTTTACTGTAGATGTTTAGGATTTTCCTTTTCATATATATGTATGTGGGTCTCTTACTGGGGAAGAAGAGGCTTCCATTATGAACTCTGGAAGAAGTAAATTCCAGAGCAGGGACAACAGTAGTGTTGGATGGGGGCAGGTGTCTAGAAAGTATTTTTCCTTAATCTAGAGATAAGAATGAAGAGGGTTAGCAGACCATGGGCATGAAGAAAATTGGAGCATCCTTGTGGAGTCTTTGAGCTGAATACTGCTACTGGGGTGGGCTGGGAGAGGGCAAGTACAAGCTGTTCTACTTATGCCAAGCAAGCACAGCCTTGATGCAGGATATTTGAAGTCCAGGGAGGCATTAGATACCCATAAACATGCAAGAGACCCAGGCCCATGGACCCTCCAACTTTGGGTCCTTGTCTAAGTTATCAAAAAAAAAAAGTTGAAAACATAAAGGCAGAGAAAGGTTGATTATGAATTATGAGATTTATTTTAGGGAGAATTAGGATTCAGAAAAAAGGCAAGCTGGAAAACCCAAGGCAAAAGAAATGCTCCCCCTTCCCAGCCAGGTAGGGGAGATGGAGAAAATCTTCCCCACCTAAAAAAATAGGTCTGGGGGCTAGAGAGATGGCTTAGCAGTTAAGGGGCATGCCTGTGAAGCTTAAGGACCCAGTTCGATTCTTCAGGTCCCACATAAACCAGATGCACATGGTGGCACATGCATCTGGAGTTCGTTTGCTGTGGCTGGAAGCCCTAGCACACTTATTCTCACTTTATCTTTCTCTCCCTCAAATAAATAAATAAATAAATAAAATTAAAAAAAAATTAAGTCTGGGCACACACACTCCCCTAACACGCACACCCACACACACATGTGGAAAGCGAACCAGGAACTGCCCCAAACAAAGCAGGAAAGTGACCACACAAAGAGAAATCCCAGCCTGGCTGGGAACGTGTAAGAGGAGACTCAGAGAAAATATCCTCCTCACACAGGGAAGGAGCCAGAAGTTTACCAAAGGGACAAAAGCCAATAAGACGCAAGTGGGCAAGGATCAAGAGGCAAAAGGGGACCAAGGGAGTTACACACGTGCCAGGTCCACTTACACGGATCAAAGATCCAATTAAGGTAAGCTGCATTGTGTCAGGCTCAAGTGTGTAAGAGAGAGATCTGATTGGTTGGTGAACTCAAGAGGGTGACTCAGGAGGGGCCCGCCCACAGGTGGCCCAAGCTGAAGAAGAAGCAGGAATAGTTGCTGAGGGGTTGTGGCTTACAGTCATCTTGGATGAGACTGGATCAGACATAGGTTCTAGTTCTACCAGAGCAGGCAAGGGTTCTATGGGCTGCCCCCTAGCTAACTTCCTATCATTTAAAAAAAGAAAAAAAAAAAAAAAAGGCTGTCTTGTTTCTAACCCATATCAGCTGTGGGCCTCTGGGACAGGATATCTGGATGATATCTTTCAGGAGCACTGGTGCTGCCGGGAGCCTGCACTGTGTGCTGACAGTACAGCACTCCAAGATGGGAAAAGTAAGAGGTGGAAAGAGAACTGATTGCAGGAGCAAGTATTACCCTTGTTTGGCCTTTTTTGAGCCTGTGATGTGTGAGGGACTGGAGAAAGAACACAAAATAGGTCTTTGTAATTTTGCTCTGGAATTGACTCTCTGAGGTTTGATAATAGTGCGAAATGAGATTCCAATTCCCTGTGACCTTGAGAGGACCTTGCCCTGCTCTGGACCTCAGCATGGTCCCAAGGCAAGGAGAGTGAATTCAGGCTTAGCAGTGCTGCTCTGCCTCTTCATAATGGGACAATCACTTGCCGCCTCTTTAAAGAGTTCCTGTCTCTTTAATTGAGATGTCCAGTAATCTGCATTTGGCTATGCACCCATTGGTGGCTTCATTCCATGGAGGCTGGTTTCCAGGCACTCAGCATTCACAAGAGGCCTTCATGGTCAAGGCAGTCTGGATGCCAATGGCTCTTTGTCTCCCTGCAGCGACCCCTGGTGTTTCTGAACTTCTCACACAGACGCCTCCACTTGCAGGAAGCCAGGAACCTATTATATTAATGCAGGGAATTCATCTTGACAATGTCAGGATCCGATGGCCAGGTCAGTTCCCTCTGCCCAAGTTTGCACTCCAAACAACACTATCAAAATGCCAGTTATCCCCAGGAGAAAACAAGGGCGCGCACAGCGCCAGGGCTGTCAAATTCCATTGCTGTGCAGGGACATGGCTGACAGCAAAACACACAGCCGGAAGAGACACAACTCCTTCTCCAGAAATGGAGCTATTTTCTCATCGGCTTGAATTTAAAAGCATGATCTGGGCCTCCCTTGGCCTTCAATAGCCTGGTTCACATCACAGTCTGGTTTGGAAGTAGCTCATGTACGATTCGGCATATAACGGTTATTGGTTATTGAAATTAGCATTAAAAAACCTCCCTGCTTCACTGTGGGAGGCAGTAATCAACATCAGGAATGTTGCGGGACCCATAAAACACAGGATCCATTTACTGAACTTCATGCGGGTTCCCCTCGCTGTGGCTGTCTCCTGGGTCCAGAGAATCTGGAGATTTCCTTCGCCACTTCGTTTGGCTTCCAAACCCAAGAGCAGTGTTCTCTCTGTCACCGTCTGTGCCTCTGCACTTACAGGGATGATTTCTGGGGAGACTGAGTGACCTGCCAAGGTTGTGTGACTGCAGAGGGTGCTCTTCCTGGTCTCCAAGACCTCTCACTTCCTTTCCACTTCAGGAAGCTTAGCTTCCTGTCCCAAGAGTCTCAGACTCTAAAATAAATCCGAAAACCCTGACGATGGCCAGCCAGGGGGAAAGCTCTTGCAATCTGTGAAGTCGTGGAAGAGGGGATGCCTGGTAGCTCAACACTGGACTTGTGGGAGCAGCTGGGGTCTGGGCACTCTCCCACTGACTGCGTGTCGGTGGACCAGGCACTGTCCCTTCTTGGCGATTAGTGCCTCATTGTAAAAGTGAACTTTGAGTTACTAAAATTCCTTTTTTATACTCCCCCCCCATACTTGGTGTTTACAAAGTGCAAGTATTTTGTTTCTGAGCCCTGTTCAGTCTGCTAGTCTGTTACTGTTCTTTAGCAGGTTTCTGTGTAGTAGACACAGTGTCTCTCTCCTCCGTGTCCACTCCCTCATGTTGACTCTCTGTTCTTATTGTTCTTGTGTATCACACCCTCTTTTTAAAATCCATCAGCTGTTATTTAAGCAAAGCTTTGGCAAGATGAAAAGCATCCTTTAAAAATCCACCAAACCTTGGGCCTGGAGAATCATGGCTCAGTGGATAAAGTGCTCATCACTTAAGCTGGAGTACCTGAGTTCAATCCCTGGACCTCGTGGAAAATTCTAGAAGCCAAAAGTAATTCCAGCAAAGAACAGCAGAGCAAGAAACCCTGCCTCAAATGAGATGAACCAGCTGGGACTGACCTGAAATTTGGACCCCTGGCACGCACTCACACACACACACACACACACACACACACACACACAGAGAGAGAAATAATAATAATTAATAACAATCTACTTTACTTATTATGAAATCTCATGACATTTTCTCTTCTAACAAAAGGGCATAATGTTGTAATTAATATAGGCAGAGAAATAAGCTCAAACAGGCTAAGAACATTTCCCAGAGCAACACATATATATATATATATATATATATGTGTGTGTGTGTGTGTGTGTGTGTGTGTGTGTGTGTGTGTGTGTGTATAGCATGCCAGGGCCTCTTACTACTGTAAACGGATGTGTGTGCTACTTTTTGTGTCTAACTTTATGTGGATACTGTGGAATTGAACTTGGGCTGTCAGACTTTGCAAGTATGCTTCTTTAACTGAGTCATTTCCCCGTAAAGCTGGTTTTTTGTTTGTTTGTTTGTTTTTGTTTTTTTAACCAATCGTCTATTCTTAGTTACCAAGATGGCTGGCACTGGGGCTCATTTTTCCTGTTTTGAACTTGGCTCCTGTGTGTCTCCTTCTGAGCTGAGTCAGTTCGTGGTACCCTAACAACATGAGGATTCTGAGTTGGGAAAGTGGAGAAAAGCCATGCACCGCGGCACGGTTCCGAAGCAAAGGGTCCTCTCTGGGGTCTGTGTGTCAGTCTCTCCTCTGAATCACCACGTGCATAATGGATGGTGTGTCTTTTGTAGTAAGTCTAATTTTGCTACATAAATTTTATTGTCACCTGTTCCCTGCTGTGGTGGCTGGAATTCCAGCAAGAAAGACAAGTAGGATTTTCTTTTAATCACACTGTTCTTATTGCTCTTTCTTGAGTTAAAATTTCTGTGGGTGCTTATAGACTTACATGCAGTTGAAGACATATTGAGAACACTGTATGCTTTGTACTCAGTTTCTCTCAAAGGAAACATCTTGTACTTTACTAATTATTTTTGTTGTTGTTTTTGTTTTTCAAGGTATGGTCTTACTCTATCCCACACTGACCTGGAATTTACTTTGTAGACCCAGGGTGGCCTCGAACACGCCTTGATCCTCCTACCTCTGCTTTCTAAGAGTTGGGATTAAAAGTGTGTGCCACCACGCCCAGCACATTACTACTTTTTAAGCCCCTTAAATATTGTGTTAACATGTTTCTATTTTTCTAAGACTTATTTTTATTTATTTATTAGAGATAGAGAAAGAGATAGAGAGAATGGATGCACCAGGGCCTCTGGCCACTGAAAACCAACTTCAAACACATGTGCCACCATGTACATCTGGCTTACATGGGACCTGAAGAATTGAACCTGGGTCCCTAGGCTCCGTAGGCATGTACCTAAACTGCTAACCCATCTCTCCAGCCTCATGTTTTTTTTATTTATTTATGTTTTTATTGTTATTGGTCTGTAGCAGTCACCTCCTTGCTGGGACAGAACAGCTGAACAGAAGCAGCTTGTGGAAGGAAAGGGTTTATTTTGACTTCTAATCCCCAGGGGGAACTTTCATTATGGCGGTAAAAGCAAGGGAGAGCAGGCAGCTAGGGTGTCACATCTTGTCACCACAGGAGAGTGAGCCAGCTCTGAACACTCAGTAGGACTGGACTCATCAACCCCAAGGTCTGCCCCTGGTGACACACCTCCTCTAGCAAGGCTCCACCTCCCAAAGGCTCCACCAGCTGGGGACTAAGTAGGAGACTTCATCACAAATGCTTGAGGTCACGTGGGACATTTCACATGCAAACCACCACGGGGCCGAGTCATCCTGCCGTAAACAGAGGAAGACATGAGGGTCCATCTCTCAGCTCTTGGCTCTCCTCCCCAGCTACCTCATGGCACCTGGGCCTCTGTAGCCTGCTGTGTCTTCCTCTCTGAGGATTCCTCCATGGTATGATGGTCTGGTTGACCCCAGGCCAAACAGAATCCTTGAATGTCTTGCTGAAACTTGGAAGAGGCTTCTTTTTTAAAAATTAAATTAAATTAATTAATTTATTTATTAATTTATTTTTTTTATTTGAGAGCAACAGAGACAGACAGAGAGAGAGAGAGAATGGGCACACCAGGGCCTCCAGCCACTGTAAACGAACTCCAGATGCATGTGCCACCTTGTGCATTTGGCTTTTGTGAGACCTGGAGAATAGAGCCTTGAAGCGGGGTCCTTAAACTCCAGATGCATGTGCCACCTTGTGCATTTGGCTTTTGTGAGACCTGGAGAATAGAGCCTTGAAGCGGGGTCCTTAGGCTTCACAGGCAAGTGCTTAACCACTAAGCCATCTCTCAGCCCGAGCCTTCTTTTTAGTTTGTTGTTCCCAGCATACCCAGTCAGAAAGTAGTTATAGCTATAATATAATACTTTCTATACTCTTTAGCATGGAGGGTCAGTGGTATCAAGTCCTACTTTGTAGAAGACACTGATTTTATCATTCACATACCCTTGCAGATACTGTTCTAACGATTTTATAAATATTAATTCATTTATCAGTATAGCACTTCTGTGAGGAAGAAACTATTACTGTTTTCATCGTGCAGTCGAGGATATGAGGTGCAGGGAGGCTTGGTAACTTGATCAAGGTCCACAGTTAAAGCACAATAGAGGCAGCAAGCAATCCCCTTGTTCTGACCCATAGTCTAGGCTGTTGACCACACATGTGACTCACTGAGAATTGGACAGCGCACCTGTTGAGGTCAGGTTCATATTGTTGTAGAAATCACCCAATCAAGAGCAGCTTGTGGGGGGGAAAGAAAGAGGTTTATTTTGGCTTACAGGCTCAAAGGGGAAGCTCCATGATGGTAGGGCAAACAGTGGTATGAGCAGAGGGTGGACAACAGGAACAAGAGAGTGTGCCAAACATTGGCATGGGGAAACTGGCTATAACACCCATAAGCCCGCCCCTGACACCACATTGCCTCCAGGAGGTGTTAATTCCCAAATCTCCATCAGCTAAGAACCTAGCATTCAGAACACCTAAGTTTATCAAACCACCACAACACCTCCCTTCCTAATATTATATATTTTCCTTACATTGGCTGGCTCCAGTATTGCAAGCTCTGAACGTGTCTAATGTCTGACACGTTATGCATGTGCGCACACACACACACACACACACACACATTCTCTCTCTTTCTCCTCTGTCCCTACATTCTTGCCCCCAGCAAGAATCAGTCACACATCAGTCTTTCCTGCATTATTCAGTCTTGAAGGCTGTGTTCTGCAATGCTGGTCTCCACTTACTCTGTTAATGTACTCTTGGGCTCAAGGCAGCCAGAGCTTCTACCATGACCACTGAATGGAAGCTGCTGTAGCACTTTTATTTCTCCATGTATTGATGTGGTTAATGACGCTAATATATTTCCTAATATGGAACCTTCTGGAACTGAAACTGGTTTTCATTCTTTTCTTGCCACATAGGGCCAGTTTATTGCAGTTAAATACCTCTCTCTCTCATTTTTTTTGTCGTCCATTTTTCCATAAAGAAAATTAAAACACACACACACACACACACGCATGCACACATACCCATTCATTCTTTAAACTCATGCTGGATTCATTTGATAATATTTTACTTGTGGCTTTTGGCAAGTATCAGATGAATAAACCGCTTCCTTGAGACTCAGGGGAGCACAGAAAGGTTCTTGAAGTCCATCCTCATTCACGTACAGGAGTCAGTGTCCTTACACAAAAAACTTTCACCCTTATCGTCCTGCCTTAATTTGCCAAGAAAAGGAGAAATAAATGAATGTAGCAGTGACCTTCTTTCTCATTGCTAGGATAAAACACCCGACATAAACAGCTTATGGATGGAAAGGGTTTATTTCAGCTTCCAGTTTTAAATTTTGTTTATTTGCACTTATTTATTTAAGAGCAACAGATTGAGAGAGAATGGGCACTCCAGGGCCTCCAGCCACTGCAAACACTCTCCATATGCATGCGACACCTGTGCATCTGGCTCACATGGGTCCTGGGGAATTGAGCCTCGAACTGGAGTCCTTAGCCTTCACAGGCAAGTGCTTAACCACTAAGCCATCTCTCCAGGCCCTCAGCTTCCAGTTTTGAGGGAACATTTCATCATGGTAGGGACGAGCGTGGGAAGAGCAGACAGCCAGTCAAGCATGACATCTGGTCACATCAGCTGGGAGACAGCATCAAGGGAACTAGCTAGTAAACACCCAGTAGGGCTGGACTAAGAAACCCAAGGTCTGCTCCAAGTAACACATCTCTGCCATCAAGGCCCCACCAGCTGGGGCGATGAGGTCTAATCACAAACACATGAGGCTATGGGGGACATTTGGCATTCAAACCACCACCGTTCACTTTCTAATAATAATCAAATAGTCATGTAAGGCAATACCTTTGCACTGGGCTATGAAGTGCAAAAGCTAGAATAACTTGGTTGGCTTACTCATGAGGTTAGCTTTTTCGGATCCCCAGAAAATTCAGGAAAACTTTTTTTTTTTTTGAGAGAAGCTAAAGAGGAACACTAAAGATGTGAGTGAAGATAAAGGCTCGTTAGAGCAATTTTAGCACTAGCACATTAGTCATTGGGCCAAGCACTGTATGAGTGTTATCTTCAAGAATGCAAAGTCTGTGAGGGCTTTGTGCATGGTATGAATCACTATTTCATTCACAGGTCTGTGAGGTGGGTACTGCTGTGATTCAGTATAGAGATGAGAACATTGAGGCTTGGGCAGGTAAGGTAACTTGCTCAAGATCATCCAGAAACACTCCAGCATTGATAATCCACTGCACTGTGTTTAATAGGTACCAACAATGCTGTCAGGACCTCTGCCCCCACCCTCTCCCATTGCTAATGCCCTACTACTCCATCCAGGAAAGGTGGTCCACAGCCTGTAACATGACCCCACTCCCACCCATGCTTTTGCACATGCAAGTGCTGCTGCCTCTTTGTGAAATGTCAGAGTCCTGCTCACGGGACTTGCTGTTTTCCCTTCGAGGTTTACTCAAACATCACGTCTTCCTTCTCGCTCATCCACCCCATCCAATCTGTGCTATTTCTCTCCTGGCCTTAACCTTCAAGGCCTTCTTGATCTCTGCTGATCTTCTGCAAGGCACTGGCTTATTTCCTGTTGGGGCCAGAGGATCCCAGACCTCTCAGAATATATTTCAGCAACTCAGAAGGCAGAGGTAGGAGGATCGCCATGGGTTCAAGGCCACCCTGAGTCTACATAGTGAATTCCAGGTTAGCCTGAGCTAGAGTAAACCCCACCTCAAAAATAAATAAATAAATAAATAAATAAATAAATAAATAAATAATTAAATAAAAATTAAAAAGGTGGCAAGTCTCTGTGAGGACCTCTGCAAGCTGAGCTCAATCTGGTGGCTGGCAGGGGTAGATACACCCCACCTTCAACTCTAAGCCCCATAGCCTTTGCATCTCTGACTCTCTAAGAGGCCACCCATATTTCCAAAGCATCCCTTGTCCCTTGTATTCGTGCATTTAAAATTAACATAACAAAATGCCAAGGCTGGGTACTTCCTAAAGAAAAGAGGCTTGGTAGCTCACACTTGTGGAGGTTTTAGGCACAGTGCTGACATTAGTTTGGACTGATGAGCACCCCATGGTGGATGGCATCGCAATGACGGGAGTCCATGCCAGAAAGAGGCGTTCCATGGTGAGAGTAGAAACCGGGGGTGGGGGGAGCTGCTCTTGGATAAAACCTCTCTAAAGAATTACCCAGGGTCCCGCAGGAACAACATTAATTCCTTCTGAGGGCTGCATCTCTGCTGACCTAATCACCTCTCAATAAACTCCACCTCTTAAAACTACCCCATTGGGGTCCTGCCTCATAACAAACCAGCCTTTGGTAGACAAGCCACATCCACGTACTAGCACCGCTCGCTCGCTTGAAGGTTAACAAGCTATACAAGTCATTGATCAGGAAGCTGGAAATGGCCATAATAAAGTTAAAATCTTCCAAATTAGGTGCCCCAAAGACCTAGGAATTGACATAAGTGGTCTGAAAACGTCTGATGAGTTCTTAAAAAGAAACGATACCAAAACAACCCTCTTTTAAATTCTCACTGGGATCAATGCTGTGGATTCAACTTGACCAGACTAATTCCCTTTGTCTATAGTTCCACAGGATACATGGTGAGCCGCAGACTTGCGCTTCTTCCTCACCACTCTCTGGGGAAATAAGTGTGTGGGGGAATCCAGAAAAGCATACATCCTGCTGTTAGTGGAAGAGACATAAAATTTCTTAGGTGTAGCCCTTAGAAGGAATTCATGTTGTTCTCTTAAGACCCTGGTTAGTTCTTTAGAGAGGGTTTTATCCAAAAGCAGCATTGGCTTCTCCCGCTCTCTGCTTTCTGGTCTCATCATGACACATACCCATCCTGTAGTGAAAAAAGAAAACGGTTTTTTTAAAAAAATATTTTGTTTATTTTTATTTGTTTGAGAGTGACAGACAGAGAAAGAGAGAGAGACAGGGAGGGAGAGAGAGAATGGGCACACCAGGGCCTCCAACCACTGCAAATGAACTCCAGATGCATGCGCCACCTTGTGCATCTGGCTTACGTGGGTAGTGCGGAATCGAGCCTTGAACCGGGGTCCTTAGGCTTCACAGGCAAGCACTTAAACACTAAGCCATCTCTCCAGCCCAAAACCTTTTCTATATACAAAAGTAGACTACAAATTGTCTCTCCATTCTTTGTATGCAAATACCAATAGAGTTTTGCTAATAATCTGTGTGTGTGTGTGTGCATGTGTATATATAATATATATATATGTATTAACATAATGTATATGTATTCATCTGTGTGTAAATATGTATACATTTATGTATGTATATTCCAAACCTTTTCCTAATACTGAACAAGCAGGTCACAATGACACATATGGTGTGGTTGCCAGTACCATATAGCACTGTGTTCTGAAAGCATGCTCAGGTGAGAAACCAGCCTTCCCACCCAACACTTGTTTACTGCTGGGCAGGCCAAGATTGCATCCATCATTCTTAGCTGGATGTCTTCTCCCAGAACTCACAAGTGTATGCTGAATGAACAAATGATCCATCTGTTTCTCTAAGATTGCACACTGGTAGGCTCCTGCATGATTTTATGCACACAGCTCCCAGGTGCCCACCCATTCTTTCTGCTCAGCTACGTGCCATTTCTATGACATACAAGAATTGAGAGAGCCCTGAGGACAGAGTAGCTCTGCCTTGGGTTTCAGAAAGGCTTTGTGGAAAAGGTACCATTTCAGGTGAAAGAACGGGGTAGGGGAAAGGAAGGAGGAAAGGAAAATGACCAAGGAAGCTTTGGGAAAGGAGAGGAACTCCTATAGGTGAGGGGCCTCAGGGAAGAGCAAAGGAGTGTGCACTTGCGTATTGGTGTCCTCCCAGCATCTAGAAAGCCAAAGCTCAAGGAGTGATGGCTCATTCCTGACAGCAAAAGGATATCTCTCAGATCCCGGTGTGGTGGCGCACGCCTTCAGTCCCAGCACTTGGGAGGCAAAGGTAGGAGGATTGCCATGAGTTTGAGGTCACCCTGAGACTACATAGTGAATTCCAGGTCAGCCTGGGCTAGAGTGAGACCCTACCTCAAAAAACAACAACAAAAACAAAAACAAACAACAAAGCAAAACAAAACAAAACAAAAAAACAAAACGAAGGATATCTCTACTCCTGTGTGCCAACCCAGCAGGGCATCAGAAACTCTGATCCAAGATTCTCCCTGCCCCAAGTGCCAGGAACTTCCACTAGGCTCTGCCGTGTATGCGCACTGGCTACATTCTACACGAGTGGAACAGCAGCTGTGATATCTTCTGGGAGCTCTGACGGGATCATGTCATCAACTGTTCCGAAGACTGCCCAGGGTTCCTATTTTTGGTGGTCCTCAGGAAAGAGTACAGGGCCCAGAAACCACCATTGGGGCTTAATGATTATTTCTTGGATGGACAAGTACTTGAAACTTAGGGGTGGAGTCATTGTCACATTCTTATTCTGCATTGTTTCTTTATCCTTACAACTCCCCATGGAGGGATGACTTGGATCATTCCCAGACTCACTAAATATTCAGTGAGTGAGCACCCTGCCAGTGGTCACCCTGTTTGTCTGAGTACTAACACATGCCATGACGTGAGAAAATATCCTCTCATCCAAGCTACGAGCAGACACTAAACAGAGTGGTTCTCTCTGCACTTTGGATCTCATTAGGATAAAGAAAATTAGCCTGTCCCAGGACTATGGGAGGCAAAAAAGAAGAGCAAGATGAAGGGTAAACTTCAGATTCATGGATGACTACCATGTATCTAAAATTTTCAGTCAACTGTGAGGAAGGTTGGCAGGGTCAGGGGCCAAAGTTCAAAAACAAATTTCCTATCCAACATGGTGTGGAAAGGCAGTTGGTACCCAAGCATGTGAGGAGGGTCACTATTTTGAAATTCCTTCCAGGTCTGTAGGTCATAATGGGGAATTTGAACAAGCTTATATCACAGGCCTATCACTCTTTTCTAATTACAAGGGGGCTCTGGTACTGGGTAATGTCTCTGTATAACTGGGTATACAAAATTTACTTTTAAAATATATTTTTATTTATTTGACAGAAAGAAAGAGGGAGATAGAGAGAATAGGCATGCCAGGGCCTCCAGGCACTGCAAATGAACTCCAGATGCCCCCTTGTGCATCTGGCTAATGTGGGTCCTGTGGAATTGAACATGGGTCCTTTGGCTTTGCAGGCAAATGTCTTAACTGGTAAGCCATCCCTCTGGCCCCCAAATTAACTTTTTAATAGCTGGAGGAGGTTGAGATGTTAGGACCAATTTCATTTTGAGAGAGCTAAGGTACCACCTCCTTGCTGACCCACTGCTGCAGGTTGTCTCTTGCCTCAGTTCTGCCTCAGTCACCAACAGCCACCAGTTTCTCTCCTCGGTCCTTGAATGTAAGGTACCATAACTTATCCAACCCACCTCCCACAGTGCCCACCATCAGCGCTCTGGGATCAAAAGTCAAGGTAGGGAAATCCTTATGCTGAGATCTTGACCACCCTTGTCCCTGCCCACTTCTCCTTCGTTCACTTCTCCAGCCTTCATCTGAAACTTCTTTCTGTTACTCAGGCAAGCTATGCTCCTTTGTCTCTGTCTATTCTTTGCCTCCTCAGAAATCTAAAAATAGAGCTACCATAGCACTCCTAGGTATGCACCCTAAATACTTCTCACTACAGAGATGAGCTCACCCACATGAATGCTGGCGTATTCATAATAGCTAGGACATGAAATCAGCCAAGATGGCCATCAACAGATGAATGGATTATGAAGATGTAGTAAATTTACACAAGGAGTTTTTATTCAGCTGTAAAGAAAAAAATGAAATTATGAATTTTGCAGAAAAAAGTGGCTGGAACTGACAAAGATCATACTGAGGTAACTTATACCCAGAAACACAAATGCTGCATGCTCTCATGTGCGAATCCTAGTTTCAGAGTTCTCACTAACATCTTATCTTAGAGTAGTACATTTGTTATAATTTAGAAAACAACTTTAGTCCATTGTTATTATTTCATCTTTAAAAAAATACTGATATAGGAGACTGGGCTTATTTTTTGTACAGGGTTTTGATTTGTTTCCCAGTTCCATTCCACTGAGTGGATCTATTAGCCAAATCAAGAGCAGTTGGTTGCCCACCATGACTGTGTGCCACTACTGCACTTGTTTGAGCATTGTGTCAGGTTGTTTCCTGCTGGGTAGCTTAGACTGTGGGTTGTTTGGACAGATGTCGGCCATTTTCCACAGTTGCTCGTGTAGCACCCTCTGGCACTAGACTAGCTAACTGTCTGGGGACTGACACTCTTCCAGGTTGTGACCAGGTCTCTCCATGTTTTGTCTCACCCACATAATGCTGTCTTCGACAGTAGGGTCTTACCATTAAGCTTTGGTGGGTCATCAAGAATTCTGACAGAAAGCTGTCTTTTTTGGGAAACCTCGTAGGTCTCTCAGATCAATAGCTCATCATGAAAGTCAACCCTGTGCTGGAACTGAGAATTATAAGTCAGCACCAAGGAAAGTGAAGGAAGAAAAAGATAGGTAATATAAAAGAGAAAGTGAGAGTAGAGAGGAGAGGGAGAGAGAGAGAGGGAGAGAGACAGGAAGAGATTAAGGTTGGTCTTCATGGTGTTCTCTCCAGTTCCCTGTGGTTCAGGTGTTCTCTCTGTGCAGGCCTGCTGAAGGACTAATGTTTTAGCCTGTTGTTCGGAATATAGGGTTTTATAGTAACATTTCCTTTTGGGTCCCTATTTGTGTCCCCCCTTTCCCTCCCTCCCACCCTTACCCTCCCCCCTTCCCACCCTCCCTATTGTCTAGTCTTCAGGGTACTTATTAGGTTTGGCAGCATCTCAGGCAGATTCAGGTTAGGAGCCACAAATGAATGAGACCATGCAACTAGATATACCACATCTTTGCTATCCATTCATCTAATGACCCAAAATGAGCCCAGTCTCCAAGATCAAGCTCCCACCAAATGTGGGCTTAGAAGAGGGCCTATACATGTAAAATTCTCTCTAAAATAATTATGGCCATTCCATTTATCTAGTACTAACTTCTCTCTCCAATGGAGAATTTGCTTATCTTTGTCAGATGGACGACAAACCTGAAGGGAGGATCAGCCAATCATACCTCACCAGGACCCCAGCTGAAACCATAGAACAATGCAGAGGAAGGGCAAGAATATAGCATTCATGGCGATCACGACACCAGAAAAAGGCTGAAGGAGATAAACACAGAGAACATCCAACTCCAACTAAGCCAGATACCCAGAGACACAGAGGCTCCCAAAACCTCACCACTGAAGTAGAACTAAAATGATCCCAACGTAGCTCAGGGAAATTCATGGAAGAGGGGGGAAAATGTTAGAGCCACAAGTTGGGCCATTATGCACAGAGACTTGGCCTATCTCCCATAACTCTTGAGTACCCTCACAATGCATGACCCACATTCCCCATTGATAAGGGTCCCGAAAAATACTGATATAGGAGACTGGGCTAATTTTTGTACATGGTTTTGATTTGTTTCCCAGTTCCAGCAATGAGTTCCATTCCACTGAGTGGATCTATTAGCCAAATCAAGAGCAGTTGGTTACCCACCATGACTGTGTGCCACTACTGCACTTGTATGAGCATTACGTCAGGTTGTTTCCTGCTGGGTAGTTTAGACTGTTAGTTATTTGGACAGATGTTGGTCATTTTCCCCAGGCGCTCGTGTAGCACCCTCTGGCACTAGACTAGCTAACTGTCTGGGGACTGGCCCCCTTCCAGGTTGTGACCAGGTCTCTCCATGTTTTGTCTCACCTGCATATGCTATCTTTGACAGTAGGGTCTTACCATTAAGCTTTGGTGGGTCATCAAGAATTCTGACAGAAATCTGTCTTTTTTGGGAAACCTCGTAGGTCTCTCGGATCAACAGCTCATCATGAAAGTCAACCCTGTGCTGGAACTGAGAATTATAAGTCAGCGCCAAGGAAGGTGAAGGAAGAAAAAGATAGGTAATATAAAAGAGAAAGTGAGAGTAGAGAGGAGAGGGGGAGAGAGAGAGTGAGGGAGAGAGACAGGAAGAGGTTAAGGTTGGTCTTCATGGTGTTCTCGCCAGTTCCCTGTGGTTCAGGTGTTCTCTCTGTGCAGGCCTGCTGAAGGACTAATGTTTTAGCCTGTTGTTCGGAATATAGGGTTTTATAGTACCATTTCCTTTTGGGTCCCTATTTGTGTCCCCCCCCTTTCCCTCCCTCCCACCCTTACCCTCCCCCCTTCCCACCCTCCCTATTGTCTAGTCTTCAGGGTACTTACTAGGTTTGGCAGCATCTCAGGCAGATTCAGGTTAGGAGCCACAAATGAATGAGACCATGCAACTAGATATACCACATCTTTGCTATCCATTCATCTAATGACCCAAAAATTTGCCCAGTCTCCAAGATCAAGCTCCCACCAAATGTGGGCTTAGAAGAGGGCCTATGCATGTAAAATTCTCTCTAAAATAATTATGGCCATTCCATTTATCTAGTACTAACTTCTCTCTCCAATGGAGAATTTGCTTATCTTTGTCAGATGGATGACAAACCTGAAGGGAGGATCAGCCAATCATACCTCACCAGGACCCCAGCTGAAACCATAGAACAATGCAGAGGAAGGGCAAGAATATAGCATTCATGGCGATCACGACACCAGAAAAAGGCTGAAGGAGATAAACACAGAGAACATCCAACTCCAACTAAGCCAGATACCCAGAGACACAGAGGCTCCCAAAACCTCACCACTGAAGTAGAACTAAAATGATCCCAACGTAGCTCAGGGAAATTCATGGAAGAGGGGGGAAAATGTTAGAGCCACAAGTTGGGCCATTATGCACAGAGACTTGGCCTATCTCCCATAACTCTTGAGTACCCTCACAATGCATGACCCACATTCCCCATTGATAAGGGTCCCGTTGGAGGGGGGAGGACAGGAAGGAGGATAATGGAGTCACCAACATGAATGTAAAATTAGAATAATATATACAAAAAATAAGTTATAAAAATACTGATATATATGTTGGTCAGGGGTTTCTACAGAAGAAGTAAAATAATGTATATGTATTATACATTGATTTATTGGACTGGTTTACAGGATATGAGCAGTCAATCTGACAATGGCTGTCCATAGGCTTGAGCATCGAGGAACCCAGAACTGCTCAGGCCACGAGGCTGGATATCTCAGCAGCCCCAGTCTGGCACTGTGGACCCAGAGGATTCCCTGAGAAATGCTGGTCTTTAGGTCCAGGTCAGAGAACTGAAGGGACTAGCTTCCAGTGATCTTAAAGGATAGCTGAAGGAAGCTAGATGCACACACGAGTGGGTATCAAGGGCATCCAGGCAAAAGGTATTCTATGTCTCTCAGAGCTTCTTGATATATATATATATGTTCCACCACCACAAGGTCCACCAGAACTTCCTCCCTCAGCTAAGCCCTCCCAGAAATCGTCTCACAGACCAGCCCAAGGGGCATATCTCATACTGGATGCCTCATCTTATCAAATCAACAACAGAACTTAACCATCACAACACAGAATTTATTTCTCAACTTACTGTTGAAGCATAACCTCGAGATTATTCTAATTGTGTGATGGTTTATGTACACCATTGATACTTGATACATTGAACTTGATACTCATGGAAATGAAGCACTATTTTGAAAATATTTCTCAGCAAAGTCATTAGTAAATGGTTTATGAATGAGCCACATAACAATTGATATTATATTACACCTGTAGGGAAATCACAGGACTAGTTTCCATAATGAATGAGCATAGATGCATCAGTGTATCTCAAGTGATGGGAGCCCGAGTTCCTTTCAAGGCCCTCTTCTTTCTTTCCTTCCATTTTTTCCCTTCCACAGTTGAAATTCCTCTATAAACCCAGGTCTCTCTTCCTTATTTAAAATCTAATTATTTATGTAGTATGAGGCCACTATAGGCCCATTATTCATTTTGTTAACCCAGTCCTTCCCCCTTGACCATCGTTAGCTCTTTCAGATAAGCCTCTGTGTTTAATTCTTTGCAAACTATTTCCTGATTTTTTTTTCCGACATTTCCAGAAGTCTATGTCTCATCTTGTATGTTCCTTCCCCAGTCCTCGGAAGCAATCACTTCTCTAAGCAGTGTTGCTTCCTTTCATGGAAAATAGCATTTGGAAATCGGGAGCTGGAAACTATATGTGCTTATGGCCACTGTGGTGTCATTGCTCCAAAGACCTCCCAGTGGCACTAAGAAATGACTGTGTGTAACTGAGACACGTATGTGTATATCTGTCCATTTCTGAATTTGTATCTGTATGCCTTTATTTACGGCTTTCCACATGACTTTTCTTCTTGGTTTCTGTGTGTGGGGGGGTGTGTTTTGTGTATTTGGCGAATACATGTGTGTATGCAGATGTGTGCCTTCTGTGCCTGCTCATGTAGAGGCCAGAAACATGCCCCTCTGTGTTTCATGGAGATGGCGTCTCTTGCCAATTCCACATCTAGCCATTTTCACAAGCTGCAGCAATTCTACCATTTCAGGCCATGACCAGCTATTTGTGTGGGTGCTGGGGAACTGAACTTGGGCCTCTCAGGCTCCCGTGATTGTCTGGCAAGCACTCTTACCCACTGAGCCATCTCCCCAGCCCCTCTGCCCATTTCTATGTACGTTATAGACCTGGCTTTACAATGGTCTCTTGCTTTAAATAGTTAACAGCCATGGAAGGAACTTTTTAGAAGGAAAACAATCCTTCCCTTTTGTATTTACATACTTGTTACCATTCCTAGTGTGCTTTCATTCTGACACTCCGGGGTTTCTGTCTGTAATCATGTCCTTTCAGGCTGAAGAGCATCTTGTAGCATTTTGTTGTTGCAGATTTCTGTAAGCTTCAATCTCCTCTCTGTTCCTCTTCATTTCACTCCATTTCTCTCCTCTCTCCACTCTTCTCCTCTCCTCTTCCTCATCCCCTCCTGCTCTCCTCACCTCTTCTCCTCTTTCTCCTTCTTTCTCTCTCTCTCACTCTAGACAGCATCTCATACTGTAGCTCAGGCACCCAGACTCCCCTTGAACTCACTATGTAGCCTAAGCTGTCCTCAAGCTCTTGACAATCCTCCTGCTTCGACATTCTGAGTGCTAGGGTTGTAGGCATAAGTGCCCTATTTTATTGTTGTTTAAATGTTGATAGGGAATTGTGAGTTGTTTCATTTCTCTTCTAGTACTTTCAAGATGCCTTTCACTGACTTTTGTCTCCACTGTCTCTGAGCAGTCAGCAAATTATATTTTTCCTTTGTGCATATCTCCTCTTCTGCCCAATTATTTTCAATACTTTATCTTTTCCTGTTTTTAGAATTTTGTATTTAATGTGCCCAGATATTATTTTGATTTCATATTTATATCTCTTTGGATTTGCTGAAACTCTCATATCTATAAGTTGATTTTTTTTGAAAAACAAATTTTGGAAGATTTTAGCTACTGTTGAAATTTTTTTTCTTGACCTGTTTATCACTCTCACCTACGTTGGTACACCCACTACACATAAGTGAGATGATTTCCCATAGATCTGCATGTCTGTCATCAGCTTTCTCTAATCTTTTCACCTTTGTTCTTTCAACTATGTAACTTTTTTGTCTTTTTATTTTTTTATTGACAACTTCCATAATTATTATAGACAATAAACCATGGTAATTCCCTCCCCCCACTTTCCCCTTTGCAACTCCACTCTTCATTATATCCCTTCCCACTGTCAATCAGTCTCTCTTTTATTTTGATATCGTCATCTTTTCCTCCTATTATGATGACCTTGTGTAGTAGTGTTGGGCACTGAGAGGTCATGGATATCCAGGCCATTTTGTGTCTGGAGGAGCACATTGTAAGGAGTCCTACTCTTCCTGTGGCTCTTATATTCTTTCTGCCACCTCTTCCTCAATGGGCCCTGAGCCTTGGAAGGTGTGAGAGAGATGTTTCAGTGCTGAGCACTCCTCTGTCACTTCTTCTCAGCACTATGTTGACTTTTGAGTCATCCCAGTGGTTACCACCATCTGAAAAGAGAAGCTTCTCTAATGAAAACTGAAGTAGCATTAATATATGGATATGAACATTACGAGAAGTGCTTACTGGGCAGTTTGGTAAGCATAGTATATACATTTAGGCAGACACCAGAAGACATTACAACTCATGACTTCCCCATCATAGGTTTTCAGTACCAGGCATATATTCCCTCCCGTGGAGCGGGCCTCTAGTTCACCTAGATAGAAGTTGGTTTCCCCTATAACAGACATGCCACTATTGCACACATTGGCTCATTTGGCCTGGCTGGCCAGTCATAAGGCTTGCAGTATTCACTGTTGAGTATCTCCACTGGTGATTTCTCTCTCTCCCATTGAACTGCATGCAGCGTAGCTTTTCCCAGCTTTACTGTCAGCTGGTCTGTAGGGAAGAGGTTTGAGCTCAACTTATCATCTAGTTTTCAAGTTCATGGCACCTTCCCCTGACTATTTCCAAGGTTAGGCTCCAGCACTAAGAAAATTCACTTAATTAGTAGACTTTTTAGTTCTACATTTTTAGTTGTTTTTGTATAATTCATATTTCTTTAATTAGATTTTTTAATTTAATAGATTTTTAATTTATAGGATCACTTAATATACTATAATATAAAACAAATATTATATAATACAGTTTTACTTTATAATAGTACCCCAAATTGATTTGAATAATTTTCTCCATCTTTGCATCATCTTATGAGATTCTTCTGTTCACTTACTCATTAAGATAAGACATTTCTGTAATTATTTAAATACATTTTCATTTTATATTACAGCATATGTATCATAAATGCTTTAACATTTCTGTCTGATGAACCCAGCATTTAGAGTTGGGCATGGAGTCATACAATTTCATTTCTTTCTTCTCTGTCTGTCTTAAATATTTGCCTGTATGCTAGACATTGCTAATTATATACTGAAGAATCCCAGGAGTCCATTCTCTTCCTCAGAAGAGTGCTAATTATTTTTTCTCTTGTTTCTGTTCACAGTCTGTTGTCCTCTAATGCATGAGGATTTGGCTTTGTGTTTTCCTCAGGATGGATCCCTGAAAAGCCCTGTTGTTTCTCTGGCTGATGGAACTCAGTCCCTAAATGTCTCCCTTCCAGATCTTGTCAGAACTTGCTCTTGGTCTTTGTCCAGATAGGTCTGAAGGATGGCTTACCTTAGGGTGTAGTCTTTCTTCCTCAGGCTCAACATCCCTGTGTGTCTCAGCAGGAGGTCTGAGATGTTAATGAAGTGTCATTAAATTTTGTCTTCTCAGGCTAGACAGAACTTCCAATTCAGTCTCCTATATCTAATTGCTCTGCTCCTATATCTTTGTTATGATCTCAGTTTTGTAACAACTAAGAAGCCTCATGCTGTCTATTCTACATAACCACAGCTCAGATCTCAGCCAATGGCTTGTTAGGATCTCCCAAGCAGGCATCCACAGCACCTTTCTGCACAGACCTCACATATTCAGGGCTCCCTGACCTCTTTGTCGCCAGCTCAACAGGCTCCCCATGCTTTGTTTGGACTCCTGCTCACTGTACAGGGATCAGAAAAATGTTGCCAAGCAGATGACTGGGATATTCATGAAGCTCATTTAAAGAGTTCTCCTTCCCCGAAGGATCATGGAATTCCACTGCCCATTGGACAATGTCTGAAAACAGCTGCCTCATATATATGCTGTCTAGCTATATAGTCTTCTGGTGGAGACATTATCTAGAGTCAATGGCCCCATCCTTGCTAGAAACAGGAGGTCCCAACACAATATTTTGTTGTGTAAAATTCATCCTGTTTTTCAAGGAAGTGTCAATGCCATCTCTTCTGTGATGTAACTCCATCATGATCATGTCAGACAGAATTTGTTTCCTTACATGTCCATTAGATTTTATACTTCTGTTATCACCACCAAACATAGGTAATATGATCCTTCCATCTAATTGTTTGATGGGTGCCATCACTGTTAACATACTATTAACAGCTGACCTCTTCCAGGTAGACCTCACTGGGAAGGAGACACCAGAGCCTTCATTTACCCCAAAGTCAGTAACCAGCAGGATGCATTCCCATAAGCTCTAAGCTTTCCTCTTCCACTAAGGAAGAGACTGCACATGTCCTTTTTTCCCCTCCTTGTTATCCACGCATAGTGCCAGACATGCTGCTGCTGCTGACCATGATATTAACTAGTATTAACAGCAACACCAAGCATTTGTTGACTGCATTTATATGCCAGAGACTAAGATGCAGAGCATCTACTGTGTGTGCCAAGCATTATTCCAAGCACTCAGAATCTTAATTCATAAATATGTGTTACCACAGTTTTTAACACTTTCTTATCTTGGCTGGGACAAAACACCCAGCCACAAGCAGCTTATGGAAGGAAAGGGTTTATGTCCAGCTTACAGTTTGGAAAGGCGGAGAGAACATGGCAGGAGCAGAGAGCTGGGCATCACATCACAGCAGCAGCACCGGCAAGATGGGCTGGACTAAAAGATCCCAAGGTCCACCCCTTAGTGACACACCTCCTCCCACAAGGTCCCACCTCTCAAAGGTTTCACCAGCTGGGGACTAAACAGGAGGCTTCATCACAAACACTTGAGGCTATCGAGACATTTTACATTCGAATCACCATGTTTATACCACACAAAAACCTTATAAGCAGATCTATTATTATATCCCTTCTATACAAAGGCTTGGGAAAAATTTCATTTATTTCCAAGTGATCACACACCTAATAAATGGGCAACAGAGTGGAGCTAATAGTTTAATTATCACATGTCAGGTAAATTATGTAGAATCTGCAGGTCCTGTTTGGTAATGCTGGCTCCACCTTTATAAGAGAGAGATTTCACCAATGAACCTAATGTCTACCCACCTTGCAGGGACTCAGTGGGTAATTTTCCACCTATTGTATAACTTATCCTGAAAGCAAACTATTAATGCCAGGACTGAAATTTATGGACGAGACTGCCCTTTGAGGATTAATGACTACTCTTCCAGAATCTTCCATGTGATAGATGCTGAGATGCCAGGGTAAACAATGGCTTTGTGGTTGGATCCAGTACCACACCACCCAACTCTTCCCAATCCTTTACAATCACTGCTTCCAAATTAGATGGCAGGCAAAATCAAAAGTTCCAAAATGACCAGGAAAAATGTTCTGCTTCTCCTAAAAGATGGATTGGGCAGTTAGCTGTGGCACTCACACATTAATTCGGGTTTTATGGAGTTGTAAAATTCAGTAAGACATTTTGGCCTCATGGATCAAGAAAAATCTCAGCATCATATTTCTCCAAAGAACATTGTCTCCTTTCTGCCAGCAGGGAAAGGGTGCTGGGAGTGGGGGTGGAGGGACTGCCTATGGTCAAAGCAGATACAATTTGCTGGGCTCCAAATTGAAGCCAGCCAGCTACAACCACGGGAACATCTTTTATGTAGCTCAAGTCCTTCTCATTCGCCTCTAGTGCTAGATAACAGTGTTTTCCTACCTGCAGAAGGAAGATCTTTCCTTTACAAACTGTTATATTTTTTTCTCTAAATGCTGAAGGATTTTTAGAGAAAGCATAGCCGATTACTGGGATTCTAGTAGATGATTGCATTTGCTCCCTGCAAGTCATGTTTCTGAGGCGTTGAGCCAGTCCCCAGTCTCTGAATTGTGGAAGCTGGGTCCTGTGCTGTACTGATTCTGAAGGCAGCCCCAGATACTGACAGAACCTCCCCAGCATTTCCATTTCCTCACTGGTCAAATATGGCATAGTGTAAATGGGGTCTAATCACAGCACTGATAAAAAGTTACCAAAAGAGCTTGATAAGTTAACTGTGTCACCACCAGTCTAGAAAGTGTGTGTTGAGTATAGATATGCTGTGATGCGTGTGAGGTATGGTGTAAGCACATGTGCGTGCAGATGTGTGCCTACCTTGCACATGCATGTGGAGGCCAGAAGAGAAGGTAGGCCCTTATTGCTCCTCTGACTATTTCTTGACATGGGGGTCTTGCCCTCAACCTGGAGTTGCTGTCGGCAAGTTTCCAGTCTTCCTCCCCGCCATGGTTACAGACATGTGTGGCCATGCCCAGCTTTTTACTTGGGTTCTGGGAAGTTGTATTTGGTGGTCTCCGCTGGTGGAGAGACCCTCATACTTAAGCAGCAAGTGCTCTTTCCTAAGCCATCTCCTCATTTATTTATTATTTGCATGAGTGGGGTGGGTGCCAGGCACTGGAATCTGTCACCCCTGCAAATGAATGCCAAAGGTATGCACCACTTGACTTGTCTGTCTTTACATGAGTGGCTGGGGAATTCCCCCCAGGTTTGCAGGCTTTGTATGCCAGGACCTTTAACTGCTGAGCCAGCTCCTCAGCCCTGTTCCAGGTTTTTACAGTGTTCATTATTTCAATTAATCTTTGCAACATCTTTTAAAGACTTTCCTTTTTTTTTTTTTTTTTTTTTTTTTTTTTTTTAGATGAGGAAACCTAACATTCAAAGAGTTTAAATGACTTGTGCTAGGCCTTGAGCTAATTACCTGCAAAGGATTAATTAGACATAGCTGGTGCTGTTCTGTAATGCCTTTCAAATGCTGGGGGTGGCATTCTATAGTCAGTGGGCATTTGAAGGCTCTCCTCCAAACACCTGGCAAAGGAGGGTGGGCAGGAATTGCAAATGCTCAGTTACTGGTTACTCCATTTGAGAATTTTGCAGTGTGGATGAACATTGACATGACTGAAAAGCCCATAAAAGATTCCCTTCATTATTAACTGTCATACCTTTTCTGTGAGTCCATTGGAGTTCTTTGCCTGAGACTAAATATTGACAAAAAGAACTGACAGTATGAATTTCTCTAAATGTAGGATCAAGTTCTCAAACCATTTATTAGAAATTTTGAAAATAAATCACAATTCTTTCCCTGTAGGAAAATGAAAAATGATCTACATATGTACTTCTCAAATTAATGCCAAGTTAATATTTCATGAATAACAAAGATCGTTACACTCCCGACTCATACTATGACCAACAAAATGATGCAAGAGGGAGGTTACTTATTTTAACATCCTGAGAGTAAATAACTATGAATCATTTTAATGTAATTTGAACATTGTTCTTTGTATCCCAAAACACTAGGTTGATTTTATTTTGGATGGGAAATTATTACCAGGATATGTTACAAAATAGTACCTGTTTAAAATTGAGAAGTAGGGCTGGGGAGATAGTTCAGCATTTAAAGGTATCTGCTTACAAAACCTGCCTGCTGGCATAGACTTAAATATTCATTTATTTATTATTTGCAGTACCCACGTAAAGTCAGATGTACTGTAAAGAGCCCTCATGCTTTTCTTTTCTCTGTCTGTCTGTCTGTCTCTCATGCAAAAAAATAAATAAAGATATAGCAAAAATAAAATAAAACTGAGAAGTACACATAAAGCATGCATACAAAACGAAGGACACGGAGTAATGCCCAGCAGGCTTTGTAAGTGGAGGAAGCCATGTGGCCTCTCAGGGTCTCTGTCATAAGGAAGCACCAAGCACTGCATGATTTCATTTAACATTCCCAAGCATTTTATAGGATTTGTGTTGGTTCCAATTTAGGAATTGAGGCCCACAGAGCCCAAGTGTGTTACTCCAACTTGGCCTGTCTTTCTGCATCTATCAGCATAAGCATACTGTGTTCTGGGCACCAAAACAAATGTACACAGTTTGAGATGGCTGGACCCCTTCTAGACACACACACACACACACACACACACACACACACACACACACGACTCTACAGAGCCCAGCCCATCTTCATTTTTCCTACAGTCCTTGGCTGGGCTTTTGAAATAGCCTTAACAGAAATGCACGGGGAAGGATTTCCATTGAAACTGCTCCGAGGAACTGCCTATGTGAGATGACTATAAATGCTGTTGGGCCATCATTTAAATTGAATTGGGAACTGCGCTGAATTGGGGACTGACTGAAATGTGAAAAACACATCAGTCGAACCATGTTCAAGGACAGAGCTGAAAGAAAAAAATGTGGAGCAAGCTGCAAAAGAAGGAAGACATCCGGTTGCCTGCATTGGCCGATGGCCACCTGCCCTCAGCTCAGCTCAGCTTGGCAGATCTCCTGACTCACTGGGCAGCTGCAACTGAGGGCAGGTGAAGGTCTGCATGAGTGGCCTCGGGAGGCAAGAGCCTGCAGGGGAGGCACATTACAGCTCTCAGACAGCCACCACCCCACCCACCAAAATAAAGATTTCATCTGTTATCAAGTCATTGTATTTGTGGACAATACTGAGCCGTGCTATACTTGACACCTTGTAACTCAGAGCACAGCAAACCCAATTTTTTTTTTTAAATTTTATTTGAGCGAGAGACAGAGAGACAGGATGCGTGTGCCAGGCAGGACATTTGCCACTGCAAACAAACTCCAGATGCATGCACCACTTTGTGCATCTGGCTTTCTGTGGGTTCTGGGGAATCAAACCTGGCTCGATTCAGGCCTGCACGCTTTGTAAGACAGTGCCTTCAACTGCTGAACAAGCTCCTGCTAGCCCAGCAAACCCAATTTAATTTGGGTTCAACTTGAAGTGTCTGTGCAGATTCAACTCATTATGATGAGGGACTTAAGATATGTCCAAGCTGCTTACAGTTTTGTCGTAATCCAGTCATTTGTTGATTCATCCAACAAATCTTTTCTGAACACTCACTATGTGCAGAGAACTATTCTAAATGTCTGGGATACATCAACAAACAGAACAAGCAGAGATCGCTGCTCTCCTGGAAATTAAATTCTGGTGACTTACATAATTAAGTGGGAAGAACATTAGCTTTGGTGCCTGCCAGATCTGGGCTCTGCAGCCAACTCTCCCACTTGTTAGCTCTGCATTGGCCTCATGCTTCTCCCAGGTGAAGTGTGGACCATTTCTTCCAGTCCGTAGAAACTGTGCGAGGCTTTGGACAAATAATGGAAGGGGTAATATTTGCACCTGGAAGATCCAAAATAAATGCTATTGCCCTCCTCCTCCTCCTCCTCCTTCTGGCTATGAAGCTCCCTGTCTACAAGACATGGCCTTACCTCCACCTGCTGGCCGTCAGCCAGCTCCATTTCCTGAACTTTTTCCCACTCTGACTGTGTTATAAAATCCCATCCATCTTTCTTCAGAGTTCTCCTTCCAGCTGCTAGTGGTTACAGTCTGGTGAAGAGCAAGGGTGAGTGCTATGCTCTTGTCTCATTCATCGACCAAACCCTTTCCCACAACTTAATGGTATAATGAAGTGGGGTCATTAGGTTTGGAAGAGACCATGAAGGTGAAACCCTCATGATGAGATTAGCACCCTTGTAAGAAAAGGACCATATTAGAGCCTTCTCTTTGCCCTGTGAGGACACCTCCAGAAACTGGGCTTGGCAACCCAGGAGAGTTTCCCCAGACATCACATCTTTTTGACACTTTGATCTTGGAATTCCCAGCCTCCATCACCATGAGAGGTAGGCGTTTATTGGTTATGCCAGTGAGTCTGCGAAGTGTTGATATAGCAGCTCAAGCTAAGCTGGTGAGCTTGACATCAACTACTAAGAATTTTTGGTTAGAGAAGCTTCTCTTTTCAGATGGTGGTGACCTTGGGATGACTCAGAAGGTACCATGGTGCTGAGAAGAAGGGACAGAGGAATGCTCAGCACTGAAACATCTCAAATACACCTCCAAGGCTCAGGGTCCATTGCAGAAGAGGGGGTGGAAAGAATGTAAGAGCCAAAGGACTCCTTACAACATGCTCCTCCAGACACAAAATGGCCTGGATCTCCATGACCTTGCAGTGCCTGACACTACCTACACAAGATCATCATAATAGGAGGAAAAGATCATGACATCAAACTGAAAAGAGAGACTGATTGATACAGGGAGGAGATCTAATGGAGAGTGGAGTTTCAAAGGGGAAAGTAGGGGAAGGGAGGGAAGTACCATGGGATATTGTCTACAATTAAAGAAGTTATAAATAAAAAGAAAAAAAGAATTACGGAGGCCATCGGGACTGGTCCCCCTGTTTTAATGGTCTCAACACAGTGCTTCTCCCAGGAGCTATGTGGTGTAGTAACAGGGATCTCCCTCAGCGATGCTGACCTCCATAAACATCACTCATGATTTTCAATGGTACCAAAAACTCAAATTCACTTCTAGCATATTTATTATTTAAACCTATAAATCAGAACAGCTAACTTTTTTTGCAGCTCCTCTTAACACCAGGTGCATTTTCTTTTTTTTTTTTTTTTTTTGGTTTTCCGAGGTAGGGTCTCACTCTGGCTCAGGCTGACCTGGAATCCACTATGAGGTCTCAGGGTGGCCTCGATTTTCAGCGAATTAATTGTTTTTGCATTTTCTTGAAAATTGTTTTTTCTATTTTTGGATTGTCTAAGTTCCAACTAAAGTAAGTTAAACAGAAGCTAATAATTACCAAGGTATTCACTAGTGACTTCCTGTGCAACTTAATCAATGAGGTTGCAGCAGGTACTTTTTCATTGTTGGGCAGAAGCAGCTTATGCGGGAAGGGTTTATTTTAGATTACAGTTTGGAAGAAAGCTTTATCATGACAGGGAAGGCATGCCAGGCTTGAGCAGGAAGCCTGGGTCACATTTTTACAACAGAAGGGAGGAAGAGGTCAGAGTGTGCTAGCTGTGGCAGAGAGGAAGCTGGGCTTTTATACCTCTAAGCTCACCCTCACAACACACTTCTTCCAGTAAGGCTCCACTTGCCAAAGGACCAACCAACATGCCAAGGCTGCCACCAGCTGGGCACCAAGTTTTCAAAACACATGAGTCAGTGAGGGATGTTTCATTCAAATCACCACAGGAGCATTTCACAGAATCAAGGTTTTTGGGAATTTTAGGTATCATTATACAGTTTTCAGGTGAGAAGTAAAGGAAGGAAGAAAATCATTGGGGTGGGGGCTGGAGAGATGACTCAGCCCTTAAAGGTGCTTGCTTACAAAGTTAAGGGCCCCAGTTTGTTTCTCTGGTGCTCACTTAAAGCCAGATGCACAAAGAGGAGCATGCCTTGAGTTTGTTTGGAGCAGCAAGACGTCCTGGCATTCCCATTCTCTTTCTCCCTCTCTCTCAAATATATAAATAATCATTTTTTAAAAGAAAATCATTTCAGTGAGTCATATTTGTAATAATGTTTTACCGCTACCCATAATGATATAATACCATAATGCAATACATATCTATAGAAAATTATGAATGATCAAAAAAAGGAATTAGGATCACTTCCAACTCCAAAGCCCTGTGATAAATGCTATAGTCATTAAATCAATTTTATCTTTACTCATAATGAGTTGCTTGAAAAAATTTGTATATATACATACGTGTGTGTGTGTGTGTGTGTGTGTGTATGTGTGTGTGGTATATGTGCATGTGTGTGGAGATTAGAGGACAATTTTCAAGCTTGAGCTACAAGTGTTTTATCCACTGAGCCATCTCCCCAGTTTTTTGTTACTCTTTTACAATACTGTTTTAACAGTTTACTATATTATAAAGACATACCATAATGCAATCAGTTTCTCTCCTTGCTCCTATAGTTGACATTTCCCCACATCTTTTTAAAAAACTTTTCTTTTATTATTATTTTATTTACTTTTTTGAGACAGTGGGGGCAGATAGAGGATGACATTCCAGGGCCACTAGCCATTGAAAATGAACTCCAGATATATGTGCTACCTGTGCATATGGCTTCATGTGAGTACTGGGGAATCAAACCTGGATTACTAGGCTTTTCAGGCAAGTGCCTTAACTGCTAAGCCATCTCTCCAGCCCCTCCTCACACTTTTATGACTGTCACTACAATATCATGATGAGGCTCAATGCATGTAGGTCATGTGGATTCCATACACATTTATTTATTTACCATAACTTCCCACAAGCAAAATGATGGGCTCCAAGTTACAACCAAATTCCCATTAATTTGTGTTTTCATTTAATAAAATCTTTAAGTGCTTACTATCTTTTTAGTAAGTGGTAAGCCTTGGAGAACAATCACTAGAATAAAAATATACTCTTCATCCTCACAGAGTTTACAGTCTCATGAAGTTGTTCAGTGTAGGTTCCCACTGCAGAGAGCTCTGAGTGTCATTGAGCTAGGAGGTAGCATCTAATGTGTACTGGTTCTTGTTAACATTCTTTAAACATTTCATACAGATTTGTTTTAATTGCAAAATAAGAGTTTATCCCCCTAATGTTCCCACATTGTGTTTTGTAAAATCTAGTATAGAATCTTATATATTGTTAATGTTTTTATTTATTTATGGTGTGAAGGATGGAACCAAGGATCTTACACATGCTAGGCAAGCATTCTACTCCCACCTTCACCCCCAATGGGCACTCCCAGTTGACAAATCTTAATCAGTATATAGGAATGCTTGCTTGCAAAAAATGATATTATTTTTTTAACCAATGCTCTTGCAAGTGTCCATGGACTCCTCAGAATCCATGAATCCATCATTGTCTTGAAATTCTATCTGTTTTGAGTGCCTTATGTTCCTGTTTTATTATTTCTAGTGAACAGAGAAACTTGAACTTGCATGTTCTGTTTGACTGCTTCTCTGCATTTGTGTCTGTGGTAGTTTGAATGTGGAGCATGCTTTATAGCTTCATGTGTTTGTGTTTAACCCTCATACCTGATCCTCAGCTGGTGGGGCCTTTGGGAGGTGGAGCCTTGCTGGAGGAGGTGTGTCACTGGGGGCGGGCCTTGAGGTTTATAGTCCAGCCTCCTGAGTGTTGATAGCTAGAGCATTCTTGCTGCTTCCTCCCAGCTGATGTGACAAGATGTGATGTTCAGTTGTCTGCTTTGCCATGTTTTCTCTGCCATGATGAAACTTCCCCTCGACCTCATAAGCTGAGATAAACCCTTTCCTTGCGTAAGCTGCTTCTAGTCAGGTGCTTTACCCCAGCCACAAGAAGGTACCTGCTACAGTGTCTAGACAATTTAGTATCTGAATAACGAAAGTGGAACTCCATGGGCCAGAGGACTGGATGACATGGATTTGAAACACCTTCTAATTCTACTCCCCTCATCCTTTACCATTTTTAAAAAGATAAAAAGGGTCTTCAGAAAGAACAGAAGTGTGAGGGTTCAGATAAAAACTATTCTAAATTGCTAACAAAGAAATCTATCTTCCTTCAACACAAAGACATCCCCAAATGTCATGCTCAGATCTGCAACATGGAAATGTGGACCATTGAAAATCATGCATTAACTTGGGTTATAAGATAGTCATCTCGACAGCTAAAAATACACAGGGACGGTCTGAAACATTGCCATTCTTATATTGAGTAAAATAGCTTCATTTTACTCCACAAAGAAAACAGCTCCTTTCAACAATGAGCAATATTAAATCTGCCGCTAACTCCCATTATGTACAAACTGCCGTAAGGTCAGCATTCCCTCTGCTGCCGAGTCCAGCAGTGGGTGGCTGTGATATCTCTTACTTCACCATTCCAGGGTTTCTTGTATTCCTAGTTCTCCCTCTCAGATAACTCTAGCCCACCCACGTCTCCCCTCACCCCCAAGACCCAAGGACTTCATTCTCTCTTTCAGTCTCACAACTAAACATGGTCCAATGCCCACCCATGTTTCTTCCACAGCTTGCTTAAATAGGAGCACACAATTGAGTTCCAGGCATCCTCCTGAGTGGGTGATTTTTATGGTGAGGGAATAGAGTCCAACATTTTTTTTTTAATGCTTTAAAGTAAGGGTTTGGACAAAATAACTTGATGCTGGAAAGAAAAGGTGTGAAAACAGAATATTCAATGTCAGAAGTGAGACAGTAATGAAAGGAAAATTCAGATGGCAAAGGACCATCTGATTTGGCAAAGAGGATGGGAGCCTTCCTCCTGGTCCCTGTGATGTGATCTCAGCTGAGGAGACTCACATTGTGGGGAACTATAAACATCTATTTCCCTGAAACTCCTAAATCACTCTCTCTTCAGTCAGAGCCAATCAACTTCAAAATAATCACGAGGTGATGCATATCCATTAAGGTTGCATAAATCGTGACCACGAAGCTATACCTGCCAGTGTGATTAGAGGCCTCCCTAGGGACACTGGTGAAATGCAGAGTCCCTAGTTCCACTTACTGCACTTACTGAAATCTTCATCCAGGAGCTCTGGGCTGGAGCTAGGAAATTCTTAGGCTGAGTTCCAAGACTGGAACCAGAGCAGGCTTACCTCAAGAGCCCACAATAAAACTGGGAAAGCCACCAATTGTTCTGACGAAGCCAAAACAGGCTTTCTCTGCACAATCCTCCCTTCCTCACTCTAGAAGCAATTATTAGAAGGGGAGTCAAGCTAGCTCGAGGACAATCCTGTTCTTGAGTCTACTCGAGAAATGTGATGGCCTTGTCATTTCACAATACAAATGTTCATTAGTTCATTCAGCGGCACTCAAATTCAAGCCCTGGGATTTCAACATGTGCTTGCCCAGGAGAAATACATATCTAATAAGCTGGAGCCATGGAAGTAAATAAAAACAATGTAGCAATCTTCCTTAGGAACCAATATGCAATGGGTTTAGGTTTCTATTGGGGTGGGCATAAAGAAGCATATGTAATTAACAAAGTTGGCTGAGAGAAGGAGGAAGGATCCCAAAGGGATGCAGCTATAGTACCCAACGTCAGATAGACAGTGCCTATATGTGCTCCCAGGCTGAGCACGAGAGGCACAGATGGGTTGGCGAGGACCTTAGCCAAATACCCTTTACCATTCAGTTCTCAAGAGCTTTCTTCTTAACTTGCAGTTCTCCATTTTAAACATCCTGCATTTGAAATTCTGTTCTGTGTCGTATGTTTGGTAACGTCTATCAGTCTGTTCAGGAATCGGATAAACTTTGTTTTCAGCAAGCAAGATATCATCACTCAGTTATCCCAGAATATACTCTTCACATTAGTTTCTATAGTCTTGTCTAGAAATGAAGAGTGTGAAGATTAAGTTCTCTTGTCAACTTCATAAAATCCAAAAGCAAGTAAGGCCCACCTCTTGTGTGGGTCTATGAGGCTATTTCCAGAATGGATTAATTGAGGGAGGAAGACCTTCCTTCAGAGTGGGTGGGAGCTCTCAGAAAACACAATGTCTTTGCACCTGCCTGCCCATGCTACTCATTCATGCATGCATCTATCTTGGTTCTGCTACTCTTCATGCACATTGGAGTCAAGTTTCATCAACCTTCCAACATGGACTAAAGACCAGGGACTGTCCAGGAATCTTCAGGCCAGGTCCTCCGTGCTGGATTAGCACTGCTGAGGTATCCAGCCCCATGGACTGAGCAGTACTGCTCACGGCTATTGTTGGACTGGCCCTGTAAGCTAACCCAATGAATCCTCTTCATAGTACATAAAGGTTTAACCCTTTAGGGAACCCTGGCTGGTATTCACAGGCTGGCTTCACCCCACTGTCACAGAAAGATAGCTTCTAACATGGCTGGTTGGTTCCTAGGCGACTGTTAAGATATGGTGGCGATGTAAGACTTCATGGGCCACAGTTCAACAGCCTAGTATTTTTACCTCTATGAATGCCATTTTAAGGAAAACTGAAGATGAACCTATTAAATTTGGATTTAGATTTTTAGCCATAAATTCACATCATGGACTCACCTTTCCATTTTGATATTAATTGGACCACTCTGTGTCAAGGCTTAGGCTGAACCCTTCAAGTGCAAATGAGATGCTTGGTCTCAAGATGATGCATATCTGGAAATATCTGGAAAAAAAACATAAAAAAACAAGAGTTACTGGGATGTGTAGAGCTCTGAGGAGAGTGTAGCACCAGGCACCCAGGGACAAAGAAGAATTGAGGAAGTCAGGTTGGATAGATGGTGAAATGAGGAAGTCTGATTGCGAAGGTAAGGGGACCCCCTCAGTGGTAGAAATGTGCTGGACACAAAGGCTCACTGGTGAGTGGGGAATCCTGCTGGCAGTGGTGGAGCACATGACTCGTTTGAGGAGTGGAGGAGTGCACATGTAGGGGTGGTCGGGGGATGCTAGGATAGGATCAGAAGGTCTGGATGAATTGGAGAATCTCAGGAGATGATTTTGGTTTGGATTTCTGTTGTGTCTTATTCCCACATGAACAGACCCACACGGACCCATAGAGGAGATGAAACATCAGCTTGGATGGATAGAAACTCATGAGACGGTGGCTAGGCTGCAGTGTGTTCAAAACAATCTTGTAGCAAGTTGACTGATTTGCTCATGTTCTCCCCCTATTGATGTGTCCTTGTCACATGCCTTACAAGGAAGGACACCCTGACACACTGCAAATGCCATGGTTTCCCCAGACCTGCACTTGAACACAGCTCAAAGAGATGAACGTGCTTCTAATTGCCTGAGACCTCTTTGTTCTTTGCACAGTGATGAGCTCCTCTAGCCCTTTGTTCTGCCGCCTCGTCCTGTTAGACACTTTCTGTTGGGTGTTGGTTTTTGTGTGATGAGTTTCTTTAATGGGCTTGGCCTGTTGCTTTTTATCTGAAAGAAAGGCTGCAAGAATTCAATGGGTTATTTATTAAACAGGCAGTCCTGCTTTGAGAGACTCTTTTCCCCCTCTTTTGAGTGTCTAATAACGATTCTCCTCTTGGATGCTCTCTGCATAAAAATAAGTTAAATGAGTGAAATGATTTAACCATTTTAAAACTAACACACTTTAGAATTCTGATAAGAGCCCAACTAAATGGGGGTGGGGGTGGGGAGTTAAAGCTTTCCTTCTGGGAGGGCAAGACCAAGAGATACATGTGGAACACTTAACCTAGGTGAGATTAATTCCCCTGCTCAAATCAAATCCAGGAGACTTCCTTGCCTTCTGACCCCAGAACAAAATGAGAAGAACTCAGAGAAAGATTTAGCTTATAGAATTTCCCTTCTCCAATATGGCTGTCTGCCAGAGTGTTATGAATGAACACATATGTATAAGCTATTTCTCTATAATATTAATCACCACGCATTGAACACAGAGGCTGTGTCAACAGCTATTGGTGATGTTGCCTGTACCTTTAAATAGCTCTAAATGCAGGGGAAAAGTTTATCCTTGTCTTACAGAGGTTTTGAGTAATTCTCCCCAGATTCAACAGCTTCAGCTAGGAAGGGACGGTATCCACAATCAAATATAGCTTCATCTTCCAAACATCTTCCAAATCTTGTGCTTCTGGTAATGTTACAGGAATTCTTCCACTTATTATCAGTTCTACAGAAGTTTTATAACACTTTTTTTTGTCTATTCTTTATTTATTTATTTGAGAGTGACAGACAGAGAGAGAAAGAGGCAAATAGATAGACAGAGAATGGGCACACCACTGCAAACGAACTCCACATGCAGGTGCCACCTTGTGCATCTGGCTTACATGGGTACTGGGGAATCTAGCCTTGAACCAGGGTCCTTAGGCTTCACAGGCAAGTGCTTAACCACTAAGCAATCTCTCCAGGCCCCATATAACACTTTTTTATTGACAAGTGTTACCTATGTACACAATGCCTTTGGATCATAGCCCCCTCCCAACACTCTCTCTTGCTTCTGATCCCCCATGCCCCTCCCACTGAACCCCTTCCTCCCTCCAGCTAATCCCTCTACCATTTTGATGTCTTTCTTCACTTGATTTTTGCCTTTCTTCATTAGCCATGATGACATGTTGATGGGCCCAATCTTGTACAGGTAACAATAGCCACTGCGAGTTCATGAATGCAATAGCCACCATGTGGCTGGAGCAAAACAGTCCAAAGCACTCTTCCCCAGCCTCTGGTTCTGACATTATTTCCACCTTCTCTAATGTTCCTGATCCTTCACAGAAGATATCTTATTTAATGGTGAGCATTTAACTGATGATAGAAGATATAATTAAAAAAAGAAAAAATAGAAAAAGTTTATTTAATAAGAGATTTGAATTCCTAACAACATTGGTCCCATGAAAACTATGTATTTATTATGGACTAATGGAAGTCACTAATGCAGACTGGCAGCATTAGAATGATCATGTGTCAACACTGTTAGGATTTTATCATGCACATGCTTTGTTACCATTTGCTATAAAATCAACCCTTTCATTATGTTGTTACAAGGAATTGTTTCTATTATTTCACAGAGGATGGAGAAAAACAGGAGGAAATTTAGGGAAAAGCCACCTAGGAAATTACAGAGCATGTTGGGAATTGTAGCTTTTATAAAAGAAAGAAAGAAAGAAAGAAAGAAAAAACTGGAGCGAAGTCATTGTGCTTTTTTTTTCAGTGCTGAAAACATAAAATGGTTGCTTCCAAAAATAGAGTGCTTGTCTTTCTTAAATACTCTTAATATCTGGATTAAAATGGATAATGCTTTTAATTATCACTAGCTAACATCTGGATGTGATTTTTTTTTATTGACAACTTCTATACTTATATACAAAAAATGCATGATATTTCCCTCCCCTGCCCCCATACCCCTTTAGAACTCCAATCTCCATCATACCCCCTCCCTCTCTCCATTAATCTCTCTTTTAATTTGATGTCATCATCTTTTTCTTCTATTATGAGGGTCTTGCGAAGGTATTGCTAGGCACTGCAAGGTCATGGATATCAAGGCCAATTTCTGTCTGGGCAGTTGCATTATAAGAGGTCATACCCTTTCTTTGGCTCTTCCATTCTATCTGCCCCTCTTCCGCAATGGTCCCTGAGCCTTGGAGGGTGTGACAGAGGTGTTTCAGTGCTGGGCATTCCTCCATCCCTTCTTCTCAGCACTATGTTGCCTTTTGGGTGATCCCAGTGGTCATCGCCATCTGAAAAGAGAAGCTTCTCTAACCAGAAGTGAGAGTAGCATTAATATGTGAATATGAACATTAAGTGTAGTGCTTTCAGGGCAGCTTGGTGGGAATAATATATACATTTAGTCAGACAAGAGGTGATTTTTTAAAAAAGAAGATCTTATTTAGACAAATATGCATTTTAGGAACTTTCTAGATATCCTTCCCCTAAAAGAACTTTATCAAGATATAACTGACAAATGTATATGTTTGAGGAATATAGCACAACATAATGATATATGTATATATTATATCACCATATAGTCAGATTTATTCAAACCTTCATCACACAGTGTTTCTTTGGTGTATATATGTGGTGAAGACACTTATGGTGAACTGTCCCAGCAAAATTGAAGCAAAGAAGAGGTTAGTTATAGTGGGAAATGGAGCAGGAGACAGAGGCTAACTTCTCCCTTGGGAGATCTTTCTGTCCACAGATGCACAAAATTGAGTGACTATTCATTCGCACAGACAACCTCATGCATAAGAGCTAAAGAAATCATGTGAAAGACCACAGTGCCTATGTTTACAGAAAGGTAAAGAGGCATTGAAGAAGACAAGAAGGAAAGTGTGGCTCCTAAAACCTTCTCCTCCAACTCTAAGCATCCTAGCCTGAAGAGAGCTACCTCCCACTGGCCACACAGGGAAGAGGGTTAGTTGGTCTTGAAACCCAAGGGCCATCTCTGTCACAGTAAAACCCAGTGCAGGGCAAAGCACTGACCTGGCCAAATACTCAAGGGCTGAGCTTCAGAACTGCCTTGGCCAGGCTGCTGATGGCTTCCATCACCTCCACCACAAGTTCCACCACCACCACCACAACCATCACCTCCCCCATCACCACCACCACTACCACCTCCATGACCACCACCACAACCTCCACCACCTCCACTACCTCCAACACCACCACTTCTACCACTTCTACCACCACCTCCACCACCACCTCCACCACCTCCACCTCCACCACCACCACCACCACCACCACCACAACCTCCACCACCACCTCCACCACCTCTACCACCACCTCCACCACCACCACCACCACCACCTCCACCACCACAACCTCCACCACCACCTCCACCACCTCCACTACCTCCACCTCCACCACCACCTCCACCACCACCACCTCCACCACCACCACCACAACCTCCATCACCACCTCTACCACCACTACCTCCACAACCACCATGACCTCCACCTCCACCATCACCTCCACCTCCACCACCACCTCCACCATCTCCACTACATCCACCACCTCCACCATCACCTCCACCTCCACACCACCTCCACTTCCACTACCACCTCCACCACCTCCACCACCATCTCCACCACCACCACCTCCACCTCCACCACCACCACCTCCACCACCTCCACCACCACCTCCACCACCACTACCTCTACTACCACCACCACCACCACCTCCACCACCACTACCTCCACCACCACCACCACCTCCACCACTGCTACCTCCACCACCTCCACCTTCACCATCACACCACCACCACCACTACCATCTCCCCACCACCACCACCACCACCACCTCCACTGCAGCCACCACAGGCCTCAGGGCAGAGAGCAGTGCTTCATATACTGCAGAGAAGACAATAGATTTGGCCTCATATCCAATCAGAGCAGAGAATGGAGTGGGCTTTAAATCAAATCAAAAAGCAGTTGGTTATTTCTATAGCAGTTTTGCCACTAATGCACCACTAGGCATCTCTTGCCTGCCTGGATTATTGTGTAGTCCACAGGGTCTACTGCTGGTTAAGACTGTTGATGACTGTTCTCCCCCAAAAGCCTATGTAGCCCTTTCCATCTCTATGGTGGCTAGTTAGTAGGAGGGGGGCATTTAGCTCAGTTCCAGCTTGATTTTTCAGTATCCTGCAAAATCCTGTGCTATCTTCAGCAACAGGATTTTACTGACTAGTTCTGGAGGGAAATAGCCTGTATTGTGTTGGGGCCCGTAGGGGTCTCATAGCTAATAACTCTCTGTGAGATATGCCACCCTTGGCAATGGGATTTTCCTGTAACAATCTGTGGTTTCTGAGCACAGCATTCTTTGTCTTGGAGCTCAGCAGCAGGGCTATAATGGTGAGACTCAAAACTCAGAAGGAACTGAGGCCACAGCCCATAGATGGAGCCTCTAGACCAGACCTGGCATTAGGTGGAGACTTAGGCAATGGGAAGAAAGATTTTGAGTCTGAGTCAGTTCCAGAGTTGGAAGGACCCTGGGGCACACCTGTCTTCCTCCTAAAGCAGAATAGCCTTTATGACCTAGATAGGTTACTACCCAGGAACACGAGGTCTGCAGCTGTCTCTGATATGCTCTCCCTGGGTATGTACCCACACTTGGAGTCACTGGATCACGTGGGATGTGTGGTCATTTGAATAGATGGCCCTAAACATATTCAGTATTTTATTAGTTTGTAGTATGGATCTGCAGCCACCTGGCTGGAGGAGGTGTCACTGGGCAGATCTTAAGGTGTGGTGGTGGGTTTGAAATTCCAATCTAAACATATACAAAGTACCTGAGTTCCTCCTGGAGTTCCTGAGGTGTGCTGTGTGGCTTGTGGCTTATGGCTTCTGTCTCACATTGCTTGGACCTGTGAAAGCAGGGCCAGCTTCTTCTGCCATTATGGAACTTCCCCTGAATCTATAAGCTTCAATAAATAATATCCCTTCCTCCATAACTGTGCCTGGTTTGGAAGTTCATCCCAGCGAACCTGAAGCTGTCTACCACAGGATGTCTATTTTTTTATTTTTAAAATCACTGGGTTTTTAATGTGCATGTTGTGTGTGTGTGTGTGTGTGTGTGTGTGTGTGTGTAGAGACACCCTTGCCTATGCGCACTCTTTTGAAGGCCATGGAGGACCTTGATATACTCCTCTATTACTCTTCTACCTCATTTCCATGAGACAGGGTCTTTCACTGAACCTGGTGCTCACTATTTTGTGGCCAGATGGCTAGATGAGTAAGCAGAAATCCTCCTGTCTCTGCCTCACTCCGGGCTGGGGTTTCAGGCTTGTGTAGCCATAGCAGCTGGGGATCCAACTGAGGTCCTCCACATTTGCACTAGCATTTAGTATCTTCTAACTTTTGGTAAGAGCCATCCTCATAGGAAGATAAGATAAGATAGATAAGATAAGATAAGATGATAAGATAATATTACATTGTGGTGTTGAGCTTAGTGATGTTGGCCCCATTTCTTATACCTGTTGGTCCTCTTTTTAGAAATAGCTACTCGGGACCTGGACAGATGGCTCAACAGTTAAGAATACTTCCTGAGCAAGCATGAGAGCCTGAGGGGGCCCCTGATACCACCCGCCTTCCAATCTCCAGGACCCATGTACATAGCAGGGGTGTGGCCATGTACATCAGTAAGCCTAGTCCTATGGGGAGCAGAGAATCACTGAAGCTTGTGGATAGCAAGCTCCAGAATCAGCAAGACTCCCCCAAGGAAATACAGCTGGGTAGTCGGTGAAACAATGAAGGAGGAGGAAAACCCAGTGTTCTTCTCTGGCCACCATATGTGAGCACAGAGCTCACCCCACCAGTACATGCATATAGACATACACCACCCCACCACCACCACTCCCCCACACTCAAGGAAAGAAATAGCTACTCAGGTCCTTTGACCACTGAAATTTAAAAAAAAAATGTTACATAATAGGTTTATATATTAATGGGGTCCAGAGTAATAACTGGATACACGTAGACAATGTAGAAGGAGCAGATCATAAAAACTAGTATTTCCTTTTTTGAAACATTTATCATTCCTTTGTTCATTTTAAATTGTCACTTAGAGAGACAGATGGAGAAAAAGAGGCAAACAGAGATAGAGAGGGAGAGAGAGAGAGAGAGAGAGAGAGAGAGAGAGAGAGGGGAGGGTATGGGCACACCAGGGCCTCCTGCCCTAGCAAATGATTTCCAATCTCAGGGGCCACTTCATGAATCTGGCTTCACATAGGTACTGGGGAATTGAACTTGGGAAGTCAGGCTTTGTAGCTAGTGCCTTTCATCACTGAACCATCTCTCCAACCTTGCATTAGTTTTTTATTTTTTATATATTGAGTTTTAGGTCCTGATTTTGTATATATTTTGGTTATTTATCTGTTATCAGATAAATCTGTAAATATAGAGTGTGCAAATATTATGTTACTTTATTTTAAACTCCCTCTCATCCTCATGCATCTGCCTTAGGTGATAAGAATAACAGGAAGTGCCTGTGAGGTATGACCGTATTCTATCTGCCCACCTCTGCTCTCCTCTACTTGAAAAGTCAGTGTTGATTATTTCACAAATAGAAGCCAAGTCAGATATGTCATGGCTGTGGACATAAGGTTTTCTTTGACACAGTGTCTGTCTATGACAGACAGGCTGGCCTTGCACTTGCTATGTAACCCAGGCTAGCTTCAAACTGATGATCGTCCTACCTCGGGCTTCTAACTGCTTGTGATTACAGGTGTATACCACCAGGCCCATATATGTAAGCCCCTACCTTCCCCAGGACTCTCTCATTGCTCCTTGAAAATATCAGACATTCTTCACTAACTGTAAGCTCCACAAATAGAAGGTTTTGTTAGCATTATTCACCACTGTATCACAAGCATCTGGAACAATACCAGCATCTAGTAAATATTTAATCAAAGTTGCTTAGTGTATATTATAACTCTATATTGTGGATGGAAAATGAGCAGTGATAAAGGCACTTACTGGAATATGTTTTCTGTGAAGGTTGGGATTGGGTTTTATGTATTCAAGTGTCCCCGGTATCCTGGAGAAAGAGAGCCTGCTATATCATAATCTTTCAGTGCACATTTGTGGATTAAGGATAGACCAGAAATCATTAATAAAACTAGTGGGGAATTATTAGGCAAAATCGAGAGGGCACACACTGACACATCAGAGCTCACTTCCACTTCACATTAGTTTTGCAGGGATTATATAAAGTTTATTATGTTAAAGCTACAATGTCCAATAAGATTTGCAATACCTCTCAGAAGATAAAATCAAATTGTGAGCAGATACAGCTTATCATGAAGCAGTCTGTCGGCTACCGTTTCTGTTCAACATCGGTCACTCCGATGTGAGTGAATGCATTTGATGGTGTGGTCCCTTAGTCTTGGTTGTACTAATCATATCGTCCTGTCTGTAGATATATTGGACTCATATATAACCCAGCAACTGTTTACTCAGTAGAGAAAATAAGATGACACTGGCCACATTCATTTCTGGTGGACTCGGGCAAAATAGACACGTTAGCTCTGTTATAAAGCAACCACCACCTGGGAGGTGCAGGTGGAGGTAAAATGTAAGATGCATTTTAATGACAGGGTGGACTCTGACAGTTGAAGTGCCTATTTATTACAGAAATGAGAAAGCTTCAAAGTTATTCTCTCTTCTGGTTGGGATCCAGAGCTAAACAGAGAGGAAAAATTGCCTTTGAAGGATCCAAAAGCAGAAATAGACATTGTAAGCCACAGAAGATAACCGTTTGGTCCAAAGTTACCTTCAGATATTTATTTTATTATTTTCTTTGAGTCAAGCCCAAAAGACTGGCCTTTTTTATGAGAGGGAGAGAGAGAGAGAGAATGAGAATTGGTGTGCCCAGGCCTCCAACCATTGCAATCCAACTCGAGATGTGTGTGCCTCTTTGTGTACATGTGTGACATTGTGCGCTTGTGTCACTGTATGCCTGGCTTATGTGGGATCTGGAGAGTTGAACATGAGTCCTTAGGCTCCACAGGCAAACGTCTTAATCACTAAGCCATCCCTCCAGCACACCTTCAAGTATTTAAAGGCACATTTTGCACATGGAGAAATATGAACAACATTCTAACATTTGGGAGTTTGGAACTTGGGCTAGTACATATTTAAATAAGATATTCAGGTACAACTGGGCTAAGAAAATGGCTCAACAGTTAAAGGCACTTGCTTTCAAAACCTGATGGCCCAGCGTTCAATTCCCCAGTGCCCACATAAAACCAGATACACAAAGTGGTATGTGTGTAGGGTTTGTCTGCAGTGGCAGGAGGCCCTCATGTACCCATAGTCACAGCCACCACCCCCCCAATTCTCTTTCTCTCCCAAATAAATAAATAAATCTTAAAGTATTCAGGTTCAAGACAATGTAAGGTAGACGGTATAATAGCTGAAAAGGACAGTTTAAGAATGGGAAGAAATCACAATGGCAAAATAGCTTACCAAGTAGACAATTATTTGGAGGAAGGAAGCTTGAGGTTAGCCTAGGAAAAATGGACATTTGAATTGATTCCAGGCAGGGCTTTGTGGCTGATAATATTCTGTGAGAGTAAAGCCAGCATCAGTGCCAGCCTGTTTCCAAGAGAGGACACCACGTGCTATCAATGGTAAGCTTCGGCTCGTGATTTTCTGTGACCAATGAGACATAAGTGAAAACGACATACAACATGTAGTAGAGTTGTAGGTAATTTATATGGACATCAATGGGGGCCAGTGAGTTCGACTCTCCTTGGGCAAGAGACTGACATTAGAAGTCATTTGTTACTGCTGCGCATTTCCCTGGAAGCTCGCCACACTGTCTCCCTCCAGACCTGTGCAGGGCTCGGGGAAATCATCCAGTCTTCTGAAGGGAAGTGGGGACATGCCTTAGATGAATGCAGACTTGTAGGAATTAGTGTTCCTAGTATAGCCTCTCATCAGAATGACCTAGAAGCATTGGCAAAACATGAATAGAGCTTATGTGTGTATGTGTTAACACACACTCCCCGGCCACTTTTGTACAACCCCAAAACAAAGAACTGCTAGCTGAATATGTTTACCTAAAACTGAAGCACAGAGCAGAGAGGCCATGACGAAGAAATTAGAAAGCTTGTCCTGGGAAGCCAGGGAGGGGATGTTGGCTCTTGTTGCAGACAGCTTCGGGTTCGCTGAGATGAACTTCCAGACCAGGCACAGTTATGGAGGAAGGGATATTGTTTATTGAAACTTACAGATCCGGGGAAGTTCCATAAAGGCAGGAGAAACGGCCTGCTCTCCACAGGGCCAAACAGAGAGAGCAAAAGCCAACCAGCCACCACAGCACACAGAGCAAAAACTATAGCCAAAAGGTCACACAGCACACTTCAGGAACTCCTGCTAGGCACATTTGCATATCTTTACAATGGAATCTCAAACCATCACCACACCTTAAGACCGGCCCCCAGTGACCTTGCCTCTAGCAAGGTGACTGCAGATGCAAACTATAAAGTAAAACACTGAATATATTGGGGGACATATATTCAAACTACCACATTCCGCCCCTGGCCCCCAATATATTTAGCTCCTGGCCCCCAATAGATTTATAACTATCACACATTGTAAATTGTACTCAGTCCAATTTCAAAGGTTCTCACAGTCTTGACCAACTTAAGATAGTGAGTCCTGTAAAATCAAACCAGTTAAATACTTTCAACATGTAAAGGCACAGAGTAAACATTTTAACTGGTAAAAAGCAAAGAGAGACTAGAATAATGCAAACTCAACCACCATCAGCAGTCATCAAACTTCTGCAGTTCAAGTTCAATATAACCAGACTAACAGTCTCCAGGTTTTCCAATTCCTTCCCTCCAGGTGGGCAGAGTTGCCAGGGAAAACTTTCATCCTATGCCAACACTGCACTCCATGGTAGCCCTTTTGCACAGACCTGGTATATCCAAAACATCTTCAGGTCTCCATGCAAACCACGGTCCATCTTCCAAAAGGCTCTTCCAGCCTATTCCTGAGGGTCTTCATGCCCTGCCTTCATGCTGCATCTCAGCAGCGGCTCCTGGAACCGTGTGCAACTCATGACCACTCCATGCATTTTTCATGCTTTCAAAACTAATACCAGGTGTGCAGGACACAGCCATATTCTTAATCCAGGGACAAAATAAATTATAGCCTTGAAAAGCAAGTTCCTTCTCCAGTCAGCTCTTTCCAAGAATTTGCATTCTTAACAGTCTTTCCTCAGGCATCCTCTCCATTGTTTTAATGTAAATCAAGTCAGGCCACCTTCCTTCCACCTTCCTTAAGATTGCTAATGTGTTGACAATAGCAGCTAAAACAGCCTCAATGCCTCTACTTTTAACTTGCTTCAGGTTTTCCAACTTAAAATCTTAAAATCTCAGTCCGATATCTTCAGCCAAGCATATCAGTCCATTACAAATTTAACCTTGATCAAACTTTCTGGGCCTGGATAGCAGAACGTAGCCATCCCTTATGCCAGTAGCCCAGTTCCAACAAAGTCCTCTGCACTCTTTCCTTCCCCTTAGAAAGCTCATAAGCCAAGCCTCGAAGTTCAATACTATCTGCACTTAGCATTCTCAAACTCTCATCAGAATAGTCCATAAAACTTGGCTTACCACTCCAGAAGACATCTTCAGTTGCAAGCACCAAGTCCATGCCCATTCCTCCAAAACAAAGGTTCCAAAAGGCGAATATCCACATGGTCAGGTTCATCTCACCCCACACTCCTCGGTACCACTTTACTGTTGCAGACAGCTTCGGGTTCGCTGAGATGAACTTCCAGACCAGGCACAGTTATGGAGGAAGGGATATTGTTTATTGAAACTTACAGATCCGGGGAAGTTCCATAAAGGCAGGAGAAACGGCCTGCTCTCCACAGGGCCAAACAGAGAGAGCAAAAGCCAACCAGCCACCACAGCACACAGAGCAAAAACTATAGCCAAAAGGTCACACAGCACACTTCAGGAACTCCTGCTAGGCACATTTGCATATCTTTACAATGGAATCTCAAACCATCACCACACCTTAAGACCGGCCCCCAGTGACCTTGCCTCTAGCAAGGTGACTGCAGATGCAAACTATAAAGTAAAACACTGAATATATTGGGGGACATATATTCAAACTACCACAGCTCTGTACCTCACTAGTCTTGGGACCCTGTTGTGATCTTCCAAGTTCCAGAACTCGGATTTCTCATGGCTTCGGGAGCTTGGACGTTAGCCATCCTATCTACCTCCCAGGGCACTTGTGATATCATACCTCAAGTGGATTTGAAAACTGAAAAACATTTCTATGGATCAAGATATTATTATGGGATATAGGCCAAGAAAATGTGTTCCTTCTCTAGAGGTATCAAATTGGATTGAATTGAATGAAATCAACACTATGGCATAGGAAAGCAGGCTCCGTCTCATCAGTGCTCATTTTATTATGTTATTTTTAAAACCGATAAGAAAATAATTTGGGGATTATTTACATCTAGTGTTGGCTTCATGTCTGAAGTCCCTCTGGTTTAAGATTCAGAATTGAGAAGGCTGTTTTAATGGAGAATCCCAGATACTTGGAGAAGCCGAGAAGAGGGAACCTACCAGGTTTCTATTTGACAGTTCCCCCAACGATGGATAGAAACTCTTCCAAGCTCTCCCCATTCCTGCCAAGACAGACATCTCCTGATGATGTCCATATACATTACCTACGGGTTCCAGGCATCGCGCTGAGCAAGGTCACTGCAATCATTCCAGGAGAAGGCTGTTTGCAGCCCACTTTAACGGGAGCAGGAATGAAAGCTGAATGATAATGGAGCTGTTTTCCTCAAATGCCTGCCCTAATCAGCAAGGAGGGCAGGCTTTGAATCAAGGTTTTGCCTGAATTCCACAGCCTTTGATCACCAACTCCTTACAAAGCAGATACAGTTTTTCAGGGGACAGAGTGAAAAATCTAAAAGGTGGCATCATTTGTAAAACTAGAAATATCACAGTAATATCTGGAATTACTGCCACTCATCAACCCAAATCCCAGGCATTTTCCCTAAGAAAATTTAGAAACTTAACGCAGGGAAGATTGGAAGATGCAAGGACTCTTCTCTCTGCCGTCTTCTGACTCTGCCATTTTTTTTTTTTTTTTTTTTAAAGCTAGATGCAGAAATGTATGGCTGTCGGGGCTTGGGAGATGGCTTAGCGGATATAAGCATGCGTTCTGATCCTCGGTTCCCGTGGGAATGCAGGGTAGGTGTGGTAGCTTTGCTGTAAATCCCAACCCTCAGGAAGTGGGGACATGGAATCTCCAGGGCAAACTGGCTTGCTAGAGTGGCAAAATCAGCAAACCCCAGGTTCAAGGAAGAGACCTTACCTCAGTGGATAAAGCAGAGCGTGATGGAGGAAGACACCCGCCATGTCAACCGCAGGCCTCCATTCGCCCTTGCACGCACATGCACCCCCACACATGTGAGCAGGCAGACACACACACACACACACACACACAAAGGGGGGGCATGGCTTTTGCACAGAGGCTGTTTGAATCAAGCTGAGGAAATGAAAAGGAATGGAAATCACTGGAGGTCCTCCAGGTTTTTCTAATGTCATCGACATCTAACGATGTGGCCAACGAAAAACACATCAGGTGATGCCAAGTTTTTTTTTTTTGTTGTTTGTTTTTGCAATTATAATAGATTTTAAAATGGGCATGTTGTGTCTTCTTAAAGTTCTTCCCTTGATTTGTTCATCTCTATAATCCAGAATAGTTCCCAAAGGGAGGCATGCCAAAGAAAATGCCCTTTTCTAGTCAGGCGAGTCCAAACACTCCCAGTTACATTTTAAGATTGCAGCGTGCTGAGTCATGATGAAGTACTTGAGGATCTGATTATCTGTGACATTCTGCAGCCAATCCATGCCAGGCGGAAGAAGCTGCTCTAACAACAGACCTCCCCATGTGCTAATAGGGTTAAAACGTCATTAATGAAATGTGACTCTCCATACGTGATCAAATGGTGCCTCTGTCTTGGACCATCTTCCCACCTAAAGTTTCTATGGCTCTGAATCTTTGAAAGCTTTCTAAAACAAAGCTAATATACAATGTAGGCTACTGTGGAGGAAAAGCCATATTGTCGGAACACAGGGGTGCAACAAAGGGAAGGGGAAAGGCCGGGTATGAACTTCAGAAGACTTTAAACAAATCCAAACCCATAGTGATCCGTGTCAGTTTAAGTTCTTGGAAGCACTTATAAAAGATTGTCAGAGCCACAAGTTGACACATCATGCCCAGAGGCTCTGCCTCTCCCCAATAACTGACTGCTGCTCCCACAGCGCATAACCCACAATCCCACAGGGATAACCTATGACCCCAATGAGGAGGGCCTCTTTGGAAAGGGGGCAGGGATGAGGGAAAGGATGGCACCAACATGTGATGTTGCCGTACTATGTATGTCCATGATCAATTAAAAAAAATAACTTAAAAAAAAGAATGTATTTAACCATTTTGACAGTCATTATTTGAAGACATGGAGGAAAGGTCTTTCTTTTTCCATCCCCTCTTCTTCCTTTGTCTCGTCCATCCTTCCTTCCTTCCTTCCTTCCTTCCTTCCTTCCTTCCTTCCTTCCTTCTTTTTCTTTTTTCTTTTTCTTTTTTTACCAGTAAAGGAGAAAAGGTATGATTGTTTTAGGAGTAATACGGCAAAAGAGGAACAAAATACAGCTTCAGAAATAAACAACAAAGCCTCCTTCTTAGACTAAATAATAAATGAAGAGGAATTGTGGACTCCCTTGTTATACTGCAGACTCCTTACTCCTTTAATCATCATTAGCATGCTAAGTAAGCTACTCCCCTCCCCTCAATCCACACCTGGAGGTGAGGCTTCAGAGTAGGGGACCTGCCAGGGCTGCTGCCTTGGTAACTGGCTTCAGCACTGCTTGCCCCACACTCCTGGCCAGCTCAGCTAAGGGTCACTCCTAACACCTTTGCAAGCTGACATTCCTTGCCTGAGCCTGAGAAATTCTGGAAACTGGGACCCAGTTCTCTGTCTTCTCTGGCTTTGGGACCTGTTCAGCCAAACGCTGTTGGAGAACATGCCACTATCATTTGTGCCATGATAAATTCATGGTTTCAGTTTCAACTGGACCCTCAATGTGGACCTAACCTGGGCCATTCAGTTTTCCTGGTATGTTCAGGACACCGTGAAATGTCCTCCTATACCCTTCATCCTCTTAGCAGACAGCCTTCTCCCAAAGAGAGGGCAGAAGGTACAGGAGAGGAAGCTCCCTCTGCAAGCCTCTTTGCCTTCCTCCTTCTACACTGGGATGCTGGTTCCTCTCCCTCCACTTAATCTTGTACCTGCTTACTGTTACCCATTGTTTACTATTCTTGGCAGCATATAAACATGGTCTACTTTCTCTCATCTTGAAAGCTAGTCTTCAACATTCTTCTACATTGTTTCCTCCAGTTTAACACACCAAATAATAGTGATTTTTTAAAATACCTTTTTTCTATTTATTTGTTTGAGAGAGAGAGAGAAGGAGAGAGAAAGAGGCAGATAGAGAATGGGCACATCAAAGCCTCCAGCCACTGCAAATGAGTTCCAGACACATGTGCCCCCTTGTGTATCTGGCTTACATGGGTCCTGGAGAATTGAACCTGAGTCCTTTGGCTTTGCAGGCAAACGCCTTAACCACTAACCCATCACTCCAGCCCCATAGTGATTTTTTTTACCATTAAAATTTTGTGGGTTTTTTTTTGTAAAAATAAATAAATAAATAAATATCTATTTATTTATTTGCAAGAAAAAAGAAATAGAGAGAAGATAGAAAAAGAGAATGGGCAGGCTAGGGCCTCCACCCTCTGCAAATAAACTCCAGATGCATGCATGTGCCATTTTGTGCATCTGGCTTTACGTGAGCACTTTGGAACCATTGTTAGGCTTTACAGGCCAGCACCTTAACTGCTGATCCATCTCTCCGGCCCCTAAAATTTTGTTTTTAGTTAATATATAATACTTGCACATTTTAAGCACTGTTTTTAAAATTTTTACTTGTTTATAAGCGCACACATGTGTGTGCATGTGTGTGTGCATGCATGCACACCAGGCTCTCTTGCCACTGCAAACCAATGCCAATGCTTATGCCACTTTTTGCTTTAAACTCACTTGATTGTCTTGGGAATTGAACTTAAGCCTGTAGGCTTTGCAAGCAAGCATCTAACCATTGGACCATCTGGCCAGCCTCAATACTTACACATTTCTTTCTTGCACAGGGTAATACTGCAACACATTCATGATGTACCGGTTGAAGCAGGGTAAATCAGTACTTCCATCTCAGCATTTCTTGATGTACTTGAAGCCTTCAAGTCTCTCTCTTCTAGCCGTTGATAAATATATGCACATCATATGTCATCATGATATAGCCACTAAGCTGTGGAGAACTTATTCCTAGAATGTATTCCAGCTTACTGTGTTTGCACAATGGTTGTGCTCACACAGCTAATGCAAGCCAGATGTTGATGGAAATGGCTTTTAGCCTTCTCTTAAAACCTTAAAAAAAAAAAAAAAAAAAAAAAAAAAAACCTTGTGAGGAAGTGTTAAGACTTCATGCCTTCAGGCCTGGAGATTTACATAAGATGGTTACCTCTGCAGTTGCCTTTGACAAGCTCAACAAATCTCCTAACAAAAGGCTATTATCTGTGGATCTTCCTGCATAACACACCTTTCTCCGTTTCTCCTCCATGGTACATGTTTGAATAGAAAAATATTTCTCTGGTCAGGAGAAAAAGGTAAAATTTTAAGATAAGAATGGACGTGGGAGCGGGAGAAATGGCTTAACAGTTAAGGCGCGCTTGCCTGCAAAGCCAAAAGACCCAGGTTTGATTCCCCAGTACCCACGTGAGCCAGATTCACAAGGTGGCACATGCATCTGGAGTACATTTGCAGTGGATGAAATCCCTGGTACACCCATTTTCTATCTGCCTCTTTGTTCCTTTCTCTCTCTAACCCCCTCTCTCAAATAAAATAAAATAAAATAAATAAATAAAATTAAATTTAAAAAATACAGAACGGACATGAAAAACTGGCTTCAGAATACATGGTTCACCCAGCTTGGACTCAAAGATCTGAGGAATAAAATTCTTTAAAACTAATTCCAGTAAGCCAGTGAAATTGCTCTTTGTCCCTTTCTCGGGACAGTGTGAAAAGTTTTATTGCAATTCCTTTCTGATGGCTGGGACAAAACACCTGAACAAAAGCTGCTGACGGGCGGAAAGAATTTATTATGGTTTACAGCCTCCAGAGCAAGTATCATCATGGTATGGCAGAGCTGGGCATCACATCTTTTTACAATAGCTGGAAAGTCACAAGAGTGAGCTAGCTTTCCAGTGAAACTTTTTCCCTAGGGAGACACCAACACATATTTACTCACCCCAGCTAGGGATCAGATGACGGACCAAAGTGCAAGCACACCAAAATCAGTTTTGGTGAACCAATGAGTTTATTGGGGTTCCTTTCAAAGCAAGGTGAGAGCTTGCTTACAGAGGCATGGATGACTTGAAGACAGCTGCATCACGGAAAAGCCTGCCCCAGCATGGGTGATGACTCACGAAAGCTGCCCCCTGGAGCTCAGGAACAACACACAGGCAGCCTCAGCTCAGCTGGTCTGGGAGTCTCTCCCCCAGGCAGTTTTTTAACCTTTCCATACCCACAGGGAGGAGTCTTGTAACCTTTAGGGTTTAGAAAATTGCTACACAGCACTGGTCAGAGTCTGCCGCTCAGTAGTTGTCTACTGCTTCTCTAAGCTTAAGGAGTGGTCCTGCGACCATTCAAGTTTCAGCTCTCCCGGAGGACCTCTAGATCTCTTACTTCCCCCGGTGTGTGTCGGGGGGCAATATTTCAATTCTGAGGAATTTGTTATACAACTCTAGCTCTGGCAAGGGGGAGCCGGGCTAAACCATTCCAAAGCCTGCCCTGGCTGAGGATTGAGAAGGAGGAGGCTTAATCACAAGCACATGAGACTAGGGGGTCATTTCACATTCAAACCACCACAAGTTTATAACCAATTGTGTTAAAATCAGTCTAGTGAAGACAAATAAATAAGAAATAAACAAATCTGAACAGCGATGCCAAATTGGCCTTTGATTGTTGGAGATGAGCATTAGCCATGGCGTGATCATTCTACATACACATCTCTGGCTCCCCCACCCTCAGGAAGGCATAGTGTTCAGCCCTGCATAACGTCCGTGCCCTAGAGCTCAGTTGCCAAGAGTAGGGTGCCCAGCCCCCTTCCATGTACCTGAAGCTGGGACCCAGGGACACATGAAGAAGATGGGTGTGAATAATTTGCAGTTGTATTCCCATTCCATGTAGGAGAGTTGTTCTTCCCCCCCTTCTCAATATCAAAAGCCGAATAAATGGCTTTCATAACACTTTTACTATTGCTAATAGTCATAATAAATCTGGATTTTATACTGACCTTCGCCTCAAAACACTTTACAAGCATAAAGAGAAATATAAACTTTCCATGCAGATTGCTCTATACAGTCAAAAACCATTTCCTGTGCAATGGAAAGCACTTGTTATTAACAACCCACAGATACATTAGACATCACAGTTTAAGGAGTATCCAATCGTAACCAAAGGCAGAATTGATTTAGTCAGAATGCAATTATCTCAAACCCTCCTGTTCTCCATTTTCATCCCTTATGAAGATGGTTAAGAATTCTAGTGATAATGTAACTCTGTATTTGGGGTTCTTTCTCTTTTAAGGCACAACAGAGCAGGCAGGTACAGACCCAATGGGCAAAAGCCATCGGCTTAACCTCAGGCACAGCCTGCCCAGGTAAATCATAGTGCTATGCTCTCGTCACTGAAGAAATGTTTCCACTAAAATTGTGGGGTATCTCTCCTTGTGACCTATAGATCCTCTTTGTGAACTATTCTCTTTGTTTTATCCTGCTGGTTTGTCTATTCCAAGTCTCAATTAATTTGACTGTCTTTCCTTTTTCTAATTTCCAACTTGTTCCTAAAGTAATCCTTTGAAATGTTGGTTAAAGGAGCAATTTTTTTTTTTTTTTTTTGCTTAATACTTTTCAATAAACACATTCCTGGATAACAGCCTGCAAAGAAAAAAAAATAAGTTCTGACAGGAAAATCACCTATTGAATTCTTTTTTTGGGAAAGTTTCATCATTTGCTATCAAGGCTCTGAGAGTTCCTGCAGTAGACCCTTGTCAGGCTCTCCTTAAATCAACAATTCCTACACTAATTGGAGAACATCCTTTTCTACTCCTTCTGGGAAATAGATATTAACATCACAAAAAACATGGGTTCTGAAAAAAACATTTGAAAATGCTGAGTTAACCAGGTTTTGGTTTTTTTTTTTTTTTTTTTTTTTTCATTTTTTTGTTTGTTTGTTTGTTTTTTGAGGTAGGGTCTCTCTCTAGCTCAGGATGACCTCGAACTCCTGGCGATCCTCCTACCTCTGCCTTCCTGAGTGCTGGGATTAAAGGCGTGGGATTAAAGGGCCACCACACCTGGCTGGTTTTTTTTTGTTTTTTTTTTATAAATCTATAGAATGAGTATATTAAGACTAGGAGCTTTCTGAAGTCCCTGTCACGAGGTTCTGGGGTATGCCGTTCTCAAGGGACCCCAATCCATAGAAAGTTTGGGCTTTGATTTTTGCCTTTTTCTGCCCTTCTCACTCTCAATGGCTCTCCCCAAAGCCCCACTTCAATAATTTACTCTTTCTCCCGTCCTCTTCTTGGAGGGTGCGATCAGGATTTGTGCCCAAAAGGGTGGTTACGGTCACAAGGCAATTGTAGCAGTGTTCTCAAAGAGATGAGAGGGGAGGAGGGAGGGATCACAAGGATCATGGAGGCAGAGAAGTCCCAAGAACCCTGATTGGAAAGGTAGTAGGTCAATGTATAGTTCCAGTCTGGGGTTGAAGGCCAGAGAACCAGGAGAGGCTGTGAGTTCTGCTGTGAAATTCAGCAGTGTCGAGATGCCCGCACAGGCTGAAAAAACCAAGTGTTTGCACAGGAGGAGTTTCTTCACAGTGAGACTTAACTGACTGGATGTGGCCCACTTGTGGAAATGTGGACTGCCTACTATACAAAGTCAACGTGAAACACCTGTCCAGACACACCCAGAATAATTCTATCTAAATAAATGATTCTCTGTGGCCTGATAAAGTTGCACATAAAATTGGCAACCCAACACAGAGATGGAGTGTTGGAAAATTATCATTGGAAAATTATTTATCTATATATTTGCATGTGCATGTGTGCATGCATGTGTGTGACAGGGCCTCTTGGAGTGCTAGGTACTTGCACCATGTTTTGAGTTTGGCTTGTTTGGGTGGTTTGGGAATTGAACTTAGGCTGTCAGGCTTTGCAAGCAAGTGCCTTTAACTGCTGAGCCATTTCCCCAGCACTTAACTTTATTTATCTTTTAATAAAGAAGTTCTTGCTCTAATAGCATAACATGAATTCACTTTAAAAAAATTAACACACACACAATTTTAACACATACTTACTGAGTGCTGAGATTGGAATATAGTTTATCACCAAGAAAACTCATTATGAAATTTGAGTGTGGCAGTGTTCTGAGTGGGCCTTTGGCACATCCTCAGTTCATGGCACTGTCCTCACCAAGGTCACATCTGTCTTGAGAGGATGGCTTAGGGTCTCCAGACTGGGTTAGGTTTCATGGAAATGCAGTGGGTCTTGTGGAACTGCACCAAGAGTAGGTATGTGATAAAGCAACCCTTCTCTTGCACATGTGTTCTATCACATGCACCTCACTTCCTTTTCTGCTTTTTTGCCATGAGTTCCTCACCCAAAGCTAAGCAGGTGCCAGTCCCTGCTGCTCTCTTGGGCTTCCAGAACTATGAACTAAATAAACCCCTTTTCTTTATAAATCACCCAGCCTCAGATATTTTATTATAACAACTGAAAGCAGAACAAGACATGAGTATCAATCATGTATAGCGACGGTGCTAGACACAGGGACTGCGGCAGTGAATAAAAGAGACTTTAACACCAACAGCTTCACAGCACGCTGATTTGTAATCAGTGTGCCGACGGCCTTGATGCGTGGAATGAGCAATTACTTTTGACAGAAACGCTAGGCTTTTCAAAAAGCATAAGAAAGATGAGTACGAATTCCATGAGTTGCAAAGTATAGTCTATGCAAAACAGTGAGCCAGGGTGCAGCAGAACAAAGAGGGAGCGTGTCTGTGTGAGAACCAATGCATCAGTGGTAGCTTCTGCATACATGGTTGTTAGAGGTAGAAACAGGGAGAAATGACAAGTTGGAGAGGACACTGGAGAAACTCGAGAGAGACAGGTCAAGGATGTGCTTCTATTCCAGGCCGAAGAATCAAACACCTAGCAATTTGCATAATCCATGTGTGTGGCAGACATTGCTAATTACTGACCCATTTACTACTGAGTCCAGAGATATCAAACCCGAAACCTTCCAGGATTCTTTGCTCCTGTCAAAGCTCTTACCCCCTCTTAGTTTAATTATTTCATTATCACTACAGCTTGTGTCTTGAATGTCCTCTAACAGTCTGTGTGCTGTAGGCTTGGTCTAGGGAGCAGTGGAAGCTTTAGAGTGGGGCCTGCTGGGAGAAAGTGGCATCCAAGAGAACAGGCACCTCAAGGGGATCCTGAGACCCTGCCCTGGTCCTCTCTACCTTTTGCTTTTCAGCTCCCACGAGGTTAACTGTCTCCTCTGCCACATGCTTCCACTGCCTTGTCTTAAAGCAATGGGTCAGACAATCACAGACAGAAACCTCCAAAACAGTGAGCTCAACTAATTAGACCTTTTTCTCCTTATATGTTGCTTATCTTAGGTATTTATTTTTTATTTTATTTTTTATTTTTGGAGAGAGACACAGAGACAGACAGACAGAGAGAGAGGGAGAGGGAGACAGATAGCTGCTGTGAACGAATCCAGATGCAATATTTTTTTAAATTTTTATTTATTTATTTATTTGAGAGGGATAGAGATATATAGAGAAAATGGGTACAACAGGATCTCCAGCCACTGCAAATGAACTCCAGACACATGCACCACCATTAGCATCTGGCTTATGGGGGTACTGGGAAATCGAGCCTGGGTCCTTAGGCTTTTCAGACTAATGCCTTAACCACCAAGCCATCTCTCCAGCCCCCAGTTACAATATTTTGACTTAAAGTATAAACTCATAAAAGTTTTCTGCAGTTGTACATAACACATTCATATTTGGGTGTGTAAAACTGTTTTAAAATACTTTACAGGAGCACAGAAGGTATTTTCTCCCAGGTACTTCTGTGTGGCAGAATACTTATTTGAGCAATAGACTTCACTCATCCAATGATGTGCACCAAATATAAAATTATAAATTTATATTTAAATTATAAAGTATATTAGCTCATCATAAATATTTTGATGATGCAAATGGGTGAAAGTTAAGAGATTTTTCTTCACACGACCCTGTGCACTTCTAATCTTACTCCTTGAAGGAAGTAACCCTACAAATGACCACTCTTAGAAGTTCACTATGCCCTCCCCATGCATGGTCAGTTGATGCGCAGTGGGGGCAGAATTAGCTGTCCAGTGAATGGTGCTGGGACAACTGGATGGCCTACTGCAAAGGAATAAAGTTGTCTTCTTTCATAACACAAGATGTGACAACAAAGTCAAAATAGATTATCAAAGTGCAAGAGAAGAAAATGATAGAGCAATTGCAAGGAACTATAAGAATAAGTCTTATAACCTGAGGTCAGGCAAAGCCTTCATCAATATGCTACAAAACACAAGTCGATGTAAGGAATAAAAGGAGCCTGATTATGGGAAATGTCCACAACAGGCAAATCTACAGAGGCAGAAAGAGAACAAGTTGCCTTGGGCTGTGGGGAGGGGTTGAGGAGAGATGGGGAGTGATTGCTAATGGGTACGAAGTTTCAATGTAGGGAGACAAAGTATTCTGAAATGATTATAGTCATGACTGCACTACAAAATAAAAGCCATGAATCATCTACATAAAGCATGTGAAATGAATCGTGTGTGAGTTATATCACAGCAATACTGTCTTGATGTTGATCAGTTTGCTATGTATATTTATATGTACATTTCTTTTCTTAAAAATTTTATTCATTTGCACAGGTTGGCAGGGGTGTGTGGCAGGATCTCTTACCGGTGCAAATGAACACTGATGTTGGCACCACCTCATGTGGGTGGTAGCTTGGGGATGGACCCTTGGCTGACAGCTTTTGCAAGCAAGTACCTTTAACTGATGAGCTATCTTACCAGCCTCATATATTTATCTTTTTTTTATTAAAAAAAACCCTTCATTAAGGACTGGAGAGATGGCTTAGCAGTTAAGGCATTTGCCTGCAAAGCCAAAGGATCCTGGTTTGACTCTCCAGGTCCCATGTAAGCCAGATGCACAAGAGGGTGTATGCATCTGGAGTTCATTTACAGTGGCTGGAGGCCCTGGCGTGCCCATTCTCTGTCTCTCTCATAAATAAATAAATAAATAAATAAATAAATAAATAAATAAATAAAAACTTCATTAAATTTTTACATAATCCTGGGCTGGAGGGATGGCCTAGCCATTAAGGTATTTGCCTGCAAAGCCATAGGACCCAAGTTCGATTCCCCAGGACCCACGTTAGCCAGATGCACAAGGTGGCGTCTGGAGTTTGTTTGTAATGGCTGGAGGCCCTGGCGCACCCATTCTCTCTCTCTTTGTTTCTTTCTCCCTCTTTCTCTGTCAAATAAATTAATTAATTAAAAAAAATTGTTTTTGCATAATCCGTTCTTACCACCCTACTTTCTGCCCCATCTCCCTAACCCTCTCCACTGGACCTTCCTCTTCTTTCCAACTATCCTTACATGTCTATTTCTTTGTCATATGCAAATCTTACATGTCTATTTCTTTGTCATATGCAAGTGTTCTTGTGAATTCTTGGGTTTGTGTGTATATGGTATGTGCAAATATGTGTATTGTGTGCATGTGTGGAGACCACTGAAGAATATCAGCTTTTCATTTTATTCCCAGGAGACAGGGTCTTACTGAAACTTGAGCTGCCATTTCTTTTGTTAGATTTGTTGGCCAGCTAACTCCACTGATTCTCCTGTCCCCTTGCCTCAACACTAAGGTTACAGGCATGTGTGCCATGCCTAGTTTTTTCTAAAAAAAAAATTAATTAATTAATTTATTTATTTATTAGAGAGAGAGTGAGAGAGAGAGGCAGATAGACAGAAAGAGAATGGGCACACCAGGGCCTCTGGCTGCTGCAAATGAACTCCAGAGTCATGTGTCACCATATGCATCTGGCTTTACGTGGGTCCTGGGGAATCGAACCTGGGTCCTTTGGCTTTGCAGGCAAGCGCCTTAACTGCTAAGCCATTCCTCCATCCCCCATGCCTAACTTTTTACATGGGATTTAGCTCAGGTCCTCGTGTTTTCATAGCAAGCATGCTTACCTGCAGAGCCATTTCCATAACCACCTTTCTGTGTACAAATTTTAACATAATGAGAATTATTTAATTTAATTATTTCTTATTCACTAGTTCCTGTTACTCACTTATATGCTTGGAGAAACTTTCATGAGAATTCAGATGTAGATGTGTCTTATATTGCTATATTAAAGATACCATAATTTTATCTAGTCATTCCCTGTGGCTGGCTATTTGAGTTATTTTGATATTTTTCTCTATTGCTGTTAGAACCATCACTAGAAATAGTTATATTTGAGCACATGAGTAGGGCCTTTAGAAAGGTAGGTTCCCACCATTAAAGCGGCCCAGTCAGAGAACAGGTGTGTTAGTCTTTTTAGCAGACGTGTCTAAGTCCAAGAACAGACTTACAGTGGCTTCAGTTCAGTGTCTTGTGTTTTCTGTCAGCATCTTGCAGTTAATATCTACTGCTTGCAGGCTCCTCAGACACACTTTGAAATAGGACTTCCTCGCTTTTCTTTCTTAATATAAAATATAAATCTGTTTGTTCATAAGACCAGACACATCTTTAAGCATTGCAGAATGTAGGCTGCTGATGTTCTTAAATACTTTTGAGTATTTCACCTTGCTATGGTTTGAATGTGTCTCCCAAAAGCATGTGTTGGAAACGTCATTCCCAGCACAACAGTGGTGCTTGCAGGAGGGTGGGAGCTGAAGGTTCTTCCCTTATGGATGGATTAATGCTATTGCCACGCACTTGGGTTGTCAAAGGAAGAGTTTGGCTTGCCCTCTGTAGCAGTTACCTTTGGGTTGCTGGAACAAAGCACCAGACTGGAAGCCGTTTATGGGAGGAAATGATTTACTTCAGCTTGTTGTCTCAAGAGGCAGTTTCGTCATGGTGGGGAAAGCACAGCAGAGCAGAGACTGGCTGTAACATCTTGCCACATAAGGTTGAAGGAAGCATCAAGAGTGAGCTTACTAGTACTGGCAAGCTAGACAAATAAACCTCAAGGGACACACCCCCAGCAAGACTCCACCTCCCATGTTGCTAACAACTGGGGATTGAGAAGGAGGCTTAATCACAAACCCCAGAGACTGTCTGTGGGGGACACACCACATTCAAACCACCACCACCACACCTGGCCTTCCCCCTCCATTTCTTTCTTTTTCCACCAATTCCCTCCCTTTCGTTTCATCTTTTCACTTTCAATCATGAAGAAGAGAACAAGAAGTCCTCACGGAACACTAATACCTCAATTCTAGACTTCTCAGACTTAAGCAGTGTGAGAATATTTTCATAAGTTAACCAGTCTCTCACATACTGTTATATCAGCACAAGATATACTATGATATCATTGCTATAATATCTAGGCCTGTGAAAGAAAAAAATGAAGTTAGCATAGATTATATTTTTACAAACTATTGGATTTATCAAGGTCACACAGATGATATCATGGGACACATGTAGATAGTAAAATATTGTTATAGTAAAGCATATTAATCTATCACCTCACATATTTACCCAATTTTGTGTGTGTGGGAAGAATTGCTAAAATATAGTCATTTAGCAAAACTTCAATATATTACTTTTTAATATTTTATTTATTTATTTGGAGGGAGAGAGAAGGAAGGAGAGAGAGAAAGAGAGAGAGAAAGAGGGAGAAAGAATGGGCATGCCAGGGCCTCCAGCCATTGCAAATGAACTCCAGATGCATGCACCATCTTGTGCATCTGGCTAACATGGGACCTGGAGAATCGAACCTGGTCCTTAGGTTTCACAGGCAAGCACCTTAACCACTAAGCCATTTCTCCAGCCCAATACATTACATTATTAACTCCAGTCCTCACATTGTGCATTTCATCTCTAGACGTACATTTTCTCACATGCATTTGAATGCTTTGATTTAGTTATGTATTCTTAATTGCCATCTGAATTTTATGTCTTAAATTTGGAACATATTATTCTACAGTCTAGTATTTAATTTCCATTAGAAGACAAGCAATTTCTTTCAAAAAATAATTTATGAAAGCGTGAATAATTAAAGAAATGAATAATATGGCCAAGGTAGTCATGATTCACTTCAGGAAGGCATGGGAATACTCTGGAAATTTTACCTCAGGACTATATTTTGGGGGAGGAGATAGAAGACAAGCTTTGATCACAAATTACTAAGGAATTTTAATTTTTTAAGTAAGTCTACAGTATGATAGGTGTCTTTAACTTTGATATCCTTTTTTTTTTTTTTTTTTGCAGCAGTGGAGACTGAACCCAGGCGCACATGCATATGATGCAAGCACTCTACCAGTGATCTATATCCTCCACCCTAAAATAATGGGTTTCTTTATGATGTTATCATATATGCATATCATTGTATTTTCTTCATAATTCTCCCATCACCCTCATTTGTTCCCCTTCTCCTTCCTGCCAATATCCTTCCTTCCATGAATAGTTCCCTTTCTTCTTTTATCACACACACACACACACTTGCATGCGCATTTAAATCTCAATTCTGCATATGAGGGAGAACATATAATATATGTAAATTTGTCCTTCATTTTCCATTATTCATTCTTGTTCCTTCCTCCCCCTCCCTGTAAATTCCTTCCTCCCCCAAATAGTATATATAACTTAAATTTACATAAGTCAGTTACAGGCTGCTATCACTGATTAAAGTTACAAACTCTGGAGAAAATACAAAAACTGTAATGCAAAGGCTGAAAGAAAATAAAGCAGTCAGGTTATAGGGGACAGTGAAGTAGTCAGGTTATGGGGAGAGTAAAGTTTGGAGCAATTATTTGTCCGAAGATGAGTTTTTTATCTCTCCTGTTTTCTTTCCTCATGGAAAGGATGAATTGCCTCTGTGGAGTGTTAATTGTTGAACTCTGAGGTGAGGAATTCCCCTCTTTTCTGAATATTGAAACCAGGAAAAGGAGTCCTGCAATCAAAAGAAATTTCCATTATCTTCTCTCACTGCCATGCCTGTAGGCAGGTCGTAGGTGTGGTACTTCATCTATAGGGGCTACAGTAATAAAGACATCATGATAAACTCCATCATTTTAGCTAGAGGGCTTGGAAAAGAGATTTACATAGACTGCAGTTGGGGAAACATCCAAAAGAGGAAAGGTATTAAAAGGAATCCCATCACACTGTGTGTGAACCCACACGAGACCTCGGCTCACTTCTGAGCTGTGTACATGTGGGAATCAAGAGGTACAGCACAGGGCTTGAAAATTCAGCTACAATTGAAAGACAACTACTTGGGAACTCTGAAAGGACCACTGAAATGACCACTATGCCCCAGAGTGACCCTTGAGTGACAATTGGTCAGGATAGAACCACAGTAGTAAAGCAAAGACTTTGAAATACTAAAGTGACATGTAAACCATTGCTAACAGGAGGGGAGAGAAAAACTGTAATCTAAACCAAGGTGAGTTAATTAATTGCTATTCCCCCCCAAAAAAAAACTCTCCTCCACAGTATTACAGTGGGATCAAAGAACAACAGAGAATATATAATTCAATGTGTTCAGGACACAATTTTATAATGACACAAAATATAAAGAGTTAGGAAAATGTGATCAACTCTCAAGGGAAAGAATCAAATCAAGAAATGGCAACTTCGGGCTGGAGAGATGACTTAGTGGTTAAGGCGCCTGCCTGCTAAGCCTAAGAACCCGGTTCCAATCTCCAGGTCCCACGTTTAGCCAGATGCAAAGTGACGCAAGGGTGCAATGCCGCACTTGACCACAAGGAGGCGCACGCATCTGGATTTCATTCACAGCAGCTGAGAGACTGCTGGCGCGCCCATCTCTATCTGTCTCCCTCTCCCTCTCTCTCTGTCTTTCTCCAAAAATAAATAAAATAATAAAAAAATTTTAAAAAAGAAATGGCAACTTCATGATGACAAGATGTAGTAATTAATTATCTGTTCTTATAACTATGCCTCATGAGACAAAGTCAAACACACTTGAATGGAAAGATTAGTCATACCTGAAAAGTGGAAATTATAAAAAGAAAAAGAATCTAGTGGGAAAGTGAGGGGCTGGAGAGATGGCTCAGTGGGTAAAGTGCTTACCATGCAAACAGGAAGACCTGAGTTCGGATCCCAGCACCCATTTTAAAAGCTGAGTATGATGGCTGGCACCTGCCAGTGCCAGGGAAGTGGAGACGGTGTATCCCCAGGTCAAGCTGGCCAGCTAGACAAGCCAAATTGGTGAACTCTAGCTTCAATGGGAAATTGTCTCTCAAAGAACAAAAGCCCCCTCCAATGCCTACCTCTGGTTTCCATGCATGTGTGCACACATGCACTCACACACACAAAGAGAAATCTGGAAAAGTGAAAAATATAACCCACTTATGAATGAAAAAAAAATGGTGGTAGAGAGATGCCTCCGTGGGTAAAGTGCTTGTTGCCCAAGCTCGAGGGTGAGTCCAGATCTCCAGTGGCCACATAAAATACTGGGTATGCTGTTGTGTACCTACAATCCCAGTGCCAGGGAGGCAGAATCAGGGAATCTGTAGGGCTAACTGGCCAGCTAGTCTAAGTGACTCTAAGTTCAGTGAGAGATCCTGTGTCAAAGAGCAAGATGGAAAGTGCCAAAGGAAGACCCCTAGACATCAATCGCTGGCCTCCAACATGTTTTCACACATGAACATGTTTCTGCATGCATGTGCACTCACATGCACATGAACATGCATTTACATATGCATACCACACACATACACACATGTATCACACATATATACAGGCATACCACACATGCACACATGCATAGTGCACACATACATACCACACATATACACACGCATGCCACACAGCTACACATATACATATGTATTACACATATGTACATTCATACCACACATATGCACATGCACATATGTACATGCATACCACACATATATGCATGCACACCACATATATATATATATATGTGCATATTGCAAATGTACGTATGCACATCAACACACATATATGTGCAAAAAAATTAATGGTTTGAATACGAAATGTCCCCCACAGGCTCATGGGCTGGTGGTCACGGGTGGTGGTACCATTTTGGAAAGCAACAGAAACTTTAGGTATTTGGCATGGTTGGAGGGACTGGGTCATGGTGGGGGTGTCTTTGAAAGGTGTATCTTGCCCTAGCCCTTTCCTGTTATTTTCTGCTTCCCACCCACATGACACAAGCCCATTGGCTCCACTACACCCTCTCTACCACGATGCTCTGCCTCACCATGGCCCAGAAATGATGGAACCAGCCCACCATGGACGGACCCATTGGCACACTATCGGCCATCATAAAGCCTGAAATTGTTTCTCTCAGGCACTTGCCACGGTGATAAAAAGCTAAGCTGACATAGTCATCTGAATACTAAGAAAGAGACAAAGGTTTTCAGAATGAATTTAAAAATAAGACCCACACAGGCCAGCTAGTTAGACTAGTGGGAAAGTGAGGGGCTGGAGAGATGGCTCAGTGGGTAAAGTGCTTACCATGCAAACAGGAAGACCTGAGTTCGGATCCCAGCACCCATTTTAAAAGCTGAGTATGATGGCTGGCACCTGCCAGTGCCAGGGAAGTGGAGACGGTGTATCCCCAGGTCAAGCTGGCCAGCTAGACAAGCCAAATTGGTGAACTCTAGCTTCAATGGGAAATTGTCTCTCAAAGAACAAAAGCCCCCTCCAATGCCTACCTCTGGTTTCCATGCATGTGTGCACACATGCACTCACACACACAAAGAGAAATCTGGAAAAGTGAAAAATATAACCCACTTATGAATGAAAAAAAATGGTGGTAGAGAGATGCCTCCGTGGGTAAAGTGCTTGTTGCCCAAGCTCGAGGGTGAGTCCAGATCTCCAGTGGCCACATAAAATACTGGGTATGCTGTTGTGTACCTACAATCCCAGTGCCAGGGAGGCAGAATCAGGGAATCTGCAGGGCTAACTGGCCAGCTAGTCTAAGTGACTCTAAGTTCAGTGAGAGATCCTGTGTCAAAGAGCAAGATGGAAAGTGCCAAAGGAAGACCCCTAGACATCAATCGCTGGCCTCCAACATGTTTTCACACATGAACATGTTTCTGCATGCATGTGCACTCACATGCACATGAACATGCATTTACATATGCATACCACACACATACACACATGTATCACACATATATACAGACATACCACACATGCACACATGCATAGTGCACACATACATACCACACATATACACACGCATGCCACACAGCTACACATATACATATGTATTACACATATGTACATTCATACCACACATATGCACATGCACATATGTACATGCATACCACACATATATGCATGCACACCACATATATATATATATATATGTGCATATTGCAAATGTACGTATGCACATCAACACACATATATGTGCAAAAAAATTAATGGTTTGAATACGAAATGTCCCCCACAGGTTCATGGGCTGGTGGTCACGGGTGGTGGTACCATTTTGGAAAGCAACAGAAACTTTAGGTATTTGGCATGGTTGGAGGGACTGGGTCATGGTGGGGGTGTCTTTGAAAGGTGTATCTTGCCCTAGCCCTTTCCTGTTATTTTCTGCTTCCCACCCACATGACACGAGCCCATTGGCTCCACTACACCCTCTCTACCACAATGCTCTGCCTCACCATGGCCCAGAAATGATGGAACCAGCCCACCATGGACGGACCCATTGGCACACTATCGGCCATCATAAAGCCTGAAATTGTTTCTCTCAGGCACTTGCCACGGTGATAAAAAGCTAAGCTGACATAGTCATCTGAATACTAAGAAAGAGACAAAGGTTTTCAGAATGAATTTAAAAAATAAGACCCACACAGGCCAGCTAGTTAGACTTTAGCAATATATATAATTCTTTAAAGAGAAAAGTCTGCCGGCTGTGGTGGCACATGCCTTGAATCCCAGCACTCGGGAGGCAGAGGTAGGAGGATTGCCATGAGTTTGAAGCCACCCTGAGACTACATAGTGAATTCCAGGTCAGCCTGAATTAGAATGAGATCCTACCTTGAAAAAAAAAAAAAAAAAAAAAAAAAAGAAAAGAGGGAGAGAGAGAAATCTATTCAGGCAGAAGAATGCAAATTAATATGACAGAATGACACCACGGATCTAGAAGCAATAACAGTTTTAGACAGAGGCATCCATACATAACACAGTGGAAAGTTTGTGAGGCAGGTCATGCCTAGCCTACAGAAGTACTTTGGCCTTCTTAAATGCTCCCTTATGTGGGGTCTTCTGACATCTGTTCACACTCTTGGGGAACTTGAACCACATAAGAGAAGAGGAGTGATGGGAGAAATAGATCACTAAAGCCAGGATCAATGTCACATGATGTCTATGGTTGATTTCATGTATTTAACAAATTTCATTCATGGCCCCACAGTGAACCTTACTGAGGAGGGCCCTCAGGGCAATGGGGATGTGGGAGAGAAAGCATAAAAGAATAACCCTAGCAGAGTATCACCAATATGCAATATGTTCACATAATAATGTTCATAATTAGTAAAAAGTTAAATCCTAAATACCATGAAAAATCATCCTGCTTTGGGACAAGCTCCCAATGTCTTTCTTATGTAATATTTCTGACAATGACTGTCCCTGTGTCACTGATATTTCCCCACCCACATTTTGGGGGTGTTAATTTAAAATGTATGCTACAAAATCACTTCAGGCTATCATCATCTTAGATTTTGGGGGACAAGATCAAAGATGAACTACACTGTTAGTGGTTATTTAGTATATTTCTGATATTTTCAATGTTTTATTTATTTATTAGCAAAGACAGAGAGAGAGAGAGAGAGAGAGAGAGAGAATGGGCACATCAGAGCTTCTAGGTGCTATAAGCCACTGCAAATGAACTCCAGGTGCATATGCTGCCTTGTGCATCTGGCTTGACGCGAGTTCTGGGAAACTGAACCAGGGTGGCTAGGCTTTGCAGGAAAGTGCCTTAACCACTGAGCAACCTCTCCAGCCCGCTATCTCTGATTTTGTATTTGGAAATTGGTCACTAAAATCTCAAAAGTCAAGCATCCCCATAGAGACATGCTGTAATAGAAGTTTTGCTCCCGTGGGATATCAGAGTAGACGAGGGGGAGGGGCTAAAATGAGATGCCTCATTTGCAAAATGTTTCCGTAATGGGATTTATTTATTAAGTCACTACAGAGTAATACAAATTTTCTCTCAGGAGTTCCATTATGGTTCACTAGGCAAACAAAATACTTCTTTAAAGCAATTTGTGTATTTGCACAGAGGCTCATGATGAAATCATTTTGCAAATCCAATCCTTGTATAGTGGCGAAAAATATAAGCCTGATTCATTCTAAGCATAAAGATCCCAGCATGGAATTTGATGACAAGCCATCTCTTTTTAATAAAAAGAAGGCAGAGAAGACTCTCCGATGGATGAGTATGTTCATTCCAGGTGGGGGTGGCAGGGATAAGAAGATGGGCACCTTGGCTAAGATAGAGATCACACAGTCTCCCTTGGCATCTACCAGGCTACGGGAGATTCCCTGTGGTGTTTCTGATTTTCAGAACCTTGATTCCTCCTCTAACCCCTTAGCATACGGCTTTCCTAAAAGCATTAAGACTTCCTAGCTGAAGCAGGTTTGTTGATAATGTTTGGGCGACAAACTCCAGGCTGACCAACACACAGTCAGGAACTGCCTTCCACCATTTGAATTGAGAAGATCTGAGCCCGTGACAAAATGTCTACTTACTGGCTTCTTGGAGGTACAGACCAAATGGTTTATCATTGTGGCTCTTCATCTGGCCCTGCCACTCTGAAAATAGAGGTCATTAAATGGTAGTGCCAGTATTTTTTCTCGAGTATCTACCCCATACAGGATGTTTTGCTAGGTTTTTGTAACTGTAAAATGCTCATGAACGTCCTAAATTCAGCAAAGGACACTCTTACCCACACCACCATATAACAACAAAGTATTTTTTTTTTCTTCTGAAAATAGAGCTTGGTAGGTTCAGTTCTGAGGCTATAGAGTGTTGGCTGAGATGAAATCTGGGCCTAGGTGGTTTCCATGGCCTTATTTGGCCATCTCCCAACCTGTTGGCATCATAGCAAACTGTTCATTACATATACTTAATGGACCAGGAAATTAATACAGTGGAAGGATATGTATTGCTGCCCAATCTCTGAGAGTACTTCATTTTTAACTAAGCACAAAGAGGAAATGTACTCTTATTTTATAGCTTGTTTAATTACTTACGCAACATATGTTTACTGTAGAAAAATTAGAAAAGTATAGATAAGCAAAAAGAAATTAAAAGCTGACCAACCTTTATGCCTAAAATAACTGTTATTAAGATCTTGGCATACATCCTTTCAGACTTGTTTCTGTGCATGTGTATTAATTATTTCAATGGAATCACACTGTTCACATTTTGTAACTTGATTTTTTAGACTTAACATATAATGAAAATCTTGGTCAATAAATATAATCTTATCATACTTTAAATGGCTATGTAGTTATAATAATTCACATATGTCTAGTCATTTAATTGGACCCACTACTGGTAGACATTTGTAATATTTTCAGTTTAGATATTATAAAATGTATTGCTATAAAATTAATACAATATTCTTATGCTCAGTAATGATTATGTGCCAAGTAAAAAAATCAGTTGAAGTTTAGTAATTTTGTCAGAGTCTGAGAGCACTTCATGCATTTTTAATTTATTATAAAATTGTCCTCTAGGAAAGCTTTACAGATTTAGACTAGTAAGAATGTGACTCTGTGTTGAGTTTCCACCTTCATGTACTTTTGGCAATGTTAAGTATTGTGCTAGTTACTTCTCTCGTTGTTGTTGCAGCAATGCTGACAAAAGCATCTTAAGGGAGGAAGGATTTATACTGGCTCACAGTTTCTGGGGCTAATCAGACCACCATGGTGGGAAAGGCATGAGGCAAGAGCTTATGGCACAGTTAGTTCACTTCTCAGCAGACTAGGAAGAACAGAGGTTGGGCCATAACCAGAAGTTGATATCTTGAAGGCCCACACTTAGTGACCCACTGATGCCATATGGACCCCAGAGACCAAAGGTTCTGCAGTTTCCCAAAACAGTGTCACAAGCATTTAAACACATGAGCCTGAGGGGACATTTCACATTCAAACCCTGTCATTCTGGACCTGGGCCTCATAGGCCCATGGCCATTTTATAATGCACAGTATTTACTCCACCCCTAAAATTTCCCATATTCCTTATAGCCCCAACCCTTCAAAAGTCTGAAGTTGCTCCAGAATCAGATCTTAATTGTATAGCCCCATTGAAAAGAAAAAGCTACATACTTCCAATAGTCAATGCCATGGAGTAAACATTCTGCAGCACTTACCTTCTCTTGCTGGGATAAAACACGCAACATAAGCATCTGATAGGAGGGTTGATTTCAGCTCATAGTTTCAAGGGCAAGTTTCATCATGGCGGGGCAAGCATGGTAGAGCAGAGGCTGGGCATCCCGTCTTGTCACATTAGCTGGGAGGTAGCAGCAAGATTGAGCTAGCTGGTGAACACGCAGTAGGGCTGGACTATTAAACCTCAAGGCCCGTCCCCAGTGAACACCTCCTCCAGCAAGGCTCCACCTCCCAAAGGCTCCACCAGCTGGGATGGAGTGTGAGGCTTCATCATAAACACACGAGGCCATGGGGACATTTCACCTTCAATCTACCACACTTGGTTTATGACAAATTATTTCTTAAGTCCTATAATATATAGGTTTATACACATATATTCATTATATGCATCTTTTTCTTCTACATTCATGTCTACCCAATTCACTTAGAATGGGGACCAAATAATATATATATTTAAAAATGAAAGCTTTGTTCTAATACATACATGATGACACCCTCAATATTATTGGTATTTAGAGGAAACAGGGATTGAAATACAAGATGCCTTGAAACTCTGACAAAGCCAGAGCTGGGGTCACCAGTCTCTGTCATACTCTAGACACTTACCAGAGTACAATCCTTCAGGGCAGAGCCTCGCCTGTCTACATGGGAGTGTGGGTCTCTCCATGCACTTTAGAAACGTTCTTCATGAGTGAAGCCTGCTCATTGCCACTTTAACTTTTGAGGCTAGGTTTATAGAATCCCCATGTGTACATGAGGAGACCAGGAAGAAGATGTTCTCTTCACAGAATTGTCTATTTCAGACAAAAACAAAACAAAAACCAAAAAACTAATAACAATCTAAATGTTCCTCAGTGGTGGGAATAATTTAATTGTGACACACTCAGAAACTGAATAAGGCACATTAAAAGAGTTGGGTCTATTTGATCAGTATAAGTAGTTCTCAAAAACAAGTTTCGGGGCTGGAGAGAAGGCTTAGCGGTTAAGGCACCTGCCTGCAAAGCCTAAGGACCCATGTTCCACTCTCTAGATCCTATGTAAGCCAGATGCACAAGGTGATGCAAGAGCACAAAGTCTCACATGTGCACAGGATGGTGTGTGCATCTGGAGTTCAACTGCAGTGGCTGGAGGTCCTGGCATGCTAATTCTCTCTCTCTCATTCTCTCTCTTTCTAAAAGAAAACAAGTTTGGCTTTAAAAGGCAAGCTGGGGCTGGAGAGATGGCTTAGCGGTTAAGGCGCCTGCCTGCTAAGCCTAAGAACCAGGTTCCAATCTCCAGGTACCACGTTTAGCCAGATGCAAAAGTGACACAAGGGCGCAATGCCACACTTGCCCACAAGGGGGCGCACACATCTGAATTTCATTCACAGCAGCTGAGAAACTGCTGGCGCACCCATTCTCTATCTGTCTCCCTCTCCCTCTCTGTCTGTCTCTCTGTGTCTCTCTCCAAAAAAATAAAAATAAATAAATAATTTTTAAAAATTTTTAAAAAGGCAAGCTGCTATAAGCCATGTAAATTGTAGGCTTATGTAATATATTGTTATTAAAGCATGTAGACATTATTGAAGTATAAAATAGACTTGAAATATACCAAATTTGTGGTAGAGCTGATGGTGGGAGGGTGCAGAATAGTACTTTGGAAGAGAACGGAGTGATATTTGCTTTACTTTAGAGTTTTCATTTTTAAAAATTTGAACAAAATACAAATATTAACATTTGTTTCTGGGTGACAGATGTATGCATGTGTATTATCCTTTATATTATTCTACATCCTTCAACTTTCTAGTGAAATAAATAATATGAAAACAACCATCACCCCAGCAGGAAATTCCCAATCTTGCATAAAAATGACAATTCAAATAATCAACAAGTTCACATTTATATATGACTGTCAACGATTAAAATGAATGATAATACTGAGGACTAGAGAAACTGTAAGGAAGTAAAGACTCTAAAACATTATTAAAACGAAAGGAAGCTTCACAGTATTTCTATAAGGAAATTCGGCTCTAGATCAATAATAAGACATAGAGAGTATTAATGGTAGAGGGCTGGTGAGATGGCTCAGTGGATAAAACCCTTGCTTTGTAAGCAGGTGTACCTCGACTTGATCTCCAGAATGCACTTCAGGCTGGATGCTGGCATGGGCATCTGTCATCCTAACATGCCTTTGGCAAGATGGGAGGTGGAGACAGAACTGTCTGGAAGGATAGCAGTGACCAGCTAGACCCTGCCCCATACAAGGTGGACAGTGAGGATCAACTCCTGAAGTTGTGCTCTGACCTCCAGAACAAGCACTCTATAGCACGCACATGCCCACACTCACTCACACATACATACATACATACATACATACAGCCCCCTAAGGAAAAGAAAAGAAAAAGAAAAGAAAAGAAAAGAAATTGGAATCATATTGATCTAACAATTATTTTTTTTATTTTTTATTTTTGTGAAACAAAGTCTTATGAGTCCCCATAATACATGCATACTTTACCAAACAGACTTTCCCCTTCCCAGAGTTCATTGTTACTGTTGCTGTAGTTTCTGTTTGACGTGTGACTTTCCTGTACGAGTTCTTTAAAGCTGGTGTTCTTTGCTCTGGATGGCCCCTGATGCTTGTTTTATTATCTGACTGCTAATGTGAAGAGATTTATTTTTTTAAAGCATATATTAGTTATAGAAAGTAATGAGTTTTACTGTGACTTTTCCTGTATGCAATAACATTCTTTAACCATAGTCAGTCTCTCTCTCTTGTCTTTTCTCATCCTCTCTACCGGACTGGCAGCAAGGCTGGGCCAGAAGCTTTCAGAGTATTAAAAACTGCCTTCAGGTGTAATACCAAGCCTATCAACAAAGGCTAAAAGACTCTTTAGTTCAAGGCTTATAAAGAAAAGGCAGTGATTTTTGTGTTTTGAGACACACTTGTAAGTGTCTTTACAGTTTACAGTGGCTGCCTTGTCTTCATTTCCTGTGTGCAAAGAGCTCTAAGGTCATCAAAAAGTCAGACATTGGAAGCCGGGCGTGGTGGCGCACGCCTTTAATCCCAGCACTTGGGAGGCAGAGGTAGGAGGATCGCCGAGAGTTTGAGGCCACCCTGAGACTACATAGTTAATTCCAGGTCAGCCTGGACCAGAGTGAGACCCTACCTCGAAAAACCCAAAAAAAAAAAAAAAAAAAAAAAGTCAGACATTGGGACCCACTAAGTACTTTTCTGGGCACGGGCACAGCCCAGCATACAGGCATGGGCTTCTAGGACTTGTGTAATATATCACGTATCTTTTCAAAAGACCCACAGACACCTTTCTGATTCTTAGATTCTCTTCTAAAGTCTTTGGGTAGCCATCTCTTTAGATGAGTAGTTACACTGGTTAGAGAGAGCTGTACTGCTTAAGGCAAGCATTGCAAGGGAGGCATTTTTCCAAGGGGCCGCCAGGCATTCAAAACAGTGACAACTTCTAGATAGAGCTTCTGGAGAGTCCCTAATCTGTTCCTTCCATCCCTCTACCCCTCAGCCTCCATCTCTGTTGGCTGCTAGAAAGCTGTTTTTCCAGCACCTGTGATCATAAAGTTGACTGTTGTCAAGTTTAATGTAGCTCTCAGGAAAGGGGCCAGGGAACAGGGCAAAGTAAAATTTCACAAACCTTGTTTTTACTGATATTTAGCCATTTTTATGGGTAAACAAAAACACCACATTGTTCAAAGGGTTTTTTTTTTTTGCTGGGATTTTTTAAACAAGGTTTATTATAACATCTTTCCTGATGTTTATGTGATTTTTATGGAGGACTACGCTTTCAGAATTCTTTGCTCGGCCATGCCAATGTACTTCTGTGCATGCATTCAATTTTCAGTGAGAAGGACTTAATTCTTAAAATATCTGTGCAAGGTAGGTAGAAGCTACTTTTAATAATTTACTAGGAATAAGCTAAATTCTCAAAAATTGCTTTTAAAATAATATGTATCTATATCCTTTGATTGTATAGGTATGTAGAGTATGGCTGTGGAATATGTTGAATATTAATAAACAATAATAATAATGTAGGGGGTTGAGGCTCAGTGGTTAAAGGAACTTGCTTGAAAAGTCTGCCAGCCTGGATTCAATTCCTCAGTACCCATGTAAAGTCAGATGCACAAAGTGGTGGGTGCATGTGTCTCGAGATCATTTGCAATGGCAAGTGGCCCTCCTGGCTTGCCCTTGCTATTTCTCTCTCTCTCTCTCAAATAAATAAATAAAAATATATTTTAAAAAATAATGTATATCTAGAAAAGTGATGGATAAATAGATCCTAAAATATAAATATTGACTATTTGGGGGAAAGTTGAATTAAGAGTAATTTCTCTTAAAAAAATTTTGGCCTTGGGGGGATGGCTCAGTGGGTAAAGCACTTGCCATGTAAGTTTGAGGACTTGCATTCAGATCTCTACAACCTACATACAACCTGATGCAGTAGCGCGCATCTGTAACCCCAGTGCTCCTATAGCTTCAGGGAGGTGGGAGGTGGAGACAGGAGTACTATTGCAGTCAGGTTCACATTGCTGGCAGAAATCACCTGACCAAGAGCGGATTTGGGGGGTGGGGTGGGGAAGGGTTTGTTTTGGCATACAGACTCGAGGGGAAACTCCATGATGGCAGGGGAAAATGATGGCATGAACAGAGGCCAACATAAGGTGGACAACAGGAACAGGAGAGTGTGCCAAACACTGGCAAGGGGGAGCTGGCTATAACACCCATAAGCCCGCCCCCAACAATACACTACCTCCAGGATGCATTAATTCCCAAATCTCCATCAGCTGGGAACCTAGCATTCAGAACACCTAAAGTTATGGGGGATACCTGAATCAAACCACCACAAGCACCCCCCCCCCAAGCTCTCTGGTCAGCTAGTCTGGTATGCGTGGGAAACCACCTCTGTACCAGCTCCAAACAAGGTGGAAGGCGAGTGCCAGCACATGAGATGTCCTCTGACTTCCACAAGCATGTGCCAATACACACACACACACACACACACGCACACACATGCACACACACAATTTAACTTTGGGTTATATTGAAGTATACCTGTGTTAAGTATTTTGCATTAAACTTATCTTTGAAATTAAACTATTACTTTTATCTCCAAGTTAAAGGAATATTAAACCATAGTTCTTTCAAACTAAATGTGATCTAAAGCTTACTAAGCACCTGTAATTATAAATGGTCATAAATCTTGTTTGAAAAGAAATCTCCTACCTGCATTGTTTCTTTCAAAAACGTTGGTCAGATTGAGCAAAAATACAAAGATGTGTCTCGTGATTATTGGGTAAAGCATGTCACTTTCCTGTTTAGTTGGGTTCTAGGGACACTAATACCACTTCCCAGAACTACTTTTGCTGTTAGAATTTGCACAGATCCCCGGGAATGTATAATTTCCCCATCGCTTAGCAACAGTTCCATTATATTCAGGAACTTGTTAAGTGAATGAATGTGTTCTGATGACAAGACAGCTTTATTCATGCCGTGCATATTACAAAGATCATGTCCCCAGTCGCTGCTTGCACAAAAACTCTCAGAGGAGCTGGGTTGGTAAAGAAACTTTCTATGCAAACAGATTTTAAAAGCTAATAGGAAAAGCATACTGATTGGGCAGTAATTAGATTATGTATACACACATTCACATTTTCTTTTTATCAGCTGTTGGATGACCTTCCATGAATAAAATATTATAGTAGACATGCTCTATAGATAAAAGTCTCTGGCAGTTTCAAAGTCTCCCAAAATGTCTGATTTCCTCTATAGTTACGTGCATGCCACTAACTCAGATCTGTGTTAGAAAGTGACTGATGGATGATCACAACTCCAGTTTACATGAGCTCCAACATTTGTCCAGGGAGGGATGCAGAGTGGGGTAACACACCACACAAAATAGGTCCTTTGAATTTGATTTTAAAACTTTACAGCACACATTTTTAAAAATATATTTTAATTAAATTAATTTATTTATTTGAGAGGGAGAAAGAGGCAGAGAGAGAGAGAAGGAGAGAATGGGCACTCCAGGGCCTCCAGCCACTGCAAACGAACTCCAGATGCATGCGCCCCCTTGTGCATCTGGCTTACGTGGGTCCTGGGGAATTGAACTGGCTTCCTTTGGCTTTGCAGATAAACGCCTTAACCACTAAGCCATCTCTCCAGCCCTGGTCCTTTGAATTTTAAAAGAATATTTTTATTTAGTTGTGAGGAGAGATAGGGAAAGAAAGAGGAGAATGGGCATGCCAGGGCCTCATGCCACTGCAAAGGAACTCCAGATGCATGCACTAGTTGGTGCATATGGCTTTATGATGGCACTGGGAAATTGAACCTGAGCCAGCAGACTTAGCAAGCATCTTTAACCACTGAGCAATCCCCCTAGCCCATAAGTAGAAATGATTTGGAACAATTATGGCTTAACATTTTGGCTCTCAGAAAACTTAGGGAAATATTTTGGCACTTCAGTTCCAGTAACAGTTCCTTTGAGGACTGAAAGATCTATTTCCTTTTCAGCATATCTGAAGAAACAGGCTCACACACCCACACATTGAGTGAGGCTGACAGCAGATACAAAACATCTAAAATATACTGAGCTATAGGACTATCCCACCTAAACATCTAGGACTTTCCTTTGTTTGAGAGATAGGGTCTCACGTATCCCAGGGATGTGGGATTCGAGTTCTTAGTGGGATTAAAGCTCTAACTCAAGCCTTTATCCATGTTTTGTTACAATTTTCACAGATCCCTGGGAAAGATGTGAAAAATGTGGACATGAAGGTCAAATTATTAAATATATGTTTAAGCAAGGACATCTGTAAAAGAAGAGAAGTAAGGCTCTGAAGCTGAGTAGCTGGAGGGGTCCTAAGCAGGCTGCCTCATGGTGGTAGCTTCTTAATAGCCTTGGAACTGTAAATAAATTAAAAGACATTATTTGGGGTGGGTCACAGGTCAGGTTTAGGTGCATAGCAGAGACCTTGATTAGTGGGTGGGCATATAAACTTAGAAGGAGCTTCTCAGCCTGGTAGTGGGTGGAAATGCAGGTTTAGAGAAAGCCCAGAAAGCTTTTTGAGGTCAAGGACCAGCAGGTAGCTCTGGGTGGTCATTTTCTAGGCTGGCCTGAGAGGCTGGTATCCATACCCTCCTTGGACCTCCAACCCTGATCACCTATAACAATGACTACCTGAGCCGGGTGAGGTGGCACATGCCTTTAATCCCAGCACTCAGGAGGCAGAGGTAGGAGGATCGCTGTGAGTTCGAGGCCACCCTGAGACTACAGAGTGAATTCCAGGGCAGCCTGGGCTAGAGGGAGACCCTACCTCGAAAAACAAAATAAAAACAAAACAAAACAAAACAAACAAACAACCTACCCTGTCCTGCTCTCTATCACTAGATATCACTAGACTGGCTTTAAACTCCCTGTGTAGTTAGGGATGACCTTTAACGTTTGATCCTCCTGCCTCCACTACATAGTACTGGGATGATAGAATAGGCCTAAACTCAGAGATTACAGCCATGTCCTGATTTATGTGGTGCTGGGGATAGAACCCAGGGCTTCCTTTATGCTATACCAATGGAACTACACCTCAACCCCTAAATATATATGGTTTAATAACAAGTGTTTGAAAACCTTAACATACAGTAAGGGGAAGGTGATGAAGCAGTGACAGGGCTAGAAAGTCCTTTTCCTTTGCCCTTTCTCCTCTGATGGAGAAGCTTTAGGGCTCGCCCAAGGTAGCATCAACACTGGGAACCAGCTGAGTTTAGGTTAAAACTACTTGTGAGGTTTATACATTTCTTTTTGCTATAAAATCAAAATGATACAGAAATACATAGAGTAAAAATTTTAAGTTTTGATTCCCCATGGGTGGAATTTATATATGTTTGTATCATACTGCATTTTAGTACTTACAAAAATAGCACAGATAAATTTCAATTAGGTGACACGATTTAATTCAGCAAATCAAGTCCCCAGCAGGTGTCTGTAGGAATCACAGTTTGGGAAGTGAGGTAGGAGGAGCATAGCTAGCTCATGTCTTCAATGAGCTTACAGTCTATTTGGGGAAACAAAGCATACATGAGGTCACAACTTACAAAAATAATGACAGGGAGCTGGAGAAATGGCTTAGCAGTTAAGGCGCCTGCCTGCTAAGCCTAAGAACACCTGTTCCAATCTCCAGGTCCCACGTTTAGCCAGACGCCAAAAGTGATGCAAGCGCGCAATGCCACACTTGCCCACAAGGAGTTCATTCACTGAGAGGCTGAGAGGGCACTGGTGTGCCCATTCCCTCTCTCTCTCCCTCTCTCTCTCTGACTCTCTCCAAAAAAAAAGACAGAGTATGTAAAGTGAGAAGATAGGTATTTCAGGGAAAGATAGATTTACCTATTAAAGAATGCTTCTGGAAGGCAGTGGAATTTCTGGTGCACTTTGAAAGGTGTACGGGATGTAGAGAAGCAATTGAAAAAAGAAAAGCTTAGAGATTAATTCTCTCCCAGAGGATTCTAGTGTGGCTTTTAACAAGATGAATACTGAACTTTACTTATACCAACCTTAGTTTTCTCCTTGATAAAATGGAACAATAAACAGAGAATCAGCTGCACAGACTTACTTGTAAAGATGAAATAAAACATGAAATTGCTTTGCAGAACAGTGCATGGACCACAGGAAGGGTCCAGTGTGTCACCACCTGAAGTGTGCTGCTCAGGGTATGTACAGATGCCACATAAGACTGCGTGGAGGGTTTCCTCCAGTTCTGCCCTCACCAGTGAGAACACAAAGGCTTAGTTAGGCACTCAGAGACTGGTATTTCTCAAGACCCATTTATGCTTTATTTCCCCAAACATCTTGTAAGCTCATTGAGACAATCTGTTCTTAAATTTTCTGTCCTTAAACTGTCCGTGATGATTGGGGACGAACACTGTTGCCCGTTTTCTGGGTTGGAGTGGAATTCGTTGCCATATGTTCATGAAGAATGAGGATCACAGACAGGAGAAGAGCAAGCTGAAATGGGAATGTGGGGTGTCCTTGAGAGTGACAGAGCCTTTCTTAGTTCTTGGGTGGGTAATAACTCGGGAGTTGGGGTGCTGGACACTCATGGTCACACAGAGGACCCACTGAATTAATGGCCTCTGGATTCTTGTCTTATGAATTTGAAGAATGGCACTCACAGACCATAGACAGTTAAGTTTAGAAAGATTTTATGGCAGAGATGATAGGTATAACTTAAGAGAAGGCAGGAATGCAAAGCTCTTGTCCAAGAGGGGGTTCTAGGAAATAAGCAATCCCACCTAGATACCAGATTGGGGTCTTTTATGGGACTGGATGGGGACTGAACTGGCAAGTCAGCCCCATTTCTAGAAGGGTGCCTTTTTCCCTCACCACCGGCAGGTAGACCAAATTGGGGTCTTTCTCTCTTGAGGCTGGGACTGGACAGGTGTCGGGACTGAACCTCCCCAAATCACCGGGAAAAGAAAACCACATTGAGTCGCGGAGAAACGTCCAGCCCCAAAGCCAGGGGAGATATTTATGTACTTTGAGGAAGGGGGTGGGAAGAGGGGATGAGAGAAAGGTATAAGGAGGAAGGGGGGGAAAAAGGGATGAGAGAAAGGTATTAAGGGCCAATATCTTTGAGGAAGGGGCGGAAAAGGGGATGAGAGAAAGTGGCCAACAGGGGATTTCCAACACGGAAGCTGGGTGGAGGCAGTTTCAGCTTAAACAGGTACTCAGGCTCGAAGGCCTTACCGAATAGGCCAAGATTGGCTTTACTGGGAGAGCCCAACAGAAGAGGTTTTCTTGGAAAGTGGCCATTTTCCCAGGAATCTTAAAACTCAGGGGAAGAGAACTATCCTTTAGGGAAGAAGAGATCTAAGGAGGAGCTATGTTTAAGGACAAAAGCAATCTAGGGAGGGAACACCTTTAGGCAGAAAGAGATAAGGGGAAACAACAACAAAAAGCAGATGTTCCCTTACAGCCTCAAAGACATTTCAGGCTTTTACTTTCCAAAAGGCCTGTTACCCCTAAACTGCCTCAGAGAAAGCAAAGTGCTATTGAGAAATGCAAGTAAAAATCCCCTTACAGCAGAGCGGAGTTGCCAACCTAGCACTCTGGACTGGGACTTCTATGGACTGAACAGAAGCCCATATGGAAATGAGACAGCAAGTTGGGACGGACTTTATTGGTCAAGTTTCAGTATATATAGAGAGTCTGACTGGTGTGCAGAATCAGCAAGAGCCCCCACCAGCAGGAGAAAAAAATGCCTGCCAAAAAGTTCCCAGGAGGAGGAAGAACCCGGAAGTAAAGAGAACAGAGCGCTGGTGTCTTGCTGCAGCCTTATGAGTCAGTGGTTTTTAGCTCTTCGATTAGTTCCTTCTGATCTTTCAGGCCAAATCAATGTCTCCTTGAGCCTGTTATCCTAACTACCTACCTACAAAATACCTTGTTCCTAATATAGATCAATACTTACATAAAATACACAGAACGAATACCAAAAAAAGTAGAAAAGATATACAAAATACGTCTTTCTTTAAACTATTAGTTTTAGTAGGCAAAAGAAAGTTTTGCTATCGTTGCTATAAAGGTATCTGAGTGTTCATTATCCATTTCTGAACTCAACATATCCCAGATGACAACACACAGTCCATGTTCCATACTTTGAGCTGCGTTCCCAGGTACCAAGTCTATAATTCTAGAAGCTGCCACCATTTGATAATGAATCAACCAAGTAAGCCAAAATCACATCCCATGGCATTATTTGAAGTAAGCATGTTGGTCATCTTTTCCATGAACTAAAAGCACCTTTTGCCCTATTCCCATCTGTAGCAGACAGCTTCAGGTTCACTGAGATGAACTTCCAGACCAGGCACAGTTATGAAGGAAGGGATATTTATTAAAGTTTACGGATCCAGGGGAAGTTCCATAATGGCAGAAGAAGCTGGCCTGCCTTCACAGGACCAAACATATAGAAAGAAGCCACAAGCCAAAAGCAAAACAGCACAGCACACCTCAGGAACTCTAGCTAGGCACACTGCGGATCTTTAGATTGAAATCCTAAACCCACCACCACACTTTCAGATCCACCCAGTGACACTGCCTCCAGTCAGGTGGATGCAGATGCAAACAACAAACTAATAAAACATTGAATATATTGGGGGCCATCGATTCAAACTACCACACCCTCTGATGCTTTCCCTCGATCTTTTCTAGACACATGTGACTATAGAGGAGACAGTTAACCAGGAGTACAGTCACAGGCAAGACAGTCACACTGAAGAATGTGAGACGGGGTTTCTGACACGCACATGTTTGCTTATTTATTTATTTATTTATTTAATGCTCTGTCATTGAATTTGAAACTCAAATATCCCCAAGTCCTGAATGATTTTAAAAGCCGTGACTTTCTGTATTGGGAGTCCAGAGACATCCCAACAGAGAACCAGAAATTGATACACAACCTACTTAGACCTTCAAAGCCAACAAGAACTGCGCTCTCACTGACTCTTTCGGCCGGCCTGAGGTATTTGAGTTGACGACCACCTGTTAGGGCTGGACCCCATTCTCTTCTTCTTCCTCACCCCCATCCCAGCTCTATCAGACTATATTGCCTAGAAACATGGTGAGCTATGTCTGGAGATGTGCTAATTAAAACAATAAACCACACTGTTCCCATTTTCCACTCACAAAAACATTCTTGACTCAAGACATTGATGATGTCGTCTGATAAGCAGACCAGAAAAATCAATCAGTTTCTTCCTAGAGAAAAGACACTTGAGTTTTCAGCAAGAAAAACACTAATGATTTTTTTTTAAAGGCATGGAAGTGTGGTAACCTCAACTCACAAAGGATTTCAGCTGGGAGGTAGAAGTGGGCCCATAGGTGACAGATCCTGCCAATAAAATCTGTCCTCTAATGAGCTGCTTACCAAGGCATATTAGCTTGCATTCAAGGGAAAGCCTAGTGTTATCTTTCATTGTGTCTTTCTCATTTAGGCTTTTAAATTGTTTCTACAGGAAAATCATCAGAAATGCATAAAATATATATGTTTGGTTGAACAAGTTATAATAATGCAAGACATATGTCAGGTCAGGGAATAGAAGATCAAGTGTTGGGGAGAAATGGCTCAGCAATTAGGGGCACTTGCTTGCCAAATATGGTGACCTGGGTTCCATTTCCAAGCTTAGTGTTTAAGGCACTTGCCTGCAAAGCCAAGGGACCCAGGTTCGATTCTGCAGGACCCATGTAAGCCAGATGCCAGAAGTGGTGCAAGCATCTCGTGTTCATTTGTAAGCTCAAGAGACCCTGACTTGCCCCACACGTGTGCAAATAAATTAGTTAATTACAAAGTAAAGGAAAAGAAATAGACCGTGACACGACCGAAGTATCTCCCAGCCTCTTCCCATTATGTCCACCTGCTCTCTCTCCTCACCTGGACGATATTCCACCATGTCAATGCACCCCAGCTGTGTACCACATGCTCACTGAAGGGCCTGCAGGTTGTCTTCACTTAGTGTTGTTACAAGTAATGCTGCTGTGACTGTGTACACATTTCTTTTCGGCAGGTCCCCAGGAGGATAACTGCCAGATGATATAATATGCAAATCTTCAGCTTTATCAACTAATGCCAATGCTTTTCTAAAGTGGTTGTCCTAATTTACACACTCACTAACAGTATAAAACTTTTTAAAAATTTTATTTATTTTCTTTTTCCTTGTTTATTTGAAAGAGAGAAATAGGGCAGGGAGAGAGAGAGTAGAGAGAGAGAATGGGTGTGCCAGGTCCTCCAGCCACTGCAAACGAACTCCAGATGTGTGCACCCCCTTTGCATCTGGCTTACGTGGGTCCTGCAGAATCGAACCTGGGTCCTTTGGCTTCACAGGCAAGTGCCTTAAACACTAAGCCATTTCTTTAGCCACCGCCCCCCCCCCCAGCATAGAACTTTTAAAAGAATATTTATTTATTTAAGAGAGAAAGAGAGAGAATGAACACACCAGAGCCTCTTGCTACTGCAAATGAACTCCAGACAAATGTTCCACTTTTGTACATCTGGCTTCCTGTGGGTATTGGGGAACCAGACCCAGGAAGTCAGACTTTGCAAGCAAGCACTTCCAACAGCTGAGCCATTTCTCTAGCCCTGGTATAGGACTTTTAAGAGAGAAAAAAAGGCTTTGCATTTGATTAAAATATAAGTAACTACATGAAATCCATACATTTGGATTAATTTCCACTGGCCTCAGTGGTATGCTCAGGAAATAGCTTGGTTCTCTTGCAGACGTGGCTCGGCCACTAACTTGCTGTGTGACATTAGGCAAGGCATTTAGCATGTTTCATTTTGTTTTCAAATATGTAAAATAAGGATGATAATAGCACACAATATTTTTAATATTTTTATTTATTTGTGAGAGTGAAAGGAGAGAGGAAGAGAGAGGGAGAGAGAGACAGACAGACAGAATGAGCATTCCAGGGCCTCTTGCTGCTGCAGATGAACTCCAGATGCATATGCCACTTTGTCACTTTGTGCATCTGGCTTTACGTGGGTAGCTAGGGAATTGGACCCATGCCAGCAGGCTTTGCAAGCAAGCACCTATAATCTCAGAGCTATTTCTCCAGCCCAATAGCACACAATTTATACGATTGCTTTATTTTTTAGGTTTTATTTTTTGGAAGTGAGGTCTTGCTATGTAGCCCAAGCTGGCCTTGCTTTCACAATCTTCTTGCCTAGCCTCCTAAGTGCTAGGGTTAATCTATTACCACATTGTGTGACATACAGAATACTTCCGTGCAACAGTTGCTAGTACATTACTTCTATTGTTTGCCCTTGTCATTTCCTTTCTAACTCCAGCAGAGAGAAAAGACTAGGAAAGAAAACATTACACTAGGCTAAATGTATTTGCATATTTTCTAATGATGCCCAATCTCAGGAAATAGTATCAGAAAAAGATAAGCAGGAGGTTGTTTATAAACCAGGGCTCTGTTTTGTCTAAGTGGTATCTGACAGACATTTGTCAAGAGATTGCCTTCCAGGTCACGCTGACAGTTCTATACTTCCGGGCATTTCAGAATGAAAATAGTTGGTGCCCTAAGCCCTACATCACCTCTCCAGGGAGTCTAAGTGCTCCGTTGGTTCTCTCATTCCAGGGACAGCCACCTGGCATAACCCTGAATCCTAAGACCACAGCTGCATGCCAGCCAGATCCAGCCGGACCTCTGTTCACCACAGCTCTGGGATGCAGCTGCCAGGAGATGTTCCCAGAAGACCATAGTGGCTGGCAGCCAGCAACACTAAGAAACAGGAATCACAGAAGCCAGGCTACAGGGAGGAAATTATTGTAAAAAAAAAAAAAAACAGTGAATGAGTGAGTGGGAAGGCTGCCAGTGTAGTTCTGAGCCTGCTTGACTGCTTTACTAACATAAGGAAGCCCCTCTCGCCACCTGCTCCTTTTGTCTGCTTTTCCATCAAGATGTCTGGAAGGCTTTAGAAAACTGTGTTCTAGAAAGACCTCTCCATGAGAGATTCATCATAGTTTCATGGCTCAGGCCCTGGCTAGAACTCCTGAAGTGGGGAGGAGAAGACGCCACGAAGGGGCAGGGCAGATGTGGGTCTGATTCTTTGTTTACCAGATGTCCAGCCCTATTTCGTGAGGGAGGGATATGCAGAATGGATTATGGGGTCTGTTTTATTGGGGGGGGGATTGATTTGTTAAGAATACTTATTAGATACCATCACTGTCCTTTTAAGGCCAAGCTTCCTATGCATGCTGTCCTTGAACTGAGGCAGGACCATGTTAACACGGATTTAAGATTCTATTGAAGAGGGACATGAGTTTGCATTGGGTTCACACATATATGCATTCAATGTCTGTAAGAGGACTAGGTAGGATCTTGTATCAGAGGCTGGTCCTAATAGATCTTGAATTAGACAACTCATGCTATCGGTGCTGTGGGCCACATTTAACCATAAATATTCTTTCAAACATTTCCCTTCTGTTTCTTCTTTTTTTTTTTAATCAATGAATTTTTTAAAGATATATTTTATTTATTTATTTGAGAGAGAGAGAGAGAGGCAGAAAGAAAGGGTGAATGTGTGCATCAGGGCCTCCAGCCACTGCAAATGAACTCCAGATGCATGCACCCCCTTGTGCATCTGGCTTATGTGGGTCCTAGGGAATCAAACCCAGGTCCTTGGGCTTTGCAGGCAAACACCTTAACTGCTAAGCCATTTCCCCAGCCCTGTTTCTTCTTTTTACTTTGCCTTGCCACCTTTATTCTTATGTCACTGCAAAGATTTCCCATTGTAGATCTTCTTTATAGATCTTTCAGTTTCTTTAAAAAAATATTTTGTTTGTATGCATTATGTTTTATCTAATTACAGTGGTAATATAAGGTTTTGTTTGGGAATGGATATTAGCAGAAAAAATGAACTGGTTTAAAAAAATATAAGTAGGGCTGGAGAGTTGGCTTAGCAATTGAAGTACTTACCTGTGATACCTGAGGACTCAGGTTTGATTTCCCAGGACCCACATAAGCCAGATGCATAAGGTGGTGCATGCTTCTGGACTTTGTCTGCAGTGACTGGAGGCCCTGGTGTGCCCATTCTCTTTCTCACTCTATCTGCCTCTCTCTCTCTCAAATAAATTAATAAAAATATTTTTAAAAATATATAAGTAGATCATAGTATATATTTCATGCAGAATTATGTTTTGAGGATAACTGTGGTTTTAAAAACCCTTTTTTAGTGAAGTCATCCTTTACTCAAGTTCAGGAAACATTTTCTTTGCTCCAACATGCCCTGCCTGACCTACCAAACTCATATAAACCGTCCCTCTATATATGTTTTGCTTGCCAGTCTTAACAATGTCCTGGTTTTATTCTTCCAGGTAATTGAGAGACACTCCACTTAGGGAGGTCATAGACCTGCATAACAGCAGCACACCCAGTACCTGGAGTGGCATGGTGGACGGTCTGCTGTAGGCACGGGCAGGAGGGAATACATTGACTTCAGTCAATTTACAAACAATAAAGAGGACTGGAGGCCAGTCTGCCATTCCTCATCACCATGTCAGCAATTCTAGACATCAATGATAAAATCCTCCATTTCTCCCAAAGCTGTTCTAAGTCCAAGTTCTCAACAATTGCTTTGGGAATAGTTAAATTTGTGTGTGTGTGTGTGATATTTTTATTACTTAGCCTTTAATAAGCTGACTGGTGCTTCTTTGGAGTCTGGTTTATGTCTCCATCCCTGTGGAGTTACACGCCCATGTATTTACACAATAGATTAGAGATGAATAATGCTATTGCAAGAAATTTAGCTCCTTAGAATCTTTGTTTAAATTCTTAATTTTTCATTTTTTGGTTTTTCAAGGTAGGATCTCACTTCAGCCCAGGCTGATCTGGAATTCACTGTGTTGTCTCAGGCTAGCCTCGAGCTTGCAACAATCTTCCTACCTCAGCTTCCCGAGTGCTAGGATTAAAGGCATGTGCTACCATGCCTGGCTTAAATTCTTAAATATTTTATTCATTTATTCGAGAGAGAGAGAGCAAGGCAGAGACAGAGAGAAATAAACAGTCAGAGAGTGAGTATGGGCACCCGAGGGCTACTTACCACTGCAAACGAACAAGCACATGTGACATTTAGTGAATCTGGCTTTACATGGTTACTGGGAAATCAAACCTGGGCCATCAGGCTTTGCAAGCAAGTTCATCTCACCAGTCCCATTTTTAAATTCTTAAACCAGTAAAACAATGTGAAATGAGGAATGCAATATTTTTGTTTAGCTACAACATATACCTTCATATTCATTATTTTACTGAATTTGAGTAGTATTTCCAAATTGAAATGTATATTAAAACTATTTGAATATTACCAAATAACACATCAAGAAGATAATAATCCTTCCTGATTTTTCATTGATTACTCTCAAACATGATTTTTTCATATAGGGAAGAAATGTACTTTATTGGGAGTAATAATATACTGAGTTTATTAGGGTTGCTAATCATATGAGCATGAGACAGGGGTTACCTATTGGGACATTGGCAGCTTACCAGTAGCTAAACCACCGAAGAAGACCTCCCACCACTCCAGTAACCATTAACTGCCAATCGCTTCCCCAGGAGGGGTGGGATCTCCTGAGCTCCTCTCCCATCCGCAAGGTCCACAGGCCTAATCCTGTGCAGAGAATCATAGCTTCCGAGTTCATGAGTGCAAAGGTCTTGCCACATCCAAAAGGCAGCATTTCACGGCACTCCTGCTATCCTCTGGCTTTTACATTCTTTCTCCCCCCCTCTTGCATGATGTTCCCTGAGGGAGTTGTGTAGCTGTCTCTTTTAAGATCGAGCACTCACCAGTCACGTATTCTCAGAACTCTGACCAGTTGTTAGTATCTGCGTTAACCACCATCCACTGTCAAAAGAAGCTTCTCTGCCCAAGGTTGAGGGCAGCTCTGACCTGTGGACATAAATATTTACAAAGCAGTTTGACAACATATCCACCTAGCAAAGCAAGAGTGGGTTCTCTTCTAGAGGCTAGAAACTCCCTAGCCATGGGTTTTTGACCTTGTTTTCAGAACTAGGCATGGATTCCTCTAGTGGAGGGGCCTGAAAGCCAATTAGAGAGCAACTGATTGCCACCATATCAGTCAGTTCTGCCAAAATTGCCCAAGAGAGGGAGTCTTGCCTGATGGGTCAGTGGTGTAAAAGGCAGAATCCACCACCAATGATGACTTTTTTAAAAGAACTTTTTAAAGATTTTTTAAATTTTTATTTATTTATTAGAGACAGAGAGAGAAAAAGAGAGAGAGGGAGAGGGAGAATGGGCAAGCCAGGGCCTCTAGGCACTGCAGACAAACTCCAGGCACATGCGCCTCCTTGTGCATCTGGCTTACATGGGACTTGGAGAATCGAACGGGGTCCTTAGTCTTTGCAGGCATGTGCCTTAACCACTGAGCCATCTCTCCAGCCCAGTGATGACTTTTTCTGCCCTGATATCTGCATAGCACCTATGGGTACTATGAAAACTAGCTAGGAGGGATGAAACTTCCACTTCAGATCTGGCTTGATTGCTCAGTAGTCTGAAAATGAACAAAAAATGTAGTGTCTTCAGCAATAGGGTCTTACCATCTAGTTCTGGTAGGCAACCCAAAGCAATGACAGTGTCCTATATTGCTTTGGAGGCCTCACTGGGAGGCATACTGTGGTAGTTTGAATATATGTCCCCCAATATATTCAGTGTTTTATTACACTTTATAGTTTGCATCTGCATCCACCTGGCTGGAGGCAGTGTCACTGGGCGGATCTTAAGGTGTGGTGGTGGGTTTAGGATTTCAATCTAAAGATATGCAAAGTGTGCCTAGCTGGAGTTCTTGAGTTGTGCTGTGCTGTGTGGCTTTTGGCTGTGGCTTTGTTTCTGTGTTTGGTCCTGTGAAAGCAGGCCAGCTTCTTCTGCTATTATGGAACTTCCCCTGGATCTGTAAGCTTCAATAAATAATATCCCTTCCTCCATACTGTGCCTGGTCTGGAAGTTCATCTCAGCGAACCTGAAGCTGTCTGCTACACATACGATCCTGGCACTGGGATTTTTTCTCCATTATCATCTGTGGCTGCCAGGGGCAGCATTACCCACCCAGGCAGGATTCTTCTGCTCAAACAAGGAATATATTTTAAATGGCCCAAAGGCATCGTTGAAAATCAACAATGTATATCAAGAAACAAATGAAGTTTACTATATTTAAATTATATCTCAACTTTAAAAAGCACTTTAAACAGATCTACTCTGCATGCCAAATACACTAGGTCCTCTGCTAAAAGGAGGAAAGAAGTGCCAGTTTTGCCAACAATTAAATATTGGGAGGGTTGGCATGAGAGAAGGCATCAGTATAGTCCAGAGTAGACTGGATATAGAATGCATCACACAGAGTCAGTATTTGTTCCCAGTTGTCTTACTGGAAGACAGTGTGGATTGCTCTGTTGATCATTGGAAGCTTGGCAATCTGCTGTCACATGGGGTGAAAACACAAATAATCTCTCCCATCCTTACTTCCCAGGACCATCTTCTCTACCCCCTGTGGTGGTATGAAGGTAACAGCCCTTAGCCTCAGCTATTTGTGATTGAGCTTTCTGCTTAAGGGAGGTGGAGCCCTGCTGGAGGAGGTGTGTACCTGGGGGTGGTACGCGTTTGCTGGTACTCTCTCTGCGCATGTATGATAAAGTGAGCCAGCTTCTTCAGCCACAATCAAGCTTCCCCTGAAAACTGTAAGTCTGAAATAAACCCTTTCCTCCCATAAGCTGCTTCTGGTTGGGTGTTTGTCCCAGCAATAAGAAGGTCACTACAACATCCCCTGATGATGGTTGTCTGTCATACTACCATCAAATGAAAGTCCACTAGGGAGTCTTGGGCTATGATGTGCCCAGAGAAATCTGAGCCCTCTGAAATAGAGTCCATGTTCTCAACTGAACTTTTTTTTCCTTCTCTTGTTTGTTTCAGCTACTTCCATATGGCCTTTGTCACCAAATATGATTATATAAGCCATTGCCTAAAATTTGACATCTGTTCTCTACCCATGAAGTAACTTTTTCTTGTTCTTTTTTTTTTTTTTTCAGGCAGAGTTTTATTCTATCCCAGGCTGACCTGGAACTCACTTTGTAGCTCAGGCTAGCTTCAAATTTATGATGATCCTCCTACCTCAGCCTCAATGTTGGAATGAAAGGTTTGTGCCACTGTGCAATCTGTTTTTGTTAACTGATTTGCAAATGTAAAGACATTGTTAATTAAAGCATAAATAACACAGAATTTGGCTTTTCTTAACACTAGCTCTACTATCCCCAGCCTAAACACTTTAACTTCATTAAAAAATTTTTAATTTTATCAATATATAATTATCACATGCCAACAGAACAGATTTTCTATAATAAAAATTTTCACCTTTGTCCTCATGCCTCTTTGGCAAGTAGAGCCTTTCTAAATATTGCAGGTCACTGCCCAGCACCAGCAAAATGCTCGACCTTGGGAGAGGTGGCATAGAAGCAGGCTTACCTAGAGGACTACTGACAGACATTTGGTTTGTGTCATGCATTTCCATGGTAGCTTAGGACTGGAAGAAGCCTTGCCAAGCTAACAGGTTACATCCATCTTGTGAAGCTAATGAGGCTGGGAGAGTGCAGAAGGCTTATTCTGGGCTGGCTGCTTATTAGTACAAAGACTGGTCTCCTTCCCCCATGACCCAGCACTCTTTTTTCACACACAAAAAAATGAAACATATATGTTTAAACCAAGTCATGCACCATATTTATTTAGCAGGTGTTGACACTGGTAATAAGAATGCGAGGCATACTTGATAAATTGTCGGTTTCCTCCACAACAGGCATCATTTGCTCCTGCAGATAGATGAGACTTCAAGTAGCTGTGAGTGCATTCAGAATTCCTGGAGAATAGAACAGTTGAAGAAACATCAGTTAGAACCTTTTGTACACATAAACATTTTTTGTAATGTGTATGCTTACTTTCTATATCTTTTATCTTTTTCTTTTTTTATTTATTTTTTTGGAGAGAGAGACACACACAGAGAGAGGGAGAGGGAGATAGATAGAGAATGGGCGCACCAGCAGTCTCTCAGCTGCTGTGAACGAAATCCAGATGCATGCGCCCCCTTGTGGGCAAGTGCGGCATTGCGCCCTTGCGTCACTTTGCATCTGCCTAAACGTGGGACCTGGAGATTGGAACCGGGTTCTTAGGCTTAGCAGGCAGGCGCCTTAACCGCTAAGCCATCTCTCCAGCCCTATCTTGTTTCTTATGCAGTCGATAGTCTGGCTTGAACAGGCCATGCGTGGCTCATCAGGGAAAATGCTATTTGGATCTGTGTTATTAAAGGTAAAGGATGTTAGCTACTATAACAGATAACTATGAAGTCTTGGTGATTTTACACAATAGAATGTATTCCTCTCTGGTGTCACAGTCAGGCAGGGTGATGAGGGAGGGGACTTAAGGGCCTAGACTGTATTCTCCTCTGGGTCCTACAATTCTCTCTAGCCAGTACAGAAGTGTAGCAGTTACCTTTTCGTTGCTGGCACAAAACACCTGACCAGAAGCAGCTTATGAGAGAAAAGGGTTTACTTAAGGTTTCTAGTTTCGAGAGGAAGTTTCATCGTGGTAGGGAAAGCATGCTAAAAGTAGGAAGCCAGCTCACATCTTCTCTTATCACATCTTGTCTGGGTGGAAGTAATCTTGAGCACTGGGTTTGGAGATGGGCTAATAAACCTGAAGGTGCCATCCCCAGTGGCACACCTCTTCTGGCAAGGCTCCACCTCCCAAAGGCTCCTTCAGCTGGGAATTGATAAACACAGGATGCTATGGGGGACACTTTACGTTTGAACACCTTAAGGGAGGACCAAAACATGGATGAAAGTAAGGAAGGTAACATATATCACATATATCACAGCAATTCACTTCCTTCTGTTCAATACATAGTCTCTTAACCAATTCACTTCTGCCCAGGTTTACTCCAGAGAAGTAGGGGAGAAGTGGGGAGCACCAACTTTCTTAACTCAATTCTGCCTGAAAGTCACATGCATGAGGAACAAATTAGCAAACCTTTATCCACTCTGGCAAGGCACTGCTGCTAGAGGAATGGTGCATGGAACTTTGTCCCTGAGGAGACACAACCATGTCTCTACCCGAGATAGGGCACAGACAACAGACCAAAGCACAATTGCACCAAGACCAGTTTCAGCGACCCAGTGAGTTTATTGCAGTTGTTTACAGAGCTTGATGAGGGGTTACTTATGGGAATGTGGAGACACCCAAACAGCCATAACATCAAGAAGTCTTATCCCTGCGTGGAGGACAACCTCCCCCTAACTGCTTAGGTGACGCTCTCTGTCCTTTGTTCTTCCACCATCTATCTCCTTCATCTCCCCCTGAGGCCCTAAGACAGTGTGCATCATTGCATATAGCTGAACCAGGGGGTGTTGAGATCTCAAGTAGGGGCTGACAACCCCCCCCTCATACCCTTCCTAGTATGGGGGAATGCCAACCAGCCTAATCTTGAGAGTCTCTGTGGGTGGTCCCAGCTGTTTCTGGTAAAGATGGAATAGTCGCTTTTCTCGGAGTCAGTTCACACAACACTGGTCATAGTCTGCCCTTCAACAGTTGATTACTGCTTCTATTATCTTGAGAGGAGTCTTGTGATACTTTAAGTTTTACTTTCCTGGCCTTGATCTCCTGAGTTTTCTGAGCCTCCCTCTTCCTTCCATGAAGGAAATTTTTCTTTCTTCTTTTTTTTTAAGGTAGGGGTCTCACTCTAGTCCAGACTGACCTGGAATTCACTATGTATTCTCAGCCTAGCCTCAACTCACCGGGATCCTCAGCCTCTCAATGCTGGGATTAAGGGCTTGTGCCACCCCTTGAGGGAATATTTTAATTCTGAGGAATTTGCTTCACAAGGAACCAGACTTCCTGGTGTATGTTACCATGAGAATGCTCTTGAAGTCATTCCATTCTGTTCATGATATAACAGAACCTGGCTCCAACTGTATCACAAGAAAGCCTTTTTAGAGAACTGAGTCCCCAGATGTGGTACACCCATTAAACACTGGGTGACTTTACAGCACATAAAAGTCCATGTCAGGCTAGAGAGATGGTTTGGTGGTTAAGGCACTTGCCTGCAAAGCCTAAGGACCAAAGTTTGATACCCCAGTACCCACATAAGCCAGATGTACAAGATGGTTCATGTGTCTGGAATTTGTTTGTAGTGGCTAGAGGCCCTGACATGCCTATTCTCTCTCTCTCTCTCTCAAATAAAAACTAAATAAAATTTAAATATAAAACAGGAGTTTTCTTTTTTAAGTCATTCCATGTAAGGCCTGAAGAAAATGACAACCCAGTCTGCTTGAAGAGTAAGAAACATTAGGAGAAGGTCTAATCTCTGCAGAGTTTTCTTCTAGACATAATAGGATTTGGATAGTCCATGTATGCTCAGCTTGAAGTCATCTTGGATTAACTGGTCTTGTAGTTCTATGAAAGCATTTCTCATCTCAAACGTGTTTCCACCTGCTGCTTACACATAGGTGTCTAAAGGAGACAGGTTCTGTAATAATAGATCAAGCCAGACATCAGTTATCTGTGAAGGATAAAAACCGTGATGGCACAAGGGGTTATTTTACTCTCCTCTTTTTGAAATAGTCCCTTTGAAAATCATCTTGGTTTTGTGCTAAGGCCATGTTTCCCATGAGCTGTGGCTTCTGATAGTCAGTCACCTTTGGCTCATGCACTCCTCTGTGGGTCTTCCAAGCTTTCCTTTGACTTTATGATAGTCTATGTCACTTATATTCAGCCTCTCTCTCTCTCTCTCTCTCTCTCTATCACTCTCACACTCTCACTCTCGCCTTCTCTCTCAATGTGTGTCTTTTTCTGGGATCTAACTTAAGTCATTATCAGATGGTTGCTCCTGCCTCCCTGGCCTCTTCCCTATTTCCTTGTAGGTAGATATTTTCCACATAAAGTCCCTGCAGAGAAGGTCCCTCGTAGCATCATCTTGGTAGGCCAAGAGCAATACACAAGCACACACTCAATATTACCTTTGAAATATCACTTGAATTAATATTATTATTATTAATATTAATCATATTATTAATATGATTAGCCATTATTGGCAGAAGGAGAACGTTCCAGTAAGCTTGGCTGGGCTGAAGTGGCCTGAACTGGCTAGAGTACTCAGCCTAATCTAGGTTCTTCAAAAATCTTTAGCTCAAACTGAAATTCTGGAATCTTTCAAACCTCAGCCAGACAGAAGATGGGGAATGAGTAGCTAAGTATACATGTTTGAAGAGAATGGACAGGACGATGGTGGGCCTCTTCCTATGGATGCTAGTACTTGATCATCTAAGCCAGAAGGAGAAGGGCAGAGAGGATAGAGTCCATCAGACCCTAACCACTAGTGAACAAGGCATCAGAGTCATGCAAACCAACCAAACGTAGTTACTATTTGCTTTCCTCAGGGGAAGACACAGAAAGAGAGTAGGGAGAAGGGGCCAGATAATGTTTCTCCTCCTTACTTAGGTAGCAGACCTAAAGTATGTTTACTGAAATAAATATTAATTAACTAGGAGTTTGGAGAGGAGAGAGAAATAGAGTGTGTGTGTGTGCGCGCGCGTGTGTATGTAGTATATGAGAAGGCTCCTCTTTAGAGGTTTGAAATTTAATGGGAGGAGGAGAGAAACATAAAAAGTGATCAAATAGTAATTCAGTGCTGTGGCTTTAACCAAGAGGCTGGGTAGGAAGAAGGGGAGCTGGGATGATCAGATGAGTTTCTGAAAGTCAGGCCTGATCTGGACGCTATAACTTGTCTCAGGGTTGGAGCTATGGGATGGAGAGTGGTTATGTCTCAGATTTTGGAGGACAGCAGGCTTGGGGTCAAATCCCAGTTCTACATTTTATGAAGTTCAATGGGTTCCTTGCTGTTTCTGACCCTCAATTTCATTTGGTAGGATAGAGAAATGCAGATGAGCCTTCACTTATGAGGGGGTTACATCCCAGGAAATCCATTGTAAAATAAAAAAAAATAAATAATTACAAGTTAAGCTTCACAAGTTAAAGGCCATCTGTAATCTCATATGGCAGATTGTTGTGAAAATTAAGTGGGATGAACCATGGAAGGTACCCTGCACTCACGGTGTTAGCAAGGTCATGGTGAATGTTGGCTGCTTACTATGATAGGTTGATGGGAAGGACCATTCCACCTGAGAGAAACCATCACAACAGATGGATGTGAGAGACTCCCAGGGAGTAGCTGGCCACAGAGAAGAATGCATGTTGTAAGGCTGAGGGCAGCCAGGTGGCTGGTGTTGCTGGTCTCGGTAGTAGAAGACTGAAAAAGGCTTTTCAGTAAAGAGTGACAGATGAGGAACTGTACATGTCAGAACTAAAGCTTCTTCCATTTCTAAATGCCTGCCCTACCCAATCAATAGCATGGGAGAGAAGACTGTGTTTATTCATCTTAAGCAATCAGGGATGCTATTATGGGGAAGAACAGGTGAAGTGTTTTCCATAATGTCAGTTGCTTGTAGAGCTGTGTAATATCCCATAGCTGTGGCTGCATTGGCAAAGAAAATGTGTGAGGAGATCAAATGAGAAGGTGACAGTGTGGAGTATTCCTAAGAAGGTTATTTCTCAAAAAATTCACAATTTACATTTAAAAAAATCAATTGCAACCAATCCAGCTAGAAGGCACTTGGCCTCTAATTTGTATTCCAACCTAATTACAGAATGACTAATCTTCTTACTGAGCTCTTTAATCTTTGCCCAGATTTTTATCTTCAGCCTGCCTGTTGATTCCAGGCAGAAAGACTGTTTGGGTCTTCGATATACACAGATATAATTTTTATGTCATTTTGATATAAAGTTAGGTACCCCTGCCTCCCATTGCTCCTATCCCATTTAATTTTGCTCTCATCCAAGTTTCAACATACACAATTATCTTGTCTTTGTCTGGGTACTTTTGGAATGTCCTAGAAAATAAAGACGGTATGGAATGAAGCCCATTGGAATTTTAATCATTGCAAAAGGGGAAGGATTAAAGACTCACAGCTTGATGTAAGCAGCCTTGGGAATAAGCAAGCATCCACTAAGAGTCACTCCAGCCAAGAGACACAGGCTAGCCCCATGCTGTCTCAGTGAGCGCTGGTCTCTTATTACCCTTGTTCTGCTCTAGTGGAGAAAGTAAGTTATTCAGACCCCCAAGCCTTTTGTGCTTCCCAGTATGTTCTGTTTTCAGCAATAATTTTTTAAAGTATTTTATTTACTCATGAGAGAGATAGAGGAAGAGGCAGATAGAAATAAAGAGAGAATGGGCACACCAGGGCCTCTAGCCACTGCAATCAAACTCCAGACACATGCACTCCCTTGTGCATCTGGTTTACGTGGGTCCTGGGGAATCGAACGGGAGTTCTTAGGCTTAGCAGGCAAATGCCTCAACCATGAAACCATTTCCTCAGCCCAGCAATAATTTCTATTTTCATTAATTATGAACATTACTGTATGAACAAAGCACATGTTGTTCAAATTGGGATTGCCTCTTAAATTCTCTCTTCCCCTGACATCTCCATATCCCCATTCCACTAAAAATTTTCTCCAATGAGGTCACTGGTATTCAACATGGGGTCATAAATGCATCAGTCAATCTGTGTGAGGGGATAGTGCCTCACATAGGCTCAGGAAACATTGTGGAAGAGGAGGCAGAATGATTGTAAGAACCCAGTACATTCTGACTCAGTCCAGTTTTAGGTTTGCTGATTCTAGAAATCTCTGTGGCTAAACTCGAAGGTCATATTTCTTTGCTGCTCCTCCTAAGTTAAAGACCAACCAGCAGCTCCTTGTCCATTCCCCGAGATGCTTGTGAGCTGAGAGAAGCCTGCCTGAGCACTCACTGGTTGCTAAGCTCGTCCATGGCATGACAGAGACATTAGCAGTGACACTGAGGTGGTATGAAGAGTGTTTGGGGTGGGGTCTATCCACAGCATGGGTCAGAGTGGTTTACGGACTGGCATGTCCTTCCAGATGCTGATGTGTGAAGGTGCTCTGTTGCTGCTGTGAGACATGTGGTTTCTTCATTTGATTGCTATGTCCAAGACACGCTGTGGCTTCTCTGAGCAGCCACACGTTTTTATGAAGGCTTTCATACAACCTCGGAAGCCTCTAGCAGGGAAAAATCCTTGCCCAGGAGCATCTCTGTTCTTAGAGATGAAAAAAAAAAAATCACAGAAAAAAATCAGTGTACAAAAATGAAAACTGACAAGGAGCAAGGAAGCAAAAGAAGAGAAGGGAAAAAGTTATGTCATAGGAAAGGATAAGGAAGGGACATTCCATGAGATCCAAGGCTACAACGTTCACTCATCTGGCCATCTAAATTAGATGGGCATAATGATCTTTGCCTTGGATTTTCCTGGAAAATTTTAATTTCAAATCATGTTTCCTAGTGTCAGACCATGATTCTTTAACTTGGAATTAGGAAAATGGTCAACAGAAGGAAAGTCATAAAAATAAATGCTCTCCACGTTCCATGGACCTTGTAGACATATTTAACAACAGTGTCTGGCCATGGTGAGCATGGTGGATGTGACCTATTATCGAGAGTGAGTTAGTTACAATAGACAGCATTAACTTGAGTGATTGCTTCTTTCAATTAATTATGGCCAGCAGGGGTTTCTTGGAACTAACTTTGCTGTTTGCACATTTTGTTTCTCCTAGTGACTATGTAAACTGTATTTAGCCAGCATTTGTGAAATGCATTTATAGTTTTAGGAGACAGATCCCCATTCTATTGCATAGTGATTAGCAATGAGCTGCTTGGTGCTTTTTTATGTTTATCGCTATTATTATTATTATTATTATTATTATTATTAAGATGTTTAGTCTGGATACATCATTTCCCTCATCCCTGCCCCCATTCCGTTGGGGACACTCCTGGTATTCCCCATGGGGTTGTAGTTTATGTGTTGCTGGAGCAGCTGGCAGCTATGGGGGGAGGGAATGCCTCTGGGCATGATGTCTCAACCTGTGGCTCTTACAATCTTTCCGCTCCTTCTTCTGCAAAATTCCCTGAGCCATGGTGGGTGAGTTTCAAGTCTACTTCAGTGATGGGCTCTTAGGAGCCTCTTGGTGCTTTTTAAAAAAAAGTTAATCCCGGGCTGGAGAGATGGTTTAGCGGTTAAGGTGCCTGCCTCCTAAACCTAAGAACACTGGTTCCAATCTCCAGGTCCCACATTTAGCCAGATGCAGTGACGCAAGGGCGCAATGCCGCACTTGACCACAAGGGGGTAAGCACGCATCTGGATTTCATTCACAGCAGCTGAGACACTGCTGGCATACCCATCTCTATCTGCCCTCCTCTCCCTCTCTGTCTCTCAAAAAAAAAAAAAGTTAATCCCATGCATACTATATGTAAGTAGTAACAATTTTTATAAAATCAATAAATTGTCAATCTAGAAAAATCTCAATATACAGAAAGCACAAAGGGCTGGAGAGATGGCTTAGCGGTTAAGGTGCTTGCCTGCGAAGCCTAAGGACCCAGGTTTGATTCTCCAGGTCCTACATAAGCCAGACATACATAGTGGCACATGCTTCTGGAGTTCACTTGCAGTGGCTAGAGGCCCTGGAGCATCCATTCTTTACCTCTGTCTTTATCTCTCTCAAGTGGAATAAATAAAAAATAATAATAATAAAAGAAAACAAATATTACCAGTAATAGATTCAAGAATAATGACCAATAACATACTGGGGTTTATTTGTGATCTACCCTTGCCAGTGATGCTGTGGGCCCTGCTACTTCCCGGAGGCTGTGTGGCTCCTTGCAACTGTGAGACCTGGGTGTGACCCAGCATGGCTTTAGCATAGCCAAAGGTCTTTCTTCATCAACCATACCCCAGCCTTAGTGCTAAACTAATGATTTCTGACACTGAGCAGATCCTAACAACTCTACTCCCTGATCAACCAGCAGATGGAGACCATGGGAGACAGCTTCAGTGCTGGGCGAATAAACGACTCCTATTCCAGCTGGCTGTGGCCACTTGCAGGCATTTTGGCCTTAAATATCCTTTCTTAGTAATAAACAGCCCATTCCAATGTGGGCCTTGTTCTTCCCCAGTGTTGTGTTGGTCTTCAGAAGCTATGAGTTCAGGGGTGGGGGGAATACAACTGAATTACATTGGGGGCCACAGATATGACATAGGGAGCTGGGACTAGTCCACCCGTGGTGACACTGTCCAGGGATGTACAGAGTCTTTTGTTGCTTGACTGTCGGCCTGTCTATAGATGAATGCATCCTGACCTACCCTGGTCTTAAAGGACGGTCTGTGGGCACTTTCTATTTCATTCTGAGTAACACATCAGCAGCACATTGTGGATAAGCCTGGGCTTAGATTGCCCACTAGTAATAAAATAACAATTCACCACCAGCAGTCTCCCAACAAATTTTGATCTGGGCATCATGCAAAGATAAAATGACATACACGAAGTGACCTAGAGGCTCGCAAAAGAAGATGCATTTTGTTTATAGTTTCTGGAAAGAAAGGCATAAACAAAGCCAGGATATGAAGATTAGTATAAAGTACAAATCCTACAATGACCAAACAATGGCCACATCCCAATACGCATCTATGTAAGGTACCAGAAACTGACCAGGCAGGATTCAGCAGGAGAGAACAGGAAGATGGGGAATTAAAAACAGCTGTTTTAAGGAAAGTTAATGAGCTTGGGCAAAACCACAGAGAATGTTTCTAATGTTTTTAAAAAAGTAAACAAAGAGGTGGAAACAATTTAAAAATCAAAAATTCTTGAAAGTACACTCCAAAAATTCAAAAGTGTAAAATAACTATACAATATTAGGATAGATCAAACAAAAGAAGGGATTTGTATTACTTTTCTCATTGTGGAGACAAAACACCTGACAAAGGCAACTTAAGGAAGGATGGATTTATTTTGGTGGGAAAGTTACGGTGGCAGGAGCATGAGGCATTTGGTCACTGTGGTGGTTAGATTTAGGTGTCCCCCATAAACTTAGCTGTTCTGCATGCTAGGTTCCCAGCTGATGGAGATTTGGGAATTAACACCTCATGGAGGCTGTATTGTTGGGGGTGGGCTTATGGGGATTAGAGCCAGTTTCCCCTTGCCAGTGTTTGACACACTCTCCTGTTGCAGTTGTTCACCTGATGTTGGCCAGGAGGTGATATCCACCCTCTGCTCATGCCATCATTTCCCCCTGCCATCATGGAGCTTCCTCTCAAGTCTGTAAGCCAAAATAAACCTTTTTCCCCACCAGCTGCTCTTGGTTGGGTGATTTCTGCCAGCACTGCGAACCTGACTGCAACAGTAAAGTGGTACCGAGGAGTGGGATTGCTGCTAGACACCTGACTGTGTGGCTTTGGCCTTTTGGAGCTGATTTTCAAGAGGAATGTAGAAGGATTTGAAACCTTGACCTAAGAGACACCTTGCAGTGCTGTAAGTACAGCTTGATGGACTATTCTGGTTAGAGTTGAAAGACCTGAATGCAGTAAGAACTGTGGACTGTGAGGTTTGGCTTGTGAGGGTGAGAAAGAGCTTTGCTTGGACTAAGCTAGGCGCAGTTTGTGTGAGAGGCTTGTTATGCCCCTGTCCTGAGAATTTGTGCATGGTTGCATTGCATAGAGATGGACTGGTGTGAGTAGAGGGATATGACACAGAAATTAAATCTTTGGCTTGAAATTTCTGCCTGTTTAACTGCAATTATATGAGAGATTACAACCATTGAGATTGGGCCAGCTAATCTGCATTGGGGCAACAGAAAGAATGCAGACTCTTTTGAAGGGGCATGAATGCCAAAGGAGTGTCCTGTTCTTCAAAGTCTGCTTTATTCCCCTCTGGATTAACAAACTGGTGTTCTACCTGGTATTATGGAGTATAAGAAATGCAGGAAAAAGAGAGGGTCATTGAATTTGTAACTTGGTCTTGTGTTTTGGAAACGGCCATGGGTAGTGTGAAACAGGTTTGCTGGATGCCAGCATGGAGACCTGATGGAGCCATTAGAATGAACAGTGGGTTGCAGTGGAGACCCAGTGGAGAGGCCGGGACCATGAGATGGCTGCCAAGGAAAGCTGCTGGCCCTGAATGAAGTTTACCAGGACTGGGAGTAGTCTAGCTGGAGGGGCGGAATTGGAACTCCAGAGATTTGCTGGTTACAATTATCAGACTTGGAGATTTATCACGGACTAGAGTTGTTGGACCTGGAGCTACAGAGTTTGATGTTTACCCTTATTTCTTTGCTATTCCCAATGCCATCTTTTGCATTATGAGTGTTTATTCTGTGCCATTATGAGTCTGGGGAGGATTTTTTTTTTTTTTGGTATTATGGCTCAATTAAAAGATCTTGGATTATGGGAATGTTTGAACATCATTAGGATTGATAAAAACAATGGGGACTTTTAAAGTTGGACTGAATGAATTGCATTTTACATCATGGATGGTTATTATTTTATAGGGGCCAGGAGCAGAATGTGGTGGTTTGATTCAGGTGTCCCCCATAAACTTAGGTGCTATGAATGCTAAGTTCCCACCTGATGAGATTTGGGAATTAATGCCTGCTAGAGGCCGTGTATTGTTGGGGGCGGGCTTATGGGTGTTATAGCCAGTTTCCCTTTGCCAGTGTTTGGCACACTCTCCTGTTCTGTTGTCTACCTGATGCCAGCCAGGAGGTGATATCCACCCTCTGCTCATGCCATTATTTTCCCCTGCCATCATGGAGCTTCCCCTTGAGTCTGTAAGCCAAAATAAACCTTTTTCCCCCCAGGTGCTCTTGGCTGGGTGTTTTCTGCCAGTGATGTGAACCTGACTGCGATGGTCTCATTGCATCTGCAGTCAGGAAGTGGGATGACGAGTGCTGGCAATCCTCAGCTTGCTTTTCCTTCTCGATGGAGCCCAGGACCCCAGCCCACAGGATGTTACCAACTGCATTAAAATGGGTTTTCTCATGTCAGTCCACCCAATCCCAAGATTACCTCACAGACATGCTCAGAAGTTTGTGTCCTGAGTGATTCTGGATCCTGTCAAGTTGATGGTCAATACCAGTCATCACAGAATGAGTGAAGTCCTAAAATATCAAAGTAAACTAATGATTACATTAATATGTTAAAAGATAGGCTATATAGAAAAATATAAAATGGGATACCAAAAACCCAAATTATGGGGAGGAATGACATACAAGTGTACAGTGTTCATATTATATTTTCTCTTGCTCTTTTTTTCTCTTCCTGTCAGTTTAATTATATTAACATCTATTATATCTCAAAACCACAGTAAGTTGCTATCATTTCAATGTTTTATTTATTTATTTACATACAGAGAGAGACAAAGAAAAAAGAGACAGACAGAGAAAGAGAGAATGGGTGTACCAGGGCCTCTAGCCACTGTAAACAAACTCTATACACATGCACCACTTTGTGCATCTGGCTTTACGTGGGCACTGAGGAATCAAACCCAGGTCTTTAGGCTTTGCAAGGCAAGTGCCTTAACTGCTGAGCCAACTCTCCAGCCCAGTTTCTATCATTTTAAAATAACTTGTTATAACAAAAAAATGCATTTTGGTAAACCTCATAAAACCACAAAGAAAAAAATGTGTACTAGATATACCAAAAATAATAAGCAAGGAATCAAAACAGACTATCAGAGAAGTTCACAAAGAAAGACTCTAAAATTTGGAGAAATTATAAGAACACAAGTTACATCATGGCTAGAGTAGGAACTTATCAATTTTTCTTGATTGTAAATGGGCTAAATTTTCCAACACAGAATAACTATATGGATTAGAATCTAAGGGGCCGCTCTGTATTGCCTCAGGACACATCACCTTTAAGGACACAAATAGACTTGAAAGTAAGGGAATGAAAGAAGATATTCCACATAAATGGAATCCAAAAGAGAGTCAGATAAAATAAACTTTAAATCAAAAGCAATAAAAAGAGGAAAGTCCATTGTATAGTTACAAAAAGATCAATTCATCAAGAAGAAAGCACAGTTGTTAAGTTTACATGAAACTGGCTCTTCTCTTGCCAGTTATAAAAATCAACTCAAAATATATCAAGGACTCAAATGTAAGACCCACAATTATGCAACTGCTAGAATAAAACAAAGGGGAAATACCTCAGGATGTTGGGATGAGCACAGATATTTTTGGACAAGATTCCAAAGCGCAGGAAACAAAAACAGGCTGGGCGTGGTGGCACACACCTTTAATCCTAATACTTGGGAGGCAGAGGTGGAAGGATGGTCATGAGTTCAAAGCCAGCCTGAGACTACATGAGTGAATTCCAGATCAGCCTGGGCCAGAGTGAGACCCTAACTTGAAAAATATTTTTAAAACAAAGCAGACAGTCAACTAGTGTGATATCAAGTTTATCAGCTTTTGCAGAGCAAAGCAAAAGATGATGTGTAGAATGGGAGAGAATGTTTGCAAGTATACATCTAACAAGGGGTTCATTATGGTTAACCTTCATCGTCAACTTGATTGAATTTAGAATCACCTGAGGTATTGTTGAGGCATATGTTGTAGTTATCTTTACATTGCTGGGACAAAACACCCAACCAGGCCTAGAGAGATGGCTTAATGGTTAAGGCACCTACCACCTAAGCCTAAGAACGCTGGTTCCAATTTCCAGCAGTTCCAATCTCCAGGTCCCACATTTAGCCAGATGCAAAGTGACACAAGGGCACAATGCCACACTTGACCACAAGGGGGCGCACATCTGGATTTCGTTCACAGCAGCTGAGAGGCTGCTGGCGTGCCCATCTCTATCTGTCTTCCTCTCCCTCTCTCTGTCTCCCCCCCCCCAAAAAAAAAACCCAACCAAAAGCAGCTGATGGGAGGAAAGGGTTAATTTCAGGCTTACAGTCTTGAGGGGTAGCTTCATGATGGCAAGGGAACGCATGGCATGAGCAGAGGCTGGACATCACTGCTTGCCATAGCAGATAGAAAACAGCAGCAAGAGAAGGAGCTGAGCTTTGGCAAGGGGAAGTTGGGCTATCACACTCCAAAGTCCACCACTAATAACACATCTCATCCTAAGCTCCACCTCCCAAATTGCCATCATTTTTCTGTTAGTCATACAAATCGGTGTGACGTGAATCTCACCCTTGCAGGGATTTACATGTAGATTGCCCACATAGCCACAACATGAAAAAAAAACCATCCATTGGCCCATCCATTGGTAAATATTGGATACATATACCCCAAATGAATAATAGTAATAAAAGGGAATGAAATCCTGTGATTTGTGGCAAAGTGAATAGTACTGGAGATTACTATGTTAAGTGAAATAAACCAGCCAGAGAAAGGCAAGTGATCTCACTTACAGGTGCAATCAAAAAACTTTCCTCTCATAGAAGCTGAGACTAGGGCTGGAGAGATGGCTTAGTGGTTAAGCGCTTGCCTGTGAAGCCTAAGGACCCTGGTTTGAGGCTCGATTCCCCAGTACCCACATAAGCCAGATGCACAAGGTGGCGCATGCATCTGGAGTTCATTTGCAGTGGCTGGAGGCCCTGGTGCACCCATTCTCTCTCTCTCTCAAATAAATAAATATAAATAAACAAAAAAAATTTTTGAAAAGAAGTTGAGGATAGAACAGTGGTTACCAGAGGCTAGGTAGAGGTGTTATTTATTAATGTGCACTGAGTTATAATTAGTTAGGAGTAAAATATCCTAGTGTGATGTTCACAACAGGATGACTGTAGATACCATAGTATGCCCCAGCTAGTAAAAAGGGTGTTGAAAGTTTTCACCCTAAGGAAATGGTTGATATTTGAAGCAATGGATATACTTAACCTGATTTAAACATTATACAATATGTCTACTGCTGAAACCTCATGGCACCCCATTAATATGTTTAACTTGTATGTTATTATCAGTTCAAAATATTCCTAATACTGGGATGGAAAGATTTCTTAGCAGTTAAGGTGCATGCTTGCAAAGCCTAAGGAGCCAGGTTCGATTCTCTAGGTCCCATGTAAGCCAGATTCACATGGTAGCGCATGCATCTGGAGTTCATTTGCAGTGGCTAGAGGCCCTGGCGTGCCCATTCTCTCTCTCTCTTTTCTCTCTCTCTCTCTGTCTCAAATAAACAAACAAATAAATAAATAAAAATTCCTAATACTCATATGAGTATTTTTATTCAGATCACTATTTCCCAGATGAGGATGTGGAGATAAAGATCGTTAGGTAACTCCCAAGCCCTCCCAGCCAGTGAGTAGGAATTAAATTCAGAATATTCATTCTTGCCCTTGTGTTTTTGCTGACAAAACCATCTGGGTTCAATAGTGGATACATATACGTGTGTGTGTGTGTGTGTGTGTGTGTGTGTGTACATGTACGTGTATACCATCTTACAGTTTTGCAAATAAACTCTGGAGAGAGGTGGCTCTCCAGAAAGACTTTAAGGTTTGCCTGCAGGAGGACTACTGGGAATGGCCCCTGTTGGTGAGGGTAGGTAAGAAAAACAGACAGGTGGAGGGAGAAATTAAGCACTTGTGACAAGACACTCGGTCAATCCTGTAATGAGTCCTGGGGCTGGAGTGGCATTCTGGTCTATCCTCCTGAGGTGAGGCAAGCGATGTAACCCAGTCACTGAATGCGAACCATACCAGTTGGTGGCTTAACCTTGGTTTAAACCTGTCCATTGGACCACAGGAAATTCCCAAAGACTCAACTATGAACTGTAAGGCAGGCAGCTTCCCTGATAGCCGGGCCTGTACCAAAAGGGGGGTGGGTCCTGGAGAAAAGACCATCAAATTCACTGAAAATTCCACAACAGCTATTCAGGGAGAATGACCGACCTCCTGAATCCTTTTAGGAAAATTCTCCCTTTTGCAATGCATTTTGGGGTCTCTTTTGAGGACTAGCCGAGGCAGGTCGGTGTCTCTGATATAGTGAACATCAGAACACCGATGATGGAGTGAGGGGAAAGAAACGAGGTTGCAGATAACAAAAGAATGCTATTCATCTATTCATTCGCTAGTACTGTCCCAATGCCCCTGTCAGGGATAACTTCTGTCATGCTGAGCAAATGGGACTCTTTCTCTCCGGGCTGATGTACCAGCCACGTGGTACAGATGGATCTAGTTTCTCTCTACCCCTAGAGTGGACACAGGACCAAATACTCCTGGCAGCAGGGATGAGTTAAGCCATAAATAGGTGATGTCTGCAGGGTAGCGAGAGTCTTTTGATGGAACCTTCAGGAAAGTGATTCTCTTTCTACTGCAGTTGCTGAATATAGAGCCGGAACTGCTGGTGCCACCACAGCGTTTGCTTTGGAAAAAACTCACTCAGAGAAACTGGTGGGGGGAAACAGAGACCCAAGAAGAGATAGAGACAAATAAAAAGAGAAAGACTGGGCTGGAGGGATGGCTTAGCAGTTACAGCATTTGCTTGCAAAGCCAAATGACCCAGGTTCAATTCCCTAGGACCCACGTTAGCCAGATGCACAAGGGGGCCCATACGTCTGGAGTTCGTTTGCAGTGGCTGGAGGCCCTGGCACACCCATTCTCTCCCTCTCTCTCTCCATCTCTCTCTGTCAAATAAATAAATAAATAAATAAATAAATAAATAAATAAATAAATAAATAAAAATGAAATATTTAAAAAGAGAGAGAGAGTGAACTTGGAGAGCTGGCTTTAGTCCTTGAACTCATGTAAACCTAAGTCATCCTTCCCCAAGCACCATTCCTCCATCTTTTTCATCACCTAAGCAAATGATTTCCTTTTTCTCTTTGAGTTAGGACCAGAGGGAAGATGGCACTTATCCAGAGATACACAGTGTGGGGAGAATCCACCCAGAAGACATACATTCTGACGGATCCTAAATGCAGGGGAGGGAGCTAAATGTGTATAGACTTTCCCACAAATATTTACTCAACAGAACTCGAATATTGATGGCTGGCTGGGGGACCTGACCTGGGCTCCTCTGTGTACTAAGAAGATTACAAAGATAAATTAGTGATAAACTCTGGCCTCCAGGAGATGCTCAAAATGCATGTCTTAAGACTGAGATGTTTGAGGTAAAATTAACAAGATTTTAGTAATGATGGAATGCAGGAGAGGAAAGACATCACAGACCTAAGGACACCTTTAATCAAAATGATTAATTGGGATGGGAGCTAAGCGGGTGATTAATTGAATTATGATGGACTGAATCTACTTGTAGTAGAAAGAGCTGTGAGCCATACAGAGGTTTTGTTTATTTATTTATTTTGGTTTTATCTTACTTTCAAAAAACTTTAAAAAATATTTGTCATTTATTTATTAGATAGAGAGCCAGAAAAAGAGAGAGAATGGATATGGTAAGGCTTCTGGCTACTGCAAACAAACTCCAGACACATGTGCCATCTTGTGCATCTGGCTTACCTGGGTACTGGAGAATCGAACTAGGGCCTTACACTTCCCAGGAAAGCACTTTAAGCTATCTCTTCAGCCCTTAAAAAGTTGTTTATTGATAATTTTCATACATATGTAATGCATTTTGATCATAATCCTCTCCATGAGTTGCATTTGTCCCGCCTCCCCTTCCCCTTTCCAATGAACTCCTTCTTTCCAATTAATCCTCTTTTATTTATTTTAATTTTTTAAAGGACAGAAGGAAGGTATTTATAAAGTCTAGAAGACTAATGTTATGAAGGTAGCATGGGACTCTGTCAGAAACTGTCAACATGTTCTACTCCAGGAATAAAATCATGTATATATGTGCAGATTCAAAATTCTTTTCTTTTCTTTTTATTTATTTATTTGACAGAGAAAGAGGGAGAGAGAGAGAGAATGGGCACGCCAGGGCCTCCAGCCACTACAAACGAACTCCAGACACTTGCACCCTTTTGTGCATCTGGCTAACGTGGGACCTGGGAACTGAACCTGAATCCTTTGGCTTTACAGGCAAACGTCTTAACCCCTATGCCATCCCTCCAGCCATCAAAATTCTTGATATCCATCTAGTCCATCACTTACCAATGTAAACAAATACATCAAGGATTATGGTTCTCCATCCATGTCTCTGTAACAACTGGACTCCCTCATCTCTTCTCCTCTCCCTTCTCACTAAGAGCTAAAAGTTGACAAGGCAAGTAGAATAGGAGATGGGATTTGTGTCTAAACAGATTCAGAAGTTGTGTTCATTTCTCCTGTTTCCTAAATTGTCCAATTTCCTCTGACAATGACCTCAATCTAGCCCAGAGTAATGAAGGCAATTATCAGCTACTTTATTGCGCCAATAAGCCCTACTGTTACTCTGCCAATCACCCATTGTTTGCTGGATTGTTCTACTTTGTTGCATCACTGACTGAAAGATAAGAGACACGCAAGGAAGACCAAGCCTGAGACTGTAAATTTTCCTCCAACTAGAACAACTTATTCTGATCACAGAAGATGAGCATCACTTAACATTTTACTGTGAATGCATTACCATGGTAACCCAGGGCTGCATGGCATATAACATCGGATCAGTCCTTTCATCTGGCCATGGGTCACAGCATCTGAAACTTGTATACCTACTATGTGTAAATCATGTGGTGAACCTCATCCATACCAAACAGGATTTTGATAAAACCTGGATACTCTTCTTTTTTTTTTTTTTTTGGCATTTTAAAAAATATTTTTTAATTTTTTTTTATTTGAGAGAGAGAGAGAGAGAGAGAGAGAGAGAGAGAGAAAACAGGTGTATGAGGACCTCCAGCCACTGCAAATGAACTCCAGATGCGTGCATCCCCTTGTGCATCTGGCTTACGTGGGTCCTGGAGAGTCAAACTGGGATCCTTTGGCTTTGTAGGCAAATGCCTTAACCACTAAGCCATCTCTCCATCCCCATGGATACTCTTTTCAGTTAGAAATATACCTTAAGGGTAAGGTTGGCTTTAAAGACTTCTATTCATAGACTCTATTTATGTCAATACCTATTGGACAGGGTACCAGGAACACACAAGAGTTCCTCCTGATCCTCCAAGTCTGGCCACTCTGGCCCACTGTACAGGGATGTGTTGTGTCCAAATTGTCAACACAGATGCAGTTGATTTTACAGCTAGAGGAAACACTGTGGAGAAAGACTGAGCTAAAAGCATCTTGTCAAGTCAGGGATGTGCTATTCACACACAGACCCATTAGCTAACTGTCTTTACTACAAAGTTGGCAAGAATACTTGTGGTGGTCTGAATGTGAAATGACCTTCTTCTCATGTGTTTGTGATTAAGCCTCCTATTCAATCCCCAGGAGGTAGAGCTTTTGGAAGGTAGAACCTTTCCCGCCCCCCAAAAAGTATGATAGGAGGGGATGAGCCTTGAGGTTTACATGTCCCATTCCCCCCACCCCTTGCCAGAGCTGGCTCACTCTTGCAGCTACCTTCCAGCTGATGTGACAAGATGATGTGACAAGCTATCTACTCTGCCGTGCTTTCCTTGCCATGATAAAACTTCCCCTAGAACTGTAGCCTGCACAGTTCCTCTTCCTCCTTCCTCCCACAAGCTGCTTCTGGTTGGGTGTTTTGTCCCACAAATGAGAGGGTGACAATCCTAAATTAGACTCATGCCCATGAACCTCCAAGAGCCGTGAGAGCACAGGATGACACTTGGCAATTTCAAAGAAATGTATGGAATTTGGGTTGTGGAGGTGACTCAGCAGTTATAGGTGCTTGCTGGCAAAGCCTGTTCATCCCAAGCTTCAAGTCTCCAGTACCCATGTAAAGCCCAATGCGCAATGCGGCACATGCATTTGGACTTCACTTGCAGTTGCAAAAGGCTCTGGCATACCCATGTTCTTTCTCTTTCTCTCTCTCTTTCTCTTAAATACATACAGAAAAATAAATAAAATGCATAGAATTTACCCATCACCAGAAAATCCCACCAGGGTTCTAGACCTGTGGGATTCTTACCAAATATTAACAAAGTTTGTAGAGACTCCACTACCCACTGGCACTCTGTCAAACTTTTTAAGGGGCTGGAGAGATGGTTCAGTGGTTAAGGGGCTTGCCTGCAAAGCCTAATAACCTGGATTTGATTTCCCAGTACCCCATGTAAAACCAGATGCACAAAGTGACACATGCAGCTTGGAGTTCGTTTGCAGTGGCTAGAGGTCCTGGTGAGCCCATTCTCCCTCTCTCTCTGCCTCTCTTCTCTCTGTCTCTGTGTGTGCAAATAAATAAATAAAATATTTTAAAAACTTCGTAAGGATTATCTAATTTAACATTTGCAACCATTCTATGCTAGTTTGTAAGTAATCCCATTTTAAGTAAGGGAAACTGAGACATGGGCTGTTTACTTGACTCAAGCAGAGTCATGAAGCTGGGAGATAGCCAAATCAATGACCTCATCGCCTGTGCTCTGTCCAGTTCCCCCTTGCTGACTCAGTGTGGTCACCCGGCCTGAAAATATCCCCTGCCTTCTTTCCATAGCAAGAGAATCTGGATCTAGCCCATGGAACCTACACAGAACTCCAGGTTGTGCCTTAATGTTGTTCCCCGTGCTTTCCCAGAATGCAATGAGAGCATCAACTGGATGAGCATGCACTTGCATCATTTTCAGAAATGTGTTCTCTGCTGTTTGCCAACCTGATGCAAGCATTGATTTAATTCATCTCCAAATAATCTTACAGATGTGTTGGGAAGCAGTGGGTGCCAGCTGTAGAGGTTGGGGACCATGCCCACGTTCCACCTCCTACTACTTTATAGCTCACCTGCCGACCCTTGCACTATTGCAAGACAAGAGTAACTGTAACTCCCACTTTATTGGGTTGTTGTGGAAATTAAAGTCAATCACCTGATAGTGTTCTGGATATAACACACGACCTCAGTCACTACTAGCTATTAGTATTCTTGCTCATTTCTCTGATTTCAGTGGGTAAGGATGGTTCTACAATCTCTTACCTAAAGCTATTATTAGTCAAGTAGGGTGTTTTTTTTTTTTTAAATTCAGAATGTGAGGGATTTTAGAAAGCTATCAATCCATATCTATTGTACACGTTCTATGCAACCTCCCCCATGGGGTGTGGGGAAGCACACCACAGTAAAACACAGGGATGTCTCTCTCTCTGCACCAAAATTGATGAAGTTTTACTCTAGGTGGGACAAGTCGAGGTGATAAGAAGCCGCTTGTGGGCTGGAGAGATGGCTTAGCGGTTAAACGCTTGCCTATGAAGCCTAAGGACCCCGGGTCGAGGCTCGATTCTCCAGGACCCACGTAAGCCAGATGCACAAGGGGGTGCATGCATCTGGAGTTCGTTTGCAGTGGCTGGAGGCCCTGGTGCACCCATTCTCTCTCTCTCTCTCTCTCTACCTGCCTATTTCTGTATCTCTCTCTCAAATAAATAAATAAATAAATAAATAAATAAATAAATAAATAAAATAAATAAAATATTTTTTAAAAAAAGAAGCCTCTTGTCCAGTCCTGTGGCAAGTGAGTTTTCCTGATAGTTCAAACACTGAGTAACTAAATAGACGCATACATACACAAGTGGGCTCCTGTCCGGAACTCTTTGCCATTCTGAATTATGGGCGGAGACTACTGATGTTCACTTTAAGACAAAAGTTCCACTGCGCATCCCATTCTGCTCCCCCATCCCCATCTCCTCACTGGAATGAATCTCTTAGCAACCTTTCCAGGACTCACCTATCCATCCCTGCACACCCAGGGGCAGGACGAGCAACTTCCAATGATACCTCCCATTGGCCTCCGACCTGACTCAGTATCTCTCATGTCTTCAGTGGCTGCCCAGGTCCCAGTAACCTTGGAAGCCCATCTCTCAGGCCCCTTGCTGCTCAGACCTGTGGCTGGCACTTTCTGCTCTCTAAGTCCCTCCCCTGATGTCTGTACTCATTGGTCAGATTGCTCCAGCTTGGCTGGCTTACAAGTGCTGCTAAGTCAGTCTCTCCTCAGGGCTACTGTCTGTGGTATTTTTTTTTCTTTTGGTTTTTTGAGATACTTTTACCCTCCAAAAAAATAAAATCCCTGGGGTCTTCGGAAGGGCAAGTATCCCTTAAGCATCTGTAACCCTCTCAGCTTCCAGCTTCATCTGCTCCCTACTCCTCACCTAAACGGACTTGTTATTTTCCACCTTACAGCTGTCCCTGTGTTTGTCTGCTTTCCTGTCTGGCCTCAGTTACTTTTCCTTGTAGCTGCACTGGTCATTTGATTCACCCTTCAAGAATGAGGCTAGATTACTTTCCTCCTCCTCCTCCTCCTCCTCCTCCTCCTCCTCCTCCTCCTCCTCCTTCTTCTTTTTTTTTTTTTTTTTTTTTGAGGTAGGGTTTCACTCTAGCCCAGACTGACCTGGAATCCACTATGTAGTATCAGGGTAGCCTCAAACTCATGGAGATCCTTCTATGTCTGCCTCCCAAGTTCTGGGATTAACGGAGTGCACCACCACAACCAGCCACATTTCTTCTTAAAGAAGGCTTTCATTGTTCCAGCATGAATTGTTCTTGGCAGCTGCCCCCACACTCCACTACTCCCACCACCACCAAGGCCCTTTATTGTTTCCCAGGGCCCCAGCTCCTCTGCCCATTGGGACAATTATGGGAAGGCTGCGGAGCCCCATTCTAGAATCCAATCCTCTATAAGTCTCCATTGCTCATCTGGAAAATCAAGGAACTGGAATGGCCTCTCTCATCGGGTTGCTTGTAGAGCTCTTATTGCTTATAGAGCTCTTACTGCTGTTAGAGCCCTTACTGCTATGCTGAAGAAAAGAAACGGTTCACTAGTATTTAGGTACAGAGAGCATGCAACCAATATCTGAGATTATTGTCATCATTTGTGTGTGTGTGTGTGTGTGTGTGTGTGTGGTACATCTATGTGTGTTCTGATGTTTGTATAGGTGCATGTGCAGATGTGTACACGTGCATGTGGAAGCCATGGGTTGACAACCCCTGACTTCCTAACTCACTCTCCACTTGATTTGTTGTGACACGGTATCTTCCTTGAACCCAGAACTTGCCAGATTAGCTAGTATAGCTAACTCACTTGCCCGGGGAAGACACCCTGTCTCTTCTTCCTGACTACAGGCGCCATAGCCACCACGCCCAGGCAGCATTTATGTGGATGCTGGATAGCCAAACTCAGGTCCTCCCCAGCACTGCAAGTGCATCACCGATGGAGCCATCTCCTTGGCTCTCTTTACATCATTCTTTTTTGTTTTTAAATTTTTATTCTTTTTTATTTAATTTTTTATTGACAACTTCCATAATCGTAGTCAATATCCCATGGTAATTCCCTCCCTCTCTCCACTTTCCCCTTTGAAACTCCACTCTCCATCATACCCCTCCCCCTCTCAATCAGTCTCTCTTTTATTTTGATGTCATGATCTTTTCCTCCTATTATGATGGCCTTGTGTAGGTAGTGTCAGGTGCTGTGAAGTCATTTCTTGATAGTCTATGTGCTACGAGCACTTGAAAGGAGGAAGCAGTTCTTATTCATTATTTAACTCCTCCACCAAGTTTTCTTAGCCTCTCACACACTCTGTGTGCACAGCACACTGAGATTATTAGACTGTCACACTCTACCTTAATATTTAAGCTGCTTTTAGACCTTCTGGAAATAAAATTCCAAATAAAACAAATCAAAGCAAAAGAAAGAGAACTGAGTTCACAAACATAATATTTTGGTTTGAACACACAAATTGTGAGGCAGTATATCCACTTATTTGAAAAGAAAAAAAAACTGGAGCTGTCTGTGTCTGTTTGAGCTACTGTGGACTAGCAGTGTGAGGAATGCGTGGGGAATCAATCAGTCTGGAGAAGAGAGAAAGACCATCTGGCTGAGGCAATGGGGAGCTTCGTTAAGGTTTGCTAAGCCCCAAATACTAGGTCAATAACAGAGGGATTTGTTTGAGCACTGTAAAACTCTAAGTACGCATAATTGCACTGGGTAACCCAACCAAACTTTTGCCTCATCTGAGATGCTCTTCCATCTTTCCAGATGCTGTTCCAGATGTTTCCCTGCCTCCCAAAGCTGTTGCTGTGGTGAAAGTCTGCCACGGTGGCTGACGTCACCCTTCCTCTAGGGCTGGTGTGATTAGGGTTCCTTTACTGGAATCACTAGTGGGCTGGGATTCACTGGGGATGGCCCCTTTTCCTGAGCCACCCCAGGAAACTTGGGAACATTGCGTATGAATCTTTTACCTTTAGTGGGAACTGACAAAGGATGACTGGCCCCGTGGCAGTTATGAGCAGCCTGCTTGAGGTACACCTGCTGGGGGACCATCCTGTGCAGGAGTCTGATTTCCTCACAGGGCAAGCTGGTGCAATAAAGGCTTTCCCCTTCACCGGAACTGGATGCTTACATGACAGGCAGATCCCTCTACCGTTGCTCTGCAGTCCATGCATAGACTATCTCCTTTAGTGACTACTGCAGGAGGGGCTAGCTGAGGAGATGTGGGCTGAGGGAGCACAGAGATGGAAACAAGAGCCGCATCCATATACATCCATCTAATGATCAGATTCAAAGAGAAGTGGCAGGGCCACTGGGCATGCAGTCAGACTGCAGTGTGAACCCCAAAGCATGAGAGATGGATGGAGCAGGATAAGTCTGGTTTATCCACCATTTCCAGTCTGGGGGCTGGGGAGAGGGGAGTGGGCACTGCTAGAACCCTTCAGAATTCTGAGCTGGACTTAATAAAGGCCCAAATATGAAGTCCTTGGTGCAGGAGAGAGGGCTTTTATTGGAGTCTCCCCCAACTCATCCATTCCTAAGAGTACCCCTATTTCTCCTGAGAGAATGATCACCTCCCACAGCGTACACTCAAGTTGTGGTGGTAGACCCAAGGCATGTACCCACCGATTTTGCAGGCGAACATACAAGCCAAGTCCTCCAACGTTGACGCTTACCTCAAAGCATCCCCACAGACTTTCAGAACATGTCCTTTCTGCTGAAGTCTGCCAAAGGTATCTATGCTTATGGCTTTCCACTGAAGAATTCCAAGTCGACTTAGACCAACCTGGAAGGAAGGGCTTGACTTGGGTCTACCATTCTTTCCATGTCCCCCTTTCCCAGGAAGCATCCGGGCATTAAAGGGTATTCCCCAGAGAAGTTAAAAGAGATGAAAGACTTTCACTAACAAATAAGCCAGGACACCATCTGTGGGCAGTTTGAGACACAGTCTGTGTGGGCTTAAAGCCCTTCGCCCAAAGCAGCTCAGGCTGGAGGGACCAGTGTGGGAAGGTGTGGGCTGAGCTAATCAGATCTCTGAAGGCTTACTAAGCTAAACGTCCTTCTTATGCTCTGGAGTGGGAAACCTGTCCTGAAGTTGACTGAGATATTTTCAATTTCTGCATCAGACTTCCTCTCTGAGCTCTGGATGGGCTTATGACTCCCCACGCCAGTGTTTTCAAGTTCCTGTCTATGACTAACAAATAATTGATCACGAAGAAGGGTACATTAAGAAAGATTTATTGTAAGCGAGAGTAGAAGTAAAGCTGACAGAGCTTCTCCCAAACCCCAAACAGGGAGGAGTCCTGAGAGGAAAAAAAAAAAAAAAATCTAGGGAAAATCCATATGGCAACTTGACTCAGGTCTTTTTTTTTTTTTTTTTTAACTCAGGTCTTTTTATAGATAAGGCAACTAGTTGAAATGAGCCTTATTGCCAAGTTCAAATGTATATGAAGGACCTTGATTGGCTGGTGTGTCAGGGAGGAAAGCACAGACTCAAAAAGACCTACCAATGGGGGTGGGGGAAAGACCTTGAAAAATGAAGGAGGAACAACCAGGAAGCTGTTGCTTCTCACCATCTCAAGTCAGGCTGGAGTTCCCTTCTAATCTCACTAGGGAAGGGTGACATCTATGTTCCTTTAGGCCTGTGTCCCTAAACTGACTATACTTGTAAAAGGTCACCTGGCTCTTCATCTGGATCACGGCCATGTGCTGGTCACCTCAGCACCCGTTCTCAGTACATGTGGGGCTGTTTGATGCTGAGCTGAATCTTAACTGGTCTCCGTGTCTCTGTGCCTCTCTGAGCACCCTGCCAAACCTTCTCCTTGGTTTTCAGCCGTCATCTCTCCTTCCTCACCAATAAATATGTATTTGCCCATTATATCCCTCTTCTAATGTTCAAGTGGCTTAGAAACCAGAAAACGAAGCTGGTTAAAACTCATGGGGGCACAGGAGAATAAGGCTTTGCTTGTGTGTAAAGCATTTGAATCCCAGTGGCCATGGTAGCTCAGCCTTCCTGATGTGGAAGGAGTATTGTCTTGGGTTCTGAAATGGTTAACTGGTCAGTGCTGGAAGGTATTACTATACTAAGGAGTGAAGTTTACTTCTCTTAATTTTTATTTAGTTTCCTTGGTGCATTCCCCCCCACACACACACACACACTCACACCAAGAACTGACTCATAGAATATGGTAGAAGTGACAGTGTGGGAAGTCTGAGCCCAGGTCTCAAGTGGTGACACAAATCATCTTGGCATCGCTCAGAGGAAATCACCGAGTTCCAACTAGTCTCTTCTCACTCAGGCATATACATCAGAACCTGTTCTTGTCAGAGAGGAGGTGTGGAAAGTGAATTGGTTAGTGGGATTATATAACAAGCCATCCAGACTTTAGAAGATTTAAATAGTGAGCTTTGTTTCCTTATGGCTTAATGGGTTAGAAATAAGGACCACACTCAGTTGGGGTGGCTTATTTCTGCTCTCCTTGGTGTCACATGCTGACTGCAGCTGGGATACCTGGAGAGAAGGTGTTATAATTACCTTAGAGTTACTGGGACAAAACACCTGACCCAAAGCAGCTGATGGGAGGAAAGGATTTATTTTGGCTTACAGTTTCAAGGAAATGCTTCACAATGGCAGGGGAAAGCATGGCATGAGCAGAATCTGGACATCACATCTTGCCCCAGCTGCTGGGAGGTAGCAGCAACAGTGAGCTAAGCTCTAGCAAGGGAGAACTGGTTATAAAACCCCTAAGTCAGCTCTCAGTAACTTCCACAAGGCTCCATCTCACTCCTTTCAGATTGGCTACCATCAAGAAAACACTTGACGATAAATGTTGGCAAGGATGTGGCAAAAGGGGAACCCTTCTACACTGTTGGTGGGAATGTAGTCTGGTACAGCCATTGTGGAAATCAGTGTGGAGGTTCTTGAGACAGCCAAAAATAGATTTACCATATGATCCAGCTATACCCTTCCTAGGCATATATCTGAATGACTCTTCTCACTATCTTAGAAATACTCGCACAACCATGTTTATTGCCACTCTATTCACAATAGCTAGGAAATGGAACCAGCCTAGATTTCCCTCAACAGATGAATGGATAATAAAGATGTGGTACATTTATACAATGGAGTTCTATCCAGTGATAAAGAAAAATGAAATTTGCAGGGAAATGGATGGATGTGGAAAGGATTATACTAAGTGAGGTAACCAAGGTGCAGAAAGACAAAAGTTGCATGATCTCTCTCATATGTGGATCCTAGCTACAAATGTGTAGACTTGTATGAGAGCTGGAACCAAAAGTCAGTAACAGAGGCCAGTAAGCTAGAAAAAGGCTATAAGGGAGGGAGGAGAGGGAAGGACTGAAGGGGATGGTATTGTATATATGTAAGTATAAGAACAGATTACAGGGAGTAGAATGGCCTAAGTGAGGTCAGAAGATATTGAGTAAAAGAAGGGTTTGAGGGATGGTCAATCAAAATTCAAGATATTCTGAATAAGACATATAACAACCTAATTTTTTGGATAATGGCATATCCAGAAGCCATAGATTGTTAACAGAAAATTTTCAGTGCCAGGGATGGGATACCTTTCAGTGAGTTCTTGGTCAGGGAGGTCCCTGTTGCCTCCAAAACATTACAGGCTATTGCCAAAACCCTTGGTTTCCCATAAGAAACAGATGGTAAGACCCTACTTCTGAAGACTTCACATGTCTGGGCAGCAAGGTCACTTAGAAATCAAGCTGAGGCTGAGCTGAAAACCTTCTCCCTATAGACCAGCCAACTGAAAGCTGGAATAAGCTGCACTGATGCAGCCCTATGGGAGACAGAAGTCATCAGTGATGAAAACAGTGGACACTGGAAGCCTCAAGTTTGGCCAGCCGGGCCAAATGACCAAACAGGTGCAACAGTGGCATGTCTGCTCTGGAGGAAACTACTTGCTCTCTAAGTGGACTAGAGGCCTGCTTTATGGGAGGAAATAAATGCCTGGTACTGAAAACCGAATCAAAAGCCTATGGCAGGGTGGTCATGAGCCTTAGGGGTATAAAGCCTGCTCTTGTCGGCATATTGCATATATTATGCATATATTATATGCATATATTATGCTCACTAAACTTCCCAGTAAGCACTACACTTAATGTTCACATTCATATATTAATGCTACTCTCATTTTTGGTCAGTGAAGCTTCTCTTTTCAGACAGTGGTGACCACTGGGATGACGCAAAGGCAATAGTGTTGAGAAGAAGGGATGGAGGAGTGTCCAGCACTGAAACATCTCTATTGCACCCTCCAAGCCTCAGGGTCCATTGCAGAGGAGGTAGCGAAAGAATGTAAGAGCCAAAGGAAGGGTAGGACTCCTTACAATGCAACTGTCCAGACAGAAATTGGACCACGACCTTGCAGTGCCTAGCAATCCCTTCACTAGACCCTCATAATAGGAGAAAAAGATGATGACATCAAAATAAAAGAGACTAATGGAGAAAGGGAGGGAATATGACAGAGTGGAGTTGTGAAGGGGAAAGTGGGGGAGGGGAGGGAATTATCATGGTTTATTGTCTGAAAGGATAGAAGTTGTCAATAATAAAATTATACATTAAGAAAAAGAAATCATCAAGCATAAAGACTTTTCATTTTTGAATAACCATCTTTCCTGGGTCCAGATTAGCATGTGTAAGTTAAAATGCTGTCACATTATTTCATTTATGCACATGGCAAGCTTTTGAAATATGCCGCTTCCTGTTTCCAGAGCCTAGAAAAATCAGGCATTAAGGAACCCAGCTATAAAAAGACCTTAAGTTCTATGCTTGCTCCCTATATTTTATTTATGTGTGTGTGTGTGTGTGTGTGTGTGTGTGTGTTTTGCCAGGGTCTTTTGCGGCTCTAGACCAATGCCCACTTGGTCTTGTGTGGGTAGCTGGGGAATTAAAGCCAGGCTGGCTGGCTTTTTAAGCAAGCATCTTTAATAGATGAGCCATCTCTCCAGTCCCCTATGTTGTTTCGTAAGGGATTCCATGTGATTCAAGAGAGGCTCATTTGCTTAATTATAATTATGTTTGAGATCAGAAGGTGAGCCTTCCCCTCCCCCAGCTTCAAGCCTCCTGCTTCTGTGCTCCCTGCATAGGCTTATTTCTAACCATGCTCTCCTACTCCCAAAGTGCTTCCCAGGAGTCTCATTTTTGCCAGTAACCACGCTAGCTTTATTGCAAGTAGTTTATACAACTGTTACTCCTCACACAAAGGGCTCGATAGAGTCATCTCACTAGCAAAGAGGTAGCAGAAGAGAGGGGATCTTCCTGGGTTTTGTCTATACAGAAAAACTTCAAACTCTGTTTCTTCAACAGTAAAGCAAATTGAGTTATCCCAACTCATGGGGTGTGCATGCCGTGTCTCTGGAACCTCACTGAGAGTCTTACATTTGCTGGAAACATATTTGAGCTAGCAAATACTCAACTGAAAAAGAAGAAGGAAGGAAGGAAGGAAGGAAGGAAGGAAGGAAGGAAGGAAGGAAGGAAGGAAGGAAGGAAGGAAGGAAGGAAGGGGAAAGGGAAGGTGGAAGGCATAAGGTTCAGGATCTCCTTCCCTCTCACTCTGAACCCCATCACTTTTTCTCTTTGCTCCAGGTTCAGTATCCTTCCACCTTGCTCTGCCCCTTTCCTCTCTGCTCTTGGTACAAAGCCCACTTTCCTCTTGCTCAGAACTCTGCCACTCTCTCGCCTAGCATTAAATAAAACCCTGGGCCCAAGAAACTACCTGTCTCAAAGTTCTTTATTGAGAGCCCTAAACCTGACATAAGGAAGGAAGACACCCTATCCTTTTGAGAATTTACCCAAACAAAGCTTTAAAAATAAAATATCCTTTAATTAAATCATAGATTTGAGCCTCCACACTGGAAGAAAAAGTTTAAGGCTATGGCCCCGCCACCACCACCACACGTGCCAAATCTGGAAAGAAATGAGTCTGTTTGAATGACAGTGCGAGCATCATTATTTACCTACTGTGTTCATGAGCTTCCTGTTCTTCACAGATGCCAAAGAATCGGAGGAGAAGACTCTTGGAAAACTGTTAATCTGTGTGCCATATGGCACTTAGCAGAAGACTGCCATCCACGTTGCTCTGAGGCTTTGTAATTTTATTTTTTCAAATGAAGGAGAATTCTTAGTTATAGTTTCCCTTTTTATTTACAACTTTGTGAACCAGCCAGGGCAAGTTCTCCAGTGTAGGAGTTCAGAAACTGAGATCTTTGGAGGTCAGCTAGTCTAAATCACAATCTAGTCACTAAAGATGAGGCTCCTATTATGAATTATTGTCCTGTGATAGTGTTGCTTTTTAAAATATGGTTTACTGATTATTTTCTGCATATAAGTGTGCATATAGAGAAATTTCTTTAAAATTAAAAGTTCGTACCATCCAGAAACAATCCACTTTTCTTTAATTTTTTAAAAATATTTGTTTAGGGCTGGAGAGATGGCTTAGCAGTTAAAGCATTTGCCTGCGAAGCCAAAGGATCCCGGTTCAATTCTCCAGGACCCACGTAAGCCAGATGCACAAAGGGCACATGCATCTGGAGTTCATTTGCAGTGGCTGGAGGCCCTGGAGTGCCCATTCTCTCTCTGTCTGCCTCTGCTGGCAAATAAATAAATAAAAATTTAAAAAATATTTGTTTATCTGCATGGGTGTGGTGTGTGTATGTGTGCATAAGTGTATGGGTGCACCAGGGCCTCTTGCAAGCTGCAAGAGAATGCCAGATGCTTACATCACTTTTTGGTCCAGCTTTATTTACATGGGTACTGGGGAATTGAACTCAGAAGACTTTATAAGCAAGTGCTGTAACTATTAAGCACTATTCTTTAAAATTTTTTATTGACAACTTCTTTTATTGTAGACAATACAATTACTTATGCATATAGATTTTTATCTGCTATTCATTCTTGTTGGTTGATTTTTCATGAGCTTAGATAAACAGCTGTTGTTCAAAGTTACTCCAAAGTCTTTGAAAATGCTGTTCTAAAATGCTGCAATGCCAGTAGGTCATATGCATATTCTAGAATTCATTTAATCAGTGCCCTATTGTGTGACACATATGCAATATTTTTTGCTGCCCTAAATAACATTGAAATGAAAAGTCTATATGTAAATCTTTTATATTTCTATATTTTAAGACAAATTTATGAGATTAGAGGGTCTGAAGCCATTCTGATTGTTAAAGTCCTAACATACATACATAATATATGACCCCCATCAAGTTCAAGTGAAATTCAGACTGTTCAATTGGACACTTAATTAAACACCAGGGATTAGTTTTTTCTTTGAGACAAGGTCTCTAGCCCAGGCTGGCCTCAAAGTCCTTCTGAAGCTGAGGATAATATTAAGCTCCTGATCTCCCTGACTCCCTTAACCCAAGTGCTACGATTACAGACATGCATCACCACGCCTGGTTTATGCAGTGCTGGAGATCGAACCTAGGAACTCATGAGTGATAGGCAGGACCAAGTGATTCACATCTTCAGCATGATTTCATGGTTTTAAACAGTGACGTTCTGCTGGAAATTCTCATCTAGGAAAGCCATGCACAGATTCAGTGGATGGTGGTTTCATCTCACAGACAGCCCCTTCATGGAGTTTGGTAATCACTTTTAAATTCACTTTCCTTTCTTCTGCTCTGTGGGTTCTTGCTCTAGAATTGTGCTAGTGCCTGCTAGACTTGATGAGACTCTATTAAAGCACATCACATTCTCTGCTCTTCCATAATTCATTTCTGTGCTCACTGTTGTTTGATACGACTGAAAATTTGGCTTATTTGGGGAGTAATTGTTGTCTGTACCTTCCTTACTGCAAAAAAAAAAAACTTGATAGTTTTCTCTGAAATTTTAATTGTTTTTAGTTTTTGAAAGCCAAGGTTTGGTGGTTTATGCCTTTAATCTCAGCACTCAGGAGGCTGAGGTAGAAAGGCAGTCAAGAATTCAAAGCCAATGTGGGCTAGAGAGTGAGCTCCAGTCAGCCTGGGCCACAGTGAAACCCTGTACTAATATATATATTACAGGGCTGGAGAAATGGCTTAGCTGTTAAGACACTTGCCTGAGAAGCCAAAGGACCCAGGTTCGATTCCCTAGGATCCACATAAGCCAGATGCACAAGGGGCATGCATCTGGAGTTCATTTACAGCAGCTGAAGGACCTGGCACGCCCAGTCTCTCTCTCTGCCCATTTCTCTGTGTGTGTGTGTCAAATAAATTAAATTAAATTTAAAAAAGAGAAAAATCCTCACTATCCAAATTAAAGAAAAGCAAGGGTCACTGAAAACAGGGCACACAACTCTGTAGATGATAGATAGATAGATAGATAGATAGATAGATAGATAGATAGATAGATAGATAGATAGAAGATAGGTAGATGATAGATCCTTTAACATATTAGCCTTATTCTTTTCTCCTTAAGCAACATAATAGAAGAATTCTTTTTAAGGCTTGGTCAGTGTCTGGTTAGTTGAAATGTGCATTGTATTTTTTTTTTTATTAAGGGACAAAGAAAATTTGGTTTACAATTCTTATAAACTAACCTGTGAAGAAAAAATTGATTTGACTGTCTCTTACACAGTTCTTTCAGTACTTATTTTGATTTCTTCCTTCTAATGTATACCCTGCCTCCTCTCTACTGTTTTCCTTGATCATTATTCTCCCATAGAATTTTCCAGACAAAATAACCCTACAATTACATGTTGTAACTGTTCAGTAATTGCAAGCACAGTGCTTGAATGCTTCCCACGAGGAGTTGGTACACAGACAGGACTCCTGCAGGTCATCTCAGCTGGAGATATTTGTCATCAGAAAGATTCAAATATAGACATGGAAGAAAATGTGTTTTTAAGCCAATTCAGAAGATGTTGAATGGGAGTACCAAAAATCTCTCTTGTAGTCCACAAACTCTAGCAAATAAAAATCATAAGAGAAAACATGGAAAGAGCTTTTGATTAATGGTGGGAAGAAAGCAGATTGTGGATGGAAGCTGAAGACAGCAGGGCCACATCAGGCCTTGCTTGGAAACCTAAGAAGTAAGATCTGTGAGGGAGTCAGCAGCCTGCTGGAGTAAATGGTGTTGAGAGGGGCTAACTAAGCCCACCTGAGCATAGTTGTAGTATTAAAAATCACTGAGCCGGACACAGATGGCCACAAGTAAATGGAGGGGAGTTTTGACAAGCACTGTCTTTCAAACCTGTAGAATGTTTATTCTTTGGAACTAAGGATAACATGTTGGCTTCACACAGCAAGAGGTCTTAGAAGATATGATGAGAAAACTAATTGCCACTAAAAAAAAAGCACTTGAAAAATGTTGGTAGATAACTTTGGGGTAAAGTGTCATTCATGCTTTTCTTTAAAAAAACAAAGCTTGGCAGAGGGCTAGAGAGATGGTTCAGCGGTTAAAGGTGATTGCTTGCAAAGCCTAACAATTTGGGTTTCATTCCCCAGTATCCATGTAAAGCAACATGCACAAAGTGATGCATCTGGAGTGCGTTTGCAGTGGCTGGAGGCCCTGATGCACCAATTTTCTCTCTCTCTTTCTCTGTCTCTCTCTGCAAATAAATAAATAATAAATATCTTTTTTATATCTCAGGCTTTAAGCAGATATTATGATCAAGGCTATTGTGTCATATAGTTACAATGACCATAGGTCAGATGAATTATCTCATCCGAGGAACAGAAAAAGGAATGACAAGAATGACCAGAGCCTCAGAGATGTGGCATAGGAGGTAAAACAACGTTACGCTGACAAGCAGAGGTGTTTTAGGTTAAAAGACACACATGGGTCAAAGGAAAAAGAAAGGGACAGAAAATGAAAACAATGGCCAAGAGAGTTGGAATAACTATGTTCAAATCAGAAAACAGTGGGCTATGAGGTAAAAATTGTTACTAGAGACAAAAAGGACATATTATTAATGCATGCAGTACATATGCTATGATAAAACTGTATTTATTACCCAACAGCCGAAAAGTCCCAATAGGCAAAAAAAAAAACAACAGAATTAAAGGGAGGGAAAATAGACAAATCAACCCTGCTGTGGGAAACTTCAATGACCCAATTTTAATAATGACAACAGAGAAGAAACCAACCAGGAAATAGAAGGCATGAATAACATTATCAAGCAACTAGACTTAGTGGATACCCATGAGCTACAGGAGATGTGCTTTTCAAGTGCACACGACACACTGTCTAGATGGACTGTTTATGAGGCCATTAAATAAGCCATTCTAAATTTAAAACAATTGAGATCATACAATTTTTGTGTTGCCACCTCAAAGTAATTGAATTAGAGATCAATAACATGATAAATCCTGTGGATCACAATATACTAAGACTATATACTAAGGTTGCTGCTAAAGTAATATTTAGAGAGAAATTTGTGGTTGGTACCTAGATCTGAATATGAAGAAGGGCTAGAAAGATGGCTCAGGGGTTAAAGGCACTGGTTTGCAAGGCCTCTGCAGATCATGGTTCAATCCCCAAGTCACCCACGTAGGTCTTGTGCGAAAAGGGGCACAGTACCTGGTTTTCATTTGCAGTGGCAACAGACCCTGGCACACTCATCCGCGTGTACACACACACACACACACACACACACACACCAATAAATAAATAGACACAGGCTGGGGAGAGATGGCTCAGCAGTTAAAGGCTCTTGTTTGCAAAGCCTGATGGCTATGGTTCAATTCTCCAGCACCCAGGTAAAGCCAGATGCACAAAGTGCAGAAGACCAGGGAATGCTCATACTCAGTCTCTTATCTCTGTCTCTCAGATAAATAAATACAAACATTTAAATAAATTAATTAACATGGAAAATAAATAAAAATAATATCTTAGGTCCACAAGCCAATCTTTCACCTCAAACTAGAAAGCTCATGTCACATGAAATTCAAAGCAATAGATAAAGAAATGGTGATGGTTAGAGCAGAAAGCGGTTAAACACACAATAGAGAAAAACATTTAAAAACATGATTGAGTGTCGCTTTTATGTGCCAGGTGTTGTGTTAGATGAAATTATCACCATGTCTGTTTCAACCTGTTATGGAAAGAGTTTGAGTGAATTGTCTCAGTGCCTTGTTCCCATCACACTTTGCTGAGGCACTTAAGGAAGAATTAATTTGTAATGAGACAGACTGTGGTGTGCCAATAGAGTACTAAAAATATTCATGTTCTCACGTGCATAAATAAACGACCTCTGAGGTAGGCATAGCTATACCTGAGCGATGTATGAGCCACCCCTGTCATAGACTGAAAGCTTTCTGACCTTGGTGCAGGGGCCCATGTTAGGACTTCCAAAGTTGGTCATTTTTTTTTTTTTGCCCCTATAGTGGCTTTGGCAACCTTTAGCAACCCATTCTTATGTTTTGATTGAAGCAGACCCTAGTAAATGGATTAAATGGATTTCAAAAGCTTTAAAAAGCTGAACTGTTTGAAAAGCGCATGGTCTATATGTGGTCACAGAAGGTGTCCTTCTCTTAAGGCAACTGCACTTCAAATATCCAAATGTCACTTTCACGGTTAATGCAGTTATTCCAGAAATGCAACTTCTTATTACAAACAACAACAAGAAAAAAACCCTTACATTTCTTTGAGGCTGAAATGAACTGATGTTAGAAGTAATAGTCTATGAAGAGAACTGTGAAGAAGCATTGTGACTGTCACCTGTCCCTGATGCTGTTGACCCCAAGACTGTTGTCAACAACTGTAATTCTATTGAACAGGGGCAAGAACTGACCGTCTAAGGTTTAGTACTATGTCTGAAACTGATTCCACAGGGGACAGCCTAGCCACCCATTTTGGCTAATTGCCACACTGTCTGATAACCACTCCACAGAAGCATCCTCAGGTTGTGATCTTGTGCTCCGCGTTGACAGAAAAATTTATAGATGATTCATTTTTTGGTACTCTGTAACCTAATATCAAGTATCTCCATTGCAGTTTTGTTTTGTTTTAACTCTTTTTTTTTGAGAGAGAGAGATAGAGAGAGCGATAGAGAATCGGCACACTAGCGGCCTCTCAGCCACTGTGAACAAACTCCAGATGCATGCGCCCCCTTGTGGGCAAGTGCAGCATTGCGCCCTTGTGTCACTTTTTGCGTCTGGCTAAACACGGGACCTGGAGACCGGAAATGGTGTTCTTAGGTTTGGCAGGCAGGAGCCTTAATCACCAAACCATCTCTCCAGCCCTTGTTTAACTTTTTTATTGATATGTGACATGCATATATGGTCAGGTTTATACATCTTTAATGCCTAACCCATGAAGGATTTATGGTCCATATCTTTGTAACCACCACTGGATTAAGACTTAGAACAATTCTAGCACTTGAGAAAGTTCCCCTGTGAGCTTCCCCCTGTGACTAAGGGTGGTTAGAATGTGACAGTACTGGCTTGCTGGACACACATTATAAAACACATGGGGTGGAGGTCACTGGAGAAACAGGCACTCAGAATATCTTCATCCCCCGTGACTTATTTTTTATGATTTTTACAGAGAAGATGCTTTCTAGGGTTATTCTGGCATAAAGACTCTCAGTGTACATGGTGATTTGAATAAAATGTCCCCCATAGGCTCAAGAGGTTTCATGAGGGTCCCCAGCTGGTGGCTGTTTGGGAAGGTTGTGGAGCCTGTGGGAGGTGGAGCCTTGCTGGAGGAGGTGTGTCACTGGAGCAGATCTTGGGCTTTGCTAGTCCTGCCCAGTGGCTGTTTGGGGCTACCTCACTTGGACTACTTCCTTCTCCTGCTTTTGTGACAAGATGTCTCAGTTGTCTGATTTACCATGCTTTCCCTGCCACGAGGAAACGTCTCCTCAACACTACAAGCTGTAATAAACCCTTTCCTTCCATAAGCTGCTTTTGGTTGAGTGTTCTGTGCCAGCAACGAGAAGGTAACTGCTACAGAGTATTAAGGTTAAAGCCAGCCATCCAGATAGATCACTACAAGTAGAAGAGCATTTAATAAAATACGTTTAAAGGGTATCTATGTTTGGTAGAAGTAAGAGAGTAAGGAAGAAACAACGTTTTGAATTATTTCAACTCCAACACTTCAACTTGATCCATAAAATAAGTATTCATTATTCTATAACTCAGTCAGTAATTCAGCTCATTTTTTTCGGAGCCAGTATCCTATGCCAGGATAGGGAAGAGACCCGAAGGTCACAGTGCCCATGGGCAGTAACAGCTACCCTGAGTCCACGTCTTAACAATTTTCCAAAGACTTTTCACCACGCAACTGTTTTGGCTGTCTGCACTTTCAAGTCTGTGACTATATTTACAGTGTTCTATTTGCCTGTGACATTTGCACTTCTCAGCTCAGTGCTTCAGTCTCTCTCTGTGCCCTTTCCAGGCCCTGCAGCCAATAGCTATGCTGCTTATTTAGGAAACAACGATGGATCTAAGTTGGAATGCCTTAGGAAATGTGAGCCAAGGGCTTCTACATCCTGACTGTGCAGTTTCTAACCATGGCTTGCAAAGTAGCAGCTGATGGAGATTGGTTTGGTCTGGAGGGCAGTGTGTGTGTGTTGGGGTTGGGGGATGTTTGTCTGAACTGTGGAATCCTTAGAATGAAGTCCTTGGACTGTCAGGGACCTTGTTGTAAGAGAAGCACCTAGTTTTCATCACCCATTAGTTACAGGTGGTGTGAAAAATTTTTCCGACTTGCACAAATTGCATAGTTTCCAGCCCCAGGAAACTCAGTAAGAGAAAACTCTAGAGTTGAACAGTATTCAGATTGAAAAAGACTATCCTAGAAAGAGGAATGGGCCAGGCAGGATGGACCAAGAGATCAATCCAGAAGGAGAGAAAGCATCTGACAAGGTGTAGTTGCAGTGTTGCACACTTCCTGTTTGTTGAATGCCTAGGCCATAGGCCCCAATGCTAGTCCCAGAGCATGCCACATGTGGTCTAAACCTTCCCACAATCCTCTAGAGCAGACACCATGGGTCTTATATTCTCCAAGGAGGTGAAAGACTGTATTTTTTCTCTAGATCACAGAGCTGGTAACTTATCCACCTGCTGTGCTACTCCCGTGTCACCTCTCTGTGGATGTAAGGGAAGAATCCAAAACAAGATGATTTTTATTATAGGCAAAAATACTCTGGGCTAAGGAGCAACTGCATGGGATTAAAATGGAGCATGGAGGACGTTGTCGCCATCCTCCTATTTATGCCCAGTGTGATGCTCCCATCTCTGAAGAGGATTCAGTAGAATCTCCATTGTTATCCTATCTTCACCCCTGGCTTCTGACAGAGACAGGCAGAGGTGGAGACAGAGACAGAAAAGAGAGAGAGAGAGAAAAGACAGAGAGAAAGGACAGGAAGAGACAGAGACAAAAACAGAGACAGAGGGAGGAGAGAGAGAGGAAAGACAGGAAAGTGAGAGTAGAGAAAGATAGACAGAGAGGACAGAGAGAGTCAGAAACAGAGAAGAGTGAGAGAGAGAACACTGAGGTTGTGTTCATGCAGGAGAAAGACAGAAAATTGGCAATCAGGGCCCAAAATACGGCTGCCACAGTTGTGGGCACCAGGTCACAGCTCCCATACTGAGACAAGTTACCTTAAATTCAAAAAGAAGCCTGATGTCTCAAGTCGAGTGGACATCCCATAACAAAGATACATCCTAGGGTCTTTTCAGGGAACATGAGAGTAGAAATTGACTTTGGGCCTTGTTACATGAGCCACGGAGGCTCAGACTGAAAAGCAATGGTCCTTCAGTTGCCCTGCTCATTAAATTTGCAGTTTCTGTATTGCCTAAAGATCTGAGCTCTTTGCAGCCCCATGTTCTCCACCCACAGAAAATGAGCCTACCTAGCCCCTTGAAAGTTCTCGCAATTATCTTTTTAATATCCCCTCTGTTCATCCACCCCCGCCCCACTTTCCAAAGATGCCATTTTCTAAGAGCGAACTTATCAATATCAACTAGAGAGCTTTGTAAATCTACCAATTCCAGGGCCTGGCCTGAGCATGAGAGAGATTCTCACTCATTAACCTTGCAGTAGGGATAAAGACTAGTTTTTAAAATAGTCCTCCATGATAACAAATACATTAGCAAGTTCTCCAGAGAGGAGAACTAAGTGGCTGGAAAGGTGGTGCGAGGACTCTTTTTCACTGCACTGGAAGCCTATTTCAGTATTTTGCGTTTGTATCCGATGAATGTATTATTTCTTCCCACAAGATCAGTGAAATTCAAAACGGATACATACGTAAACAAATACACAAAGCAGGTTCCCACGGTGATTTCTGCTGTGCCTCCAGATTTGACAATCAGTGCATTAATTCATTGCAAGGGAGAAAAGAGCGGAGCCCACTCGTCAATCTTCTGGGGGAATCTCCAAAGCTTAATCCACATAAGGCAGACTGTTTAAGGGTGACAGGACCCCAAAGCACATTGTTTTCTCTTCGCTAAACATGGCCATTGTCCTTGGGCCTGGAGGGGAAAATCTAGGTCATTACATTTTACTACAGGTCAGAAATGTCAGAGGAGTCTGACCTTTCCTTTATCTCTGCTGCCTCAGGGAGTCCTTCCACTCCCTTCCTCAAGAATTAAGATTTCTGAGAAGATTGCCCTTTTCCAGAAATCCTGACCCCAGACACCTGGCATCAAAATGAACTGGCTCAGCCTGCTGGCCATTTGTGGGGTTCACATAAAAGTTGCCAACCTGAGTCTCCAGGTGGGCTTCTCAAACACCATCTTGCCTCCCTGGGCAGGAGCTCTGTCTTGCTTCTTTCTCTTAAATTTGGGACTTTTCAAACCCCATCTTGTCTTCTTGGGCAAGAGCTGTCTTCCTTCCCTCCCTTAAACCCCCTTGTTCTAAAACTCTCCCTCCTTAAAGCTCTAAGCCATAAGAAAGTCTTTCTGAAATATAACCTCGGGTCTGTGGATTTCATTCTTCAAGTTCATAAAACAAGAACCCAGAGATACCCCAAAATTATGGGTTGGCATATTGTATTGGTACATTGGCGAGGATCCCCCACATTTCTGTATCATAGGGACCATAAGGTGACTACCCAACACATATTTGTTGAATTTAAGTCAGTCTTCATCTGTTCTCTGCAAAAGACTAAGGCGAGCATGTCCCATTGGATTCTGGTATATCCTTATATTCATGTGCAATGTGAGAAGTCAGATCACCATATGTGATGGTTCCGATGAAATGGCCCTCATAGGTTCATGTGTTTTCAGTACTTGATCCCCAGCTGGTGGCAGTGTGGGAGAGTGGTGAGCCTTCAGGAAGTGGAGGAGGTATGTCATTGGGACTGGACTGCCAGCTGCAGTGACAACATGTGACACCCAGCTGTCCGCTCTGCCATACTTTCCCTGCCACGATGAAAGCTGCTTTGAAAACTATGAGCTGAAATAAACCTTTCCTTCATCAGCTGCTCATGGTCTGGTGTTTTGTCCCAGCAATGAGAAGGTAATTGCTATGCCATAACTTGAATAATAAACTCTAATTCTGAAAATATCTGCACTGCAGTATGCTCCACTGTAGTAGGGCCAAGGAATGGCAGGGCTCCTCCTCCTCGGATTCTGTTCCTCAAAGACAGAGATGAAGGTCTCTCAGGATACATTTGGGAAAGGACTTGGATCAAATGTCAGATCCTGTTTACTGACGGATGGTTGCGGTGACAGGGGCGAGAAGGGGGAGGATAATAGAGAAGTGTCCATGGAGGAGGAAGACAGGGGTGACAGGTCCATGAGGACACATAAGATGTCCATGACCCTTGATATCAGAGGAGTTTAACACATTCTGTGTGCAGTTACAAGAACGGGAAGGTGTAGCATAGAAAAAGACTGAGCTGGAAAGTAGGTGAGTGCTTTGGGGAAAGAGGGAGCAGTAAGCTCGCGAAGCGGCAGATGCTGAAAGGTATGGGGCCAGGTGGTGTGAAGCCTAAGGCAAATCATGCCAAAGTCTTTAACATGATTTATACACATATGCAGATAGTTGTAATTATGATATTATTAAAAAGTTTAAGCCCTGATGGGCAAATGATCTGCATTGGGGCTCTGTAGGTGAACCAGGCTGCTATTTTAAGCAATACATATGCCCAGAGCTTGCTGCAGAAGCTGAGAGGCACGTGGGAAAACAAGTCTCTCTCCGGCAAAAGAATGAGTTCCCGGGACACTGTTAGCCAGGTTTTGATGTTGAGCTGTTGAGAATAATGAGAGGGCCGCGAGTAGGCAGAATAAGAAGATAATCATTCCTTAAAGAAAGAAATGGAGAAGCAGAGAAAATAACTGTTTTCTCTTCTCAGACGCAACAGACAAGGACATGCTGAGATGGATGGTGATAAAAGCAAGCTCAAGAGAGGATGGGGGATGAGCAAGCGTGACACAAATTGATTCTTTGGCAATTGTGTATCCTCTGAGGCTCAGAGGCAGAGCCAACCTGGGCTTTTGTTCCATATTCTCAGCTCTCTCCTTTGCCTCAAGTGCCTCCTAGTGAGACATTGTTGGGAAGTGGGGTTGGGAGGGGATGCAGGTAGCTCTTCCACCCAGTTCTGAAAGCTGCCAGCCAGCCAGACTATGAACGGGAGTCAGCATGCTTCCAACAGGAGATAGCCCAAGCTGATGGGAAACAGGACAAAATAAAGAACCGCAGAAGCCAGTGCTCTTCACCCACCAGGGCTGAGAGAGGAGATGGTAATGAGAGCCTGTAAAGCCATTTCCTTCCCCAGAGCCAGTTTCATTCCTTCAGAACAGCAAAGGCACCAGGCCGAGCATGGATCTACTTTTAAATTGCATCTCTCAAGCAGGATATATTCATTTGCTTTGCAAACTTAGCAGGGCTTCAAAAGTGGGAGTTGCCCTTTGATACAACGGGATGCAATGTGTCCCTCTGCTTTCTGACACAACGTCTTATAAATCAAGTCACACTTCATAATGGGATTAGAATTTTTTTCTCTCTCCCTCTCCCTCACTTTTAATGTCCAACTTCCTATTAATAGCTCTTTGCATGGGAGATGGGGATGAATAGAGAGAAGTCATTTCCTATGCTATTTCTCATTCCAGCTGGGTAGATCTTTCCCTAGGGCTGTTACACAACTTGTTGCTCTAGCTGGGTCCCTAGGAGTCTGGGAGATGTTAATTTCATATTCACACATATGTGAATTGCATGGGAAAAGGTCCTGGGGCACAGCCTGTGATCAAAAGAGCTGAAATCAAAGGAATGAGGTTTGATGAGGAAATAAAATGCATATGGCACAGCATTGAAGGAAATATTAACTCTCCAGGTTGTTTGAGTGCAGAGCTGGCCAAGGAGTTAGTGCCTCCTTAAATTTGGTTCCCCAGATGTACCAGTTGCTCAGTGGTCCAGGTATACATGCCCAGGTAGTCTTAATATTTTAAACAAATGGTTTTCCATTTACTCAGGAGATATGTTTCTGAATACTATTCTCAAGTAGCAAGCTGTTTCCTCTCTTGTAATCTTCCACAGGTGAAAGTCCCAACCATGGTGACATCATGGTTTTCAGTTGCTTCATGGTAAAAGCCTTATTAAACCACTTGCAAGAAGCTAGCGTTGGCCATGGTGGTTTATGTCCTATAATCTCAACATTCAGGAGGTTAAGGAATGCCAATCATCATGAGTTTGAGGCCAGCCTGGGCTACAGAGTGAATTCCAGGTTAACCTGGGCAAACCTTACCAAAAAAAAAAAAAAAAAAAAAAAAAAAAAAAAAAATCAGTGCTGGGAGTGCTGGGGAGATAGCTCAGCTATTAAAGGCACTTACTTCCCAAGCCTGTCAGTCCAGATTCAATTCCTCAGTAGCCACATAAAGCCAGGTACAGAGTGGTACATGTATACTGGTGTTTGTAGAGGCAAGAGACCCTGGTGTATTCTACAGCAATAAATACACAGATACATACCCATGCATAAATAAATCAATAAACAGAATTTAAAAAGCAGAACCAGTAAACAAAAGATAAAAAAAAAAAAAAAAGAAGATGTGTTGAATTGATAAACAAAAATTGTCTTGGGGCTGCTAATGCTCACCTCCATGTTCTGTCCATTCTGCAAGTATGTTTTCTTGGTTTAATCTAGACATTGGGAAATTTCCACAACTATGAATTCCTAAAATCCACTGCCCCACAGACCTCACCAGCAGCTAAACAAAATAAGAGCGGGCGTCAGTCTTCATTACTGTCAACCCAGAGCACACAAGTGCCAGTTAAGGCTATGTGCCGTGTTCTCATGTCAAGTTAAATGGGAACCCGGAAAAGTGACTTCTCTCCTCCAGGGTCCTGATTCCACGTTAAGCAAAAACTAAATAAATAAATTAAATTAAAGAAAATAAGATGAGATCACTCCCGCTTTTGAAAATCTGGTATCATCTCAACACTTAGAGTCTGGGCTGGATTAACCAGTTCAGCCCATCCTATAAATTCCTGTAAATACCCCAATCTTAGTCTGTAGGTGGGATTTTCCATTTTCCAGAACCCCCTCTTGCTCTCCTAGGGCAAAAGGTCTGCATTCCTTCTCCCTCTTAAACTCTATCATCTCTGTAATAAAATCTTTCTAAATTTTATCCTCTGGTCTGTGGGCTTCATTCATCGCAATTCATAAAACACAAACCTCCTGATTCCACATCTCACCACACAAGTTGATATCTGTCAGTCTGATTAAAATAAAAAAAGGATTCAAATTCTTAGTCATGACTGACTGCTCTGATAATATAACTGAATCCTAAGCAACATTGGACATTTCATATCAGCCACTTCACATTATAACTGTCCACTTTTATGCTTGAAGGTCTTTCCTGTATTTGTAGTTCAATTTAAATTTCTTATATAAATACATCTAGCTATTTTCTTTTTCTAGAATCTATTTTAAATGCTCTAAGGGAAATAGTTTTCTCTTTTTAAACAATTAGCCCATTATTTTTTGAGAATTTTTAAGTTTTTGGTTAAATCCATGCCCTTAATTGGATAAAAGTCAAGTTTTCAAATAACTGAGGACATGGTAAAACTTTGTCATACACTGTTAACCAATAGTGATATGAGATCTGAGAGCACCAGACCCTTTCCTGGCTCTTGGGTGGGCAATAATTCAGGAGCAAAGCTTCCATTGATTAATGGAAAATTCCACCTAGAGTCCCAAGATGGGGTCTTTTAAATTTTTTTATTTTAACATATTTTATTTATTTATTTATTTATTTATTTATTTATTTGAGAGAGAGAAAGAGGCACACAGGGATAGAGAAAGAGAGAATGGGTACACCAGGGCCTCCATCCATTGCAAATGAACTCCAGAAACATGTACCCCTTGTGCATGTGGCTTACGTGGGTCCTGGAGAATCGAACCAGGGTCCTTTGGCTTTGCAGGAAAATACTTTAACCACTAAGCCTTCTCTCCACCCAAGAGCCAAGAAAGGGTCTGGTGCTCTCAGGTCTCATATCACTATTGGGGTAACTAATTGCTTCTGGTTGGACTTGAAGCCTGGGAGGGAATCAATGTCTGGTATCAAAAACCTGTTCAAAAGCCCAAGAGTGGAAAGGTCATAGGTCCAACAAGAGAAGTGAACTACAGTTACTTGGCTAAAATGGATATGATATGACCATCACATTTCCATCTGGAAAATTAGTGCTGCTCTTGCCTTTGGTCAGAGAAGCTTCTTTTTGCATTTGGCGGTGACTATTTGGGAGATTAAAAACAATCCTTGGGCTGGAGAGATGGCTTAGTGGTTAAGGCACTGTGAAGCCTAAGGACCCCGGTTCAATTCTCCAGGTCCCACTTTAGCCAGATGCACAAGGGGGTGCATGTGTCTGGAGTTTATTTGCAGTGCCTAGAAGCCCTGGTGCACCCATTCTCTCTCTCTCTCTCTCTCTCTCTCTCTCTCTCTCTCTAACAAATAAGTAAAAATAAAATAAAGTAAAAACAATCCTCAACAAAGTGCTGAGAATAAATGACCATTGAGTGATAAGCACTCAGTGGGCATCTCTGTCACACCCTCCAAGGCTCAGGGAACATTATAGAGGTGGGAGCAGAAAGAATGTAAGAGCCGGGCGTGGTGGCGCATGCCTTTAATCCCAGCACTCGGGAGGCAGAGGTAGGAGGATTGGTGAGAGTTCGAGGCCACCCTGAGACTACATAGTTAATTCCAGGTCAGCCTGGACCAGAGTGAAACCCTACCTTGAAAAACCAAAAAAAAAAAAAAAAAAAAAGAATGTAAGAGCCAGAGGCCAGGAAGCATGTCTTCTGGACATGAAGTAACCATTGCATTCATGACCTCAAACTGTCATTACTTGCACAGTATTTTTTTGAGGGTCTTTTCTTTTTTTTATGAAATTTTCTTATTGACAACTTCTATACTTACATACAAAAAATGTATGATATTTCCTCCCCCCCCCCCCATTCCCCTTTAGAACTCCAGTCTCTGTCGTATCCCCTCCCTCTCTCCATTAGTCTCTCTTTTGATTTGATGTCATCATCTTTTTCTTCTATTATGAGGGTCTTGTGAAGGTATTGCTAGGTCATGGTTATCTAGGCCAATTTCTGTCTGGGCAATTGCATTGTAAGGAGTCATACCCTTCCTTTGGCTCTTCCATTCTATCCGCCCCCTCTTCCACAATGGTCCCTGAGCCTTGGAGGGTGTGACAGAGGACTTGCACAGTATTGGACCCATCAACATTCTGTCCTGGATAGTAGATTGGGGGGAAACAAAAGAACCCCTCAAAGTCTTCACAGTAGAAGAGAGATTAGTTGTTAAGAAGAAGGGGCTTACTGGCAGGGGACGATGAAAAGGGACAAGAGAAGGTAACAGAAGGAGATTGTGATCAAAATATGTTATACACATGTGTGAAATTTGTCAATCAAAGGTAAAAGAAAAATAATCCTCTTGCCCATTACATTATCAACTTAAAACTATATATGCTCAGGCTGGAGAGATGGCTTAGCAGTTAAGGTGCCTGCCTGTGAAGCCTAAGAATGCTTGTTCAGATCTCCAGGTCCCACATATAGCCAGATGCAAAAATGATGCAGACCTCGCAATGTTGCACATGTGCATAAGGAGGGACATGCCTTTGGAGTTCATTCACAGCAGCTGAAAGGCCCTGGCATGCCCATTCTCTCCTCTTCCTCTCTCTCTGTGTCTCTCTCAAATACACACACACACACACACACACACACACACACACCATTCTCTAACAGAGCTGAGAACAGAACTTCCTATAGTCTGACTGCTTTCTGTGGCAAGCAATGTGGGAATAGCACTTGAGAATAGCAGCCTGTGTGACAGAGACCTTACTTTCTACCATACTGGATGAAGGCAAGGAGTGCGCACTATAGGGGTAGAGGGGCAGCAGTACTCAGCCCTGTGGATTCTCAAATCAGCAGCTGGAGCTCAGGCTAGGAGAGGGATACCCCTGAGGAGCACCTGCTGGGAGTGGCATCAAAACTGAGCAGAGACTTCCAGGTGAGATGGTGGCATACTAGCCACACCAAAAGCAGCCTAGGGAGAGAAATAAATAGAAACACAAAATACACTCTTCTACTGACAAGTGAAGGTATATAAGTTATTATCAACCACAGCAGAGAAGCAAGAGAGACTAAGATCTTCCAGAAAAGAGGAAACCAGCCAGAATCCCACCCTGTGCCAGCAGCCCTGATCCCCTGGCCAGTGGCAGAGCTGCAGGAGCAGAAACAAGGTGAGGGGATTTTCCACTCCCAAAGGGAGAAACCTGAAAGGGAAGATAGCAGAGAACAGCTGAGGAGCTGCTAAAGGAGAATACAAATGGGACCAGATAAACAGCTCCAGTGCATCTCTAGGGCCCCTGCAATGTCTCCCATCCCCCAACTGTCAGAGCCGTGAATTTCCGGAGAACTCATTCATGCCTGGCCACCTGGCACTGAGAGGGATTGAGGTGGGCATACAGTACTGGTGAGAATGGAAGCCATCCCAAAGGTAACAGGGCCTACTTATACAAAGCCAGATAGATAGGCCTGCACTGAAAGTGCTAATCTCTCTTTCCATGTCAGGAAAGGCTGTATATTGCATTTGGATGATATATTCTTGGTTGCCTTTACCCTTCTCAAATAAGCTGTATTTTGATTTGACTATTGTTGCCTTTGATGTTTCCTGATTTTTAGGGCCTTTGTCTTTTTCTTCTGTCACTGTTGGGGGCAGGGACTGACTGGCCCCAGGCTGACTTGGAACCCATTTCAGACTAGAAATCTCAACCTCCTAGTTGACAGGATTAAGGGTGTGGTACAACACACACCCTTAAGAACTTTGGCTTTACTCGATTATCTGTTTAGTTTAATCCCCAGGCTTGTATAAATACTCTGTGCTGGTTTTGATTGAATGTCCATAGTGCTCAGTTGAATTTTAGAATTTTCCAGTGATTTGCTTCACTCGGTCTACTGCAACACTTGAATAGCAGGCAAACTCAACACCTAGGGTCGCTTCTGCTATTTCCCTTGGAGTATAAGAGCTTCACCTGACACTTTAAACTCCTATACTGAAGATATATAAAGTCAGATTTACACAGTTAAGAACACTGCGGATAATTAGAAAACCCAAGCATCAAATTAACTTAAGATGCAAAAATCTCTACATTATAATATAAGAATCACAGAAAATCAAGACAATACAATCCCACCAAAATTTAAAATCCATCAGAAATGACTTCCCATGAGACTGCTTTAGATAAAATGCCTGACAAAGATTTCAAAATCAAAAAATGCTTATATCTAGGCTGGAGAGATGGCTTAGCAGTTAAGGCGCCTGCCTCCTAAGCCTAAGAACCCTGGTTCTAATCTCCAGTGGTTCCAATCTCCAGGTCTCACATTTGGCCAGATGCAGTGATGCAAGGGCGCAATGCTGTCCTTGACCACAAGGGGTGCACACATCTGGATTTCATTTGCAGCAGCTGAGAGGCTGCTGGAATGCCCATCTCTCTCCCTCTCTCCCTGTCTCTCTCTGTATCTCTCTCTCTCAAAAAAAAATGCTTATATCTATGTTCAAAGAAATCAAAGGAATCAAAGAAGAAAATCAACTCCTGAATGTATACAAGAAAACACAGAAAACCAACTTAATGAATTAAGTAGGTCAATACAAAACATGAGTAAGGGAATGGAAATGATGAAAAAATACCAATTGGAAATACTAGAAATGAAAAACAAAGTAAGTCAAATAGAAAACTCTGTAGAAAGTCTCAACAGTAGAATGGATCAAGGGGAGGACAGAGTATCTAAACTAGAAGACCAGGTGGCAAATCTAATACAGGCCAACAAAGAAAAAGACAAACTAATAGGACAGCATTAATGGGCATTTCAAGACATTTGGGACACTATGAAGAGATCAAACATAAGAATACAGGGCATAGTTGAAGGAGAAGAAATACACTCCAAAGGTGTAATAGGTATTCTCAACAAAATCATAGAAGAAAACTTCCCCCAAGCAGGGAAAGTGATGCCAATACAGATATAGGAAGCCTATAGAACACCAAACAGACAAAAATCAGGAAAGAAATTCTCACCATCATATTATAATTAAACTATAAAACATACAAAACAAAGAAAATACACTGAAAGCAGTTAGAGAAAAAAAATCAAGTCACATACAAAGCCCATCAGGATAATAGCAGATTACTCAACACAAACTGTAAAAGCCAGAAGGGCTTGGAATGATGTATTCCAAGTTCTGAAAGATAACAACTGTCAACCAAGGTTACTTTATCCTGCAAAGCTATCCATTCAAATAGAGAAATAAGGACATTCCACAACAAAAGAAGGCTAAAGGAATATTTGAAGACAAAACCAGCTCTACAGAAAATACTTGAAAGGATCCTCCATGCTGAAGAGAAAGAAAAGCACACATATAAGGAACCTGGAATAAACAAACCATACTCCAGTATTAGTTAATACAAGAGAGCAAAGATAAAACCGGAAGAACTACAAAACAGGAAAAATGGCAAAGATAAATACACACCTTTCAATAATAACTCTTAATATCAATGGCTTGAATGCTCCAACCAAAAGACACAGGTTGGCAGGCTGGGTTAAAAAGCAGGATCCTTTAATTTGTTGCCTCCAAGAAACTCACCTTTATACAAAGAATGGACACTACCTTAGGGAGAAAGGTTGGAAAATGGTTTTTCAAGCAAATGGGCCTAGAAATCAAGCAGGGGTCTCTATCCTAATATCTGACAGGGTAGACTTCAGACCAACATTAGTTAGGAAAGATAAGGAAGGTCACTTTATATTGATTAAAGAAACACTCCAACAGGAGGACATTACAATCCTAAACATATATGCACCTAACATGGGGGCTCCCAATTTCATCAAACAAACACTATTAGAACTAAGGTCACAGATAACATCAAACACAGTTGTAGTGGGTGACTTCAACACTCCACTTTCATCAATTGACAGGTCATCCCAGCAATAAATAAACAGAGATGCATCTGGATTAAATGTGGTCATAGAACAAATAGACCTAATATAAGCCAGGTGTGGTGGCACACACCTTTAATCCCAGCACTCAGGAGGCAGAGATACGAGGATCACCATGAGTTCAAGGCTACCCTGAGACTATGTAGTGAATTCCAGGTCAGCCTAAGCTAGAGTGAAAATTAGAGGTGAAAAAGGCACCATCACAACAGATACCAGAGAAATTTAAAAAATCATAGGGGCATACTACAAGAATATATACTCTACTGTTTGAAAATCTGAAAGATATGGATGATTTCCTTTATTTCTATGAACTACAAAAAGATGAGATTAACCCTTAAATAGACCTATAACAACTATGGAGATCCAAACAGTTATAAAAAATCTCCCAACTAAAAAAATGTCCAGGCCAGATGAATTCTCTGGTGAATTTTACCAGACCTTCATGGAAGAACTAACACCAATGCTTCTCAAACTTTTTCATAAAGTAGAAAAGGAAGGAATCCTACCAAACTTCTTCTATGAAGCCAGCATCACCCTGATACCAAAACCACACAAAGATAGAACAAAAAAGAAAATTACAGACCAATCTCTCTCATGAACATAGACACAAAAATTCTCAACAAAATATTGGCAAACAGAATACAAGAATATATCAGAAAGATTATTCTCCCCAACCAAGTAGGCTTTATCCCAAAGATGCAGGGATGGTTCAACATATGCAAATCAATAAATGTAATATAATATATAAATGAACTGGACAAAAATCACATGATCATCTCATTATATGCAGAAAAAACATTTGACAATATCTAACATCCCTTCATGATAAAAGCCCTACAGAGACTGGGAACAGAAGGAACATGCCTCAACATAATAAAGGCTATTTATGACAAACCTACAGCCAACATAATACTAAATGGAGAAAATCCTTGAAGCTTTTCCACTAAAATCAGGAACAAGACAAGGCTGTCTGCTGTCCCCACTTTTATTTACTATAGTACTGGAAGTCTTAGCCACAGCAATAAGGCATGAGACACACATAAAAGGCATAAAAATTGGAAAGGAAGAGATGAAGTTATCATTATTTGCAGATGATATGATTCTTTACATAAAGGACCCTCAAGACTCTACCAGCAAACTGTTAGAGCTGATAAACACTTATAGCAATGTAGCAGGATACAAAATAGACACACAGAAATCAGTAGCTTTCCTATATGCTAACAACAGACACACAGCAGATAAAATCAGAGAATCACTCTCAATTATAATTGCATCAAAAAAGTACCTTGTAATAAAGCCAACCAAGGAAGTGAAGGATCTCTACAGTGAAAACTTTAAAACACTCAGGCAAGAAATTGCAGAAGACACTAGAAAGTGGAAAGACATCCCTTGTTCTTGGATTGGAAGGATCAATATTGTGAAAATGTTAATCTTATCAAAAGCAATCTACACATTTAATATAATCCCCAACAAAATTCCAATGACATTCTTCACAGAAATAGAAAAAAAAATCCAAAAATTCATTTGGAAGCAAAAACCTCGAATATCTAAAACAATTTTGAACAACAAAAATAAGGTTGGTGGTATCACCATACCTGATTTTAACCTATATTATAGAGTCATTGTAACAAAAACAGCATGGTACTGGCACAAAAACAGACATGTAGATCAATGGAACAGAATAGAGAATCCAGACCTAAGTCTGAGTAGCTACATCCACCTGATCTTCAACAAAAATACCAAAAATACTCATTGGAAAAAAGACAGCTTCTTCAGCAAATGGTGCTGGGAAAACTGGATAGAAGTTAAAATAGATCCTTATTTCTCTCCATGCACAAGAATTATGTCCAAATGGATCAAAGACCATAATATCAGACCTGAAACTCTGAAACTGCTAGAGGAAAAAGTAGGGTAAACCCTTCATCATAATGGTCTTGGCAAAGACTTTTTGAATATAACCCCAATTGCTCATGAAATAAAACCACAGATCAACCACTGGGACCTCATGAAATTACAAAGCTTTTGTATAGCAAAGGACACTGTGAATAGAGCAAAGAGATAGCCTACAGAATGGGGAAAATCTTTGCCAGCTACACATCTGACAGAGGATTAATATTCAAAATATACAAATAATGCAAAAAACTAAATAATAAGAAATCAAACCCAATTAAAAATGGACAATGGAACTAAATAGAGAGTTCTCAAAATAAAAAATATAGATGACATATAAACATCTAAAACATGTTCTGCATTCCTAGCTATCAGGAAAATGCAGATTAAAACTATGTTGAGATTGTATCTCACTCCTGTCAGAATGGCTACCATCATGAAACAAAAGACCATAAATGTTGGTGAGGATGTGGATAAAGAGGAACCCTTCTATACTGTTGGTGGGAATGCAATCTGGTCCAGCCATTGTGGAAATCAGTGTGGAGGTTCCTGAGATAGCTAAGATAGATTTACCATATGACCAAGCTAGGCATATATCCTAAGGACTCATCTCACTACCTTAGAGATACTTGCTCAACAATGTTTATTGCCACTCTATCCACAATAGCTAGGAAATGGAACCAGCCTAGATGTCCCTCAACTGATGAGTGGATAATGAAGATGTGGCACATTTATACAATGGAGTTCTACTCAGTGGTAAAGAAAAATGAAATTATGAAAATTTCAGGAAAATGGATGGATCTGGAAGTATTATACATAGTGAGGTAACCCAGGCCCAGAGAGCCTCTCATATGTGGATCCTAACTATAAATGACTGGACTTCTATGTGAGTAGGAATAAAACTCAGTATCAGAGGACAGTAAGCTAGAAAGGGGAAATAAAGGTAATAGAGAGGTAGGGGAGAATTAATTGGATGGTACTGTAGATATGTAAGTAGAAGAATAGGTTAATGGGGGTTGAGAGGCCTAAGTGAGGTAAGAGGAAGAGATTGAGTAAAGGAAATGGGGAGGGAGAGCTAATCAAAATCCAAGAGGATATAATTAAGTTATATGGAAACCTACTTTTTTGAACAATGGAACACTCAGAAGCAATAATAGATTGTTACTAGAAAATTTTCAGTGCCAGAGATGGGATACCTTCCAGTGAGTTGTTGGCCAAGGAACATTATAGGCCATTGCCGAGGCTCTTGGTTTCTCACCAGGAATAGATGGTAAGAATCTATTCCTGAAGACTCCACATACTTGGCCTGCAAGGTCACTGAGAAATCCTGCTGGAGCTGAGCTGAAAAATCTCCTCCATGTAGACCAGCTGACAGAAAGCTGGAAAAAGCTATGCTGCATGCAGTTCAGTGGGAGAGAGAGAAAACACCAGTGAAGATACTCAACAGTGAACACTGCAAGATTTAAATTTGGCCAGCCAGGCCAAATGAGCCAACAGGTACAATAGTGGCATGTCTGTTATGGGGGAAACCAAATGCTCTCTAATTGGATTGGAGGTCTGCTCCATGGGAGGGAATACATCCCTGATACTGAAAGCCTACAACGGGGTAGTCATGAGCTCTAGGGGTATAATTTCTGCTGGTGTCTGGCTAACTGTATATACTATGTTCACCAAACTGCCCAGTAAGCACTTTTCTTAATGTTCATACCCATATATTAATGCTACTCCCACTTTTGGTTAAAGAAGCTTTTCTTTTCAGATGGTGGTAACCTCAGGATGACTCAGAAAGCACAATGGTACTGAGAAGAGGTGACAGAGGAATGCTCAGCACTGAATCATCTCTATCACAGCTTCCAAGGCTCAGGGTCCATTGTGAAAGAGGTGGCGAAAAGAATGTAAGAGCCAAAGGAAGAGTAGGACTCCTTACAACGTGCTCCTCCAGACACAAAATGGCTTGGCAATCCATGACCTCACAGTGCCTGACACTACCTACATAAGACCATCATAATAGGAGGAAAAGATGATGAAATTAAAATAAAAGAGAGACTGATTGAGCGGAGAAGGTGTATGGTGGAGAGTGAAGTTGCAAAGGGGAAAGTGGGGGAGGGAAGGAATTACCCTGGGTTATTGTCTACAATTACGGTAGTTGTCAATAAAAATAAATAAATAAATAACAACTAAGCAGAATATGGATGCTAGGGACAAGGAATGGCAAAATCAGGGAGGAAAGCCATACCAAGAGGCTTTAGGATGAAGACTGCTCATTCCTGAACATCACAAAATAACAGAAGAGGGGGCTCTGAGAAGTTGTAAAAAGATCTGAACCAAAGCCTCCTTCTAAGAGGTCAGAAAACCAATGCCACATTAAAATACACAACAAATAGGTAAAATCTGTCCTAAGTAAGTATGTAATACAACAAAAAGTGGGGGAAGGTGAGAAAGGGGGGGAGGAAGGAGTGAAAGAAAGCTAGTTAGTACTTAGGAGGCTGAGGCAGGAGGATAACAGATTTCAGAATAGTTGTGTTACTTGGTAAGACCCTGTCCCCAAGCAAACAAAACAACAAAGTAACGGACAGAATAGCCTTCCTTCAGACAATGAAATCATGTCAGAAAGAGATGTTCTCTGGAGGATAAAACTAGAACTCGTGAATTCAAAGCAAAGTAAGACTAAGGAAATGACGTAAGACATTAAAGAACAGTATAAATTAGACTAACTCAGAAATAAGGCTGAGGTGCCAAAACCAAGGAAGTATAAGGAATATTCTAAAATTTGTGGTGCATTGGAAGTTTCTTAATTTCAAATTTGTAAGCCCCTCATTGGATGCTTGTCTGCCCTCTCCTGGGGACCTTTGAACTTCAGGTGTACATTTTCAGTGTACAGGGCGCTGGGGTCCCCAGGCAGTTTCCTCTATGACTGAGGGCTTGGAGCTATGGTCAGGGCTTGCTATGAATCTGTGTGGCATGGCTACAGGCCACAGACACAGATCTCCGTTGTGTTCCTGGTGTCTTTTATTTTTATTTTATTTAGGGGTCACTTCTTCATGGTTTTCTGAGATTCTTCTTTGATTTCTCTCATTTGGACAGTCTTTCATTCTTATTTTGAATTTTTTTTTGTCTTTACCAGCATGTAATGAGGCTGTGTATGGAGTCTGTCATCTTGCCTAGGAGTCAAAATCTATGTGACTTTCTAATGAAAACAAGTGCAAGTCTCAAACCAATGAGCTGCGAGAGCTCCTTGGCTAAGTCAGCAGGAACAAGGAGGAGGGGCCACAGCTTTGATGTGGATCACATCTATTGAGATCTTCCCTTGGTCCAAATGCTCTGGTAATTAGTAGGGAAAGAACATCTCAAATGTGAACATAATGTTATCACCTTTTCAAGTGAAAATGTAATTCTTAAGCTGCTACTTCTGTTTCTTCTTGGGCTCCATCATCCTCATCACCTCTATGAGCATCACATCACCTCCATCAGCATCCTCATCACCTCCAATAGCATCAGCTCCTCCCTCATCACTTCTATCAGCAGCATCATTTATTCTCTGATTTTCAGTAACCAGCTTACTAGTCAGCCACAGAGTCCAGGGCAACTGAAAAGCAGTTTTCCATATCGCACTGGGGACACTCATGGGAATTTTTGGTCTCTGCAATTAGACTAAGTTTCAAGGAGTTGAGTTCATGTCTGTCTTGGTCCCTGTGGAACTTGACTCCTGGACCATAGCCTGGCCTAGGGAAAACATCTAATTCATATCTGTTGGATGAATAAACAAATGTTTTTTTTTTTTTTTATAACAGATGAGTGTGGCTAGGGAATCGATTCTTTAGGGCTCAGCCTTCTTCCTATGCTGAGAGATAGACTGAAATTGTTTATAGAAAGGACTGATATGTACATATATATGGGACATGACAGTTTACTATTAATATGTGGGAGACTCCCACTTTAATATGCACACTGTTCATTGCTCCCTAGCAGGCACAAGCACTGCACTAGGTGGCTCATATTTATTACGTCTAATTCAGCAAGTTCTCTATTTCTAAACTCTGCCCCTCTCTTTTTAGTTTGGGGCACATGACTGGGAGATGCCAAGTCAAGTTGCCAATCTGTTTCCTTAGCCCACATGAAGTCTTACAGATCAAATTTAGAAATAAGGAAGATGAAAGATACTTAGACATATCCTGCATATCTCCAAGAATGAAATTCACAGCAGTAACCTCCAACAGGCAGTGAGCCCAGCTTGGTGGGAAACTCAGAGCTCTCAAATGTTCTAGCTAATATTTTCAGCTGCATTTAGAAAAAGAATGAAGACAAATGGACCTCTTCAATCAGACAGCTTAATCTTGTCTTCAGGGAAGGAAAAACCATGGTATTAGAAATGAGAGCTGCCTTTTCCATATGTGTTGAAAGTTCTTGAAAAATCTGATGCACAGAGGCTGCCTAGGACAATGGGGCTAAGAATCAGGCAGAATTTTTTTTTTTCCTATTTCAGCTTCTTTGATGAACTCTCAGGATAATGAGATCAGTTATGGAATGTGAAGAGGAATCAGTTATTAGTAAATGTACTAAGAATTAGCAAAGACAGGGGCTGGAGAAATGGTTTAGTGATTAAGGCATTTGCCTACAAAGCCAAAGGATTCCGGTTCAATTTTCCAGGACCCACGTAAGCCAGATGCACAAGGGGCACATGCATCCAGAGTTCGTTTGCAGTGGCTAGAGGTCCTGGCATGCCCATTCTCTCTCTGTCTGCCTCTCTCTCTCTTTCCTGTTTGCAAATAAAAAAAAAAAAGAATTAGCAAAGATAAAACAAAGATGTTACTGACTGTGAATTGGAATATTTCATCTAGAAATGACTAGATATAGAGCTTTAATTTGATTATGACATTAAAGAAATAGAGTTTAATGGATGTTTTCAATCCACAATATAAATCATCTTGGAGAAATAGAAGTTGAAATACTTTCATGGATTATATTCAAAACCAGTCATTAGCATAAAAATTCTAAGATAAGATTAACAAACAAAAGCCATGTATGCTGACTCACTCATGCTGATAATCCCAGTGCATTGGAGCCACTGAAAATGAGGTTCACTACAAGTTCAAGGCCAACCTGGAGTACAGTATGACATAGGTCAGCCTGAATTAGAGTGAGACCGTATCTTAAATAAATAAATAAGAACTGATATTCAGCCAGAAAATGGTGATAAAAAACAATCAAAGACTTTTAAAGGTACTGACAGTTTTGGATTAATTTTATGAAGACTTTGTAATTAGTATTTACCACTTGAATATAGGAAATGTTCTGAGTACCATAGGCAAAGTTAAATAAAATTTAAATGTCCAAGATTCCTACTAAATGTCACAGGCATTGATTCACAATTGGACTGCACTTTAGAACCACCTGGATAGCTTGAGAATTACTTGGGGGGGGCTGTATTGTAGACTAATTCAGAATCTCTCTGAATGGGGTTTGTTAATCCATTTTTAATTTTTTAAATATTTAATTTATTAATTTGAGAGGGAGCAAGAAAGAAGCAGACAGGGAGAGACAGCAAGAACGAGAGCGAGACAAAGTGTAGCATGGACACACCAGGACCTTTGGCCACTGCAAATGAATGCCTAATGTATGCACCACTTTGTGCATCTGGCTTTACCTAGATACTGGGAAATCAAACCTGGGCTTTGCAAGCAAGCCTTTTAACTTCTGAGCCACCTCTCCAGCCTGGGGAATTGGTTTTTTATAAGGCTTCCCAGATGCATCTATGGTGCTACCAGCGAAGGGGAAGGCTGTAAGCTTGATGAGATCAAAAACATCACCTACTTGATTTATTCCGTGCATATCTGATGCTCAATGAAACCCGCTGGAGTGAGTGATCTACATATCAACTGCCACATCGCAGCGACAGTCAGGGAAGCCCACCAATGCTCCCCACTCAAAATTGTTTCTGAAAGTTCATGAATGATATCAGATTTTTGGTTCCTCTTCAGAATGCATTCAGATAATGCATACTCCAATCCATACTCTAAAGACATGAAAAAGCCATTGGAAGTTAGCTAATTTGAACATGTCTGTTTCAAGCCACCTCGAGTAAGCAGCTGCCCGTGTGGTCATCATTACAAGTGGCCCCTGGATACCTCATGAAGGTGAAATGATGCTGAGGATTTTGGTCTGAAGAGGAGCCAAGTTTTCACACATTTCAGATGGTGGCTTACTGTAACGTGCACTTGACCTCAGCCAGTATGCCCAAACATTTAAAACCGAAACAGACATCAGTCTTTATCTTCAGTATGTGAGATAATTTCTGATATTCCCTCTTCCATCGTGTTCATCAGTCATGGTGCAGCAGGAGGGATCTTCACCTATACTTTGAAAAACACTGTCAAACCTGGACATGGATCTGGGGACATTGCTCAGGAGTTAAAGATGCTTGCTTACAAAGCCTGCTGGCCTGGATTCAATTCCCCATTATCCATGTAAAGCCAGATGCACAAAGTGGCCTGTGTGTCTAGAGTTCATTTGCAGTGACAAGTGGCCCAAGTGTGTCCCTTCTCTCTCTCTAATAAATAAAAAAAATATTTTCCCTCCCGAGTGCTGGGATTAAAGGCATATGCCACCATGCCCGGCCTTTTCCCAAAACTGTACAGAGCTACCAGCGTGGCCATGGCGCAGAGGCAAGGCCCTCTTCTCCTTGCTAGTAGAACAAGGAACATTTTATGTGATTAGAAGTAACTGTTTTGTGACAGTGGAGTGTTCAGCACTAAATAAGACATTTATATCACACCCTCCAAGGCTCAGAGACTATTGCCAGAAGAGGTGGTGGGAAGAACATAAGTGCCAAAGGATGGGGAAAAATCCTTTTGGATTTTTTCCAGACACAGAGTGTCCATGATATTCATGGTTTTAGAGTAGCTGTCACCTACCCAAACCTGCATAACAGAAGGGAAAAAAAGAGAGAGAGAGAGAGACAAGTGACATCAAAATAGATGAGGGACAAGTTGGAAAGAAGGAGGTCAATGTGTGGGGAAAGAGGGAGGGGACATTGTGTATATGTATGGAGATTGTCAATGAAAAGTTCAAAAAAGAAAGAAAAGAAAATGCTAGAATGAATGTTACCTAAAGCACTGTATGCTAGCAAAGTTTCATTTAAAAAGAAATAAACAGCTGGGGAGATAGTTCAGTAGTTAAAAGCTTTTGCGTGGAAAGCCTGCTGGGCCAGGTTCAATTCCACAGTAACCCTGTAAGGCCAGATGCACAAAGTGGTGCCCTCATCTGGAGTCTGTTTGCAGTGGAAGGAGGCCCTGGTGCAGCCTTGCTCATTCTCCTTCTCTCTCTCCTCACAAATAAATAAAAACACATTTAACAGGTAAATCAATAGAAAGATATGAGGAAGGCGAGCAATTCTGCAATAAGAATTTGAGCTGTACAAAACCTCGAAGAAAGGCCACGTGGGGCATTCAGGAGGACAGGACACTGTAAAGCCTGTGACAATCTCGTAATAGTCAACTCCACCCTGCTGGGATGAACCTCCAAACCAGACACAGTTTATGGGAGGAAGGGATTGATTTCAGGCTTACTGATCCAGGGAAGATCCATCATGGAGGAAGAGGCTGGCCCCCTTCCACAGATGCAAGTCGAGGGAGAAGAAACCTCCAGCAGCACCACCAAAAGCACCAAATCCACAGCAGGGAGCCCCAGGCAGAGCTCAAGCACTCTGCATACTTTTTAAGGTTGGAATTCAGATCCGCCCCCAGTGGACACACCACCCCTGCAGCAGGAGTCTGTGTACTAAGGGCAGAAGCTGCAAGTTCAATTCTAAGAACACGTGAGTCTATTAGGGGCTATAGATTCAAACTACCACAGAGGTACATTTGAGGGCAGTGAGGCAGGGTGACGGCAGACCCATCAGGGAGTCTGAGCTAGGCATGTACATTCCTGGTGTGCTCAGGATGGGCTCAGTTACCCTGAGAGCAATGAGAAGCCACGTAAAGGTTCTGGGAAGAGTTCTGAGGATCAGCTAGCACTGGGGAGGAACAAGGGCAGGATTTAACATGAGTGTGTCTGTCTCAGTGTGTCTGCAAGTTTCAGCTCATTCCAGTTCTTACCAGTATGGTTCCCCTAGACAATCACTTCAGTTCTGTTACCAAAAGATCTTTCCAGTATATCTCCAAAGCTGTTTGATTTACTGCCTAGAGACATTTTCCAGCTTAACCCATTTCTCACTAGAGAATGATTTAAAAAGGAAAAGGCTTTGCACATCTATTGCTACTGAAGAAAATGTTCCTGGGAGAGTGGCTTGCCTTAATCTTGGGCCCTACAATAATGATTTGCAATAAATCTGCTTAAGTCCTACTAGGGTCTCCCTTCTAATCCTTAGTTTCTTCCACGTGTGTCCAGCTTTGGAGGGCACAAATCCTTTCACTTATTAAGAAAAACCCACAGCTCCGTAACCTGAGAATGTAGTTTCATTTGTATTGGAGTGTGAGCATCCCTGTGAAATTTTGATAGAAATGGCATTTCACTTTTCAATGTGGAAATGAGAACCAGATACCTGAGGACTACTGACTCCCCCCAAAGCCTGTCTAGACAGGTAGGATGTATTCTTTGGGGTTGTTTTTTATTAAATATGGTTTTTAGGATTAGAACAAATATAATCGTACCGTGGAGCATTCTTTCTCTTCTTTCTTGAGTAGGGGGCTCTCACTATGTAGCTTAGAGTGGCCTAGAACCCTCCTGCCTCCGTGTCCTGAGTATTGACATTACAGGTGTGTGCCATCATGCCCAGTGTACTATGAACTATTCTTTCCACCTATGCTTGTAATGTTTTGATGTGAGCAATTTTAACCTGTTTGGGAGTGTTTGAACTTGCCACCAGATCTGCAATGGTGGAAGGTTGGGAGAATTCTGTTAAACATTCATGAGGCAGTGGCCGAGTGGCAGGCCCACGTGGAAGCTTTAGAAGTACGAGGTACTAGCCCATCACGTGACCCTCATAACTGTTCCAGGAGTAGATACCATTAACATCTTCATTTTCCAGATGTGAGAAACATAAGGCACAGGAGGTTTCATTTGCTGTCTGAGAATGTGGTAGCACTTAGGTCTGAAGCCCATCTATTCATCTTCAACAGCCCCTCCTCCTCAAAGTATGTAATGGAAATTAAATCACTACCCAAAATGTGTACACATGGGACCACTTTGTAATATAATTTAATTAATTTATTTATTTGAGAGAGGGAGAGAACATGGATGAGGAAGGGCCTCTTGCTCCTGCAAACAGATTCCAGATGCATGCACCACTTTGTGGAGCTGGCTTTATGGGGGTGGGGGCTGGGGAATTGAACCAGGGCCAGTAGGTTTTTCACGCAAGCACCTGTAACTGCTGAACCGCCTCCCCAGAGGCCAGGACCACTTTTGACAGGTTCCTAGTTCTGTCTACTCCCATGGCATTAATGGCTGAGACAGGCATCTAATGAAGACCATCAGCAACAGAGGGATCATATCCCCCTCCATCTTCTCTAATCAGACTTGGGAAGACTGAACAAACCCATTAATAGGGAGCAGAAATCTACACACACAGGAAATCAGAGACAGCCCCACACTCCTGTCAGGATGCTCTGGTTTTTGCTACTATACAGAAGTTACATGAGCAAGTGGGGCAATCTTAAGAGATGTGAGCTGAACTGATGCTGCAGAAGTCTGGGTGCCTCAGATTTGAGGGCATGGTAGAGGAGCAGCGACACAGGCTGCAGAACGGAGGGGTCTCCCTGTGAGCCCCTCCTACTCGGTGGATCATCCACAGTAACAATGTGGGAGGCAGCAGCTAGCCAACGAGGCAGCGGGAGGAGGACAGCATGGAGTTTAAGAGCATCTGGGTGGACTATTATTTTGTCCCTCCACCTATGATGCCAAGAAGTAACAAAATATTACCTGCAGCAAGCATTTCCATCAGACTGTGCAACTCGTTTGGAATACAAACTGTTCCTAAGGAAGATAGATAGGACGCTCATAGCCGTGGAGGATGCCCGAACCTGCTTATTTGTGGAGAGGCTGAACAGGAACATGTCCATTTGTATTTATGGCACAGAAAGAAAGGAGGTGTGGTATTTGTCTCTTAATCCCTTTCTCACCTCTATCCCTCAGTTCCACTTCCTCCCCATCCCACAAGACTCAGATCAAATATTCATTCTTCATAAACTGATACCCACTCTTACTTTTCATCCTTTTGAACCATCAGTAATAACTTCATCTCTCTTTTTTTCCCCTGTGGAATGCTTCATAAATTTGTGTGTTATCCTTGCACAGGAGCCATGCAAATCTTCTAGCTCATGCCAAGACCACGGTGTTGATATACTGTAGCTGGGTTTTGAAATCATAACATCTAACGTCTCCAACTCTATTTTCTTTTACAGGATCATTGTCTGTTGTAAGTCCTTTAAATTTCCACACTAAACTGGCACAGGGACTCCTGCCTGTAACCCTAGCATTAAGAAGGATAAGGCCATGAGTTTTGAGCTACCTTGGGTTACAAAGTAAGACCTTGTTTCGAGAAAAAAGCTATATATTAATTTTTATGTCTGTTTTCCACTTTCTACAGCACCGCTTACTGGCATTTTGATATTTGGAGAGAAGGGGGCCCCATAGCAATTCTGAGGCATCTAATCTATAAAAGTATTTGCCCTCCTCACTAGTTTAGATCTAATAATGCCATCTGTCTCATAGTTTTCAGTGTAGAGATCTTGCACAACTTCCATCACATTTATTTGAAGCTGCTTAATATTCTGGTTATAGTTATAAATTTAACTTCCTTTTCAATCCTATCTTACCAAAATTGTACAACAAAATTTCAACAACTATTTGGGCACCTTCAGAATTCATAACATTGAACAGTGTGTGAGGTATCAGTGGTGGGGGAGGGAAGGGTAGACTATTTGGCCAGGCAACATTCTAAAGCAAATCATAATGTGTTAGATATGAGTCTTTATTTATTTATTTATTTATTTATTTATTTATTTATTTATTTATTCTTATTTGAGAGAGACACAGAGAGAGAGAGAAGCAGAGAGAGAGAGAGGAAGAGGCAGAGAGAGAATGGGTGCACCAGGGACTTTTTGGCCGCTCCAGATGCATGTGCCCCCTTGTGCACCTGTGTGACATTGCGCGCTTGCATCACTTTTGCGTCTGGCTAAACGTGGGACCTGGAGATATGAACAAGCATTCTTAGGCTTCGCAGGCAGATGCCTTAACCACTAAGCCATCTCTCCAGCCCAGATATGAGTCTTTAAATAATATTTTTTATTTATTTGATAGAATGAGAGAGAGAGAGAGAGAGAGAGAGAGAGAGAGGGAAAGTATGGGCATGCCAGAGCCTCTTGCCACTGATACAAACTACAAGTGCATGCCTCACTTTGTGCATCTGGCTTTACTTGGGTACTGGGGAAGCCAACCTGGATTGGCAGGTGTGGTGGTTTGATTCAGATGACCCCCATAAACTTAGGTGTTTGGAATGCTAGGTTCCAAACTGATGGAGATTTGGGAATTAATGCCTCCTGCAGTGTATTGTTGGGGGCGGGCTTGCATTCTTCTGATGTTATTGCCCACCTGATATTGGCCAGAAGGCGATGTCCACCATCTGCTCATATGCCATCATTTTCCCTTGCCATCTTGGAGCTTCCCCTCGAGTCCAGAAGCCAAAATAAACCTTTTTTTCCCACAAGCTGCTCTTGGTCAGGTGATTTCTGCCAGCAATGCAAACCTGACTGCATTAGCAGGCTTTACAAGCAAGTGCCTTTAACTGCTGAGCCATCTTTGCAGCCCAGTTATGAGGCTTTTGTTCCATGTTTCTATAATCTGAATTTCAAGAATTCTCCAGTCCACATAATCTTCAATTTAAAATGGCTCAATTGCTGTTTTCTTCTTTTTTAAAAAATACTTACTTGCATGTGAGAGAGATAATGGGCACACTAGAGCTGTAACCAAACTCCAGTTGCTTGTGTCACTTTGTGAGTCTGGCTTTATGAGGATACTGGGGAATTGAACTGGGCCAGCAGGCTCTGCAAGCAAACACCCTTTAACCACTGAGCCATCTCCCAGTCTTGGTTTGTTATTTTTTTTTTTTTATTAAGTAGAAACTTTGTATGGACACATCATGTCTTGGTCCCATCATTTCCCTCCTCCCTGACTCCATTCTACCTAGGCCCTTCCTCAGTGGGGTTTCTGGTATTCTTCGCCATGGGGTTGTGGGTGATGAATTGTGAGAGTGGCAGTCGGTCATTGTAGGGGAAGGGCAATGCCTCTCGAGGTTCCATCCCACTCGGTGGCTCTTAGAATCTTTCCAGCCCCTCTTTCTCCAAGTTCCCCACGCCATGGCAGTTGTGTGTTACGTCTCCTTTAAATGTCAACCTCTCAGCAGCTTCTGTGCTTCTGCATTGATACATTCTGAGTATCCTCAGTCATCGCTCTGGCGCAGGTTGTCAGGCTCGCCATGGAAGCAGCACTCTTGTTCATCTCACCAATTCCTCTGTGGTTTCACTGGGACCCTGGCTGATATGCAAGGGGTGGTTTATCTCCTCTGTTCTGGCTGCCTTCTGCTGCCAGTAAGCACACTTCCCAGGCATCACCCCTTCTTGTTTTTAACGAACTATTAAACTTTTAAAAATTAAATGTATTTATTTAATTGCATGCAGAGAGAGAGAGAATGGACAAACAGTCATACCAGGGCCTCTTGCTGCTGCAAACCAATTCCAGATGCATGCACAAGTTTGTGCATCTAGCCTTACATCGGCACTGGAGAATTGAACAGGGGCTGGCAGTCTTTGCAAGCAAGCACCTTTAACTGCTGAGCCATCTCCCCAGGACTGATCTATCAAACTTAACCCCCCCTTCAAGACACATTGATTTACAGTTTACCAAACTCTTTTTTTTTTTTTTTTTTTTTTTTTTTTTTTTTTGGTTTTTCGAGGTAGGGTCTCACTCTGGTCCAGGCTGACCTGGAATTAACTATGTAGTCTCAGGGTGGCCTCGTACTCTCAGCGATCCTCCTACCTCTGCCTCCCGAGTGCTGGGATTAAAGGCGTGCGCCACCACGCCCAGCTCCAAACTCTTTTTTAATGCACTTTATTTATCCCTTTATTTTCAAGGAGAGAGAGAGAATGGGCATGCCAGGGCCTCCAGTCACTGCAAGTGAACTCCAGATGCATGTGCCACTTTGTGCATCTGCCTTCGTGTGGGTACCAGGAAGTCAAACCTAGGTTATTACGCTTTGTAGGTAGACAAGTGCCTTAAATTGTTGAACAATCTCTCAAGCCCAATTTATAGCATACCACATTTTACTACATAGCGTATCCCTTTCTCTCCCACAAGGAGCTGAGACTGTTCATGTTAAGCTCCCTTCTATGGCCATGGGTCATGGCTTCTGTAGCTAACCATGCTTCTGACAGTAGAAACTTCACCCTATAGAACCAATGAGGAAATTCAGAAATGCTAACAGAGTATAAGCAGTCCAAAGGTAAAATATGCATATTATTAAGTGAACAAGTGAATCCCCCAGATATAAATTTGGAAATATGCTTTTATGGAATAATCCAGAAGTTTTAGCTCCCTTTATAATATTAAAATGAAGGGTTGGGGAAATGGCTTAGCAGTTCAGGCGTTTGCCTGCAAAGCCTAAGGACCCCAGTTCAATTCCCTGGGACCCACATAAGCCAGATGCACAAGGGGGCACATACATCTGGAGTTTGTTTGCAGTGGTTAGAGGCCCTGGTGCTCCCATTCTCTCTTTCTCTCTGCCTCTTCTTCTCTCTCTCTCTCAAATAAAAAAATAAATAAACTATTTTTTAAAAATGAAAAGACTATGTAGGAGGTCTTATATCATTTTCTTCCTGCCAGCAAGAATGCCAACCTAGGCATTTTCATGTAAACAACCTTGGTGGCAATGATTAAGCTTACAGGGCATTGTGATCACATGCTGCTGTTTTCTTCAGCCTAAGCTCTGTGGCTCAATATCTCTCCACTGCAGCCATTGTAGTGAGAGACATGCAAAGAAATGACTTTGGCCAGTGTCCTGAGATGTTAGGATAGATGCTGTCATTTCTAGTCACAGGTAAGGACAAATCTCCTCAAAGAGCAGGGGACTCTGTCCCAGGAACCTTATCTGTCTTGTTGCAACATGATAAAATATGGACATTATCACACATTGTGTTTTCCACCACTAATTGACTTGGGTTTTAGTCCTGAGTGGTTATGGTGAATACAAATCCACACAGTTCACCAATAATAGAAATAAGGACGCATCATCCATCAGTTCATAAAGACTCCAAAGACAATTTGAAGCTAGGAAAAGGTAACTCAACCAAAATGGAAATTTCCCATGATGCTAGTGTGCCCGTGGGTCACAGCTTTAGGGAGCCATTAAAAGTTTCCTTTCTCTGTACAAGGCCACCAGCCTGTGGGAGCAACTATAAGTCCCCTGAGCTGGTCCTTTCTCATGAAAGGGTTGGGGGGGTTCCCTGGCTTGACAAATACCATTTGTCTAGGAATTGACCTGGGACTTCAGCAGGGGATCTGTGCTACTAAAATGCTGTGTAATTGAACAACTAGATGATTGCCATTAAAAAGTCCAAGGTGGGGCTGGAAAGATGGCTTAGTGGTTACGGTGCTTGCCTGCAGAGCTTAAGGACCCATGCCTGATATCTCTCCAGCTCTCACCTAAGCCAAACACAGAAAGGTGATGTAGGTGCAAGGTTGCACATGAGCACTAGGTGGCACAAGCATCTGGAGTTTGACTGTAGTGGCTGAGGCCCTAGCTTGCCAATTCTCTCTCTATCTCTCTAGCTCTCTCTCTAAAAAGAAGAAAATGAAAGTCAAAGATGGGCTGGAAAGATGTCCCAGCAGTTAAGATGCTTGTCTGCAAAGCCTAGTAACCCAGTTTTGATTCCCCAATATCCATATAAAGCCAAATATGGCACATGTATCTAGAGTTCATTTGCAATGGACGGACTCCCTGGAGGGCCCATTCTCTCTCTGTGTCTGTCTCTCTTCTCCCTGTCCTTCTCTCTGTATGCAAATAAATAAAAAGTATTTTTTAAAAGTCAAAAGTATAGGGGGAGGTGGGACATACCTGAAAGGACAATATAGGGTGGCTTGGGCAGGGAGATTTAGAGTCCGAGGCCAGCTTAAGCTATACATATAGCAATCTTGTTTAGAAAGGAAGCAAAGCAAAATCAAATAAACATCCAACCAGCTGGGCCTGGTGGCATATGCCTTTAGCCTCAGTGCTTGGGAGGCTGAAGTAGGAGTATCACTGTGAATTCAAGGCCAGCTTGGGCTACAGAGTGAGTTTTAGGCCACTTTGGACTAGAGTGAGACCTTGCCTAGAAACAAACAAACAAAAAACTGCAAACAAAAAAGCAAGGGAAACAAAACATTGAATGAGGCTGTCAGCGGTGGAGAGCTGGACAGAAATCACATTCTCAATCATGCTTTCCAACCGGACTCATGCGTCCCTCTCTTGGCAGCCTCACGATTCTAATGTTTGATAATAAGTCATTTCTGTGCATGAAACTTCTTAACTCACGCATTATATGGAATCTAACTTTAGTGGAATCTGTCAATAGGCTTGAAAAAGGCTTTATTATGAGGAAACCTTCTAAAAGTACACAATTGTGTTTATTTACAAAATGTCGAAATGAAATAGTTCAAAACTGCCTGCTTTCTAAGTCATCATTGGAAATTAAGGTTATTAAGAATTAAAAATCCTATTATTTGGTAATTGCAATTAGAAATGACTCCTCATTGTGCTAAGGCAGTCAGCTCTGAAAATATACTTTTAAGGAAAAAAATTTTATTTATTTGGAGAAAGAAAGAGAGAGAATGGCATACCAGGGCCTCTTGCCACTACAAATAAATTCAAGATACATACACACACTGTGCATCTGGCTTTATGTGGGCACTGGGGAATTGAACGTGGGGTGGTAACTTTACACACCAATGCCTTTAACCACTGAGCCATCTCCCCAGACCAAATTCATTTTTGACTTTAGTAAAATGACTGGCTATTCCATAATGAGAGAAGAGTAACTGAGTGATTGAAGGGATTTAAGTGAGTTTTCAAGAAGTAAATCTCATAAAGGGATTTTTGTTAACTATCACTTCTGGCCGAAAGTATTTCAGCGTCTTCAAAGAAACTCAAGAAAGGGACGCTGATAAGCATAGGATTTTTTTCTTTTTTTGGGGGGGGTTCATTTTGAGATCCTGTTATTGGACTGGGGAAGAATTCCTAGACATCTAGGGGAGAGATTGATGGTTCACAAGATTACTGTACTCAACATCAGACAGAACAGGAACAGATGGAATACTGCAGAAATGCTGACAGATTTTCCTGCGGGGTTTGCAGGGGTGTGTGTGTGTGTGTGTGTGTGTGTGTGAGAGAGAGAGAGAGAGAGAGAGATCTATGTGCCCTGTGGTGCTCCATGTGCTTGCCTATGGTAGACGGGGTAGGGCATCATGTGTCCTGCTCCATAACTCTTTGCCCATTCTTGTCAGAGCCCAAGTATCTCATTGATATAGGAGCATGCTGCTTTTCATGAGCCCAAGTGCTTCCCTCATCTTTGCTCCTCTTTGTGGAACTGGGGTTCCAGATTCAAGTTTACGTGGGTGCTGGAGGTGTGAACTCAGATGGTGTCAGGCCCACTCAGGCCTCATGCTTGTGCAAGAAGCACACAACCACTAATCTATCTCCCCAGCCCTGCCTCCTTTGACAGGACCAGGCTAGTAACGAGACTCCAGACACGTGTTCTCACTCACTGCCTTAATTCAGCCGTCTTGTGGGGCTCTGGATGACTTGCTAGCTGGCCAGGTGGGAATGGTGTCATTGGTAAAGCATTGTGATAAATACATTGGAATAGTCCAGAGAGACGGTACAGGAAAATGAACAACAGCTATTTGTTGAAATGGATGTGTTCTTCTCTTGGCTTCCTCTTAAACCGTCCTGAGGTGGTTTGAATGTAAAGTGTGCCCCAGAGCCTCGGGTGTTTGTGATTAAACCTCCTGCTTGGTCTCCTTGCTAGAGGAAGTGTGTCGCTGGGGACCTTGAGGTTTATTATAGTCCAGGTCACGGAGTGTTTAGAGCTAGCTGGCTCTTGCTAATCTTTCTCTCTCTCTCTCTCCTGATGCTCCTGTATGAAAATGTGGGCTGGTTGCCATGATGTTCCATTCTGATTGAGCTCTCCCTTGAAATTGTACCTAAAGTCCACCCTGTCCTCCCATAACCAGCTTCAGCTGGGGTATTTTGTCTCAGCAATAAGAAGGTAACTGGAGTAGAAGGACCCTGGATATGGCATGCTCTGAACTCTTGTCTCTCTGGTAGTCATCCCACTCTCCCCTGAGCACTGTGTTCTCAGTTGTAAATGTCTCCGTGCAGCCATCTACTGGATGCTAGCTGGCCCTTGCTGACTGGAATGACAGGAACTCATGTATGGTTATGAGGACATAATGTCCTATGGGTGATGTATGGAGCCAGAAGCTCAAGACGATGGTGCTGATGTCTTGAGTTTGGGTCAAGCTCTTGGTGGGACATGGCCAGAAGGGTTTGTGAGGGATGTTTGCAGGAGATGTGCATTTGGACTTTGCATGCCAACATGGTGTAGCTGAGCTTTGGCTGGCTGCAAGAAGGCTCTATTACTTGATTAGGCTGTAAACAATTCACAAGTGAAGATGTAAGCTCTTGACTGGCTGACTGGGCTGTAGCAAATTGAGTGTTTTAAAACATTTTTCTTACAGACTCAGCCACCTGCCCTTACCTGCTTTTTGCATGCCCACTGCTCCCTTCTCAATGACTATATGCTTCAGATTGCTTTTCTCTCTCCTGTCCATCTTTGACGGAAGCCAGGTTATTTGCATCAGCATCTGAACATGCTGAAGGCTCTTAACAAAACAAAACTAAGATAAACACTCCCAAAGCAATATAGGCTATTGGCAAGGCGCTTGGTTATCCATCAGAATGAGGGGTTAGACCCTGCTGTAGACGACGCCTCATGGTCAAGCCACAAGACACTGGAGCATCACACTGGAGCTGAGCAAGAAGCCTCCTCCCTGCTGACTAGCTGTCCTGGTGCTGGAAAGTGCTGTGCAGGCTGCTCAGGGAGAAGACACGTTGTAAACAGTCTTAACTAGAGGTGGACCCTGAGAGCTACAAGTTGACCAGCCAGGCAAAATGTGTCCACCTGTGCAATAGTGGCATGTCAGTTACGGAGGTAAACAACAGCTTCTGATTGCATTTCAGGCCTGCTCCATGACAAGGAATTCACGTCTGGACTAGTGACAAGCTAGTCCAAAGCCTGTGGCTAGGGAGGTCATAACCCTAGGCGGGGAAGCTACTACTGTTTGGCTAAATGGATACCAAATTGCCCTCTAAATATTTATGTTTATGCCCATAGATTAATGATACTCTCACTTTTGGTTAAAGAGACTTTGCTTTTCAGATGGTGGGGACCACTGGGGTGACACCAAACTCATCAAAATCCTGAGAAGAGACAGTGGAGTGTTCAGCACTAAATGAGGCAATTCTATCACACCCTCTAAGGCTCAGGGACCATTGCGGAAAAGATGATGGAAAGAATGTAAGAGCCAAAACATGGGGAGGAGTGCTTTGGAACTCTCGTCTTTCAGATACAAACTGACCACTGCATGCAGGACCTTGCAGTGGCTGGTGCTACCTACACACTACCTGTATGATATGAAGGCAAAACAAATGACATCAAAATGGGTTTGATGCCCTGGTACCCACATCAAGCCAGATGCAGAAAGTGGCACATGCATGTGTAGTATGACTCTAGCAGCAGCTAGAGGCCCTAGCATGTCCATTCTCTCTCTCTTTCTTCTCTGTCTCTCTCTACTTGCAAATAAGTAAATAAACTTTAAAAAAACGCAGAAGAAGTTGGAAATAAGAAGGGGTTCATAGAAAAAGAGAGGCAAGGAGAAAAGGAAGGAGACTGCAGGGTAGAGGGAGGGGACTATGAGCAAAGTACTTTGTATATATGTATGGAGGTTGTCAATAAGGATAAATATTTGTAAAAATAAATATTGGGCTCATTAACAGGTTGTCATAGATGATGGAGGAGGAAAAAGTGGAAGAGAGAATAGTAAAAATAAAGAGAAGGTTCAGTGAAGGGGAATGGCAGAGGGGAGACAAAGGAGGGTGATAAAAGGGAATTATGTACTTTTTTTGAGGCAGGCCCAACAGACTGGCCTTTTTTTTAATGAGAGAGAAAGCAAGAGAGAGAGAGAGAAAGAGAGAGAGAGAAAATTGGCACACCAGGGCCTCCAGCCACTATAATCAAACTCCAGATGTGTGTGCCACCTTGTAAGCATGTATGTCCTTGTGCATGTGTCACCTTGTGAGTCTGGCTTACATGGGATCTGGGGAGTTGAACGTGGGTCCTAAGGCAAGTGCCTTTAACTGCTAAGCCATCTCTCTAGCCCAAGTTATGTAAATTTTTGAATAAAATTTTATTTTCATTTTTAAGAAAAAGTATATGAGAAGCACAAATTCAATCCAACTTACTAGTGTAAATACTATTAAAATAAAATGTGTGTGCATAAAAGTGCTGTTACAGGGCTGGAAAGTTGGCTTAGTGGTTAAGGCACCTGCCTGCCAAGCCTAAGAACACCCAATCAATTTTCCAGGTCCCACATTTAGCCAGATGCAAAAGTGACACAAGGGCTGGAGAGATGGCTTAGCGGTTAAGGCGCCTGCCTCCTAAGCCTAAGAACGCTGGTTCCAATCTCCAGCGGTTCCAATCTCCAGGTCCCACGTTTAGCCAGATGCAAAGTGAGGCAAGGGCGCAATGCCGCACTTGACCACAAGGGGGAGCGTACGAATCTGGATTTCGTTCACAGCAGCTGAGAGACTGCTGCCACTCCCATTCTCTATCTGTCTCCCTCTCCCTCTCTGTCTGTCTCTCTCTCCAAAAATAAATAAAAATAAAAATAAAGTGACACAAGTGTGCAATGTCACACTTGCCCACAAGTGGGTGCATGCATCTGGAGTTTGTTCATAGCAGCTGAGAGGCCACTGGCAGGCCCATTCTCTCTCTTTCTTCCTTTTCCTCACTGCCTCTCTCTCTCTCTCTCTCTCTCTTTCTCTCAAATAATAAAAAATGCCGTTATAATTTCTTTAATTTTTTATTTTTATTAATTTATTTGAGAGAGAGAGGAAAATAGAGAGAAAGAGAGAGAGAGAGAGAGAGAGAGAGAGAGAATGGGCATGCCAGGGCCTCCAGCCACTGCAAATGCAGATGCTCGTGCCACCTTGTGCATCTGGCTTACGTGGGTCCTGGGGAATCAAATCCTTTACTTTGCAGGCAAGTGCCTAAACCACTAAGCCATCTCTCCAGCCCTGTTATAATTTTTAATGTATATTTAGTTGAGAAATATTCATTTCAATGTCACCTCCAAAAGGAAGATTATTTGCCCAAGAATATTAGCAAAGTTTGAAAAAAAATTTAGAGACGTTTTATTTATTAAGAATATGGCAAAAGTTGAGAACCATTGATATTAATAACACTTAAATCATTATGATTTCAGAATCGTTCAAAGTCAAACACAAAATGTTAACACTTTGGGAGTGTTGATTGTATGTTAACAATTCTGGGCATATATCTAAATTTCCGGGATATAAAGACACTTCTTCATATGAGAGCAGATTTTTCTCTCTCTGGCCAGCTGAGATCACTAGCCTAAGACACGAGATATGGATGGATTTGCCTCCACATCCAGAATAATTTTACCTGAGCCATGGATTTAAAGCTGAGTCCTAGTTTAGACAGGCTCTGCTTCCTTTCTCAGTTCTTGAATATATAGCTATATAACATCTTGCCCAATTGTTCCATAATTCCAAGCAGAAGGAAATGAACCTCTTTTCTCAAACTTCCCCATTCTTTCATGCCTTAGGTTATAACATGTGTTTTAAAATATGTATAATTAGCCAGGTGTGGTGGCATACGCCCTTAATCCTAGCACTCAGGAGGCAGAGATAGAAGGATCACCATGAGTTCAAGGCCACCCTGAGACTACAGAGTGAATTCCAGGTCAGCCTGAGCAAGTTGAGCCCCTGCTTTGAAAAAAAAAAAATGTATAATTAACACAATTTCACCTTTATTGCCTAGCCACCTGTCTCCCTCACCCTATTGACTTCTATTGGGGCCAAGGCTTTGCCTGCCTGTTATCTACCACCTTACCTCTACCCTGTCCCTTTACAGTTTCTAATTTTCACGGGGAAGTAGTACACTGGTGTTGTAGCTAATAACATCTGTCTCTAGACATTTAATGTAGCATTAGCATCTCATTTCTTGGGCAATACCCCCAACTGGAAGCAGCTATGGATGGAAAAAGTTTATTTTTGCTTGTAGTTTCAAGGGAAGGTTTTATCGTGGCAGGGAGAGCATGTCAGAACAGACAACTGGGTATCACATCTCCACAGCAGCAGGAAGGAAATAGTCTGAGTCCGGGGCTTGAACCTGGGCTATAAGACCCCAAAGCCCACCCTCAATGACACACCTCCTCCAGCAAGGCTCTGTCTCCCAAAGACTCCATCAGCAGGGGATTGAGAATGAGGCTTAATCACAAATGCATGAGGCTATGGGGTCATTTTACATTCAGACCACCACACTTAATAAACATTCATCCAGTCCTGAGAGAGAAGCTAGGTTTGTCCAGACCCACCTGAGAGTAAACCTCTTTGTCTTAGAGGAATCTCCCTCAGGCTCATACCTGTCCATCTGCAACCCTTTCTGACCTCAAGCTTTGTTTGTGACACATTCATATAGGGGAGGAAAAAAACGATTCAAGATTGAACTTGAAGGTGATACTGTTCTGAAAGAAATGAACAGGCAAATGACAGAAAGCAGCTTACACAAAGACTGCATTCATTGAGGTGCCATCCCGTTAGATTTTTATTCAATTTGGATGTTCTGTAGCTATTTAGCTCTTGAATGGTATGAGCTAAATTTATTCTATATTGAATCTGCAAAAAGTTTAACCTAGGATGAAAAAAAAAAAAACAGCTTGTCTTAGCAGTTCCATCTCAGGAATCTATTTTAACTTTAGATGACATATTGGGCAAGGCTTTCGTTTCCTCTTCTTCTAAAAGCCCTGGGGTTTGAGGGAGATGAAAATTAAAACACATCTGGGAAAAATATTGAAGGGGCTTCTTGCTAGGTGGGCAGGGTTGTGCCTCAAGGAGTTATCTAACAGGGCTCTTGTCTCATCATCATTTTATTCTTTGTATCCTTACTGATTAGCTGACAAGAATATAAAAAAAGGAAGAAAGGAGAAAGAAAGAAAGAAGGAAAGAAATAAAGAAAGAAAGAAAGAAAGAAAGGAAGGAAGGAAGAAAGAAAGAAAGAAAGAAAGGAAGGAAGGAAGGAAGGAAGGAAGAAAGAGTGAGAAAGAATCGGGTCTTTAGAAGCCATCTGAGTTTTTACTGGCTTTATGTTGAGAGTCGATCCGGGCTGGAGTTGTTTGAATTTTTGTTATGACCTGAGTCATTAGTACAGCAAAAAGCATGATTGCATGATCCCAGCATGCCAGACCTGCGCTGAACTCTCACTATGGATTTATCCCACATAACCCTTGTAAGGATTCTGTAAAACTTGTACTTGTGCCATGGCCTTCTAAGCTTATTAAATAACTTTCCCTAAGCCTCCCCACCCAAAAAAATTAATCAGTACCACCAAAATTTGAACCCATGTCTGACCCAAACTGTCCCGGTTTTTAGCACTCCAGTGGGCCAGCTTCCACACAAAGCAGGCTAAACAGCGTGTGGTAACATTGTTTCAGACTCAGGTAGCCACTGCCGTCTATCTGTTCCAGGATACTGTCTGTTACTCATTGAAGCCTCAGCCTTCAACCCTGCCAGTGGTGACAGAGTGATCAGTGTCACAGGGCAGCACCTCCAAAGAGGCATGCATCAGAAGTGCTTCACAGGTGAGCTACAGGCAAGAGCCATTCCACATTAACAAAGGGGAAATAGTCCTTTCTGTTTTCCGTGTTAAGGGTTTTGAGCACTTTAACAAACAACATATATGTGAACAAGCACTGAATGATGTCAATAATATAACTATTATAATATCCCATTCTGCTTAATAATATGTAGTGAGAGGCTGGGGGAGAGGGCTGAGGGATAAAGGGACTTGCTTGCAAAGGCCGTCAGCATGAGTTCAATTCCTGAGCCACCCATGTAAAACCAGATGCACATTCACTTACAACAACAAGAAAGGCTGGCTCGCACACACACGCACACTTAAAAATAATATTTAGTAAGAACTGACGTAAAACCAATAATCTGTGCTCAACACAAGTCAAACAGGTAGCATTTTATAAAACGAAACCCAATCAACAAGGAGTCACTATATATAAAATTTAACATTTCATTCCAGAAAACAATTATTCATTCAACAAATTGAGTGGTTCTCTGTGGAAGGCTCTGTCCTAGATGCTGGTGAATCTGGTTTTTTTGTTTTGTTTTTTTTTGTTTTGTTTTTCTCATCAACTTCTATTCTGATTCTCATTCCCTAATGTAAATGAAGACAAATGGTGTTGACATATGGGACAGATCCAAATTGGCTTCCTCTCCTTGGGGCTGGGGAGGGGGAGATAGCTTAGCAGTTAAAGGCCCTTGCTCCCAGAGTGGCTTCCTTAGAGTCACACAAGAAAGCTCCCTCTTAGAGACAAGGAGTATTGCAGGTGGACCCCGCTTTGACCTGGAAACCCTTGGCTTACGGAGGATGTATCTCTCGAGTCTCTTCCACATGAGGCAGACATGTTACCAAATGATTGACAGGGTTGACAGTTCTGCCTCCCCTGAATTCAGAAGAAGAAACAAAACATGGCTTCCACATAACATACAGCTTCTTAGCCAGCACTCAACGAAGCTGTTTTCCATATATTTTGAGAAAGGCATCTCAGTGTCCGTAAGGTAGTAGGACAGTCTTAACCTTTCTTGGCCTTTGTGCCGGTCACTTTTTATCAACTGAACTGAGCTAGGCCATGCCCACATAGTGATGAAACATTATCGCTATGTGGCTCCATCTCTTAGGGTGATTTTGGAAGACGCTGGTATTTCAGTCATTAGCTAGAGAGCATCAGATGCCCTCACAAATGAGGAGTGCACCATGTCATTGGTCGAGGGTTTAAATAATATCAAAAGGCAAAAGGCTTCCTGAGCTGGGACTTCCGTCTTCCCCTGCTTTAGACAGTGATGCTCCTGTCCTGTCTGAGCTGAGGCTTAGACACTGATATTCCTCATTTCTTAGGCTCTCAGGACAGGACTGAATGATACCGTTGTTTTTCCTCAGTCTCCGACTTCCAGACAGTGGACTGTAGTATTTCTTCACCTTCATACCCCCGTAAGCCCATTCCCGTAATAAATAGGTGAATAGGTGTGTGTGTGTGTGTGTGTGTGTGTGTGTGTGTGTAAGCTCCTGTTGGCTCTTTCCCCAGAGATCCCTAATATGGTCTTCTGAAGTTCACTGCTGCTTTTGGGAGGAGTCTGTATGTGAACCTTTTTTTTTTTTTTTTTTTTTTTTTTTTTGTGGTCCATTCTTCTTTTAAGTCTTCCAAGACAACCTGTCTAATATAAGTCATACAGGCAATAGTTCCCATTTTACTGAGGATATCCTCTGTGTCGAGCCTTGTACTAAGCATATTTATAGACATGATTTTATGGCTTTTTCCTTATAACCATTATATTGGTGAAGGAAACTAAGGGCTAGCAGATTTCAGAATCTTTTCCAAGTAGGACAAAGTGTTGAGATCATCTCCAGTCCTGACTTCAACATACCTGGCTTTACAGAAAACAATGAATAAACTCACATACTGCCCTGCTATGTGCTAGATAAACTAGACACTGGCCATATGCAAGGAGAGAACTGACCATATTCTTGGCTAGGGGATTTCTTTGGGGGAGTGTAGGGGAACCATATCAATCAAATAAACATGACATGTTCAGACTTGTCTAAGTAATGTGGTCCCATAGCACTAGGCTCATGGGGTATGGAATCATTAGATTTGAGTCTAGAAAACAGAATAGAAAGATACAGCCCACGAGGATGATTGTCTCCATTTTATTTTATTTTTCAAAAATCAAATATTCCTTAGCAGGCATGGGTTTCTGATATAATCAGAGAGCACATAAATATTATTAGAAAAAGAATTTAATTTTAGAAAATCCTGACCAACTGAGTATGGTTTCACAGCTCTTCGTGTAAGGTTTTTCATTTCTGCTCTTCTCTTAGAAAGGAAGTGAACATTTCCCACCCCCTTTCAGTTATACCAATGCCTAAAGCCCCCCAGGAGAAGAATAGACCCCCTATGCTCCCAAGCTTTCCTGCATCTCTGCTTCTCTGGCTTCTTAATGTTGGCTGCACACATGAATCTCCTAGGAAGCCAGGGCCCATCCCCAGCCCCACCCACTAATGCAGAAATATCTTCAGGATTGACAGCCCAAGACAGTTGTCTTCTCCCCATGTTCCTCGGAGCCCCAGACATACTTCTCAGGGAGCATCCAGGGTAGGGATGGTTCAGGGTGTGCTTAGCCCCCACCCTCCCCTCGCTCTCACCTGGTCTGGGATAGCAGAGCAGGTGGCCAAAACCAGGCAGAATATGGCATTCCTAGCCCTCCAGCGCTTGACTCCCCAAGCCCCTCCCTGATGACCTACTTACTCTGGGCTCTCACAATGGGAGATATTCAGGATTGGAGGACATTTTTAACAAAAGCAGAGCACCATGCAGGTGGAAAACAGAGGCCACACTCAGGTCTCCGCTAGAGTTCTCACCATTCTGGAACACAGTGCACTGTCCCTCTGTCTGCTCAGACTGAGGGTCCCATGAAATTAATTCTCTCCTTCCTGGGGGATGAATTCTCTTCCTCCTCAGAGAGGAATTTCTCTGAGTCTTCACTCCCTCTCCCTCCCCAGCCCCTGACACTGGCAAGAATGTGTTCACACTATTAATACAGCACTTAGCACATTTTGTTGCTTGGTGAAGGTGTCTGCCTCCCTGACCGGGCTGAGGCACCGTCAAAGGCAGCAACATGTTCTGACCTCATCACACACAGTGTCCCCCGTGCCTCTCAGGACGTGTGGCAAGTGGGTGGGCTCAGGCTCTGGACATCAACAGAGCTAAGTTCAATCCTAGCTCTGCCCCTTGGGCTGATTCAATGAGAAAGCATTCAGTTTCAGGCTAGTCCCCCCAGGAACATTCTGGAAATACAGAAGCTTGGGGACAAACCCAGCCTAGGATTTGCACTCATCAAGGTGTCTGGGTGATTGCTATGTACTTGAAAAACTTGGCTCAGCCATGAAATGGGAAAACTAACAGCTAATGTGCACTGCTGTTGTGAAGTTTGAGTAAGTGGTGATGAGGCATAGACCAATGAATGTTGCCCCAGGAAACAGTAAGAGTGCATGAAGAGGGGCCTGGGGGCTGCCCCAAAGGTTCCTGGGTACAATAGTGAGCTCAACTTAACAGCCTAGGAGATGGGGAGAAGAGCATAGTCCTTTTATTTTATTTTATTTTTTATTTTTATTGACAACTTCTTTAATTGTAGACAATATCCCATGTTATTTCCCCCCCCCCCTTTCCCCTTTGAAACTTCACTCTCCATCATATCCCCTCCCCCCTCAATCAGTCTCTCTTTTCAGTTTGATGTCATGATCTTTTCTACCTATTATGATGATCTTGTGTAGGTAGTATCAGGTACTGCGAGGTCATGGAAATCCAGGCCATTTTGTGTCTGGAGGAGCACGATGTAAGGAGTCCTACTCTTCATTTGGCTCTTACATTCTTTCCGCCCCTCTTCCACAATGGACCCTGAGCCTTGGAAGGTAGGTTTGCGACGTTTCAGTGCTGAGTACTCCTCTGTCACTTCTTCTCAGCACAATGGTGCCTTCTGAGTCATCCTAAGGTTGCCACCATCTGAAAAGAGAAGTTTCTCTAACCAAAAGTGACAGTAGCATTACTATTTATTTATTTATGTGTGTGTTTACTCCAGAGCCTCTTGCTGCTGCAAATGAACATCAAATGCTTGCACCACATTTTTTAAAATTTTTCTTTATTATTTTATTTATTTTTGGAGAGAGACACAGAGAGAGACAGACAGAGAGGAAGAGGGAGACAGATAGAGATGGGCGCACCAGCAGTCTCTCAGCTGCTGAGAACGAAATCCAGATGTGTGCGTCTCCTTGTGGGCAAGTGCGGCATTGCGCCCTTGCGTCACTTTGCATCTGGCTAAGTGGGCTCTGCATGTGGGCCCTGGAGATTGGAACCCGGTTCTTAGGCTTAGCAGGCAGGTGCCTTAACCGCTAAGCCATCTCTCCAGCCCTTGCTTCACATTTTGCAACCAATTTAAGTTGGTGGCTTGGAAATTGAACATGAGCCAGCAGGCTTTGCAAGTAAGTGCCTTTAACCACTAAACCATCTTTTCTAGCCCAAGGCATAGTCTTATTGTAGCTCAGGTTTCTCTAGAGATGGTCATCTCTGTCCTGCTAGCTAAGGGGCCTCAATCCTATAGTGTGTGCTGACCTATAAGTTTTGGCCTTTCTGGGTAAGCCCAAGGTGATGGGTGTTGTCAAGGAAGCCCGTTTAGATTTCCTCTTGCATTAAGTAGCCCTTTGTTGAATTGTGTGATATTACCTTCATTACCTAACAGAGCTTACGTGACTAGGCAGGCAGTAGAGCAGAAAAGGAAGGAGTGATTTGGATTGGACAAATATTTCTATATGGATGAGACATTGTGCTGACCACTCTGTCCAACACGTGGACCATCCCACATTGATGAAGGTGACCTTTTTTTTTTTTTCCAGTTTTTCAAGGTAGGTCTCACTCTAGCCCAGGCTGACCTGGAATTCACTATGTAGTCTCAGGGTGGCCTCAAACTCATGGTGATCCTCCTACCTTTGCCTCCCGAGTGCTGGATTAAAGGCATGAGCCACCATGCCCAGCTCTGAAGGTGACTTTTTCCAGCACCCTTTTATCATTTGATATTTAGTATTTCAGAGTCATGGTAGCATGTTCATCAAAATCAGCTTTTGGGGGGAAGGATGTGGATCCCCATGGTTTCAGGGAGACAGCTGTGGAAACATAGCTTCTACACAGCAACGTCTTTTTTGTCTAGTTCCCTTGGCATGGTTGGTGCCTCCTGCTTAGTCCCTACTGTTGGAGCTTTTAGGAGGTGGAGGCTAGCAGAAAGAGTGTGTCACTGAGGCTGAGCATCCAACTGTGTTCTCATCTGACTGTATTTTCTCTGCTGTGGATGTGTGATGAAGTGAGCCAGCTACCTCTGCCATGCTGAAGCTTCCCCTTGATGCTGTCAGCCTGAAATAAACCTTGTCCTCCCATAAGCTGCTTCTGATTAGGTGTTTTGTCCCAGCAATGAGAAGGTCACTGCAACATCTTCATAACTATGAACGTGAACCATGCTCACCAACTCCCTCTACTGAGTAGCTACCTGGAGCAGGCTCTGAGCAGAACGCTTTTTCTGCATGCTCTCTCTCATCCTCTCCAAAGCCCGCTAGGATGTCCTCAATTTTCAATTAAGATGAGTCTCAGTAGGATCACATAACTTGCCTTTGCCTGAGGCCAAAAAGAGTAATACAAGAGAGTTGTATGGGGTCAAAGAGGTGACTCAGTGGTTAAATGCACTTGCTTGCAAAATCTGGTGACCTGGATTCAATTCTCCAGTACCCACATAAAGCCAGCTACACAAAGTTACACATTGATTGGGAGTTTGTTTGCAGTGGCAATAAGCCAAGACAGACCCATTCTTTCTTTCTTTCTCCTTCTCTCTCTCAAATAAACAATTTAAAAAAAAAATGAAAACAACTTAAAAAAGAGTTGTATGGTCCAAAGTCAAATCCATGAGTTCAAACACAGATTCTATGCTATTCCAATTTGTGTGCTCTCGCCACTGGACCATATGACCCCTCTGAGAAACATTTGTATACCATGTGTGGTGCTTTGAATGTGAAATGTCCCCCAGAGCCTCATGTGTTTGTGATGAAGCCTCACACTCCATGCCCAGTGGGTGGAGACTTTGGGAGGTGGAGCCTCGCTGGAGGAGGTGTGTCCCTGGGGGCGGGCCTTGAGGTTGATTAGTCAGCCTACTGGGTGTTCACTAGCTAGTTCACTCTTGCTGCTTCCTCCCAGCTGATGTGACAAGATGTGATGCCAGCCTCCACTCTGCCATAAATGGTGAAGGTATATTCAAATTAGAAGTACAAAAACCAATTAAGTCCTTTATTCAAAAGTTTTGTTCTTTCCCCCTCAGAAACTACAAATGCACTTAATAAATCCCATCAGCCACAAACCATGATGCTGTTCCCTTAGGCATAGTTGGTAGACTAATGCTTGTTCCCCTCCCTTTCCCACTGGGTAGGAAAACTAACAAAGCGATTTATATAGGGTAATGCACCGAGGCTCTTTACTACAAAGGATATTATTCAACACAAAGAGAAATAATTAAAGCAGTCAACCACATTTTCGTTTGGCCAGTTCCCTCATCCAAACACTTTCATATCCTGGCAAACAACAAATGTGTCCAAATGCTGTCAGCCTAGAGAAGGGAAACCTGGAAACTCAACAAATGCTTATTCCCTGTGACACTGGCCCCACCGGATTCTTCGATGCTATATCCTCCTTGTAGTTATTGTCTTGTTTTATTTCATTAAGAACAAGTGGCTAGGGCTGGAGAGATGGCTTAGGGGTTAAGGCCCTTGCTTGCCTGTGAAGCTTAAGAACTCATTCATGTTTGAATCTTCCCACATAGCCAGATGCACAGTGATGCAAGCACACAATGTCGAACATATGCATAAGGGGGCAAATGTGTTTGGAGTTCGTTTGCAGTGGCTGAAGGCCCTGGGGCACCCATTCTCTCTCTCTTTCTCCCTGTCAAAAAAAAAAAAAAAGGAACAAGTGGTCATAGAAAGGGCTTTGGGCAGGGCCTTTAGGTCTTGGTGTTCCCCCAGATTGCCAATAATTATAATTGGAAAAATGAGCACTGCTATCACAGTAAGTTGTGTGTGTTGAGGCCAGTTTATTGGATTCAGGAAGAAGAGTTTATGTTTACTCCACAAGAAAACCAAACACACTAGGGACAATGTCAGCATCCTCTGTCTGCCTTCTGAGATGAACGTGGCACTGAAAGCTCCAGCAGCTTAAATGGGTAACTGGAAATCTGGTCATTTGGGGCCAGTTACACAGCTCTGAAGAGACACTGGCAGACTGGGAGGAGTGAGGGCAAAAGATGAACAATAGTTTGACTCTACCTTGTCAACAGTCACCAAGAACTTCCATGGCTTCTCATCGAAAAACGGAGCAGGGGCAAGGAAGTCCAACAGCTGCAGGCACCTTCCCTCGAGTCTCCTTTCCGAACCCTCTCATACCGATGGCTTTGCTCTTGGAAAACCAATGAAGGGATGGAAAACTCAGGATATTTATATATAAATGTGAGAAGAAGATGACATGTGGCTCTCTGTGGAGAAAATGGAATCGCTTTTGCCAATGAAGGTAGTCTTTTTAAGTGTCTCCCAGAAGAGTATTTCTGAGAATTTTTCCTGTGGTGGAGATCGATTCACTGTTTTCCAGATGAGTGCCCAGGGTTCCTCCAAGTGTCCTAAATAGCTGACCTGCTGACAAACAAAACTGACGCCCCACCCTCCAGAGGCCTTGTGCATAGGATAGAATATGTATCGGTAAATGATCAGTGTTTGGGCTTTTTTAACTTTTTATTGACAACCTCTGCACATAGAGACAATATTCCGTGATCATAATCCTTTCCCATCACCCTTCCCTTACCCCTTCACAACCTCTCCCTCCACTGAATGCCTTCTTATTTCCAACTAGTCTCTCTTCATTTTTATTTATTTATTTATTTATTGGTTTTTCAAGGTAGGGTCTCACTCTAGTCCAGGCTGACCTGAAATTCACTTGGTAATCTCTGGGTGGCCTTGAACTCACGGCAATCCTCCTACCTCCGCCTCCCAAGTGCTGGGATTAAAGGTGTGTGCCACCATGCCCGGCTCTTTTTTATTTTAATGTCATCATTTTTTCCTCCTGTTATGCAGGTCCTGTGTAGGGAGTGTCAGTCACTGTAAGGTCATGAATATCAAGGCCACTTTATATCTGGAAGACAGTATTGCAAAGCACTCCTCCCTTGCCGATGGCTCTTTCTTTCTTTTCTCCATCTCTTCTGTAAAGACCCCTGAGCCTTGCAGGGTATGATAGGGATGTCTCACTTAGTACTGAACACTCCACAGTCACTTCTCAGAGCTTTGGTAAGTTTTGAGTCTCCCCAGTGGTCACCATCATCTAAAATTTTACAAAGGCACTTCTCTAACCAAAAGTGAGAATAACTTTGGTATATAGAAATAGACATAAGCATTTTGAGTAAATGATCAAACTTTTGATTGTAGTTTCCCTCTGAGAATCCACTGTGTGGGTTTATGCCTTTGAGAATCCCTGGAGGAAAATGATATTCCTCACCAGAGATAAATGAAAAACAAAAAGTAATATGCCCTAAGGTGAATAGGAAGCTTGGTAGGTTTCCAGCCTGAGTCTTACCCACCATTTGTTTCTTCCTCTGTTCAGTTTTTATACAACTAGACAGATAACTGGGTAATTTTCAGTAATGAACTCTATAGGCTTTTTTTTTTTCACTTTTCCGCATACTTTATTTGTTACAAACATACAATTTTTAAATATAGACTGTAAAACTCCATTTGCAAAAGTCTGCTACTGAAAGGAGTGCACACCAGCAGGAAGAATTCTTAAACTTTTTTTCTATGAGTTTTCTGTCAGTTTTGCTAGTTAGTGGTAAATCCAGGACCCGCCATTTTACAGACCTGTCCAAAGCTTCTGGCTGTTTTCACATTGCTCTGAAGCAGCCCTGCTCTTCTCTCAATGCACCAGAATCTGAGCATCAGCCTGCAGGCAGTGAGATCACCAGCCCGTCTGGACTCTGCTTTTGAACGGTTTTCAGGAAGTGTGATTTCTGAATGGGTACTGCACTTCATGGATTTGTTTGAATTGCCCATGCAGCTCTATGTTTGTTAAAGTGCATTCTTCTTTTAAAAATAAGAGGAATAATCTTTACTCTTTAACCAAGGTACTTAAAAAAATGAACTTTTTGGTCTCTCAGCAGATATTCCCAAATTGATCCTACCACTACAAATTTTAGTGTTCTATTTACAAACATTTATAAGGTTTCAGGTGGAGGGGACCTTATAAAATTAAAGGTGCAGCTTCATTTGAAGTAGAAATCAGCTCTACAAATTCATACATAGGCATACACACTTAGTTTACAACACATAATAAGCACGTTGGTATTTACACAGAGACTGAAGACATCCCCCTCCAAAAAAAAAAAAAAAAAAAAACCCTTTTAAAAGTAATTTCCAACCTAAACTCTAATTGTACATCTAGACCAGGAAGCTGTCTCCTGCTATCAAGATTTGGTTTTAATTCATTCAAATTACTTCTGAAGATTCTCTATGATGACATCAGTCTCAGCTTTGGAGTGAAGAGCCTAGTCCAAGGAAGCCACTGGCAGACAAGACAGGCAGTGACAATCCCTAGAGAACAGTGTGTCACCTGCACTCCACTCAGGAGACTGGTGATTGTAAAGAATCCCCCTGGAAGGACATCTGTATGAAGACGCAAAGGAAGAACAAACGCCCACTAACAACTGTTCTGACTTCAGAAAAAAGGTCCAATACACTGATGACTGTAATAAACTTCAAATATCAATGTCATTGGGAAAAAACCCTCAAACACACTTGCCTGCTACCAAGATATGCAAAACCATGGGCTCTTTGTGAGGCATGTCACACTAACTTGGTTGTTTCTAGACTTTTTGCCCAATCTACTGACTTCTAGAACTCCTTAGAGCTTTTGTGCAAAGGAATATGACATATGGGATTGGAGAAAAGGGCTTATTTATGCCTACTAAGTTTACAGTGAAGTTCCCAAACTTCCTCAACACAAATGTTCAGTGATGTGGTTCTGATCATGTTCTTAGGACTCTCTGCATTTATAAACTGTAAAAGAGAAGAAACAATCCTCTTATCATTCCATTCCCAATATTAAGATTTTACTAAACAGCTTGATCTTGCAGCACAGGCATACACTATTCTGCCTTTTAGAAATAAGAGATGGTCTAAGGGAATCTTTGATTTACCAATGAAGAGTTCCTATAGCAGGAAGGACAAACTCAGGCCTCTGTATAGGCTGGGGCTGGAATAAATAACTGCACACTCTTCAGAACTCTGGACCCACAAAAATTGTATGACCAACCCCCTTTCCTTCATGTCAGTGGATAACAGACACGATGTACGCAAACTAAAATTTGATCTTACTGTATTCAAAATATCATGTTAATTAAAAAGTAATTTAAAACCTTTTGTTAAAACTCATCTATGAACAAAAGATAAAGCTTTAACTTCTAATAAAGCTCTGACCCCCTTCATTAAAAGTCCTACTGAGCAGTGAAACTATCAATATGGCATTTTCTATTGTTTTAACCTGGCTCTACCTATCCAATTGGAATGACTAATACAAGAGGCATTAGATTTTCAAATGAAGGTAAAAGGAACAATATTCTCTATAGGCTTTTATTAGCATTAGTCTATCCCAGTTTATTTCCTGCCTAGTTCAACAGACAAAAATGTTAAAGTCAGGGAGGAGTCAGAAATAACACTGGTGGTGCATTTGGAGGATTCACATTTAATTGGAAATGCAAAGTGACTTCTACTCAGTTCTCTGAGTCTAGACTTAACACTCAGCGGTCAAAATCATGAACCCTATGCTGAGACAAAAACAGATTTGACTGTTTGCAAACTGCACCGTAGTGAGAAGGTCTCGATTTTCTCGTTTGCCAAGTGGAGGATAATAACAATACTTATTTTATGGAATGATTGTGGGATTGTGGTTTCTGTTTTATGAGCTTGTTGGGGAGATAATGTAACTGTTTTATGAGATTGTTGATAGTCACTCTGTAAAAACCTTTAGCCCCATGCTGGCACACCACAGACACAGGGAATTTTATTTTCCCTTCTTCTGCTTCTTAGCTACTCTTTGGTAGGCATGACAGGAAAGAACACACCTCTTACCAAAAGGCATGCAAACTGGACCCATGCGTCACACACCAAAGCCATCCATGGGTTCATCACTATCATAATAAGAATATCTGTTCATCATTCAATAGTTTTTTTTTTTTTCAGTTAAAAAGGCTGTATTCTAAGTCCTTTGTGCTATTTTTTAAATTAATTTATTTACTTGAGAGAGAGAGAGAATGGGTGTGCCAGGGCCTCCAGCTACTGCAAACAAGCTCCAGATGCATGCGCCACTTTGTGCATCTGGCATATGTGGGTCCTGGGGAATTGAACCTGGGTCCTTTGGCTTTGCAGGCAAGCTCTTTAACCACTAAGCCATCCTTTTAGCCCCCTGTGCTATTTTTTAAATAGAGAATATTATTAGCAGTTACTTTCTCATTGCTGAGACAAAACACATAATGAATAGCAGCTTATGGGAGGGAAGGGTTTATTTCAGTTTATAGTCTCAAGAGGAAGTTTCATCATGGCTCAGTAGAGCAAGACTGGGCATTGTGTACTGTCGTACCAGCTGGGAAGGAGCAGCAGAAGTCAGTGAGCTAGTGAACACCCAGAAGGGATGGACTAATAAACAGAAGGCCAAGCCCCAGTGACACACCCTGTCCAGCAAGGTTTCACCTCCTAAATGTTCCATCAGAAGTGGATCTAGTAGGAGGCTTAATCACAAACATATGATGCTATGGGGACATTTCACATTCAAACCACCATAATATCTTCCAAATATTTCCTCCACAAGCATTTATTTATTTATTTTTATTATTTTATTTTTGGAGAGAGACACAGAGAGAAACAGATAGAGAGGGAGAGGGAGACAGATAGAGATGGGTGCGCCAGCAGTCTCTTAGCTGCTGTGAACGAAATCCAGATGTGTGCGCCCCCGTGTGGGCAAGTGCGGCATTGCACCTTTGCATCACTTTGCATCTTGCTAAACGTGGGACCTGGAGATTGGAACTGCTGGAGATTGGAACCAGTGTTCTTAGGCTTAGCAGGCAGGTGCCTTAACCGCTAAGCCATCTCTCCAGCCCGCATTTATTTTTTAATTTGAATTTATTTACTTGTCAGGGGGGAGAGAGAGAGAGAGAAAGGAAGGAAGGGAGGGAGAGAGGGTGGGAAAATGGGCACACCAGAGCCTCTTGGCACTTCAAACAAATTCCTGATGCATGCACCACCCTGTGCATCGGCTTTATGTGGGTTCTGGGGAATCTAACCTATGTCATCAGGCTTTGCAAGCAAGTGCCTGTAATCACTGAGCAATCTCTCCAGATGCTTTAATATTTAATGATCAAGACAAATTAAAGAGACCTGAGTGAAGGGACTACTACATAAGTGTGCTTCATATAAAAATAGAGCTGAGGCTGGAGAGATGGCTTAGTGGTTAAGGTGCCTGTCTGCAAAGTGTAAGAACACCTGTTCAAATCTCCAGGTCCCACGTTTACCCAGACACAAAAGTGATTCAAGAATGCAATGTCACACATGCACACAAGGGGGAGCATGTGTCTGGAGTTCATTCACAAAGGCTGAGAATCCCTGGCGCACCCATTTTCTATTTGCCTCTTCCTCTCTGTCTCTGTCTCTCTCATCTCAAAACAAAATAAAGCTGGTGTGGTAGTGCATACCTGGACTGTCAGCACCTGGGAGGTTGAGGCAGCAGGATTAGGAGCTCACAGTCATCCTCCACTATATGACAAATTAGAGAACAGCCTGGGTTACATGAGACACTCTCTCAAAAAGAGAGAGAGAGAGAGAGAGAAGGAACATTGTCTATCCAAGAACTTCTAAATTCATCCTTAAGATTATTTTTCAAAACAAATAACTACTTTTTCTATTCATCATTCTAGAGGCTTCCCCATTCCCTTCCTTGCCTGGTACACCCAGCATGCACTTGGGAACATCGTGAGGATGCAGAGGGGTTAGCACTAATGGGAGACACACTGGAGAGTTTTCATGATCTGGGCAGCCAGCACCCACTCACTGGCTCCACTGTGCTAATCAAAGAGACATGGGTACAGTTCAGCCTCTGAGGGATTCTCCTGTGCTCTTTACACCCCTACCTAAGCAACCTCACTTTCCTCTCCTGTGACTCTTCCAGCAAAGTTTTTCCATCTGTTTCCATTAAAAAGCCAAAGAGAGATCTAAGATATTTGGGGTGATAAGTGATGAGGTTTCCTTTGCAAAGTTGAAGAGAGGTGGCAGCAATGAACAGCCCTCTCACTGTCTCTGTAATCCTCATGTCTTCAAACAACAGCCACCACATCTTGGCCATCACCAGATGATCTTCTAACACATTATATACATTATCACGTGTGAAAATAAGCCTGCAAGAGAGTTGCTATCACCCTCACTGTTTCTATCCCATTGGAATTTCCCATCCAAGGAACTTCACTGGAAGATCTGTCAAAAGCATATCACTCTGAAAGCATGGGCCACAGACAGAGGTGGGCTGGAACAAGATACTACTCAAGTGTCAGTTCTCCCAATAATTATGCCTGGAGCAGCAGAGAGGAGAGACTAGCAAGGTGCTTGGCAGAGAGCACTTAGTGTTAAGTGGAAAGAGAATGTTACCATCCTGTTATTTTAGAATGAGTGCAATTTTACAGTGTTCCAAGACCCACTACATGAGGATTCAGTGATCCTTCAAAGGGATCCTCACACAGCCCAATGTGAACTAAAGAGTTAATAACTATCCCTAAGACCAACAAGCAATAAAACTTCAGAAGCATGGCTTTGACAGGCCTGTCTACTCCTGAATGATAAACTAAACTTCCCTTAGCTCAGAAAACCTTGAGGGAACAGAAACTGTCTGGTGGGTTATCCTCCCTAAACAATTTGGCTAAAAAAGCTTATTCTGAGCAAGGACACAAAAAACTACAGTTCCTTATCGGCTTCCCTTGGACCTGCAGCTGGTACAGTCTGTTTTTCTTAGGATTCCCCTTATAAGCTTGCACCCCAGCCTGGCCCAGTGCTTCAGCCTTCATCCCAGGGGAAAGCTGAGGCCCCTTGCTCTTTCTTTCAATAAACAGTCTTGTCTGTAGAGATCAAATCCGGTGTTCTCTTTTGCTTTTCTCTTACTTTCCTTACATTCTGGTGCCATGACTCGGATACCCCTCTGGGGCTTTGGGGCTACATGCCCCCCTTCCTCTCTCCTTTTCTCTTCCTCCCTGTCAATGTTTCACTCTCTCAGGAATAGAAAAAGTCACGTGCTCACTACTCTGAACCAAACAGCCACCTGTGACCTGAAACCTTCAGTCTTTCCAGCTGATACCCGGGGGCTTCTTCCTTTGATTCTTCTTTCACCCTCTCCCGCTGGACTTTTGAAGTCCAGACTAGAGGCTTCTCACCATGTGATCTGCTGCATCCACACCCTCATCAAATTACAATGTCAGGACAATGTATTCCTTATTGGTCTGTGGCAGAGGTGCCCCGTCCCAGACCTTAGAAACTGGGAGTTTCTCACCTTCAGTCCTTGGATAATCGGAGACTCTGGAAGCCTCCCACATGTTGTTCCACCAGACACCCCAACACCCCAAGCCTTATGAGTGTGAGGATGCTCCCTCCTAAACCTTGGGTTTTGTTTGCCCTCCCTAAACCTGAGAGATGTCTCAGGTGGCAGAATTGTCCACTCTAGTCCTGGTCCTCCAAAATGGGCTCTAAATTATCTGTTCCAAAAGACACTCCATTGGCATGTCTCAGGCTAATTTAAAGGAGCTCAAACTTCCTGAGCTCCTGCCTGCCAAATTACTCTGGCTCTCTGCTCAGATTTGGCCACAATACTCCATAGATGATGGCCACCACTGATCTGAATTAGGTACTTTTGATTGTAATATTCTTATGGATCTTGATAACTTCCTCAGAAGACATGGCAAGTGATCCAAGGTTCCTTACCTTCAGGGCTTCTTTGTCCTCCATTCCCACCCTTCCCTTTGGACTTCTTGTTCTACCTACCAAATTCTCCTCTCTCAGCAAAAGCCCTCTAAAATCCTGTCTCTTCTAAAACTCTACCTCTCACACATACTTCTGCCACCTGGCTGTGACTTTCCAGGATCTCTCCCTCTCACTCCAAATTCAAAGCATCTCACTAAATCAAATACAAACTCTACCATCTTAAAGAAACTCCTGTTTTTACTGGGCTCCTTAAGTTTTCTACATATGGATATCTAATTTTTTTTCTCCTTGCTAAAAGTTAAAATCACTAAACAGCTTCTAGGATTTTTCCTTTCTTTTCCTCCCCCCCCTCCTTCATTACAAGCCACCAAAGGGGAAAAAAAAGTCAACTTAAAATTCAAACCACTGTTTCCCTGTTAAGATTAAGTCCTCACCAATTTAAAACATAACTAAAATCTTAAAAGGATGTCTCTCCACATTTCATGTTGTCATGGCTAATGTTGGCCAAATGTCATGTCATATGTTCTATGTTTCATGTAGTCTGTCCTTATGTATGACTAAATTTATGATTATTAATTGTTCCAATGCTTATGGTCATTAAATGTTCTGATTTTAAGATGATGTTAAATTATTAAAACCAGGTTTACAATATATTTAAAATAATTAACTTCTATGTTTTTGACAATGTGCTTGTTCATGCTTACTACAATAATAGATATACCAAATTCTAATCTTGCTTCTACAAAAAGAAATATGGTTTTGGATCAGAAAAGACTTTATAAGGTAAAAGATTGTTGTAAGGCATGTTATTAAAAGGATATAAAAATGATATGAAAAGCTTATGAGACTTAAACTGAAAAAGGTTTGGGTTGCCTGTGGTAAAATGGGTTAACTTAAAAGTTTTCATTCTTCATATTTTTCTCACTTTAATTATTCATATAATTCAGACTTTACTCTTTGTAATAAGTTGATAAACTTGCTTATATTGTCATGTCTCAAATCAAAGTTAAATTGAGCTATACCTATATTTCCCACTATTAAAACTCTGACTACTGAAAAAAATCTAAATGTTTAACAAAATCAAAATTCATTTTTAATGAGTTTGTTTATTTAAACCTCATCTAAATGTAACATAAAAATCAAAAATTAATATAACTGACCTTCTAAATATTTTTTTAAAAAAAGAGGGGAGCCTAGGGGACTGCTGTCCCAGGAAAATGGGAAGACAGACAGACAATCAGAACCCAGTCTATTTATAATAACCATAGGGAAAAAAACATATAAGCAGAAATTAGAAAAAAACTTAAATGGTCATATTAAAGTTTTATAGTAAGAAAATTTTTGTTGGTAGTTATGAGATGAACTGACTAAGGAAGATAAACTGAAGAGGAAACTAAATGTTAATAAATGTTTGATGAAAAAGATTGTTACAGAGTCATTACATAGATTGTAAGGTAAAAGTATGTAGTTGAAGGTATGAGTAAAGTATATAGGTGAAGGTATGAATATGTAGTTGAAGGTATGAGTAAAGTATATAGGTGAAGGTATGAGGAAGCTTACACAAAAGATTAAACAGAAAGTTGACTAAGTCTTAAAGTACTTGATCAGATTACAGACTCCTTGAGATATATAAAATGACTATGAACCTAGGGCTCATATCAGACTAACAAAGGATGGCCTGGCTGGTAACAGGATGCTATGATATTCAGGTGGTAAATTTAAAAACTTTAACTCATTGATATTAATCTGGTCATGATAATGGTTATAAAAGACTGGCTTTAAAGTTCTCCACCAAGTTTGCTATATTCCTCTATTTGTCAACCTTCTACTATTTATAAGATTATTATATCTAAAAAGCAAACAAACTATAACCTTAAGATGGTTCCTGTCTTGTTCATGCTGTTTTACTGGGTGGTTATCACTGAGATTATTGTCTAAGTCTTATAAAAGGTGATTTAGTCATTGTGACTTTGTTCATAGAAAAACTGAGGAAACTCCTCCTATCCTAGAAAAGCCTACAATATACAAACAATGTTAATATAATTTATCTAGGCTTCATATATTCTACCATTCATAAATATTGCCTTATGTTAAACTTAAAAATGATTCAATGATTAAAGGTAGGATGAAGAAATCACTTTATGTCTATCATAATGTCTCTAATGTATGTTAAACTTATACTAATTTAGCTCAACAATGACTAAGTTTGGCTTTATTCTTAAGCTATGTATACTCAGTCTCAATCAATGTTTTACTTAAATAATTGTCTCATTTCTTGTATCTTAGGTTCATTGCTTGTAGATATATTGATACTTAAGACATGTTCCCTGCTCTAGAAAAATGAGCTTAAATGCTGCTGTTCTGCTTCCAGTTTGTGGGGTAGTTGGTACCCACACAGGTAGCTAAACTAATCAAAGATGTTACCAAATACAAACGCCCAAACTGCCTTACTTGACATTTTATGCCTATACTTATAAGTATTACACATTTAAAAAATAAGATGTGCCTACCTTATAAAAAGCTGTTTCTCTGTATTTCTCTTGCCTTAATTGTTTATATAATTCAAACAATTCTCTATAAAAAGGTGATAAATTTACTTATAATGTCACACCTCATATTTTGATAAAAGAAAAGTTAAAGGCCTCTGGCACACAATTATGTCTTGTACTGTAATAAACTTTCATGCTAATCATGTCCCATACTACATAGTCTTTTGTACTGACACTGTAGTTTTTGTACTGTTTCAAGGCCATAGTTTGTATTACAGTTTCTGGCCAGTACTAAAATTATCTTGTGTTTCTTCTTAACTCCACAACACAGCTACAGATATCGCTCTACTAATTAACCATTTTCTCAGGCTTTGGAAGAGATTCCCCTGGACTCACGTTGATGTAAAAATAGACTGATTCTCCACTCCATCGCTGGTGCTGGTTCTGTAAGCCTTAATTTCCCATATCAATATCAAGGTTAACAAGATCAAGATATTTTAACTAGTTTTGTCTATTTATTTAAACTCTATCTGAATATGATATGAGAATCAAAACTAAGCCTTTATTTTGTTACATAGGACACCTGTTAACAACAATAGGTTTCTTAAATGTTATACTCTTATACAGTTTCCTATTGGGTAAGACTTTTACTTATTTGCCATAAACTTATTCTAATAAATGAAACTGGATCTAATTATATGAAATTTATTTCATTGTATTATATAACCAGTATAATTCTATAAAACACAATTTCATTATATTTATAAAATAAACAATTGATAATAGCAAATTATCAAGACTAATCAAAGTTTTAGCCTTTCAGCCTAACATACTTTCATTAGTTCACCTAAAGATAAGACTTTTTGATCTTTGGGCCAAGTAAGTAAATACCATGAAACTTCTGTATTAAAGACTTAACACAAAAAAATTTCAACCTAAATTTCAGAATTAGTTAATTTCTTAATCTCTATAATATCTAAATTTAAAATAATTTAAGATATTTCAAATAGTGCTTCAATACTAATCTATTATACTTCCTACCTTACCTAAACCAAATCTTTATATTTCTACAAATTCCAATTAACCCCCCATCCAAGTTAACAACTCCTTCTTCTTTACCCAACTCCTACATTATTTTTCTACCTTAAATATAATGTTCATGTCACCTGTAAATGTCATGTCACATGCAAGAAGAGTCATACATAGATAATAACCAGATCATAATGGCTAATAGATTTGACATGATCTAGGTGTTTCTTTCCTAATAACTGATCACTATCACTCTCCTGAAGAGCTGCCTCCTTGCCTGTTCAGAAGATTGATGCGGGATAATAGTCTACTATGAACACAAACTATGAAATAAAGTTCACCAAATGGGAAACTAAAAGCTAAAACTCCCCAAAGCCACACCTGCATGACTAAGACTTCAACGATGGACTATACTGATTGTGGAGAGATAAATGTTATCAACCCAGAGCCAATAATATTTTGTGCTGCATTAGCCTATTTTTGTGAGAGACGGGTGTGGGGGAGAGGTACAGAGAGAGACAGAGAATTGGGTGCAACAGCAGCCTTTAAGCTGCTGTGAACAAACTCCTGATGCATGCGCCCCCTTGTGGGCAAGTGTGGCATTGTGCCCTTGCATCACTTTTTGTTTCTGGCTAAACATGGGACCTGGAAAATCAAACGGGCATTCTTAGGCTTCACAGGCCTTAACCACTAAGCTATCTCTCCAGCCCTGCATTAACCTTTTAATGGCCAATATTACTTCTCTGCATGTGACCTGACATCTCTCTGTGACCAACTAAAATATCTATTGCTTTAAGTTAAGAAATCTCACAACTCTATTCCCTTCAAGTTAAACCTGTCCTGTCTCTCACATGTACTTTATTCCCCTGATTATTATGTTCGCCCTCTCATTTGGTCCTTGCATACTCATATGCCTCACTGAATTCCTCCTGGATAGAATACATGCCTTCCCTTCACAGCAAGTCACTGAATTCTTCATGGCCACTAAATTTCAGCCCCTGAACATCCAACTTCCACAGGACTGTGGGGGACACCCTGAGAGATCTACTGCCCACCCCCCAGCTTGAAGTAGTTGGAGATGAGTCTTCATCCCCAGTCCCGGCCCATGCACTCCTCCCCAAAATGTCCCACTCACTCCCAGTTTGCCCCAATTTCTTTTAACCTTCCAGAGTCTGGACTGAAGGGTTAATAGCCTTGCCTGAAAACTAAAGGGAACTAAAGAGTTAATGGCTATCCCTAAGACCAACAAGCAATAAAACTTCAGAAGCACGACCTTCTACTGTCTACTCCCAAGTGATAAACTAAACTTCCCTTAGCTCAGAAAACCTTGAGGGAACAGAAACTGTCTGGTGGGTTATCCTCACTAGACAATTTGGCTAAAAAAGCTTATTCTGAGCAAACTACAGTTCCTTATCTACTTCCCTTGGACCTGCAGCTGGTACAGTCTGTTTTTCGTAGGATTCCTCCTTATAAGCTTGAACCTCAGCCTGGCCCAGAGCTTCAGCCTTCATCCCGCAGGAAAGCTGAGGTGCCTTGCTGTTTCTCTTAATAAACAGTTTTGTCTGTAGAGATCAAATCTGGTGTTCTCTTTTGCTTTTCTCTTACACTTTTCTTACACTGACAAAAACTCAAGTACAGTCTAGAGAGATGGCTCAGTAATTAAAAACACTTGCTTATAAAGTCTGCCAATCATTGTTCAGTTTACCAATACCCACATTGGCTCTGATGCCAATTTTTTCCCCACCACTGACCCCCTGTCTGACATGGAGCCTCATTCTGTGAGAAGGGGATGCTGCCATCTTTCTGATATGGGTCTAGTGTCTTTCGTGTGTGCCTCACACCTTGCCAATTGCTTTGCAAAGGATAAACAGAAACAGAAAACTATGATGGTCCAACTAGCATATATGCAGCAGCCTCCATGTGTCAGACTCAGCCATGGGTGCAGGGGACACTGGTGAAGGAGAGCTCCCTGGCCCCAGCCTCCTGAGGGGAGGGTGTCAATGAGTCCAGTAAGAAAGATCCACACACCAAGAGACAAGTCTGATGTCATTAAGCCCAGCACATCGCAGAGAGGAAATGAACCTGGCTTGGTGATAAATAATAGCAGATAGGACCTTTTTTTTTTTTTTGTGAAGGTCAAAGATGGCTGTGAAGACTGGAAACTTCTGTATAAGACAGTTCCTCTCTTCAAAATTCATACTGCTTATTAGCATATGTATTAGGCTGGGGAAATGATCAATAAAGAAGGAACCCTGTTGCTTTTTGTCTAACCTAGGTTTGTGCAAATTGTTTTGACTACAGACTATTTTTCCTACAGAACACCTTTTAATCACCTTTTTAAAACTGGTGTTCTAGTTCATTTTGGAGATCTGAACGCGGCTAATAATTTCTCTGTTAATTAGCTGGTTTTGGCAGCTCCAGGGAGGAGGCTTTCATTTCGCTGCTCTTTAGATCAGAGTGACACGACTGTGGGTGAAAAATAGATCTCCAGGTGTCCCATTCAGCCTGCTTTTCCTCGGGGTTATTGATTCATTGTCTTTCTTGAAACTCTTTCTGGGTGCATTTCTTCATATCTGTGTTAGCAAAGTGGTTTTTATTCTGCCTTTTTCAGAAAGGTGAAAAAGATCCTTCTTAAAGGACAGTGAATCCAGGTGATTTATACAACCACCCTCACCGCAACGGATGCTGACATCTATGGGCTAGCTCCAGACATCTGGACCTGTGTGAGAAGGGTCCATTTTAGAATTCAGAAGTGACAGAGAGGTCTCCATGCCAGCTAGGAGAGACTGATAGCCCTAGCCAGTCAAGCTAGGCTGAAAACCCTTGTGAGTCTCAAAAACAAATGACAGGGCTAGAGAAGATGACTTAGTGATCAAGGTGTTTGCCTGCAAAGCCAAAAGACCTGGGTTTGATTCCCCAGGACCCATCTAAGCCAGATGCACAAGGTGATGCTTGTATCTGGAGTTCGTTTGCAGTGGCTGGAGGCCCTGGCATGCCCATTCTCTCTCTCTCTCTCTCCCTCTCTCCCTCTTTCTCTCTCTCTCAAATAAATAAAATATTTTTTTAAAATGACAGTCATTGTTACCAAATATCAATGTAGAGCTAACAGAAGGGAAAAGATGACCTTGGGATAGCAAAAAATGTCCTTGAGCTTCAGAGGAGTCAGAAATTTTGGAGGAGAGGCAGGCTTACTAAAATACCTGCATTTCCTGATATGCTATGCAAACATTTCACGGACTGGGGTGCCATGTGAACTTGCATTTGAACCCTCATTCTGGCATACCCTAGCTCTGTGACCTTACGTCCTTTAACACTTTGCTTTCTCACCCATACAGTGAAGATACTGCCACAAATCACATGTGAGTATTATATAAGGAGGCAACCATGTGAAGGATATTTTGAAATATCATTTGGCCTCCTTGCTGCTTATGAACCACATGGTTAACAGTGCAGGATGAGTTATTAATGAGTTTAGGCCTATCACAGAGCTTCAGCCTGGGGTCAGGGGACAGGTAGCTGTAGAGAACAGAAGAGAAAATTGGAACATTGTGGGAAGACTGAGAAAGGCCCAGAGCATGGGGGTTCTGGACCTACTGGGTGAAAGAAATGGCTGTAGGAGGCTAATGGCACCCAGAGAAGTAATTTTGATGAGGGGAGAGCATAGCAGAGCCCCTGGGGAAAGATTCCCAGCATCACTGCTCAGAGCAATACAGCGATCTGCATTGCACAGTAAGAACCAAGAACCCTTTCTTCAGCCTTTGCAAAGAAGCTTTGCTGGGTCGCAGATGGTCACCTGACTAAGACGACCCTGCTGTTTCAGTCTTTCCTGAGGATGCCAGTGGTATTGGCATAGACCAGTGCACAACACAGGACTTAAATTGCTCTGTCTCACGTGATTTCCTCAATCTAGGGGTAGAGAAAATGAGGCATGAGTGAATATGCGTCCTCAGTGGGACAGCACAATGAAACCTGTTGTGGTTTGAACAGGACACCCCACATAGCCTGAGGTGTGTTGATATTTGGTCCTCAGGGGAGGCAGTTTGAGAGGTGGAGACTTGCTAGAGGAGGTGAGTTAATGGGGGTGGCCTTGAGGCGTTATAGTCAGGCTTCCCTTTTCCAGAGCTAGCTCACTCTTGCTGCTGCCTCCAGCAGCTGCGGCAGGATGTGATGCCCAGCCTCTGCTCTGCCATGCCATGATGCAACTTCCCTTGGAGGGAAATGAACCCGTCAGTCCCTCCCATTAGCTGCTTCTGATCCTGTGTTTTGTCCCATCCATGAGAAGGTAACTGTAACACCAGTTAAGTCACCAGTTATTCCCTCCAAACTTGCTAGTATGCACCAGGAGTGCATAGCACTTGAGCCCAAACCTGAAAACCCCATCCAGAAGTCCTGTTTTCCTATTGCTCTTGTTCCTTCCCCATCTTGTCTTTGTGAATGTGGTGTTGGTGCAGAAACATCTTGAGATGTGACCACAGGGTTACCAAGAGGCTGGAGCCAGGTTCCAGGGAGGCAGAGCATTTGAAAGGGGGAAGATTATTCTAGAACTATTAGACACCACAGAATTCTAGGATCATGTTAAATGAGAAAAAAGTCTCTGTTTTATTCTGTGTGTGTGTGTGTTATACACTGACATCAGATGTGTAATGTCTATGTAATGTCAAGTTTCAAATTCTAGTTATTACTGAAAGTAACTTATCTATTTTCTCTAAGTATCCACCCTTGGTAGCCATATAAATAATTATTGCTATTAATTGGACGTTCTGGGTCAGGACCTACACTACTTATTCTCTATGCACAATAATTGTCACCTCCTAGATGAGGAAATGGAGGCAGAGATTGACAAGTGACTTGAGTCACTGGGAATTCAAGTCTATGATTAAACAGTCTGAGACACCTGTATCAGTCAAGTCTACAGAAAATTGAATGAAGCTGGGCGTGGTGGCACACCCCTTTAATCCCAGCACTCAGGAGGCAGAGGTAGGAGGATTGCTGTGAGTATGAGACCAGCTTGAGACTACATAGTGAATTCCAGGTCAACCTGGGCTACAGTGAAACCCTACCTTAAGAAAGAGAAAGAAAGAAAGAAAGAAAGAAAGAAAGAAAGAAAGAAAGAAAGAAAGAAAGAAAGGAAAAAAAAGAAAGAAAGAAAGAAAGAAAGGAAGGAAGGAAGGAAGGAAGGAAGGAAGGAAGGAAGGAAGGAATGAATTGAATGAATATCTACCTTACAGACTTATTTGAGGGGATAATAACTATCAACAATTTAAATATGCCACGTGATGGTTAAGTTCTGTTGTCCACTTGATCAGATTGGGTATCCAGTAAGAGACGCTCCTCTCTGGCAGGTCTGTGAGGATGTTTTCAGGAAAGATGGACTGAGGGAGGAAGTCCTTCCTGCAGAGTGGGTGGCCCTTCTGATGGTGAACTACGTACAAAGAAGCTCAGAGCGAACACAGTGCCTTTGTCGGCTTGCCAGTGCAACTCACTGATGTGTGCTTTTCACATGGCCACCCTCGCTATTCACGGGTGTGTGCGTCTACCTGGTTTTGGCAACCCTTTGTGATCACTGGAAGCAAGTTTCATCAGCCTTCCAAAGTGGGCTTCAGACCAGTGGTTCTCTGGGAATCTCCAGGCCTTCAGTGCCAGATTGGGACTGCTGAGGCATCCAGCCACATGTAGACTGAGCAGCTAACACAGTTCCTGGATGCTCAAGCCTTCAGACAGCTATTGTTGGACTATTTGGCTTGTATTCTATAAATTAATCCAATAAATCCCCTTTACAATACATATTCAATGAGTTCTTTTCTTCTAGCGAACCCTGATGGATATATACAAATTATAGAATCATAGTTAACACATCTTAAGGGTTGAAATAGACATAACAAAGTGAGAATTGTAAGTCTTTGATGAAGTTCTATTTCTTTACTTTTATTTTTAGTTTGGGGTTTTATTTTTTTTTTTTTAACAGAACTAGCTAAAACTAGTGGGCAAAAATGATCAATCCTAACAGTAAAGAAACGACTAGGAGCTAATCCTGTAGCTCAGTGGTACAGCATTGGGCCAGCATGCACAAGGCCCTGGGTTTGATCCCCAGTACCACAAATCCAAACAAACACAACAAGAACAACCAAAGGACTGGAGGGACTCTTTTCCTTTGCCTTTCCTGCAAGTAGCGAGTTATTTCTAGATAAGATCTAGAAGCTAAAATTTTTTGTTGTAGCTAGAAGCCTCACAGAAATGGCCCGTGGTCCAGGAATAGCAGAAAATGGGTTCTAATACCAGATCAATTTACAACTCAGTCTCCTCACTCCAAACAGGAGAGAGTTGGGAGGAGTTTTGCCTCAGGACCATTTCAGTTGAAACTCTGGGACTTCCACGCCCACCGAGCATGGACATATGTTCTACCGTCTCCTTACTCCAATGAAATCTTCATAGAGTCATTTTCAGACACTGTAAATCCCTTTTCAAGACATACATTAAGTTTATGCTATTTTTTACATATTCAAGACCTGTATTAATTTCAAGACTCATGAAATGTTAATCTTAGCCTCTTATCACCAAATCATTTGTTTGTTTTTGCTCTTTTATTTTTTATTTTATAAAGACTTTGTGACAGAGAGAGAATTGATGTGCCAGGGTTCACCCACTGCGATTGAACTCCAGACGCTTGTGCCACCTAGTGGGCATATGCAACCTTGCACTTGCCTCACCTTTGCATTTCTGGCTTATGTGGGATCTGAAGAAGTCCTTAGGCTTCGCAAACAAGCGCCTAACCCACTAAGGTATCTCTGGGATATAGTGAGTATGGGCACACAGGGCCTCTTGCCACTGCAAACAGACTCCAGATGCATATGCAAAGTGGTGCATCTAGCTTTACATGAGTACTGAGGAATTGAACCCTGGGCCAGCAGTCTTTGCAAGCAAGCACCTTTAACCACTGAGCCATCTCTGTGTAATGGGTGCAGTGTACAAGCTTATAACCCCAGCACTTTGAAGATGGAGGCTGGAGGGCCGATATTTCATGGCCAGCCTGGGTGACAGGAGACCCTGTGTGGAGAATGGAGAAGAAAACAGAAAGGGATAGACCATTCTTCTCATGGAAGGAGAGTGAAAGAGAAAGAAAAAAAGGAGTGGGGAACCTGCAATGCCCTTCAGTGACATGCCCCAAACCACCTAAAGATCTCCCCTAGTCCCTACATCTTAAAGACCCACCACTTCCCAATAGTCCCACCCTGGAGAAGAGGCCTTCACCACTTGGACCTTAAACAGGTACATAAGCCAAACAATAGCACCACTAGTCTATTCCTAGATAAAATCCTTCCAGTTCCTAAAGCTCAATGACTCCTGTGGCTCTGACCGTGGACCTGAGGCTTGCTCTTCCTTCTTGCTTCCATTGGCGCTCCAGCACACTTTTCCTAACAACAAGCACGTTTTACTGGATGGATTTGGTTTGTTATTTTATTTGTTTTAATGATGTGGTCTCACCATGTAGACCAGACGGGCTGCAAACTTAATATGTAGTCCATGCTGATTTCAAACTCAAAATCCTCCTCCTTAACCTCCTGGCGGCTTGCATCATAGTCCTGAACCAGTATACTTGGCCAGGGCATTTTATTTCAACCTACCTCTGTCTTGATTCAACACCTCACCCATTAAGGGTGTACTCAAACCTGTTTGGCAAGGGAGTGTGCCACCAGCCATACCCTTTAAGTGTGCATCAGCCACTACCTAGCAGTGGTAAGATATGTTTTCCCCATAGTCAATGACTGATTTCATTGGCTAAATGCCCCACCAGACATGGCTACCAGACATGGTCAGAGGGTGCTCCCACCTGGCTCCTGGCCTCCTGCTTAGGCCTAGGCTTTGTAGCCTGAGGTCACAGTCCTTCATGATCACAGGTACAAGATGAGTCTGAATCAAGCCCCTGAGTTCTGAGGCACCTTGAGGAGACTGGCAGCTCAGAGCCTCCCATACCCATTTAGAGAAAAAATAAGGGTGCTTGGGAGTGATTCAATTACACAGATTGCAATGACTTGCTTTGCTATTGATTTTATATATTCAGCGAGTCTTTAAAGTGATTATTCTCGGAGTGGGCAACCACCACAACATTGATTTTTGTGGGGGTGATGGTACCTGAAGAGGGGCCAATCCTGCTGGGCATAATACATTGGAAGTGACAGATGGTTTCCAACCAGGCACTGAAAGGAGGATATTGTGTGTGGCGTGAGCGAGGCAGCTGGCTCAGGGTGGATTGCTTCAAGTCAAGCCAGCACGGTCATTTACACTCCCCTCCCCTTCAGGTGTCCATCTAGTACTATCCCTAGGAATGACCATCCTCACTACCTCTGCTAACCCTGGGGAGTCTGCAGGCTAGAAGAAGAGAGGTACTAGAACATTTTAATGTAAACTGTAATTACTTAGTCTTTGCATTGCCATGTTTTCATATGTAAGGACATTTAAAAGATAGAACATTAAATTAAATGACACTAAGAGTGACTATATGTGTGTGTGTGTGTGTGTGTATATATATATATATATATATATATATATATATATATATATATATTTTTTTTTTTTTAAGGTAGGGTCTTGCTGTAGCCCAAGCTGACCTGGAAATCACTATGTAGCCCCAGGCTGGCCTCAACTCACAGCAATCCTCCCACCTCTGCCTCTCAAGACTCCTGTTATCACAGGCTAAGAGAATGGGGGTTTAAATATAAAATTTTATAGGTAGAAAACTATTGGTATAACCTGATGCAATAGTCTGACTTTTAGGAAGATAATTAGGAAAGCAATTGAAAATATGAAAACATGTGTATGAAAATGCTTTATGATGAACTCTAACATGAATGAGCCACACTTAATATTAACTGAGGGCTGGAGAAATGGCTTAGAGGTTAAGTGAACTTCCTGCACAAGCATGAGGGCCTGAGGGGGCCTGAGACTTCCTGAGTTCAAATCTCCAGACGCCAAAAAAGCAGCTGGGTGTGACCACTCCCACCTGTAGCCCTAGCCCACAGGGAAGCCCAGCAAAATCAGTAAAGGGAGACTCTGACTCAGAAGAACAAACAAGACCAGGTGGGAGAGACATTACACTTTACGTCCACACCCTATGACGTTTTAAACCCCTGTGGACTTGGAATGGTCACTACACTCTCACAGAGCCACGACATCGTACAAGCACAGGAGGAGAGAACCCTTCTATCTGCACAGCATGCCCGGGGCTGTCCATGCTGGGCGTTTCAGGCTTCTCTTCACAGACCATTCTTCATCTTCACAGACATTCCGGTGGGCAGAGCCCCTTGGAGCAGCAAGGGGTTGGAATTTAAGACAAATTCTTCATCTATCCTAGCTGACTGCTCACCTCTCACCTCCTACCAAACATCTGCTGGTTTGAATTATTTATCAAAGAAAGAGTTTAAAATATAGGGGATTGGAAAAAAATATTAAGTCTGGTTCCTTAATAGATGCCCACAGACTCCATGATTATGGGAAATGGAGATGAAATTATTCTGCGTAGTATAGGGTAACTTGCCAAGTTTGAAGGGAAACAATGGGATTAAAGTAGTGCTACCTGTCTGTGGTAGTTTGAATAGATGGCCCCCAATATATTCACTGTTTTACTAGTTTGTAGTTTGGATCTGCAGCCACCTGGCTGGAGGCAGTGTCACTGTGTGGATCTTAAGGTGTGGTGGTGGGTTTAGGATTTCAATCTAAAGATATGCAAAGTGTGCCTAGCTGGAGTTCCTGAGGTGTGCTGTTGCTGTGTGGTTTTATTTTGGCTTGTGCTTCTCTCTGTGTGTTTGGTCTTGTGAAGGCAGGCCAGCTTCTTCTGCCATTATGGAACTTCCCCTGGATCTATAAGCTTCAATAAATCCCTTCCTCCATAACTGTGCCTGGTCTGGAACTCAGTGAACGTGAAGCTGTCTGCTACACCGTCCAATTAGCTAAATTATTTGCTCGCCCATTGTGACGATAGTATATGTGAAGATTGAATCAGAGCACAACTTGCTTCATTCACACTCTGAATACAAAACAAGATACAAGTATGTTTTATGTTTTGTTTTGTTTTTTTCAAAGACAATATATTAGTCAGTGTGGCTGAGCTAGTCTGTGCTTCCATAAAACTTTACCAGGTTCCGGTTTGCAAGATGCCTCCCGTAAATGAGGCTTATCTCTCATTTACATCTGTCTGCTATAGAGTGGGAATAACTGACTATCCCGCCGGTGACTCAAGGCCAAGGCCACTTCCATGCTCCTATTCTACCAAGTGAGTCCTTTTGCTTCTGGCTGCACAGGTAGGAGATAGAATAGAAGGACAGAGAGAAAATGTCCCCGTTCTTAACTGCCTAGGACCAGAAAAATAGATCTGTCAGGTTCGTGTTAGCCACGTTAGTCAGATGGCATTTCCCCCCGCCTGAAAAAAAAATAAGTAGATAGGATCTAGATATTTGGTAAGGGTTAGCCTCTGCTACAGGCCATATGTAAAATTTTGCCCTCTAGCTAAAAGAACTTGTCCTCATTGTAATCTCATGTGGCCTTGTGTGGCCTTGATGCCTGATGGGTGTCTAGGCGGGTCCATCAAAGAGAAACAATCTATCTATGAGACTTCTGGCTTCCTGACTTCGAACTCTCCCATCCTGTCAATCATAGCCAACTTGGGTGATGTTTTCTATCAATTAACATGTATCCATATGTTACTCCAAAACCTGTTTATTCTGTCACAAGTTATCATGATATTCGCCTCTGGGATTTTGTTTTTATATATCCTATAAGGTTATGGTATAAAGATCCCAACTTTAACCTTGTTCTCTACCCTCAACCCATACATTTGAAATCCTTACTTTCTTAAAACATATTTTGAATGGTGACAGTTTAATGAATTTTTCTCTGATCCTATCAACTATGTGTTTACTCGTTTAGCAGACATTGATTGAGCACCTCTTAGGTGCCAAATGCTGTCTTACCCCTGAAGAAATAACACCAGAGGCTTGAGAGATGGGCTCCGTGGTTAAAGATGCTTGCTTGCAAAGCCTGATGGCCCAGGTTTGATTCCTCAGGATTCAAGTAAAGTCAGATGCACAAAGTGGCACAACTGTTAGGACTCTGTCTGTAGCTGCAAGAGGTCCTGATTTGCCCATACTCCATCTCTGCCTATCTATCTCTATTTCTCTTCCTTTCTCTCACACATAAATAAATAAAAATGATAATAATTAATAACACCAAATGTAATAAAAAATGTAACTCTTTTTTCCAACCTTGTGGAGCTTACCTTTAATTGTGAATTTGGATCATGGTATAGGATTTCTTTCTCTGAGTGACTTTCCTGCTGTGACCAGTATGAAGGCTGGACAGGTGGTTATCTACCTCCAGTTCAGTGTGCATTCCTCCCTAGCAAGCTACTTCGGGGGGCTTTGCACTCCAAACAACTATTCCTGTGATGCTTTCTGGGACCCCAAACCATCAAATATAAGAAAAATCTACCAGCCATTCTGCTGGTCTACAACAGTAAAGAAAAGCTTTGTTTTCCAACTTACCAGCTGTGGTAATGATTATGAGGAAAGTAAAACAGTGCTTTAATAAGGGAGATGGGGACTGGAGAGATGGCTCAGCAGTTAAAATGCTCATAACCTATAGGATATTGATTTTGTTTTACCCCCTGAATCAGTCTGTTAATGAAAGCTGGGAGTGGGGGGACAGAAATGTGTCTTGGTTTAATCTCTTACTTTAAAATATTGAGTTTTATTTTTTTTTCCATTTTAACATTTCAAGAAGTGGTGAATGCTTATGTGGTGTTTACTATGTAATAGTTACCCAGTAAATGGAAATTTTACCTCCCCGCCCTCTCTCTCTCTCTCTCTCTCTCTCACACACACACACACACACACACACACACACACACACACAAAGAGAGAGAGAGAGCTAAAAAGTATGTGATGTATTAAAGAAAAGAACTGACTAGGCACCAGGAACAACTCACAGTGGAAAAGATGGTTTCCCAAGATCCATCTTGACAGGACATCACCCTCTCCACAGCATCTCTCAGGCAAAATCACACACTGGATCAACATTACTTCCTCTGTATGTCACTCTAAGCACCCAGCTTACCAGAGCATTCTTCTGGCTAGGACTCAGAAGAATGGGATCAGATACATGCAGCCCATGGCATCTTGCCAAAGACTGAATACGAGCTGGCTAGACTGTAGGAGTTGTTAATAAGTACATTCTCGAGCAATCTGGAGTATTGAGCGTAGAAGTCTATAGTCAACTTAATACCCTTGTCATTACAAGGCAGATTATGCAAGGCAATTATTAGTATTTTGTACCTAAATACAACCTGGGCACTGTTCTTTCATTTCAACAATCCCATTGTCTTACAAGGTAAGTGGGACTGTGTCTCCCCTTTACATTTGGAGAACCGAGGCTTCATCAGGCTGAGGATCTTGTCAAGGTGACGGAGCTGGTAAGTGAGAGGGCCACACTTGGAATGCACAGTCTGGCATGAGAGTCTGACCCTATGTGATCACATCATTCTGAAGCAGACAACCTCTTGTGGAATTTGCTCGTTTTCTGAACACTCCCTGCAGTTTAGAACCCCATGTGACTTTCTGTCTCCCCGGTGCTTCAGGTCCTACAAAGCTTTCTCACATTGGTGGTCATGTTTGAAAACTGCTTATAGGGGCTAGAGACATGGCTTAGCGATTAAGGCACTTGCCTGCAAAGCCAAAGGACCCAGGTTTGATTCCCAGGACCCACATATGACAGATGCAAGGTGGCAAATGTGTCTAGAGTTCATTTGCAACAGCTGGAGGCCATGGCACTCCCATTCTCTCTCTTTCTCTTTTTCTCTCTCTTTCTCTCTCTCCTATCTATCTGCCTCTCTCTCTCTCTCTCTCTCTCTCTCTCTCAAATAAATAAATAAAAATAAAAACATTTTTTAAAAAAGAAAAGGAAAACTGCTTATAGGTTAGGGTACAGTGCCACATTCATTCTGAGGAACCATCCTGGGTCATCTTTGCCCTTGTAGCAGTCACCTTCATGTTGCTGGGACAAAACACCCAACCAGAAGAAGCTGATGGAAGGAAAGGTTTATTTCAGTTTACAGTCTCAAGGGACAGTTCCATCATAGCAGGAAAAGCATGGCAATGCAGGTGACTGGCTCACATATTATCACAGCAGCAGGGTGAGCTAACTAGCACTGGCAAATCGGCTGAACTGTAATATCCCAAGTTCCATCCTCCCCACATATCCCCAAGTGACACATCACTTCCAACAAGGATCCATCTCCCAAAGGCTCTGCCAACTGGGGACTAAATAGGAGGCTTCATGAGAAAGGCCTGAGGCTATGAGGGACATTGTACATTCAGACCACCACAGTTCCAAAACCTGCCTTTCATTTGTAGTCTTAGCGGACACTGAACCTATTCTTACATTGGGCTGACTCTCTCCTTTGGCCCGTTCTTGCCTTATGCTGAGTCCATAAGAACATCTTCCACTGTTGGAACTGCACAAGAGAATACTTGTCACGTAAGTGATGGTTTAAGACCCGTAAGGAAATGGAGGTCTAAGATCAAAGTGATTGTTTCCTGCCACGTTCATTTGTGAGGATGAGAACAAAAACACGCACAAGAGCTGCATGTCATAAAGAATGCCTGTAATCCTAGAACTCTGGAAAATTGAGAATCTGAGGCCAACTTTGGCTGCATAGTTACAGACAAGCCTTAGCTACATAGCAAGATACTGTAGCAAAATAAAAACAAACAAACAAAAAAAAACAGGGCTGGAGAGATGACTTAGTGGTTAAGGTGCTTACCTGTGAAGTCTAAGGACCCATGTTCCATTTCTCTCCAGATTGCAGGTAAGCCAGATGCATAAAGGTGAGGCAAGCACAAAGTTGCACATGCCCACTAGGTGACGCAAGCATCTGGAGTTTGATTGCCAGTGGCTGAGGGCCTGGTGTGCCCAATTCTTTCTCTGCCCTCTCTTTCTCCCTCCTTCTCTCTTTCTTGCACTCTCTAAAAAATAAAAACAAAAAGAGAAAAAAGAAAAAAGAAACACTCCCAAGAAAATACCCCCAGGCAAGCAAACCAATCAGAACTTGAGGTTTGGAGTGACTGAGCCGTCTCCCTGTCTAGATAAGACGTTTTGGCTGTGTTCCTGTGGCTGGTTATAAGAATTCCTCCCCCAGCTCCTGAGAGTCCATGAGCTATCCTCACATCTTCCAGTAAATACACTCAGTCTAGTCATGGCTTGGGGACTTATGACTAAGCTGAATCATGGTGTCGGGTCATTTATCCAAGGGCACAACCAGGGAACGGGGTGACTGAACCTCTTTATCTTCATGGATGCAAAGGCTTCACTGAAGAAGGTTATTTCCTGCTCACTCACTCAATACACTTCTACATCTCCCGACTTGGCAAGTCAGGTGACTATTTCCTGTGTGGCTCATTTCCCTCCCACACGACCCATTCACTGCTCTGACATACCATCACAATTGCATTCTCCTAACTTGATGCTGCTTCCCTCTTCCCTTGTCTAAGGCACGCAGCCATGTTTTTTTTCCAGCATTTTCTTTCCCATCCAGCTCCGACTTGAGAAGTGAAAATAAAGTAGAAGTCTGCTCTTGTGAATGTTATAGGCATAATGAGGTTAGCCCCAAATGGGATTCCTGCAATTTGAAATAGAATCTTTCAAAAGGGCGATGAGATCCCAGCAATAGCTCCCTGGTTGATAAACATCCCCGGTGGTTTCACATCCCCATTGTTTTGAGTAGTAGGAGCTGCTCTATTCTGCCATGGTGAAAGATGAGGGTCCTCTTGGTAAGCCTGCAACAGAAACTGGAAACTCACTTCCTGTTTCCCATGCAGGGCACCTGGTTCTGACAGCCCACGGCAGCCTCAGGCCCTCTACCAGTACAGAGAGCACTGGCTGCCCAATGAGATAAAAGTTGGAGGATATAAAGAAGGAAAGGAGCTGGGTGTGGTGGCGCATGCCTTTAATCCTAGCACTGTGAGTTATAAGCTACCCTGAGACTACAGAGTGAATTCTAGATCAGCCTGGGCTAGAGTGAGACCCTACAAAAAAAAAAAAAAAAAAAAAAACAGGAAAGGCGACCATGCACCCAGGAAGCTGGCTGAAGCAAGAATTTCAGCACTGTTCACAATGTCTAAAGGACATTGTCCCTTTCCCACTGGCGGAGGTGGAGATTCCTAGAAAAGGAAGAAGCGGAAAGGAGAGAGCAGAGGGCTGCTCCCGGCCACCGTCTGCATGGGTCAGGTTTCAGCTCAGATTGGAGTGCCCTTCTAGTCTCAGCAGGGCAGGTTGGCATCTATGTTCTCTTGGGCCTGTGTCCTGTCCTTGACTGCCAATCAAAGAAGGTTTCCTGCCCCTTATCTTTGCACTTGGTCGGCATTTTTCAGTCTGAGAAGGGTTTTCTCCTTTTCTGACTGTTCTAGTTGAGAATCTGTTCTCTCCGAATCTTACAGAATACTTACTTATCTGGCAGGGGAGAACCCTGACCAAAGTCTCACAGAAAACATATTTATATCTCTTTGTGATTCATAAGCATACATTTTTAAACCTTGAAAGAATAAGTTGGAGTTTACTGAATTTCATTCCAGTTCTCCTAACTATGATTGCTGCTTTTGGTCCATACCAATCAATAGAGAAGTAGATAAAAATATATATATAATTTTTAATTATTTTATTATTTTTAAGTGTTTACGCGCGTGTGTGTGTAAAGAGAGAAAGAGAGAGATGTGTATGGTGTGTGTGTGTGCTCTGTGTGTGTGTTGTTTGCACATGTATGTACCCCAGAAGTGCCCTATGTGCTCATGTGTACTGGGGGTTGCTTGCCTGTGGTTGCTAGAGTAGAACACCTGTGTTCGTCCCCATTGCTTTTTTGCCTGGTCTTAATTTGAACTGGAGTCTCTTTAGATTGATTCAAGAGCTTGCAGGACTCCCACAATTCTTGGGTCTCTGCTGCCCTATGGAAATTGGAATTACAGACAGGTGGCCCTAGAGATTTGAACTCGGGTGGTCTCAGGTCCCCTCAGACCCTCATTCTTGCATAGGAAGCACTCAGAACCACTGAACCCTAACTCCAGCCCTAAAGGTATTTGTAAAGCTATAAGGATGAATACAGAGTTATTTATAACAGCAGCAACAGAGCCACACACACAATGCTATTTTAGACTCATCATAGTCTCAAAATCTAAATTCTACAAACAACATTTTAAAAGCCAAACAAAATAAAATGAAAGTGATTTTTGGAATGGCACATGGCTCTTGTGACAAGCTCTGGCTTCTTCCTATGTGGTGGTGTTTGGGAATTCTTGCCAGGGAAGTGAGTGATAGATACAGGCTGCTGTTCTTCATCCAATCCCATCGCCAACCTGGTGATCAGCCAGCCTCGTCTGCTCCATCCTCAGGCGCTGGGAGATTTGGCCAGCCTGCTTCACCAGTCTTCTTCCTTGGATGATCACAGGATGAGGACAGCAGTGCCAGGCCTTTGGGCTATGGATTGCTGTTTAAAAAGACAAAATAGGGTTAAAGAGATGGCTTAGCTGTTAAGGTGCTTGCTTGTGAAGCCTAAGGACCCATGTTCAATTCTCTAGAGCCCACATAAGCCAGATACACAAAAGTGAGGCCAGCACAAGGTCTCACATGCCCACTTAGTGGCTCAAGAATCTGGAGTTGGATGGTTGCAGTGGCTGAGGCCCTGGCACTCCAATTCTCTCTCTAATTATTTTTTTAATTTAAAAGACAAAGCACAGGAAGTAGGAGCATGCCAGTGCAAAGCAAAGTCAAAGGAAGCCTTGAGGGTCCGCATAGAATCTGATCAGAAATGTGATCCTTCCTCCAACTCCCACACCCATGCTTTTAAAAAATTATTTATTTGAGTCAGGCATGGTGGTGCACGCTTTTAATCCTAGTACTTGGGAGGCTCAGGAGGCTCACTGAGTTCAAGGCCACCCTGAGACTACATAGTTAAATCCAGGTCAGCCTGGGCCAGAGTGAGACCTTACCTTGGAAAAAAAATTATTTATTTGCAAGCAGAGATGGGGGCAGGGAATGGGTACCCCCAGGGCTTCTTGCCACTGCAAACAACTCCAGATGCATGTGCCACTTTGTGCATGTGACTTGATGTGAGTACTGGGGAACCAAATCTGGGCCAGCAGGCTTTGCAAGCAAGCACCTTTAACCACTGAGCCATTTCTCCCACTCCCTCCCTCCATGCTTTTATCTGACATGGCCCTTTGGGATATTAGGAAAGGTGATGGGATTCAAAGCTCTCTCAGCTTCTGACTGGTTGTTCTAATATAAACAATACAATGAAACAATTACAAAGCTGTGGAGGACCTGCTGCTCAAGCGTAAGGCTGCTTTTCTTGTGTCCCTTCAAACAAGGTCCCATAAGCATGTTAACATATAAAAAAAAAATGACAACAGAGGCAGCAGCAAGATGTAGCCACTGAGAAGGAAGGCCACCTGTGCCGGGATCCCCCCTAAGAAAGGAACAGTGGTTGAAGCATCTCACGAGCAGAATAGCATGGAGAGTGAGGTCCTGGAGACATTGCACTCAGGTAGCAAACAGCACAGAAGAGTGACCATGTTGAACAGTCAGCCCTCTACTCTGCTTCCTCGATGTTAGTGTGAACGTACACCAGCTCCTGCCCCCATGCCTTCCCTGCCACAATGGACTGGAACTTGGGACTGTAAGCTGCAATATGCCCTTTCTCCCTAAAAAAAAGAAAAAAAAAGAACAAGTTGGGCTGGAGAGATATCTCAGCAGTTATGGCACTTGCCCGAAAAGCCTAAGGTCCCTGGTTCAATTCCCCTGTCCTCCTGTAAAGCCAGATATACAAAGTAGGACATGAGTCTGGAGTTTGTTTACAGTGGCTAGAGGCCCTGGCATACTCATTTTTGTTTTCTTCATATGTAGGTGTGTGTATATGTAATATACATGTGTGTGTATATATGTGTGTATATATATATATATATGTAATATATATGTTTTATTTACACACACACACACACACACACATATATATGATCTGTCTTTCTCTGTCAAATAAATAATTTTTTTTTGGATAAGGTCTCACTCTGACCCAGGCTGACCTGGAATTAACTATGTAGTCTCAGGGTGGCCTCAGACTTACAGTGATCTTCCTACCTCTGCCTCCTGAGTGCTAGGATTAAAGGCATGCACCACCATGCTCTGCTAAATAAAATATTATTTAAAAAATAAGAAACAAGTTGTGAAGACTAGAACTCTGCCTCCAGGTGAGGCCAACTAAACCTGGTCACTGATGAAGGCACAGAGGCATTTTAGAATGTCTGAAGATGACCTTATGGCTCTTTATAATACACACATACTCCTGGGTGGAGACCTAAGATGATAATGAGATGTGATATATAAAGCTGTAGCTAATACTACATGTAACAGATAGAAAATTCACAAGAGGGACTGGAGAGATGGCTCAGCAGTTAAAGGCACATACTTGCAAAGCCTGACATCCTGGGTTCAATTCCCCAGTATCGCATAAAGCTAGATGTACAAAGTGGTGTATCTGTCTAGAGTTCATTTGCAGTGGCAAGAGGCCCTGGCATGCTTATATTCTTTGTGTTTGCCTCTTTATCTCTGTCTCTACCTGTCTCTCGCACACACACTTTCTCAAATAAATAAATAAATAAACATCTTTTTTTTTAATGAAGAAGAAAATGAGTTGTGCAAATGACCCCCAAAGTTCATTTTATGTGATGTGAAAAGCCCAAAATCTTGGAACAGTGGGTGTCTAGCTACTAAACATTACCTCGGGAAATTGTATTTTCTCCTAATAAACTATGTCCATGTGTTCAGTAAGGACAGTCTTCGTTCAGGACACAAGAACCTGGAACCCTTCTGTAAGTGCTCCCAGACCCCAATGACTTTTGACATTGGAAAAGATTAGGAATAAGCAAGAACCTGGGACCCCTGTGGAAGTACACCTGAACCCCAGTAGCTATTGACATTGATAGAGATAAGGAGCAAGGTAGCCTTCTTTTGTAGGTAGGTTTGTAGGTAGGTAGTTAGGGACCCAGGCTCAAAAGACTCACAGGGAATTCTAGTGAGACTGAACACAATTCAGTGTGACCCTAAACCTAACTCATTATGATGGTGATGGTTCTTCCTTCTTCTAGGAACTTTTCATGGCTTTTTTTTTTTTTTTTTTTTTTCCCACTGCTGGGCCCATTTTGAATCTATACTGTTCTCCCTGACCCACCAACTAATCAAAGTCTTCTATAAAAACTTAGCCAGTAAAGGTCACCCCCACTTAATGACTAATTTATATCCCCAAGGTTATAAGAAACCCCAAGCCAAGTCACTATGCAGACTACCCACTTGGGACCCCTCGCAGCTCAGAGGCTTTATGCATGACTTTTTCCTAAAATACACCTTGCTTAACTTGTCCTTTTGCTGTGTCTGCATTTGTCAAACCTTTGCAAGTTACAAAACAATGAATTCAAGAGCTCCTGTCTTGAGAGGCTCTGTTGCCCTCAAAACCAATAACTACATCATCATGGCAAAATCTACATACCTTCTAACTTTCACCTTATGGGTTTCTATAAATCATTAGGCTGTCACAGGCGTGGCATTCTTTCTCCAGTATGGCTCAATTGTGAATACATCCAATGTTCTTTACTGATTTCTTTCCAGATACAGGCAGGTTATGGGACCTGAATGACCAGTCACAATCCTAGGGGCAGAATGGGATCATGCATGCCAAAGGAACCAGGCCTGAGACTGAGCAGCACTGAAGCATTTCTAGATATGGAGCACTCTTCCTTCCTCCTGGTGGCCTGTGTGAGTTTTTTAGGTAGACCACCCAGATCCTAAATGAAGTTTGAGAACAAATGCCAAGGCTCTAGCAGCCCAGACACGCTAGATGCAGCTACCCATCCCAATACACCAAGTGACAACTAATGATACCAGTAATAGTGAAAAGTGGAGAGGGGGTTTCATCAACACATCGGGAAGAAGAGCACATAGGAGTCTAGTGAGCCCAGGTTAATCTTTGGGGTGCTGATATGAGCTCCCCACTTAAATAGAGAAAACAGTGGGGTATACATAATTAGGAAGTCCAGGTCGAGGTGCACTGTGGCTATAATCATGGTCTCAGTTTGGGTTCTGTAGGGTGGTCTAAAGAGCTCTTTGGTGCTGCCATTGACGAGGAGGTACGTCTGGTTCCTACAAGATAATTACTCCTGGGGCTAGGGAGATGGCTCAGAGGTTAAACGGCTTTCTTGCAAAGCCTGCTGGCCCAGGTTCACTTCCCAGTACCCATGTAAAACCAGAGGAACAAAGTGGCTTTCAAGATAATTATTTTTACTGGGGGTGGAAGTTGACACTTCTAGTCCCAGCACTGAGTCAGCTGAAGTAAGAGAATCAACGTGAGTTTGAGGCCAGTCTGGGCTACAGAGTGGATTCAGGTCAGCCTGGGCTATAGTGAGACTCTAACTCAAAATACATACATAGATACATACATACATACATATATACATGCATATAACAAAATAATCATGAAAAGAAAGGTGCAGCCTTGTTCTCATTGGGAGGTTGTCTGTCTTCAGAGGCTTTTCTTTGCAAGATGACTGCGCTTTTCTTTCTTTCTGCAAGATTGACTCTGCGTGTTTAAGGTGAGGACTTGTCTCTGCGCGTGTTTTCTTCTTTCTGTGTGTTTAAGGTGAGGACTTGTCTCTGTGCGTGTTTAAGGTGAGGAGACTTGTCTCTTGTGTTTAAGGTGAGGACTTGTCTCTGTGTTTAAGGTGAGTCTCTGTGAGTGTTTTAAGGTTTAAGAGGACTTGTCTCTGTGCGTGTTTAAGGTGTCTCTGTGCGTGTTTAAGGTGAGGACTTGTCTCTGTGCGTGTTTAAGGTGAGGACTTGTCTCTGTGCGTGTTTAAGGTGAGGACTTGTCTCTGTGCGTGTTTAAGGTGAGGACTTGTCTCTGTGCGTGTTTAAGGTGAGGACTTGTCTCTGTGCGTGTTTAAGGTGAGGACTTGTCTCTCTGTTTAAGGTGAGACTTGTCTCTGTGCGTTTAAGGTGAGACTTGTCTCTGTGCGTGTTTAAGGTGAGACTTGTCTCTGTGTTTAAGGTGAGACTTGTCTCTGTGCGTGTTTAAGGTGAGACTTGACTTGTCTCTGTGCGTGTTTAAGGTGAGACTTGTCTCTGTTGTTTAAGGTGAGACTTGTCTCTGTGCGTGTTTAAGGTGAGACTTGTCTCTGGTGTTTAAGGTGAGACTTGTCTCTGTGCGTGTTTAAGGTGAGACTTGTCTCTGTGCGTGTTTAAGGTGAGACTTGTCTCTGTCTCTCTGTAAAGTGAGACTTGTCTCTGTGTGCGTGTTTAAGGTGAGACTTGTCTCTGTTTTAAGGTGAGTTGTCTCTGCGCGTGTTTACTTGTCTCTGTGCGTGTTTAAGGTGAGACTTGTCTCTGTGCGTGTTTAAGGTGAGACTTGTCTCTGTGCGTGTTTAAGGTGAGACTTGTCTCTGTGCGTGTTTAAGGTGAGACTTGTCTCTGTGTGTTTAAGGTGAGACTTGTCTTGTCGTCTTCTTTCTGTGCGTGTTTAAGGTGAGGACTTGTCTCTGTGCGTGTTTAAGGTGAGGACTTGTCTCTGTGCGTGTTTAAGGTGAGACTTGTTTCTGAAGGTGAGACTTCTCTGTTTAAAGTGAGGACTTGTCTCTGTTTTAAAGTGAGTTTTTAAGGTGAGGTCTTTGTCTTGTCTCTGTGCGTGTTTAAGGTGAGACTTGTCTCTGTGCGTGTTTAAGGTGAGGACTTGTCTCTGTGTGTTTAAGGTGAGACTTGTCTCTTGTTTAAGGTGAGACTTGTCTCTGTGCGTGTTTAAGGTGAGACTTGTCTCTGTGCGTGTTTAAGGTGAGACTTGTCTCTGTTTAAGTTGTCTCTGTGCGTTGTCTCTGTTGTTTAAGGTGAGGACTTGTCTCTGTCGTGTTTAAGGTGAGACTTGTCTCTGTTGTTTAAGGTGAGACTTGTCTCTGTGCGTGTTTAAGGTGAGGACTTGTCTCTGTTTAAGCGTTGTCTCTGTTTAAGGTGAGGACTTGTCTCTGTGCGTGTTTAAGGTGAGACTTGTCTCTGTGCGTGTTTAAGAGGACTTGTCTCTGTGCGTGTTTAAGGTGAGACTTGTCTCTGTGCGTGTTTAAGGTGAGACTTGTCTCTTTAAGTGTCTAAAGTGTGTTTAAGGTTTGTCTCTGTGCTTGTCTCTGTTTTTAAGGTGAGGACTTGTCTCTGTGCGTGTTTAAGGTGAGGACTTGTCTCTCTGGTGAGACTTGTCTCTGTGTGAGACTTGTCTCTGTGCGTGTTTAAGGTGAGGACTTGTCTCTGTGCGTGTTTAAGGTGAGGACTTGTCTCTCTGTGTGTTTAGGTGAGACTTGTCTCTGCGCGTGTTTAAGGTGAGACTTGTCTCTGTGTTTTAAGGTTGTCTCTGAGGTGAGACTTGTCTCTGTGTTTAAGGTGAGGATTTGTCTCTGTGCGTGTTTAAGGTGAGACTTGTCTCTGTGCGTGTTTAAGGTGAGACTTGTCTCTAAGGTGTTTAAGGTGAGACTTGTCTCTGTGCGTGTTTAAGGTGAGACTTGTCTCTGTGCGTGTTTAAGGTGAGAGTCTCTGTGTTTAAGGTGAGACTTGTCTCTGCTGTGCGTGTTTAAGGTGAGACTTGTCTCTGAGGACTTGTCTCTGTGTGTTTAAGGTGAGACTTGTCTCTGTGCGTGTTTAAGGTGAGACTTGTCTCTGTGCGTGTTTAAGGTGAGACTTGTCTCTGTGCGTGTTTAAGGTGAGGATTTGTCTCTGTGCGTGTTTAAGGTGAGGACTTGTCTCTCGTGTTTAAGGTGAGACTTGTCTCTGTTTAAGGTGAGGATTTGTCTCTGTGCGTGTTTAAGTGAGACTGTCTCTGTGGTGTTTAAGGTGAGACTTGTCTCTGTGCGTGTTTAAGGTGAGGACTTGTCTCTGAAGGTGAGGACTTGTTTCTGTGCGTGTTTAAGGTGAGGACTTGTTTTTAAGGTGAGGATTTGTCTCTGTGCGTGTTTAAGGTTTGTCTCTGTGCGTGTTTAAGGTCTGTCTCTGTGCGTGTTTAAGGTGAGTCTCTGACTTTAAGGTGAGATTTGTCTCTGTGCGTGTTTAAGGAGGACTTGTCTCTGTGCGTGTTTAGGTGACTTGTCTCTGTGCATGTTTAAAGGTGAGGACTTGTCTCTGTGCGTGTTTAAGGTGAGACTTGTCTCTGCGCGCGTGTTTAGTGAGACTTGTCTCTGAGGACTTATGAGACTTGTCTCTGCGCGTGTTTAAAGTGAGACTTGTCTCTTCTGTGCGTGTTTAAGGTGAGGACTTGTCTCTGTGCGTGTTTAAGGTGAGACTTGTCTCTGTGCGTGTTTAAGGTGAGGACTTGTCTTTCTGTGCGTGTTTATTGTCTCTGTGCGTGTTTAAGGTGAGACTTGTCTCTGTGCGTGTTTAAGGTGAGACTTGTCTCTGTGCGTGTTTAAGGTGAGGACTTGTCTCTGAAGGTGAGACTTGTCTCTCTGCGTGTTTAAGTGAGACTTTGAGGTGAGGACTGTTTCTGTTTAAGTGAGACTTGTCTCTGTGTTTAAGGTGAGACTTGTCTCTGTGCGTTTTAAGGTGAGGACTTGTCTCTGTGCGTGTTTAAGGTGAGGACTTGTCTCTGTGCGTGTTTAAGGTGAGGACTTGTCTCTGTGCGTGTTTAAGGTGAGGACTTGTTTCTGTGCGTGTTTAAGGTGACTTGTCTCTGTGCGTGTTTAAGGTGAGGTGACTTGTCTCTGTGCGTGTTTAAGGTGAGGACTTGTCTCTGTATCTTGTCTCTGTGCGTGTTTAAGGTGAGGACTTGTCTCTGTGTTTAAGGTGAGACTTGTCTCTGTGTTTAAGGTGAGGACTTGTCTCTGTACGTGTTTAAGGTGAGTACTTGTCTCTGTGCGTGTTTAAGGTGAGGACTTGTCTCTGTGCGTGTTTAAGGTGAGGACTTGTCTCTGTGCGTGTTTAAGGTGAGGACTTGTCTTGTGTTTAAGGTGAGACTTGTCTCTGTGCGTGTTTAAGAGTTGTCTCTGAGGTGTTTAAGGTGAGGACTTGTCTCTGTGCGTGTTTAAGGTGAGGACTTGTCTCTGTGCGTGTTTAAGGTGAGGACTTGTCTCTGTGCGTGTTTAAGGTTGTCTCTGTGCGTGTTTAAGAGGACTTGTCTCTGTGCGTGTTTAAGGTGAGACTTGTCTCTGTGCGTGTTTAAGGTGATTGCTCTTACCTTTTAAAGTGAGACTTGTCTCTGTCTTGTTTAAGGGGTCTCTGTGCGTGTTTAAGGTGAGGATTTGTCTCTGTGCATGTTTAAGGTGATGCCTTACCTTTGTGCATTCAGTCTTGAAGGGGGATGAGTTAGGTTAGATAGAGAGAAACTCCATGAGTGATCAACATGTCTATGTAGAATCAGTCAGGTATTTGAGTCAAAGTTAAGGAGACAGAAATGCCACACTTGCTGTTTCTAGTTACCTTGTGGGCCCACAAGTGAGGAGTCAGGACTTGTGAGCTAAAGCCACCTCTGGGTTCCTGCTCTCGCTGCTGGCCTCTGTCGGTATGACTCATCCTGCCCCACATTGAGTAAACCCAGGGGAGAACATGATCAGTTCTCAGGGGACAACTCTCCAGCTTGCTGGACAATGTGACCAGTCCTTCTAGATTTTCTTAGTTTTTCCTAAGTCATCAGAGATATTTATCAACAGATTGATTACATTGTTCTGTCATTTTTGAATTAGTCTTTGTATTTAGAAAACGAATGGTTTTTATGCTAATATCTTCCCTAAGGCTCCCAAGACCATATATAAGTCAATGTTTGCTTAGCTCCAAGTTACAAGAATAACAATATTTATGCAGAACACATTATCCCTACTGGGCCTCTTTCCTATTTCCAAAATGTATACTTTTAAAAACACAAACCTAAATAAATATTGGTATAACAATTTCTTCTTCTTTTCTCACCAGATATTGATCATTTTATCTGTAATAAAATAAAAGGATCACAGAGACTTCCTTACAAGGGCCTCTCCCTCGATGGTGGAGCTAAGCAGGAGGCTGTCACAGAGAGGTTTTATCTAAAGACACTGATACGGGGGTTGGAGAGAAGGCTCAGCAGTTAAGATGCTTGCCTGCAAAGTCTGACAATCTTAGTCTGAGTCCCCAGTACCCATGTAAGCCAGATGCACAAAATGGTGAATGCATTTGGAATTCTTTTGAGGGGCCCTGGTGTATCCATCCTCCCTCTCTCTCTCTCTCTCTCTCTCTCTCTCTCTCTCTCTCTCTCTCTCTCTCTCTCTCGTGTGTGTGTGTGTGTGTGTGTATCTGCTTGCAAGTAAATAAATAAAATATGAAGATACTAATACAGGAATATGGGGTGCCTATGAGAGTCACCGAGCCCTTCTTGGCTCTTGGGGGTGCTTTTAACTCGGGAGTTAGGGTGCTGGAGGCTCATAGTCATGCAAAAATTCCATTGAGCCAGACACCTTCAGGTTCTTATCTCGTGAATTCAATCAATCCACGGACCACAGAGATTTTATTATGAATTTTAAGAGAAGGGAAAGTGCTCCTGTACAGCTGGAGGGTCCACAGAAATGGGGTAACGTTAAGCAAGATTTAGCTTAGGAAAGACAGTATAGCAGAAAGCGCTATAGTTCTTAGGGGTCCTTCATGGGTATTCCACATGGTGGCTTGGATCAGGGTTTCTTATAACCTTGGGGATGGATGTCAATTAGGCATTGAGTCATATGAGCTTTGCTGGTTACATTTATGTACAGGACCTTGATTGGCTGGTAGGTCAGAGAGAACAACACAGACTCAGAATATGGGAGGTGTGGGGGTGATGAGCTGGTCAATGAGGTTCCCATCTCATATCCAAGTCCCAGGAAAGGAGACTCCTTTAGGGAAAAAGATGAAAAAAATAATTAGACCCTTGAGCCAAAAATTACCCTGTTCTCTTTCAGAGTACAGCTACCCTGAACTACCTAGCCAATTTCTCTCTCTTGTTTTCCTCATTATACAGCTTCCCTGATCAGAATTTTGACCCAACCCCTGGCACTCACTGCTCTGTGACCCACACAGGTCTCCTAAATGATTTTCAAGTTTGGGGTTTTCAGCAATAAAGGGAAGGATTTCACTTAAATCATAGGGTTAGTGAAATGATTCTATGACTTTATACCATAAAGTGATTGGCACTAAACTTAAGACATATTAAGTCATCGTTACAACCTGCTTTTTTTAATATGAAGGGGGAGGGGCAGGGCTGACCAGTTTCATAGACTATCCTTGACAGAGACCCTGACACCAGGACTCATGTCAATCTCTGGTTGCATTTACAATTGCAGGAAATTAAATGTCAGCTTTCCACAGGGCATCGACTGGCTCACAGAAATAATAGCACAATTGGCTATTTTCACTTGTGCTGCAGAATAACATTTTGTACTTGCATTGCTGTAGGTAAGCAGATGTTAGCAGACTTGGAGGTCATTAAGGACAGCAGACTCCTCTTCCTCCTCCCGTTTCCTTGGGGACATTAGAAAGGGAAACAACACAATCACACGCTCACCTCTCCTTGGGATTTTTAAAATTCCAGATGAAAGGGAAGAGCCACTTCCTCCTGACCAGAGAAAGTCCTCTGGTCCTGGGTAGAGACTAAGTGACCGCCTGCAGAGTCAGTCCAACTGACCCTGTCACTCACGTAGTCCAAAGACGAGTCCTCACCTTGCTAAAGAGGTGGGAGGAGCAGCTGTTCCTACAGAGTGTTCCCTGCTTGTGCTCATCTGCCTTCCTTGAGATGGAGTCTCTCACCTCCCCTGTCCCCTGTTAGTGTCTCTGAGAGCCCTTGTTACTAGGGTGAAATCAGACCTCACGTGGTTCTGACTTTTCTTCTTTTTCATGAGTTTTTCTGTTTTCCTCTTCTGCTGGGTGATACTACTGATAGGGATTAGAAGTAATTTAGCCCACATTTTGTAGATGTCCTGGTTATAGACCAAACTAGAATATCATGAATGACAAGTCCAAGAACAGAAACCCAAAATGCCCCGACTCACCAAGATGTCAGCTGACCACCAGCTTTTGTGCCCTTGTGACTTTTTTTTTAAAATTAAAATCCCCCATGTACATTCAAAATAGCCATTCCAGTCCACCCTGACATGATGTCTAACTCCCTCAGGGTGGAACCCCATGTATACTCAAAGTAATCAGTGTAATCCATCCAGACCTGCTGCCTAATTTACATCCCTGTGGAGCATAAGAATGCCTGGCCCTGGTCACCGAGCTTGTTATTGGCTCAGGGCCCCTCAGCTTAGGAACTTTCTGCTTTACTTTCTAAGAATAAAGCTTTGCTTAATGTGCCCTTCTACTTTGTCTACACATGGCAATTCTTTGGACATTGTAAGACAAAGGACTTGAGAAAGCCACTGGCGTGGGGAGTTCTAATGGCTGTTGAGTGTCCCACATTCTAACCACTATGCTAAGCCCAACCAGAACTGAGAAAGGCTCTGTTACTGTCTAATCCTGGCAACACTTTATTGCTAATTCTAATTCTTTTATTTATTTGTTTACTTATTTGAGAGAGAGAGAGAGAGAGAAAGAGGGAGGGAGAGAGAGAGAGAGAATGGGCACGCCAGGGCCTCCAGCCCCTGCAAACAAACTGTAGACACATGTGCCCTCTTGAGCATCTGGCTTACATGGGTCCTAGGGTATTGCACCTAGGTCCTTTGGCTGTGCGGACAAACACCTTAACTGCTAAGCCATCTCTACAACACTTTTTATTTATTGATTTATTTATTTTATGTTTTGTTTTTTTGGAGGTAGGGTCTCACTCTAGCCCAGGCTGACCTGGAGTTCACTATGTAGTCTCAGGGTGGCTTTGAACTCATGGCGATCCTCCTACCTCAGCTGGCATTAAAGATGCGCACAACCATGCCTGGCTCCCTTTAAATATATATGATTGAGACAGAGAGAGAAAGAGGCAGATAGATAGAGAGAGAATGGGTGCACCAGAGCCTCTAGCCACTAAAAATGAACTCCAGACACACATGCCACCTTGTGCAACTGGCTTACATGGGAACTGGGGAATCGAATCTGGGTCCTTAGGCTTTGCAGGCAAGTGCCTTAACCACTAAACCATCTCTCCAGCCCAATTCTAATTCTTTAAAACATTGATCATTGGGCAATATAATTCTAGCCTCACCCTTCCTTTGTACACCTCCTTTGTTTATTTTTCTGACTTCTTTTTATATATGAGATTTAAAATAAGTTTTAAATATCCCCTAGCGTCTTGTTAGAATTTGGGGAATTATATTAATATTATGAAATGATAGGAGGATGGTGTTCTGCCAAGTCTTTTAAACCTTGCTAGACTATCTTGAGCCTTCTCTTGTAATTTTCTGCATGTACTTTCTGTATATTGCTTCTAACTTTTTTTTTTTGAAGTGATTGGGTATTTTTTTAAAATGTGATGCATTTTCCTCTCTGTTGAAGGAGAAATAACCATTGCTTTTAAAAACTGAGCAATACTGATGTCAGCAGCACCCCTTCAATACTAAAAATAGTGAGCCAATTATGCACTTTTCAATCTTTCCAGAAGTACAGGTGTTGCTCTCACAGGCGTAGTCGCAAAGTATTGGATATTATGACAGCCTTTGGTGTGATGAACTTTCTGTGACCTTCAAGATATCAAGCAACCTTCTTTTAGAGGGAAGGGAATCTATTATCATCCAATAAACCTAAAATCTCTCAAAGCTTAGACAGGTTACAATGATCATGCCAGTTACTAAGCTAATACAGAACTCCCCGGGATACGGCAAATACAATATTTTCAAATCAGTCAAATGGCATTATTTACATAGTCATAAGAAGAAGACTATTTCTCATCATGGGATAAACAGGGACTGACTACTTGGAGGGACTTAGAAAGTAACTTCTGAACCTGTTTGTTGTGAGTTCAAGACCAGCCTGGACCTACAGAGTAAGTTCCAGATCAGCCTGGGCTAGAGTAAGACTCAGCCTCAAAAAAAACAAACAAACAGAAAGAACTTATATCTGCTTCAGCCAGAGATATCAAGGCAAGCAGAATTAACTGACAAATTGCTGTCATTGAAGCCAACACACCTAATAAATTTATTGTTATTCAATAAGTTCTGGCATTGTGGAAAGACACAGCATATGCATCTATGTTTCTGATATAATGTTCTCACTATACGCCCACTCAACTCCCTATGTTGTGATTGACAAATATGTTACACATGCCATACATTCCTATATGTTAAAAGTCCAACTAATGGTTTGTACAAAATGGTTTTTAAATCGGCTGGGAGAGGAGAGAAGAACCATGTGATGAGTTACTATTTGTTTTTTTTATTATGTAGATTTTAATTACACCCTGGGGTCACATCTTTCCAAGCTCCTAATAGTTACTTTTGTATCACTGTGACCAAATTATGACAGAAACAAGTTCAGGAAGAAAGGGATTTAGTTTGGCTCATGAACTCAGACCACTGTGCACAGGGATGGCAGCAGGAGCAAGAGGCGGACTAGCTGTTTAGTGTGGTGACATAATGTGCCTTTAGGGGTGGGGTGGAGCCTTAGAGGAAGTGTGTTACTGGGGGGTGGACCTTCAGGTTTATTAGTCCAGCCCAGTGGGCAGTTCACAGGTCCACTCTTGCTTCTTTCTCCCTGCTGATGGGTGATAATGTCAGCCAGCTTCCTGCTTTATGCCATGCTCTCTGTGCCATGATGAAACTGCCTCTTGAAACTGTAAGCCCACAGCAGAAAAGGCAGGGTAGAATCAGGGGTAGATGTACTCTTCAAAGGCCCACCTCTAGTGACGTACCTCCACCAGTCAGCCCATCAGCTTCAAAACAGTGGTACAAGCTGGGGGGGTGTTCAAAACATGGAACATTTCAGATTCAAACCACAACAAACCTGAGGCGTTTTCTTTAGTGCTTCTTACACTGCAGGTCTGTTAGCAACAGGCTGTCTTGGCGTTTATTTTCAAAGATATTTCACGTTCATCGGTGGGGGCCGAGGGAGGCTGGAGAGATGGCTCAGCAGTTAAGGCACTTTTCTGCAAAGCATAGCTACCCGAGTTCAATTCCCCAGTACCCTCGTAAAGCCAGATGCACAAAGTGGTGCATGTGTCTGGAATTCATTTACAGCAGATGGAGGCCCTGGTGCACCCATTCCTCTCTCTCTCTCTGTCTCTCTCTCTGCTTCTCTCTCTTTCTCAAATAAATAAATAAAAATTAACAATATTTTTTAAAAAGAAACCAATGGGAGAAAGATTAAATACTCTGCCTTCCAAGGTTGCTATGGATCACACACAGTGCACCTGCATGTGTGTGTGCACACGTGCACGTGCACGTGCACGTACATACACACTCAAAGTACAAGTGACATAAAGGGCTCCATCACTGGGAACATGTGCCAATGGGCCTCTTTCCCATTTCCTAACTTTGGCTCACTTCCATCCTTGCAATTGTTCTCTTTCTTAATAAACTGCCTTTACTTCTCTCACCCTCCATGTGTTATGGTCATTTCCTTGTTCTGAGACACAAGAACCTGGAAATCCCAGCAGGGACCACTATGTCAGCCTAGAACATACTAAGCACTTTTTTTTTCTTTTCTTTTTTTTTTTTTCAAGATTTTTGGCCTTGGAGTTCAGAATTTTGACTACAATGTGTTTGCCTGTAGGTTTCTTTGTGTATGCTCTTTGGAGTTCTTTGAGCTGTCTGGGTGTATGCCTTGTTACTTATTAATAACTGATACAGTGTTGAATATTTTTACAAATTTCCTCTCTCTTCACTCATTCTGGTACTCCTCATATGTGCTGTTGATGTCTCTGATGGTGTCTCACATTCCTCTGAATCTGTCCTCCTTTTCTTCCTCCTCCTCCTCCTCCTCCTCTTCTTCTCTCTGCTCTGCTCTGTTTTGTTTTTTTTTTTTTTGATGTACATAAATCTCTACTGGATTATTTTCAAATGTGTTAATTCTTCTTCCAGTTAAAATCTATAGTGTCCTTTTCATAAATTTGTGTTGCTATTATTTTAAGGCAAGGTCTCACTGTAGTCCAAGCTGCCTATACCTCACTATGTAGCCCAGGCTGGCTTCAAACTCACGACGGACCTTCTACCTCAGCCTCCCAAGTGCTGAGAGCAAAGGCATGCACCACCACATCCAGCTTCCTTCTAGTAACTTAACAACAAATTCGGCTATTATACTTCTCAACTACAGAATTTCTACTTGTTCCTAAAAGTAATTTATATCTGTTTGTTGATAGTCTATATTTGTAACATTATCTACTTGCCATTAGTATTTAAATCACACCCACAGGTTTCGATCTGCCTGCCTACACTTGAGGAACCACTCCGTGGGTGTTCCGGTCATCAAGAGCTCAACTTAGTAGAACCACAGTGACCATGAAGGCATTGACAAAGCCATGAATTACAAAATCTGGACCGAGTAGTATTTACAGTGTGAAGAACAACTCACAGTGATTGGCAGGTGGGAGCAGAGAGGGCTGTCTGTAGGCCAAGCTCTTGTGTATAGATTGCAAAAATTTGGATCCATTTCAGACTGAAGATTGGCTTCATCATGTCACACACTTCCTTGTCTCTGACACCCAAGCAGTTCAAACATTCAGTCCAAGCAGTGAATTCTACTCCAATCACTTTAACTTACATGCAAGACCCCATCTCCCTGACTTCCCAGGTAGTTCTCACCAGAGTAGTTGAGCCTCTCATCTCAGTGCTCTGACTTTTATGGTTGGGTGTTTGTTTGTTTGTTTGTTTTTTTTTGAAGCCCAACAGACTGGCCTTTTCTATGAGAGAGAGAAAGAGAGAGAGAGAGAGAGAATTGGTTCACTACGGCCTCTAGCCACTATAATCGACCTCCAGATACATGTGCCACCTTGTATGCATGTGTGACCTTGCACGCTTGTGTCACCTTGTGCATCTAGCTTACAAGGGACCTGGAGAGTCAAACACAGGTCCTTAGGTTTCCCAGGCAAGCACCTTAACCACTAAGCAATCTCACCAGCGCCTGACTTTTGTTCTTGTCTAGGCCCACCTCTCTCCGTCCCTATCTATCTTACCTACCTGAGTAGGCCTCTTGCCAGCTCCTGGACCCATCCATGCATTATATAGGCAGGGGGTACACTTCTTTGAAGGGAGACATGAAAATGAATGTTGTCAAAGAAAACACACACACCATTGTCAGTTAATGGTAAACTCTGGATTGAGTTCTACACAGTCTGGTCAATGCATTTAGCTTACTATCCTGTTACTGCTGCTCACAGCCAGTGTCCAACCAGCACCAGCTCCCACTCCTCTCCTTCTGCTTAATGAATCCTGTCTCTTCTGACAAAGAGGCTTTTATTCATCTTTGAAGTCATGAAGTACCTGGTTCAGAATGTGATGCCATGAATGTGAAATATTCCCCACAGCCCCACATGTTTTGAATACTTGGCTCCCTGCTAGTGGCAATTTGGGAGAATGGTGGAGCCTTTGGGAGGTGGAGCCTGGCTGGAGGTGTGTCACTGGGGGTGGGGCTTGAGGTTTATTAGTCCAGCCCACTGGGTGCTCAGAACCGGCTGACTGTGATACCTCTTCCCAGCTGATGTGACAAGACGTAATTCCCCAGCCGTCTCGTTCATGCCAAGCTTTTCCTGTCCTGGTGAGGCTTCCCCTCCAAACCATAACCCCAAAGAAACTCTTTCTTCACATAAGCTGCTTTTGAGTGGTGTTTTGTCCCAGCAAAGAGAAGGTAACTGCTATACAGGATATGTGTCTGAATCCCAAAAACCTTTACACAGGGCCCTCACACTCCAGCCAGGCACCACCTCAGGAACATTGACAAACAGTATATCTGGTGTCACCCTGAAGATTATGGGGAACTGATTTGTGTGTGGCTTTGGGATTGTCAAAAGCAGTGAGCAGCCCTTACAGACCACTTCTCGAACACACGTGGATCATCTGGTTCACTTGGTAAGGGTGGATTTTTGGTCATCTAGGTGGATTTTATTTCCAGGTGTTCTTAACACAATCAGGCACAAAAAATCAGTGTGAATATAAAACCAAATAGAAATCTATGTACATCACCATTTCCTAACACAGTATCAACCAAGTGCATGCACCCATACACATGCACACCCATGCACACACACACATTCACCCTTCAGTTGCTAGAATCCTAGTTTTACATGTCCCTCACTGGCACCCCCTCAAAGGGCATGTTGTAGGTGTAATAGCACAGTGCTGGGTCTCGTTCTATTTATACTAATCCCTCCTGCTGTTGAAGCTGTCATGTTGAAAATGCAATTGTAATATGAAAACTGAGTGCTGTTATCTTCCAAAGTCTGCTAACTAGCTCTGTGGAGTACCTACAGCTCCCGTGAAACTGCAGTAAAGATAAAACCTCACTTGCTTATCTCTGATTTACACCTGCCAGTGTTTCTGGGAAGCCTCGCCCACCCATTAGGGCCAGGGGGATATTTTGCACATTCACAATTAAAACCACAGTGAAGGATGAATAAGGATTTCTGAGAAAATTCCACCACTCCCAGCAAGGCCATCGTCTATCTCCAGAAAGATCAGCTCCCTTTGCAGAAGGGTTTAAAATGCCAGTTTGTTCCAGTTATGAGTCATTTGATGGACGGAAAAGGGAGGTGAGGCATGAGTTGTGTGAAGCGGAGCTCAGAATCCACTCACCCATATAGTCCACTAATGTGTTCATACCAAGAACACGTGTCACTTCCAGGCCCTGAAGACCATGGGTCAATAAGGCAGGCGGGGGCTCTGCCTTTCTGGAGATTACAACAGAATAAAGAGGTGAGAAACCAAATGAATAAGGCCAAGCAGTTAACTATAAACAATGATTAATGTCAGGAAAGAAAAAAAAGTGCTAGATGAGAAAACTGGGGAGGGAAGATGGTGATGGCTTGAATGACAGATCCCTCATGTGTTTTGAACACTTGGTCCTCAGCTGGTGGCAATTTATGAAGGTTGCGGGGTCTTTCAAAAGTAGAGCCCTAGGGCTGGAGAGATGGCTTAGTGTTGAAGGCGTTTGCCTGCAAAGCCAAAGGACCCCGGTTCGATTCTCCAGGACCTATGTAAGCCAGATGTACAAGGGGGCACATGCATCTGGAGTTCATTTGCAGTGGTGGAGGCCCTGGCGTGCCCTCTCTCTCCCTCTCTCTCTCTCTCTCTCTGCCTCTTTCTTGCTCTCAAATAAATAAATAAATAATTTTTTTTAAAGTAGAGCCCTGAAGGAGGAAGTGTGTTGTTGATAGGGGGTGGAAGGCTGGGGTGATTCAGCCTGGCTCCTAGCCCAGTAAGCAGACTACTTCCTTCCTGCTACAAAGATGTGATACACGATTCCTGCTTTGACCTGCCCTGCTTCCCCTGCTATGATGATGAAACCTCCCCTGGAAACTAAGCTTAAATAATTCCTTCCATGATCTACTTTTGAGGGGATGTTGTAGTTTAGCTTCCTGTTGCTGGCATAAGGCACCTGACAAAAGCAGCTTGTGGAAGAAAGGGTTTATCTTGGCTTTCAGACTCGAGGGGAAGCTCTGTGATGGCAGGGGAAACATGACATGAGCACAGGCTGGACATCACCTCCTGGCCAATGTCAGGGGGACAACAGCAGCAGGAGAGTGTGCCAACTAACACAGGCAAGCTAGGGGCTAATAGCCAACGAGGTCCACTCCCAGTGACATCCCTCCTCCAGCAAGTCTCCGCTTCCAAAATTTCCACCAGCTTGGGATCGAGCATTTAGAACACATTAAGTTGATGAGGGACACCTGAGTCAAACCACCATGGGTGTTTTGTCCCAGTGACAAGAAGGTAACTGCTACAGGGAATCTCCTTGACATAGGGCCAGAGGGGCCAGAGCAGACACTCCAGACTAGGGGATTGGTCAGGTGTGGCTGGAGCAGAGGGAGAAGTGTGGGAGTGGGTGCCCTGGAGGAGATCTAAGCATACTCCCCAGGGAGCTGGTATGCTTGGAGGCAGTGGGCAAAGACAGGAAGGACACTAAAAGAGGTAGGAGAGGGAGTAAGGGTCACATCACCTGGGACCTTAAAAGCCCAGGAGGGTGATTTGAGATTTTAGTATGAACCCCATGTAAATGGTTTTTATTTATTTATTTATTGTTATTATTATTTTGGTTTTTCGAGGTAGGGTCTCACGCTAGCTCAGGCTGACCTGGAATTCACTATGGAGTTTTAAGGTGGCCTCAGACTCATGGCGATCCTCCTGCCTCTGCTCCCCAAGTGCTGGGATTAAAGGCGTGGCACCACTATTCCTAGCTCAGTGAGGTTTTTTTGTTTGTTTGTTTGTTTTGGTGTGTGCATGTGTGTGTGGCAAGTGTGTGTGTGTGTGTGTGTGTTCACATGTGTCTGGGTGCTCATGTGGCCATGCGTATGGAGGCCAGAGGTTGAAGTATCTGTCTTCCTTGACTGCTCTCCACCTCATTTGTTGATACAGGCTCTCTCACTTGAAGCCAAAGCTCTCCAGTTTGGCTCGTCTAGCTACCCAGCTTGCTCCCGGCATCCCCATCTCTGCTCTGCCCACCCGGTAGGTACAAAGTGCTGGGGATCTGAACTTAAGTCTTCATGCTTGAGCGCCAAACACTCAACCAACCGAGCCATTCCCCCTGCCCCGCTGAATGTCGTGGAAGTCATCTGGGAGGTAGACCTTCTTTTCAATACCGCGATGATTGCCATGGGGAGGAAAGGGACAGAAGCAGCCTGAAGCCCATGGGAACTCTGGAGATAAGAGGCCCTGAAGGCTCCCAGCCTTCGTGTTCATTCCCAACGACCACCTTTTCTGCCTCTCACCTGTACCTGTGGTGAGTTGGGTAATCAGGTGTGTCTGTTGGCCATCAGGACCTGAAGGAGTGAGGCAGAGAAGGAGGTTGGCTGTGCCATTTTGTGGCCATAGGGTCAGAGCAGAGGTGTAGAGATGTGTTTCGGGACTGACTGAGCCAGATTCTTTCCCTTGGCAAGATGCTAGGGTGTCTCTGCCTTGGGGTGCTGAATAAGCCCTATGTATTTTCACTCTTGGCATCTATCCTGACATCCTTCCCCCCCCAACCCTGGCCTCACTGCTGATATCAATGAGGAACCTGACCCCCACCACCTGGCTTGTGACAGTCCAGTTCTCACTGACCTCCTACCTGGTTTTAGAGTTTCCAGTATCAGCTGGGCGTGGTGGCGCACGCCTTTAATCCCAGCACTTGGGAGGCAGAGGTAGGAGGATCTCCATGAGTTCAAGGCCACCCTAAGACTACATAGTTAATTCCAGGTTAGCCTGGATCAAAGTGAAACCCTATCTCAAAAAATCAAAAAAAAAAAAAATAGAATTTCCAGTATCGTCTACTAATCAGGCCTCCTTGAACTCAGATTCATCTCTCAGGACAGCATGTCCCTGGCAGAATTAATTAAACTGAAGACCTTCCAGAGGCTTCCACATCTCTGAAGTACCAAGGCTGACTTTTCATCTTGTATCGTGTCCCGGACTTATGGACAAACAGGACGGCCTCTGTCCTGGATCCGTGGCCCCTGATCTGTTCTCTCCTGTCTTTAGAATTGGTCCTGCCTATCAGAATGGAGGGATTCCTCCTTCTGTGAAGAACAAGAGTGGCTTCCTCATATTTATCTTCTGCCTTTCATAGTTATCTTTGCCTCCATCTGTCCACAATTCTGTATTAACTTTTTAAAAATAGGTTTATTTTTTTATTTGTGTATTAGAGACAGAGAGGGGGAGAGAGAGAATATGCGTGAGATTGGGCCCGCTAGGGCCTCTAGCCATTGCAAACAAAATCCAGATGCATGCGCCACCATGTGCATCTGGCACACATGGGACCTGGAGAATTGAACAAGGGTCCTTTAAGCTTCACAGGCATGGGCCTTAACCACTAAGCCATCTCTCTAGCCCTCTATTTACTTTTGAAAAACCTTTATATTAACAATCTCCATACATGTACACAATGTACCCTGATTATAATCCCCTCCCACCATCCTCCATTGTCCGCCTTCCTCTCCCCCTGCCACTGAATCTCTTTTTCTTTCCAATTAGTGCCTCTTCTCTTTTGATGCCTTGACTTTTTTTGGCTTCATATTATGCAGGTGTTATAGAGGTAGAGTCAGCCACTGTGAGGTCATGAATTCAATGGCCACTTTGTGTCTGGAACACAGCGTTCCAAAGCACTCCTCCCCGTCCTTTGGCTCTTCCATTCTTTCTGCCACCTCTTCTGGAATGGTCCCTGAGCCTTGGAGGGTGTGTGATGGGTGTGTCCTGTGAGATAATTACTATGCTGGGTTGGGAAACACTAAGATCTGTTGGTACACATGCACTTTGAGTCTCTTCCCTCTTTGCCACATTCTCAGGGAACACTAGCAGCATGGCCACGGGGCCTGGCTCACTGCTCCAGACAAAACTACTTCCTTCTTACATCCCAGGATCTTCCTTTCTCATCCTGCTTAGTCTTGTTCAGCATCCATTGCACCATTCAGTGTGTCCTTTTTTTTTTTATTTTTATTTATTTATTTGCAAGCAGAGAGAGAGAGATAGAAGAGAGGCAGACAGAGGGAGAATGGGCATTCCAGGGAGTCCAGCCACTGCAAACGAACTCCAGATGCACACACCCCCTTCCTCACCTGGCTTACATGGGTCCTGGAGAGTCAAACCGGGATCCTTTGGCTTCACAGGCAAATGCCTTAACTGCTAAGCCATCTCTCCAGCCCCCTGTGTTTCCTTTTAATGGGAGGACCATAGAGAGTTTCCTCTCAGTACTTCTTCCCCCACCTGTACATACTGCCAGCTGTTCCCCAAAGTCCCTTTTCTCCATGGTGAGAAGGGGGAAAAGGGGACAGTTCCATTTTCACCTGCTCTACTTGCAAATGGCTGCACAGTGACAGTGTGATCTGGCTTTTGGTTGACTTGGTCCCATAGAAGGGAGCTGGGAGGCTGTTTGTGCGCCATCCTCTCCATATCCCTGAGCAGTTCACAGGCTCCCAAGTCTGAGACCACTGTTAAGTGGGCATGTCACGAGGCATCAGCTGGCTGACCGGCTGATGGAGAAAGGGTTCTTCGCGAAATGTCAGCAAGCAGAGCGGTGGCCTCTGAATGACAGGGCTTCCAACGCTGTGCCTACTGATGGCTAATTTTTGTAAACCTGAAGCCAAGGGTGTTATAATTCTTAAATATCAGAAAATGGGCATGAATTTGGATATGGTGGTGTGTACCTGTGATTCCAGTACTCTTGAGGCTGAGGTGGAGAAGCTCTCAGTAAGGGGCCAGCCTGGGCTACATAGTGAGTTCTAGGTCAGCCTGGGATACAGTGAGACCCTGTCTTCAACAAAAAAAAAAAAAAAGGAAGAAAGGAGGTAAATGGAAGACAAGGAAAGGGATTAAAAAGAAAAGAAAAGAAACAAAGATAGAAAAAGAAAACAAAAAAGCCGGGCGTGGTGGCGCACGCCTTTAATCTCAGCACTCGGGAGGCAGAGGTAGCAGGATCGCTGAGCGTTCGAGGCCACCCTGAGAATATATAGTTAATTCCAGGTCAGCCTGGGCCAGAGTGAGACCCTACCTTGAAAAACCAAAAAAAAAAAAAAAAAACAAAACAAAAGAAAAAGAAAACAAGATTGAGCCAGCTGGGGAAATGGCTCAGCAGTTAAAGGCCCTTGCTTGCAAAGTGCACAGGCCTGGGTTCGACTTCCCAGCCACCCACATAAAGCCAGATGGGCCTTCATTTGTAGAAAATGGGATTGATGTACCCTGACTTTTGACCTGAAACATGGTGCCACCCTGACATTCATCTGCAAGAGCTGCCTGTAACCTCTGCTGTGCGCTTTCTTGTATGTGCACAAGTCATCAAAACATACCACAAGACTGACCCCCCCCAACACTGTTCTAGAGGTCCCAGAGTGTGCTCCTAGCATCTGCTTAGCTTCTGGTGAGGGCCCCAGAGTGGATGGCATTACAGGATAATGAGTGTGTGCAAGAAGAATAGGTCGAGGGGAAGTACCAGGCTTCAGATCGCCTCATTCCTAGGACAACCAGTCCAGTTCCATGAGACCTAACTCACTCCAGCTAGATGGACATAAATGTTTTCTTATGAGGGAGATCACATGACCTACTTCTCTCCTACAAGGTACTATGTCTTAGAGTCACACCAGCTCTCAATGATATCACAGTGAGGACCAAACTTCCAGTACATGACCCTCTGTTAAAGTAACCTTAGCAATTTTCATGCTGGCGTATTTAGGGAATTATATTGCTAAGATACACTATCGTTCTCATTTTTCTGTGAGACTCAACATTGAAAAAGAGTCATATGGTGGATAGATGGATGGATACGTGTTGTGGCAATTATGGTCAGTGCTAGGATTTAGGTGATAGGTGACTGGCTATCACCACGATTCCTTCAAGTTTGCTGGGTAGTGTAAAGCCTAAAAGCCAGGTTCAATATTATATCCTACCTTGACATCTTGGGGCACTGGGAAAGCCTCGGATATCCTTACTGCAACCTTCTCACTCTTTTCCACTGGACTAGGTTCTCTAGGCAACCCTCCTTGTCCAGAGGACCACGTCCTGACTCCTGCTTATCCCTGCCAGCCCACAACATCCTTCAGCCTGGTTAATCATGTCTGCCTGTGGGAACTGGGAGCAATGTCACCCATTTGACACTACACAGCCTGCCTCCCACAGGTCCTGGTTGTGTATTTTGGTTCCCTGTGCAGTCTTCACGTACCCTGAGGGATTACACAACCAATAAATCTCACCTGTCTATGACAAGGGGTATTGGCCATCACCTTTACCCTGGGAAAAGGATCTTTTCCTTGCTAACAGGGGGACAGAGGAGGCCATTAAAGCAGGCTACAGTAGCCACCACCCTGTCCGTTATCCATCTGTTTCTCTTTCCAAGGTTCCAGTTCTTGAGGTCCATTAACTGGGGGCTGAAAATATTAAATGGGAAGTTCCAGTTCATAGGTTTGAAATGTTCTGTTATGATGTAGCGTTATAAAATCCTGCTCTTTTCCACTATGTGCAACTAGGGTGTCAATCAGCTCTGTCCAGAGTGTCCATGCTATGTACGTTACCGGCCTGTTAATCGCTTAATGACCATCTTTGTTATTAAAGGAATTGTCATGCTATCACATTGCTTATGTGAAACTTACCTTTAGTTTACTTAGTACTAGTGCCAAAACAGAAGAGCAGTGATGCTGCAGCTCAGCTACGTGCTTCCTTTAAGAGAAAAAGTGAGCATGCTCAAACAGAGAAAACAAAGACGTCACATTCTCAAGTTGAATCAGAAAAGACAAAAGCATCATATTATCAGGTTGCTAAGATGTATGGCCAGAATGAATCTTCTATCCAGACAATTACATAGAAGAGAAACATACCTACAATTTAATTATTACTGACTTCTCCCTGTGCCTAACTTTAAGCTACTCATATAGGAAAAAACACATATATATATAGCTCAATGCACATAGCAGTTACCTTATCATTGCTGCAACAAAACACCTAACCAACAGCAATGTATGAGAAGAAAAGGCTTATTTTTGATTATATACTTGAGGGGAAGCTTTGCCATGGCAGGGAAAGCATGGCATGAGTGGGCATCAGGCTCACATCTTACATCAGCAGAGGGCAGAAGCAGTAACAGTGAGTTAGCTAGTGAAAACCTAGTATGGCTGGACTGATAAACCTCAAGGTCCAAGAGCTGGAGAGATATCTCAGTGGTTAAGGTGCTTGCTTACAAAGCCTAGTGACCCTGGTTCGATTCCCCAGCACCCACATAAAGCCAGATGCACAAAGTGGTGCATGCATCTGGAGTTTGTTTGCAGTGGCTAGAGGTCCTGGTGCACCCATTCTCTCTCTCTCTCTCTCTCTCTCTCTCTCTCTTCTCTCTCTGTCCTTGAAAATAAATAAATAAATAAAACACCTCAAGGTCCACCCCCAGTGACACAACTCCTCCACGAGTCTCCGTCTCCCAAATTGCCACCAACTGGGGATTGCGTAAGAGGCTTCATCACATACACATTAGGCTATGGGGTACATTTCACATTCAAAATACCACACTGGTAGTCATTGTTCCAGTTGCCTACTGGGGATTTTGGAATATCTCCTCCATGGATAAGGGAGAAATCCTATGTTTGTTTAAGATTTTTCATAATAAAATATTGGACAAAACTTCTCATGTGCTCCTAAAATGGATGATCTTTTAGTGACCTTGGGAAAAAACTAAATGGGTTTAGATCACACAGTGGTCATTTAAATGTGGCACATAGTTACCACTGTCATGGATCCCACCTTGCCCTGGGCCTCACAGAAAATGGAGCAGTGAGCAAACGTACTCACCAGAATGTGGTGGCCAGATGCAGTTCAGGCTAGAAAACCCTCTGGCAGTAATAGTTCTATGACCTTTACGCAAATGACTACCCCTCCCTGGGCCCCTATCCTTCATCCATAAAAATGAAGGTTGCTAGGATCCATTCTCCCAGCTGTATCAGTCCAAAGAAAAGATACATGACTTTTTAAATTAGCATACATTACTACACATATAATTACCTTACAAAGTGGCATGTTATTTCTGGGTCCTCATTCCTGAGTCGTGAACTATTTCAGAAATGGTACATTCTATTGAAGAAATGCTCTCAAGTCTTTACCTGAGCACAGATGGGCAAAGAGCGGGGATGGAGTTATCTGTTGAATTAGGCACTTGATCTGGAGAATTTGTACTTTATCGTTGTTTTGTGACTTTAGCACTTCCTGTTATGAATCAAATGGTAGAGTAATTCTGCCCAGCCCCCTGAGCAATGGCTCTCAGGGGTGGACCATGGTTTCCTATAACTCACAGGAAGGTGGGCACAGGGCTTGAGATGAAGCTGAGTGTGTGAGTAAGCAGTGTGAACGTGTGCATAAAAATGGGACAGGCAGTAGGACAGATTCACTGCACAGCTCAGCAACAACAGTTCTTCCTTCCATTCTGTGACAGCCACCAAAGATGCCCGCTGATCTGCGGCAGGAGCACTGGCTGAGGTCAAGAATAGGACTCAAAGGTCTTTGGAGGTCTTTTTCTGAAGGTTACACTGGCATCCAGAGCTTGTGAGAGAAAGGACAGAGGTCCATTTGTCAGCAGACACCTGCTCTCCTTTGCAGCTAGTAACCTATCCCCACACAGAGACTTTTTCCAGCAGGAAGGACGGGCTTGCTGTCAGCCAGGGGTTCTCAGTTTGGTACTCTTAACATTCTGGATCAAAGAATTCTTTGTCTTGTTGTCTGTCCTGTGCATGAGTGTGGTCCATTCTCACCTTCCGCTTTTTTTTTTTTTTTTTTTTCATTTATGTGAGAGAGATAGAAAGAGGGAGAGAAAGAGAGAGAGAGAGAGATTGAATGGGCGCACCAGGGCCCTCAGTTGCTGCAAACAAACTCCAGACACATGCACCCCCTTGTGGGAGTGTATAGTATTGCATGCTTGCATCACTGTGCATCTGGCTTATGTGGGACCTGGAGATTCAGACATGAGTTTTTAGGCTTTTCAAGCAAGCACTTTAACCACTAAGCCATCTCTCCAGCCCCCTTCCACTTTTTTGAGGCAGGGTCTCTTTTCTCTGTTTGAAGGCTCCCCTGAAATTATCTTGTCTCTGCCACCCTTTCCCCTGTAGGTACACTGGGATTACAGAAGCCTACTCTAGCTTCTGGCTTTTATATGGGCTCTGAAGTTCCAAACTCAGGTATTCAGAGGTGCATGGCAAGTGTTTTATCCACTGAGCCATCTCCCCAGACATCATTTAGCATTTTTTGAGAAACTGTCATGTTGCTTTTCATAATGAACAATCCCACCTATGGTCCACAGAGTTCTAACTGCTTCCCATCCTGACCAATAGTCCCTTCTTTCCTTCCTGCCTTCCTTTCCTCCCTTCCTCCCTCTCCCCCTCTCTCTCTTCCTGTAAAATAGAAGCTGGGGAGTGAGCTGAGCTCTGGCAAAAGGGAGCTGGCTATTAACACCCAAAAGCTTTCCCCCAGCAACACACCTCTCCCAGGATGGCTCACCTTCCAGATTGCCACCAGCTGGGAACCAAGCATTCCAAACACATAAGTTTATGGGGGACACCTGATTCAAACCACTACACTCTTCCTGCCTGACTGCACTGTGTCTTGTATGTATTGCTGTACTAAATGTCCCTAGGAATCCTGTGGTGTCTCCTTATGCTGTCCAGTATCAGACACTCTGCACAGCAGGGAGAAAAGGGAGGAAACAAGGAAGAAAAGGAGTCTGATATTGAACATGAGCTGTCATCATTATCATCGCTGGCACCTAAAACAGCCTGCTTCTTAATTGCTTTTCTGTCCCTGTGCCAGGTCCTGGGTATTCTGACTTTTTTTTTTTTTACCTTTGAAATGGCTTGAGTGAGCCTCTGGCAGGGTTCAGCTGATCTCTAGACCTGTGACCTTCTCTGCATTAAGTGTGCAGGGCTACTTGGGGCACAGCGGATGAGGGATGCACATCCCGGGTACAGTTCTTTCCATGGGAGCCAAAAACAGAACAAATAAACAAACAACAACAACAACAAAAACCAGTAGCTAGATACCCAACATCTCTTGCGAATTATTTTAATGAGAAATAGTTGAGGAAGGTGGCAACTTTGATAGGCTTTGGCTGGGAAAGCCCTATGTGAGTGCCACATGGAGTCACTATTAAAAACCACTCAGAACTTAGACAGCCACTACTGTGGTAGGGTCTCCAAGGTCATCTCCAGACTGAAGGTTAGCTACCCATGCTGACTCAGGGTGGTCTGGTCAGAAGAAGAGGCGCAGCCTGCCCTCCAGTATCCCATGTAGACATATCAACCTTACATTATCCTTCAAAGGAGGAGGATAAATGTCTCTGCCTTGAAGGCTACGGTAAACAGCACTCATCATGCCAGCCTGTGGGGCAAGGGCCCCTTAGTCATTCCTCAGTATTAACATTTCAAATCCAGAAGCCTTTGTTCATGAAAGGTCACAAGAAGAACACGTTGACTCCAGTCAGCATTCTCAAACAGTCCCTGAGCTCAGGCCACTCCAGAAGGGGCAGCCTTTGGACAGCCATCTCATCTGCTAACAAGAAACGCAGAGGAGTAAGGAGTTTAAAATATTGCCTAATTACCCAAAGTCCACAGGGCCATCCCAGAATAGGCATGAGGTCTGGTTCTATTTCTGCCACATGTTTTCCAAATGACATCTATTTCTGGAGATGCTGTTTCCTTTGTCTACAAAAAACAGGATAGACAGACTGGGGAGATGGCTCAATATTAAGGGTGCTTGCTTACAGAGCCTACCAACCTGGGTTCAATTCCCCAGCACCTGTGTATAGCCCAGTGGAAAGTGGCACACGCATCTGTGATCTCAAAGGTGCTTAAAATAACAGGAGGCAGAGCCAAAAGAATGCAAGTCTCAGGATAGCTAGTCTGATGCTTGTTTGCTGTCTGGCAGTTTGTTTGCAGTGACCAAATACCCTGTCTCAAAGAAGGTGGAGCATAGAAATTGTCTTCCAACCTCCATCTGTGTGCATGGCATGCACGTGTGCACATGAACACACACACACACACACACATTAATTAATTCAAAAGGATAGAGATATCAGATCACCTCACTGTAGAATTGTGTGGCATGCATTTTCCTTTTGAATTTAATGAGTTTGGATTCCTGAGTCCGGTCCTAGGCTGAGTTTGGGATCTCGATGGCGGTGGCCTGGGAGCCTCCTTATTAGGCCGAGATAGTCATGAAAACCATGATTGGGAGCCAAAGAACTAAATGGCCTCTAGTGGGCCTTTTACATGATTGTTTTGAAATTATTTAATGATATTTAACAACATAAAATATATACATTTTTACAAAATGTAGATTGGCAATGTGTCTCTAAAGGGTAAAAAGTTCTACCAGCCAAGTTCTCTATGCCATCATTTGTCCTTATGCATACATCTCTGGGATTCCCTTCTCGTTAGCTTGCATAATCATAATCAGATTATCAATACAGTCCCGCATCTTATTTTTCCACTTAACATTATCTTAAAAGCATTTCCCCATGTTTTATGTATATTTCATAGGGAACAGCTTCAAAAGCAAATGGCAAGCTCTGAGTATTGACCCGTGTTTACCCAGTCACTCCCTCTTATTGAGCACTTTCAGCTAATGAATTGGACCACTTCCTTTCTTGCATAGGCCCACATCTGAGGGATGTGAGGGGAAAAGATCAGCCACCTATTTTTCCATCTATGCCTCTTGTGGAGCCCTGACAGCTCACATCCTGCCCTGCCTTGGCATTTGTGCCAGATGAGGGCAAATTCATTGAGTCATTTGCTTCTGAGGGAATCCAGCCCCAGTGCCCTGTACTACGACTGCTGATGGAATAGATTAACGGAGCGATGGACAGACCTGACCTAAAAACACCAACTGATCATTCCCTGTCAGTTTTCATTTGCTCCAGCTTGTCTGGCCATTTGAAAGGCTGCGGTGAGTTTCAGTATTAATTGGTGAAAAATCTCAGGTCAGAAAACTCATTCATCAAACTAATCACGAGCTGCTCGGACTGAGCAACAGGCAGAAAACTTGGGACTAGATTTGGGGCACAGCTGGTGCTCAGGGACAAGGGGATCAGGGCAGCACTGTCCCCACTAATGGGCTCCCAAGGTGATAGAGGCCAGAGAATGCAGTAATTCCTGTTTCCGAAGAGGAAACCAAGACTCAAAGAGGCACAGGGTCTCGCTATATGCAGCAGCAAAGCCTGGGGGTCAGGACATGTGCCACCCTCAAGTCTCTACTATCGGCTTTGCCTTGAAGCCCATGTCATTCTAACTTCAATATGCTCATCCCGTCTTTCCTGTTTTCCCCCTCCTCCCTTTCCTTCTGCCCTTATCTTCCTGGCGTCCCATCTCCCTTCCTTTCACAAAGGTTCCTGGATGGGGTGCATTCTCCTGGAGAGCCAAAGGGTCTGACAGCTAGTGGAGTGACTGGCCAGCCCACAGATAGCCTCCCCTCTAAAATGATCAATGAAGGGACCATGGGGGCTCTGGCCCCAGGCTTGGGGAGAGAAGTGGACCAAGGAGTGGGATGGTGTGGGAGTGAGCCTTGTGAAGTGTGAGCAGAGGAGGAGCCCTTTTCCTCCTGATAGGGAAAAATGCATGTGCAATGGCCCGTGGGTGCATCATGTCATGACACATGGGGAAACTGCACATCAGTCTGTGTGGGGCCCCGGGAATGCACAAGATACATGTGGGGGTGAAGTGAGGCCAGAAGCAAGATTAGTAGTAGACAGAGAGGAAATGCTACAAGTGCTAGGTGACAGGCATACCCGTACCCAGTGATCAAAACTTACCCTGAGGGCTGGAGAGATGGCTTAGTGGTTAAGGCGTTTGCCTGCAGAACCAAAGGATCCCGGTTCAATTCTCCAGGACTCACGTAAACCAGATGCACAAGGGGGCACATGCATCTGGAGTTCGTTTGCAGTGGCTGGAGGCCCTGGTGTGTCCATTCCCTCCCTCTCTCTTTCTCTCTACCTCTTTCTCTCAAATAAACAAACAAATAAATAAAATATATTTTAAAAAAAAAAAAAAAACTCCCCTGTGGGCTGTGGGGAGGGGTCCACTCAGGCAGGATGTGCCTGGACCTTGCCTGTGGGAACTGAGCCCATGTGAAGGTGATAAGCATTGTTAGCCCGAGCCAAGACAGGGGGTGGGGAAGGCAGGCGGTGGGGAAGGCAGGCAGTCAGAGGGTGTCTCTGGGACGTCAGGGTTCCCAGAAGGATGCTCACTTACTACCAGGTTATGCCCCAGTAGTTGCCCAGAAGCAGAAAATAAAGCCACTCAGCTCATTCTTCCCCTCCTCCAGCAACACACCAAAATCATTGATTCCTTGGGGCAACCAACATGGTTTCCCTAACACAGACACCTTAGTGCCTCTGACTGGGCAGAGCCCTGTGTTCAGTCAATTCAGCCTTAGGAAGAGCAGGCCCCAACCACTGGCCAGAATGAAACGTGTGCACCTTTGAGGAGGGTTCATTGAAATTTTGTGTCTCCAAATTCATTACTGGTGTCCAAAAAAGGAGGAGACACTGGGGTTTTATTTTTCCTTATCTAAATGAAACAGACATCTGAAGGGTTATAGTCCTTAAAGGATGGAGCAAATCTTTCTTTCAACTAAAAAAAAAAAAAAATTCTGGTATAGAATAGCGATGGTACCATCTTCCTGCTGCATGTTCATAGTTCTGTGACCCAGAGGTGCTGCCTTGACTTACAGTCATAAGATAAAGAACAAGAGCCATTCAAAAATGCAGAGTAGAATATAGTGGCTCATACCATACAGGATTGTAGTCCCAGCACTTGAGACACTGACACAGGAGGATTGAGTTTAGGCCAACCTTGGCTTCAAAGTAAGTTTCAGGCTGGGCTACAGAGAGAAAGGGGGAGAGGAGGAGGGAGGAGAAGAGAAGGACATTTAGAGGAGAGAAGAAGAGGGAAGAGAAGAGGAGAGGGGAGAAAAAGAGAAAAGGGAAAGAGAGGAGATGGGCAGAGGGAAAGAAAGGGAGGGGGAGAAGAGAGGAAGGAAGGAAATGGGATGGTAGAGGAGGAGAAGAGAGAAGAAGGGGAGAGGAGAGGAGAGGAAAGGAGAGGAGAGGAAAGAGCAGAAGAAAGGGGAAGGAAACAGGAGATGGGCAGAGGGAAAGAAAGGGAAGAAGAGAGGAAGGGAGGAAATGGGATGGTAGAGGAGAAGAGAGAAGAAGGGGAGAGGAGAGGAGAGGAGAGGAAAGAGCAAAGGAAAGAGGAGGGGAAGGAGAAGAGAAGAGAAGAGAAGAGAAGAGAAGAGAAGAGAAGAGAAGAGAAGAGAAGAGAAGAGGTGAGGCAGATGCTGGCTTGGGAGTAGATCTCAGTAGGAGGGCAGTACTTGCCTAGCATCCAAGAGACTCTAGGTTCAATTCTTAGCATAGAAAATTGAAAAGGTTGCATCTGAGCTGGGTGTGCTGACATATGCCATTAGCCCCAACATTCAGGATGCCGAGGTAGGAGGATCATCATGAGTTCAAGGCCAGCTTAGGGTTACAGAGTGAGTTCCAGGTCAGCCTATGATCGAATGAACCTCTGGCCTTGAAAACAACAACAAGGTTAGCATCTGTGGTGAGCGCTAAAGGGATGGAACATCTCCTCCTTCCTAGAAGAATGGGGTCCCCAGACTTGGGTCTCAAAGGTACCCATCACAGTGGGAACTGAGCACCTGGGCTAGCAGGACAAAGCCCCAGCTCTGTGCCCCCACAAGTGGAATAGGAAGGAGGTCTACTTTGGTTCATAGCAAAGGTCTCTTCCAAGAACATCTGGAGCCAGAAAGAAGCCGTCATATTGAACTGTGTTCTCTTTGACATCTCAGCTCAGCTCTGCTTATACCTAATTAGGAAGGCACCAGCTGGGCATGGAGGTGACAGAAAGCAGAACAGTTAAGTTTTGTGAAGATTTGGATGATATTTAGGATAAAATTTGAACACAGGGTTCACTGCTATGATGGTCCCCGGTCAGCTTGGAAGGAGGGAGTCAACAAAAGCAGGAAATACCGGCAGGAAGGGTTGATGGAGAGAGAGCTGAGGAGGACCAGCTTCACTTAGCCTGTGTCAGCTATGTCCTGAGAGCCAGGCATGCATCACCATCTTCAGGCTCGTTACTGCTAATAGTGTCGTGTTTACTGAAATCCAAGCATCATGAACAGGAGTGATGTCATATTTATCAAGACAAATAATGACCTAAGCCTGTTATAAGAGTAATCCACTTGGATTTTATTTTATTTTTGATATTTTTTTTTTGGAGAGAGACAGAGAGAGAGGGAGAGGCAGAGAGAGAGAATGGGTGCACCAGCAGCCTCTCAGCCACTGTGAATGAACTCCAGATGTGTGCACTCCCTTGTGGGGAAGTGCAGCATTGCACCCTTGAGTCACTGCATCTGGCTAAATGTGGGACCTGGAGATTGGAACCAGCATTCTTAGGCTTAGCAGGCAGGCACCTTAACTGCTAAGCCATCTCTCCAGCCCAATTTTTTCAAATTTTGTATTGACAATCTCTTTATGTATGTATGTATATATGTATGTATATATATAGTGCACTATATTCATATATATATACACTCTAATCATAATCCCTTCCCACCACCTTTCTTTGTTCTTTCTCCACCCCACCCCCAATGAACTCCCTCTTTCCAACTAGTCTGTCTTCTATTGTGATGTCATCATTTATTTTGCCCTCCTATTACGCAGGTCTTGTGAGGTCCTGAGTGCCATGGCCACTTTGTGTCTGGAAGACAGCATTCCAAAGCACTTCTCCACTTCCTTTGGCTCTTACATTCTTTCCGCCACCTCTTCCTCAGTGTTCCCTGAGCCTTGGAGGGTGGGTGATGTAGAGATGTCTCACTTAGTGTTGAACACTCCACTGTCATTTCTTCTCAGCACATTGGTGAATTTTGAGTCACCCTGGTGTTCACTGTCATCTTAAAAAAAAAAAAGAAAGAAAGAAAGAAACATGCTTCTCTAACCAAAAGTGAGTGTAGCATTAATATATATGGGCATACAACATAAGTATTTGTAGGGCAATTTGGGGGGCATAATGTATCCATGTAGCCAAATGACAGTAGTAGCTCCCGCTGTTAACCAGCTCCACTGGGGCTCCGGACTCGTCCTGAGTGACTTCAGCTATTGCTGCCCTTCTCAACAGAAGCCCACCAGACACTATCAAACAGGCGTAGTTTCACTTGCCTTTGTTAGCATGCATCTCATAGAATGACCTCAAAGACCCACAGTCCAGCTGCTCTGTTCTGTTCTGTTCTGTTCTGTTCTGTGGATAAGCTGGGGAAAGTTCTTTTTGAGACCAGCAGTGTAAAACGAACAAGAAAGGGAGAGGCAAGAAGTCAAACTGATTCTCTCACATTTTTCATTTGATCTCTTACCGTAAGTCCTCCTAGGTCAGTTTACTTATCTGTTGTCTATTGGCATGCAAAAGAAAGATATGTGACCCCTGGAGGTATGATGAGTAACGTTCAAAGATGAATCCCAAGGTTTTGGGCTTGCTATAATTCCCTTTCCCTGACTACGGGCAGAGTCATGGATTTCATAAGTGGGTCATGTTACACTCGGAAAAGATTGTTAGATATTAAGTTTACTCACCAACTGAATTAGTCAAAGGGGATACTATGGAGAGGAACTGACAGCACTATGAGTCCTTAGAATCTGCATGGAGTATGAAGAGAGATGTCACAGCATTGCCAGCTCCGGAAGGTGCAGGGGCCTGTGGGAAAGAATACAGAGAGCCTTAGGAGACTCTATGGAGAGCATTCCAGACAAAAGCCAGCAATAGCATGGAGCCTCAATCCTCCAGCCACAAAAACTGAAACTTCTTCCAACAACCACATTTACTTGAAAGCCCCACGTACTGGGCAGGAAGTCAGCCCAGCGGACACTTCCGGCCTTGTGAAATGGAGGTGACAACTCAGGCCAGCTGCACTGGCCTTCTGACCTGCAGAAACCAGGAGAGGAAAGATGAGTCATGTTTCAGACTGTGCCCGTGGTTTGTTGTTACAATGGAAGGTGATGAGTGCAGGCTGTCTGGACCTAAGGCCAGGTACGGAAGATTCCTCTGCCTCGGTTCACTGGGGAGACAGGCATGAAGGGTTCTGTGGACAACTAGATTCCGCAAATGCTGACTGAAAGCTTTCTGTGCAGAGCTGTGGATGACACCGTGGGTTTTCAGGATAATTAAGATCGTACAACAACCCCAAAGGGGCTTGCAGTCTGGCATGACAGACAAGAAGTATGCTGTGAGGGTTGATGAGGGTCAGGATCCTGAGAGAAGGAATTTGAGCTTGGACCTGAAGCCTGGGGAGGGGGCATGGGAGACAGATGGGGAGCTCATGCGAGAATAGGTAACGGCACCAGAAATAGATGGAAATCACACAATATGCTTGTGTTCTAATAAGGAGCCTATAGGATGTGGGCTGCTCGGTATTGATAGGGCAGGTAGAAGATAGGACTGCAATGCACATTAGAGCAAAAGGAAGATTTCAAGCCATGATGCGGCAGTGAGCTGCTTCCTCTGGGTGGTAAGAATAAAGTCTATATTTTTTTCTTTCTTTCTTGTTTTTTTTTTTTTTTTTTTTTTTTTTTTTAGTTCAAGGTAGAGTCCTGCACTAGCCCAGGCTGACTTGGAAATCAGTTTCAGGGTGGCCTCGAACTCACAGTGATCCTCCTCCTACCTCAGCCTCCCTAGTGCTGCAATTAAAGTTATGTGCCACCCACCACACTCGGCAGTAGTCCTTCTGCTCTCTATGCCCAAGGACTCTATAAAAGTCAATGGGGGGAGGGGTGGAGAGATGGCTTAGTGGTTAAGTGCTTGCCTGTGAAGCCTAAGGACCCTAGTTCAAGGCTCGATTCCCCAGGACCCTCGTAAGCCAGATATACAAGGTGGCGCATGCATCTGGAGTTCATTTGCAGTGGCTGGAGGCCCTGGAGCACCCAGTCTCTCCCTCTCTCTGCCTCTTTCTCTCTGTCTGCCACATGATCATCTCAATCGATACAGAGAAGGCCTTCAACAAAATAAAACATCCTTCGTGATTAAAGCACTGGAGAGACTAGGCATGGAGAGTTTATATCTCAACATAATAAAGGCTATATACAAAGCACCTAAAACCCAAGTCTTACTTAGTGGAGAAAGAACCAAGGAGTTCCCATTGAAATTGGGAACTCACCACTGCTCTTCAACATAGTGCTAGAAGTCCTAGCCCAAGCAATAAGACAGGAGAAAGAAATAAAAGGGATACAAATTGGAAATGAAGACATCAAACTAGCTCTGTTTGCAGATGACATGATCCTATATGTAAGTGACCCGAAAGACTCTACCATAAAATTTGTAAAGGTGATACATTCTTTCAGCAAAGTGGCAGGATACGAAATCAACACAGAAAAATCAGTAGCCTTCCTATATGCAAAAGGCAAATACACAAGAAAGAAATCAGCAATGCTGTCCCATTTTCAATAGCCACACACACACATTAAAAAAAAAAAAAAAAGCTAGGCATGGTGATGCATGCCTTTAATCCCAGCACTCGGGAAGCAGAGGTAGGGAGAATCACTGAGAGTTCGAGGTCACCCTGAGACTACATAGTGAATTCCAGGTCAGCCTGAGCTACATTGAAACCCTACCTCAGAAAACCACACACACACACACACACACACACACACACACACACACACACCTTGGAATAACACTAACCAAGAATGTGGAAGGCCTATATAATGAAAACATTAAAACACTCATACAATACACAGATCTATACATTAAAAACAAGAAGATTTGAGACTTACGTTGGGGTCTAAGCCCACTTAAGCCCTACCTTCAAAGTCATAATCAGTGTTCATGGGACAACAGGTATACCCAGTGTGCCTTCTTAGTACCCATAATTAACTCCTATATCTCCATCTCTGCAGACTGACCTTCTCACAGTGTACCATGAACACTCACGTGTTCATGACATGTGAGGATCAGATCAGAATCTTGGAAAAGCAAAATGCACTCAGAGCTCTGGGGTGGGGATCAGAATAGGGATTTGTGCTTAGAGAAGAGCAGCCCCTTGCATGGCCATAGCCATGGTTTGCTTGTTAGAGAAATCAGAGCCAAATATTTCAGTATCACTGGGGACTATCGTGGTGAGCAGAGAAATGAGAAGGAACAGCAAAAACAAACAATTTAAGAGTTTGGCGGTGGAGGCTGTCACAACAACAGGGAATACAGAAGAAGTCTCTCTCAAGGTGAGAATTCTGAGTTTAATTTTGGATAAGATCATGAGCTGCCGAGCCCAGAGGGACAGGCTGGTCTGTTCCCATTTCTAGGCATGGCCAAAAGCAGAGCTTGGAAGCTGCTCCCTCTCTCGTTCCAGGACTCTGGTTTGATTCAGAAGCCGCTCCAGCACACCCAGGTGGGAAGAGCCGCGGATCCTTTGCAGTCCAATTGGAAGCGTCACGGCCAGCTGTCGGCACTGAGGCAAGAGAAGCCAAAAGTAAGGGGAAGCCAGAGCAGGCATGGGGAAAATGCAGCAAAAGTCAGGCCTGAGAAGGTCAAATGATGCCGAGCAGGACAGGGAGAGCGGTGAGGCCTGGAGTGTGAGGCAGGGCCTGCACTGCCAAAGACATCTGAGAGAAGCACTGTGTGGAAACTGGGACTTTGGAGTCAGATGCAAGGGAAGCTTGAACTTGTTAGGAAGTCAGCTTTCAGGACAGATCGTTGGGGGAAAATATCTTTTGCAGGGGATACAAAGCCCCAAACCCATCTTCATCCTCCACCATTTTCTGGAAGTTTCCACTGCCTCTGGTCTTAAAGTCCCAGCCATCCCAAACTATAGGTTGAAGGGCTGACCTGTATCACAGAATCAAGGAGCCAGTGATGTGCAGAGAGCCCAGAAGGACCCAAATCTTAGCAGGGAACTCCCTGCATTTGCCGTCTTGCTGGGTGATGTCATACAGGGTTAGCAAGTTGACCACGTGCAGCTGCCATTTATGTGAAGAAGAGCCTTAGACCGGGCCTGGTGGTGTACACCTTTAATCCGAGAACTCAGATAACCAAGGTGGGAGAATCACTGAATTCCAGGTCCACCTGGGCTAGAGCGAGACTCTACCTTGACAAACCAAAAAACAAACAAACAAACAAACAAAAATAGAAGGGCCTTATATGTCCAGAACATTTTAAGTCTTCTATGATGAATTTTGTAATAATTATTCATGCTGAGATACCATAAAACCAAATTTGAAAAATGCAAACATGTCTAGTGGTTTTGAGGCTAGAAAGGACAGGGTGAGTCCTCTGGAGTATTTGCTGAGAGCCTTGTGTCAAGGTGACCTCCCGCATGGAGCATATGATTCCCGACAAGTTTCTCAAAATACCTGGGCATCTTCTTTCCAACACCCCAGCTCTCCAGAGAGCTTCATGACTGACCCACCTTTTATGTTTCATATGTATGCCAAGAATAAAAACAGCCACCAAAGAGGCAAGACAATCGTATGCCTGACCCAAGCATGTCAGATAGTTAAACACACTATTCACAATTGTATTTCTCCCCATGACTTAATTTTTTTTTTTTTTTTTTTTCATACTAGCCCCTGAATTTAGAGTATGCGATCCCATCAGGAAAAGGGCTGGGCAGTCTAGTTACCCACTGTGCTCAGACTAGTCCTTGTCGTTTCAATATTCTTGGTTTGTAATACCCTGTCCCTGACCTAATGGAAAGGATTCTCTCCCCCAGGTTGGGGTATTTGTGATCCCAGCTCAGCACCTATCCATGATCCACTAGGAAGTGTCATCTTGGACGGTGGGTCTGGTGAGGTTTCCCCTCGGCTGTAGTGGACCAAGTGCTCATGCACGTGAAGAGAATGCTGGCTTGTCGGTGTTTCTATAACCTCATCCTATTTTTCCCTTTTTACAACTATGAGGAAGCACCAAGTGAGGGTGTACGGGGTGGTGGGGGGGGGAATAAAACTGTAGAATATGTCTGTTCCACGGCATGGTTCAACGAGGGTGATTTTACCAGCAGGCAGAAATTAGATCCTTCAGTAAATTAATTCAATTGTGGTAACAAAACATTCTGAAACCAGGAGATTGCTGCTACCAAGCCTTGAATCCTTACCCACAGCACCGAAATCCAACTTTATGTAATTTAAATAGAGGAAACTCCTTTGTAGGGGAATGAGCCAGAAGAACAAATAAAATGAATTCTCTAAATGAATTTTTCTTTTCCCAATTAGTTCAAGAAAGTACTAATCAAGTTGGGCGTGGTGATGCATGCCTTTAATCCCAGCACTGGGGAGGCAGAGGTAAGAGGATTGCTGTGAGTTTGAGGCCACCCCGAGACTACATAGTGAGCTCCAGGTCAGCCTGGACTAGAGTGAAACCCTACCTCGAAAAACAAAAACAAAACAAAACAAAAGTGCTAATAAATTGGGCTGAATAAATTCATTGTGGTTTTTTTTTTTCCCTAAAGTAATACAACAGGGTATCTCATGGCCCTTCATGTTAGTAGATACTTCTGATGTGATAAAAGTCTCATGTCCCCAGACAAGCCCCTCATCATCATAACACAAACAGGGGAAAACCACCCCAGCTTCTATTTTGACTTAACAGTGAGACTGCATGGAAAATCCAGATACCCCAAAATAGGAGAAATGTCAGATGATATCCAGCCTAAATTGATTTTTGTTGTTTGTAAAGCTCTCACCATATAGACACACACACACACACACACACACAGCACAATTTTTGTTTTTTTTTTTTAGTTTTACAATAAGTGCAAGACAGTGGTGGGGTGGTGGGAAGATAAAAGGTAGCCAGTTACTGGCTGGGGAGAGCTTAGCATAGCTGTGGGAAGCTCGGGTGGGCTCTGAGCAGGGACAGCAGCCTCACACGTCCAGCCCTTATCCATGGCTTCTGTTCTGTTCTACTTATTGAAATTAATCTTGCCTTTCTGTGTCCTAGCTTCAAGCCTTGTAGTGACTCAGCTCTCTGCTAGAGTGTCTTTCTTCTTTGTACAACTGAAGAATCCACCTTCCCTGACTCTGCTCAGACTGGCTCCAGTAGTTCTCCTCTGAATGTTCCCCTGACAGCAAACCTAGCTCATGCCATTCTAGTTTGGAGAGTTTGAACCACCTATGTCCATGGGGCTGGTCTTTAACTTACTGGGCAGAACCTCCCCCAAACCCTTTACTTTTTTGAGGACCACATTGTTCTCAAGTGTTGTTTGCATTGGTGTCGGGTTAATTCTCCAGAAAGTGCCTGAAGTATGATGATTCGGCAACTGAAGGTGGAAAGAAAACAGGGTGAATTTGCCTGTGCAGTTGATTACAATGTAAAGATGTAAGGATTTGGGATGGCTTGAATGAAATGTTCCCCTTAAGCTCATGTGTTGGCTACTCAGTCCTCTACTGGTGGCAGTTTAGGGAAGTTGTCCTGCCTTGTGAGGTGGAGCCTTCCTGGAGAAGATGTGTCATTGGGGCCAGGCTTTGGGATGACATAGCCCATCTCCGAGTTCAGAACTCACACTACTTCCTTCCTGCTGATGTGAAGATGTGATCCAGGCTTCTGGCCCAGGCCTGGCATGCTTTCCCCAATGTGACAAAATTTGCCCTCAAGACTGTAAGCTGAAACCGAACCTTTTCTTCCATAAGCTGCTTCTGGTTGGGTGTTTTATGCCAACAACTGAAAGGTTACTACAAGAAAGAGAACTACATAGTCTGAGGCTTTAGTAAAATGTGTGTGTGTGTGTGTGTGTGTGTGTGTGTGTGTGTGTGTGTGTTTGATCTAAATGAGAGGAGACAGGCACTGAATTTGAATTAGGAAAACTAGCCTATCACAAATTCTGTGACAGCTGTCTCACATTTTCTAGTCTGTTTCCCTATGGCTAAAAGGACGCAAGCCTAAAATTTTTTTTAGTAATAAGTGTTATTTTAAGAATATAGCACTATGAAGTAGCTATAGGCAATAATAACCACAGGGGGAAAAAAGATTTTAGCATCAGTATTTACTATACCAGTCATTGGCCCTAAAATATTTATATTGTAATCATGAAAAATGACCATGGAAATCATAACTAGCAGAGTTCTGACTTGAGGGTTATTACTCAAACATAAGGCATAAAGTCAATTGTTATTTTTGACAATGTGCATAAAGACTTATCTGGGCCTTTCTCCTAAAGGTGGAGGATGGAAGTGGGGGGGGGTGTTCATTTCCCAGCTTCCTCAAGCAGACTGAAGGACGCTAATAGTGTGTCTAATGTGGGTACTGGGCAGGTTATATGTTCATCCAAGCTTAAAACTTGTTGGGGAAGGGCTGGAAAGATGATTCAGTGGTTAAAGATGCTTACTTACAAAGCCTGATGGCCTGGATTTGATTTCCCAGCCCCCCTCCCCCATACAGCCAGATGCACAAAGTAGCACATGTGTCTGAAGTTCATTTGCAGTGGCAAGAGGCCCTGGCATACACTTTTTTCTCTCTCTCTCTCTCCCTTCTCTCTGCTTGCAAATAAATAAATCAATAAAATATTTTAAAAACTGTTGAAGGAGGAAATACCTCAGTTTCTCCTGATGTATTCAAGTAGCTGAGGTTGGGCTTCAAATCATTGCAAATTGTCATTTCTTTCTCTGTCTGGGAATGATGACTGTCCCCGTGGGTTGCTGAGTTTGAAATAAGGTGTATTAAGGCAGGAGGGATAGCTAAGAATGATTTTCAACCCTATACAGATTGAAATTTTTTAAAAAGCCAGAATGGCAGGATGGTGAGGTCAAGAGTCCTGATTTACTGATGTCTACATGCCCAACATTCACCATCCCTGTTTACTGTGACTCGGCCTGGCCCACCCACATTGAAATTATGATTTTGGAGTCTCAGACCCTGAGTACTTAATGCCTTCCATGTGCCTAATCACTGGCCGAGTGATATGAAGGGACACCAGCAGTACTGGCCTTGGTGATCATCAAAGATCACCACTGGGAACTCTGTCTCCTTATAAACCACCCCACATTCCTCAGTGCATACAGAATAGAGTTGGGAAAATAAAGGTGAAAGTTTTCTATCAATGAGGATTTTAAAAACAAACAGAAGGGGCTCTTCCTGAAAATTCTGTAGTAGAGAAATAAAAATCACCCTCTTTGTGGTACTTAAAGAATTTTATTGGGGCTGGAGAGATGGCTTAGCAGTTAAGGCGCTTGCCTGCAAAGCTAAAGGATCGCGGTTCAATTCTCCAAGACCCACGTAAGCCAGACGCACAAGGTGGTGCATGCATCTAGAGTTCATGTGCAGCAGCTGTAGACCCTGGCGTGCCCATTCTCCCTCTCTCTGTCTCTCTCTCTCTCTCTCTGCCTCTCTCTCTCTCTCTCAAATAAATAAATAAAAATAAAATATTTTTAAAATATTGATAATTTTCATATATGTACATAATTGATTTTGATCATAATCCCTTCCCATTATCCTCATTTACAGCCCCTCCAAGGAATCCCTTTTTCTTCCCGACTAATCTCTCTTCGATTTTGATTTCTTTTCCCCCTCTCCATCATCCACCAGGAAATTTTCATGGGCCTAATATTATGCAGGTCTTGTGTCGGTAATGTCAGTCACTGTGAAGTCATAAATACAGCGGTCACTTCATGTCCACAAGACAGCATTAAATGCACTCCTTCCTATACTCTGGCCCTTACATTCTTTCCACCACCTCTTCCATAATGTTCCCTGAGCCTTAAAGGGAGTGATGTAGATGTTTCACTTGGAGTTGGCTTCTCAAAGGCACTTATTCTCAGCACTTTGATGAGTTTTGAGTCTCCCCAGTAATCACCTCCCACTGCAAAAAGAAGTGTCTCTGACCAAAGGTGAATGCAGGTCTAATCTATGGGCATAAACATAAATGTTTACTTGAGGGGCACAGCATATCCATTTAGATAGACAGTTGTAATAGCTTCCCTCCTAGGACCTAAGATCTTTCCCAGCCATAGGCTGTTGCGCAGGTTTTCCATTCGAGGCCTGAATTCCCTCCCATGCATTGGGCCTCCAGTCCAATCAGAGAGCAGCTGGTTTCCCCCATAACAAACATGCCACTATTGTACAAGTGGGTACATCGTGCCGGGCTTCACTATGGTACTTTCATGCAGCTCTCCCCAAAGGGATCTATTTTGAGCAGATACAACCTACATCTTAGCTGCCTCCAGAGGCCTTAGTTGTAAATTTCTCTCCAAATCTATAATCTACTCTTCCATCCATCTGCAAGCAGAACACGAATGTCCAGGACACCTATGGGAGAGTTTGCGCATTGAAGATGGCAGAGTGCCTGCAGCCTGGGATCTTGAATGTCTTCCATGCATACTTCACTCTATGAAAGAAAGAAATCAGCTCCCGCTGTTCCTGGGGTGTACTTGTCATTGCTGCTAGCTGTGTCTATAACTGTCGGCTCGTGTACCAGCAATAATGTCTACAGTGCTCATTCTTATGGCAGCTTTTGAGGTTTCCTCTAGTGAAGTCAAACCTTCCACTATGGCTGTGATGTTTCTGGGGTCCTAACAAATGAGTAGCTATTAGAATTGGAATTAAATAAGTCTTGTGTAAATCACTGAACAAATAAATAAGCATTTCTGTCAGGAGTTGAAGCCCTAGAGGGCAGCATGGGGCAGAAACATCTTTCCCCCTGGTCCTTCCAGGAATGTATTTATGTCTGCAGCAGCTTGAAGCAGCCACTGATTTATTCCCTGGAAAGAGAGACCTACATCATGACGTAGGCCTTGGACTCTTGGAGGCAGATCACAAGAGGACTGGAAAGAGGATGGATTGGCCCACGGCTACTGCTCAGTGGCTGAGCAGGGAGGAAGGGACCAGAGGGAGGTGACAGTGCTATTAAGTTGGGATTGGATGGTGCAGAGCTGAGTAAGCCAAGGGAGGCCATTTCACTAGATTCTCCAGTTTTCCAGAGACCCTGTGTCCAGTTGTCATTCTGAATAACCAAGAACATGACTTATCACACAGGATGACCATGTGTCAACGATTATTAACTGAACAATGAGAAGCCCAGAGCTATGATAACTGGTCAAAAGAATATTTTTTAAAAGCCGGGCGTGGTGGCGCATGCCTTTAATCCCAGCACTCGGGAGGCAGAGGTAGGAGGATCGCCGTGAGTTCAAGGCCACCCTGAGACTACATAGTTAATTCCAGGTCAGCCTGGGCCAGAGTGAGACCCTACCTCAAAAAAACAACAAAAAAAAAAGAACATAGTTAATAAGCCTGGCGTGATGGCCTTTAATCCCAAAAAAAAAAAAAAAAAGACTACATAGTGAATTCCAGCCTGAACCAAAAAAAAAAAAAAAAAAAAAGGTTACATAGTTGGCCACAAAAGGTGCTCTCAAATAAAACTCACTATTAAATTTAAAATATGAGAATATACTGAAACCAATAAAGTACAATCTTTGGGATTTTTTTTTTAATCAGAGAGAAATCCACATGTTACATGTAACTCACTGCATCTAACTATGTAACAGCAGAACTAAACACAGGTCCACCCCCTATATAACTTATATAATTAAGTATTTAAAGTTTCTTTTCTAACAGTCCCCTGTTTTGATCAGAGATTATTCTTGCCCACTGCAAAGCAAACTGTATGTTAGTCTGATTATTTGCGAAAGCAAAGCTTCAGGAGGTATCAAGTGACCATAAAACCCTCCTTCTGCTTCTGGAGCTGAGCAAGGGCTGCTAAGGCCAGAGATGTGACTTCCATGGAAATTTCATGATGGAACCTCAGGTTGGGATTCATAAAGACTCCAGTGGCCAAAGAGATGGCTCAGCAGTTAAAGGCACTTTCTTGCAAAGCCTAACAGCCTGGCTTCAATTCCCTAGTACCCACTCACATAAAGCTAAATGCACAAAGTGGCACATGCATCTGGAATTTCTTTGCAGTGGCAAGTGGCCCTGGCATGGCCATCAGCCCCTGCTCCCTCTCAAATAAATAAGCGTATTTTTTAAAGACTCCATTATTTTTTCTTCTTTCCTAAGACTAGAAATAAAACCTATGAATTCTCATTTCACACCACAGATAGAGAACTGCACTATCTTAAAGAATCCTTGGTTTTATTTAGGCAAACATTGGCTTTACATGTTAACTCCCGCCCTTCCAAGGGGCTTCTCCTAGCTTCAGAGACCAGTTCTAATGAACATCCAGATAAGACCTCAGTTGCACAATTGGCCTGTTAAACAAAACCTCAGTATAAAAGAAATGCGAGTCTCACTAACCTATGCAAATCACTGTATAATTGCGCAAAGCAGAGAAACTCAGTAAAAGAATTTGGTTCTGAGTTCTGAGGTATATTGGCAAAATCAGCTATCAGCAACTGTGTTCTGTTGCTTTCCCATCTTCTACATACATCTTTCAGAAATAGGATATTGAAAGATAATATTCTAAAACAAATAGCGACAGTTAAATGTGTCTTATCAAGGAATTCAGTCCGCTAAAATTGTGATCATTTTATCTCACCTTGTCTTGAATGAGCAGCTGCTTTCATGAAACTGTTTCTGAACCCAAACAAATCCTAGAATTTCTGACCAGCCCCTGATACAGCCTGACGTTGTCTCAGGGATGTCAGCCTTGCTCTCTGAAGTTTATCCCTTGAAGAACAGATAAGACATTTCAGTAACCATTGGCACCCAATGTAGTCCTTTCTCCAAGACTCCAAGTCTGTTTTTTCTCACTGAAGATGTAGCCTGTGGGCCCTCATAAAGCAGAAGAAAGCAGATGCCAGCTGGAGACAGCAGTATATGGCTATGGTTCACTTTCTATACAAACAGTAATATCAAAATGGAGGTGGGGGAGCTGGACATAGCTCAGCAGTTAAGGTGCTTGCTTGCAAAGCCTAACAGCCTGGGTCTGATTCCCAAGTACCCACGTACAGACAGATGCACAAAGTGACACATGCATCTGGAGTTCATTTGCAGTGGTGAGAGGCCCTGGTGCACCCATTACCCATTCTCTTTCTCTCTCTCTCTCTCTCTCTCTCTCTCTCTGTCCTCCCTCTGTCTGCTTACAAAATAATAAATAAATCAAAAAGGAACATCTCTAAGAAGCCATCCCCACCCCCCTCCAATAGAGGAAGGTTAGATTTTCTATTTGGATACAACATTCCTTTTCTAAGAATCTAATGTTCTTTGCATGAACTTTTCCCGGGGAAGACACAAACAAATATTTACTCGACCACAGATAAGGTACGAAAAGCAGACTAAAGTCATGATTTCATCCAATAGAACTTGGTGAGCCAGTGAGTTTATTGGGCTTATTAACAGGAATGTGGCTGTGGTGGTTTGAATGTAATGTCCCCATAGCTTCAAGTATGTTGCATGAAGCTTCCTACTTAGTCTCCGGCAGGCAGAACGCTGCTGGAGGAGGGGTGGCACTGGGGTCAGATCTTGAGTTCATCCCTAAGGAGTGTTCTGTGCCAGCTTGAACCCCTAGCTAATCTTTTCTCTCTCTGCTATAGACATATGATGAAGTGAGCCAGCTTCTTTTGCCACGATGCAGCATCCCCTGAAATAGGTAAGTCGAAAATCAACACTTTCCTCTCATAAGCTACTTCTGGTAGGGTTTGTCCCAGCAATGAGAAGGTGACTATAACAATAGCTGCCCCCAAAGCAGCTGTATCTTTGAAAAGTCCAAACCCAGCATGAATGCTGACATCCCCATAGCTGCATACATGGAATCTCCCCTCCAGTTAACATTCCACACTCTGAATACTCTAGCAGCTCCCAAAAGCCTGTACAGCCAGGGCAGAATTACTATAGCTGGTAGAGGTGAGGGAGGGAATGGCTGAACTCCCAGGTGAGGATCTGATGAGCCACTCTACCTGCTCCTTCTATGTGGGAACACCATCAGGCCCAACCTTGAGGGTCTCTTGCAATTTAAAACTTCAAAACTAGGATCTGCATATGACAGAATATGCAGAGTTTGTTTTTCCCCGACTGAGTGACCTCACTCAGTATGACCTTTTCCGGATCTATCCATTTTCTTGTGTATTTCCTTTTTCTTTACAACTGAATAAAACTCCATAGTGTATTTGTACTGCGTCTTCATTATCCACTCATCAGTTGATGGACATCTAGACTGATCCCATTTCCCAGCTCTTGTGTGTACAGCAGCTGAGCAAGTAAGTATCTCTATAGTAAAGGCTTTAGAGTCTTTAGGGAGTAGTATGGTGTAGGTCATTTGAAGATCTATTTTTTATGTTTTTAAGAAACCTCCAGGGCTGGAGACATGCCTTAGTTAAGGCACTTGCTACAAAGCCAAAGGACCCAGGTTCAGTTCCCCAGGACCCACGTCAGCCAGATGCACAAGGTGGTGCATGCATCTGGAGTTCATTTGCTGGAGGCCCTGGAAACCCATTCTCTCTCTCTCTCTCTCTCCTCTCTCTCTCTCTCTCCATATATATATATATATATTTAAACAAATAAATAAAAATATTTTTTCAAAAAGGAAACCTCCATTCTGTTTTCCACGAGGCAGTACGAATTTGCACTCCTACTAACAGTAAATAAAGGTTCCTCTTTCCCCACAGCCTCGCCAGCATTTGTTGTAACTGGTGTGAGATGGAATCTCAAAGTAGTTTTAACTTGCATTTTCCTAGTGACTAACAATATTGAGTGTTTTTTAATGTGTATTAGCCATTTGTATTTCTTCTTTTTGTATTTCTTCTTTTGAGAACTCTGTGTTCCATAGCCCATTTAAAAACATTTTTTAATTTATTTGCAAGGATAGAAAGAGAGAGAGAATGGGTACTCCAGGGCCTCTAGCCACTGCAAACAAATTCCAGGTACATGTGCCACTTTGTGCATCTGGTTTTACATGAGCACTGGGGAATCAAAACCAGGTCATTAGGCTTTGTAGGCAAGTGCTTTAACCACAGAGCCATCTCTCTGGCCACCCATAGCCCATATTTTGACTGGACTGTTTGATGTTTTATTGCTTAGCTTTTTGAGGTCTTTGTATATTCTAGATAGTAATCCTCTGTCAGACATATTACTGGCAAAATTTTTTCCCATTCTTTTAAAAATATTTTATTATTTTTATTTATTTATTTGAGAAAGAGAAAGACATGGGTGGGGGAACACAGACAGACAGAATGGGCATGCCAGTGCCTCTAGCCACTGCAAATGAACTCCAGATGCATGTGCCACCTTGTGCTTCTGGCTTACATGGGTCCTGGGGAATTGAACTGAGGTCCTTTGGCTTTGTAGGCAAGCACCTTAACCGCCAAGCCATCTCTCCAGCCCTATTTTCTCCCCTTCTGTAGGTTGTTTGTTGACTCAGTTGACAGTTTCCTTAGCTGTACAACAGTGAGTAGTCACAGTTGCTCTGAGGAAGCCAGTGACAGCTGCTATACACAGAAGACAGCATTCCACAGTCTTTCACATTATGGTCAGTGAAAGTACCAAGAAACACGTTGGACCTCCCAGGATACCTCTGTGAAGTTCACTCCCTCTGAAACGTAATGACATTCTACCTACAAAAAAATTGTTCTTTGCTTGAACAAATTGGTTCTTGTTATTCCACTTACAGCTGTGTTGAGTCAATTAATGAATGCAAAACAGACCTAATTCTTTCTGGCTTCTCTTTTTCTATAAGATTAAAGAATACATATTTGTGAGCTTTCACAGGAACTTTGAGACATCAAAAGGTTTGTATATGTAAAATATACCTGTTGCAGTCAGGTTCACCTTGCTGGCAGAAATCACCCGACTGAAAGCAGCTTGTGGGAAAAAAGAGGTTTATTTTGGCTTACAGGCTCGAGGGGGAAGCTCCATGATGGCAGGAAAAATGATGGCATGAGCAGAGGGTGGACATCACTCTCTGGTCAACATAAGGTAGACAATAGCAACAGGAGAGTGTGCCAAACACTGGCAAGGGGAAGCCGGCAATAATACCCATAAGCCCGCCCCCAACAATACTCTGCCTCCAGGAGGCTTTAATTTCCAAGTTGCCATCAGCTGGGAATCTAGCATTCAGAACACTTGAAGTTTATGGGGGACACCTGAATCAAACCACCACAACACCCAAGATTTGATTTTTTGTAAATTATGGTTTGACTTCAGAATAGCTATGTTAAGAATTTTAAGAAAATGCTGGGGAGATGGCTGATTTTGTTTTGAGAGATTTCTTTGAGACCAAATCTCAAACTATAGCAAGCTATCCTGATTCACTGTGGAAACCAGGCTGTACCTGAACTCACGGCCAGCCTGCTTCTGGCTCCTAAGTGCTGGGATTATAGGTGTGTTCCACCAACCTGGCTAATTTTTTTCTTTTCTTTTGAGACAGAATCTCTGAATGTTTAGCCCACTGGATTCTATATACCCTGTGGGCATTCATGTAAACAATAGAAGAAAATCAAAACCATCTGTAGATAGTAGTTTATGTTTTTGGAGGTTTAGATTTTCTGTTGGAATATAATATTCTTTTTCTCTCCTGGAATGAACTGACTATGTAGCCCAGACTGGTCTTGAACTCACAGTGCTCCTCCTGTCAGCCTCGCAAGAGTTGGAATTACAGGCATGAGCTGCAAAACTTGACTTAATTTGTTCCTTTAACAGAGACATCAAACTATTTTTTATCAATATCGGGCTCAGCAGTAAAGACTTTCAAGCCCTTCCCACCCTCTTTATTAAACTGAGATCTTTAAAATTCTATTTCAAAGAAAAATCAGAGTGGAGGGAGTCATCTATGCAGACCCAAAAGCTCCAAAGAATATACACTGTGACCCCTCCAATGGTCACCAGTATGCCTTTAACACCTCTGAGTGGCAATAAAAGAAGTCTTCTGTTGACAGGCCCCAAAGATGTATGCCCTCTGTAAAACAATCATGGAAACCAAAAAGTCCACATAGATAAACACCTAGACCATGATCCATAACCTAGATTCATGTTTTATATTTTACTTAGAAATTATCCAAGTAGCCAAAGATTATCCATTAACTCAATTTTATCTGTGTGCATGTTTTTAAAATTAATTGTGGGTGTTGGAAGATATATTCAAATCAATACGTAACAAAATTAATTGCTGTTGATATAAAAGGTTGGTCAGAACTATTGAGTCCAAGCCAGTGGAATTTACTTTAGAATGATTCAATTTAGTTGAAAATTTTATGATTTTTATGATTGTAAATATTATGTAGCCATGGTGTTTGCTTGTCTGATAAACAAGCTAGTATAAAAAAATTAGGAAGTTAAGATTAGCCTCTTCAGACAGAATATAAAGCCTTACCTTTTCATTGCATGTATGCCTACGGTATCTGTGCATATGGGATGCATGTATACAGTGTTCTTGTTCCTGGCCTGAAATAAATTGGGATGTAGCCCATGTTGGTGGAGGCCAGACATTGACATTAGGTATCTCTTCAATTGCTCTCCACCTTATTCTTTTAATATTCTATTTTATTTATTTATTTATTTGAGAGTGAGAGAAAGACTGAGAGAGGGGGGATAGAGAAAGAGAGAGAAAAGGGTGCACCAGGACCTCTAACCACTGCAAACGAACACCAGATGCATGCGCCACCTGGTACATCTGGCTTATATGGGTACTGGGAAATCAAACTTGGGTCCTTAGGCTTTGCAGGCAAGTACCTTACCACTGAGCCATCACTCCAGGCCTCCACCTTACTTTTCAAGACATGGCCTCTCTCTGATTCCACCATACTAGCTAGCTAGTGAGCCCTGGGGAACTGCTTTTTCTGTATGCCCAGCACTGAGATTACAGATGCATACCACCACCCCCTGGCATGTACGCTTGTTCTGGGAGTTTGAACTCAGGTTCTCACACTTTCTCAGCAAGCACTTTCCCAACAGAACCATCTCCAGCCCCTCAAGTCTTTTTAAAATCTTGCATCACACCCTTGCTAATAAAACAACCTATGGTGGCTGGTAAGTCAAAACTATGAAATTAATCTGCTTTGGTTCATGAATTTTAATTCTTTAAAAATCCAGGATTTTCTAAAGCTGTTTAACATATCAGAAGTGTAGTTTTTTTTTTTTTTTTTTCAATTTGAGGAGAAGTCTGGGGTTATTTGATTAATACAAGTGGTTAAAACCTCTATGAACCAATTAATTAGGAAACATTATAATCTAACTTATGAATACCACATAGGAGAAGGAAAACATTCACACTTACAGTAAGAAATAAGGTTTGTCTTGGCTGGAGAGATGGCTTAGCAGTTAAAGCAATTGCCTGAGAAGCCTAAGGACCCAGGTTCGATTCTCCAGCTCCCACATAAGCCAGATGCACATAGTGGCACATGTGTCTGGAGTTTGGAGTTTGTTTGCAGTGGCTAGAGGCTCTGGCGTGCCCATTCTCTCTCTCTCTCTCTCTCTCTCTCTCTCTCTCTCTCTCTCTAACAAATAAATAAAAATAAAAGAAATAAGGCTTGTTTTAATCAATATATTCAAATCTATACATAAAGTACAACTTCCCTTCTACAAACTCAGTCCCAGGGGAAGGATAGGTATGGAACTGTACAAACTCACTGCACTACCGCTCAAAGGCCACTTTTAGTACAGGAAGTACGAAATACCTAATTAGTTATATGAGCTCCCAAATGTTCAAACCAAAAATCCAGATGACTGACACAGTGGACTCTCAGTCCATTCTCACTGAAAAGAAGAGGCCGCCCTCATCCCAGTAGAGATTGCCCAGTGAATAGAGTATAAGACCAGAGTCCCAGTGGTTGCAGCCACTACAGAAAGTAGCTTATTGAGAGCATACATCAGAACCAGAACTAATGTTGGCCAACGACCAGAAATTTAAAAAAGAAAAAATAGAGGGTGTAGGTGGGAAAGTGAGAGAGAAATGTCAAGGGAGATAGCGCGAATCTGGAAAGATGTTTATGTGGGATCCATCCCAGGAGCCAAAGTAGTTGCTTGGGTTGTGATGGCTGTGAGGCATGCTTCCTCTGAGTGTGTTTATGGCGTGGGCAGGTTTCAGTGAAGCCTCTACACTGAAAACCATAAGAGCTTCAATCCTCACAAAGTGACACAGAGTGAGGATGTGTCAAAGTATGTGACTCATTTATAGGGAAGCCAGGAAGGTGGTAAAGTTGCTAAAAGAAACATGTTTCTCATCTAAGTCATGCAACATGACTTATTACTTCAATTTTGTCAATTTGCAATTTGAGGAACTAGGGTTGTTTAGTTTGCAGAGAAATGTGTGTGTGTGTGTGTGTGTGTGTGTGCTCGCACGTGCATGTGAAGGTCAGGGAAAATCTTGGTGGAGTTGGTGGGTCCTCACCTCCCTCTTCCTTTGAAGCAGGGTTTTTTTCTTGTTCTCTTGTACAACAGTTCATTGCTGCAGGTGGTAGTTTGAATGTAGGTCCCCCGATAGACTCAGGTCTTTTGCTAACACTTGGATTTCCAGCCACCTGCCTGGAAAACATGACTCTGTGGGTGATTCCAGAGGTCCAACACTAAGGTGTGTTGGAGATGGATCTGATTCCTAAGGGTATGCAGAGCAGTCAGAGCCCTGCTGGGTTCCCTGCTATTCGCTGCTGGGTTATGCTTGCTTACTTGTGGTGCTGGCTGCTGGTGGGTTTTCTCTCTGCTCTGATTTATGAATGGAGCCGGCTTCTTTCACTATACATAGAACTTTCCCTGATCCTGTAAGCCCAAAATAAATCCCTTCCTCCCATAAACTGTGTCTGTGTGGAAGCTCATCTCAGCAATGTGGAGCTGACTCCAACACTACACTTGCCAGGAACTTCCAAATTCTCCTGTCTCTACCTCCCATCTTACCATCAGTGTGCTGGAATTACAGAAGCCTGCTGCAGCTTCTGACTTTTCACATGGGGTCTGGGAGTTGCACTTGAGTAGTCAGTCTTGAGCAGCATGTAGTTTATGCACTCAGCCGCCTCCGCAGCCCCACATCTTGATGTTAGCCTGGTTAGATCTATACTGGGTTCTAACCTCCAGAACTGCAAGCTACTTAATCTGTTATTGACTTAAGCTTACACTCTTAAGTGGCAATCATGGCATGGCAGAGGAGAGGCTGGGTATCACATCTTGTCACAGCACCTAGGAGGTAGCCGCAAGAGTATGCTGGCTAGCACTGGCAAGCTTCACTAATATACAGCAATGTCCTCCCCCAGTGACACACCTCCTCTGTCAAGGCTCCATCCTCAAAGGCTCCACCTTCCCAAAGGCTATACTAGCTGGTGACCAAGTACAAGTGGGGTCTTTTTTGTTTGTTTGTTGGTTGGTTGGTTTTGCAAAGTAGGGTCTCACTCTAGCCCAGGCTGACCTGGAACTCACTATGTAGTCTCAGGCTGGCCTTGAACTCACAGTGATCTTCCTACCTCTGCCTCCTGAGTGCTGGGATTAAAGGCATGAACCACCATGCCCAGCTCAAGTACAAGTTTTAAGTGTAAACACTTGAAGCTGTGGAGGGAATTTTATATTCAAACTACTACAACCAACATGGTGGACTTAATGCCATTTTGACTTCATAAGAGCAAACAGCAAAGCCAAACATAAGTATGTTATTCTCCATGACAGAATCACTGTTGATTGATTCTGTTTAAAAAAAAAAAAAAAAAAAAAAAAAAAGTCCTGGGCTGGAGAGATGGCTTAGTGGTTAAGGCACCTGCCTGCGAAGCATAAGAATGCCCATTCGAAACTCCAGGTCCCACATTTAGCCAGAAGCAAAAGTGACACAAGGGCATAATGCTGTACTTGCCCACAAGGGGGCACGAGTCTGGAGTTTGTTCACAGTGGCTGAGAGACTGCTGGTGTGCCCATTCACTCTCTCTTTCTCTCTGTCTCTCTCAAAAAAATTTTTTTAAATTTTTAAACAAAAGTCGTGCCAGGCGTGGTGGTGCACACCTTTAATCCCAGCACATTCGGGAGGGGGGCAGAGGTAGAAGGATCACTGTGAGTTCGAGACCACCTTGAGACTACAGAGTGAATTCCAGGTCAGCATGAGCTAGAATGAGACCCTACCTCAAAAATGCCAAAAAAAAAAAGGTCCTATTATGACATTGAAAGAATAAGAATATGTCACTCAACTTTTTGCCTTTTTTCCAACAGCTTTAATTTTCCTTCCAGGTAAGATGAAGAAGTTATCACTTCATTTCATTTCATAAGAATATCAGCATCACAAGAGAAAATATTCTATCTGCATTAATTCATGCAGTTTTACTGAGAAATAAGTATAATGCCCGACACATTGTCTTTGTTGAATGAACAAATGACCTCTAACACCTCATTCCTGACTGTGAAATCTGATTCAGCAGCCCTGGACCCTCCCGTTCCTCAAGTATAAGCCGACCAAGGTCTCTCCCGCATGACGCTTTTGCATTTCTTCTTCTCTTCCTGGATCCCATATCCCCATCTGGCCTGACTAACAAGCAAGTGACCACCCGAGGTCTCATCTCTGATACCATGCCCTCTGGGATGCATCTGGTTGTCCTCATCGCCCCACCCAAGAGTCCCTAACTCTCACAGTTCCTATACTTCCTTTCCACAGCCCCTTAACATGGTGGTGTATTTGCCTTGTATGCACCCTCCTCAATGATATAATGAACAAGCTAACCATTTAAATACCACACAGTCAGATACCTGATTCTGCACTTAACTAGCTGTGGTTTTTAGTTAACTCATTTATGACTGTCTTCCTCATAAAACAGGGGTAATTTCAGTATCTCCACAGCCTGTGACTGGATGGAGTGATGATTAAATCCCTGGGGCTTAAGGGGAGAGTGTGGTGCATAGCTAGCACACAGGGAGAATTTGCTCTATTATGAGTCCTGTGCTGTTAACCACTGTTGTAGGTTTCTGACAGAAAATGCCCGACATAATGCTCCGAGTCCTTAGGTGACTGGAAGAGAGTTGCTAAGAAGGACTACCCTGGGTGACTAGAATTGTAGACAAAAGAGTGATGTCTTTATAATGAGATTAGCTAAATAGACTCAGCTTCAGAATCCAGAGACTGCTCAATTTCCTAAAAATATTTTAAAGTCCAAATAAATACTGGCTCTAGTGTTCCCGGGAAGGGACTGAAGACCCCAGCATGGCACCTAAACCTCATTATATCATAGGGACAAGGTCCCCACATCATGGACTACGGATTCTCAGAAATTGTGGTGGGGGGCTCTTCCCATTCCTACCTCCCAAACACACACTATCTCTGCCCCTCTGTCCTCAATCCTACTACCATGCTTCCTGTATCAGGAAATTCTACAGCGCTGGTTAAAACCATTATAATAACCCTGGGAATCAGTCTTTGGAATCCCCAAGAGCCCTCCTCCCCCACCAGAGCCAGCAAGCCCCTTTTAGAGCATGGTTTGAACACTGCCCTCCTTCAGCCTTTCTGCCTGGTGTGTTGGGAAATACCAGCCTATCCAGGAACAGCACAACACTGCCAGGAGCCCTTGGAGGCTTAATCAAACTCACACCCCTGCAGGCATTTGCCTGAAGCCCCCACAGAGTGAAAAGGGAATGTAAATTATGAGAAAGAAACTGTTGCTTTGCTGAAATTACCCGGAGCCAGTGCAGAATCTGTACGTGGACAGAAGCTGAGCTTCAGCATGAATTTTTAAAGTTTTAATATTACTGCTGGTATGGGCTTCATCAAGGAGCTGGGCAGAAGCCTCACTGGTGGCCATGTAAAGCCTTCTGGCTTCCATCTGTTATTGAATGATGTCTTATGTTTATTACTTTGTGATTCATATTCTGATGCTTTCATTTCTCCTGTCATAAGGAGCTGAAAATCCTACGTAGACATGAAAACCCTAAATGGTTTAGGCAGTTAGGGTGCCTGGGCCCCAGAAAGTACAAAAGTAGGAATATTTTTGGGTCTATCTTTACAGTCTCCATTTTGCTAGAGATCAAAATAGGATCTGACTTCTTATCTCTTACCTAGATCTGTTTTTCCACAAACAACCTGGGCTCCTCCTGGCAGGAAGATCTCCCCTAGGATTTAAATCTAGCCCTAACATTGTGGTTGGTCAAAAAGTTCAGCCCCCAGAATTTGGTGTCATGGCTAGCCTCTGCCTGAAAGAGTCCCTGGCCCAAACCAACCAGCTGTCCCTCAGGTGAGCTGAGCTGGAAGGTTATAAATATGTTTGTGATGGGAGAACAAGGTCTCTGTGCTGCCTGATCTTCCTGAACTGCGAGATGCTGGTGAGTGGCCCCTTGGCTCAGTCCAACTGGGCCCAGCTGAGGGGAGAGGCCCCGAGCCCCTACTTTGCACATGGGCTCTTTACCCACTCCTGCTGCCCACATGTCAGGAGCTCGTTGAACTCTCTTTTCTGTCCTTTCCATGGATTTTTCCAGACTAACCACATGTGCACTCAAGCCATGAGGGAGTATTCATTCTCCTTCCCTTGGTTCTGTACTTCCCTCAGTAAATATAATAATTTAATGATTATCCTTCTCAGTCTTATTTCTTTGACTAAAATTAGACACTAAACAAGGGTTTCGGGTTCAAGGACTTTCCTGAGTCCTTAGCCCCCCAGTTATAATCCTGATGAATTGTCACTTTTTCTTTGAGCAATGAGATCTATAAAATGCTACACAACATGTCAAAGATTATATAATGCAATACACATAGAGACCAGATCCTGGGTTTCTGATGGCTAAGCGTATGATGTCATCTGACTCGCACAACAATCTGTAAATCAGGCACTGTTTGTTATCCCACCATTACAGATACAAGGAAGCCCTCGGATTCTGAGGACAGATATTTAATGGAAAAAAAAAAAAAAAGTACAATCTGAAGTTTATATACTTGAGCGAAAAGGAAATCTTAAAGGTAAGGTCATTTACACGCTTAGCAGGATTGTGGAAGGAAATCTCGGCGGCTATGCCCAGGCTAATTTTTTTCCTCTCATCTATCCAGCATGACATTTGAAGGATCTCTGTCCCAGAAAGCAGCTTTGCCTGTACCATGACACTGCCAAAAATCACAAGGTCACACTGACATAACACAAAGCACTTCCCCCTTGGCTTCGGAAGCCTCCTGGCTTCAATGGAAAGTAAACAGCACCTTTACGAGTGACACTGCTTTGCAATTTAAAATAACAAGTTTGTTGTCCTTTTGAGAAATACTGCCTTGCATCCACCTCTGGAGAAAATAGAAAACAAAGCCTTTTGCAAATAGGATTCCCTTCTGCAAGACTCCCTTCCTCTGCATCTCTCCCAGTGACTGGGTAGGAGGGGACAGGGACACTGTAAATAGGACAAGGTCACACACCTTCATAAGAAAAGAACAGTAAAATTCATCAAAGAGCTAGATAGAATTTGTTACTGTTCTTTCTCTGCTCCCTGGGAGTGCCTGGCTGGTCAGGTCCCTGTCTGCCAGACCTTTGACTTCCTTCAATCTTGGCTTCCTCCCTCCTAGCCTTGGTTCCTAACAGACTTACCCAGCTTCTGTTTCCATAGAATCTTGAAGCTGCTTTCTGCTGAGCTGCTTCCTGTCTACTTGTCAGAGGCTGAAAATATTTCACACATTGACCTATTGGGCATGGTATGCCAGTGCCTTAACCTGAAAGTGACGTGATAACTGGAAGATTCTGGACGATTCAGGAACTAGCTCCACATAGGCAATTGTCAATAATAACTTTCTCTGGCATTTGTTAAATTGCAGTTCTTCCTCTGACTTTCCCACAGCTGGACTAGGTCCTCTAGCAAGGGTCTCAAGGAGCCACCAAGTCTCCAAGAGCAGAGCATTTGTGACAGCTTTCTATCTAATAATGAAAGACCTGGGGATAGCAACTTATGAGGCTTTAGCGATTTTAGTCCATGATCACATGGTATTGTTGACTTTGGGCCTGGGGTGAGGAATAACATGATGGCAAGAGACACGTGGTAGAGGAAACTTCTTGTCTCATGATGGTCAGGAAAAAGAGAGAGAGAGAAGAGGAGGAGGAGGAGGAAGAGAGGAAAAAGAGGAAAAGGAAGAGGGAAGAAGGAGGAGAAGGAGAAGAGGAGAAGGAGAAGAAAAAAAGGGAAAGAGGGAGGAGAGAGGGGGGTAGGGAGAGAAGATAGGAAAGGAACTAGGGTGCCAATATTGCCTTCAAGGGCATGTTCCCAATAACCTCACTTCCTTGTATTAAGCTTCACCTATTAAAGGTTCTACCACCTCCTAATATGGACTCCAGTCTATCCATCAAGGCTTCAGCATGTGCAACTTACGGAACTTTTAAGATTCAAAACCATAGTAGCATTTCAAAGCCTGACTCACCATCAACGCCCACTGAGGTAGGGAAGCCTCCATGAGCCCCTTGCTTTCCCACAGATCTCAGCATCGCTGGCAGGTGTGGGTCAAGTAAATCGGCTGCGGGGAAGAAGTGATGGCATGATCAAAATCCTTAGAACTCTAGGGAACAAAGAAAAGGGAGGCCATGAATGAACCATGACCTTTATGGTATAAAAGTGGAGACTGAGAGCTGGAGAGATGGCTTAGCAGTTAAGGCGCCTGCCTCCTCAGCCTAAGGACGCTGGTTCCAGTCTCCAGTGGTTCCAATCTCCAGGTCCCACGTTTAACCAGATGCAAAGTGATGCAAGGGCGCAATGCCACACTTGCCCACAAGGGGGCACCCGCATCTGGATTTCGTTCACAGCAGCTGAGAGGATGCTGGTGCGCCTGTCTCTATCTGTCTCTATCTGTCTCCCTCTGCCTCTCTGTTTCTCTCTGTGTCTCTCTCCAAAAATAAATAAAAATAATTAAAAAAAATTTTTTTTAAGTGGAGACTGAAACACGATAGCTGTGAGTGGTGGACAGGACCTCAGAGTTGAGCACACAGAATAAAATGCCGTGTGACTGAATGGACACCAGTCTTCAAAGTCGACTCCTGCTGAGCACCAGACTTGATTTCTACTTCGAATGTGTCCCATGGTTCTCTCCCTTTGACCAGCTCTGGCTTCCATATGACTTCCAAAGCCCGTGAGACATTCTTTTGACATCTCCTTGGAATGTCATGTCTTTATTATGAGAGGATAGATGCAAATGTTGTCAAACCAGTCTGAGGAGGATTAAGAGCTGAACCTGATGGGGAGTGCATTGAATGAGACTGTTCCTGGACTCCCCTTGCTGTCTGGTACAGTGACTTTTGGTAATGAGCCAAATTTCTCATGAAATGATGAAGACCATCTTAAGAAGAGAGAGTACAAGATTCACCAAAAGGGTGTGTTCAGGGCATCTCTGGAGTCAGCCTGCAGCCTTTCAGTATGATGTGGGTCACACTTACGTGCTTGGAAAACAGGTCTGGGCAAGACTCACGGAGAATATATAGTCTGTGTTTTTCCATCAGCCATAGTAAAAAAAAAAAAAAAAAAAAAGTTTTTCATTTTGATATCACCTCTGAAAATTTGAAAAGGAAATCATTAAAATCCAGAACTTTCCAGCAAACCTTCTTTTCTTGCCTCCTACCACACACAAGGGAGATTGCAAGAACATGAGAGGGAACACCCAGTCATCTGTGTGTGAAGAAGAAAAATGTGATTTTGTTGGAGATACATGAGGGCTGCTGTCCCCTATCAGCCAGACCCTTTTCACTTAAGTCATTTACTTGGGAGACCTTGGGTATTAGTAACTGTCTGCCAAGCGCTTTAAACCAAGATGTAAATTCTAGCTGTGTTTTAATTTAAATCAAATGTGTTCATTTAAATGAGTGGGATTATAAATCAAAATAATAATTCATAAACATTCATGGATCGAGTTTGTAGGAAAATAAATTTCCTGCTTAGGATTTTAAAAGTCTGCATTAGTGATTTGGAAGCTAGATGGCAAAAAATAAAATGAATAAAGATGCTGAGGACTCCAACCCTTCTGTACCTAATTGAACTTTAGTAATTTATTTGAATTTTTTATTAGCTCTATTAGATTTCATTGCACAATTAACATGCATATAGCCAGTCATGGGAGAATCCCCTCACTACTAAAATTGCTTCCTGACCAGAAGGTCCACTATTGGTTGGCATTTGGTTCAGTAAGAAACCCCTGTCTCTGAGTGCCAACCTCAACTTGCCATCTTGCAACAGAAAAAGGCACTCTGGGGTCAAGGTGATGTGGTGTGAGGGGAGTCTGGAAGCACAGCTTCCCCTTCAGCCTCCCCTCATGGGACTTCCTACAGTGTCTCCCATCCACAATGAGAATAGGACTCGGAACTCAACTACAAGCTTTGGGGAGAACCCATATGTGTGCAGTCCTGTGTGTGGGCGGGGAGGGACACAGTACCCAAAGCCAGATGGGTGCTCCAAGTTTCCCTCCATGAAATCACAGTTCAAGCAGCGGATCTGGGCTTCCTGTCCACGTCTCTCAGGTCGGCTACATTGTTTTGTTTTGTTTTGTTTTTGTTTTTGTTTTTGTTTTTGTTTTTGTTTTTGGTTTTGGTTTTGGTTTTTCGAGGTAGGGTCTCATTCTATCCCAGACTGACTCATTAACTATGTAGTCTCAGACTTTGAACTGTGATCCTAACTCTGCCTCCCGTCTCAGGGTGGCCTTGAACTGGCTTTACATTGGTTTTTTTTTTTTTTCTCCAAGGTACACTCTGCCAGGCTGACCTGGAATTAACATTGGGTTTTTGTCTGCCTCCCAATACATTGTTTTTTGTCTCCGTTCATTTTGGGATGCTGTGACACCACATACACATCACACAGTATTGGGTGAAGCAGACACGAGGGCTGAGCACTTTCCCCTGGGCACGTAGACAAGTTCCCCTGTATCAGTTACCCTGTGTCAGCTATCCTGCAAGGCAAGTATCACAGGTGAAGGAAATCAACCCCTTATAATATAGGCAGAGTTCCTCAAGGACACACAGGACCTGTGAAAAATCCACAGAGGGTGCTTGTCCCTCTGTGCCAGGCTTCATGGAGCAGAATGGAAGGCTCTGCCTTGAACAACAAGGAGACAATTTCTTGAAATGGCAAAACCTAGACTCTTTGTGGTCTTACCGAAGCTATGGTATTCCTCTGTGTGGAACTACAGCTTTCCTCTTATGGCCAGAATGAAAAATAAATAAATAAATAAATAAATAAATAAATAAATAAATAAATAATAAATAAATCACACATTTTCACATGGGAAGAGAGACCTGACAGGAAGGCACTCAGGCAGCCTTGTCCAGCTGACACTAAATTGCCACTCAACCAGTGAGCTGTGGCAAATGCTTCCCTCACAATCAGCTTTATAACCGAGCCAAGGAACTGTGATGCCTGCCTTGCCAATGAAGAGTCCAGAAAAAAAAGGGCTGAGGTCAAAGGAAAATTGGCACTTATTCCCAGAAGGTGTCATGAGCAGACCACTAAGGTGGCTGAGGCCCTGATGTGTTACCGTATGTTTCAGGTATCGGAGCTAAGGTGTTAGGTACCAGCTCTAGGCTGGACCCTATGCTTGCAGCCAAAAAAACTAGAATTGCTCATAGAAAGCCGGGCGTGGTGGTGCACACCTTTAATCCCAGCACTCAGGAGGCAGAGGTAGGAGGATCGCTGTGAGTTCAAGGCCACCCTGAAACTACATAGTGAATTCCAGGTCAGCCTGAGCTAGACTGAGACCCTATCTCGGGGGGAAAAAAAAAAAATTGCTCATAGACTGATGTGGTGGTTTGAATAAAATGTCAACTATAGCCTCATGTGTTTGCAATTAAGCCTTAGTCCCCAACTAGTGGAGTGTCTGGTAGATAGGGCCTTGCGGGAGGAGGTGTGTTACTGGAGGGGGATGGGCCTTGAGATTTATTAGTGTGGTTCTACTGGGCGTTCAGCTAGCTAGCTCTCTGAGACTAATTGCCACCCCTAAGATATGTGACTTGATATGAGCCAGCCTCTTGCTCATGCCACGCTTTCTCCACCATGATGAAACATCTCCTCAAATCTATAAGCCTGAAATAAATCTCCCTCCCCCCATAAGCTCCTTCTGGGTGTTTTGTCCCAGCAACAACAGGTGAAGTGATGGTCAGATAAATAAACTTCATATTACCTGGGAAGTGCTGAAAGAAGGGATGGTCTTGTTCACACCTCCCACACCTCCGCAGGTGTGAATGGCAGTGCCTGCCCCAGGGAGCTCACAGCTGCCATGGCCTGTGTGAGACAAAGTCATAGACATCTGACAGCAGCCAGCACTCATCCATTCACAGACAACCGTAGGCCAATGAGCACACATGGTTGGTGGGACACAGGAAGCTTGTTACTTTGCCTAGGGGGCTGTCAGCTGGCTTGTGGCGGAAACGAGGCTAGCCTATGTGGTCACAAAGCTGTCTCTTTCCCTCAGCACAGCAGATGCTGAAATGATTGTGCAGGGACTCGGCCAGTGAGTGTCCTAATGGAGGTCCATCTGTCGGTGTTCTCCATGGCTTGAAGAGATGCCCCGATCCAAGGCCAGGGGCCGGTTCAGACAAGTTGGCTCTGAGACCTGAAAGAAGCCAACACTATTGCAAAAACTTCCTACTGATAGGAACTAGAAGTACATTTATTTGATCCCATTTTGTAGGTAGTTAGTCAGGGTTATCGCTAATGACAAACCCAGAGAACAGAGTCCAGGGACTGACTTCCAAAACGTTGACTCACCAAGACGTCAGCTGACCACCAACCCTTATTTATGTCCTTGCTCCTGTATATCAAGAGCTCCCATATACATTCAATAAAACCAATCCCATCCACCCTGACCTTGATGCTATATTTATAATCCCAAGAGTGAAACCCCCATGTACATTCAAAATAACCAACCCAATCTACCCTGACTTGATACCTAATTTACATCCTTAAAGGTACAAGGACCTCTGATCCAAGTCACCAAATGGGTCACCATCTCAGGGCTCTTCCCACCTTGGGAGCCTTCTGCTTAACTTTTCCTTCCTTCTTTCTTTCTTTCTTTCTTTCTTTCTTTCTTTCTTTCTTTCTTTTTTCTTTTTTGAGAGACATACAGAGAGAGACAGTGAGAGAGAGAATGGGTGCACCAGCAGCCTCTCAGCCCCTGTGAATGAACTCCAGATGCGTGCGCCCCCTTGTGGGCAAGTGCAGCATTGCACCCTTGCATCACTGCATCTGGCTAAATGTGGGACCTGGAGATTGGAACTGACATTCTTAGGCTTAGCAGGCAGGCGCCTTAACCACTAAGCCATCTCTCCAGCCCCTGCTTAACTTTTCTAAAATAAAATCATGCTTAATTTGACCATCTGCCATGTCTCCACCTGTCAATTATTTTCCAGCCACAAGACAACGGACTTGAGAGCCACAGGTTTGGGAAGTTCTAGTGAGCGTTGAGCATCCTGCACTCCAATCCCTAAGCTAAGCTCAGTCGGAGCTGAAAAAGGCTCCATCACTCTCAAATCCTGCAAAACTGGGAGCCAGTTCATGTAGAACTCTTTGCAAGAAAGGGTGTGCCTAGGGCATGCCATAAATAACCACCTTATACCCATCCTGGTAGGAGTGAAGATATTCTAAAGAGAAACACATATGACCCCATTGAATAACTCCTTTCTCTGCTTTTCACTATTACTCATCTCTTTAATTAGCCTACTGAAGGGCTGGAGAGATGGCTTAGCCATTAAGGCATTTGCCTTCAAAACCAAAGGATCCAGGTTCAACTTTCCAGGGCCCATATAAGCCAGATGCATAAAGGGGGTGTATGCATCTGGAGTTCATTTGCAATGGCTATAGGCCCTGGTGTACCCATTTTCTCTCTCTCTCCCTCTCTCTCTCTCTCTCTCTCTCTCTGCCTCTTTATTGCTCTCAAATAAATAAATAAAATATATATTAAAAATTATTTAATTAGCCTACTGAATATGGGTGTCTAAGCCTAGTTGTTGAGGTTTCCAGAGCCCAGGTTCCGACTCTAACAACTCCAGTAATGGCCTCCAGTTGTCAACTCCTCCAGGATCTGCCTCAGCTATAGATAGGCCACTACTTAAGTGGCTCTACATCCCCAGTGATGTGTCTTCAAGGATTTAGGACTTTGCCACTTCAGCCTAACATGTGACAGGTGATACTTTCTCTTGAGCTCCCTACCCAAGTTGTCCAGGCCAACATAGTAATTCAGTTTCTCCCTCCAAAAACGTCTGCTTCCTTCCCTTCCACTCACAGGAGAGCTTTCCTAATTGGAGCATCCTTCACCACACTTTGCCTCAGCGTCTGCATGCAGAGTCCCCAGCTGGGTAAAGAATGAGGTTTAACATATTTGAGCACAGCAAACTTTGCTTCTGGAAACAGTGAGGACGGGGGAAGAGAAGAGAGTTCAAGACCATGAGGGCCCTGGAAAGAAGGTGAGAACTCAGCCAACCAAGGTTTGAGCAACACAGTGGTATGACCTGACATGTTGTCAAAGGTGAGAAGGGCAGTGTGGACATCAGAGAGGAGGCCACTGCCTGCTTTTGTGGGGATGGGCTAAGCTGGCCACCCTGGAAAACAAGGACAGAGAAGCTATCCCTACATCAACTCCCACCCACCCAACACTACACTTTACTCCTGTAAGGAAAGTGTAAGAGAAAAGCAAAAGAGAACACCGGACTTGACCTCCACAGACAAGACTGTTTATTGAGAAAAACAGCAAGAGGCAGCAGCCTTCCCGCAGGATGAAGGCTGAAGCACTGGACCAGGCTGGGGTGCAAGCATATAAGGGGGATCCTAAGAAAAACAGACTGTACCAGCAGCAGGTCCAAAGGAAGTAGATAAGGAACTGTAGTTATTTGTGTCCTTGCTCAGTTGTTTGTTCCCTCAAGGTTTTCTGAGCTAAGGGAAGTTTAGTTTATCATTCGGGAGTAGACAGGCCTGTCAAGGCCATGCTTCTGAAGTTTTTTATTGCTTGCTGGTCTTAGGGACAACTGTTAACTCTTTAGTTCCCTCTAGTTTTCAGGGAAGGCTATTAACCCTTCAACTCCAACATGGGAGTTTCTTTGAAGCTGGGGGTAGGGTGGTTGCACAGGGAGTGACATTTCCATATATTGACTTTTCCTGGGGGGGGTGGAGGACATGAGCAAACATCAATTCATCCCAGATAGGGCACGGACCACCCAAGTCTAGTGCAGAGAACCAGTGGGGTTACTGACAGGAGCAAGAGTGGGCCTGGGATGCTGAGTCCCTATAAAAACCAACCCTAGCGTGGATGATCATGTTGGAGGTTCCTGTGCAACTTGCAGGCATTTCCATCCAAGAGTCTCACCAGATTCCCAGCCCCACTCCAGTAACTGTTTACTGCTTACAGACCTTCAGGGAGGGGCCTACGCATCTTGTGAGTTTCCTGAGGCTCCTTCATCCCTCCAGGAGGAAACAGTTACTCAATACCTTGTCATTAAGGGATGCAGGTAGTTTGTCAGCTCCAAGCCGGAGTGGGCAGTAATGTGTCAGGGAAGCTACACTGGAGACACCATCCAGGCTGGGGCCCATCTGTCAGGCTTCCTAGAATCTCTGGGAAGCTTGGACTTTAATTAGAGCAGCTTGTGGAACAAAACTTGATTGGACCCGTGAATTTCTCTGCTCTGGGGTATTTTGCTTGGCTTAAAAGAAAATGCTGTTCCTTTCCTATGACTGGCTGGGGTGTGTGCCACGTTTCAACTGGCTGTGCTCAAGTTCAGACCCTCCGGGCATTAGCCATGCACTTGAAATGTAGGGGATCTGCAGTTTAGAAGGACTGGGTACCTAAGAGGCACCTCTGAGGGGATTGGAGGCATACCTTACAAGAGAAGGAAGTTTGGAGGGGCGTGACTCTGGACAGTTTCATTTCCTGCCTTTCCAGCCCTCTGAACCTCCTTGTAGAGCCTTTCCCGTGTGGTCCTCCCTGGCCCAGGAGCATCTCCATCTGGATTCCTAGTCCAGAGAGCCTGCTACCCTTCCACGTTGGTCCTTTATGGCCCCCTAGTGGCTGTTTAGACTCATTGCTTGCAGACCTGACTGCTTCTTTTCTTCATTCAACATGGTAGACATTGTGTTCCAGAGCCTAGCATCCTCTCTAAGGCTGTGACACCATGCTTGCCCTAAAAAGAGTATACCACCACAGCTCCTCCTTATCCACGGGATATTTAATTGGTTTATGCGATTGATATGATTAATACCTTCTAATTCTGATTTCTTCAAAATGGGCATGAACTGGAATCAACAATTGAGTTAATGCTTTGAAAAACAATTGAATAAAAAATGATGTTAAATATTTCCCATTTCCTCCAGCATGCAATGTGTTCTTAGCATACAATAATAGCACACCCAAATTCTTTAGCCACAAATACTTTCACAGAAGAAATATCAGTCCTGGCCGGGTGTGGTGGCGCACGCCTTTAAGTCCAGCACTTGGGAGGCAGAGGTAGGAAGATCGCCTTGAGTTTGAGGTCACTCTGAGATTACAGAGTGAATTCCCGGTCAGCCTGGGCTAGAGCAAGGCTCTACCTCAAAAACAACAACAACAAACAACAACAAAAGTTCAGTTCTGCAATCTACCACCAAATCAAAGGTTTCTTCTCCCATTTTCAATCAGTTTCTTGTTTTTATCCCTACTTTAAGAAAAAAATCTTTTCAGATGATCTGCTATCCACCTCTTCAAATAACTTTTAATATTTTTGGTATATGTGATAGTGAGATAATTTTGATTATTGTCATAATTCTGATTTCTCTCTGAAGGAAAAAATTACAGCAGGCAGACAGCCTTAGATCATTTTCCCCCACTTCACCACCATGTTCTTGTCCTATATTTTAAGAGGTTCTTTCAGAAGTGTCTCTTCCAATTAAAGAAAGCCATTTATTAGATATCTGTAACTAGCTGTGGTTCTTTAAGAATCTTCTAGAACATTGTGTTCCTCCACCTCTCTATACTGTTTATTTTCCTCTCAGTTTCTTTATTCCTATACAATTTCAAAAAATATTCCCCTGAGGGGAAAGCCATGGCAAATGCTCCAGGACCAAGGAGACCTTGCCAAGCACACAGAGGGGTGGCTAATTACTTAACACATAGATGGAAAAATAGCAAAACGTCTTTGCAGCTCAGGTACAGAGTTCAGTGTTACTAATACAACACATTCCTGGATAAATGTATGTGCCAGATGTCTGGATGTAAACTGGAGAAGACTGCACTCTTAGAAGCTCTACCAGGGCCACCATCATAAGCCAAAAGATGGATGGGTCATCCATGCAGTTTAGACTTTCCTCTTTGCTCTGAATCTCAAAAACCTGATTGGATTCAGAACCAAATAAAAGCATTGAGATTATTTTTTGACTCTGGGAAATGTGTTCATTAATACTTGAGATAATCAGATTATTCATTTCTTTTCAATCAATGCATCTTATTTTTGTGTTGATGTTTTTGTTTAGAGGATATCTTGTATATTTCAGTATGACACACTTAGCTGTTGTTTGTAATTTGTCAACCAACTAATCATTAAGAGTAAATAATGTGATTAAGATTTTCTAAGAGAGGTGGCTCAGTGGTTAAAGAACTTGCCTGCAGAACTTAGCAACATGGGTTTGATTCCCCAGTACCCACATATAAATCCAGATGCATGGAGTGGCATATGTATCTGGAGTTTGTTTGTAGCACAGGCCCTGGTATGTTCTCTCTCTCTCTCTCTCTCTCTCTCTCTCTCTCTCTCTCTCTGGCTATCTGCTTGCAAATAAATAATAAAAATGTTTTTTAAAGATTTTTTAGTTTAAGTTTTTTTGGGGGGTATACAGAGATTTAGGTATCACTCATTCTGGCATTTTCTTTTTAAGTATTCTTATTCTTCATTTATTTGTTTGTTTGTTTTTTTTGGTTTTGCGAGGTAGGGTCTTGCTCTGAGAACTGACCTGGAATTCACTATGTAGTCTCAGGGTGGCCTTGAACTCATAGCAATCCTCTTACCTCTGCTTCCTGAGTGCTGGGATTAAAGGCATGTGATACTAGCTTGGCTTATTTATTTTTAATTATTTGAGAGAGGCAGAGAGAGAGAGAGAGAGAGAATGGGCACACCAGGGCCTCCAACCACTGCAAAGGAACTCCAGACTCATGTGCCCCCTTGTGCATCTGGCTTATGTGGGTACTGGGGAATTGAACCTGGGCCCTTAGATTTCACAGGCAAGTGCCTTAACCACTAAACCATCTCACCAGCCCGCATTCTGGCATTTTTAGTGATAATTTGTTTTAGTTGATTCTTATCACCCATTTGTCCCCAGGCCTCTTCTCCTCCTACTTCCCCCCCAACATCCTCCCCACTTCTGTTTACATGTCACATGTGTCCTTTACCCTTCCCTCACCCATCTTCCTGCTCATTTCTTTAGACTCACTCTTGGTTACCTAGGTTTTATCCATATTTGCCCATCTCTATATACATAATTACAGATTTTACAGGCTACGATCTGCAGATCAGAGAGAACATGTGGTCTTGGTCTTTCTAAGCTTAAATGACTTTGCTTAATATAATTCTTCCAGGTCCATCTATTTTCCTAAACTTCCATAATTTCATTTTCCATGCTACTGTGTAGAATTCCATTGCGTATATTAGCACATTTTCATTACCCATTCACTTGCTAATGGGCATCTAAGCTGATTTCAGGTCTTAGCTATTGTAACTAGAACACCATGAATGTGCAAATTTCTCTGTGGTAGAGTATAGAGTCGTTAGTCAAGAAATCAGAAAAATGGGATAGGGAAGTTATATAAATCTTCTCTGAGCAATAAGGCTTAATAAGTAACATCAAAACATCCAGGTTCAAAGGAATCCACCAATTTCAAATTGAAAACAAGAGCAGGAAGATTTGACAGGAGAGGGTAAGGTTAAGGTGGGCATTGCCAGGTATCCAGACATCAGCCTGAAGACAATATCTCATCTGGCAGCTGTCTTTGTGGCAATTGCCATGTGAATGTGTGTCCTGCCCTGCCTGTACTAATGGTGAATCACTCCTGCAAACAAATTGAACATCAGTAAGTTTATGCACACAGTATGTTTTATACAAATCCTACAATGGTGCTCCACGAACAAGTTTTGCATACAAAACTGGCAATTTTGACATGATTCTGTGTAGTGTCATTAATCTTGCTGGGAGATCTGAAAACTGCATTATTGGAATCCTATCTAATAATGCTTGCTGACATCTCCAGTGCGTGGGTATTATTACAGGCGCCAGTTCTTTGTAAAGACACTGAACTTACATCTCCGTATTCTTCTCACTTATTCTTATTTATTAGCAAAATTTTCAGACATCCTTTATAATTTTAAATACTATATAAAGCATGCTAAAAGCACTTCAAGTAAAACTTAGGATGTTGGTGATTCCAGAGAATTCCCAGGAATTCCAGTTTCTTGTTCTAATCCTGAACACCTTTAGAAGTTTGTTTGTTTGTTTGTTTGTTTGTTTGTTTTAAATTTATTTATTTGACAGCAACAGACAGAGAGAGAAAGAGGCAGAGAGAGAGAGAGAGAATGGGCACACCAGGGCCTCCAGCCACTGCATACGAACTCCAGATGTATGAGCCACCTTGTGCATCTGGCTTACGTGCGTACTGGGGAATCGAGCCTCAAACCAAGGTCCTGAGGCTTCACAGGCTAAGCCATCTCTCCAGCTCCACCTTTAGAAATTTGTAAGTGCTGTTCTCAGTTGTCCCCTAAGCTTTTTCTAGTGTAGTACTCTCTTCTCTACTGCTCACATGTGCTGTCCTGTACTGTCGTCCCCTTGAGAGGGGGTTACACTTAGGGTGACTGGACCCCTAAAGGTAAAAAGGCAGGAAAGTCTACACTTGTTAAAAATCAAAGATGATCTGACTGCTTATCTTTTGCCTAGTTCCCTAGGCCCGTTTCTCCACAACCAGGACCACCCCCCATCCCCACGTGGGAGGTCTTTCATAGGATTGAAACATTGTGGTTGATCAAGTTCAGCTGCTGGAACTTGGTGCCAGAGCTAATCTCTTCCTGAGAAAGCCCTTAGCCCTAACCAACCAGCTGTCCCTCTTGGTCACCTGAGCCAGAAGACAGCCCACCACTGTAAGGTTATAAATACCTTTGCAAGGAGAGGGCAGATTCCCTAACCACTTGGGAACTTCCCACTGTGGGTGAGTTTTTCCCTCAGCTGCAGTCAGGAGCGTCCCCTAGCCCTTACTCTCCACATGGGCTCCTTCATCTCCTACAGCTCCCGACATGGCAAGAGCTTCTTGAACTTTCTTTTCTCTCTTTTCTTTTTGCAGATTTTTCCAGGCCCTCCATGTGGGATCTCTAGCCATGTGGGAGCCTTTCCTTGGCTGTGTACTTCCCTCAATAAATATAATAATTTAATAATTGTCCTTCTCAGTCTTCTTTATTTGATTCTTTGATTAAAGTTAGAAATGAATCTAGGATTTGGGGTTCAAGGACTTTCCTGGACGCCTAACAACCTGTTACACTCTTTTGCTAAAATTATTGGACCAGCCACTTAGTGGGTTCCACTCAGCCCATTCTCTGTGTTGGAGCTGAGAACAACTCTGTTCATTTCCTCCTCTACTTTGAGACATTTGGGTTTTATTGTTTGTGTTTTTTTTTTTTTTTTTGAGGTAGGGTCTCACTCTAGCCCAGGCTGACCTGGAATTCATTATGTAGTCTCAATATGGCCTCAAACTCATAGCAATCCTCCTACCTCTGCCTCCTGAGTGCTGGGATTAAAGGTGTGCACCACCAGACCTGACTTACTTAAAACATTTTGATGGACATGTAAAGGTACTCACCTTACATAGCAAATGGAAAATAAAAGTTTGACTCCAATTACAGATCAATGCATATCTATCATACGGATTAAAACAATACAAAGTCCTAGCTCCAAAAAGGCAGGGACAGTGTCTGCATTTACTCACCACTTGTGATGAGCATACACAAAGCTCCCAATCAGTAGATACTCAGTGTCCACCTTTAGTTCTGTATCTCTAAAGACTAGATTTATTATTTACTTATTTATTTGAGAGCACAAGAACAAGGGGGGGCACATCAGAGCCTCTAGCCACTGTCAACGAACTCCAGACACATGTGCCACCTTGTGCATCTGTCTTATGTGGGTACTGAGGAGTTGAACCTGGGTCCTTAGGCTTTGCAGACAAGTACCTCAACTGCTAAGCCATCTCCCCAGCCCTGGTTTGATTGTTTATTTGGCTAAATATATTCATGAGAAGTTCACATAGAAGGGGTCTTATTTGATGACACTGCACAGTGTCTCTCAAACACCAGCCAGCATAGAGAGAGGTTTGTCTGACATGGATATATTCACCAGGTCTACCATCCAAAGACTCCTTCACTTACCAAATGCTTTCTCCCATCAATGATAAAAATCAGTCTTGTGAGCCCCAAATTACCCATCCAAATATAAGGAAAATATAGAAGGCTTTTTCTTTTTCTTTTTTTGTATTTCCTTTATTCTGGAAAATTATCAAGCAATATCCAATTATATAAAATTTCATTCAAACATAGCCTAACATTAGCAGCACCATATCTGCCTGTTTTCTTTGCTAGCTGTGAGAAAATGAACAAGATGTGCACAGAACCTGCCTCATAAAGCACAAGGGTTATGCAGCAACAGCACCAGCACTGGCTGCTAGGTCAGCATGCTTCCGTCCTGCATGTGTGATACCAGCTGCCTGGATTGCTATCGCAGGGCCTCTCAACCCTAGTCAACCTGCATTTTTCCTCTCTATCTGCCTCTTTGTCCTACTTTGGCTGCCCCGTAGTTTAATACCTAAGTCAAGAACTTCAATCTATTTAGAGAAAAGATGTTAAAATCAAGCCGGTCTTTGGTGGTGCATGCCTTTGATCCCAATACTCTGGAGGCTAAGGTCGGAGGATCTCTGAGAGTTTGAGGCCAGCCTGGGGCTGCAGAGTGAGTTCTAGGTCAGTCTGGGTTGGTGTGAGACCTTGCCTTAAAAAAAAAAAAAAAAAAAAAAAAAAAAAAAAAAAAAAACTAAACAAGATGTTAAAATCATGGGGCTGGAAAGTTGGCGTAGTGGTTAAGGTGCTTGCCTGTGAATCCTAAGGATGTAGGATTGAGTCCCCACAACCCAAGTAAGCCAGATGCACAAGGTGGCGTAAGTATCCGGAGTTCGATTGTAGTGGCTAGAGGCCCTGGTGCACCCATTCTCTCTCTCATAAATAAATGAAAAAAAATTAAAGATGTTAAAGCCAAACATGGGCTGGGGGTGTAGCTCCGTGGTGGGCAGTTGCCTAGTATGCACAACCCTTTGCTCCATCTCCAGCACCCCCAAAAAACCCCACTTGGTTTCGCAGCATCTTAAAATGTCTTTGGGGCTGGAGAGATGGCTTAGGGGTTAAGGCACCTGCCTCCTAAGCCTAAGAACACTGGTTCCAATCTCTGGCGGTTCCAATCTCCAGGTCCCACGTTTAGCCAGATGCAAAGTGAGGCAAGGGCGCAATGCCGCACTTGACCACAAGGGGGCGCACACATCTGGATTTCGTTCGCAGCAGCTGAGACACTGCTGACGTGCCCATCTCTGGTCTTCCTCTCTGTCTGTCTCTCTCTCTCTCTGTCTCTCTCTGTGTGTCTCTCTCCAAAAAAAAAAAAATAATAATAATAATAAAAAAAGTTTTAAAATGTCTTTGAAGCTGTACTGTTTTCTTTTTCCTGGGCCTGTGTTTTTGCATCTGTACAATCAGGATGATAATCTCTCCAGAGTAAGGCTGCTTCTAAGGACTGAATAAAGCCACGTGCCCAAAGTAGCATCCTTGCTACTTGACTCATGATGAATGTAAGATATTGATTACTTCCTTTGTGGTTCCCTCATTGATCTCAACTTGCTGTAAAGCTTATCTTTACTGACAGGCTTGACCAAAGCCAGATTCCTTGGGAAGGCAAGAGGTTAGAAACGCTACATTGGTTTTAAGACCTTAATTGGCAAACAAAAGTATGGTGCCTTGAAAGCCTGGCAGCCTGTCCCAATGAAAGAAATGGTTTATTATAAAAACCCTTTGCTTCGGGGTGTGATTATTTTCTGTCTCAGCATCATGGCCAGCCAGAACTTGCAGCATCATAGGTTTGAAGGGTGGGTTGCTTAGACACATTCCAAAGACAGTGGGGGACCTTCATTCACTGGAGTTTCAGCATAAGGGTAAGGAATTAGCATTCTAAGACCAAGACAATAGGGAAAATTTTGACATGGGCTGGCTGTGAGGTTTTTCTCTGGGCCACATATCCATCTGTGTACCCACTGAGTAGTTAGGCTGGCAGGATTGAAGGGCCCATGACAGCTCATGCCCAGGATCACTTACATTAAAATAAAAATCATTCATCTTGTGTTTGATGTGTGCCCTGCATTTTCTGGTTTTCAACAGAGAAAGGACTCAGCTTTGCAAGCTCCCAGAATTATCCTTTCCTCTAATTACACCGAGGTCGCCAGCCTCAGCTCTGTAAGCACCAGGGTACTAGCTGTCAGGTCATCCAGACATCAGCCAAGGAAGCTTTTTGTTCTGTGCTTTCTCCCTATCACTTCAACGCAAGCAAATATCTGGTGCACAACACGAAAGTGCTTATTTCCTCTCCTACTCCGTTCATTGGTAAATTGAATTGGAAGGGCTTTGATCACCCACAAAAGGCTTTTGGCTATAAATACCTCAGGCCAAGGATTGCCCAGCTTCAAATATTTCATTTCCACCTCAGGAGTTCTAAGTTTCAGTTGTTGAAACAGTGAGGACTAAGGGGCACAAAAATGGTTGCTAACTTGACCTAGTCAGAGATGTCAGTGATGAGAAAAAATGCCTGCTTGCTAGTTAGAGCAGGGCAGTCACTGGCAGGAAGAAAGAATGTAATTCAGCCAGAGCCTCACTGGGCTAGCGTTCATGTTTCATGCATGTAGTTTGCCTGCCCTCTAGTGTTTCCAAGTATTAAGAACACGTTGAACCTAGAAACGCCAATCACAAAACACTAGAAAACAGACCAGCAGCTATACAACCCCTTGGAGAAAATCCAGTGAACACCTTTGACTTCTGAACTGGAGGGCAACTGAAGACTAGAGAGGGGAAAACACACGTTCTCAGTGTGTTTTAGAGACAGCACGGCACGGCATTGGCTTACTCGGAGCATATGTGAATGTTCCTGTATGACATCTGATAAAATAAATTATGTTCTCTGTGCCCTTTGCTAGATTATTTTCTTTGGGGTTCTTGAGGTAGCATGCTCCCTTTAGATCCAGAGTTCTGATTTCAAATTGTTGCTCCTAACTCTCTCTAACCCCCTCTGCAGCTCCCAGGAGTGAAGTCACCCTGGTTCCTTGGTGCTCATAATTACATTCCAAGTGTTTTGTTAGAAAAAAGAGCAGAATTGAACAAGGCACAGTCTTAAAATAACTCTTACTACTTCTGCCCCTTCTAACCTGCTTGGTATAATTTGTGTCCTGTGTTTTGTCCCCCATACTCATTAACCCTAAACGGGTATTGTGATTTTTGTGGTCTCATGAACTCTACTTTTTTTTTTTTCATTTATTTTTTTAAACTTTTTATTTTATTTTTTTTTTTTTTTTTTTTTTTTTTTTTGGATAGAGAGAGAGAGAGAGAGAGAGAGAGAGAGGGAGGGTGGAAAACAGAGGTGGGCACGCGAGCAGTGTCTCAGCTGCTGCGAACGAAATCCAGATGTGCGCACCTCCTTGTGGCCAAGTGCGGCATTGCGCCTTTGAGTCACTTTGCATCTGGCAAAACGTGGGACCTGGAGATTGGAACAGCTGGAGATTGGAACCAGTGTTCTTAGGGTTAGGAGGCAGGCGCCTTAACCCCTTAAGCCATCTCTCCAGCCCTACTTTTATTTTTTAAACGTTTTTATTGACAACTTTTATTTATGTGCAAAATGTGTTTGGATGATAGTCCCCTTTCGTCACTCTCTCTTGCCCCCATTCCTCCTGTAAACCTTCCCCTGAACCTCTTTCTCCCGCCAACCAGTCCATCATTTTAATGTCTGTATTTTTGCTTTCCTTCATCACCCATGATAACATGTTGATGGGCCCAGTACTGTGCAGATAATGACAGCCACTGTGAGGTCATGAATACAATGGCTACCAAATGTGGGTTCCTGTTTCCTCAAAGGGCCATTGCACAACTGCTTCCTAGAGGCGTCCAGGCAACTGTGGAGCAGGGTCTCCAGCGGCCATGAGTGTGACAGGAAGAAACACCCAGGAGACAGCTTCAGAGAACAGATCTGGTTTACTCAACAAGGAACTGGGTTTTTATAAGTAGTTGAGAGAGAGAGCAGGAAAAGGGTCCCAGGGGATTGGGAGGTTGTTTGCTGATGGCTAGTTGGCATATAGGGATGTTCATTCCAGCAAGTAAGGAGAGGGTCAGGTGATTTACATGGTGGCGGGAAGAGGTATAGGGTATGAGTCATAGGGGAATGGGCTGTGTGTAGTCTGTTGGCTGAAGGAGTTTCCTAGGTAACTGGCCAAGGAATTGAGCCATGTATTTCAGAAGCTCTATGGACTCTAAATAATAATTCAAATAAACAACCTAAAGACTTCAAGCCAGGCATGGTGGCACACGCCTTTAGTCCTAGCACGCAGGAGGCAGAGGTAGGAGGATGGCCAAGAGTTTGAGGCCACCCTGAGGCTACAGAGTGAATTCCAGGTCAGCCTGAGCTAGAGTGAGACCCTACCTCAACAAACCAAAAATAAGTAAATAAATAAATAAAACTCATAAAATTTATAAAAGCTAAATTTTTATCCTAGTCACACTGTGAGATACATACAGCAATGGGTGAACTATGAAAGACTTTGTGAAGATATTTTTATAATCTCTAAGATTTTGAGTAAAATCAAAAGCACATATTTAAGGGGTTGGGGAGATTGCTCAGTGGTTAAAAGCTCTTGCTTGCAAAATCTGCCAGTCCAGGCTCAATTTCCAAGTCACCTAAGGAAGCTGACCATCTGGTGTACATCTGCAGGAGCAAGAGGCCTTGACACACCCCTAACACACACACACACACAACACACACACACACACACACACACACACACACGAGGAAATAAATAATATTTTTAAGGAAAGTGCTAAAAGACACATTTAAAGCTATTTCTTAGAATATTACTCAGAAAGAATGCTTGCTGTGTATAGTATTATTGCAGAGAATAGATATTAAAATCAAATGTAAGTCCATAAATAAAGTGCCAAGAAAACATTTGAAAACTCTCTAGGGCTGTAGAGATGGCTTAGCGGTTAAGTTGCCTGCCTGTGAAGCCTAGGAAAGCTTGTTCAAATCTCTAGGTCCCATGTTTAGCCAGATGCAAAAGTGATGTAAGTGTGCAATGTCGCACACGTGCACTAGGGGGCGCATGCATCTGCAGTTCGTTCACCCTTTTAAATGTTGTGAGGACAGGCATGTGCTTCTGTGCTCATTTTAAGCAGTGCAGACGATGGAGCCCCAGGGCTTCATGCATGCTGGGCAAAATTTGTACCAGCTGAGCTCCATCCCCAGTCTTCTACAATCTATTTCTTATCATGATTTTTACACTCTGCGTTTGCACAGTTATGAATGCGAATAACATCTAATACCTATAGATGACACCTCAGTTAAGTCCAGTATCTCCAATTGATAGGAAAATGATTTGGATTGGATCTGTGAAAATAATGACATTACCATAAAACCCCAACATATGCATGATGGCTCCAAGGCCAAGCACTGTGACATCTGTGCTCTGCAGGCATTGGGTCACATTCTGCCAAGACTTATAGCCACCTCAAGAGGCCTCTCGTTGGCTAGCCAGGAAGTACCAAGACTGCCTTCATGGGGTGGGTGACTGTTGTGGGGGTGGCTATGGCAGAAAGTGCCTGCATGCCTGCTCTAGTAACAGTATAGTACTGGCCCAGAACATAGCCCTTTGAGGAAGAAGATTGACTATGAGACTTGGACCATTGAGAGAAAGGTATGACAACCCAGAAATTAACAATCGAGAGTGCTCTGGAGGCTGAGTCAAGAGGATTTCAACTTCAAGGTCAGCCTGGGCAAAATATTTGCAAAATCTCTGTCCCAAACAAACAATAAACTGCCATCCATGTGAACTTGATAGCAGAATTCTAGAACTGTTCTCGAAATGACACCAAGTAGCTTATCCTCTGAAAGGGAAAGAGGCTGAGTAGATTCTAACCTCGAAGACGGACGGTAGGTTATTGATTTTAGAGGAATGTCAAGAAATGATGGAGACTAAAGGAATGAAATGGTGCTAGTGAAATTGATCCTAAACTTACTGCAAAGAAATATCTTTTTGTTGTTGTTGTTGTTGCTGTTGTTTTCAAGGTAGGGTCTCACTCTGGCCCAGGCTGACCTGGAATTAACAATGCAATATCAGGGTGGCCTTGAACTCATGACAATCCTCCACCTCTGCCTCCTGAGTGCTGGGATTAAAGGCGTGCGCCACCATGCCCAGCTAAGAAATATCTTTATAATTAAAATGGAATGCTAATCACATACTTTGCTTAGTGAACAAAGTATCCAAAAAGTTAAACAAACAAACAAACACAAAAATTGTGACAAAATCTTAACACTACACCCAAGGAATGACATGAGAATTTCCTTTTTCGTTGCTTTTCTTTTTTTTCCAGGGCAGAGTCTCACTCTAGCGTAGAGTGACCTGGAACTCACTGTAGCCACAGGCTGTCATTGAACTCATAGTGTTGGAATCAAAGGCATGCATCACCATGGCCTTGCTTTTTTTTTTTTTTTTTTTTTTGAGAAATCTTTTGATCAGTTTTAAAAATAGTACCTGTATGTTTAGTTGCTGTAGTGGATTACTACAGTTTATATACCAAAGGTCAAGGAAGTGTCTGACTGCATGGGCTTTGATGAAATTAGGGTATATAGTTGTAATTAATAGACATAGCGGTTCCTTAAGGAATATGGGATATTTCTGTTTTTATAAGCACATGTTAGTTGTACCAGTGATTTTCATGCTTGCATATAACTTACTATGGTCATATTTATTGAAATGATTCTGTCACTTCCTTACATTTCCAAGCACTAGAGAAGAAGATACGGAATAGAGGGAGGAAACGATATTACCATTCCCCATTATTGGTATTTGCTCCCTTTAAAATATTTGGTTCCTTTGGAGGAAAAGCTCCTCTGTGTGTGGAGCAGTTTATTTCAATGCCACATAATTTACAAATTAAAATCTTCAACCCCACATTTTTCATTAGCCTTCTTTACCATTGTTGATGCAAAAGACACGCTCGCACCCCAAAGGGGATAAGAGAATTTATTCTGGAGCCAAATATGAGTGACTATGGCCCGGGAAAACAGATTTAGGTTATCCCAAATTCCACGTCCCAACGTGTTAACAATTTCATGAAGGTTTTATACTTACAGAACAAGAGTCATAAATGAAGGCACTTTTCAAACACATTGGCTGACCATCAGATAGGCAGGTTCTAGCAAAGCAGGGAAATTTCCACCTTAGGCCTCAGATGCTATCTGATTACATTTTCAGATCTTGGGTTGGTGGAAGTGGGTGGTCTGTCAGTACATTCCAAAAAGGTCACACCTGATCAATTGACAGTCACGTGGATGTTAGGTCAGACACATAGGTGGGCAACAATGGCTACTGGGGGGCTAAAGGCAGCCCAAGGTAATTTGGCTCTGATTTTGCAACATTCCATCTCTCAGTGATAACAGGAGTTTTATTAGTCCACTCGTCCTTGCTGGAAGTAGGTGTAGCAGATGGAGCGCTTTTCTGGGGACTTTAGTTCCCATCTATCAATTCTGGGAGGTATGGAGCAGCATGGGTCCTTATTCAGGTGGCTGTGGGTGTGTGCCTCACTTTCTGGTCTCCTGTTAGCACCCAGTGGGAGGTGGAGTTACTGTCTTACAACACCGATCACACTTGTAAGACGGTAACTCCACCTTCTACTAGGTGCTAACAGGACACAGGGAGGGCCTCCGGGCGCACACTCTCTTGTTTTTCCACTTACTCTAGCCCGCTAAGGAAACACAAGCTCCAAACTCGGAACTACCGAGCGACCCTGGGCGCCGCCATGTTGGCTCTCGCGGCAGCTCTCGAGATGCTCGGGCGGTATCGCGAGATCTCCAGATTCTCGCGGGATCTCGCAGGCCAAGCAGTTGTTCTGGATGACAGAAACTTGGATTCCGCGGCTTAGGGCCCGCAACTGTGTTTACCAGGCAAGTTGTTCGGGAAAGTGGGGTGCTAGCGGCTCTCGGTGTGGAAGCCACCCGCTTCTGCCGGCAGGCTGCTCTCCCGCTCTAGCGCCCGCCGAGTCGGAAGCCCTTCCAGCCCGGGCGTCTGGTCCTCGTCACGCTCGGAGGGGGCGGAGCCAGGCTCGATGCCCTCCCCCCGCCCCTTGGAGGCGGAGCCTCTGTCTTGGCCCGGGGTGCTCTGTTACCCTTCACTGAAGCGTGGCAGACCTGTTAAACCTTTTAGTCACTTTTTGCTGAGTTATCTTTCTCTTGTCTCTTGGGTGTCATCTACTTACTTAGCCCAGTGATCAGCTTCTCATCTCCTTGATTTGGTTTGCAGGAGCAAATCCAGATATCCCTGACAGTATCTGGAGGCAGAGTAAAATCATTCCTTATTTAGCTACCTGCTCACGAACTCATATTTTTATCAGGGTTTTAAGCCAAAGGAGCATTCATTTGCGGTGGCAAGAGACCCTGCCCCCCACACACACACCACCACACACAGTGCAAATAAATAAACGAAAAATTTAAAAACATTACTGTCAAAGTTCGAGCTCATTTTGAGTCCATTTTTCTCCAGTTCTCTAATAAAATACTTTCTTGTAAATGAGTTTGCTGTGGGCTTTTGCTTCTATTTGCATTCTTCAAAAGTAAAATAAGGAGTTTAGTTATTTCATTCAGCTTCTTTTTATTATTATTCTTTGAGGTTGGAAGATAGCATCTCACAGCAGCCCAGACTGTCCTGGAGCTCTTAAACTAGTGACAAACCTCTTGATTAAGACTCACTAATGCTGGGATGCACCATCATGCCCAGGTCATTTTTTTTAACCACGAAAGAACTGAGTATTGTAGTTCCTATAGTGATTACTGAAAGGGAGAGCAAAACTATTAACACTCCTAAAATTTATTTCAATGCCAAGATCCCTTCGGCAGTCACTCTGGATTTTTTTTTTTTCATATTTTAGATTTTTGTGGTTGTTTTTGTTTTTCAAGGTAGGGTCTCACTCTAGCCCAAGTTGACCTGAAATTCACAATATTGTCTCAGGATGGCCTCCTATCTCTGCCTCCCTAGTGTTGGGACTAAAGGCATGTGCCATCATGCACGGCTTTTGATTTTTTATTTTTAAAGGAGGGCTGTTTTATGATAAAGTACCACAACATCAACAAACAGTAATTTTTTTTTTCTCCAGACAGGGTGGATGTGGATACCCTTGAACTGATCCCAGGCATGCAGCACCACCTATGGTTAAGCAATGCTGAGGTTGACTCCTCGATTTTGTGAATAGTTTACAATCACCCATGGATTACTCGGATTTAGCAGTGGTGGGCTTGACTCCAAGGTTTTGCAAATACTAGGTGAGCCCTCTATCAACTGAGCTACATTTTCAACCCCTTAAAGATTTAAGGAAATTTATTTTATCTTTTGAGTTTTTATTTGATGCTGTATGTTAAATCAAGGATATCCACAGCAGATTTCCAGAAGTTTTTAAAGTTTCATAGCTTGGGCTGGAGAGATGGCTTAGTAATTAAGGCACATGCCTTGCAAAGCCTAAGGACCCTGGTTCGATTCTCCAGGTCCCACACAAGGGGGCACAGCATCTGGAGTTTGTTTGCAATTGCTAGATGCCCTGGCACACCCATTCTCACTCTCCCTTTCTTTCTTTCCCTCTCTCTGTCTCTAATAAATAAATAAAAATAAAATCTTTAAAGTTTCATAGCTCAATTATAGTAATGCTTTAGTGAACTCAGCTAGAGAGTGGTAGCTGTATCAGAAGTGTATACAAATGTACATACACTTAAATGAGAAGTTGCTAAGCAATTATTGTTATGTGATTGTCAGGCCCCCCCAAAAAACTTTCAACAATATTATTAGTTAATTTTTTTTGAGACTGGATAATGTAACCTAGGCTGCCCGGAATCATGATCCACTTGCCTCAGCCTCATGGTTACTGGAATAATAGACATAGTTACTGGCTCAGCATTATTTTTTTTAATTAATTAATTTTTTTGGTGCTGAAGACTGAACCCAGGGCCTTGCGCTTGCTAGACAAGTGCTCATCCACTGAGCTAAATCCCCAACCCTCAGCATTATTATTTATCAGACATGTCACCATAAAAAACAATTATGCAGTCTTTTCGTGGTGTGCTTATTTTGTTTTTAATGCAATCATGCAGGTGGGAAAGTTGAGAAATACAAGTGTCCAGAGGTGTGATGTGGAGGAATACTGGGAAGTATGAAATGTAGGTTGATACTAACATGGCATTGTAGTCACAGAGAGGAACCTAGACAGTTTGACAGTTAGTTAGGCAAGAGCCACAGCCCTAGAATAGGCTGGCTCAGAGTGGTGGAGGGGAAGCTTGAGTTGATCACAATGTGAAAAGAGTACGTACGTGAGGGCCGTGGAGATTGCCTAGCAGTTAGAGGGACTTGCTTGCAAAGCCTGATGGCCCAGGGTTCCATTTCCCAGTACCCACATCAAGCTAGATGCACACAGTGGTGCATCATTTGCAGCAGCAAGAGGCTCTGGCATGTTCATATTCTCTCTTGCTCTCTCTTAAAATAAATAAGTTTTGAGATTGGTTTTCACTGTGTAGCCCTGCTAGCTTAAAACTCAAGACTGGCCTTGAACTTGTGATTGTTCTGCCTCTGCCTTTGAAATGTTGGTATTACAGGCATTTACCACCATGCGTGGTTGGTTGTTTTTTTTCTTCTTTTAAACACTCAGACAATTCTACAGGCCACCTCCACAATCACTAGATGGCACGTGTAATAAAAGTTGGCAACTGCAGTTGGTATTTAATTGAAACTTTGTTAGTTCTTTACCTAGTTAAGGTTATTCTGTTAAATACTATTATTTTTTAACTTAGAGAGAGAGACAGGAAAAAAATGTGCGTGCCAGGACCTTTAGCCTGCTGCAAACAAACTCCAGATGTTTGCAACCCCTAGTACACATGTGCAACATTGCACACTTGAATTACTGTGCATCTGGCTATGTAGGACCTGGAAATTTGAACATAAGTTCTTAGGCTTTGCAGGCAAGTGCCTTAACTGCTAAGCCATCTTTCCAGCCCGATACTATTTTTAAAATTAGCAAATTGAGCTGGTCATGGTGGCTTACACCTGTGGTCCTAGCACTGGGGAGCTTGAGGCAGGAGTATCACCATGAGTTTGATGCCAATCTGGACTATATGATTCCAGGTCAGCCTGTGGTAATGGAGTGAGACCCTGTCTTCCCACCCTCAAAAAACAAGTGACAGTGAGTTTGAAGGTCCCAGTCACACATTGTCTTTTTCTTTTCTTTGAGGCAAGCCCAACAGACTGGCCTTTTTTTTTATGAGAGAGAGAGAGAGAGAGAGGGAGAGAGAGAGAGATGGAAGGAGGGAGGGAGGGAGGAAGAGTATTGGCATGCCTGGGCTTCCAGCCACTGCAATAAAACTCCAGATGCATGCCCTCTTGTGCGCATGTGCGACCTTGCATGCCTGCGTCACTGCATCTGGTTTACATGGAGTCAAACATGAGTCCTTAGGCTTCACAGGCAAGCAGTCTTAACTGCTAATCTACCTCTCCAGCCCCACACTGTCTTTTGTAAAGCTCTCAGTGATGTTAATTTAGCATTGTAATTGGGCCTTTGGTAGTCCTGTGCATTGCCTGAAGGTAAGGAGGACACCAATCAGAACCCAATGCGGACCACTTTGAGGAAAGGGCCTTCTGACAGGAGGAAAGAGTATTGTGATAGGGAAGGAATCCCATGAAATAAGTACTTAATTCACATTACTTTCCCATCCGTATCCATGATGCTGCCAGCCTCCAGACATGCCAGGGTACAAGAGGTCAGAATTGGGCAAGCCAAAGATACCAACCCAAGCAGGAACAGTCTTGCCATCATATATTCAGGCATCAAAGATAAAACTACCCTTCACCCCAAAGAGGGAGCCAATATTTTAAAATTTATGTAGATCTTTCTAGACACTATTCTAGGTGGCTCTCTGTATAACATGTAATTCTGTTCAGTCTCTGTATGTGTATTTGATAAACTGTGAGACGGTGACTATTATTAAGCAATATGCTTTCCACCCTGCAGTGTCTTGGACTCTTCCCATATACATACCTAACACAATACACTCAACACTGCATGCTATTCCAGTGCAGGTGGTGGAGAGTGACTCTCCAGTGCACTCCTAACACTGCATGCTATTCCAGTGCAGGAGGTAGAGAGTGACTCTCCAGTGCACTCCTCTTCCTCTACCCTCACCTTCTGGGCCCATTGGAGAAGAGCAGTTAAAGTCGGGTGTACCTGTGTAACTGCCTTTGTTCAAGAACATATAAGCCAACGTGTGTGTGTCACTTCTAGGCATAAGCTATGAGTCAACAGGATGTGTCATCTCTCATCCTCTGTCACTGAGGCTATGGACACTCGAGAGTACTGTCCAATAAAAGTATAATATGAGGGCTGGAGAGATGGCTTAGCAGTTATTGCCTTAGCAGTGATTGCCTGAGAAGCCTAAGGACTCATGTTCAATTCTCCAGGTCCCACGTAAGCCAGATGCCCAGTGACACAAGCACGCAAGGCTGCACGTGTGCACAAGGGGGCACACACATATCTCGAGTTTGATTGTAGTGGCTGGAGGCCCTGCCATGCCAATTCTCTCATGTTCTCTCTCTCTCACTCACTCTCTCTTGCATAAAAAAGGCAGTCTGTCAGGCTTGTCTCAAAAAAAGAAAGTATAATATGAGCACCACTATTCTAGAAGTCACATTTTCAGAAGTCTTAAGCATAGGTAAAATCAATTTAATAATATACTTTGTGGGTTCTCGCCATTCCTGGGGGTCATGGGGTCATTGGCCATCGATGTCTTGGGTGTGGGAGTTGTTGGGGGGGAAGCAGGGTCCTGGAGCAGCGGGTGAGTGTGACGATGGGCAATAAATACCTGGGAGGCAGTCTGATGGACAGCACACTCTTGTTTATTCAACAGGGGAGTGAGTTTATAAACACTTGAGATGGTTGAGATGGCACATACAGACTATATGGCGATTGGATACATAGTTTATGGGTTGCTATCTAATTGGTTGAAAGGCAGAAGTGTAAGGGAGATAGTGGCAGGAAAAGCTATGTGACTTCAGAGTTGCGAGGGAGGAGCTGTAAGAGAGATAACAGGAATGGCGGGGAAAGCTACGTGAGTCCAGCCACATAAGGGTCTCTTGGGCGGCTAGCCGCAAGGTCAGGAACTGTGGGGGAAGGGCACAGCCTGACTTATGGGATGGTCAGGTGTTTTGGAGATCAAAGGGCCTCGCTAGTTCTGCCCACTCTGGGCAATGACAGAGCACACTACAACTTTGCCCGAGGGCAGGGAAGGCCAGTGACTGTCGCCAGGGTGGGTTCCCGATGATAAGGCCAGCTGCAACCCCCACAACCCAAGGACCCCGGCCATATCCAACAGTTCAAGCCAGCTTCCTCACAGTCCCTGCCCGTTTTTAGCAATGTCCAACAATATTTTATTTATCTAATATATCCAAAGCTATTATGAAACAGGTGATCTATTACAATTAAGAGATAGTTGGCATATTTAGACTAGATTTTTAAAAATTAATTTATAGTTAGCACTTAGAGTGTAGGTTAGTGCAATCTAGCCACATTTGAAGTACTCAGTAGTCATGTGTGACAAGTGGCAAGCAGGTGGGACAGCACAGCCTCTGCTGAGTCCCTGGTCAGTGTGACAGGCGCACCAGGAGGAAGTCTTGTTTTGCTTTCTTTTAAGTATCTAGAATTGGATATCTTTTGCTCCCATGGAATTCCTTTGTCTGTGCAGACGTGCCCGTACCATAATGGATGTCATCCTTCCCTGTGAGTAGACAGGCAAGGTGTTTCCAGTTTCTCATCATCTTAATGTGTGTGGGTGTATATCCTTAGGCTCATCTTTTGGGCTCATCTCCAGCTTTTTCTCTGAGGTAATTACCCCAAAAGAAAATCATATGTCTTATAAGTTACTTTCCCTTTGCTGTGAGCAAAGGCCTGACCAGAAACAGTTTAGGAAAGGAAAGGGTTTATTTCAGCTGACAGTTCCAGGAGATACTTTCCATCATGGTGGGGCAGGCATGGCAATCAGTGGGAGGCCAACTGGTCAAATCCATCCAGAGCCAGGAACAAGCAGGAAGCTAAACTACAAAACCCCAAGCTTCCTTCCCCCTCCAGGGGCCCACTTCCTCTAGCAAGACTCAGCCTCCAAAAGATCCCACAGCCTTCCCAAGCAGTGCCACCATCTGAGAATCAGGTCTTCAAACACAGTAGCCTTTGGGGGACATTTCACATTCAAACCACAACATAGGCACATCAAATTCTTAAAAATAATTTCTTCTAAAAGGCTGTCTATTAAGTTCACAAGTTCTTATTTCTACCAAAAGTGTTTGAAAATATTCATTTTGTCCATATCCTTACCAGTATCTTATTTTATCTGTTTTCTATTTCTATTCAAAGATTTTTCTACTTGTTTTTACACACATCTAATATACACATATAGCCTCTTTTAACATCATATATATCATACATATTTCAACTGAATTAAAAATTCCTATGAGCTTTCTTTTTAAAATTCACCATTCCCTTCATGTTTTAGACATTCATATTGGATTATTCCCAACTTCTATTGTATTGGATTACTTCCAACACAGTACTGTAATGTCTTGTGTATATACATCTTTTTACACATTTTTTGGAGGATATACTCTCAATTCAAAAGGTCAGTAAACATTGTTTATGGTTTCTGACATTTGCTAGCAGGTTTCCTCCCTCCCTCACAAAAATATGTATCAAATATATTCCCATAAGGAAATGTCAGAATTTAAAAACTTGAACGTGTGGCACATGAAGATGCTCTTAGGTGAGCCATCACATCTCATTTTCATAAGGGCTTCATGAGAGGGCCAAAGAAAATGACCTCTGGGATCACAGGCTAAGTAGAAGGTGCAGATATGTGAGCCTAGTTTCAGATATCCAAGTCGTTTTGTTTTGCTTAATAGCACACCCATCTCTTTTACATCGTCCATACAAAACCAGACTCCTCCGTGATCCTCATTTCAACCACAGCTCTTGGTCCCAAATGGTTCCTTAGTTTGGTCTCTAAGTAAGATACATAATAGACCATTTCTGCAGGCGAAACCTCAGAGCTTGGAAAGGAGAATGTCAAGCTCTACCTTCAAAGTGCAGCAGAGGGCACTGTGGTTCCATAATCCACTTAAGAAGCAGCCACTCTCCAAGAGTCAGGCAGTGTCTGAGAGGTGGGAGGAAGAGTCCCATTGCAGGAACCTTTAAGGGAGGCTGTGTACAGAGCTGAGAAAGGGAGAGGGTCTCATTGAAGGAACATTAGAGGGCGGCCTGTGTACAGAGCTCTTTTCCAATGAGAACCACTTGGGTTTCTCTGCTTGTGTGATTTATCCACACAAAAGAACCAATGAAATTGAACTGCTTTAAATGGAAACCACCGCAGGAGTTTCTTAGTCTAACTCTTGCCATCATACACAACAATAAAACATAAATGAGGAAACGGGGTGAAATTTTCCTTTTAAAATTTAGCAGATTTGAGTGTGTCCAAAAAAAGATCAGAAACAATCTCGGCACATTTGTCCATTGGACACTCACTTAGAATTCGTGTTTGTGCCCTCGTAAGACATCCCTCCCTGCTGAGCTCCTGAGCTTTCCTTGCCTGGACCATTATAAGTTTTCCTTCTCCCTGTCTTCTGCCCCTGACACCCCCCCAAACTACACACATACATACAGGCCCATGCTGCATACAGTAGCCAGAATGGACTTTCTAAGAAGAGTAAGACCTTATCCCTTCTCAAGACCAAAGAGGAGAGAAGCCCCAACACGACGACAGGTTAAGAATTCTACACCCCACTTTCATCAACAGAGAGATCACCCAGACAGACTCCCCCAGAATAAACAGAATGAGGCTATGCTATCGTCAGATGAGCTTAACTGACACAGGCAGAACTATATGCTTTTTGTCAGCACATAGGACTGACTTTAGAACAAATTCTGAACAAATTCAAGAAACGGAAATGATATTCAGTATCTTTTTCTTTCTTTTTTGTGTGTGTGCACATGCACACGTGTGTATGTATGTGTAGACTATGCGCATGTGTTTGCAGTGGTCAGAAGGAACATTGGGTTTTTTCCCTCTCTTTCATCTGCCTGTTGCCTTGAGACAGTCTTTCAACCCAAAGCTGCTGGTTTGTTTTTTTCTGTTTTTTTTATTTTTTTTTTTTTCAGTCAGAATGTCCCAGCAATTTTCTGATCTTTATCTCTTGCAGAACTGGGTGGGGGGCAGACATGTAGGGTCATGCTCAGCTGTTTATGTAAGTGCTGGCAGTCCCAGGCATTCTCGGGTCCTCATCCTTGCACAGCAAGAGCTCTCAACCACTGAACAGTCTCCCCAGCCTCTTCTGTGCCCTATCACAATGAAACAAAAGTCAACCGAACAATTAGAAATTACACATGTAATACACACACTTTTGAACTAACAATGAGGCATTGAAATTGCAAAGACATTTCTTAGATGAAAATGGAGATATAACATGAAACTTATAGGACATAGCAAATGCAGTACAAACATAAGTTTGTATCAAATAAGTACTTACCTCAAACTTACAAAGAATCCAGGTGTGGTGGCACATGACTTTAATTCCAACACCTGGGCGGCTGAGGTAGGAGGATTGCTGTGAGTTTCAGGCCAGCCCAAGAATAATTCCAGGTTAGCCTGAGCTAGAACACGACCCTACCTTGAAAAACAAAACAAAAACATTACAAAGAGGAAAGATTATGTAAACAAGTATCTATGTAAAGAATAGATTTCAAACAACCTAAGGAGATTTCTCAAGGGTTTTAAAAAAGCAGGAAGAAAAGCCTAAAATTAATAAACAGAAGGAAAGAAATAATAAAAGTAAAAGACTGAGTGGTCTGGGTCCCACGCTACCTTCGAAATGAAGGTGCCCTACCCCTTTCCCAGCCCCATGTGCTGCTTTCCCATAGCCTATGCTGTTCTCGTGCCTCAGCTAGCCATCCGTCATCTTCCAGCTGCTGCTGTGGTGTGAACATGTCCTCCGAAATCCATGTGAGAGGGTTGGGGAGATGGATCAGCAGTTACAGGGATTTGCTTGAAAGGACTTATAGCCTGGGTTCAATTCCCCAGTACCTATGTAAAGCCAGACACACAAAGCAGTACATGTGTCTGGAGTTCATATTTGCAGTGACAAGAGGCCCAGTCTCTCCCACAAATATTGAAAAAAAAAAATTTAATCAATGTTACAAAGTTCTCCTGTGCAACAGAGCTAGGTGGAGGGACCTAGTGGGAGATTCCGGTTGGGATGGCTCTGCCCTTCTTCATAGATGTGTGCTGCTATCCAAAGGGCTTGTGAGACTGAATTCTTTCTTTCCCACTCTTGCTGTGTGGAGAACACAATGCCCTCCTCCCTGGAGTTTGCAGCAAAAAGGCACCCGGTAGATTTTTGACTGGCACTGGTGATCTGACACTTAGCCTCCAGAGTTGTCAGCAAGAAATTTCTGCTCTTTATAAATAGCCCAGTCTACTGTCACAGCAGTGTGAGAACAGACTAAGATGTCCTCTTCCCCAGGTGCTGCTCTGTCACACCTCCAGAGCCTCTTCCCTTTATTCACATCTTCCTGGAAGGTTCTTTACACCTTCTTCAACCAGGAAAACTCTGGCACATTCCTCAGTTCCATTGAGGAGGGCTTTCAGTGGAAGGGGGCCAGGAGAGGGGGAATATAAGGGTATAATCCAATGGGAATGTGACCAATATGCAATATGTTTATACTGTAAAGTTTGTCATAATAAAAATAATTATTAAAATACCAGTCAAGACTGGAGAAGTGGCTTAGAAGTTAGGGTGCTTGCCTGCAAAGCCAAATGACCCAGGTTTGATTCCCCAATACCCATGTAAGCCAGATGCACAGGGTGGCACACACATCTGGAGTTTGTGTGCAGGAGCTGGAGGCCCTGGCATGCCCATCCTCTCTCTTTCTCTCCTATCTGTGTCTCTCAAATAAATAAATAATTAAATATTTTTTAAAAATACCAATCACATGTTACCTCTTTGTCCCTTCCACAAATCCCCAGATGTAGTTATTAGACTAGTCAGAATTTTCTAGAGAATCAGTAGGAATCCAGGGAAGCCAGTAGCATGGGGAGGCTGTGTCTAGAGGCCCTAGAACAAGAGGTGCCAGTGGTGTAACTCTCAGGTGGAGTGCACTGGTACAAGTATGGAGTCTAAGTCCTAGATAACTTCAACTTCTTTAGAAAATCAATCAGTATAAGATGGGTATGGTGGTGCACACCTTTAATCCCAGAACACGAGAGGCAGAGGGTAGAAGAACCACTGTGAGTTTGAGGCCACCCTGAGACTACATAGTGAATTCCAGGTCAGCCTGGGCTAGAGCAAGATCCTACCTCAAAAAAAATTAATCAGTGTGTATCAATCGGCACATTAGGGAGATACTCCTGTCAATGCAAAACCAGCTCTCACTTCAAAGAGAATAAGAGATAGTTTATTCTGGAGCTAATAGGAATGACCAGGCTCAGGAACAGAGATCTGGGTTCCACCCCAGTTCCACATTCCAACTGAGGAACAGAGAGTCATACATCAGGATATTTTAAAATACATTGGTGGCTGCATCAGGTAGGAGGTGGGTTGCAGCAAAGTGGAGAAATCTCTGCCACAGACATGAGGTTCATGCACATGTGTGTAGAGATGCCCGTGCCCTGTGCACTATGTGCAGTGGTCAGAGGAGAACACCAGTTTTTCTATGTGATAACATTCTTAGCTTTTGGCAAGGTAGAAGCAAGGGAGTCTATTTGTAACTTCCAAAAGAATTTACCTAATAGTCATGTAAATGTTATATCACTCAGGGAGGTAGGAAACTCATGGCTATTTAAGGGGCTAAGACAGCCAAAGAAAATTTGGCTCTGTACTTGTACCATTGCAACTCCCCATAGTCACTGAAGGTCTAATATGCCTTGTAGAGTCTTCACTGACTGCTTTGCAGCTGGGTTTTGTTTCTCCCAAGACATGGCCTCCGGTCTCCAAAACTCTCCCTCTCCTCCCTCCCTCTCTCTCTATCATTGCCAGTGTCTTCTGGGATCTTCCACCTTAAAATGCAGTGAGACACCTTTTACTTTGGTTCTTCTTGGTGGAGGTGGTGGTGAGGGCTAGGTACTGATGGTTTGCACCTTGGATCCATGAGAATCTTGACTTCTGATATCCAAAGGTAGGAGAAGACCAGTATCTCAATTAAAAAAAAGACTTTTTTTTTACTTTTCTTTGCCCCTTTCTTCTATGCAGGCCATCAGCAAGTAGGATGTTGCTGCCCACATTAGGGGGGAGGGAATCTTCTTACTGAGCTCACTGATTCAGAAACCAGGCTTTGTGGAAACCTCCAAAAGCTGACCAGGAAATGATGCTGCTCAATCAGTGGACACCTAAAATGAGCCTCCATAAGTATGCCCACAGGAGGTCTGAGGTCCACATCACTGTCCATGAGTACACACACAGCAGTGATCCGAGGTCACATCACTGTCCATGAGTACACACACAGCAGTGATCCGAGGTCACATCACTGTCCATGAGTACACACACAGCAGTGATCCGAGGTCACGTCACTGTCCATGAGTACACACACAGCAGTGATCCGAGGTCACATCACTGCCCATGAGTACAAACACAGCAGTGATCCGAGGTCACGTCACTGTCCATGAGTACACACACAGCAGTGATCCGAGGTCACGTCACTGTCCATGAGTACACACACAGCAGTGATCCGAGGTCACATCACTGTCCATGAGTACACACACCAGTGATCCGAGGTCACATCACTATCCATGAGTACACACACAGCAGTGATCCGAGGTCACATCACTGTCCATGAGTACACACACAGCAGTGATCCGAGGTCACGTCACTGTCCATGAGTACACACACAGCAGTGATCCGAGGTCACATCACTGCCCATGAGTACACACACAGCAGTGATCTGAGGTCACGTCACTGCCCATGAGTACACACACAGCAGTGATCCGAGGTCACATCACTGTCCATGAGTACACACACAGCAGTGATCCGAGGTCACATCACTGTCCATGAGTACACACACAGCAGTGATCTGAGGTCACGTCACTGCCCATGAGTACACACACAGCAGTGATCCGAGGTCACGTCACTGTCCATGAGTACACACACAGCAGTGATCCGAGGTCACATCACTGTCCATGAGTACACACACAGCAGTGATCCGAGGTCACATCACTGCCCATGAGTACACACACAGCAGTGATCTGAGGTCACGCACTGCCCATGAGTACACACACAGCAGTGATCCGAGGTCACGTCACTGTCCATGAGTACACACACAGCAGTGATCCGAGGTCACATCACTGTCCATGAGTACACACACAGCAGTGATCCGAGGTCACATCACTGCCCATGAGTACACACACAGCAGTGATCCGAGGTCACGTCACTGCCCATGAGTACACACACAGCAGTGATCCGAGGTCACGTCACTGTCCATGAGTACACACACAGCAGTGATCCGAGGTCACGTCACTGTCCATGAGTACACACACACAGTGATCCGAGTCACGACTGTCCATGAGTACACACACAGCAGTGATCCGAGGTCACATCACTGCCCATGAGTACACACACAGCAGTGATCCGAGGTCACATCACTGTCCATGAGTACACACACAGCAGTGATCCGAGGTCACATCACTGCCCATGAGTACACACACAGCAGTGATCCGAGGTCACGCCACACTGCCCATGAGTACACACACAGCAGTGATCCGAGGTCACGTCACTGTCCATGAGTACACACACAGCAGTGATCCGAGGTCACGTCACTGTCCATGAGTACACACACAGCAGTGATCCGAGGTCACGTCACTGTCCATGAGTACACACACAGCAGTGATCCGAGGTCACATCACTGCCCATGAGTACACACACAGCAGTGATCTGAGGTCACGTCACTGCCCATGAGTACACACACAGCAGTGATCCGAGGTCACATCACTGTCCATGAGTACACACACAGCAGTGATCCGAGGTCACATCACTGCCCATGAGTACACACACAGCAGTGATCTGAGGTCACGTCACTGCCCATGAGTACACACACAGCAGTGATCCGAGGTCACGTCACTGTCCATGAGTACACACACAGCAGTGATCCGAGGTCACATCACTGTCCATGAGTACACACACAGCAGTGATCCGAGGTCACATCACTGTCCATGAGTACACACACAGCAGTGATCCGAGGTCACGTCACTGTCCATGAGTACACACACAGCAGTGATCCGAGGTCACGTCACTGCCCATGAGTACACACACAGCAGTGATCCGAGGTCACATCACTGTCCATGAGTACACACACAGCAGTGATCCGAGGTCACATCACTGTCCATGAGTACACACAGCAGTGATCCGAGGTCACATCACTGTCCATGAGTACACACACAGCAGTGATCCGAGGTCACGTCACTGTCCATGAGTACACACACAGCAGTGATCCGAGGTCACATCACTGTCCATGAGTACACACACAGCAGTGATCCGAGGTCACGTCACTGTCCATGAGTACACACACAGCAGTGATCCGAGGTCACATCACTGCCCATGAGTACACACACACCAGTGATCCGAGGTCACATCACTGTCCATGAGTACACACACAGCAGTGATCCAAGGTCACATCACTGTCCATGAGTACACACACAGCAGTGATCCGAGGTCACGTCACTGTCCATGAGTACACACACAGCAGTGATCCGAGGTCACGTCACTGTCCATGAGTACACACACAGCAGTGATCCGAGGTCACATCACTGTCCATGAGTACACACACAGCAGTGATCCGAGGTCACGTCACTGTCCATGAGTACACACACAGCAGTGATCCGAGGTCACATCACTGTCCATGAGTACACACACCAGTGATCCAAGGTCCACATCACTGTCCATGAGTACACACACAGCAGTGATCCGAGGTCACATCACTGTCCATGAGTACACACACCAGTGATCCGAGGTCACATCACTGTCCATGAGTACACACACAGCAGTGATCCGAGGTCACATCACTGTCCATGAGTACACACACAGCAGTGATCTGAGGTCACGTCACTGCCCATGAGTACACACACACCAGTGATCCGAGGTCACATCACTGTCCATGAGTACACACACAGCAGTGATCCAAGGTCACATCACTGCCCATGAGTACACACACAGCAGTGATCTGAGGTCACATCACTGTCCATGAGTACACATACAGGTGACCCGAGGTCCATATCATGGTGATTTCTTCTTTTATGTTTTTCTTTTAAAAAATATTTATTTGAGTGGGGAGGGGGAGAAGCAGATAGAGAGAATGAATGGGCATGCCATGGCCTTTAGCTGTTCAAATGAACTCCAGATGCATGTGCCACCTTGTGCATCTGGCTAATTTGGGTCCTGGGGAGTTGAACCTGGGTCCTTTGGCTTTGCAGGCAGTGCCTTATCCGCTAAGCTGTCTCCCCAGCCCTCCTTTTATGTTTTTCAGTGCCTCTGCTCTAGGAGCTCATGCATGGGAAGGTTCATATCACTTAGTTTTTATTTCTTCCTTTTTTTCTCCCCTTCAGTGTTGGGAAGCAAACACAGGGCTTTACCCATGCCAAGCAAGTACTGTATGACTGAGCTATATCCCCAGCCCATACCATTTAATTTTTAAGTTTAAGCTTATTCACATTTAGAGACTTTCCATGAACTTCAATATTCTAACTGTGTTTGTCACATACCACGATTACATTTCCCTTTTCTAGATGAGGAAACTAAGGCTTAGCAAAATCAGCCTCCCCTCACCATCACAAGTAAGCAGGTCCCTCAGCCTCACACCACAGCCGCCTGGTTCCAGAGCCAAATGTCCTTCCCTTAACTACTCAAATACACTACCTTTGCATTCTACCCTGCACCTGAAGGGACTTTGTGTATAGCTTTTATCAGAGTCAATTTTACTGACAGCTTGTGTAACTTCAGTTTTGGTGACATGTTTTCTAACAGCCCCTCTGACAGAAAACAACCTGCTTCAACCAGTCACTCAGTTGATGCAGTCAGTCAGCCTCAGAGGACCTTCTGTTCCATCCTAGTCCACTTCCCAAGACATAAGCCTTGCTTTATTACCTGCAGTAAGTAGGGTGTGGACCAGGCAGTAACTTTGACATTTTACCAAAGTTTCAAGCCCTATCCTCAGGGATTCTCACCCCATTATTTCTTTTATTCCCAACTAAGTAGTTTTTCTCTGGCTAGGTAAGTCACCTCACCCCCACCTTTAAATCAGAACCCTCCATTCTTCAGGATTGGGTTAAGACAGACCCTGGAAAAGAGAGAAGTAACTTTTTTATCCCAGTCCAGATCCCACATACCAAATCACTGTTTGTCCAGGGTGATGGGCAGTGTGTGTTTTCCATCCCTCTAGGAACCCCATCAGCCTGCCCTATGGGTCTATGCTGAAAACCATACAGAGCCCAGCACTGGTGAACCCCAAGTTTGGGTGTTCCAGCAACAAGAAAATCCTGTAGGAATTCACCCTCTAGATGCAACCCAGAGTCCACTGTAGTACAGGCTGGGCTGTATGAGCCCAGGCTAACTTCTATCCAGCCTCCCACCACCTCCATTACCCTGGTCCATAATAAATCTCTCAAAGCAGCTGTCCTTTGAGAGCAGAACTGTGTGGCTCACCCACCTGTCTCCCCTGGGCCCAGTAAGCATGCAGCTTTCTACAGGTGCCTTTGTGGCAAATGAAATGGCCATGATGTGCATCCTGCCTATCTTTGACTCAGGCTCAACCCTGAGCCTCAGAGAAATATTAGCTTTGGACAGCAGAGCATCTAATACTCAAAAGCCTGGAGCTAATCTGAGCGTTTTGAGCCCCGGAGAGAAAAGCATGTTTCTGTTGCCCTGGGGGTAGGTGCTAGGCATGCCCTGGGAGTCTAGACGCAGGTGTGAGACAGGATGAAGAAAAGGCCAGGCTGGTAGAGCTCAGCTTCAATGTTCTATTCCTGGTCTGTGTTGACAAGACAAATAACAGCTGTCAGATCATCTTAGCCACAGACTTGACAGAGACAGATGCAGGACAGATGAAGTCTGAAACCAGGTTCTCTGCCAGGCACTTCTTCCAGAGCTATCCAGGGACCTGCTGTGAGCAAAGGGAAGGGGCCAGTGTGGCCAACAGTTCCATCTTGTGTGTGAATTCTCCAATTCATTTGGCACCCAAGGATACTAGGCAAAATAAAAATAGGATACAATTCCAGGGGAGGATGGGAAAAGAGCTTGCCTTCAGCAGGAATGCTTGATTAGGAAATTAGTTAATTGGGCTGGGAAGATGACTCAGCAGTTAAAAGTCACTTGCTTGCAAAGCCTGCTGCCCCAGGTTCAATTCTCCAGTGCCCACATAAAGCCAGAGGCACAAAGTAGCACATCTATCTGGAGTTTGTTTGCAGTGGCAAGAGGTTCTGGCATGCCTATACTCTTGTCTTACTCTCCCTCTCTCTCTCTCCTTGAAAGTAAATAAATAAAAATATTTTTTTAACTGGCAATTCCAGTTTAAAACTATTTTTTAAAAAGAAAATTATGGGAATATTCCAATTTGAGAATCTTGTAGATATATTTATTTATGTGAGCACTCATTGGGTTAAGAGCCATTTACAGGTATAATGAGTTTTACTAGGTCTACCAGAATTTAAATCTAGAAGTCCTAATCCTAGCACATGAGAATGAGACCTTATTTGGGGATGCGTAGGCTCTTTACAAAGGTAATCCATTTGAAGGAGATCATTTCGATGGGCTTGAAGCCAACACAACTAGAGATCTCGTAAGAAGGGGGAAATTTGGGCTGGGCATGGTGGTGCACACCTTCAATCCCAGCACTCAGGAAGATGAGGTAGGAGGATCACTGTGAGTTTGAGGCCAATCTAGAGCTACAAGAGTGAGTTCCAGGTGAACCTAGGCTAAGGTGAGACCCTATCTCGAAAAAACCGAAAGACAGAGAGAGAGAGAGAAAAGAAGGGGAAATTTGGGCCCAGATAGTGAGAAAGGTTAGAAGAGACATAAGAAAAAGATGGCCATCTTCAAGGCCATCTGTCAGACCCTAGCTTCACAGCATACAGAAAGAACCAGGCCTGCTGACAATGTTTCTTAGGACTACAAGTTCCACAACGGTGAGCCAACAGGCTCCTTTAAATCATCTAGTCATGGTACTTTGTCACTGTGGCCCCAAACGAACGAATGCAGAGAGCATCTGGGGACTGAGTGTGTTCTCTGCCCACTGCCAATTCTGAGGGGAGCAGCTGAGCTTCTGAAGGGCGTGTCCTCATCACTGACACAGCCTTCCCAGGCTCCTGCAGCCTGAGGCCAGTTCCCTTAGCACACCATGGGGAAAGGCCTGCATGCTGCAGAGCTAAACATTCCCTGAGCCAGGCAGTGCTTTCCAGATATGTCCCCATATTTCTGATGGACGACTTCATACAACCAGAGCTCACTAGAGCAGCTGGCTGCCCAATTTTTGCACTTCATTCTGGCTCTTTCACAGAGACTCCGCAGAGGACTAAAGTAATTTGCTGGCTGTGTCCCCCAGGATAACCACAAACAAGGAGCTAGTTTCTGGACCAAGGCCGCATCTATCCCAGGGTCAGGCCTGCCAGGAATAGTGAGCTGTGCTGTCTAAATGCCAACAGCCACACTTAGTTTGACAGACGGAATCTAAGTTGAATTAGGAAAAGGGATGTTCAGACATGTTTGCTGAGAAAAGGAAAGAATTCCTTTGAGAGAATGGAGCCGCAGAAACGAGAGGAAGTACTGATAAGATTAAGGACGCAGGAGGAAAGATGCTCTTAGCAAGGGTATTTGCCATGTACGGAGGCCTCTTGTGGGCCAGGCCACATGAGACAGGCTGTATACCTTCTATGATGGTCTCATAAGGTCCCGTGCAGGATGTGCCATTATCAGCATTTAGCAGAGGTGAGAACTGAGATGCATACAGATTAAATAGTTTGTTCAAGATCATATAGCAGGTTAAGTAAGATTAAAGCAGAAATTCCTGACCGTTTTATTAGGTGTCATTGCTTGGACTAAATGAACCACTCTCTTCCTTTCCTTGAGTCAGAAGGAATACAAGTAGTGCTAGATGGAGGGTCGCCTGGGAGGATGGCCTCCACTCTGCTGCCCAAAGTCCATCTCCCACCTCTCTTTGACTGTGTCCCGTGCCTCAGAGTTGGCCCTGTGAGTTTTGCCTCTGGGACCCTTTGTGTTCCAAGTTCTGGTTGAGCCCAGTCAGTGAAGTTCAACTGCAAGAGAACAGGCAGCAGGAGGAAGGCCGTGGTGGGCTTTATTGCCTCCTCTTCCTTTCTACTCAGCTGCCTTGGGCTGTCTGTGTCGCTCCACAGCAGGCCACAGTCTCTGGTAGAGATTCTTTCCATGGAGCTCTGCCCACGTTCCAGCAATACCATCCAGGCTGACCACCGCTGAGGAGCTAGCTCCTGGTCCAGGGCTACATCTACACCAGGGTCTTGTCCTGCAAGAGTAGTGAGGAGTACCGTCAAAACACCCAAGCTGGCGAGTTGCCCCATCCTTGCTCCCACCACCCTTTAAGCTCCTGGTTTCGTAAAACTTCCCTTTCTCAACTGCTCCTTCAGTGATCCAGCTTACAAATGCCATTCCTGCCCCCCCCCCACACACACACAGTGGGTCCCTGACAGGTGCAGGGAACACAGACAGCTTGAGATGGAGACAAAGAGAAGCAGCCAGGAGGCAGCTCTCCCCCACCCCTTACCCCAAGCTCCCTCCCCGATTGAGCTTGACTCTACCTGCATCCTCTTCCAGAAAGGAAGACCAATACTTTTCCAGCTGTAGCACAACCTGACCTCCCCAATGTAATATTCACAACCCAGAACCACCACACGGTGCTCTAGCAATATCTGACCTAAAGAGAAGATAAGGGCTCTCGCCTCACAATTGAAGCCTCTGAGACTCTTTCAGGACCCGTGAAGTCAAACTATGTTCATAATAAAATGCTGACATGTTATGTGCCTTTTTCATTTTTAGTCCCTTACAAATGTATATTTTCAAGAACTCCAGAAGTGAGATTAAAAATAGAGTGGATGTAAAAATAATATAACACAACTGTCTTCCATTAAGCTAGGCACTGACAAGATTTGCAAAAATGTGAAACAATGTCACTATATCTCTTTTTTTCTAATTTGGAAAATCTAGTTATTTTCATAAAAAGGATGAGCTTACCAGTTTAAATAAACTGGTAAAAATATTTCCAACATCTTTTTTCATTTCTAATGAAGAAAATCATGTGAAGAGCCAATATAAACAAAAACTCTTTGGGGGTTTGCAGTAAGTATTTAAAAATGCTTTTTATTTATTTGTGAGGCGAGAGAGAATGTGTGAGTGCACCAGAGTCTCTAGCCACTGCAAATGAACTCCAGTCCCATTTTATGCATCTGGCTTTATGTGGGTACTAGGGAATTGAACCCCAGATTTCAGGCTTTGCAGGTAAGGACCTTAACTGCTAAGCCATCTCCCCATTTCCCCAACCCCCGAGGGAAATTTTGAGAAGATAAGTAGACCTAATTCAGAGAATCCGAGTGTTTGAGGCTGCTACTCTCAAACTCCAGAATGATCAAGGTCACCAGACGATCCTGGTTGAGTATCTGATTTCGTAGCTGTTGTGGGTACTTTCTTATTGCTGGGACAAAATACCCAACCAAAAGCTTATGGGAGAAAATAATTTATTTGGTTTATAGCCTCAAGGGAAGTTTCATCATGGCAGAGCAGAGTATGAGCATCACATGTTGCCATAAGTGGTCTAAGCTCTGGCAAGTAGGGGCTGGGTTATATGAACTTCAAGACCCACCCCCAGTGACACACCTCCTCCAGCAAGGCTCCACCTCCTAAGGCTCCACCAGCTGAGGGATTGAGTCTAAGGCTTAACTAAAAACACCTGAGGCTATGGAGACATTTCATGTTCAGATAACCACAGTAGCTCTGGTTGAATCCAAAGCTGTATCTCTAGCGAGCTCCCAGGTCATGCTGGCCAGGACCCACTCTGGTTCAGACCACATGTCTTGAAGCACCATGGATTTACCTCCCACCAACCAGTGTTGTTGGCTGGATGGCTCACATCTGAGTCCATCCTGTGGTACCACCTTGTCCAGTGCCACACTGTCATCGGGGACCTAAGTCAGTGACCCAGGGATGGAGACATACAATATTGTGGGCACTTTGTATCAGTGCAGGATGATTCCAAAGAGTCTTCTCAGCTTCAGGCCTCCCTGTGAGATCAGCTGGGAGCCTCACCTTGGACAGATCCCAGGTCAGCGTCCCCCTCTGCACAATCCCACTACCACCAGGACTCACAGGTATTGTTTCAACAACAAATGCAACTTGAAGCAAATGAGGAGAGGATGGGTCTGCTTCATAACCTCGGGCACTTCTAGTGGCCAGGTTTCTTTGACCATGCAAGTGTCTGGGCAAGTTTGAAGCTCGTTCCCCTGTGAAACCAGTGTGCAGAGTCCAGGAGACCTGGTCCAAGGCCACAATCTGAAATAGTGTTCTGCCAGTGGTAGGCTGGAGCTAATCCCTGCCAGCTCACAAGCCCACTGCCATTTCTTTAGGAATTTACCAAGCCACTTGCTAAACAGACACATTAAAATGGCATGACACAAGGTTGCACGTGCGTCTGTAGTTCATTTACAGTAATTAAGGGCCCTGATACATCCATTCTCTCTCTCTCGTCTGCATTTTTCTTTCTCTCTCAAATAAATTTAGTTTAATTTTTAAAAAGATTAAAATGGAGTGACATATTGTCCTCCATTTACCGTGCTTCAGCTTACTTTTTTTCACTTCATGATGTACTTTGAATTCTCATTTTTTCCTGGCCTATAAATGCATGGCATGAAGCTTTCTATCCTTGCTAAGTAGAAGGAGAGAACTGCAGTTCCCAGTCAGCCACAGGACCAGTGGGATGAAAACTGACACTTTATAGAATATCTGTACTGCGTGGCTAACTTATGATGCTTTAGATGTGTGTTAAATGCATTTTCAATTTAACATCATATTTTCCATTTATGGTGAATTTACTAAAAGGCAGGTAGCCTCTTTGTAAGCCAGTGAGCATCTACATATAAATTTAAAACTAGTTAAATTAAATAAGCAAAGTGACTATATATTGTGAATTACATTTTATATTAAATAGTATCTTAAAACATGTTTCTAAGCTTATCACTATTATTTCACTGTATTTTAGAATTGTCTATGTTCTATTTTTTTTTTTGTATTTTTTTATGAGAGAGAGAGAGAATTGGCATGCCAGAGCCTCCAGCCATTGCAATTGAACTCTAGACTTCTGCATCACCTTGTGCACATGTGCAACCTTATGCATCTGGCTTACATGGGATCTAGAAAGTTGAACATGGGTCCTTAGGCTTCGCAGGCAAGTGTCTTAACTGCTAAGCCATTTCTCCAGCCCTATGTTCTTTAAAAAAAAAATATATATATATATATATATATATTGCAAACAGGGAGAGAGAGACAGACAGACAGACAGAGAAGATGGGCATACCAGGGCTAAAAACAAACTCCAGATTCATGTGCCACTTCGTGCATCTGGCTTTCCGTGTGTCCTGGAGAATTGAAATGGGTCACTAGGCTTTACAGGTAAGCTCCTTAACCACTGAGACATCTCTCCAGACTCCTATGTTCTTTTTTTATTAACAAAATAATAGCCAGTGCATTAACATACACATTCCCGATACACAAATAGGAACACACAAAGGGGAGTTTTTATAAGTCATGGTTAAATCCAGGCTTATGTGCCATTTTATTTGTTATTTAACAAAATTTCATTTAAAAAAGCTAGGCATGATGGCTCATTCATGCCTGTAACCCAATCACTCAGGAGACTGAGGTAGGAGCATCATTGTGAGTTTGAGGCCAGCATGGGACTGTACAGAGAGATCCAGGTCAACCTGGCTAGCGATCCTTCTAAGAAAAGAAAAAGGAAAAGCAAGGGTTCCCAGGTTCTAGGGGTGACAAAGGGTGGGAGGATACACGGATAGGGATATGAATGCTAGATAAGAGCTGGTCTTAGCCATCTTCAACAAACTAACCTCTTGCTTTGAGTCAGGAGGAAGGCAGTGCCATTCTCTGTGGTGTCACTTGTCCTGGCCTTCACAAGTCAAAGATAAGAAGACAAGAAATCCAGCCAGTTCAGTGGCCCATGTGTCCTGCACATATTTGTAGTTACGTTAACTGACATTATGCTGGATATCTAATGTGGGTGAATTTTATGATAGGTAAATTATATTTCAATACATGTATTTAAAATTATTTATAACTTGTAACTTTTTGGATTGGAATTTTCTGGAAAAACAAAATCATATCAATGAAGATAGAAGCAACAAAGTTTTGTTAGTACACAGAGCAGAACACTGAGGTCCTATCGGCAGATAGTGACGTTGATGTGTCTGGTTTCAGATTTCAAAACAAATTTATTTGTCCTTATAAGCATATAAGAGAGTGAATGGGTGATTCTAAATTCAGTAGAGAGACATGACAAGGCCACAATGAACCTGAAATATTCACAATCAAGAGAAGCTAGCCTTGTGAACATGGAGGCAGGAGGTGGAAGAATAAGATTATTAACATCTATTCTGAATGTGTTGTGAAAATAATACAAATGGTATGCCACACAGGTTAATAAAAGATGCCAATAATATAAGAGCAAACACAGGTAAAACATAACAATGCACTGATTAGAGTTGTTGGTCTGTGTGGGGACAGTAGTAAGGTGAGATTCTGAGTTGGTGTCTCCCAACCAGCTCTGCAGCTAATCATTCATTGCCATCCAGAGGCCATCGTGGGCAATTCCACATCTCTGAGCTCTTCACTGATGGTAATCTGTGTCTTTTCCTGTGAGAATTACCCAACGTCTATTATTTGTTCATCTGGTCCTCATCATTCAGTTAATATCAGCTCCATGTTAAGGACTGGACTAGAGAGAACATTGTCCCTACCCTGAGTAGTAGCAAAACATGGTGACACACACACATCAATATAGAAAGACAACCTTACAAATGTCTATGGAATAGGAATCCTAGACACATCACATCTCATTATGCCCTGGGGACACACAAGCATTGCCTTGGCAGAATACCTAGCATCTGCCAGGAGGATGATGGGTGCCAATTGGCAAGAGCACAATATGCAAGGGTGAAGAAGCAATACAGGAAGTGGCCTTCGAGTTTGGTTGTGAGGACTGTGAAGAGCTGCCCACACTCCCCTGGTTTCTGAAGACCATATGTTGTTTTATCAGCATTAGGTCGGCTGGCACAAGAGAAAGGCCAGCTGGCTTATGTGGCAATCACAGTCCCAGCTAATACTGTGCTCGCAGGCTGTTGTAATCCCTTGAGCTAATTGGACACTGTTTCTCTAGGCGTGAGCTCTCAGAGCTCTGTGTGATGATTCAGAGGCATTATGATTAATCTCGGATTGGGACGGACATCTGTGGAACTGACATCTCTAAACGTCTGCCACTGGCATATCTTTCTCCATGTTTGGGATGGTATACCTAGAGCTTCAGGGTGAAAAGAACTGAGAGGGCATCGGGTGACCTGCAACCTTTGCCATGTGGCTCTAGGATTATATCCAGACTGGGAGCTGACCATCGTCATGGAGTAAGTAATTTAGATCAACTACCCTCTCGCCAAAGTTTCTAGAAGACATGCTAGCCTATGTGAACAAAAAGTGGTTGGGGCTGGAGAGATGGCTTAGTAGTTAAGGCGTTTGCCTGCAAAGCCTAAGGACTCATGTTCGATCTCTCTCAGATCCCACATGAGCCAGACACACAAAGGTGAGGTAAGCGCAAGTCGCACATGCCCACTAGGTGGCACAAGTGTCTGGAGTTCAATTGCAGTGGCTGAGGCCCTGGTGCACCAATTCTCATTCCCTCTCTCTCTCTCTCTCTCTCTCTCTCTCTCTCTCTAAAACACCAAGTGGTTGTATTTCTTAGATGGCCAAAGAGAAGGTTGCTGGGATTAAAGGTGTGCACCACCACATCCTGCTTGGTTGCTGGAAATCTGGACATTACATGAGTTCCTTGAGACCTCTGTGCAACCAGAGCTTCCAACTTGTTCTACCAGATGCTTCACTTAGCAGCTAAGGGCTATAAGAAAAAAGCTGTGCTATAACTGTCATACCCCTAGGGACAGCTGAGGGGTTCCAAGCCAGCAGGCCCTAAGCCTGTCACAGGTATCACATCATGATAAGCCTGTTTGCATCTCCATCTTCCTTGTAGCACTGCCAATGCCTTGAGGCAAATACTGGGTTTGATTTAATCTCTGGGTCCCAAGTGTTGGATGGGAGGATGGATAGCTAGATGATCAATCGTGCCTGATAGGAGAAAAGTCATGGAAAATATAAGAGTGACATAATTAGGGGGGAAAGTGGAGTTTTTAAGTAGTTTAGAAAATGTTTATTACACACTTGGCTATTTGGAAAGTTTTCTGAGTCTTGTTTATGGATTATTTTCGTTATTCATCAGAGAACTTTGTAGCAATTATCTTCTTGTCGCTGGGACAAAGCACCCAACCAGAGGCCACTTATGTCAGGAAAGGGTTTATTTCAGCCTACAGTTTCCAGGGGAAGTTTCATCACAGTGAGGAAAGCACAAGAAGACAGCAGGGCATTGCATCTTGTCACATCAGCTGGGAGAAAGTGGTCTCATGAGCTAGCCTCGAACACCCAGTTGACCAGACTGATAAACCTCAAATTCTACCCTCAGTGACACACCTTCTCAAGCTAAGTGCCACAACTTTCTCAAATTGTCAACAGCTGGGCACCAAGTATTCAAAACACATGAGCCCACAGGGGACATTTCATTCAATCTGACACACTCCTATGAGATAACATGATTAGTCCGCCTGTTTTGCAGATGAGAAAACTTGTTTAGAAAAAGCCACTTTCTCAAGTTCACATAGCTAAGGAGAGGATGATTCAAAATTTGGATTTTCCTGCCTCTGACGATGGCCTCCATTCCCCAAGTTGAGTGAGGAGGTAATCTAGTGTGCCAGGTGGTGGGGAATGCAGGGAGTGGAGTAGGCTGGGCAGGGTGCATACTCTTCATGAGAGAAATGCAATTGAGATGTAAAAGATGGTTGTTACAATGTGAGAGCTGTAAAGCGGAGCAGAAAATGTTTCAAAAGGGAGGCCAGGGTGGACCCCGCAATGCAAAGATAGATGAGGGAAGGCATTAGGTAGAGGAGCAGTTTGAGGCTACATAAGGCTCTGACCCACCCTATCCCTTGTCCTTCGCTTGTATCTATCCACAAAGCTGAAAAAAGATGTTAGCCTACACATTGCTTCCTTCATCACAGAGTCCAAGTCTTGCAGAGTCCAGGTCTTAACCTAGGTATCTGAGGCAGGCAGACATGCGTGCATCCATGCTGGCACAGGAGTTGTGTTCATGTCAGAGCTACCTGTGGTCTTAGCCAGCCTTCTTGACATCTCCTTGGAAGCTACAAATGGCATCACAAGACGCAAAGAAAATCGTGTGAATCAGCACAGATTTGCAAGAAAGCAGGAAGCCCTTAGAGTCCCAGCCAACAGGACCTGAAGTACTAGGTATCCCATTAGAACCTGGAAGAGAATAGGATGCCAGGAACAAGTTCTAGGGCACATGAAAGCTGTTCCATTATGTTTGGAGACTGTGCCCAGATTTCTAATTATGGGGTCAGGGTATTGAAAGGAACATTGGTGCATCTTTCAAAGACTATGAGAGGTAAGTGAAGAGAATTAGTAGTTACAGTTGGGGCTATGTGCCAGGCATTGTGCCAGGCACTCTGCATGTGCCATCTAATTCTTAGAACAGTTCTATCAGATTAGAGACACTCAGAAAGGTTAATTGGCCTTAATATGACCTATGGATCATATTTAGAAGCTAATTCTATTCGGCTGTCTGCACTGCATTGAAAGTGCTTCTGGAGAAATGTTCCACACATTCTCCACGTGGTTGTAGAGTGTTCCCGTGACAAACTGACATCTTGACCACCAGCTCTATGAAAAAACCTCTAGGCAGGGCTATGAGCGAGGCATTTTTGGACATACTTTTTAGAAAACCCGAGAAAGAGTTTCTTGGCTTTTTGTTATTTATGACTCAAGCCTGAGGGAGCTATGAGTAAATAAACTGTCATTGTGTCTAGTATTCCATCAGTGTGTAAGAAATGCAAGTGGGCGATTATTTCAAGTCCTAGCTAATGCTTGAGGAATTCTAGAAATGGCTTCATGACTGAAAAAAAAAAATCACCATTTCTAAAGTCTTTCTGAGTTCTGAAATTTGGATTCATCCTACCTCCTCTATCTCAATCTTCAAGGTTTCTCTAGAAAGTTTTGAAATTGGATGGAGGTATAAAGTTCCATCCTGACACCCTTGGGCAGAGGCACATGCTGTTAATATTTGATTTTCTTCAAATCGCTTTGCCCAAGTGTTTTTACATAATCAGTATCATTCTACATGAACTCTGTTATTTTTAAACAAGCTGTGGGAAAAGCACTTAGCATTGTTCATTCATTCATCCAAAATTCAAAGGCACATATTAATCACTTACAGAATACCCTTCCCTCTTCTAAGTAGACAAAAGGCTGGAGAGATGGCTCAGTGGCTAAAGGTGCTTGCTTAGAAAACCTGACAGCCCAGTTTCAATTCCTCAGTACCCATGTAAACAAGATGCATAAAGTGGCACATGCATCTAGAGTTTGTATATAGAGCAGGAGGCCCTGGTGTGTTTGTACCCTCCCCTCTCTCTCAAATAAACATTTCTTTTTTAAAAGCAGACAAAATTCCTGCCCCCACTCCACAGCCCACCCTGCTCCAGCATCAGGTTTATGTCTACATGTGTTTAGTGCAAGCCCTTCAAAACATTATCAAGGCTTAGTATTATTCAGATACTCATGTGGAAAGGGGAAAAAAAAGGTGACCTAGGAAATGAGAAAATGGAAGGTGAGGGAAAGGCGCTTGCAGCAGAGTCAGCCACAGAGCAAATCTGGGTGGACAGGACATACACACATTGGGATTTAAGTGGCCTGAGGCAGGATCTTTCTGTCTCTCTCTGACTGGCCATGTCACATCAAGTGAGAAGGTGGATAGCAAGCTTTATAGCTTAGAGGGCCCCTGCCTGAATCCAGAGAATGTTGTATGGATCGGAGTACATCTTGAATGGACCCCTGGAGCCCAGTAGCTGAGTTAGGCAGAACCAGAGAGAAATGTACAGCTGAAGGATCCTGCCTCACCTTTCCAGTTCTTGCTGCCCAGCTGTAACCTTCGACTCTTCTCTGGATTTAGTGAGAAGAGCAATTAGAAGATGAGAAAGCAATGCAGGACTTCATTGTGAGAGCACAGAAATCAGCAATCATGTTTACTGTAATGGAAAATGTGACAAGGGAATTTTGAGAGCCATGTATACCCTTGCTGAGGCAGCCAGCCTGTGGAAAATTCTGGCAACATTGTAATAAACCATTTCCTAATTCAACAGAACTAAAGACTCCCACTGTCTTAGAAAATTGTGCTGCCTTCTTGCCCTCTCATCTCAGGGCCCCCTACCATTCTGCTCCAGCCAGTGTGGATGAGACATTGGAAGGGCTCATCTGAAGACAATCTCCATTTGTTTCTGGCTTAATCAGTTCTCCATGTGTCCTGAACCAGTTGCTACCCATGGTCTGTGTGTGGGCTGTTTGCAGTGTGCACTGTGCAAGAACATTTAACATACCTGCTGGGTCCTAATGAGCAAAGGTAATATGGGCACTGGAGCATTGTGGGAGCCAAATATTGTCACTGTTTATAGGGGAGCAAGATGCATAGAAGCAAGGCTTAGGACTTGCTGGAAGTGATTGTGGGATAATAATCATGAATGTTAAGTTCATTTTATGAGGAAGGCACTAAGCATTCTACATAGAGTATGTGACTTAATATCCACAGAGGCAGCTGAGACTCATGCATTTAGCTAACTAACCCAAAACAGGTTATGTAAAATGATACAACAGATTAGCAAGTTATATAAGGTTCTGTGCAGTATTAAGTTGATGTGGGCAAGCAGTGATTGCATAAACATCCCAAAGCTGAGTAGCAATCAGTAAAGAAAGAAGGATAATAAAAATTCAGGCATAAAGGGCTGGTGTCCCTAGGTGGCCACAAGATGATCAGATCTAGAAAGAATTGTTCTCAGTAGAGTGACTCTATCTCAGAAAGACCAAAACCACATGTTCTGTCTGATATGCAGTCTTAACTTGCATTATCTGTAAGGATGTATATATAGGGGATCACAGGCCAGCTATCCTGGTGCACACAGCAGTGAAAAATAAAAAGATCCTACCTCAATCAAGGTGAGAAGTGTGGATTGGCACCCAAAATTATATCTTCTGGCTGCCACACTCATACTGTGCCACGTACACACACACACACACACACACACACACTTAAAAATTGCACATGACCCATCCCTCTGACCTAGCACCAAAATACAAATGAGGTGGACTAAAGAGCTTTCTTTTTAAAGCCATGATAATATGGGGTAAAATGAATGATAGCATTTGATGACCTTAATGACCTTGGAGTGAGTTATATCTCTCAGTAGGTAGGATAAAAAATGTCAGAAATTAAAAACAGTGCTCATAGATACATAAGATAAATGTAAACTGTGTGCAAAAGCTATTGTAAAGAAAGCTATAAAAAACAATGCTCTTTCAAATTGCTAAGTATTTGAAATTTTTCATAATAAACTTTTGAGAAAAAAATAAGTAGCAGTCAAAAAGAAAATGTTTATGACACAAATTATAAGCAGGATTAATATTCAAAATTATACAAAGCTGCTCTAAATGTCAAATAATGAAAAACTAAGAAGAAATACAGGCTGGCAATTAGCATAAGAACAAATGACAACAGACTGTAAACGTATAAAAAGTTGCTCAATCTCACTAGTAATCAAGGAAATGAAAATTAAATCAGCAATTAGGTCACATTTCTTATCCGTTAGATGGGAAATAATTAAACATATTGATCATACTCAGTACTGTTAAGAAAACATGCACTCTTGTATCCTTCTCTCTGGACCATTCATTGAGAAGCCTTTGGGAGGACAACTTAGCATTTACCAACGTTTTAAATGCTTACAACCCTGAATCCAAAAATCCTATGTCTCAAAATAGATCCCCCCCCCAAAAGACATTGTTTCAAGATCAACATAAAAACATTAGGAAAATGCCTCTCACTAGAGGAATAGATAAATAAACAGTTGATGTATGTCAACAGTCCCAGGTAATGGGTGGTTTGGGAATGGACTGAATTAGCCAACACAGGCCACTGAAGTTTAATTCTAGGACTCTGGATTGTGGCATTGGTGACATAACAGCTAGGAATGAGAGAAGCTTCAATCTGAAGACTGCTGGAAAGTGCGTTGCATCGATGAGAACAGAGCCAGCCTGAGAAAGGAACCTGCGCTGAGGAAACAGAGCCCCAAACAGGAGAGGGAATCAGCTAGCACAAGACGTCATAGAACACGGCGCCATGAAGAAGTGCTGTGAGATGCTCTTTTTTTTTTTTTTTTTAATGACTGAATAAATGAATGAGTCCAATTGAGGGACATAAAGTGGCAATTTTCATGTTTTGCCTTCAACATCTACATTTTACTTGGCTTTTTTTTTTTTTTAACCTAAAGGGGATTTTCTTTTGCAATGTTTAGGAAAAGGTAGATGTCTCTCCAAATGTTTATATCTGATGGTGAAATGATAGTTTAATTTTTCTCTGTGTTAAAAGTTGTATGAATTTTATTTTAAAATTTTAAAGACTTCTGAGTTCCACATCAAGAGTCCTAAAGAATGAGTTACTACCCACTGTGGGCGACAATGAACAATGATGGCAGATAATACAGAAGAACCAGAGTCTACAGGAGGGGGTCCTCAGATATTCAGATTGAGAGCCTTTTTCCGTTTTTTTTTTTAAATTTTTGCTTTTGTTTTTATGCATGCATGTGTGCATGTAAGGTGGTCTGTGTGGTGTGTGCACATGCATGTACCCTTGTGGCTCCCCATATCCTCGCCTGTGGACGGAGTCACTCATATGTAGAATGTCAGGTGAACAGCTCCATCACTCTTCTGTCTGTCTTCTTTTGAACTGGAGTCTCCTTTTCTAATTCTAGACTGGGGAGCTCTGAAGGTTTTCTGATCTCAGCTCCCCTGTGGGACTAGGGTTACAGGCATGTGTGGCTGTGCTCTGCTGTTTTACATGGGGTCTGGAGATTGAACTTGGGTGGTCTCAGGCCTCCTGAGGCCCTCATGGTCATTCAGGGAGTGCATTTAACCCGGAGCCATCCCTCTAGCCTTGAGAGTCTTTAGAAGAGGAGAACTATAATGGAGGGTTAAAAAGTAACAATGGTGTTTTGTGACTTATTGGATTTAGGTCCATGATATGAGCCTTCTCTGAAGTCTTCAGTAGGGAGTGTGGCAAAGTGAGCCCTCTGCTGTCCAATCTCACCTTCCTCTTCTTCCTTGGTGTTAATCTTCCCAATTTTTAATTGTACACGTGGCCCTCTAGGGTGAAGGCCTCTTGCTTCCGTTGCAGCTTTTGTGGCCATGCCAGCCAATAACAGAGCAGAAGAGCAAACATGGTGTTCTTGAAAGGACAGGACATCATCCTGCCTGCCTTCCTTCCTGCAGGAGGTCAGGATGGCTGGGACACAGACTTCTAGGGCTGTGAGCAGAAGCCATGTGCTAAGGATGGCAGCATAAGACAGAAGACAGAGGGATTCTCAAGACTGTGACATACCATGCCATCCTTGGACTAGTGCCTCTAGAAACTTCTTGTTCAAGGTACCATAATTCAACCTAAATATATTGACCCACAAAATGTGGTAATTCTCAGTAAACTGTTGTCAACCATTCTCACTCAATTTTAAGTTAATCTTAGTTAATAAAACCCTTTGAGCAGTGGGAATATTGAAATAGGCTGAATAAACACCCCTCACAATAATTTGATAAAATTCCTTAATTGCTTATACCCAAAGTGGACAAGATCAAGCAAGCCTTTCTTCTGTCTCTGACTTCTGCATGTGCGTGCGTGCGCGCGCGCGCGCACACGCGCGCGCACACACACACACACACACACACACTTGCAGAATTAGGTTCTTATTATGTTATAAGTTTATTTTCCTACTTGAGATCTCATACCATGTTGCGCTTCCACATCCCTCCCTCAGAAAATTGTTTGTTCAAACTTACTTTACTTCGTGGAAGAAAGAACTCTGTTATACAGGGCTATACCCTCAAGGGTGTTTGCCTAACACATGAAAGGTGCTTTAACAAACATTTGTTGAAGAATAACTGCCTCTGAAAAGAAAATGTTAGAGCTGGGAAGAACGCTCAGTGGTTAAAGGTGCTTACTTGCAAAGATTCCCTGGTACCCATGTAAAACTGGATAGGCGTTCAATTGTAGCAGGAGGAGACCCTGATGTGTCCCCCCAATACATAAACACATGCAAATAAATAAAAGAATTTTAAAGGCAACATTGGTAATTAGCTAGATTTAACATTTCTACCACGCATATAAATACTTCAAAATTTGATTAACAATGCAATGTTACTTGTCAAATAAGAACTAGAGACCGACTTGGAATAAATTTGTAATTGTTAATTAATAAGCAAATTAACATTATACATATCACGTGACTAGCTGGAGAATCAAAAGCTCCCATGTGACAAAGTGGGCTATCTCAAGGATACTTCTTTCTAGAGGTATCACTCCTATGGTTCCGTTTCCTGTCAATGAAAGGAGACCAGATGCCTGTTCTTACCTTTTCTAGACATGAGCTCAAGCTTCACAGGTATCCTGGGAGAGCAACCCAACAGAGGAAAGACAGGGAAGGGGATGAGACCGTTTATCAGTGTAAACACTGACACCCCAATTTTTATTTGAAAATGAAAACAAAACCAAACTAGCAAAGATAATGCAGAATTTGCTTTCCACAGACAAGATAACTAATCCAAGAAACACAGTTCTCCTGTAAACACAGATAATGTCACCCAGCATCGGAGGGTGGGGGGCAGGGGTAGGGCTGGATGATCAGAAAGGTTATCTGTTCTTGTGAAATTATTTTTGCTGTATCGTAGAAGTCTTGCAGTAGATACGTTATCATTGTGGGTAAGTTTTCAGGACGAGATAGCTGTACGTGAGTATCTGGAGGAAGGATACTGTGTGGTGAGACCCAGGGAGCCCTTCTGTCTTTGTGTTCCCCTTCCAGGCTGCCACTGGTCATGGTGGAATGAATTTGAAGCAGAGCATTGCATCACTGGGTTCTGGGAAACGTCTGTGGGAGAGCTGCACTGACGTCACCTTGTGCAATACCCTGATCACTGCTTGAGTGGGTATTCCCTGTGTCTCACGGAGCCGTGGAGAGCTGTGGCTTGTCTAGTCTCTAGTGCCAGCCTAGTGTGGCTTTTGATCTATTTGACAAATAAGATTGTAGACATAGGGCTCCATAGAGAGAAAAACTTTCAAGTTCATTACCTTGCCACTCTTAATTATTCTAGATTAATGGTGTTCACTGTGGTGTATGTGTGTGTCACAGTGCTTGTGTGCTATGGTGTGCACATGGAGGTCGAAGGACAGCTTTGGATGTCAGTCCTTACCTTCCACTTGGCAAGGTAGGGTCTGACCTTGTTCACCACATTCACCAGGCTAATTGGTGTGCCAGCTTTTGTCAGAGTGTGTGTCTTTATCTCCACCTCCCATCTTGCAGTAGGCACGTTGGGCTTACAGACACCTGCTACAGCATCTGGCTTTTTATGTGGGTTCTGGGGATTTGAACTAGGTACTTATGCTTCTGTCCACTGAGCCATCTCCCCAGACCCATTCCTAGGAAAGCAAAAAGTGATCCTAGATTTCCTGTTGTACAGCTCCATTGTTCTGTATTTTTTCACTGCTCTTTATTTTATTTATTTTTCCAATGTGTTACTAATTTTCGTAAGTTTTTATAGTAATTGAACAAAATAAGGACATAAGCCAGTGCACTTTTTTTTATTTTTTTGGTGTTTTGAGGTAGGGTCTCATGCTAGCTCAGGCTGACCTGGAATTCACTATGTAGTCTCAGGGTGGCCTCGAACTCATGGCAATCCTCCTACCTCTGCCTCCTCAGTGCTGGGATTAAAGGCGTGCGCCACCACACCCTGCTGCCAGTGCACTTTTAAAATACAGTGGTGGAAACATCAGGTAGGCAGATTACAGCAAAGTGGGGAGATCTCTGCTATACGTTTCGGATGCTAACTAATGGAATTCTTAGCCTTTTGGGTTGATGGTAACTGGTGGTCTGTTAGAACAAAAAGGCTCCACCTGATCACCTGATAGTTACAAGGATGTTCATTCAGACACAGAGGTGGGCAATAAATGGCTATTAAGGGGTCTAAAGATAGCCCAAGATAATTTGGCTCTGAAACTATAAATTCCATCTCTTCACAATCACAGAAGTTCTAATCAGTTAATCAGCCTTGGAGGATGCTTGAAGTAGGTGCAGCTGCTTTTTGGGAACTTTTGTTCATAATACTTTTGTTTTGTTTGTTTTTGTGGCAAGGTCTAGAACTCACTCTGTAACCCAGAATGGCCTTGAACTCATGGCAATCTTACCTCATCTGGGATTAAAGGCATGAGCCATTACTCTCCATTACACTATATACTTCAAAAAAATCATTTATATTTTAAAGTTAAAAAATTTCATTTATTTAGTTGCAAGCAGAAAGGGCAAGGGGGAGAGAGAGGAGTATGTGGGTACACTGGGACCTCCTTCCTACCAAACTGAAGAGACATGTGCCACTTTGTGCATCTGGATTGACATGGATACTGTGGAATTTAACCAAGGCTGACAGGCTTTTCAAGCATGTGCCTTTAGTAGCTGAGCAATCTCCCCAGTTCTAATTTTTAAACTTTTTATTGATAACTTCATACATATACACAGTGTGCCCTGATCATAACCCCACCACCCTCCCTATACTCCCTCCACTGAGCTCACACTTCTTTTCAACTAGGCCCTCCTTAGATTTTGATGTTCTTTTTTTCTTTTTCTCCTTTTTTTTTTTTTTGCTCTCATATTACACAGGTTTTTATTAATATTTATTTTATTTGACACAGAGAAAGGGAGAGAGAGAGAGAGTGAAAATGGGCACACCACGGACTCCAACCACTGCAAACAAACTCCAGACACATGTGCCAACCTGTGCATCTGGCTTACATGGGACCTGGAGAATCGAACTTGGGTCCTTAGGCTTCGCAGGCATGTGCCTTAACCGCTAAGTCATCCCTTCAGCCCTTACATGGGTTTGGGGCAGGTAGTGACAGCCATTTTCATTGAACTTTATTTTCTTTCCTTCCTTATTTCTTTTATTTATTTAAGAGAGAGAGAGAATGCACATGCCAGGACCTCCTGCCACTGCAAACCAACTCCACACACCTGCATCACCTTGTGCATCTGGCTTTACATAGGAAGTGGGGAATCAAACCCAGGCCATCAGGCTTTGCAAGCAAGTGCCTTAACCACTGAGCCATCACTCCAGCCCTCACTGAACTTACTTGTTGAGTGGTGACTGTTCTATTCACAGCCCCACAGGAATACTATATCTTAATAACATCACTCTCAACACAGATGTCCTTCCTCTCTGTCTTTTTCTCATCATTGACATCATTACCTTTGTCTTGTAACTATTTTTTTAGGGGACTTAGACTGTAGGATGTGATCTGCTTCTCTGCAGAGGAAGTAATTGAGTCCCAAGAAGGAACCTGTATGCCCAAAGATCCCAAAGGGATCTGAGACAAAGTTAATATGGGAATTCAGGTGTCCTGAACATCAAGTTCATGAACTCCCCTTGCCTTACTGTTCACATTTTCCCAAGGCTCAAATTTTCATCCGCTAGCTACAACCAGCCTCCCTTGGCCATCTGAATCTTAACTTAGACATACTTTATTCTTTTCCAGTGAAGGATTTTTCCGTATAGTCTTTTATATAATTGGTCCTGGGCTAGAGAATAAAATGTATGCGGGTGTCAGAGGGTAAACCCTTCAAGTGTTCCAAAGTTAGCTTTCCACTGCTACATCTTTAGGTCCCAGAGCCAAGTAAATCTAGGGCAGATGCCCTCCCGAATCTCTGATGGAGTCTGTAGAGAAGGATGCTTCCAGGTCCTTGGAGACCTGGCTTAAGGAATACAAGTTGTTTTAGGAGATGAGAAAAGCTGCCACTTTGCAAACCAATGTTCGTTTCACCCTCGAATCTCAGGCCTGCAAGCACAGTATTAGCTCAAACAAACGTGATCCACTCAGCTTCACCTGGCTGGTTGTCACAAATCCCCAGCCTGCGATGCTTTGTATTTGAGAAATAAGACTTGCAAAAACCTGTCATCAGATGCAAAGGAGAAAACTAGGCAGGGAGAGTTTCTACAATGACTAGGGTCATGCAAGTTCCTGGCAAGAAATTGAAGAGTGTTGGGAAATGTAAGGTCCTAGTCATGAAGGCCCTGCCAGACATTCTCCACCTTGAATATATGCAGATTTATAAGACAAAGAGGAAGGACCAGATGGTCTCGAGTGACACTTGTAGATCCTTGGGTTGACAGAAGCAAAGCCAGAGAAATGGAAGCCAACCAGCCAGGCAAGGGACAATGGCTAGCCTGTTTAACTTGTGCCCCCCTGCTCGTGTCCTCTTATGGGGAAGCCAACCACTTTGTGATTGGACTTGAGGCCAATTACGGGAGGGAATTCCTGCTTAGTACTGAAAACCTAGCCAAAAGCCTATGGCTGGGGAGGTCATAAGCCCTAGGGGGGGAAACTATTATTTTTGTCTAAATGGATAGATTATGGCCACTAAACTCCCTGTAAACACTTATGTTTATGCCCATAGATTAATGCTACTCTCACTTTTGGTTCGAGAAGTTTCTCTTTTCAGATGGTGATGACCACTGGGGTGACTCAAAACTCAGCATAGTCCTTAGAAGAAGTGACAGTGCAGTGTTTAGCACTAAGTGATACATGTCTATCGCACCTTCCAAGGCTCGGGGACCATTATGGAAGAGGTGGCATGGAAAAGACAAGAGCCAAAGGAAGGGAGGAGTGCTGACAATACTGTCCTCCGGGCACAAAATGGCCTTGATACGATCTCACAGTAGTTGATATTACCTACACAAGACCTACATAGTAGGAGGGGGGGAGAAAGATGATATTAAAATAAAAGAGACACTAATTGGAAAAAAGAAGGGATTCAGTGGAGACCAGATTTGGTAAGGGTAATAAAGATGGTTGTTCTAGGTAGGGAAATCAGGGAAGTTTCCTGTAGACTTAATGTTTGAGCTGAGATTGGAAAGATGAGCATATTTTTAATATTTTATTGTTTATTTATTTGAGAGAGAGAATATGGGAGTGCCAGGGCCTCCAGCCACTGCAAACAAACTCCAGACTCATGTGCCACCTTGTGCATGTGGCTTACATGAGTCCTGGGGAATTGAACAGAGGTTCTTTAGCTTTGCAGGCCTGTGCCTTAACCACTAAGCCAGCACTCCTATATTTTATCCCAAAAAGTAGGGGTATATACAGTATTCCAGGCTAGATGGACAGCCTGTGCAAGGGCCCTGAGACGAACACAAACTGACTAGCAGAGGACTGAACAAGGGCCATTGTCACTGCTTTGGAAAGAACAAAGGAGTTAATGGCTATAGAGTTTGAGGACCATATATTGAGTGTGTGAGCCATATTTTTGGGTGTTTATCCCATGAGAAATGTGAAGCCTTTTGTGCACTCAGAAGTTTGCTCTCTAGTGTGACTAATCAACAGCAGAGGCATCACCAGGGAGAAAAAGAACATCAGGGTTGGAGAGATGGCTTAGCAGTTAAGCACTTGCCTGTGAAGCCTAAGGACCCCAGTTCGAGGCTTGACTTCCCAGGACCCATGTAAGCTAGATGCACAAAATGGAGTAAGTATCTGAAGTTCGTTTGTAGTGGCTGGAGGCCCTGGTGCACCCATTATCTCTTTCTCTCTGCCTCTTTCTCACTCTGTCACTCTCAAATAAAGATAAACAAAATTAAAAAAAATATCAGGGGCTGGAGAGATGGCCCAGTGGTTACAGGCACTTGCTTGCAAAACCTGACTGCCCAAGGTCAGCTCCCCAGTGCCCACATACAGCCAGATGCACAAAGTGGCACACATGTCTGGAGTTCATTGCAATGGCAAGAAGCCCTGGTGTGCCCATACACACACCCTCTCTCCTCCCTCCCTCAATGAATAAGTGGGTTTTTTAAATTTGTTTGTTTGTTTGTTTTAACAAAACAGAAAGAGAACTTCAGGCCCAAGCTCACACCTGCTGAAACAGAATCTGTACCTCAAGTCTTGGCTGTGAATATTAAAAGCTGAGAAGCACTGGTTTAGAGTATTTTCCATAGGAGAGCAACTGCCAAGTGTGGAACGTCAACTTGTGTTAATAAGTGCACACACGTACACGTGCATACATTAAGGGCGGGGGAACATAAACTCCAGGCCAGAACCTACATGCCACATTGTTCCATGCATGCTCAAGAGCAGTGGCTTCATTTCCAACCACATCACAACTCTCCCCACACTTGAGCCGGTAAGGAGTCTGCTTAGTATGCTAAGTAGTAACTGCCTGCCCCCAAACATGTCTTTCACTCACGAAACAAGTCTGAAGTGCTCAAACTTGGTGCCTCAGTGGGACCTGCTCTTTCTCCTGCAGGCAGATATTTCTAATTAAGCAAGCTTCTTTCTGAATTAAGCTCTGGAGTTTCAACATGGTGTGAGGTACTCGCCACGCATTTTTACAGTGTATATCAATTGATCTGACTTGACACTCAAGACGTAATCAATTTTTTTATTTATTTATGTGTGTGTGTGTGTGTGTGTGTGTGTGTGTGTGTGTGTGTCAAGGCCTCTTGCCACTGTAAGCAAATATCAGATGCTTTTTGCATCCAGCTTACATGGTGGCTAGGGAATTGAACTCTGGGGCCACAGGATTTGACAGCAAGCACCTTTAGCTGCTGGGCCAGTCTTCCCAGCCTCCACCACCAGTTTCTTTTGAACAATGTGTGGAAGCAAATCTCAGCAGCAATCAAAATTTCTGAACCTTCAAGTGTGTTTGTTCAGGATGCCTCTGTCAGGGAGCCTAATGTCAGAGTGCCTTTTCAGGAGGAAAACCTAATCCCACTGCACAGCTGGCTCTGCAGCCTGAAGGGAAGGAGCAGATACATCTCCAAGAGCTTTTCTCGGCAGAGGCAGAGACTTCTCCGTGTCATGCAGTGATTCCAGAGCCGGCACTATCTGACAGGCACAGGGAGCTGTGGTGTGATAAAAACTCCAGCAATCGCTTCCACGAAGGGCCGCCTCCTCTGCTCCTAGGGGAAGAAATGATTTTTTTTTTTTTTCTGAACCACCAGAGCCACCTCTGGGTCTACAGAGAGGGATGACTAGTGGGTGTTAATAAAGACACCTTAGCCTTCTTCTCAGTGGGTTCCTTCAGCTGCCACGAGCCTGGACAGAGATGGGTAAGCTGTCAAACACCGCAGACATCATCCTAAATCCCTGACCCAAGCAAGCTTCCCAGCAGCAGGACTAACCAGCCTCACTTTGCCTTCATGTTTAGTTTATTTTATTTATTTATTTTTGTTTGTTTGTTTGTTTTCTGAGGTAGGCTCTCACTCTAGCTCAGCCTGACCTGGAATTCACTATGTAGTCTCAGAGTGGCCTCGAACTCATGGCAATCTTTCTACCTCTGCCTCCCGAGTGCTGGGATTAAAGGCGTGTGCCACCACGCCCTGGCCTTCATGTTTATTTTAATGGATCAGTTTTATTGTTTTAGAGTTAAGCAATCAGCCTCCAGGTTGTACCCATTTAATCGATTGAAAAGGAACACTGGGGGCCTGGAGAGATGGCTTAGTAGTTAAGAGCACTTATTTGTAAAGCTTGATGTCCCTGGTTCAATTCCCCAGTACCCATGTAAAGCCAGATATGCAAAGTGGGGCATGCATCTGGGGTTTGTTTGCAGAAGGCCCTAATGTGCACATACTCATTCTCTCTCTAATAAATAAATAAACATATTTAAAACAAAACAAAACATAAGGAACACTGGGTACACCCCACTTGATTGTCCTTCCTGTCCTAGTAAGAGCAACAAACAAGAAATGCAGGACAATCGTTGCCACATAATTAAGTGCTGTGGTGATGTAAGTGTCAAGTGTCCCCTAACCTCCTGCATTTGTGATTAAGATTTGAACTTAATCTCCTTCCCCCAGCTGGTGGAGCCTATAGGAAGTGGAGCCTTGCTAGAGGAGGTGTGTCACTGGGGGCAAACCTTGAGGTGTATTAGTCCAACACCCCCTGGGTGTTTACGGCCCTCTCACTCTGTCTCTCCTGCCTCCCTGCTGCTGTGGAGATGTGATGTCCAGCTGTCCGTTCCTGCCACGGTTTCCCTGCCACAATGACACTTCTCCTCAAAAGAATAAGGCGAAATAAACCCTTTCCTTCCATCAGCTGCTTCAGGTCAGATGATTTGTCCCTGCAATGAGAAGCTGACTACTGCAGGCAGTTTATTCTTGTTTATTCTGATGGCATCAGTATGAGCAAATCTATGGTAGACTCTAAAAAAGACAGATAGTGAATAATATCAAGCAAACCAAACAGGTGTTGAAAGTAAGGAAGAACCAACAGCTACCATTGAGGGCCACAGGCTCAGAGGAATGCAAACTGGATGGATGTTGAGCGTTGAAAAGGGAAAAAAAAAAGACATGCTGATCAAGTCATCAAATGTGTGTGTGTGATCATTATTGAGAACTTTCAGAAAGTTATAGCTCACACTGCTCCATATACTGTATGAGCAGAAGTGAGGAGTGGTGGGTTGGCAAATCCTGAAGGAAGGCTCACCCCAACAGGTCATTCCAAATACCAGAAGTCCCAGGAAGTTTCTCTGCAATGTTCAGAAGGATTTACTCTGAAATGCAAAGAGGCAGCAACTAATTCGAGCTTTCATATCTGAATACTATAATTTCTATATTCCCCTGGGGGCTATTCAACCACAGTTTTTATATTATCCCTATGTTTGGTTTTCTGCTCGGCATGACAACCTAAGCCTTTCTGCTACCAAATTCCATGATGTTGATTCAATATTTTATGTAATTCTGCTAACCCCTCTGGGAAAAATGCTATTGAGATATATTCCTATGTGAGAGAGCTATAATTTTACCCATTTACATGAAGAGCCCACTGCCAAACAAAAGACACGTGTTTGAGTGTTTTTATTATGCATGCTCTTGGGGCTCAAAATAAAATAAGGAAAGTGTTCATTCATAAGGTCTGTTAGAGCAGTTCATTTTAAATGGCGAGACTATCCAGTGAAGGTATGGGATTGCTTGAAATTTCATCGATGGGTGGATTTAATGAGTGAGATGATGCATAAAGAAGCCTTGATTATATTTAGCTTGCTCTCTCGCAACAGATATTGAATAGTAGAACGTGAGCAGCAGTTTGAAGCCGCAGATGAAATCCAGACATGATATTCTTTCCAGTGCTGATCAAGATACAGTTGAAAAGTTTCCATCTGAACTTCTCATTTTCAGAAACATAAATATTCACAGGAAAGTGTCCAGTGAGGTGAAATGTACAGACCTTTTTTTATCAGACACGTGTGTTTTGCAAATGTTTTCCTCCAGTCTGTGATTATCTTTCCATGCCTTCAGGGTTGTCTTTCACAGAAAAGATTTGAAGGTTTTTGAAACACTTGAATTTTAACAAAGTAAAACTTACCTATTTCTTTTGTTTCCTAGTTCATGTTGTGCTACACCTAAAAATCCATCACCTAGCCCAAAGTCACCTACATTATGTTCTTTAAGACCAAAATTCTAGAAGCTGAATAATTTTATACTCATTTTCAGGTTATGATTCATTTGAGTTAATTTTTGTGAGTAGTGTAAGGTCATGTCTACATGGAATTTGTTTTCTTTTTCTTTTTTTTTTCCATTCTGATATATACTTGTTCATTTGTTGAAAAGCTTTTATCTTCCCCACTCAAGTGTCTTTGGGCCATTCATCAAAGATTAGCTGACAGTACATTTCCTGGTCCATCTCTCACTTTCTATTCTAATCTGTGGATTTATGCATCTTTTCTTCACCAATACCGTGCTCTGCTGGTTACTATAGTTCATTGTAAATCCTGCCAGTTCTCTGACCTTGCTGTTTTTAGTGCATATATTGTTGCATTTCCATAGAAACTTTGGAATTAGTTTGTTGATATCTACAAAATTGCCTGCTGGGATTGTGATTGGTATTGCCCTGGATTGTTAGGATAAATTGGAAAGAATTAACAGCCTTTCCAAAATATTGATCTTTCTATCCATGAATACAGAATATCTCTAATGATCTTCAATTTTTTTCTCTTATCAAAGTTTTATAGTTATCTGCATATAGACTGTAAACCAAGAGATGATAAAGGAGATTAAAATAAAATCCAAGCCATTTTTACTCTGGTGCATACAGATTGCAAACAGGGAAATGCAGATTCAGTCAGACTGAACAAGCATGCCTTAGAGGGAAGATACACTGGCTTTCAAAACAAAAAGTGAACACAGTCAGTTTAACATTCTGGGGAGAAAATAACCAGAATCGAGGCAAGTACAGCAATTGGAAACTCATACCAACCAAGGTGGTCTTAAATTTTATAAGGATATTGCAATGTTTAGGTCAGAAGGCAAACTACTCACCCAGGGTTTTCTCAAAAACTTTATAAAGTATTGTTAGCGTCCAGAAAATTGTTCCCTCTGGCAGATTCGGTTACCAGCATGGTGTCTATGTGGTGATTTATTCCTGTCAGCAAGTCTCCACATCTCAGAAAAGATTCTTTTTCTCTCTCTTTTTTTTGACCAATTTATAGCTATTTTGATTTTTTTATGTTATGAAGACCTGCTGTGAGGTGTATTATCTGTGCACTTTTTTTTTGCCACTCTAAATGCTACTGTCTTTTTAATTAAAAAAAAATCCTGTAAAATATTTATCATCCTTTCTCAGCCCTTGGGTAAGGCAGAATGGTTAAAGGGAGGCTGGGGTAGATGACTTGCCTCTGTCCCTTCTGACTAGGCAAGTTGGAGGGCGGGGGGGGGCTCTGAAAGCCTTTTATCATTGGCGACGAGTCCTTTGTTTTGGAGAACACTTTGGGTGATTTAAAAATGGTTATAGCCCCTCTTCCCACCACTGGACTCATGAGGTGATTTTCTTGGTTATTCTCCCTGAGAATCTCAGGGATCCTAGAATGTAGAACCCACCACAGTGTCTCCCACCCAAGACTACAAACCCCAGGAGTGTCTCCACGCAGTCACAGTCAGCCTCCAGGAAGTCATCAGCATCATGTCCCTTCTAAGTTATGGTGTCGGGGCTTCTGCTCTAGGTAAATTCATCCAGGCTATGATTTTCTTTATCTACCTGGTTCCCTAGATTTTGGGGTGGTGAATCAGGTGACTCATCCTGAAACCTCGCGTCTATTTTAATATTATTTAATTATTTTATTTTATTTTTGAGAGAGAGGCAGAGAGAATGACGCTAGGGCTTCTCAGCAGCTATGAACCAACTCCAGACATGTGCGTCCCTTGTGGCCCTGAGTGGCATTGCATGCGTGCGTCACTGTTGCCTCTGGCTATACGTGGGATCTGGAGGATTTGAACAGAAGTTCTTAGGCTTCTGGCAAGGGCCTTATCAGCTAAGCCATCTCACCAGCCTCTTTTTATTTTTTTATTTTTTTTTTTTTTTATTTATTTATTTATTTATTTATTTATTTATTTATTTATTTATTTATTAGAGAGAGGGAGAGACAGAGTGAGAATGGGCACACAGGGCCTTTAGCCACTGCAAATGAACTCCAGACGCATGTGCCACCATGTGGATCTGGTTTACGTGGGACCTGGAGAATCGAACCGGGGTCCTTAGGCTTCACAGGCATGCGCCATCTCTCCAGTCCTTTTTTTTTTTTTTTTTTTTTTTTTTTTTTTTTTTAAATTTTTATTGATTTTTAATCTTACATACCAAAAAAAAAAACCCCACCTGATATTTCCCTCCCCTCCCCCATTCCACTTTAGAACTCCAGTCTCCATCATATCCCCTCCCTTTCTCCATTAGTCTCTCTCCTAATTTGATGACATCATCTTTCTCTTCTATTTTGAGGGTCTTGCAAAGGTATTGCTAGGCACTGCAAGATCATGGATATCGAGGCCAATTTCTGTCTGGGCAGCTGCATAGTAAGAGGTCATATCCTTCCTTTGGCTCTTCCATTCTATCCGCCCCTCTTCCGCAATGGTCCCTGAGCCACTGGAGGATGTGACAGAGGTGTTTCAGTGCTGGGCACTCCTCCATCCCTTCTTCTCAGCACTATGTTGCCTTTTGTGTCATCCCAGTGGTCATCACCATCTGAAAAGAGAAGCTTCTCTAGCCAGAAGTGAGAATAGCGTTAATATGTGGACATGAACATTTAGTGTAGTGTCCCCAGGGCAGCTTGGTGGGAATAATATATACATTTAGTCAGACATGAGCAGGCTTATACCCCCAAGGCTCATGACCTCACCTACCATAGACTTTTACTTAGGTTTTCAGTACCGGGTATGTATTCCCTCCCGTAGAGAGGGCCTTTAGTCCAATTATGGAGCAGTTGGTTACCCCAAGAGTAGACACGCCACTATTGCACCCGTTCAGTCATTGGGCCTGTCTGGCCAAGCTTGAATATTCAGCATCCACTATTTTCACTGTTGATGGCTTCTGTCTCCCATACGCTGCGTGCAGTGCAGCTTTTTCCAGCTTTCAGTTGGCTGGTCTACAGGGAGAAGGTTTTCTGCTCAGCACCAGCTTGCTTTCTCAGTGTCCTTGCCTCTCAGGCATGAGATGTCTTCAGCAATAGGGTCTTACTATCTATTTCTCTAGGGAAACCAAGGGCTTTGGCAAAAGCCTTAATGTTTTGGAGGCTACCGGGACCTCCTTGGCCAACATCTCACTGGAAGGAGTTCCATCCCAGGTACTGAAAATTTTCTAGTAACAGTCTACATCTTCTAGACGTGACCTTAATCAAAAAGTAGTTTTACATATGTCTTATTGATAATATCTTGAGTTTAGATTGTCCCTCCCCTGCCCTTTTTGTATGCATTCTCTTCCCATGGCCTCGCTTTAGGCCATTCCCTCCCTGTACTCAGTTCTTCTACTTACATATGTGTATTACCATACACTTAAGTCCTTCCCTTTCTTCCCTCCCTTATAGCCTTTTACCCGCTTACTGGTTTCTGGTACCTCTTTTTGGTTCCAGTTCATACACAAGTCTATACATTGGTAGCTAGGATCCACATATGAGAGAGAACATGTGACGTTTGGCTTTCTGAGCCTGGGTTACCTCACTAAGTATAATCCTTTCCAGATCCATCCATTTCCCTGCAAATTTCATAATTTCATTTTTCTTTACTGCTGAATAGAACTCCATTGTGTAAATGTACCACAACTTTATTATCCACTCATCTGTGGACGGACATCTAGGCTGCTTCCATTTCTTAGCTATTGTGAATAGAGCGGCAATAAACATGGTTTTGCAAGTATCTCTAAGGAAGTGAGAAGAGTCCTCTGGATATATGCCTAGGAGTGCTATAGCTGGATCATATGGTAAATCTATTTCTAGCTGTCTCAAGAACCTCCACACTGATTTCCACAGTGGCTGGACCAGCTTACATTCCCACCAACAGTGTAGAAGTGTTCCTGTTTTTTCCGCATCCACGCCAACACTTATTGTCATTTGTTTTCTTGATGGCAGCCATTCTGACAGGAGTGATATGGAATCTCAAAGTGGTTTTAATTTGCATTTCCCTGATGGCTAAGGATGTAGAACATTTTTTTAGATGTTTATATGCCATCTGTATTTCATCTTCCGTGAATTCTCTATTTAGTTCCGTAGCCCATTTTTTAACTGGGTTGTTTGAATTCTTGTTATTCTGTTTTTTGAGTTCTTTGTATATTCTGGATATTAATCCTCTGTCAGTTGAATAACTGGCAAAGATTTTCTCCCATTCTGTAGGTTGTCTTTTGCTCTATTCACAGTGTCCTTTGCTGTACAAAAGCTTTGTAATTTTATAAGGTCCCAGTGGTTGATTAGTGCTTTTATTCTCTGAGCAATTGGAGTTATATTCAGAAAGTCCTTGCCTATTCCAATATGTTGAAGAGTTTCCCCTACTTTTTCCTCTAGCATTTTCAGAGTTTCAGGTCTGATATTAAGGTCCCTGATCCATTTGGACTTGATTCTTGTGCAAGGAGAGAGACAAGGATCTATGTTTATCCTTTTACAAACAGATGTCCAATTTTCCCAGCACCACTTGTTAAAGAGACTATCTTTTCTCCAATGAGTATTTTTGGCGTTTTTGTCAAAAATCAGGTAGCTGTAGCTATCTGGATTAATATTTGGGTCTTCTATTCTGTTCCATTGATCTACCTGTCTGTCCTTGTGCCAGTACCATGCTGTTTTTGTTACTATGGCTTTGTAGTATAACTTAAAATCGGGTATGGTTATACCACCTGCCTGATTTTTGTTATGCAAAATTGTTTTGGCTATTCGAGGTTTTTTGTGTTTCCAGATGAATTTTAGTATTGTTTTTCTATTTCTGTGAAGAATGCTATTGGGATTTTAATGGGGATCGCATTAAATGTGTAGATTGCTTTTGGTAAGATTGACATTTTCACTATATTGATTCTTCCAATCCAGGAGCATGGAATGTCTTTCCATTTCCTTGTGTCTTCTGCAATTTGTCGCTCGAGTTTTTATAGTTCTCATTGTAGAGATCCTTCACTTCCTTGGTTAAGTTTATTCCAAGGTATTTTATTTTTTTGAGGCAATTGTGAATGGGAGAGATTCCCTGATTTCATCCTCTGCATGTTTGTTGTTAGTGTATAGAAAAGCTACTGATTTCTGTGTGTTTATTTTGTATCCTGCTACATTGCTAAAAGTGTTTATCAGCTCTAATAATTTGCTGGTAGAGTCCTTAGGATCTGTTATGTATAGAATCATATCATCTGCAAATAATGATAATTTGACCTCTTCCTTTCCGATTTGTATCCCCTTTATGAGTGCCTCTTGCCTTATTGCTATGGCTAAGACTTCCAATACTATATTAAATAATAGTGGAGAAAGTGGACACCCTTGTCTTGTTCCTGAATTTAGAGGAAAAGCTTCAAGTTTTTCCCCATTAAGTATTATGTTGGCTGTAGGTTTGTCATAAATAGCTTTTATTATGTTGAGATATGTACCTTCTATTCCAAGTTTCTGTAGTACTTTCACCATGAAGGGGTGTTGGATTTTGTCAAATGCCTTTTCTGCATCTATTGAGATGACCATGTGATTTTTGTCCTTCAGACCATTTATATGGTGTATTACATTTATGGATTTGCGTATGTTGAACCATCCCTGCATCTCTGGGATAAAGCCTACTTGGTCAGGGTGAATAATCTTTCTGATATATTCTTGTATTCTGTTTGCCAGTATTTTGTTGAGAATTTTTGCATCTATGTTCATGAGGGAGATTGGTCTATAGTTTTCTTTTTTGATCTGTCTTTGTCCGGTTTGGGTATCAGGGTGATGCTGGCTTCATAGAAGGATTTTGGTAGAATTCCTTCCTCTTCTATTTTATGGAAAAGTTTGAGAAGCATTGGTGTTAGATCTTCCAGGAATGTCTGGTAAAATTCAGTAGTGAATCCATCTGGGCCTGGGCTTTTTTAATTGGGAGACTTTTTATGACTGCTTGGATCTCTGTGGTTGTTATAGGTCTATTTAAATGGTTTATCTCATCTTGATTTAATTTTGGTAGGTCATATAAATCAAGGAAATCATCCATTTCTTTCAGGTTTTCAAACTTAGAGGCATATATATTCTTAAAGTATGTCCGTATGATTTTCTGAATTTCTTTGGTATCTGTTGTGATGTTGCCTTTTTCATCTCTAATTTTATCAATTTTTGTCTCTTCTCTCTTTCTTTTGGTCAGATTTGCTAAGGGTTTGTCAATCTTGTTAATCCTTTCAAAGAACCAACTCTTTGTTTCATTGATTTTTTGATTGTTTTTTTGGTTTCCATTTCATTAATTTCTGCCCTAACCTTTATTATTTCTTCCCGTCTACTGATTTTTGGTTTGCCTTGTTCTTCTCTTTCCAAGGCCTTAAGGTGAAGCATTAAATTGTTTAGTTGTGAACTCTCTAGTTTCTTAATATAGGCACTTAGAGCTATAAATTTCCCTCGTAGGACTGCCTTCATTGTGTCCCACAGGTTTTGGTATGTTGTATTCTCATCATCATTTGATTCTATGAATTTCTTGATTTCCTTCTTAATTTCTTCAATGACCCATGCGTCATTCAATAGTGTACTGTTTAGTCTCCATGAATTTCTGTATGCTCTGTAGTTTTTCTTGTTGTTGATTTGCAGTTTAATCCCATTGTGGTCAGATAGCATACAAGGGATTATTTCAATTTTCCTGTATTTGTTGAGATTTGATTTGTGTCCTATCATATGGTCTATTTTAGAGAATGACCCATGTGCTGCTGAGAAGAATGTATATTCTGCAGTATTTGGATGGAATATTCTGTATATATCTGTTAGGTCCATTTGTTCCATGATATCATTTAATGCAGTTGTTTCTCTGTTTATTTTTTGTTGGGTAGACCTGTCAAGTGATGAGAGCGGGTATTGAAGTCACCCACTACTATTGTGTTAGGTGTTATTTCTGACCTTAAGTCCGATAGTGTTTGTTTGATGTAATTGGGGCCCCGTGTTGGGAGCATAAATGTTTAGGATTGTGATATCCTCCTGTTGGAGTGTTCCTTTAATCAGTATAAAGTGACCTGCTTTATCTCTCCTCACTAATGTTGGTTTGAAGTCTATCCTGTCAGAAATTAGAATGGCAACCCCTGCTTGTTTTCTGGGTCCATTTGCTTGATATATCTTTTTCCAGCCTTTCACCCTAAGAATGTTTCTATCTTTTATTCGGATGTGAGTTTCCTGAAGGCAACAGATGGTAGGATCCTGCTTTTTAATCCAGTCTGCAAGTCTATGTCTTTTGATTGGGGCATTGAGGCCATTGATATTAAGAGTTATTATTGAAAGATATGTATTTGATCTGTCCATTTTTCTTATTTTGTAGTTCTTCCTGGTTTTCTTTTTACTCACTTGTTCTAACTGTTGAATATGATTTCTTTTTCCTATTTCCTGCTGTGTGTGTTTTGCTTTTTCTTCAGCATGAATGATTCCTGCAAGTATTTTCTGTAGAGCTGGCTTAGTTGTCATAAATTCCTTTAGCCTGTCTTTGTTGTGGAATGTCCTTATTTCTCCATCAATTTGGATAGAAAGCTTTGCAGGATAAAGTAATCTTGGTTGACAGTTTTATCTTTCAGAACTTGGAATACATCACTCCAGGCCCTCCTGGCTTTTAGGGTTTGTGTTGAGTAATCTGCTGTGACCCTGATGGGTTTCCCCCTTAAATGTCATTTGCTTTTTCTCTCTAACTGCTTTCAGTATACTTTCTTTGGTTTGTGTATTTAGTAGTTTAATTATAACATGGCGAGAAGAGGTTCTTTCTAGGTTTTGTCTGTTTGGTGTTCTAAATGCTTCTTGTATCTGCATTGGCATTTCTTTCCCAATTTGGGGAAAATTTTCTTCTATGATTTTATGGAAAACACCTACTAAGCCTCTGGATTGAAATTCTTCCCCTTCTGCTATACCTTGAATTCTTATGTTTGATCTTTTCATAGTGTCCCTCATGTCTTGGAGTTCCCATTCATACCTTTCTATTAGCTTGTCTTTCTCTTTGTTGGACTGTGATAGATCTGCCACCTCGTCTTCTAGCTTGGATATTCTGTCCTCTCCTTCATCCATTCTACTAGTGAGACTTTCCACAGAGTTTTTATTTCACTGACTGTGTTCTTCAATGTTAAGATTTCAGCCTGGTTTTCTTCAGTAGTTCTATTTCCTTGTTCATGTCCTCTAATGACCTTTTTATTTCATTAAACTGTTTCTCTGTAATCTCCTTCAACAGTTTGTTTTCTTCTCTAATTCCTTTGTTTTCTTCTCGGATTTTTTCATTTCTTCTTTCATTTCTTTGAGCATAGATATCATCATTCCCTTGAAATCTTTGTCAGGAATTTCATCTAAAACAGTCTCATTGTTGGACCTATCTGATGGATTTGCAATTTTTGGTGGAATTGCATTGTCTTGATTCTTTGTGTTTCTTGTATTATAATGTAGTGACTTTTGCATCCTGGATTGCTTTGATGCTTAGGTTTCCTATTTATCTTCAGTGTTCTTAGGTGTTGTGATCCACCTTTATATTATTTTAGGATATGGGTTTAAGGTGTCAAGTGTAGCACTTGTACTTAAGTAGAAGTACTCCTAGCTGTTGAGTTTGCTTGTTAAGCAATTATTGTAGTGGACTAGTGGAACAATTTCGATGCAAGATCTAAACTTCAACAGAGCAAAATACACATTCAATTGACATGAACACAGAGTATACAAGTGTGAGAATTGAGACAACCAGTCCTATAGGGTTAAAATCCCTAAGGGCATGTGATGGTCCACTCCCTTAGTCCTGTCAGCTTGGGAATCAGACCCTGTCCTCAATAATAACTGAAGCAAAAGATAAAGGCCCTTTAAATCTATAAGTAGTACAGATAGCAATATTCAACCCCTCGCATTCAGCTTATTTGAAAATGGTAAAGCCACCCACAAATATGTAATACATACCCTGCCTTGACCTGGAAAGAGTGGTTAGCACTTCCAATGCAGGCCTTTGTTATCTTTTGGTGTGGCTTTTAAACTCACCAATGCTGGGTGCCCACCTCGTTACCTGGGCTGTGGAGCTTGGGTCAGGTCAGCTGGGGCCGTGTTGACGATGTGGTTCAAATTTGCCACTGGTTGTTGTTCGATTCTACCAATTCCCTGGGAGCTGATGAATGGGGATGGGCGAATTCAGGAAGCCTGCAGCAATTCACGGTGTGTGTCTCTTTCAGTAGCTCCATGAGATTTTTCTTTGATTTCTGGGCTCTGTGAGGAGACTGATGAGGTTGAAAAGTCCCTTTTTTTGTTTGTTTGTTCAGGGCGGCGTTTGCGCGAAAGCTCAGCGGGGCTTAGCTGACCTGGTTGGAAGTTTTGGATTGAGAGTTGGAGTCTTGGTGCCGATCCGTTGGGGAACCGGCTGAGTGAAGTGAAGTTGCTGGGGTGCTCTTGGGGTGGAGCGAAGCCGCTGGGAGCCCACGGATGGGGAGCCCGTGGATGGGGAGCCCGCGGCTGGGGAGCCCGCGGCTGGGGAGCCCGCGGCTGGGGAGCCCGCGGCTGGGGAGCCCGCGGCTGGGGAGTCCGCGGCCGCGGCAGCGTTGGGGAGCGAGCTGCCAAATGCGCACTCTCCACAGTGGGTTTCTGGCTGTCTTTTGCTTTTCCGCTATTTCCCGGAGAAAATATTCTGCTCTCTTCCTCAGATGAGTGTAGTTTTTCTTGATTCTCTGCCTGATCCGATTTGGCGTGGCTCCTATGCCGCCATCTTACCCGGAACTCCAGCCTCTTTATTTTTGTATCTTTTTCAAGTCTTTTATAGGTCAAAGAAAACTTACTGATTTTTTTTTTTTAGCGTTTCAGGTTGTTGTTGTTGTAAAGACAGTAGTGATGACTTCCAAGTTCTTTTCTTTAAAGACGTTTAGTTTTTGAGAGAGGGAGAGAAAAAAAGAGGAGAGAGAGAGAGAGGAATACAGAGAGGTGGAAAGAAAACGGGTGCACCAGAGCCTTTTTGCCACTGCAAATGAATTCCAAATTCATATGAAACTTTGTGCATCTGGCTTTGTGTGGGCACTGGGGAATCCAACTGGGGTCATCAAGCTTTGCAAGCAAGTGCCTTTAACTGCTGAGCCATCTCTCTAGCCTGGACTTAGAGGTTTTTTTTTTTTTTTTTTTTTTTTTTTTTTACAGATCAAAGCTGAAACCAGAAGAGCTGTGTTGTGGGAAGGGTTGGGGAAGAAGGAAGTGAATTGAATTACGAATGAGATGAGGATTCAGTTTTTACTTTCAGTCTCAAGAACATATTTTCAGTTATGCCCGATTTTTCTCTCATCAAATGAGGGAGGCTGTACGAATTTGATGCCCAGCCATAGAGACGGTGAGACATCCGTTTACCCAATTTGAAGTCAAGCCAGAGAAGGCAGATCAGATTGGCTTTCCTCAGATATGGCAGAGATGGCCCAAAGCACTTATTTTCGTTCATTGTAGTAGCTTGGGTTATTTTTGCAGTGTTCTTGTGAACAAAATGGCATCCACAAAAAACATGCCAATCACTCTTTCACCCCTTCTTACTTGAGTTCTTCTCTTTCATTGTTAGCTGTCCCATTTTTGCACTGACAATATTAGCTACTAAAATTACTGCTTGCTGATGGATGAGAGTAGCATGCATTCAAGTCCACAGAACACCTTCCTCTTCACAGACTGATAATAAGGTTTCACAAAGTGGCCTAAGGAACAGAGAGATAGCTAAGAGTCAATTCCCCATCTGCACAGTGAGACTCTGCGAAGAGGCCCCAAGTTTAAGCATATTCTGTCACATGCCAGCTGGGAAGCATGTCATTCGGAGAGAAGCTAGGCTGGCAGATGGGGGAGTCTGAGTAGCCATGCTGGTAGCCAGCATGTGCGGACCCAGGCACGGAGAAAAGGGGTGGAGGAATTGGGAGGTGTCAGGCTGGGGTAGGCAGGCAGTAGAGGGGAGAGGTGGTGCAATGAATTTAGGCAAATGGAAGCAGCAGCTTCAGCAGGAATGGGGCCATGGTGCATGAGAAGGGGACAGCATGAGCAATTCTCATTGTTCACAGATTCCATATATGCTGTTTTGCCTCCTAGCTAAAATTTATTTATCACTCCCAAATGAACAACTTGTTTTTGGTGATAATTCATGGAAATGCATAGCGCTGAAATTGTGGAATTGTCCAAACACTCCTATTCTCAGCTGAGATGGAGCAAGACGGCACTTTACTTTCTGCCTGGCTGTTTGGGTTCTCAGGCCTTGGGCAGTGTCCCCTGGCAGATTCTTTCATACTGCCACATTTCTCACATGTTCGCTCATTCCATTGGTGATGTTCTGTTTAAAATGGCCCCTGTGCATGATGCCGGAGGCTGGTCTACTTTCTAAGTTCCAGAAGGCTGCCTTGCAGAGCAATAGGTGTATTCGTTAAGTTTTGTTCAGACACCATGTATATAACCCTGCTTCTCTGGGTCCAAAGTCAATGAATTGACAAGGTACATGAAAGAACGTATCCTTAAGCAGAAACACATGTGTGATATGGTTGTGTGTAGATCTGTTGGTAAAAATACTGTGAACAGAGGCTCATAGGATCTTAACCTTTTATTTCCCCGGGAGCAGTGGCTTGGAGTACACAGCCCGCAATGTGTTTTCCTGATCAGTAGGGCAAGGAGTAGGAAGGGGATCACAGTGCTTGAGTTGATCTTAGGTCCCTCCTGGAAGAAATTTTATGGCTACTCAGCAGTAGACATTTCTGAACCCACAGTTTTATCTGCTGTGGAAATGGGGAGGAGGTGGGCTAGGAAGAGTCTGAAATATAATCTCAAAATGTCAGTCATGTGGGCCAAGAAGGTGGTGGTGCCACTGGGAAGAACAGACTGAGAGGAGAATGTATGTGCTTAGGCTGGGCCTGGTGGCATACACCTTTAATCCCAGCTCTCAGGAAGCATAGGTATGAAGATTGCCATGAGTTTGAGGCTAGCCCGGGACTACAGAGTGAGTGTCTGGTCAGCTTGGGCTAGAGTGAGATTCTACATCAAAAAAAAATGTGTGCACTTGGTAAGTTAGATTTTAGGTAGAAAGGTAAGGTAAGGCGACTTTAGCTTGGGGGTGGACATCCCCACAAAGATGTGTGTGTTCACAGTAAATGTAAGGATGAGACAACCCCAGACCACCACCATCAGAAGAAGAAGGCGTGTTTGAAAAATATTTATATATTTAAGGGAATGTATTAAGTAGTTTTTGCCATCACTGTGACAAGGAAAACTTAAAGGAGGATTTATCTGGGCTTGTAGATTCCAAAGTTTCAGTTCAGGGCTGGCTGGCTCCTTGGCTTTCTGTCCTGTAGTGAATGAGAACATTATGCTAGAGGGTAGAGGAAAATTCTTCACCTCATCCCAGCCAGAAAGTGGAGGCGGGGTTAAGAGCCAGGAAGACAATATGCTTTTCAAGGCATGTCCCAAAATGACCTGGATCCTCTGCCTAAGCCCAACCTACTAAGATAGTAGCTGAATGGTATGAACTCAGCCATGGGTTAACGTGGAGTGAAGGAGTTGGTGTCTATGGTAGTATGAATGGTAAGTGTCCCCCATGGCCTCATGTGTTTGTGATTAAGCTTTACACTTGATTCCCAGCTGGTGATTGCCTTGGGAAATGGAGTCTTGATGGAGGAGGTATGTCACTAGGGGGTGGGCCTTGGGATTTTATAATCCAGCCTCCCCTGCCAGTGTCAGCTAGCTTACTTTTGTTGCTTTTTTTTTTTCCCCTTGCTGCCGTGACAAGGTATGACACCCCGGCTATCTGCTCTGCTCTGCTTTCCCTGCCATGAGGAAACGTCCCTTCAAGTCTGCAAGCTGAAATAAACCCTTTCCTTCCATTAGCTGCTTCTGGTTGAGTATTTGGTCCCAGCAACGAGACAGTAGCTGCTACAGTGTCCTCATGATTCAGTCTTGTCTTAATAGGCACACTGTTTTGAGAGATGAACCTTCTGGGGGGACATTTCCTATCCAACCCATAACAGGGACTAAAAAGAGAAAAGAGGGGCAAAGGAAACAAGAAAAACAACAACAACAAAAAGAGTTTAATAACTATAGGATGATGGAAACAAAAGTGAATTTTCCATATAGGTGAGGAGTTGGTCTGTCCTGTGAGATGCCCAGAAAGGTCAGACAGTACAAGAATGAGAAAAGGTCACTGTGTTTGCTGTTAGAGTGTCACCAGTGCCCTTTGTGAGCAGAATGTCTGTTGATGGGGCTGAGGGCAGAGAGAGCGAGAGAGGAGCAGTGACCTGGTCCTGCGGAAATGGAGGCTGTGGCTCCAGGCTGCTGCTCTCCCATCTGCAGATGAGGTGAGTGAGTGAGAGTTGTGCCTCACACAAGGAAGCATGGACCACGAAAAGCAGAAAGGCCAGGGAAGATACGGCACAGAAGGGACACAAGATGAGGAACAAGCAGACATGTCCCTTGGAAAGGAGAGCCTTTTGTCTTCTTTAAAGACAATGTGGATCTTGTTTTTGCTGCATGTAGGGACAGAATAGGAAGTTCTCAAGCTAAGACTTAAACCAGTAAACATGGGCATCTGAGAAGACAAAATAGAGAAACTTCAAGAAAGATCCGGACACCTACTATCCAGTTCAGAGGTAGTATGTCAGGATGTCATCAGCTCTCAGTGGACAGTGTCCAGTCATTTAAGCATACCAGAACATCAGCAGCTCTGGCTGGAGAGTGTCAGTGATTTGGGGAAAGGTCATTAGGGAAAACAGGAAGGGGTGTCTATCTGTGGTTCCCCTCTGAACATCCCTCCTCATGCTCCTGGTGTTGGAGGCATGGAAGTTTCCATCAGCCTTTCTTGGTTTGTAGGCCTCACCATTCTCCCTGGAATGCCACCTTGAAAGCTGGTCTGGGTTCTCTCTAACTCATCTCACCCACTTCACACCAGTGTGAACCAGCAGGGAAAGGCCAGTCAACTTCTTTCTCCTTCCATCCCCTACTGTCATTATTGTTTGGTCCAATGCCCCACCAGCTGCTATTGGAAGAACTGAACTAGTACTCTGTTCCCAGCCGTTTATATTCTGTCAAGAACATGCCCTGTATGTTACCCAGGGGGGAGAAAAAGCTCAGAGATTCAAGTCTTCCTCTCTCTTAACCTTGCGCAAAGTTCCTGTCTTTTCTCCTCCAGTTCTTTTATTTCTTCTGTCTTGTTGGCAAAGCCACTAAACCCTTTGATCTTCATTTTCTACTCTGTGTGGACTGGGAGAGTCTGGTCCCATGAAGTTTATTCCTTCTCAGAGAGAAGATGAAAGATATAGCCTCTCACTTGTGTCTCACAACTGGGCGCTGATGGTGTTGTATAGCAATTTCCTCCAAATTGAGACATGCCCTTTCTGGAGGTAGGAAAGAAGCTCAGGATACTGGGATGATCAAGTCTGGGAAGGTAAAACTTAAAGGGTCATGGAATCACTCCCCAAGTGTTCCTATAACCCCCAAGGTGATAGGAGCAGTAAATAGCTGTTGAGAGGTGGACTCTGACCAGTGTCCTGTGAGCTGTACTCCAAGAAAAGCAACCGTCTATGAGAAGCAGTGGGGACCACTCACAGAGACTCCAGATTGGGCTGTTGGCATTCCCTCATAGAAGAAAGGGCATGAGGAAGGTGGTCAGACCCTACCTGAAGACCTCAGCACCCCACCCCACCCATGCCAGCTGTATGAATGCCAGGGTCTCATGGCCTTGGGGGCGGAATGGAATATATAGAGGGTAGAAGATCAAAGGACAGGGAGGAAGCCCCATCTATGCAGCTGTGGAGGTGAGACTCTGATATTATGGCTCATTTGGGTCCCCACACTCCTGTAAGTCACCCTTCACCCATGCTGTGAGCGAAAGCCCAATAAACTCAGCAAAATTGTTGGCAAAATCATGCTTTGGTCTGTCGCCTGTGCCTTTTAGGGTGAATAGATGTGTATTTGCATATCCCCAGAGAAAGTCTCATTGAAAACATGGCTAAAGGGGCCAGTGGATAGCCAGACAGTGTGATGAAAGCAGTGTGTGGTAAGATTTCATGTTACTTGGTCTCATCATCCCATAACTAATTACATGAGGAATTGCTATACTCAGCTGGTTGGTTTGCCCTTGCTGAGAGACATAGTCTATTTCCTGGGCGGGGGGAGGAGGGTCAGATACTGTGCCATTGTCCACTCTTCTATCCCCAAAACTCTGCATGTGAGCCGCCATGTCACCAGGGCTCAGATTAGTTTTGCTGAATGAGTGAAAGAGTCACCAAACCAGTTCCTGATGTCAGAACATGTCTCCAAAGGTGACTTGTGCCTTTCTCACCAGGGCTGACTGGTCCTCTTCAAGTCCACATGCATGGGTCAGAATAGACACCAGAGGCCAGGGCAGCTAGAATTCGGCAATGTTGGGAAGGGCCCGGATGATGTGAGAAGTAGGCTGGATCTAGCACAGGAGTGGAAGAGCACCTGCTAAGGAGAGCCCTCCTGCTCAGAGATGCTCAGCATTATGTCTGAGCATTAAGAACAATGGGGGCAGGGATGAGGGAAAGGATGGTACCAAGACATGATGTATCCATACTTAGTGTGTCTGTAATTATATATATATATATATATATATATATATATATATATATATATATATATATGGAGAGAGAGAGTGACAAACAGATTCAATCCAAATGCCCATCAATGGATGAATGGATATGATATGTATCTGTATGTATATATGGATACATACAACATAACACTCTTCAACTGTAAAAGACATGAAATACTGTCACTTGTGTAAATGAAGACGTTCCAGGACAGAAAGCAAAACAAGGTTCTTTGTCTACTGGTATAAGGTTGCAGCCGCCATCAATGGCCGTTTTCTATACCTTAGCAGGCTGAATTCATTCAGGAAAGGGAGTAAGGAATTTCAGTCCCGTCCACTTTGCTCATTTGAAAAGGCTTTATCTGTGTGATTGGGTACATGTGATCAAAATCCATAAGTGTAGGGTGCTCTTCATTTTTATATACCAGAGTTTTGTGTGGGAAGCAGTACAGAGCTACTTTGCTGGCTATTTTATCTGTTACTAAACTCTAAGTCTTAGATTCCTCATCTGAACATGTGTTTATCATAAACATTTAATAAATGTTACTGTAGTGGATACCTTTGAGACACCCAATCAGAAGCAGTGATGGAAGGAAAGGGTTTGTTTTTGTTCACAGTTCTGGGGGTGGGGGGTAGAAGGGAAGTTTCATCATGGGGGAAAATCATAGCAGGGCAGCTGGGTTGCCACATCTTGTCATATCAGTTGGGAGGAAGCAGCTAGAGTGAGCTAGCTCTGAACACCAAGTGGAGCTGGGCTAATAAACCTCAAAGCTCACTCCTAGTGACACACCTCGTCCAGCAAGGCTCTAAGCTCCCCCCAAGGCTCTACCAGATGGGGATTAAGTATGAAGCTTAATCACAAACACATGAGGGTATTGGGGGACATGTTGCATTTAAATCATCATGGTTAGCATCCATCACGGATGGAAAAGAAAACACCCCACCTTCTTGTCTCCCCTCTGCCAATCCAATTGCTCCCATTTGTTTATAAACTGGTTCCTTCAGCACGTATTTCTTGAGCCTCTGCAGAGCTCCAGATGCCGGAGTGCCACTATGCACACTGAAATCCCTGCTCAGATATTTCTAGCCAGATTACATTAGGCAAGTTAGTTAGCTTCTCTATTTGCTTAAACCTCTCTGTGCAATGAGAATGTACATAACATTTAGAATTCAGGATTCTAGTCTCATAGCACGTGCAAAGATCTTGGGGTGGGCAGGGCAAGTGGATTAGATGCACAGAGACAAGGCCAGGGCTGTGGAAGGGCAGGCAGAGGGTGACCAGGCTAGAGATGTAGACCGTCACCAGTACTTTAGAGACCAGGTGAGTTTGTAGTGAACTTGACCAGACTAACAACGGAAGGAGGAGAGAAGCGCCTCTTGAACAGGTCTGTGAGGGCGTTTCCAGGCTGGATTAACTGAGCAGGAAGTCCTTCTTCCCGAGTGGGTGGGCCTTCCGGTGGGGACTGTATATGAGGAAGCTCTAGGAGGAGCCTGGGCTTTTCTTTTCTTTCCTGGCTGGTGGGCATGCTGGCTGGGGCTCTGTGCAAGGCTTCCCTGCAGGTGGGCTCAGCAGTCCCCGGTCCACGACTCTGCGACCTGAATCCTGGCTCCTAGACAGAGTGACAGCCTGATTCTTCCACCTTCTGGTATGTGCACAGGTGTTTGGACGGGCGACCCCACCTGTATCTTGTAAGCTGATTTAATAAGACAATATATATACATGTACATTCTATCAGTTCTGTTCCTCTAGAGGACCCTGACTAATAGGCATGATGGTACCAGGAATGGGTTTGGAAACATAGAATTGTAAGGATGAATTTCTCTAGTGGGCTTGGTGGTATCTGGAGCTGGCTCTCCAACTCCAGCGCTAGGAAAGACACTCTGAGAGAGTGCGCTGCTAATCCACGGTGTGAGCTAGCTCAACAACTCTGTGAGGTAGGACGTATTTGATCCCGATTTGCCCCTTGTGAGGAGTAAGGAATTTAGGGACTGTGTGTGCATAAGACTTCTGAATCTTTCTGGAAAAGGCAGAAATATAAGGGTGCTGGCCTGTTGCTTCTAGCGCTTCTGGATAAAATAACAATAAAGGAAAAGAATAAGATCAGAGAGGAAACCTCCCAGCTCAAGATGTACATCAAAGTTTTCTAAGTGTGCCCTGGAAAAGACTTCTCTCTAGAAGCCACAGAGTTCAAGGTGCAGAAAACTAGACTCGAGTCTTCATTATAGGATTGGCTGATTTACAACACAGGTTCAGTTTCCAGCCTCAACAGGTGTTGGCCATTACAGTGAGGGTACTGATTAGAAAAGAGTGGGATCCTGTAACTTGGGATAAGGTGTGCGGGAAGGCCGTGGTAATGCTGAGGGTGTTAGACTATCAGATTCCAATAGGTTTATTTTGACTGAGGAAGTAGTCCCCCAAATTAATTGTTTTTGTTTTTTTTTTTTTTTTTGCGAGGTAGGGTCTCACTCTGGCTCAGGCTGACCTGGAATTCACTATGTAGTCTCAGGGTGGCCTTGAACTCTCAGCGATCCTCCTACCTCTGCCTCCCGAGTGCTGGGATTAAAGGCGTGCGCCACCACGCCCGGCAAATTGTTTTTAAATTCATTTGAGAGAGAGGCACAGAGGGAGAGAGAGTGTGAGAAAGAGGGTCTCCAACCACTACAAGCAAACGAACTCCAGGCTCATGTGCCACCTTGTGCATCTGGCTTACTGGGCCCTGGGGAATCAAACCTGGGTCATTTGGCTTTGAAGGCAAGTGCCTTACCCACTAAGCAATCTCTCCAACCCTTTTCTCCCAAATTTAGCAGCAGGTGTACTCCTGTCTACAGCCCCTGTTCCAACATTGCTTGAGGGAAGTATTACGGATTGTCTGTAGAACTGGCAATGACCTTTCCTGCAGGAGATGCCAAGCAAGACAATGGCCCTCAGTGCCCACCCAGTTTTGCCTCTGAACCTGTAACCAGACTTAAGGCTAAGCAGGCCTCCTAGAGATGAAGTAGAAAGTGTGACCTGTGGGTTTTCTAACTCATTCAAGCAGCGATCTGGGGAGTATGTGTGGGAATGAATTTTAAGGGTGTAGGATGATAGAGGAAGGAATATGAAACTAGCTCAGGCCGAGTTTACAAAAACGGGCTCACTGATCAGAGATTCAAGGTTAAATAATGCGCAGCTCATGCAGTTAAAAAGGGTCCCAAGAGTTTATTTGATTGGTTGGCTGAAGTGTGGGTGAAAAAAAGATGGCCTACTGTGAATGAGCTGGAGCTGCCCATATCCCTTGGCTTAACGTTGATGAAGGGATTCAAAGGCTCAGGGACACTGGAGTGCTGGAGTGGACTTGCCATGTGAAACCTTATCTTGCACAGTGGGAGGGGCCAGATGATGTTCCTTCACTGACACCATAAGACACGGGTTTGTGAGGGCAGCTCAGTCATTACTCTTCTCTGTCATGCACACCTTTCAATGGGGGCCGTGGTTGCTGAATTTGATGATTCGTATGCAACGGGTCTAACTGGATCCCAGAATAATAAGGGCCAAATGGCAGCACTGAATCCCTAAAGGTGAGGTGAGCATATTTACCATAATGGGGAGCATAGGCAAAAATGTTCATAATGGTCTGACTAGTGTAGTTTGGTACTGGCAGCTCAGTCTTGGTGTTCCAAAGTGAAATGGATTGGAAGCATTCTAAGTTCCTGCTTGATCTGTAGAATCAGAAAAGTTCCAGAGCAAAGCAATGAAAGACTGCTTTGAGTCATAGCATCAGAGAATCATGGCCTGTCAAACTATTTCCAGATTTGACATGGTTTATGGACCCAGAACCCCCTGAATAAAGGGGAGGCCATATTCTCTCGAGGAAGGCCCCTCCTTCCATTCCAAAAAATTTAATCTTTCCCCTTCCTCAAGGGGCCCTGAAGTATTTCACTAGAGGAAATGTGCATTGTGGAAAAGGAAATACTATACCTTTCAGGGTCTGCTGACACTGGCTTGGCATTGACATTGATTCCAAGAGACTCCAAACAGCATCACGGCCCTTCAGGAAAAGTGGGTCACTCTTCCAGGTAAAGAACCAAGACCTGCTCAGGTGCTTGCTGAGGGCCAAGGCAATAAAGAATGGGTAGCAGTTAAGAAATACCAGTTAGGACCACATAACCATTTTCAGAGATGAGGATTGTAATTGCTGTGTTTCTGTCCTATTTAAGAGTGTTTATGCCTGTGTACACAAATATTAAGATGTGCACATGTGTGATATTGCACGCTTACGTCACTGTGTCTGGCTATGTGGCACCTGGAGATTTGAACATGAGTTCTTAGGCTTCGCAGGCAAGTGCCTTAACCACTGAGCCATCTCTCCAGCCCATGTCTTTGTTTTAATCCTTGTTTCTCTGTGATTCATATCGATTGAAATAGCATCAGTAGTTAAGTGTTGTTAAACATATTTAAATTATCAACTGTTAGAAACCAGGCATGATAGAAGATGTGGTTTGGCATCAAGTTAACAAGGGGCAGACTTGTGATGGTTGAATTTGTTGTCAACTTGACCAGATGAGGAATGGAGTGAGAGATGCCGTCTTGGGCACATCCTGTGAGGGGTTTGTTTCCAGGCAAGATTACCTGAGCAGGAAGTCCTTCCTCCCCAGTGGGCCGCTGAGGGACTGTGTATAAGGAAGCTCCAGGGACCATCTGGGCTTTTTTTCTGTCTGGCTGCTGCTGGTGCTCTGTGGTCATGGTGTTGGTGGCTGTAGAGGACGATGTGAGCCTGGCTCCCATAGCTGCTGCTGGTGAGCTTCTGCTGTTTGGCCTTGTGGACTGAGCTACTGTCAGATTCTTCTGTTTTCTGGTCCATGGATGGCTGTGGTTGGACAGACCCAGCCAGTATCTTATGAGCTGATTTATGAGCAGTTTTGATCCTCAACCATCTGTGCCCTGCCTTTGCCACAAGAGGACATACTTTTAGAGGAAAGTGATTTTTTTCCTCCCATCCAACCCGAGTGCTCAGCACAGTGGAGGACTTGATACAAACCCATCCATCTATCCAGGGTGGGTGCTGAGTGCATCATCATTAAGAGCTCCAGACGCGGAACCTAGAGAATTATGGTTTTGGTGGATGGGATGTTCGTGTGTAAAGGGGGGTGGTGCTGCCCCTTGGCCACCTTCTGAGACCCTGGCACTGCAAGAGTCAGTTATTTCGGCTTTTCGACAGCTCTGCCATTCCCAGAGACAAGCCCCTGCCACACTGCCTGGCTTTATTTCTGTCTTTGGGCTTTGAGAAACCATTTGTTCCTGTGTGTTGCTTGTGAAAAGCTCTGGGTTCCCTGAGAAAGAAGGATCATTTACATTACAATACATTTCTTTGTGAGCCAGGGTGTCTGGGCCATTGAATCCTCCCCTTGATCAAGCTGGGGACTGCTGTAGACTGTTTGGAGAGGCACACACTTTCTTTGTTATGCCTGAGGTGTATGTTTCTAAAAGAAAACATCACATTCTCTGTGTAACAAATCATTCCTGTCAGGTTGGCTGCCCTTCCTGGGGAGGATGATGCACAAGGCCAAATTCTGCCTTCTTCTCTGGTCGAGGCTGATGTCTGCTGGGCTGATTAACAGCAAATGCAAAGTCTATACAGACAAATGTAGGTCATCTTCCCTTTTGATGGTGGGATGGCTGTCTGCAGCCAGAGCATGTGTGTGTCAGATCACTAACAAGGTTTTGTTTTACATTCCAAACAGAATCAGGCTCACAGAACCTTCTACCACCCACGTAGCTCCCAGTTTTCAGCTTTCCCCCACACAGGTTCCTCTCCTCCCCACCCCAAGATCCAAGGACTTAACTGAATGCAAAGATCATTTCAGATTCCGTTTAGGGAAACTTTTGATTTTCTGGTTGAATAATTCTAGTAAAGATACAGGTTTAGTCCTGAGTCCAACTGGCTTATTGGATTTATGTATTTAAAAACAACTCAGATCAGCTTCATAGCTCACTGTCAAATAATCTGTGCTCAGTCTAATTTGGAAAATGAGCGTGACCCATCCTAAACTTCCTGCTTGGTGCTCCGTTTCAGACCTTGTGCTCCACATATAAAGTTAAATGAGACTCAGCTCTGAAAAAGAAATCTTTCAGGATGCTGGTCTGAGTCTTCTTGGGGACCAAGGACATTTGAAAAGCCCTCTTATAGCAGAGTTGATCTTTAAGCCAGTTTTAATAAAAACTACTCTTTTGGCAGTGACCCTGATGTGACCCTTTCATAGGACAAAAGAACCTGCAACTTTAGTCATTTCTCCCCAGACGTGGCAGTTGACCCTAAATTCTTCTAGGAAACACATCGACTTTGTCCAATTGTAGCTAATCAAAATGGCCTAAATTCCATCTGATTCCCAGCATCTCGTTTCTCATTGCCCTGTTTTCTGCCATCTCTGAAATTAATTACTGGCCTCACATATTGTATATTAGACGCTTATTAGGTGTGAGCAGTATTGAATCCAACTCTTTTTTTAAATTTTATATATTTTTACTAATCTGCAAGGAGGGAGAAAGAGAGAGAAGGAGGGAGGGAGAAATATGGGTGTGCCAGGGCCTCTTGATTCTGTAAACAAACTGGGACACATGCACCTCTTTGTGCATCTGGCTTTACATGGGTAGGTGGGGAATTGAACCTGGGACAGCAGGCTTTGCAAGTAAGCACTTTAACCACTGAACAGTTCCTCTAACCCCTGAGTCCAACTCTTACCTTGAAGCAATTAGGATTTGATTTGGCTTCAAGGAACAGAAATTTGCCAGAATGACTTAAGCAAGCCTGGATGAAGCTTGTTTCCTTATGGTGTAGCAGGTCTAAGGTGAGTGGTCCAGGGCTGCCCTTACATATCACTCGTGGTGACTTAGAGCCCATTTCCCCTCTGCTATCTCAGCTGATAGCCTCTAAAAAAATGAAGGGTATGCCCCCTCAGTCTTCCTTTCTAAAAATTATTTATTTGTGTATGTGTGTTGTCACTCCAGGGTCTCTTGAAGCTGCAAATGAATGCCAGATGCTTGTGTCACTGTGCATCTGGCTTTTCATGGGTATCTGGGGAATTCTACCCCAGCCAGCAGGCTTTGTAAGCAGGTGTCTTTAACCATGGAGCCATCTCCCCAGCTCCTCTTTTCTTTTGTAAATTATTCATTGTGTAATATAACACACATTTATACAAATATAAAATTCAATCCATGAACACAAAACAAGGGAACATAACCAATATTCAGGAAATTGAATATCGGCAATGCCCTAGGGGGTGCCTCTTCCAATTCCTGCCCAGTCTCTCTCCAAGGGAAATGACTTCTCTAATCATCTGTTATTTACTTTGCCATTTTATCAAGTGAACTGTACCCCCAAAACAATAGCTTAGTATTATATATTTTAAGATCTTTATAAATGGAATCACACAGTATGTATTTGCCCAAATCACTTATCCCTTTTTAAAATTTCCATAGGCTCTGCCATTCCTGGATATATCAGAGGGATTCTCAGCATACCACAGACATACTGGTACACCTGTGATTGTTGCTGTACTATGTGTAATTGCAAAGATGAGAGAGCAGTCTAGATGACCAACAGACAAGTGGATGAAAGAATCATTTATTTGTATATGCCAGAAACAATGTGTCAGTTAGGGTGGTCCATGTACTTAGACACAGCCCATGGCTTTCCCCCTTTTTCCTACAGTGTTGTCTGACAGTTGAAGTCTTTACCTTGAATGTAGCCAGAATGATTAATCTTTTTTTTTTTTTTTTTTTCTCTATGGTCAGTGGTTTTGGCTGTCTTGAAAAAAAAATCTTTCTGTTGCCTGGGTTGCAAAGAAAATTTCCCGTTACATTCTTTTTTAAAATTTTTATTTATTTATTTGCAAGCAGAGAGAGAAGAGAGACAGAGAGAGAATGGGCAACATCAGGGCCTCTAGCCACTGTAAATGAACTCCACATGCATGTGCCCCTTGTGCATCTGGTTTACATGGGTCCTGGGGAATTGAACCTGGGTCCTATGGCAGCACAGGCAAACACCTTAAGCACTAAGCCATTTCTCCAGCCCTCCCATTACATTCTTATTATTTTGTGTGTGTGTGTGTATGTATGTATGTATGTATGTGTGTGTATATATATATATATATTTTTTTTTTTTTAATTTGAGACAGAGACAGAGAGGAAGAGGCAGAGAGAGTGAATGGGCATATCAGGGCTTCTTGGCCTTTGTAAACAAACTCCAGACGCATGTGCCCCCTTGTGCACATGTGCAACATTGCACACTTGCATCACTTTTGTATCACTTTTGTGTCTGGCTAAACATGGGACCTAGAGATTCAAATGGGGTCATTCTTAGGCTTTGCAGGCAGGAGCCTTAACTGCTAAGCCATCTCTCCAGCCCATTTTGTCTATATTTTAAATATTTTATTTTTATTTATTTATTTATTTGATAGAGAGAAAGGGGGAAAGAGAGAGAGAGACAGAGAATGGGTGCACCAGGGCCTCCGCCACTACCAGTGAACTCCAGACACGTGTGTCCCCCTTGTGCATCTGGCTAATGTGGGTCCCAGGGAATCGAACCTTGGTCTTTTGGCTTTGCAGGCAAATGCCTTAACTGCTAAACCATCCCTCCAGCTCCTTTGTCTATATTTATACTGAGGTCTACTATCCTTTGAGGACTGATTTTTATATGTGTGTGGAATAAAATCAAATACTCATCATTGGCCATCTAGTAATTGTAATACCAATGTTAGACAATCCATCCAGACTCCTCTCCATGGCAGTTTCTCCTTCTCATTAGCCGAGCGTCTATACATGTAAGAGCACGTGGTGTTCTCCACCACTCCATTGACGATATGTCTCCTTGATTCAATACTGCACTGTAAAAATTACTGTGGCATCATTGCAGAACTTAACAGCTAACACAGCCTGCCCTTCCCCTTTCTTCAAGAAGGTCTTAATTATTCCTGGTTTCTTACATTGCATTTTAAAATTGGCTTGTAGGGTGTTTTGGTTTGAATATGAATGTCCCCACAGCATAAGTGTCAAATGCTGGGTCCCTAGCTGGTGGTACTGTTTGAAGGTTCTGGAAACTTTAGGAGATGAAATCTGCTACAGGGAAGTAGGTCACTTGGGAGGGTTACATTTTTTGAAAGTTACACCTGTGTCTCCTATTCCAGCCTTGTCTCCTCCACTGCATGCCCCCACTACCGCTGTGTTCTGTCTCACTGTGGGCCCAGCATCAACAGGTACATGAATTGCGACTCTCTGAAATTATGAGCTCAAATATGTGCTTGCTCCCTTTTAGCTCATTCTACCAGCTCTATGGTCACAGCAAGGAAAGAGTAATTAACGTTTGAAGGGCCTGTCAGGGTGTGATCTACTATCGTCATACTTTCAGTTGCAAACCAGTGAGTTCATGAAGTGTATAGCAAGAAAAGTGAAGGAATTAAAAATGAAGGCGCAAATAACAGATCACTAAGCTGGATGCTTGTGATGTCCAGCAGAAGTGACCAGATAAACTGGGCTGAAAACTGCATGTCCCCTATCAATTATGTCTTCCTCTGAACGTTTCCCAGTAGATGTTGCAAACATATTTCAAAAAAAAGTCTCGCGCATTCTTAGTGACTTTTACTTGTGCTAAGATTCATTTGGTTGTATTACAGGTGACATACTTATTCTGTTTTCTAATATTTGGTTAGGATATAGAAGTGCTGTTAGGTTGCTAAACCATTTCCTTCCCATGTCAGCCCAAACACCAATCGTCTTTCCTCCTCTATTTTGTCCGAACTTGGGACTTTCTAATATAATATGTGATTTCTCTTTTGCTTTATTGTGATTTCCTTCCCTAGACTATAAGCTCTGGAGTCAGGGTTTTTGTGTGTTTTTTTTTTTATGGTCTTTATTTACAACTTTATTGGCAAAAAAAAAAGGGGGGGGGAGAACTTTAAACAACTTAACACAGGGCACTGTGGCTGATCCTGTTAAAGAAGTCCCGTTTTTAAGTGTGCATCTAATAGTCCGGAGATATACAATACTGAATCTGCATATGCAGTTTCCTTTATCAAGTACAGTGTTCACATTTTAGGCAGTCTTTAAACTATATAAATACAAAGGAAAAGAAATCACTCATTAAAAACTGCATCAGATGAAAAGAATTGTAAATATAAATTTGTTTTTCTTGGTAACAACACATGCCCAATGAAAATCAAAAGCTGAAAAGCAATTACACTTCCTACTCAAGTAGACCGTTACAACGATCAGTCATTTTCTGCAATAACCATATTTAATGTCACGAACTACTCTGAACTTACTTATGAGATGTAGTCAAAGTCAGAAGACAAGATGTAGGGAGAATATTCCATTTTTGGAGAGCAATCCCTCCAGAATCAGCTTGGGAAATAAACATTCTGTCGTGGAGTCAGGGTTTTTAGCTTGTTTTGTTTATGACTATATTTCTAACATTCAAAATAATACTTGACTTTTTTTTTTTTTTTTTTGAGGTAGGGTCTCACTCTAGCTCAGGCTGACCTGGAATTCACTTTGTAGTCTCAGGGTAGCCTCGAACTCATGGCAATCCTCCTACCTCTGCCTCCCGAGTACTGAGATTAAAGGTGTGCGCCACCACGCCCGGCTGACTTTTTTTTTTTTTAGCAGCTTTATTTTGGATCACAGACTTGAGGGGAAGCTCCATGATGACAGAGGAAAACAAAGGCATGAGCAGAGGGTGACATCACCCCCTGGCCAACCTAAGGTGGACAATAGAACAAAGAGAGTGTGCTACACACTGGCAAGGGGACACTGGCTATAATACCCGTAAGCCTGTCCCCAGCAATACATGCCCTCCAGAAGGTATTAATTCCCAAATCTTCATCAGCTGGGAACCTAGCATTCAAAACGCCTAAGTTTATGGGGGACACCTGAATCAAACCACCACATTCCGTCCCTGACCCCTATAAACTGAAAACCATCCATGATGTAAAATGCAATGCATTCAGTCCAACTTTAAAAGTGTCCATAGTTTTTATCAATTGTAATGATGTTCAAACATCCCCTAGGTCTTTTAAAATTTTATTTATTTATTTAAATATATTTTTTATTAGTTATGTATATATGCAGCCATGATGGTACCATCATTAGCCTTCTCCCTGTCCTCCCCCCATGGGTTATGTGGGTCTTGCCCTATGTGGATAGCCATCAGTTATGTGGGAGAGGCAATGACTCTGTGTATAATGACCCAAGTCATGGCTCTAACAATCTTTCCGCCCCCTCTTCCATGAGTTACCCTGAGCCATGTTGAGTACATTTTAGGTCTATTTTAGTGACGAGGTTTTGTGAGTCTCTGTGTCTCTGGATATCTGATTTGGTAGGGGTTGAGAGTTCTTTGTGTCTATCTCCTTCACCCGTGTGCTGGTACCAGGTTCACCAAGAAAGCAGCACTCTTGCTCATTTCCCCTATAACTCAATGGCTTCATCTGGTGACCTGATGTGGTGAGATGGGTTGATTCTCTCCTCAGGATATGTGTCCATCTGAAAGAAAGAAGCAGATTCTCCAACAGAGAGTGAGGTCAGTGCAAGATACATGGATAACCATTATTATTTTAGGGAGAATTTAATAGGTGTAGGCCCTCTTGTATCCCACTGTTGATGGGAGCTTGATATTGGAGAGTGGGCTCGTTTTTGGATATGGTTCTGACTTGTTTCCCTTTTCTGGGTATGGATTCCATTCCACTGAGCAGATCCAATACTTGACTTTTTAAAAAATTTAAAAAGTCAGTTAAAAAAATATTTTTATTTACTTATTTGCAAGCAGTGAGGAAAGGAGGGAGGGGGAGAGAGAATGAGAATAGGCATGCCAGGGCCTCCTTCCACTGCAAAAAACACCACCAAATTCATTTGCCACTTTGGGCTTTGGATTTACATGGGTACTGGGGAATTGAACCCAGTCTTCCAGGCTTTGTAAGCAAGTATCTTTAACTGCTGAGCCATCTCTTCAGCACCACTTAAAAATTTTTTTTAAATTAATTTGCGTGTGTGTGTGTATGCGCGTGCGCACCAGGGTCTCTTGCCACTGCAAATGAATGCCTGACTGGATTTTCATGGGTGGCCAGGGAATTGAACCTGGGACAACAGGCTTTGTAAGCAAGTGCCTCTAACCACTGAGCAATCTTCTCAGCCCCCTAATACTTCACTTCTTTACTTACAGTACTTGTTCAGTGAGCACTTGTTGAATGAATGAACTTTTAATAATTCTCATAATGTTATAAATATTTTAGGAGAGCATTTCTGTCTGCTTCTGGCATTCATATACAACTTACAGCAGTTTATAATTTCTCCCTTTCAGGATGTGCCTTTAACTTTGTCTTCTTGCTAGGGATATGTCTCTTGATGCCATGTTGGTTACAGTTGGTGATGTTGAGGATGGTGGTATACTTACTATAGATTAAAAGATATTCTCATGAACATTTTTATTGACAAGTTTTTGGATATACAAAATGTATTGTGATTATAATCCCCAACTGTGCGTCTCTCTTGTCCCTCCCCCTTACCTTTCTACTGAACCCCTTCTTCCTTCCCACCAGTCCCTCAACTATTTTGATGTCTTTTTTTGTTCGTTTGTTTGTTTTCAAGGTAGGGTCTCACTCTAGCCCAGGCTGACCTGGAATTCACTATGGAGTCTCGGGGTGGCCTTGAACTGATAGCAATCCTCCTACATCTGCCTTCTGAATGCTGGGATTAAAAGTGTGCGCCACCACGCCTGGCTTATTTTGATGTCTTTATTTCATTTTAATTTGTCTCATCTTCATCATACATGACCACATGTTGATGGGCCCAATATTGAGCAGGTGACAACTACTGTTGTCATGCAATGGGCCACCATGTGTCCAGAGTACAGTGGTGTTCCAAAGCACTCCTCTCCACCGTCTGGGTCTTAACATCCTTTCTGCCACCTCGTCCCCAAGGTCCCCTGAGCTTTGGTGGATGAGACAGAAATGTCTTATTTAGCATTGAGTGTTTAACCATCACTTCTTCCCAGCACTTTGATGATCTGAGTTTTCCCTGCAGTCACCACCATCTGCTCACCAGGGACAGCAGCGTGAATATGAGCAGCAGAGGCAATTTGATGGGCGCAACATGTCCATTTAGCCAAACAGTAGGCTTGATACTGCTTTTAAAAGTAAAGTGTCTGATATTTCTCCTTGACGTAAGAGGTGTGTCTATTTATAGGAGGAAAGTTTTTTTTTTCGAGTTGAACAAAGTTTAAATTCATCAATTTCCATTTATGCTTAGTTTACTGGCTAAAACATATTTAAAAATAAAAGCATCATAAATTATTTGGTGCATCTTTCGTGTCTTCTTGGTAGTCATCTTTAATTAGTTAGGATGTCAAAATGGGTAGTTTCTAACATTAAGCCAGTGTATTTCTGGGATAAGCTGACTCGGCTCCTTTGCTTTCATTCTCTGTGGCTTTGTTTGGCTTGCCAGAACTTTTATGGAATTTTACGTCTTTCGTTAATAGCCTGATTTAAAAGCTTTTGTTTCCTCTAAAATGCATCCCTGGTTTTGGTGTTAAGGCCATTCCAGCTTCATGAAAGGATTGCCATGTGTTCCCTTCTATGTCCTTCTTTGTTTCCTAAAATACTTGTCAATCACCTGAGGTGTGTCTGCTTTAAGAAGGGTTGCTATTTAGTTTTTAGGTTACTTTTTGAATAGTTTTCCTTTTTTGTGACAACTATAAAAGTTTATATTTCCAAGTCTCCCCCTTTATCTGAGTTCTCAAATTAATTGGTTTAAAGTTTATTTTTATTTGTATGTAAATGTGGTCTGTGTGTGCATGTGTGTGTATGATGTGGTGTATGCACATGTATGTGCCCCTGCAGTGGGGTGTGCTCACTTACTGTGTCTGGAGTGAAAGATCAGGTGTCAGTTTCTATTGCTGTTCTACTGGGTCTTGTTTTGAGCCTGAGTCGCTTTACTGATTCAAGAGCTTGCTGGGCTGTGACCAACCTCTGCTCTCTGCCACCCTGTAGGACTAGGGTTACAGGCATGTGGGGTCACACCCAGCTGCTTATGTGGAATCTGGAGATTCAAACTCAGCTAGTCTCAGCCTTCATGCTTGCACAGGATGTGTACTTAACCACTGGGTAATCTCTCCAGCCCTAATTATTTTTATTACATTTTGAACCTCAGATCCATCTTTAGCCATGCTTTGTGGTGGTTTGAATGTCAGATGTCCCCCATAAGCTCATGTGTTTTGAATACTTGATCCCCAGCTGGTGGCAATTTTGGATTATTGTGGAGACTTTGGGAGAGGGAGCCTTGCTGGAAGAGGGATGGCACTGGGGTTAGACTTTGAGTTTTATTGGTTTGGCCCTTTGGGTTTTCAGAGCTCAGCTAAGAATATCTGATACCTCACTATTGACCTGTGACAATGTAAGCCTGCTTCCGGCTGTTGTCATGCATCCCTTCCATGAAGAAACTTCCCCTGGGGACTAAGCTTTTCTCTCATGTGCTGCTTTTGGTCTGGTATTTTGTCCAAGCAACAAAAAGGCAATTGCTACATGCTTCATGTTTGTTTCTAATATTATATACTTGCATTTTCCTTCTCACTGAATCATCTGACAATCATATTTTATTTATTATTCATTTAAAACAGGATGATCTATAGAGGTGCTGGTTGCTTGGGGTTCAGGATAGGGGAGGAGAAAGGCTACATAACAAGGCCTTGGGGTTCGTTTTGGTGTAATGGGAATATTTGATGTGACGTGCTTAATACATTTAATAAAGTCAGACTTAAAATGGGTAAATTTTTTACTAAATGAATCGTCACTCAATGGACAATTTTAAAATTTAAGTTTCATGAATTCATCCAAAGTTCAGTCTTTGCAGAGGTATTGATTAAATGTCCTTTCTGTGAGACCCAGGGCCCTGCTCCTGCCACTGCTGCCCCCTCTCCTGCTCCTCCTCTTCTGCCTCTTTCTCCTCCCTTCCTCTTTCCCTCTTCTTCCTTCCCTTCCTTCTCCTTTGTTTCCTCCATGTCTACTCCTGCCCACTCCTTTTCCTCCTCCCCCTCTTCCTCCTACCTTTCTTCCTTCTCCAATTCCTCTTTTCCCTCTTCCTCTTCCTCATACCCTTCTTCCTTTTCTTCCTCCTCCCCCCTTACCCTCCTTCTCCTGATCTTCCTCTTCTTCCTCCTCTGTTCGTTCTTTCATCTGTCCAGGCAGAATTGACTGGCCCCTCTCTGTTTCCGATACCATTGGCTCATTAATATTCATTTGACAGACAGCACTGGCTCATCTAAGATGTGATGGTTGAACACTGAGAAATGTGAAAGAATGGGACAAAAATGATCTTTCTTTCTGAAAACGGTGGTACATGTGTCTGTGTGTACAACGCAGACCACTACCATCCACCCAGAGCGACTTCATTTTTCCAGACTGGAACTTGGTGTGGGGACCTCCCCATCCTGTAGGAAGCACTGCTCTATCTTGTTCTGAGTCTTGATGACTCTTGTTTCCTCATGTAACAGTAGTCATATATGTGCCCTTGTGTGTGGGCTTAGTTTAGTTGGCGTGATGTTTTACAGTCCATCCATGTTCTGTCACATACAAACATTTCCCTTCCTTTTGAAGGCTGGATGATATTCCATTGTTCACGCACATGGCCATATTTGTTTACACGTTCTTATGATAGTGGACCTTTGAGCTGCCGTGAGCTTTTGGCTTTTGTGAATAAGGTTTCCATATGAACTTAGACATGAGTTCTAGTCCTTGTTTTCAGTTGTTTGTGTAAATATTTAGGAGTGGGATTGCAGCATCTGATGGTGATTCTGGGGTTATTTTATGAGGAGCCTCTGTAGTGAATGTATTGTTTTTATATTCCCACCTGACACACAAGGGCTCTGATTTATTTATACACTTGACAACACTGGTCACATTTATTTACTTGAGAAAAGGAATTCTACATTGTATGAACTGTGTCTCACTATTGTGGCATTGGTGTGCATTCCTCAATGCTTAGCATCTTTTTATGTGTTTTTGGCTATTTGATATATTTGGACAATTGTTTAGTAATCTGTTTTGCCTGCCTTAGTTCCATTGTTGGGTTGTAAAAGTTCTTTATATACTCTGGATAGTAATGCCTTATCAGATAAGTGATTTTAATTCATTTTCCCATTGTCACGCCTGAGTGACTTCCTTTTCATTCTGTTACTATTATCCTATGATGCACAGAGGGTTTTGTTTTTATTAACTTTCCCATATTATTGCCTGTGAAAACCAAAATTGATTTCACCCAAGAAATCAAACCCAATGTCATGACACTTTTTCCCCCTTTTAAAATCATATCTTTATTTATATATTTGCAATGAGACAAACAGAGAATGGGTGCTCTAGGGCCTCCTACCACCACAAATGGATTCCTGATGCATGGGCCACTTTGTGCATCAGGTATAATGTGAGCAATGGGGGCATCACTTTGTGTAGCAGGCATTATGTGAGAACTGGGGAATTGAACCCTGAATGGTGGGCTTTGCAAGCAAGCACCTTTAACAGTGGAGCCATGTCTTCATTGAGCCATCTACCCAGCTTCATTTTTTTTTCTTTACAGAGTTTTATATTTTTAGTTCTTACATTTAGATCTTTGAGTTAATTTTTATGTATGGTGCAAAGTAAGGGTTTACTTTTTTTTCTTTTTTTTTGCATGGGGCATATACTTCTTTTAACCTAATTTGCTGCAAAGATCTTTCCTCATTGATTTTTTTTTTTTTGGCATCACCATTGAAAATTATTTGACCATGCATATGAGAGTTTATCTCTGAAGCCCCTTCTATGGTGCCATTTCTTCATTTCTTCATCAGCCTTGTAACTTTTGGAATCAGGAAGTGATAAGTCCTCCAACTTTCTACTTTTTCAAGAGAATTTTGGCTCTTCAGGTCTCTTGAGAGTCCATTTGAATTTTTGGATGAGTGTTTCTATCTCTTCAAAAATTCTTTGGGGATATAGATAGGGGAAATTGTTGAATTTGTAAATGTTAGAGTTTTCATTGAACTGACTATACTAAACTGATAAATTAAAAAATATTTTTATCTGAGAGATAGTGTGAGTATGAGTATGGGCATACTAGGGTCTCCTCGTACTGCAAACTAATTCCAGACACAAGAGTCACTTTGTGCATATGGCTTCATGGGGATACTGGGGAATTGAACTTGAGCTATGAGGCTTTGAAAGCAAGTGCCTTTAACCACTGAGCCATTTCTCCATCCCTGAACTGATATCTAATAATATTAAGCCTCCCAATCTATGTACATAGTTTTCCTCCCCTCTATAGATCTTTAATTTCTTTCAGCATGTCTTTTAATGTCCACACAGAATACAGACAGGTCTTTGCTTTTATGATTTTATTCCCAGGTTTTTAAATTTTTTTTGAGATAGTCTGTAGCCCAAGCTGACCTTGAACTTACTATGCAGCCATGGATGACCTTGAACATCTGATCCTCCTGCCTCTGTCTCCTGAGTGCTGGAATTACAAGCGTGTGCCACTATACTGGTTTGTTAATTTTCTTGTGATGTTAGCATAAGTTAAATTGTTTCCTTAATTCGTTTTTCATATTTTCACATAGAAACACAACTGATTTTTGTGTTTATTTTGTACTTTAGAAGTTTATTGAATTAATTTCTTTGGCCTCAGGTTTTTTTTTTTTTTTATGTGGTATTTTTAGGGTTTTTGTATATAAAATCATGCATTTGCATGCAGGTAATTTTACTTTTTTTTTTTTTTTTCCAATTTGGATGTCTTTTTCTTGCCTCATTGCTTTGGTGAGAGTTTCCATCCCTGTGGCAGTGGTGGTTGTGGGTGCCCTTGGTTCTTGTACTTTCCAAGAAATGAGAGGAGAGGCATGGGCAGTTTGAGTAGAAGTTCCTTTCGCAAAGGAACAGAAATGGATGGGCAAAGTAAGTGCTCCACGGGGACTGGAGTGGTCTGCCTCATGGGTTCTGGATTGTGGATTTTAAGCATGTTTTGAAAAAATATTTTTATTTATTGAGGTGGGGGAGCATGACATTGCAAACACACTCTAGTTGTATGCACTACTTTGTGCTTCTGGATTTACATGGGTACTGGGGAATTGAACCCAGGCCAGTAGGCTTTGCAAGCAAACACCTTTAACCATTGAGCCATCTCCCCAGGCCTGGGACCAATGTTTAACTACAAAAGTCCTTCTTATCACAGCAGATGTAGTTTCCAAGATGCAACTCGTTTTCATTGCTTACCTGGTATCTAGCTCCAGTGGGGCAGTCTGGAAAAGGTGGAAGCTTTCATTGTTGTTGTTGTTGGTGGTGGTGGTGGTGGTGTGTGTGTTTGTGTGTTGGGGGGTAGTGGTGATGGTGATGGTGGTGTAAGGCCACTTGCTTCAGAGTCTCTTGCTGCTGTAAACGAACACCAGATGCTTGTGCCACTTTTTTTTTTTTTTTGCATCTGGCTTATATGGGTGGCTGGGTAATTGAATCCAGACTGCAAGCTTTGCAAGCAAGCTCCTTTAACTGCTGAGGCATCCCCAGCCCCAGAAGGCTTTCTTAGAAGTTGTTCTTACCCCTTAGTTTGTTGTAATTAGATACGACTAAGGTTACGCAAAAGGACAAGAGTGTCTTGCATATGTTCTTGGGCAGGGGGAAGGGGCTTCATGGGAACTGCACTGAGCTACCAGGACTGGTTTTGCAGTTTTCCCAGAACTCTGTTCTTAACTCTTATCTGATCCGCTTGGCTAGCTCACACCCAACTACAAACCTTTTATTTACCTTCGTAAGTGTTTCTGTCCTCACTGTTTCAACCCTAACATTAATTTTAAACCAAGCATCTGTTTTCTTTTTAACACTATCCTGATAAGAATGGTTAAAGTATTTTTTAAAGGAGGAGCTATTGAATTTTGTCAAATAATTTTCTACATCAATTGATATGATCACATGCCGGTTTTATTTTCCTTCATTCTGTCAGTGTATGTTACATTGATTTTGTTGTTGTTGTAGTTTAGTGAGCTATATATATTCCAAGAATAAACCTCACTTTGGCATGGTTTATTCTTAAGTGTATAAACTACCCCCCATCCACCATTTCAGACATTCCCTGGAGGTTTTAAAATATACTCCCTGCACATGAAGAGGGACGCCTGTAGTTTAGGTTTGGTCCAGAATATGATGAGAAACCTTAGAATTAAGTGGGGGAATTGGCTTCTGAGAATCAGCCACATGTAGGTGAAGTGGAACCGGTCAAGAATAAAGCAGGATCAGTGTTTCTGACACTCTAGCCAGGTATGGTGGAGCAGGCCTCTAATTCCAGCTCTCAGGAGGCTCCCATTCTCCTCGCCATCCCTCCCCACTGCTCCCTTCCTAGTGATCCTCCCCCTGCCTGTCTGTAGAGTGATTGTGACCAGTTGCTTCTTGTTCCTGTCGCCACATCTTCCCCACCACGATGGACTGTGTCTCCTTGAATTGTAAGCCAAAGAAGCCTTTCCTCCTTCACGTTGCTTCTTGTCAAGTATTGTATCACAACATGGAAAGTAATTAATACCTTAGTGTATTCTGACACATGGATAGTGACACTTTTCAGTTGTATAACTTACACATTTGCTTCTCTATATATACCTGTGTCTTTCTAAGATGATCCATATTTCAGAGGTTTTTCTAAGCCAGTGGGTACCAACTTACTTCTCTCTTTTTTTTTTTTTCTGCACGCATGTGTGGTGTGCGTATGTGTGTCCACATCCCTGCGGGTGCACTTATGTGTGGAAGCCTGAGATCAATGTCTGGTGTCTTTCTCATTCACTTTCTATCTTACTTCTTTTTTTTTGTCTCTTGAAGTAGGGTCTCACTCTAGCCCAGGCTGACCTGGAATTCACTGTGTATCTCAGGGTGGCCTTGAAGACAAGCTAACCAGCATTCCCTGGGGAATCCTCCTGCCTCCACCTCCCTAGCACTGTGACTGCAGGTACATCTTATGAACCCTTCATTTGTCTGGGTGGTAGGCCCTGTGAGTGTGCAGCAAGCACTGCACTGACTGAGCCATCAACCCTGGTCCTCCCCCCACTTTTTTAACTGTTTAGTAATATTCCTGACTATCGACTCCTTCGTGCCTCATATTATTGCTTTAATTTATTATCAATTACTTTAATTTGTATTTGTCTGATGTTGGGTGAGTCACAGTTTGATTGCCTTCTATATATTTTATGTGGCTTGTTTATTTTTATCTTTCCCTCAATAGTCTTTTGGGTTGTGTTTCTCTTTTTTAAAAGAGTGTGTGTGTGTGTGTAGAGAGAGAGAGAGGAGAAATTGGGCATACTAGGGCCTCTAGCCACTGTGTGCATCTGGCTTTACATGGGTACTGTAGAATCAAACCTGAGGCTGTCAGGTTTTGCAAGCAAGCACCTTTAATCACTGAGTCATCTCCCCAGCGCTGCCTGTATTTTTGTTGTGGGTATGAGGGTAAACATGTCTCATATTCTAGTCCTTCATCTGGTTTATGCCACCCACATCTTCTGGTCTCTTGTTATCTTTTAAGTTCGTTTAGGATGTGTTATTCACTTTGATGGAGATACACTAATCAGACTCTTTATAGATTATATTAGTTAGGGTTTCAGAGAAGCCTTGCCGACACTTATTTCTATGGTCACATGGAAGTGTCAGTGGGACATTCATGTGGCATAGTTCAACAGGGAGGCAATTGTTTCCGAAGGGGGGCAGAAGTCAAACTCTACCCTGTAGATAGTTGGGGGGGCGGTGCTTGAAAGCAGAAGCATCAGGATGGCTGGGGAAAGGATGTGATGTTAGTGAGAAGTGGGCCAGGGACCTCAATAACAGAGCAGCAAATTTTTGTTGTTGTTGTTTTCTAGGTAGGAATTCACTATGGAGTCTCGGGGTGGCCTCAAACTCACAGCAATTCTCCTACCTCCGCCTCCCGAGTGCTGGGATTAAAGGCGTGCGCCACCACACTCCGCCAGAAGTAGCCACACAGCAGGGATGTTCAGGAGACTGGGCCATGGGGGATAGCAGGAAGTAAGGACAACACGCTGTAGAAGCCTGAGCATCTGCAGGCATCAGTGGTGGCGTTCCATGCGTCAGCTGTATAACTGCTGGCTGCGGGGTCTTTTCTCAAGGGACAGGATGCTGTAGAGCAGGCAGCACGCCCGGCTCGCTTCTGTATTCTTAAAACTCTGTTTCCCTGTGCAGGTGGCAGCCATCCGTGCAATACAGATATCTACATCCTGCAATTAATCTAGAAAGACTGATTGAGTATGTTTTGAAATCTTCCTCTTGCTTTGAATCTTAGGATGAAACATTTGAGAAAATGCCATAGTGTTTAAAAAAAACAAACAACAACAACAACAACAACAAAAAAAAAAAAAACTCTGCTGTGCATGAGCAAACGCTGGAGTGCTGGCCCTCCAGTGTGTCTCCGTGGTGGAGGCCTTGGGAAGGTCAAGGTGGCATCCATGAAGCAACACTTTCAGGAGATCCGTGAGGCATTGCTTGGGAAGCCCCATGGATCACAAGGGAACTGAGACTGTTTTTACACATGTCCACAAGACTGGAATGGGTCCCAGCACCTTAGAGAACTCGTATCAGTCCCCTGTGTCAGTTACTCAGCGGATTGAAATTGTCTCTTTCTTGAACTGTCAGTCTGTAAATTGGCTGTGAAAATCAGAGAATTATACATCAGATCGTTTCTGCCTCTCTGCACAGTGAAATTACCCACCCAGGGTAAGATTAAGTGTGGACACACTGGCCCAGATGTGGGTAGGAATGATTTTATAAACATCTGGGCACTTGTAAAAGAGGCAGCTGACTCTCCTTCCCCCGGGAGAAATTGAGAAAATTTCAAGTCTAAGTAGGATGTTAGTAGTGAAATGCGGTGGCTAAGGGTGAAAACTGGAGCCCGAGAGAGAGAAAAGCAGCTAAAGAGGGGTCAGGGGGATTGCTTACATATGCTAGGGAAAACAAGAGAGGCCAGGCCACCCATTGGTCAACCCTCTCATAACAGCCCCGTAGTGATTGTGTGGGGACATCCAAGCTAACAAAATGCCAGCACCCAGATATTGCAGACAAAGTAAAATTTATTTAGACAGACGGAAATGCACCTACTCAGGACTACAGCTCAGCAGTTGCTATTAACCAAAGAGGTGTGTTCACATTCCAGCGAAGTCTATGTGGAAAAGCATTCAGAATACTAGGGTTTCTACGTCACTATTTCTTCTACCATTGGGACAACAAACGGACACTGGATTTGATGTGTTCTGTTACGAGGCTACACATTGAACAAGGACACACATAGTGACTTTGAGCAAAAGGTAGAAAAGGACTGAAACCACCACTGTAGAAAGGGCTCTTGGATGTTACTGTACAGTGTGGTGAGGTTTAACAAAACCAGACCCAATGGCATTGTGGGAAGAGCAGCGGGGCAGACCTGGAGGGACACATTGTCATTTGCTGGGTGGACAGGGAAATGGGCATAAAGGAGAAACTGTTCCAAAGCCCTCAAACTCAATATGAAGGCATTCCCATGCCTAGGATATTTGCAGAAATAAAAGACACACACATATGGTAGGCAACTTAACCATAGTCAAAGAAAATTCTAGGATTTAAGTTAGGTGCCACAGTCATGATAGTTAAATAACATTTTATAAAGTTATACACTAAAGGATTTCTAAAAATAAGTTTGGATTCAATCCAATGCCTATCTCGAGGGATGATTAATCACAATGTCATTAAAAAAAATCTTATCTATACTTGGGTACTATAAATAAAGGGCGCCTTCCAAAAAGAATTACTTTTAAGGATAAGGTAACTCAAAATCGAATCCTAAGCATTCATAGAAAGTACTACAGGTCATTAAAAACCTAATGCTGTCAAGCCAGAGTGGGGCGTGAGAAGGGGATGGTGGTGTTGTTCCGTTGATCTGGAAATGGCTTCTTGTTACCTTCCTGGGAATTGCCTGTTAAGCGCTCTTCTCCATCATTAGATTAATGCTAAGGATCTTAAAGTATCATCTTCATTTGACACTTGTCATAAGATAATTAGGCAAATGGAGATCAGTGTTTCACTTGGATTCTTGGCATTCTCTTAGAGAAAGCAATTTTGTCGATTTTAATTTGTTCTCCTGTGTACTTTTCCAAGCTCGAGGGAAACAGTAACAATAGTTTTAGTTGACGGTCTAAACAGAGATATCTTAACATGCCTTGACTTGTTATGTCCTCCGTTATAATTGAGCTGTGACTAAGCACCTGTTTTCTAAACTATGATCTCAGATTTGCTTGAGTGGGAAAAAAAATACCTGCAGAAATGAGAGTGATGGAGTTAAGATCCCAGTCAAGCTCTATGGTCTCCAGCAGGCCCAATTCCATACAGCATCTCAAAGTCTTGGCCATACTGTGTCTGGCTGTAGGAATGAGTGGTACCATGTCTCTTATTTCCCATTGAGAACAACTCCAGGGTTGATGTTGCTTTGCATAGCCTGTGTGAAGACTGGGCACTGCTAATTAACTTAAGGTGGGGGATTGGTTCTGCCACTGTGGTCCTGGTTTGGCCGAATATGTGCTTTTTTGTTTGTTTGTTTGTTTTTGCCTGAGTTGATGAAGCTAGCTGTCTTGTGGGGAAGGGAAGCCAGGGGGAGTCTGGCCTGGGTAGTAGGTTAGGGCAACTGGCTAGAAAGGAAGCAAGCAGCGTGGGGTTTGCGTCCCAGCACTGGCCTGAATGGGGCTGTTGTAAAGTCGGCTCTTTGGTTCTTGTGTGAGAGAAATCCAAATGAATGTGGAGATGAAGGCCCTACTGGATTCCAATAATGAGCTCAGGGAAGAAAGGCAGTGGCAGAAGCACTTTGTCAGTAGTGCCTGGACACTACCTCCGGGTGCTATGAGAAAGTTCTTTCTAGGTCTCCATTTGGGATTCTTTCAAATGAAGGATAACTAGACTTTTGTGCCCTCGCTGTAATTTGTGAAAGGGGGACAAAAAGAAAACACTAAGATCTGAAATTTTACTTTTGGGCATACCCTGCTACTGTCTTCTCTGAGAACAGGTTCTAGGTGGGCGTGGCTTGTCTTAGAAAAAGCCCTTGAGTAGGTAGGGAGGATGTGTGTGTGGGGGGGTTTGGGGGACCTGCCGCAGGAGCTGTGGCAGCCTTCGGGGGGCTGAGTTGAAATGAACACATGGCTTGTGAAGCTGCCCGATCACTGGCATGGCTTCTGCGATTTAGGCAAGTGGAGGCTTATCGAAATTAAAGAGGCTCTGTAGGTCTGCTGCTGCATAGAGAAGGACCTTCTGCAGGTGCCGACTATTAGTGCAAAACCAAGCCTTGCTCCGAATTTCTTATCCTAGAAATCGCCTTCTGGGTCAGGACAAGTTGACTCATTGTGTTTTTCACACGAGTCAGACTTTTCTGAGGTGTGCGTGTTTTGCACAAGGCATGCACACACAGTCTCATGCATGTGCAGAGAGAAGCATCCAGACCCTCTAAATGAACAAAGAAAATGAATTGTCCAAAAGGGGCTTGAATAAACACCAGGGCTAGTGGGAGCAGGGGTTCAGGGTACAGTGTGGTGCGTTTCCCACAACATCTACAGGACACAAGAAAAGCACTTAGACACCAGAAAGGCTGGGAACCATGCTGTAGTAACCACCGATGTGGGGGATCAGAAGGGGTCTTGGACGGTTGAGAGGGTGGGGGCTCCCTGCACACAAATCACATGCTAGTTGCAAACACCTCACAGGAGGGGAGGAGGCTGTAATTCAGCCAGCCATTTTCTTATCCAGTACAAATGAAAACAGGAAACGAAAACATCCTTTCTCCCACACAGCAATGTGTGTAAAAACAGAATGCTCTGGGAACAAGCAAGCGTCTTCCAAACCTTATGCCAGGTACAGAGAGCAACAGTGGAGAAGAGACCGAGGTGCCTTGGAGTCTTAGATACAAATGCAGGAGGTGACTTGCAATTTGTGCAAAACACGTGTCCTCTCCCTTGAGGGCACTACCATATATACCCGACCTCATCCTCCTTGTCATCCTCCTCATCCTCATCGTCCTCCGTCACAGCCCGGGTGTGCACCCTGAGCTTCCCCTCTCGGTCCTTTGGTCCTAGCTCCCGTTCATCCTCCAGGTCATCCAGCAGGACCACTGAGCCACCACTGCCGAAATCCCCCGAGGTTTCCTGCTCCTCCTCTGCCACGGGAAGAAAAGGCTTCAGGTTAGCTTCTGCTGTTCCTAAAGGCCCATCCTGGGGCTGGATTGGTAGGGTAAAACATGGGAGCATCCCTGCCCAGCTGGGGTCAGGCTCTGGGGCAGGGAGTACAAGATACATCTACCTTCTCAGGAAGCTAACTGAAAAGTGGTGACATCTGTCCACCGGCTCTTAATGGAGAGAGTTCCTACCCTTGCAAAGCTTACTGTGCATGGCTTCATGGTATTTCAGCATTCCAGGGATTCCATCATAAACCATGGATAGCCAGAGCCGCCTCTCTCAATTCTGTCATGATCCTTAAACAGTGAGATCGCCCAGGGGAATTGTAGGGCTGACTTAGGTGGTCTTACTCACCACAGCTCACGGCACCCTGCTTCCTGGAGCCAGCCAGCTCGTTCCCATATTTGTCCACACACCAGCACTGCCCTGTGCTGCCGTGGCACTGTGTGGCCTTGTAATAGCCTTCTTCGTTACACCGAGGTATGAATGCCCCTGCAGGAACATGGGGACAGTGGATAAGTGCTGTCTAAGACTGAGACGATGACTCACACACAATTATGAATGCTCGTAGGGTCAACAGGAGAGAATGGTGCTGGTTGGTTATTAGTCTGTCAAGATCACAGGGGCCAAATGCGGTGGACTCTTAGGAACTCAATTTTCAAACAGCCTTTATAATAGCTAACCTTTACTGAATACTGAGGCATAGCTCTAACCCATGCACACATGAATAGATAAATATTCACACACACAATGTTACCTCCAGAAGTCTGAGAGAGATGTCATTGTTACCATTTAATAAATATGAAACTGAGACAGAGGGAAATTAATCTAGCCAAGTGCCGGTGAATATCACATCCGGCTTCACCTTATATAACTGGACTACCAAACACCTGTGATGAAGAATGTGGCTTTGTTTTTCTTCCTATTTGGTATGGATCAATACCAGGTCCACCCACCTACAATGATGCTGAAGTTTCTATTAAAGCATCAATTTCTGTACTTGCTGCTGACCTGCAACAAGTGTTTGTGTGAAGCATGGAGCACAGTGTTCCAAGCCCCCCATTGCTGAGCTGTCTTTCCTCTAAGAAAGTGATACACGCTAGGGACTTCCCTTGCATCATGCCATTGGCACTAATACCCGCCTCTTAGTTTACAGATGTTTTAAAAAGTGATGGCTTAGTGGTTAAGGCGCTTGCCTGCAAAGCCTAAGGACCCATGTTCAACTCTCTAGATCCCATGTTAAGTTTGGTGCACACATCTTCAGTTCGATTACAGTGGCTGGGGGCCCTGGCATACCAATTCTCTACCCCTGTTCTTGCATAAAAAAGGTGATAAATTGAGGTTAGTGGTTGGGGGAGTGCTTGCTTGTAGGGCCTGATGGCTGGGTTTGATTCCCTAGTTGCTCACATGAAGTCAGATGCACAGTGGTGCGTGGGTCTGGTGTTTGTTTGCAGTGGTAGAAGGCCCTGGCACACCCATTCTCTATCTGCCTCTTTCTCTCAAATATTTTGTTAAAGTGATAATTTGGAGCAAAATGACTCACTGAAAGATACAAAAGATTCCTTCTCTTCTTAATGAGTTATTTTGCCCTTTAAATCACAAAGGGTTGTTTATTTTACTGTTCATAACATTTGAGGAAATTACTTTTTTGCTTCTTACATAATTTTACAAGTGGTATATTATAAAACTCTGTCATTGCTTTCTTGGAAGAAACCCTACTTGGCCGTGAACCTTTGTTACTAACAATCACTGGTGCAATTTGTGGGTGCTTTTGCAGACATGTAACTAAGTGATAAAGGCCTACTAAGGTTTGATAGTGAAATTCCTCATTCATCAGATAATTTAGCTGTTTCTTTTTCTGTACATTAGCCATTTTATATAAAGAATGACTTCAAGCCTTTGGCTTACCCTTCATTTCCACCTTACATCTCTAGGAGTGCTGTGCAGATGAGAGGACTCGGCCCCACCTTTCATCTCCTGTGACCTCAGCACACCTTCAGCCTGCCCTTTTCTGAACCACATTTAAGGCCTGAGCATAGGGAACTCTTATGATATTGGGTTTTACCTTCTCAGCTGAGATCTTGTCTACTGCACATCTAAGGACCCCGTATTACCTGAGTGGAGGGTCCCGAAAGGGAAAGGGGACACCTCAGGATCCTGATGGCAATACTGAGATGTTTCTTGTACCTCACTACAGTTGGTAGGAGATGGGGCCTACCCGTACTCACTGGGGGCGTGCCCTGTGAGGTTGTATCTTGCCCTGGCCTCTGCCCTTATTCTCTGTCCTGACACGTCTGAAATTGTGAGTCAGTGTAAATATTTCCTTTGAGCTATTTTCATAGGAATTTTGTCATAGTGATGAGAAAAGTAACAAGTATACTTTTACATAATTTCATATATAGTTCTGGTTTTCATAACTTGGTTGAAGAATAACTGGGAGAACAGTTCTAACTAACATTAGAAATGTAAGTTTTTTGACCCAACCTCACAAGTACTGAGACCATTCAAACCTGCAGAGAGTGGGGCCCAGCAGTCTCTGCTTGCTAGCTCTCCAAAGGAAAGCTGGAGTGGCACAAATCCAGTGTTCCTGCACATCTGAGTTTGTATCACCTGCTTCTCAGCTCACCATAGCATCAAAGCCATGTGGCCATTGCTTCTTAATACAATGTTGGTGAAAGAATCAAATCATTTCAGTTATGTTGTTCTTATGAGTTTTTGAGGTAAGAAAAATATCTAGTTTTAATTCTTTCTCATAAAAGCACTCGAGGGCAGGTATGTTCTGGAGTATCCCTTGAGTTGTTTCCATAGGCTGGTGCCCAGCGCCTTCACTTCCTTCAGGTCAAGGTAGAATCTAGACTGTTTCACTGCCCTTTTATTTCTGCTATTATATCAGAGCCAGTGAATGTGATAGGTAATTGCTTGTTCACAGTGTTGCTTCTGTGGGGTTGTCCATGGCAAATATTTCATGCTAACCTGTAGTAATGCATATGAACATCTGAATATGAATCATGCTGTTCAGTTCTCTGTCTTTTCCTGCCTACTTGAATTGAACCACAGTATACTGCTATTCCATTCTGTCCTAAAGTTATGAGTATACCCTCTGATGGTGTAGCACGGTGAAGGAACACTTCTACATTCCTTATTCTTGGCAGATATTACTCTTGTTATAAAAATACTTTCCATCGTTTAATTTCAGCTCTCTATACAACTACTTAGGTATAACTCGAACAATACCAATCAATAGTTTCTATCTCAGTGAGTTTGGCCCACTTACATTTATTGTGTTTATATTTGTGACTCCTATTTGTCAAGGTTCTCCCTTCCTGTAAAAATAACTGCTTTTTAACTTTTTAAAAACATCTTTATAGGCTGTATTTATATAAATTTAGTAGCCTGGCATTTATTTTTTTGAGACAGATAGCTAGAGAGAGAATGTGTGCACCAGGGCCTCCAGCTACTGCAAATGAACTCCAGACACATGTGCCATCTGGTGCATCTGGCTTACATGGGTACTGGGGAATTGAGCCTCGAACCAGGGTCCTTAGACTTCACAGGCAAGCGCTTAACCGCTAAGCCATCTCTCCAGGCCACATGGCATTTTTTTTTTCACAACAGTATCTGAGAATTTTTTCCAGGATCATCTTCTGATAAATACTTTGGTGAGTATACAGAACCTTAGGGAGTTTTGGAACATGTTCTACCACATTCTAACAAGCACTGGGATAAGTTTAAAATTCTAAGTTCCAAGTTGACTCCCTTCAGCACTTCGGAAATGCCATTTTCTCCTTTTAGATTAATGTTGCCATTAGTGGAAGGTCATTACCAATCCAATTCTCATTTAACTGTAGGTAAACTCTGTGGGGTGGTTTGGGTTTTGCTTACAGGGTGCTGATAAGTGTACCTGTGGAGGAGCCCTTCCTACTGGGACCTGACAGATAACATCTTCTACAACAACTGCCTCTGTTATCACAGTGGCTTTCTGTGCCCTAACTTTATTTCTGATGTCTTAGATATCCAAAGAATGTGTTTTCACAATTTACCTTTTATTGCATAGAATGATATCCCCGCCCTCCCCCCCTGGCCAAAGGGGGCATTGGAGGGAGAGATAGCTATAATTCTGAACCAGTAAATTTAGATTTAAATAAGTCTAGGGTCTACTGACCAGGCTATTTCAAGATGCTCAGGTTCTGAGAGCTTACATGAGATCAAGAGTGGGAAGGTGTCCCAACACCACAGTTACCACTCAAGGCTTAGTAGCCCCCTGCCCTCTTACGGGGAAATTCAAGACAGCATACGTGATGCTCAATTTTCATGGTGCAGCAGAAGGAAACTGAAAAGAGAGATCTGGGGGCAGATTCTCAATTGGGGACTGTGAAGGAAGACAGTGGGAAACAGTTATCCCCCCACCCAGCTGCCGGAGTCATAAACAGCAGCACTTAACAGACCAAAATAAATAAATAAAACTGAGCCGAGCTTCCAGGTTGGTAAGAAGCAGGTGTTGCACTAAGTCTATAATCTAATAAGATTACAGCTTTTTCTAAGTAGGCAGTAATTATAGCTGATTATAATTTGTTGTTGCTTGTTTCATTTATTTCAATCTGAATATCCCTGAATACACATTTATTATATTAGGAGATTTCCCCATGCAGAAAAATAATTTGTAAACAAATAAATTCCATTTTATGAGTTAGCTCAAGAAAAGTCCAAATCTGGGAGATTTGTGATAAGACAAAAGTAGGCATTTCCTATGTGTTCATTGGCTCCATGGAAAACAAGGCCATTCTAAGGACATACTTTGTATGCGTCATTATTAGTGAATGAGATGATAACAAAATATCCATATACCATGGAAAGTGTATTTCAACGAAAACATAATTGGGGCCAGGAGAAGGCTCAACTGTTAAAGGCACTCGCTTGCAAAGCTTGATAGTCTTGGTTCGATTTCCCTAGTACCCACATAGAGCCAGATGCACAGGGTGGTCCATGCATCTGGAGTTCGTTTGCAGTGATAAGAGACCTTGACATACCCATACTCTCTCAAATATTTTTTAAAAACATAATTGCTTGAATTGTGCAGATTTAGATATATTACTCAGACCCCAACCATCAGTCCACATGGGAAAATACAGTTAGTCAGCTTAAGTCTTTGGGCTGGATAAACCTGTGGAGGAGAGATCTAGCCACTGCCTTCTACCAGAAAGATGCCTTTTTAATCCAGGAGAGGGACCTAGACCCCGAGAGCTCAACAGCACAGCTCTGATGTCATACATAAATCAGTAGCGTTCTTCTACACCACGACACTCAAGGAAACAATTCCATTTACAATAGCCTCAAAAATAACTGGAAATGAGCCTAGCCAAGCAAGTGAAATGCCTCTACGGAGAAAACTTTAAAATATTGAAAAAAATAAGACAGTAGAAGATGGACAGACAGTCTATGTTCATGGATTGGAAGAATTAATATGATGAAGATGGCCATCCTTCACAGAAATGTACCATTCTTCACAGAAATAGAAGAGATAGTCCTGAAATTCATATGGAAGCACAAAATACCCCAGAGAGCCAGATCAATCTTGAATACAAGAATACTGCTAGAAATATCACTGTACTAGATTTCAAGTTGTACCACAGAGCCACATGGTACTGTCCCAAAACAAACATGTAGATCAGTGGAATAGAATAGAGGAGCCAGGTATAAACCCATAATTCATTGGAGATAACATAGCTTTTTTAAAAAAAAAAATGGTACTGGGAAAAGAGTATATATAGGTAGAAGCTTTTAGCTACGTCATTTCTTTCTCACCCAGCACAAAAACTCCAAAAGGACTGCAACATAAGACCTGGAATTCTGCAACTGCTAGAGGAAGAAGTCAAGACTGCACTGCAAGATATAGCAATCACTCAGGAAATAAGACCAACAATTGACAAATGGAACCACATGAAATTAAAAGGCAGACTATAGAATGGGAGGAAGGTTTTCAAGCTATAACCTAACAGATCGATATCAAGAATATACAAAGAGCGCAACAGAGATCTCTCAAAAGAAGAAATGGAAAGGGCTAGTCAATGTTTTCAGAAGTGTTTGGGGTCCCTAGCCATCAGGGAGATGCAAATTGAAACTACTTTGTCTACTCCAGTCAGAATGGCTGGCATCAAGAAACTAGTAAGGGTGTGGGGAAAGAGGAGCCTTTTGCATTTTTGGTGGGAATGCAACTTGGTGCAGCCAGTATGGAAAGTAGTGTGGAGGTTTCTCAAAAAGTTAAAAATGGACCTACAATGTGATCCAGGAGTGCCTGGGCATATTTCTCAAGGACTTCAGGCACTTGCTCATCCATGTTTGTTACTGCTTTATTCATAATAGCTAGGAAATGGAATCAGCCTAGATGCCCATCAGCTGAGGAATAGATAATGAATATGTGGTACATTTACACAGTGGGGTTTTCTTCAGTCATAAATAAAACTGAAATGATTAAATTTGTAGAAAAATGAATGGAACTGGAAAAAGGTTATACTGAGTAAAGTTTAACCCAGGTCAGCCCCATGTTTTCTTTCTCTCATGTGCAGATCATAGCTTCAAATTACCATGTTTGTGCATATAAGCCAGAAGGAATGTCTGTAGAGAGCAGTGAAGTAGAGGGGGCCATGAGTAGAGGGGTTAAGACATTTTGTGTGCAGGTAGAACACCTGTACTATGAAGTTAAAAGAGGGTAATAGTAGCAAAAATGGGGATGGGGCAAAAAAGGAGGTGATGGGAGTCTGGACAAAAGGATGTATGAATAAGCAATATTGGAAACCTACTAGTTGGTAAACCAATCTAAAATTTTAAAAAAGTATTTGAATGTCCCCTATAGCGGTGGTTAAAGCTGCTTTCAGAATTTTATTAATAAAAAGATTCCAGTGCCAGAGATGAGATACCTCCTGGTAAATTGCTAGTCAGGGACACTAGAAAGGCTCCTTGGAAAAATAGAGGCTGCCCACCAAAACTAGATGGTCAGTCTGTATTGCTGAAGACATACTTTAGTTGCAAGATGTGAAGAAATCAAACGAGAAGTTTCTTCCCTGTTATGCAAGCTGCTGCTGTAGAAAAGTCAACATTCTTATCCAGCTATGGACCTTGACAAGATATGCCCACTGGCGCAATAGTGGCATGACTGTTTTGGAGGAAACAAACAGTTTTCTGATTGGCTAATTCCTGTCTGGTATTGTAAACCTGGCCAAAAGCCAGTGGGTAGGGACATAGACCTAGTATTGCTGCTAAGTTCAATAGACAGGATGTCAAATAGCCTTCAAAATATTTGTTTGGCCCCACAGATTAGTGCTGCTTGAAGCCTGGATCACTTAGGTTTATGCAGAGATGGATAGCTGGTAAAAGTGCCAGGAACAAGCGATGATTTTGTGCTCGACCCTAAACCCGACATCTAAACCTCTGAGGACAATAGAGAGCCTCGTGGGAAAGAATGTGAGAGCACAAGGATGGGGAGAAGTGCAGTAGAAGTCTATCTTCTGGACATGACATGCTGTTACACACATGAACTCACAGCAGCTGTGGTTTCCTGCACAAGACAGCCTGTCAATATTACCGTCAATGTAAGGGGACTCATAAGACCCTGCTCCTCCAACAGTGGCCAGTCTAGGCTACCAGCTGCTGGGGGAGGGAAGTCAAGTTCTTCAGTGGTGCAACCACTGGTCAGTTGCTCAGGCCCTGTAAGCAACCCTAATTTAACTCAGTTGGTCCAAGACAAAAAAAAAAAACAAACATACATGAAAGTAGGATGGTGATTAGTTGGAAAGACAGAAGGTAACTGGGTCAGGGGAGAGTAAGATGTACACTGCTCTGACTGCTAACCTGACAACCAGCTCCAAGGTGATGGAGGCAGACACAGTGATCAAGTGGAACCTATCAAAGCAGAAATCCCAAGGCTACAAAGAACAACACTAAATCAGACTGCCAATAGGCCTGCCATGGCTCAGGAAACATTGCAGAAGAAGGGGCAGAAAGATTGTAAGAGCCACAGAGTGGGTAGGAATACCCTGAGGCTTTCATGACCCCACTGAGGAGGGCACCAGTGAAATCAGGAGAGGGAATAAAGGAGTATAATCTGTTAAATGAAAATATATACATGGTAGGAAAGTGTCAAAGAATTTAAAAAAGCAGAAGGACGAGGGGAAACATAATATGAGGTGGCCCAGAAATTTCCAGATTTCATAGACTGCCCATTTCCTTGAAGTAAATGGATTCTCTTCTGAAATAGCAGGCTGCTTGTACACTGAAGGCATCTGCCTCTGAACACTTGACAAGAAGAATTTGGAATTGCTATGTTGCAGCTGTCAGCACTTCTTAAAAAGCCAGGGAAGCAAAAGAGGCTCCTTTTACATCAGATGAGGTTTGCCAGTGGCAGCCTGGGTTGAGAGGGGCAATGCTACCATTTCATAAAGGGTTGCAGCAGGTAGCCCAAAGGAAATGTGCTCCCGCCTGAGTGTTGGAAGAGAGAGGAGCAGTTTCTTAGGTAACTAACACATCAGTCCACGGGAAAACAGAGGTAGCTGCTCTTTGACCCTACCTGATAAATCCTGAAGGGGGTTGTAGCTTATCTCACTCTGGCGAGTAGAGGGACATGTAATGTGTGGGCCTTTTATTCTGAGAAGTGGAAAACACCTATTAGTTCCGTTCAATGGCTTTACTTGAAGACAAATCCAAGGCTTATTGTAGAGGAGGATTGAGGGGGCTTAGCGGCAGAAATGGCCCCGGGCTCCAAGCCCACCTGCGGAGATGAGACATGACTTCCACAAGACACTGGCCCTATAGTTGAATACCCAGTGCAATGCTGAACATGACAGGAGATGTGTGCAGCTTAATTAGTTGTTTAAATGAGTGGTGAGAAATTGTACTTACCCAGTAGGCTTTTCCCCTTGCTTAGCTTCTGAATTCTGTTCATTTCATTCTGGCAAGGGAGGCCTAAAAAATAATTTATGGATGTCAGTTTCCAGATGCTACGGAGTATGATCTCTAATGACTGACTTTACTCTTGATGCAAAATAGAGACAAAATGGCACACCTGGGAGTGGAATTGCTCCATATGCTGATACTATATAACAAAGCAAACTCGAGCCATTAATGTTACTAATTAAAAAACAAAACCCCTCATACCACAAGGTACTTAAAGTAGCACTTGGAGGTTACTTGCACAATTCAGGAATTTTTCTTCCTACCACCAATCCAGGCAAATATGTGTCTGATAGGTGATTTGCTAATGGACTTATTTATTTTAGACTTTTTTTTAAAAATCAGGAAGGAAGTATCTGACTAAGGCTTATTCAAGGGTAAGAGCTCTGAATCAAACAACGAGGGGTGAAAAACATTTGATCTCCTCCCAGTCCTGCCTGTCACCATAAAGAAAGAGGATTGGAAGATCAAGGCCAGGACTGCAGGGATACCTGTGAAGATATCAGAGCCATGGGAAAAGGCAACAAGAGGGGCAGCTCCAAGTAAGACCCTCAGTCCAGGTTCCCCACACCCCCAAGTCTCCTCAGGGCTTTCAGCCTCAGTTGTGAAATGCATTTTCTATGAACCACATGTTCACAAGCTGCAGATAGCTATGGGGAACCATGTGGCTAAGTGGGGTGGACAATCAGAAGTGGACCCGTCTGATTGCTCTAAAGAATTTACTTCCATTCCAAACAGAGTGACCTGGCTAGTTCTTTAGGGTTTGATCATGACTTGTCTTGGCCAGTCTTATGTCCTCAGGAGGCCATACTGTTGTCCCACTGTCCTTGTGGCACTGGTAAGATGCTGGTTCCCTGGGCCTTTACCTTTGTCTCTAAAATACCTACTTTGACTTTCACATTGCCACCTGGCCCAAAGGCTTGCTCTCTGGGTGAGAGAGTAGGTGCAAGATACATTTTGTGGACTTCATTTGGGGTAATGAGGAAAGATGGAGCAGTGCTACTGTGATTGTACAAGGTAGTATTCACCGTGATGATTAGCTACCATTTGCTAAAGTGTAAAACTATATAACACTGCCTGCCATAGTCTAACATCTTAATTTTCACAACCACCTTGCAAGGTGGGTGCCAGTGTCACCCCCTTTTCAAGTGGAAGGGATCATCTTTGAAACTGTAGGTGCATAGAAGACATTTCTAAAAAAAAAAAAAAAAGGAAAATCAAAATCAGACCATTGACAGTAAAGCACATTGCTAATTTTAAGACCCTTGTTCACACTTCCTAGCAGAAGATTTTTTAAACTGTTTGTTAAAAATTATTTTGAAGTTTTCTTTGGAATGTACACAGGGAAGATTAACACAGAACTCCACATGAACACTTTAAAATGGAGAGTATCTGTTACTGAGATGATAAGTTACCTCAGGAAGATTCTCTAAGGCATTAAGAATTTTAATGAAAAGTACACCCTGAGGGCTAGAGGTCATTGCACAGAGGTCTAGAGTCAAGGAAGAAAATGACCCAGAAAGAAGAAAATGGCAATTAAAGAAATGATGACCACATTCAAGACAATGAAATGCATGTGAAGATCCCGTGTTGCTGACAAGCTGGAAAAAGACCAGTCAGATGCATGCTAAGAGGTTTCAAAGATATACTGCCAAGAAGCAGTTTCCTGACAATTACAATTTAAAAGAAAAATAAACATCTTAATTCTAGCCTACAAAGGAACATGACATTTCTCAGGAGAAAGTGATAAGTTGAACTGAACAAAATTAAGATATGTTCTAGAAAATTCATGTCCTTGAAAAGCAGAGTAAGAATCCCTCTGGCTTTTAGGCACAATGGTCATATCACCCATAAAAGATATTTAACCTGAGAAAGGTAGTTTGCACAAAAATTTTAAAAAGCAGAGTTACTTAGAAGCTTTGACTGTAAAATACACACATGCGTATAAAATCTGTGGTGGTTTGAATCAGATGTTCCTCATAAACTCATGAGTTTTGGGTGTTTGGTCCTCAGCTTGTGACACTTTGGGAGGTGGGGGCAGGCTTAGGGGTGTTACACCCAGCTCCTCCTCACAGGGTCTGGCTTAGTCTCCTGCTGCTGTTGGCAAGAAGGTATGTCCAGCTTCTGCTGTACCATCATTGCCTGTCATCATCAGTCTTCCCCTCAAGACTGTGAGCCAGATAAACCTTTCCTCCCATGGGCCAGAAGGATTCTAGAAACAATCACAAAGAAAATACCAGACAGCAACACCTAGTCTACATTTAATGGAGGTCATTGGAGGAAAACTCGAGCTTCACACATGCACACCATTCATTTACAAATTCTCAGTGGCTTCCTCACCATCTTTCAGATGACATAATATCCTAGTAAGACAGCAATCGTGCAGCTGGTTTGTGGTTAGGAAAAAGGAGGTGGCAAGAACCTAACAGACAATATAGGAACTGCTTGCCAAAAGAGAGTGAGAGGAGGACACAAAATGAGAAGCAAATCATTTTGTCCAACTGATCCTTGATGCCACACCATGGCACAGATGGGAGGTGACAAGGGGGACCCTGCCCACAGAGATCCCCTGGGGCCAGAACTGCTCGGCTGCTGGTGAAGGCAGCAAATAATCTCACCAGGCATTTCACCTCCAGGTGACGCCTGCTCTTTACAGAACCCACGCTAAAGCCACATGGCTTATATGAATTCAAGCCTGAGGTTATCGTTAGCTTCAATGCTACAAGTATTTTATACTAAAATAAAAAGACTGCTATTATTTAATTTGTAAGTACCGGCTGATATAGTAGAAAGCAGAAAGAAATGAGGCATAAAAATTGAAAGGGAAAAGAAAATATGCAAATAGAGATGATTTTATCAATTGCACATCCGAAAGAGCCAAGACAACCAACCAGAACAACTTATAAACAAAATGAATTTTAGTAAGGTGGCAAGAAACAAAATTGACACAAAGCAACTGCCAGTGAAGAACTATAATGAAAAAGCAGATTTAATTTATAATAGCACCAAGGAGGGAAATGTTGGTGAGAGGGGGGGGGGGAACAACAGGAAAATATAATGCCACTGGCTGACAGCCTGTTATAAGATAAAAGGATTCAATATTACCAAGCTCACAGGAAAATTTAAAACACATGGCAAATGGATTCTAAAGTTCACAGAGGCAGAGAAACTTGAATATCCAGAAAAACTCTGAAACAAAGATGAATGGCTAGAGAGAGATGGACCCAGAGACATACCATAAAACAACTGTGATTCAAATAGAGTTGATTTATGAATAGTTAGATAAATAGGATAGAGTATGCAGGAATGAATATAAAATATGCATGCATTTTACAGGCAGCATTTTAAATTGAAAAGAAAAAAGAGAGTTAAGCAACAAGATGACTACATTGAGGGTTGAAGCCAGGCCTGCTATGATTGTGCATACAGACAATTCTAGACTTGGGACAGATTTAAATAAACAGCCACAAAAATCAAAGGTATTAAAGAAAACACAACAGACTTGATGTACTAAATTAAAGTGAGAAATACCTTTTGAGGCTTTATGGATGACTTCAAAAACAGAATAAAAACAAAGCCGCCGGGCGTGATGGCGTATACCTTTAATCCCAGCACTTGGGAGACAGAAGTAGGAGGACTGCCACAAGTTCGAGGCCACCCTAAAGTCTCATAGTGAATTGCAGGTCAGCCTGGGCTAGAGTGAGACCCTACCTTGAAAAACCAAAACAAAACCACCAAAAAAAAAAAAAAAAAAAAATGAAAATAGTCAACTATGTTAAACTCTATCCCTAGCACAAAAGCGTACAAAGTTGGGAAAAATATTTGTAATACTTGTGACTAAGCAAGCTCCAAATTCCTTAGTCTACAGAGAGACTACAGAGAGATTCATATTAAAAAAGAAAGCACAAAGAACATATAGTCATTTTGAAGGAAAGGAAATGGAGGGTCCCAGTGATGTCGGCCTCCTTTGTGATAATGACGTATTAGGAGATCTGACATCTAAGTAGGATAATACCACAGAGAAATCGATAGTCTGAGATTTTACTCCCATCAAAAACATTGACTACAACTGCTTTGAAAGGCAAATTGGAAACCATGCTCGCATGTAAAGAGGCACTTATTTTCTGATCAGTCATTCCACTTTTAGGAATATGTTTTATACTCCTGTAAGTGCACACGTGAAATTACTCGTCACCAAATGCCCTTTTGTAATGTCTGTATGTAGTATCTATGCAGAGATGCTTAAATAGCATACAATTTAAATATGATTACTTACTACCTCCTTCCTGGGGATTGGAATCCAAATGCAAGCCAGATCGATGGACCCTTGAGTAACGTGCCCCACCACCAGGAAGCCAGACCACAAGCTATGGTCTTCATGGGAGACTTTCGGTCTCTAATCTAAATGCCACTACGGGATGTCTTTCTGAATCACTTGGGGTGACAGGACATACCTGGGTAGGAATCTGTTGCTGGCACAAAGAACCTGACCAAGAGCAGGTTGTAGAAGGAAAGGATTTATTTTGGCTTACAGACAGCATGAGCCAGAGAGTGGACATCACCTCCTGGCCAATTTCCGGTGAACAACAATAGCAGGAGAAGTGTGCCAAACACTGGCAAGGGGAAGAGGTCTGTCTACCTATAAGCCCACCCCCAACAATGGATCACTTCCAGGAGTGTCCATTTTCCCACCAGATGGGGACCTAGGATTCAGGACACATAAGTTTGTGGGGGCCCCTGAGTCAAACCACCACACCATCCTTCATCCATCCCCCAGGTCCTGACTCTTCATTAGTTGTTTGTAACTGAAAACCTTATTAAGGACATGCTGCACAAGTCCATACTTACCTGAGAGGTGATGCCAAGTGGCTTTCTGTTTGTGTGCTAGTGGAAAATGAGATTTCTCTAAGGAGAACATGGGATACTCTTACATTTGTATAGTGCTTTTCACGTGGAGAATCTCACAGTAACCTTGGGAATTATGTAGTAACAGAATCTATACACCCATTTTTATAGGTCAAAAAGCTGAGATGTAATATTCCTAGAAGGGAAGGCTCAATAAGACTCCTTGATCATGCCCGTAGTTGTCTTTGCTTAAATATTTTTATTGTTACTTATTAGAGAGAGAATGGCTATGCCAGGGCCTCCAGTCATTGCAAATGAGCTTCAGACACATGTGCAACGTTGTGCGTCTTGGGGAATTGAACCTGAGTCCTTTGGCTTTGCAGGCAAGTGTTTTAACTGCTAAGTGATTTCTCCAGCCCAGTTTTCTAATACATTGTGTTAAAAGGAGAAATAAAGATGGGCTATTGATTCCCTATCTGTGTCGTTATGCGAAGGGTTCTCTAACCGTCTCCCTGACAGGTTACGTGTGGTCCTGCTTTGGACCTCATCTTACCTCCAGGCTTCTGGAAGCAATAGCACCATTCGTTGTTAGAGAGCTTGCCATCCTTGAAGGAGTCACAAGAGTTGAAGAGAGGCTTAATGCAGGGTTCATACTTGTCCAGGTAGATGGCATTGATCTCGGAGTGGTCCAGCAGGAGGTCATAGTTCATGTCCAACTTATTGAACATCCAGCCCAGGGAATCCTTGCAGATGGGCAGGATGCTGGTGTCAAACCCTGTGAGGTAAAGAGTCACCTTAGCCACTACCAGGACTGGAACTGCACATCCTGTCACCCCCTAGCTTTGTGCTCCAGAGAAGCCAGGGCTTATCTGACTGCTCCTCCCTTCAGGGCATTTGTTTTTAATTTGAGAGAGACAGGGAGAATGGACAAACTCCAGATGTGTGCACCCCATTGCGCACTTGTGTCACTTTTGCGTCTGGCTAAATGTGGGACCTGGAGATTTGAACAAGCATTCTTAGGCTTCGCAGGCAGGTGCCTTAACTGCTAAGCCATCTTTCCAGCCCAGGGCATTTCTTTCTAAATATTAAATGTGCTACAACACAAGTCTATATTTGGGGAAAGATATATTTTAAAGAGAATAAATCCTTAGTGTTAATTTTTCTGTGATCTGAATATGGGATTTCACTAGTAAAACCTGCTTAAAACAAGGCATGTCTAAAAGGAAAAATACCGGCATTGTAAGAGATATAGTAATGAAAAATGGGCTTTTATTTTTAGAGAAAATGGAAATAAAATAGTTTTAGAAAATAGCAGCAAAATGAAAACGCATAGTATAATCTAGAACTTTCCATCATATCCCAGAGGACTGTTAAACAGTTTGAAGCTTGAGGGCAAAGCAAGCCAGGTACTATTGCTGGCCCCATTCTTCTTTCCTGCAGCTCCCTGAGGAGTGACATGAGATGGAGTCCAAACCAATGCCCACAATAATTTCTTATTTCCCAAGGGAGGGGAGGGGAGGCAGTTTTCTTAAAGAATTACTTGTTTCCACTGCGCTGGAATGCTAACACTTAGCTCCATGCTGTGCAGTCCAAGACCACTGCCTCAAATGTAAAGCTCTTCTTTCAGAACTGGCTTCATTCTGTAAACTGATCTCTATGTTCCTGGAATTCTGACAAGAACTGTTGTGTCCCTACATATACACACACTTTTTTTGTTTGTTTGTTTTTCTAGGTAAGGTCTCGCTCTAGCCCAGGCTGACCTGGAACTCACTGTATTCTCAGGGTGGCCTCGAACTCCCGGCAATCCTCCTACCTCTGCCTGCCAAGTGCTGGGATTAAAGGCGTGCGCCACCATGCCCAGCCCTACATATACACACTCTTAAGAGCCTCGTCATCTTGCCCATCCTAGTAGCAGCCCTGTGGAATGGCACCATGTAATCTCCGACTTATAAAGACATATTGAGATTATACTGCAGAACTGGGATTGAACCCCCAGGCTCCCTTCTGCCTTGAGAGGACCTCAGGCTTCTCTATGTACCCCAAGGAACCCTTGCTCAGTGAGCCATGTAAGATACAGCCCTGTACTTGCTCACTCGGACCAAACATCTTTTTTTTTTTTGGTTTTTCCAGGTAGGGTCTCACTCTAGCTCAGGCTGACCTGGAATTCACAGCAATCCTCCTACCTCTGCCTCCCAAGTGCTGGGATTAAAGGCAGGCGCCACCATGCCTGGCCCAAACATCATCTTCATGAAACAATGCCTATGTCCAGCCATCCTCTGAGTTCTGAGAACCCTGGGCTTCCCCTCTTTGTTGCTGTGTTAGTCAGACTGACTCTCTTTGCCTCGTCCTGACAAGCACATGGTGTATATGCCATAAAAATATTTCTTAGAAATTTAATAGTTTACTTTTTCTGACAGAAACTTGGCATATTTAAATTCATTCATGTTGCTATAATCTTTTTTTTTTTAAAAAAAAACCTTTTTCCAGGTTGGGGCTATGAACTGTGACATGGCCCCTTCTTGCCCGCCTGTCATGATTGGCAATCATGCCTGTGCTGAGGAGCTACTACTCAAGGACATCCGGGGGATGCTTCAGTATGGCAGTCATCTGGCTCCTGATGTCCATATAGGACAGGGTATATAATACACATCAGTTACATAGCATGCTGGAAGATCACCAAGAGAAGGGCCAAGCAGTGTGCCCATAGTTAATAGGCCAATCCTGCTGTGCCCCACTAGTCAATTTTCAGATGAGAATATCACACTGGAGTCCACAGTTGTCAGAGACAGGACAGACTGAGTCAGCCTCAAGCCTGTGGGGCAGAGCAAGGATCCATGACTGTTCCTCAGAGCTCATGGACTGAGCAAAAGGTCAGTCCTTTCTCTGGCCTTATCGGCTGTCGCAGTCTCATTCCTTTGAACTCCCTTTGCTCTGCTCACTGCAGGACATCAAACCTGCAGCACCTGGGGACTCAATTTTCTCCTAGCTGAACAAGTCTTTTGCAGGCTCCCCTAGATAGGTCTGTAAGAAAGGTCTCTGGGGATTGACGGCAGGCTACAAGGAGTGGCTCACATCCCAGCAGTGTGCTCTCTTTTGAAAGGTTATTCAGAAAGCCAGGGCTAGGCTGTTCCTGGAGGACTTGGAGGGGAAAAGTTTCTCTAGATCCCTTGTGAATTGTTATACAAGCTCCCAAGGACCCGCCAGCAGGAATGAGAAAAGAAAACAAGAACTGGTCTCACCTCACCTTCCTACAGACACAGCTTAGTACACTTAGATTCTGGTATCTTGCCCTTAAAGTGAAAGATCTGGGCTATTAAAACTGTCCATACATCAGCGTTCTTTGTGGGTATCTCTAGCGTGCTATGAGCAGCAAAGAACAAAGGTTAAGATGATGGTTTTTGAGACAGTAGCTGCCTATGCATCTCGGGTTTGCCTGGAACTCCTGGGTTCAAATGATCCTCTTGCCTTAGGTTCCCAAGTATCTGTGACAGAAGGAGTGCCCCTGCTGGTCAAACTAGATTGCAAGATTCAGCAGCGCAACTTCTTACTCCGGCCTTCAAGCAGGCAAGCATGGGGTTAGGGAAAAGGTGAAATAGTTTGCTTTAAATTTTGACCAGGTTAATAGCAAAATGACCCAGAATAGGCTTACAAAGCTACCTACTTTTAGCTGGGCGTACTTACGCACACCTTTCATCCTAGCACTGAGGAGGCTGATGTTGGAGAATCACCAGGAATTCCAGGCCAGAGAGACCCCGATGCAAAACATAAAACCTAGCTGCATTTGAAGGATCTGGTTGAGCTGCCGTTGATTTTGTGTCAGTTGGATACAGTGTGGAGTTACCTGCCACCAACTGCCTTGGAGTGCCAGTGTTAACACAAGGCCCACCCTGAGCTTGCTCCCTGGTGGCAGACAAGGATTGATGTGCTTTCTGCCCTGTAGGAGCTGAGGCCTTGGAGCCTCCTTGTAGAACCTGCATGTTCATGGCCTGGGAAATGGATGTGCTTGTCTGGGAGTTTCGAGGGAAAGCAAAAATAAAGAGTAGCTGGTATCTACAAACTCAAATTCTCAAACGTGCTAGCCTTCAGTGTTGCTTACATGAGCTATATGATTATATTAGCTAAACATTAGCAGCAACCTAAATGTCCCCAATTAAAGGCCTATTTAAATGGCTACATCTATGAATCACAATCCTGTTTGGCAACTGCAATGTAGGAGACCACTCAGTAACAATATTTCTAAATGGCAAACCCTGTAATACACATACATGACAAAGAAAACACTTCAAAGTATTTATGACATAGCATGCTCTTATGGTTTTAAAACTGGTAGTATATAAAAACTTAATTTTTCTATGTGCTAGGCTTTCTTAAATGTCCATGTTAAACATTGCATTTTTGAAATCAGGCTTTTAAAAATAAAAGTGGCATTTTTCTTGATTCTAAAGCATAACATCTACTTCATATTTTAGTATTTCTAAAATTGGGACACATGTTAAGGTACTATCATGTTTCTCCTCTTAACCCAAACATGTAACTGAGGGCATGCGAGACAGCGAAAGCAGAGCGGTCTTACTGCCTTGGGCTGCATTGGAGCTGGTGGGCTTGATGACTCTGTTAGCGTCCTCATGAAGAGCCCCAAACCAGTCCTTCAGCCGGGAAGCAAGGTTCCTCAACTCCTTGTCAGTACAGGCTGGAAGGAAACAGAGTACAGATGGTGAGACATGGGCAGCTCTGCTGACCCAAGCACCCTGCAGACATCCCAAGAATGCTGCCATCACCAGGAAAGAGGGCACCACTCAGAGCGCTTAGATTCTGAGGACAAGCGGGGCTGTTCAGACTTGAACCTCGATGGCCCCTGAGCAAATCCAAGTTGTAGCAGCTCACCTTTCTACAGTATCCTCCAGAGGCCGACCCAGATCTTTCTTAGTAACCACATGGAACATGACATTTTCCACTGCGCTCCTGCTGAGAGGTTCAAACCCAGGAATAGCTCATGCTCCTCGGGAGACGCTACCTAGGACATCAAGAAACCCCAGGAGCAGCAGGCACCCCATTTCATAGTCACATGAGGTTTGGACTTGTGGGTTTGATCTTTCTTGGTAGCACTTCTTCCTGTGCATTGGTTCTTTCTTTCTGCTGTTCAAAGAAAAATGCCTTTTCCATGGAAGGTCTTTCTACCACAGCCCATCTATAAATACTTGGCTCCATTTTTGAGGGTTTGGAAAGTAGCTGGCGCAGACAGACACTGCTAGAACAAAAGAAAATCCCTATGGGTAGATGGAAGGCAGGAAGAAGTTGCTGTGAGCTAGTTGAAGGTCTCTAGAAGGCTGAGACATGAGGGGAAATCTTGGAGAGAAGGGAGCTGACAAACCACAAACATATTTTGTGGGTTTTAAGCAACTGAAGGGAAATTTAAAACACACACAACCAGCCCAAAGCCCAGTGAATAAGAAGGGGCAGAGAACTGACCCTCCACCATAGCTGATTTTCCCAAATTTCAAAGCTGTAGGAGCACGCAAACCAAGTAGTTGAGGAAAACACGGTTTCAGCACAGCTAGGCTGGAGGGGCACAGCTGCGGGGTCAGAATCCACAGTGCACTGGGCTCTCCACAGCCAATGCTGATGGAACAATGATGGAGATGTGGAAAGTCTCACCCCAACTCCACACCAGCCTCCAGCTGAATGGAGGTGCTCAAGTGCATTTGTATGCCTCCCAGAGGCTAGGAAGAACAGCAGACCCTGCCATGTTTCCTCACCTACACAGTTCATGCCCACTCTTCAGTCAAGCCCACATTTTCTTACCTGGGGCTTGAGGCTAGACCCAGCTTTCTAGATCAGACCAGAAAGGTTTTCTCCACCCTCCAAACTAGTGGGGAAATGTCCAGGCCCCGGATAGCTCTATGCACCTTGTCATCTGTCACCGCTGTCTTCATTCCAGTGGGGATCCCCCAGCTTTTACCTCCAAGACAGCAAGTGCACGTGCGCCCAGTTCTGTACCCAAATGGCCAATGACCTCAAGTCACTGCCTTGTTTTTAACAACCAGGCAGAAGAGTATAGAATTGTGGGGTCACTCTGCCAAGAGTGGATCTCAGCTTTATCGCGTCCTGGCTGCAGGCCTGTCTTTGAACTTCTTGGCATCTCTGTTTCTTTATCAGTAGACTCAGGATATAGCATCATTATGTAAGACAAGTAAGACATTATGTTTACAGTTCTTAACAAAGTACATGATCTGAACAGGGCGTGGTGGTGCATGCCTTGTCTTTTGCACAGAAAGGTCCTACTGGCCTCCACACACCTCCTGGGGAAAGATCTGGGTGCTCGGGCCAGCAGAGGCAGTCTTCAGATGAAGAGGGTTCTCTCCTGGGGAGCATTTGATTAAGTCATGATGACCAGGATCCTGGTCTGTCTTACCACTCTACCTTCCTGAGTGACACGTTCTGGCCAAGTCTCTCATTTTCAGTTCTGTTTCCTCCCAACCCCATTTGGCTTTCAGCTCATTTTTATGCACCCCTTCTCCCAGAAGTCTCTGCTCAGCATCCTCCATCTCGGTCGTGTCTCCTCATGTGCCTTCTCCTTTCTATAAATCACTGCATATCCTTCTTACATGACTCAGTCTGGCCCAACGGGGCTGGGACACTGGCAGTACCTCTTGGATTCAGGGACAGTCTCTCCATAAGTGTCTCCTCCAGATACTCAGCCTCGGGGTATTGTCTTGGATTTCTCCATTTTGTCCACCCTACCAGTGGGTGTCTCTCTCTCTCTCACACACACACACACACACACAAAATGCGCTTCTCCTTGCTATCTCCACTGCCTCTCTTCCAGCCTGGGTCATTACATCTGCCACCCTCTTAGATAACCACAGCAGCCTTCCCCCACTCTCCTGTCTTACTTCCCACAAGCCCGTCCCCATCTAGTAACCAACAGGCTTTTTCGAAACTGGACTCAGATCAAGTAATTGTCATTCTTGAACCACTTCAGAGGCTCCTGGTTACTCTGAGGGTCAAGTCTGCAGTTCACAGGAGGATGTTAGCAGCCTTCAGGATCAGCCCTGAAGTCCTTCCAGTCTCTCTTTCAGCATTGTCTCCCTCTCGGCCTGCCTGCCGCTCCCACCCTGGCCCTAGCCTGTGTCTCCTGCACATTTCAGCTTTAAGGGTGATTTCTTTTCATAAGACTTCCCATCCAGCCCCTTGACCACGGCAGCACGGAACCTGGTGAGAGTCAGCCTCCTGCCTGCAGTGCAGCCCACTCCTGGCTGACTCTCAGAATCCTCTTGCTGTCAGTTATAACCTGAAGCTTTACATTCTGCAAAATGGCAAGATGTAGCTTAGCACATATTGCTGTATGCAGTGAGATGAGCGATCATTAAAGCATAGCTTCTGCTACTGTCGGGTGACAGAAATGCCGTCACATTATTTTCCCTTCCCATAGCCCATATATTTGACAGATATTCCCATATCTGTTAAAAGTTTCTAGTTATGACTAGGTCTGGATGGGTTCCCAAGATGGAGTCACCAAGGACAGCAGAATGGTGGATTATTCACATTCCTCAAGAAACTGCCCAGCCCTTATCCCTCCTTGCCTAAGAATCCCTGCCTTTTATCTCATAAGTCACATGGTCCCTGTTCTGGTGTCATACCCTAGCTATCTTAAATGGCTAATGTAATGATCTCCCCTAAAGGAACTTTTCTATTCAACTTAACAAATGTGTTCTTTTTCCTTCCTCACCTTTCCCCAACTGAAAAAGCTCTATAAAGCCCACTACCTGAAAACTCAGGTTGGCTGTGCTCTGCTCTTGTGAGCCAGCTTAAGCTTTTCCCAAATAAAAGCTTTCATCTTTGCCTCAGAGTGGTTTGTGTGGTCTTGATCACTACCGAATCTTACAGTTAGGCTTTGTCTTCAAGCCTAAGGTAATATAAAGAATAATATGGGCTGGAAAGATGGCTTAGTGGTTAAGATGCTTGCCTGGGAAGCCTAAGGACCCAGGTTTGATTCCCCAGTACCCATGTAAGCCAGCTGCGCAAGGTGGCACATGCAATCTGGAGTTCGTCTGCAGTGGCTGGAGGCCCTGGTGCACCCATTCTTTCCCTCCCCCCACATCTGCCTCTTTCTCACCTTCTCTCATATAAATGAAACAAAATTTAAAAAGATATAAAGTGAAGAATAATATCTCTTCTACTTATCTTATAGGTAGGTCAATAGGAGATTCTGGTTGTTATTTCTGCTTGCTTTCTCCCAAGTGGATAAGCTCTGTGACAGGAGATCAATCTGACTCCCTCAAAGCTCTCTTCACAGCAGTTACCTACTACCTAGCATGTAGAACTTATTCAAAAGATACTTATGTAAAGAAAGAATGGTTGATGGAACACATTGGTTACAAACTCCAAGGGCAAACGGTAACCAACACTAATTATGCAATTAATATATTTGCTCCATGCTCTGGGTTGAAAGAAATCAAGATGTCAGGACTATAGCTGTACATATAGCTCTGCAGGTGACCCAGGCAGCAGTTGGCTCAGCACCACAGGATGGGAGAGGGCAGAAAGTGACACTCTTGCCTTCATTAGCTTCGGGGTGAGAACAATGTCCTTTTCAGAGGACTGCAGCGAAGACTGCTTCATGTCATGTGTATAGCCACTGGGGCTTCATTAGGAAAAGTATAGCGCCACTGCGCATTGTTTGACAGCATGTAAAAAGACAGCTCCCTCCCCCAGGGAAGACGAGTGAGGCAGGGAAAGGCCCATGTAATTTGGTGCTCTCCCAGTGGGCTTGGGTTTGGAAAGTATGACGAGAATGCAGTAAGCAAGTAGAAAGAAACAAGGCTGTATACATCCTGGGACACTGACTTGATGTCATGTCCACCTAGCACCCTGGAGAGCTCTAACGGGCTCAAAGATGACACCGTTTGCGGGCAGTGGCATCCGGGCCAACGTAGAACACCGAGATCCAGCTGACAGAGAAAAACAGACACACTATGGCCAAAGCCAGAGGCAGAGCCGCTCTTTCTGGGTTACGGCAGCATGGGGTCACAAAGGGGAAGAGACATGGCTGATCAGTCAGCAGAGTATCAGCTAGTGGGGAGAAGAAAGGCATTATTTCTACCCCAAATGAGCTCTGCCTGACCTGGGCTCCTATGACCCCTCCTCCTTGACTCTGAAAACTGGGGGATAAGCCAGGTATAGTAATATACCTTTAATACAAGCACTCGGGAGGCAGTGGTAGGAGGATTGCTGTGAGTTCTAGGTCAGCTTGGGGCAGAGTGAGACCCTATGTTAAAAATGAACAAAAAATATAGGAGATAGTCTTGAGAGAACAGAAACAGGAGCTAGAAAATTCAAGCTTGCTGAAAAAAAAAATGCTCCCAAAGGCCTATGTCACATGCTAAGATGAGTTCTGTTTGTTAATGAGTTTGGGGGCTGAGTGACAAAATAGCCCTCTCCAGAGCGGGTTTGAAAGAGAATAGAGGTGCATAAAATGCCAAGTGCAAGAACGACACAGGTGGGAAGAGGGTACAAGCGTTTTATTCAAAGCTAGTGTTGACATTGATCAGAGGGACAGATGGCAGCGAAGGTGACTGAGTGTACCTATGGCAGCAGCCCTAACGGAAGCCACTTTTGAACATCCAGCTGAGGATGTCTGAAAATGGCAAATGTGACATCACACAGCATGGCAGGCCTCTGTAAACCTCTGCCAGAGAACCAGCTACTGGTCTCTCAAATGCAAGAACTTTGTAGCTAAAGAGGCCCGAGGAAAAATCCACGTCTGCCCTCCTTCCACTTTAGCCTCACGATGCTTACCTCAAGGTTCTGCAGAAGGTAATATGAAAACCATCAGAATTTAATTTAAACTCCGGTGCTTCCGAAGGTAATTAAAGAGTTGGGCCAGACTCAAGTTCTCTCTCAGAGCAGGTTGCAAGGCCTCTCAGCGCTGGAGACCCGGTGCCAGTCCTTTCGCTCTAATCTCTTTCAGCCCTCCTAGGTGCCGTTGTGAGTAATTACTTAATCAGAGCTGCTCTGGATCAATGCGCTCAGAGTGTTTGCAATTAGCAACTCCTGTAAAAGGTCTGGCTGAGCCTTCTTTGGGGTGGAGATTTAGACGCTGGGATAATGCCTCTCAGAGCTGAGATTTGAGCAAAGACAAGGCTACCTTCTTAAGCTGCCTTCCCTGGGCCCAACCTTTGACTTCACATCCTTAGGACACTGTTGACCCCTCCTGTGCCTGTATATCTGACATACTCCAGGCTGGAACAATGTGCAGAGAAGCTGGGGTGGGGATGCAACATGACCCAGGAGCTTGAAAGAGGACAGAAGCAGTGGGTCTAGGCTTCCCTGAGGAACATGCGTTCTGATAAACTGGTACAGAAGTGAGCCTGAAACTGCTCAGAATAGTGCAAGCAGCAATGACCAGAGATACTCTGCTTTCAAGGGGAGGACAGGAGAAATGACAGACATCACAGAACAGAGATTCCAGCAGAGTCTGTGGTCAAGGAGCTGTCGATCTTTCAGTATTCCTCAACTGCACAATGAAAGCAGCAGCAGGCCGAGCTGGCAGAATTAGGGAAGGCTTAAAGTAGGATGTCCCTGTGCACCACCACCACCATGTCTGCTACCTACTTAGTATCTATTGCCTGTGATTGGGTCTGTGAACAACGGAGGCATGGTGGTTGACCAAATCGAAACATTTTAAAACCAAGATCTACAGATCACATGGTATTTGCACATGAAATGACCTCATGCAGCCACCTAGCAAGATATGATTCTCTTCTGTTATGTTTTGAAAACAAAAAAAAATTCAGTGATCTCTACCAGGTCCTACTGATGATGAATGAACACAGACCACTGAAATTCACACCCAGGACCGTTAACTAGCAGTTCAACAGCTCTTATCCCACAATCCAGGTTCCCAAAGGCCCCTGCATCTCTGCCCCTCTGGCACAGATTGATACACGTAGGGTTTGGGCCTCTGAATCTGACAACCAGTTCTCAGTGGACTGGCTGGTGTTCTCTGCTTTCTCTTCTGTAAATGGGGATGGTGACAGTATGTGGTGGTTTGGATATGCAGTGTCCCCCATAGGCTCATGTGTTTATGATTAAGACTCATAATGGATTCCCAGCTGGTGGAGGCTTTGGCAGGTGGAGCCTTCCTGGGGGAGGCGTGTCATAGGGCTGGACCTTGAGATTTAGTAGTCCAGCCCTACTGGGTGTTCACTAGCTCACTTTTCAGATGACTTCCACCAAGACAATGTGACGTCCTACTGTCTGCTCTGCCATGCTTTCCCTGCCATGATGAAACTTCTGGAAACTGTAAGCTGAAAGAAACGCCTATCATCCCATGAGCTGCTTCTGGTTTTGTCCCGGCAACAGTAACTGATACAGGTACAGTGTCGATCTCACCCAAAGCTGACACTTAAGCCCTTGATACCAACAATAGGCTGACATCCGGCTGTGCTAAACATCTTCAGGAGCCAAGAGTGGGAGCGCTCACTTTTGAGGGGCTAATGTTAGAGCTTCTAGACACATGGGATTGCAATGACAGAAATCACAATGGGGGCTTCAGGAAGGGCTGTATAACAAACAGTGAACCCCATTTCTAACTGGAGCTCACTTGACAGGGCAGGTTATGCCTATGTAAATTAAATTATATTACGTATATAATTTCAGTTTTTACTCTTCAGTGCCTAAAACAGCAGTATATATGCATGTTCTCTTATCCTTGGAGAAGGTATCATTTCGTGTAAAAACAGGCACAAGGAAAGAATTAAGGCCCTGTTATTCAGGAGCTTGCTAATAAAATCCTTCTTAAAAAGCAGTCTTTGGAAGAGCTTAAAATACTGACATTAAACTTGGAAGAAGATGAGTTAAACTAATTAATGGAACAACCTGCAAGCAAAGATGGATAAATTTCCCTATTAAAGCCATTTAAACTATTCTTGGTAACCTGATTTAAGGAGACTTTATGTTTCCCTTGATCCTAATGATAATCCTTCAAGTGGAAAAAGAAATACATTTAGAACTCACACAACATTTGTAAATGTGCATTAGTAGAGTAACACTTATTTTTCTCCTTGAATAATCTAGCAGAAAGGTTAGCCAGATAAAATAAGCTTTTAAACATTCTGATAAAATCCACAGCCTTTTCTACACTCCAGGGCAAAAAAAAAAAAAAAAAAAAAAAAAAAAAAAAACTGAATATTCAAAATATTGGTTGAAAATGCCAGCTAGGGCTTTAATTGTATTTCCTAGCCAGTGGGTCGGGGCTTGTCTATATGGGAGACCTGTCATAGATTAGCAATGACTGTAAAAATCAGAATTATAGCCAGAAGTTTTACTGAAGATTCACAGCCTGCAGCTAATAAATACTAAGCTGGAGAAATAGCAGCTGTTATTGTCATTTAAAACAAACAATGGCAGGTGCCCCAAGATAGGATATGAATGAATCAGCCTGGACATCTGAGAGTGGCAGAACTCTGGGTAGGGGTGCACGGTGGTGAGGGGGCGGCAGCGTGTCTGGGCCCAACAGTGCAGACTGGCAGATCTGTTGTCTCACGTCCCTTTACCAATATTAATGTGTGTGCTCTAGGAACCAGCTGCAGTCAGGGAGAGCTTCCAGGAGGAAGCTGCCATGCAGGGAGGAGTTAGAAAGAGAGACCTCAGTGCTGGCAGATTTAGAAGCAATGAGGAAGCCATTTGAACAAATTGATTACTAATGATGCTTTCCACTTAAGATTCAGTCTACTCAGATTAAATACACGAATCTTAGTATAATTCAATCTATTTGTAAATCATAAATGTATATCAAAGCATAAACATGGCTCCCTACATATGCACGTATCTGTCCTAAGATGTGACTAAGGACATAACACTGATTTTTCTAGGACAGATGCCAACTATAAATCTGAATGTGATTTTAGCAACAGAAATATGTTTTTTGGGGGTGGGGGTTCGAGGTAGGGTCTCACTAAAGTCCAGGCTGACCTGGAATTCACTATGTCGTCTCCAGGTGGCCTTGGCCTCCTGGTGATCCTATTTCTGCCTCTTGAGTGCTGGGATTAAAGGCATGCACCACCACACTTGGCCTAGAAATCTGTTTTGAAGGCAATGTAAAACAAGTCCCCATTCTTATGACCCCCACAGGTGGTCGTCATGACCCCTGTAAGTCACGTGTTGTTCTGGGCCCATCAACATGTTGACATCGAGGACAAAAGGGGTATTTGGAGAAAGGAGGGGTCACAGTGAAATAGAGGAGGGGCAGGAGGGACAAACGAGGGAATGGGAAGAGAATATGATCAAATTAGAGTATGTTCATGTAATAAAACTCGCTAAAAAATAATAAAAAGGAATCTCTATTTCTAAGACCCAGTTTAACCTATTCCGATTCAGCACCTAAATCTGGATTTTAGTAAATGTAATGTTAGCTTGTTTTTAGTGCCTAAAGCTATAATACGGGCATGCATACTTTTACCCTTAGACAGGTGATAGGCCTGTATTAAAGCTATTTATTGGCGGCAGAAAGCTACAAGGGATAGGAGGAAGGCCACCCATGGCAACCTTGGATCTGAGCTCTCATACTGACTGCAAGAGGAAGCCTGGAACCTGGGAATGGCTCTTTAATTTAGGGGGTGAGGATGGGAGGAGGACACGGGACACTTGGATTCACAGATTCAGTGAGGAGTTAGGAGTTAGGTGGGCTAGATGAAGAGCCCAGTGCTTCTTTTACCCCTCTCATTGGCTTGGGCCTTGTGTGGGGCAACGATACCATGCTATCCTATGATCAAGATCCAGTAGTAGCATCTCCTGGGATTCCAATAAGAGGGTGGAGACTGGAGCCAGGATTGGGCCACATGCAGCCTGGCACATCCACTCTCCATGTGCCTGGTGGATAAAGGGGTGAGGCAGTGAGATAAAGTAAGGGCGCATCCAGGGAAGCACCACCTGTGGCTATTAAAGGGATTCCAGGCTGTGGAAACGCTGCCAGGCTAAGTGTCGCACCCATGGTCCTCTTACCCTTTGGGCCACACAACTCTCTCCTCTTTACTCCCCAGGGTATGAATGGAGATAGTAACTTGGCATGAGAACCAGCTGATATCCAAGCTTCTAGGGACCTCCTCTGGATACAGAAAGGACCATGTAACCGACACAGGAATGGAGTATTAGTCACTATCATTCATGTTTCCAGAAAACTGCTCTATTTAATCAAAATCGCCTGTCTATGGATTCCATATCAAACGAGGTAGCAGGACATAGCTAGTGACTTGTCTTCCTCTCCTGAATAATAAACAGCATAAGCAAAATAAATCAAAGCTTATATACTTCACTATGAATGAAACTAGAATAGAGGGGAGAGAGAATATGAATTCCTAGTCTTGCAAAGCGTTGAAAACCCACCCAGATGGAAATGAAGACCGAAAAGTTCAGGTGGGCCAGTAAAAAAGCTAGCTAACATGAACAACACAAATGTGTTTCCGGGAGGCTAGGGGCTCCTCCCTAAAGCAACAAACCAAACACTTTTGCTCAGCAGAAGAAAGGGGTCTGGAGGAAGGGGAAAGATGAAATGGGTTGCCTAGGAAGAAAAAGGAGGAGGTGCTCAGAGACACCTGCAAAATAGTCCTTGGTGTGCACAAGTGGGTAGGTGCAAAATTCAACCTGGGTGTAGCAATATAACTGGAGGCAGAGTGAGTACAGTGAGGAGAGAGGCCTCCTGCATCCAGTCTGTTTCGTAGACACAGACATGATGGGGTTACAGAGAGAAGCCATTTTAGTAGAGGCCATTTGTCACTTGTCAGCCCATGAAGCTAGGTGCCTTTGGGCTGTGAAGTCTGCAGATAGCCTGGTCCCTTGCTTTCCAGCCATAAGACTCTCTTTTAAATAATGCAAAGCAGTAAAAATGGTCACCATGTTTTGCTTTTTCACTTTTAAAAGTTTATTTAAATCATCAGCAGTCTTAACCAGCAGTGAAACCTGCAACCTATACAGCTGGCCAGCTAGGCAAGATATGCCCACCAGTGCAATAGTGGCATGCCTGTTATGGGGGTAACCAACAGCTCTCTGCTTGGATGTGAGGTCCGCTCCATGCCTGTTACTGAAAACCTACTTCAAAGCCTATGGCTGGGGAGGTCATAAGCCACAGGGAGGCAGCTACTCCTGTTGTCTGGCTCAATGGATATATTATGCCCACCTAATGGGCCTCTACATATTTACACTTATGCCCGTGTATTGGTTCTGCTCTCACTTTTGTTTAGAGGAGCTTCTCTTTTCAGATGGTAGGTGACTGCTGGGGAGATTCAAAATTCCTCAAAGTGCTGAGAAGAGAAGATGGCGCTCATCACTAAATAAGACATCCCTATCACACTTCTCCATGAAGGTTCAGAGACTATGGCAGAAAATATGGCAGAAAGAATGTAAGAGCCAAAGGATGGGGAAGAGGGCTTTGGAATTTTGTCTTCCAGATGCAAAGTGGTCGTGTTCTATTCATGATCTCACAGTAGCTATAATTGCCTGCATAATACTGGCTCCACCAACAGGTTGTTGTGGAATATGGAAGAGGGTAATAAAAGACATTACAATGGAGGAAGGACTATTAGGAAAGAAGAGGGGGTTCAGTGGAGTGGGAGAGGGGACAAAGGAGGGTCACGGGAGAGGACTTTGTAAGCTTTTTAACAAAGGTTTTAAAAGTACTTTTAAACTTAAAAATTAATAAATGACTTTTAAAAATTAATAAGGAGAAATACCTGTGGAAAAGAGCAGAACACTGAGCAGACAATAGAAAACAGGAAAAGGTGGACCAAGAAAAACAAAATAAATTCAAAGGAGGAGACCATCACCTTTATAAAAGAAAAAAAATAAAGTAGCTAATATAAAAAATTGAGAGAGGTAAGTGGCAAGGCAGAAGAGGAGAAGCGTAAGGGTGAGCAGCTCCTAGAAAACAGAGGGGAGGGTACTCGAACGAGAGGAGGGAGCACAGAGAAAGGAGGCAGGCAGCACCACAGGTCAGAGAGCTTGTGATAGCTCAGGAGAAGATGCTGCATGTGTGTAACCATCACCCCTGAGGAACCAAGTGTAAACAGTGGAATGGGATAGCTTCAAATTCCCATGACACTGTCAATTTGAAATGTCCCCCCATAGCCTCCTATCAAATACTCAGCTGGTGGCAGTTTGGAAGGTGGAGACTTGCTGGAGGAGGTATATTGCTTGAGGTTGGACCTGGGTGTTATAGCTCAGCTCTCCCCAGAACCCATTCACTCTCTTGCTGCTTTCTGCCAACTGCCACAGCAAGAAGTTATGTTCAGACTGTGCTCTGTTGGGCCATGGTGAAACTTTCTCTCACGCTTGTAAGCCACAGAAAATCCTCTCCTTCCATAAGCTGAATTTGGACGAGTGTTTTATCCCAGCAACGAGAAGGTAACTGCTTCAGATATCATTCTTTAAGCCATTCTTGAAATAAAGATGAGATGATTCTACATGTTGAAAAGGCACAGGGTGAGCCAAGGAAATGGACTTTAGAATGGTTGATACCAAGATCCATCCTAATCAAATGACTGGATTTTCGAAAGAAAGAAATGTTAATATGGTAGAAAAAGACATATCCCAGGAACTTGTGTGAAAGAAAAGAACAAAGCTGTGCTCAGATCTCACCACCCCTGGATTCAAAGCCAGAGGAGACAATCTACAAGTTACTCTGGAAAAGAATCATGAGCCAAGGATGTTATATCCACCTGAATAAACAAAGCAGAAACCCAGTTTGAAACGCAGTAACTTGGGGACTGTTGTCACCATGAGCCCTTCAAAAGAGTCAACATCTAACTAACTCACTGTAGCCAATGTAAGGATGTGGTAAGATGAATTTCCCTGCAAAGGAACAAAGGGGAAGATTGCAGCAAGCATGCAAGTGGAATACACAAAAAATTCAGTGATGAAACAACAAGAAAAGAGGGGAAATAACAAAGTAGATCAGTTTGTGGATTGCCTTATATATCGAATAGCTGAGGCGCAGGTGAAATCATTAAAAGATGGAAAATCAAGATTGTACATACTTTATAGACAGAGAAACCCAAGCAGGAAAAATGCACATGCAAGGAGCAGAAGAAAAGGAAGAGAGCTTAAAGATGGGTGATGGGAAAGAAAAATCATATGTTAATTTTATTACTGTTTAAGGTGATAACCAGCCTGTGAGCATAGTGGTACATACCTTATAATCCTACGTACTCAGGAGCCTGAGGTGAAGCAAAAGAATCACATGATTGAGACCAGCCTGGGACCTGCTCTCTGATTGGATTTGAGGCTGCTCTATGGGAGAGACCTCATGCCTGGTACTAAAAACCTAGTCAGAAGCCTATGACTTGGGAAGTCTTAAATCTATTGTTGTTTGGATAAATGTATATTATGCTCAGCAAGTCACCCTCTAAATACTTAGGTTTATTCCCATCTGTTAAGCTTCTCTCACTTTTGTTGAGAGAAGCTTACTTTTTCAGATGGCAGTGACTACTGGGGAGACTCAAACCTCAGGCTGGAGAGATGACTTAGTGGTTAAGTCACTTGCCTGCAAAGCCTCACGTTTGATTCCCCCAGCACCCACATAAGCCAGAGGCATATGGTGGCATATACATCTGGAATTCATTTGCAGTGGCTAGAAGCCCTGGTGTGCCCATTCTCTCTCCCTCTCAAATAAATAAATACAAATAAAACCTCATTGTGCTGAGAAGTGACAGTGGAGTGCCATGTCATCATTAAATGAGACATCTCTATCACACCCTCCAAGGCTCAAGGACCATTGTGTAAGAGGTGGTAAAAGAAAGAGCCAAGGGATGGGGAGGAGTGCTTTCTTCTATACAAAATTTGGGCATTGCATTCATGACCTCACTGACACTACCAACACAAGACCTGCATAAAACGTTAGCAAAAATGAAATGATGAGGGCTGGAGAGATGGTTTAGTGGTTAAGGCACCTGCCCACTAAGCCTAAGAATGCCCGTTCAAGCTCCAGGTTCCATGTTTAGCCACATGCAAAAGTGATGCAAGCACACAATGATGAGTTTGTCCACAAGGGGGCGCACACGTCTGGAGTTTGTTCATAGCAGCTGAGAGGCTGCTGGCACACCCATTCTCTCTCTGTCTCTCAAAACAAATGAAATGATGACATCAAAATAGAAGAGACTACTTGGAAAAAAGAAAATGTTCAGTGGAGGAGGATACAGAGATGGGAAGAACAAAGAAGGATGTGGAATGAGATTATGATCAGATTGCATTGTGTATATATATGGAGATTGTCAATAATTTTTTTTTAAATAACAGCCTGGGTAACTTAGAAAAAAGCTGTTTCAAAATAAAAATAAGAAAAGGGCTAGAGATGTAGCTCAGTGGTATATCACTTGGCTAGCATGTTAGGCCCTGAGTTCAAGCTCAGAAAGAGGTGGGGACAAGAATGAGAGAATCTTCATAAAACACAGGAATTTTCAAGCTAAAAGCAAAGCCAGGTGCAGTGTGTGTCATGTTACCGTGTTGATGGGATGCTGTTTGTATTTGTTTCTATATGCATCAGGCGCCTATTCAAGGATGTGTAAGAATTAATAGTACTTTGTGGAGGAGGGGCTGTCAGGCCACTGGGAGAACCTCTGTATTTCTCTGACTTTCAACAGTGATGGAGAGATGGCTTAGTGGTTAAAAGGGATTGCCTGCAAAGCCTGCTGGTCCAGGCTCAATTTCCCAGTACCTATGTTAAACTGGGCATTTTTTTTTGCAGTGGCAAGCAACCCTGGGACCCCCCACACCCACCCACACACACAAATAGATGTACAAAATAAACAGACGAAGTTTGTTTTCTTGTTAGTCTCTGTCACTAACCCAAATGCTCCCTGAATGGAGGGACTGTATATCACACTCACTTGGGTGTCTCCTCAGTGAGAATTCAGGAACTGAGACAGCACAGGTGGCTGGTTGGGATTTACAGAAAGAGTGAGTGAATAAATGAAGAAAAGTAGTGTCAGACAACACATCAGACATAGGAGAAAGCTGAAGTATGATTGTCAATGGTTGTACGCTGCTACTCAAGACAGTTTTCACCTATCCATCCATTCTCATGCCACCTGCTAACGTTTTTGTTTTGATGCCAAAGGGGAAGAATAATCTCTAAATGTAGGTTTTTTTTTTTTTTTTTTTAATCAACACAATCTGAGCTCTGTTCTCCATTTTGCCCTGGGACCTGAGGCAGCTCTGCATTCAATTCTAGCACTCCCTGAACCAGGCAGGGGGATTTGGAGGTGATTAAGACATGGCCCTTGCCTGGTATTCCATCTCTCCTCACCTGATTTGTAAAAGAACCCTTTCCTCGATACCGACTTGGTGGATTTTAACCAGGGAGTTAGGGGGCCATCTCTCTCCCAGAATGCTCCTCCAACGGAAAGCCAGGGCTCAGATCAGCAGATCAGACTACATTCATCTGAGCAGTCTCCTCTCAATACCCACCCTGGAAGACACCTCCGGGGTGGGGGGCAGCTCCAGGACCCAATACGTGCATGCCCACCCTTCTGTGTTACATCACAGCCTACTGTTCCTTCTGTTCTCAGAAATCAGAGCAGCAAGGATGCTACAGTTGCCACACCTGACTTACCTAAAGGTCCGGGCACAGTGCCTGGTCAAAAGGCAGGCATTGACCAGCTTGCAGAAGGCGCAGTGGAAATCATATTGTAGCATTTACTTTCTCAGACCAAACACCCCACTAGAAACAGCTGAAGGGAGGAAAGAGTTTATTTCCGCTAACAGTTGCCAGGGAACGTTTCACCTTGGCAGAGAAAGTATAGCCAAGCAAAGGCTGGGCATCACGTCTTGTCACTTCAGCTGGAAGGTAGCAGTATGAGTGTGGAATCTGAACACTCCAGGGGTTGTAGTCATAAACCTCAAGGTCGGCCCTCACTGGACACACCTCCTCCAGCAAGGCTCCACAACTTTCCCAAGTCGCCACCAGTAATACTTGGGGACCAAGAATTCAGAACACATAAGGCTGCGGGAGCCATTTCATTCAGACCACCACAAATACGATCACCTTGAATGAATGGAAAACAATGTTCCCATGGCCACGGAGGCACTAAGACGTGCATGCAGAACTGAGAGGAGCACAAAGCAGCCGGCATGCTCCTTCGAGGATATGAGAGAGAGCTGAAGCCAGAGGAACCATCTTCCAGCCAAACAGAGAATAGATTTCGCAGGGACAGGAGGAGGAGGAGAGAGATGTATTATATGAAGTTACAGGTCTGAGCCAAGACTCAGAAGGCCCTATGGGGTGGAGCACTGTTGTCTTTACCATGAACAGAATAATAAAGGCAAAAGCTTACTCCTGCCAGCCCACACCCCTGCCCTAGCAGGCACATCAAGGCTGACATTTGAACCTAGGGCCAAAGAGTTAAAAATCTAGGCTTTGTTCTGTCCACTGGGAACTGCTTATGAAAAGGATGCCCTAATCCTTGGTAATCCTCTGAGTACACATACACAGCCCTCCCCCAAGCCTGAGCAAGGGAATTAACGAGACACCTGGAAATAAAATATGACTGCACATGCCCACTGCTAATACATAAGACCTCAGTCCCACCTGGCAGCAGCACAGGGGATCCCTGCAGGGTCATTCTGTTTCCCTGTAGACCACGATTGTATGACGGCATAACTAGTTCACACACCTGGCTTGTTTCGGCCCTGGCTTCTCATCCCTGTCTGGATAGTTACCACTCTGTAATTTAGTTTGTCTGTGTCTTTGAAAGCTTATTTGGAAACCATGGCAGACTGCTTACAGAAAATTAAGCTTCATTTTGTTTAAGCATCCAGCCAGTAGTACAGGCAGGAGATGGTGATTTGGAGATAACTAGCTTATGCATATGTAAACATGATGCATTTGGCAAATTATGTAGATCTCACACTTCAGAGCATTGAAGAAAACAAAGGTGTCTTCTTTCAAGACAACTTTAGAACTATATAGAGTCATTCGGAAAAGGATATATGGCTATTGCTTTGTAGGAATGGTTGAGCTCAGATTTGAATGAAAATAAGTTTATAGTGTGAAGCGTGGACATAAACAAGAATTTGAACAGGTCTAATTTTAAGTGGTTATTATGGTATCTCTCACAACTAGGAATTATAGCCCACAACGTGTCTTGAGATTGAATTCACGGTGGGAGGAGGTTGTACATTTCAGACTCAATTCCCCTGAGACTCCTCACACTTCACACAATTTTCCAGCACCTGTTTTTTTTCCCTTGTACCTAGAGAGAAAATTCTAGGCCTTCCCTCAGTACCACAAACATTGGTATAGTTTTAAACATCTTTGCAACCTACTCCACCCTGTTTCCATTCTCCATCAGGACCTGCTACTTCAGTCCTTCTCATATCTCATCAGCAATAAATTATACTGAAAATGTAACAAGGGGGCTGGGGAGATGGCTCAGTGGATAAAGAGCTGATCACACAACTCTGAGGAGCTAAATTTGGATCCCCAGATCTCACATAAGAGCCAGAAGGCATGGCAGACTTCTGTAATTCCAATGCACCTATAGCAAGAAGGCAGGAGGAGACAGGAGAATTTCTCAGAAGCTCATCAATGGAGCTGTGAATAATGAGACCCGACCTCAAGGCAACACAAAAGTTCTATGTATGTACATATGTGTACATACACAGTCATGCTGCCCCCTGCAACACATGAAAGTTGTCCTCTGACACACACCATGTCATGCAGCACACACCAAGTAAATAAAACTTTAAAACATGTAATGAAAAGTATCACTTCTATAAGGGCCACCTTTATAAGCCAATGTTATAGTGTTTATAATTCCTGCACAGGTCAGATGAGAGAGACAAAGTGAGTGACCTCGTACCCACAGGCTGCTGCAGGACAGGTGGTTCATTAACGCTGTACCTAAGGAGCTGGCTCATTGGTAGGGTGCAAACTGCCAACCCCAAGTGCCCACTTGGCACCAGTGCAATCCAGCTTTCACATTCTCCACCACCACAAGCCCTAAGATGCCTCCAGAGCTGCATGTACGAAACCCCTACTCCATCTGAGAACCCTGCCGATTCACCCCACCTAATCTTAGTGATTGGAAGCCTTTGGAGACCCGATTATGATTTCTTTCTTAAACATGTGCACCTGAGGTTGAGGGAGGTTAAGTGACTCCCCCCCACCCAGCTGCTTCCGAGTATTTATTATGTGACAGGCACTAGACATAGTGACATGACCTCACTGAGTCACCACACCAGTTTTCTATCAGGTGGAGTTTTACTGTCTTGGTTCCAGGCATTGGACCAGAGGATGTTATGTAACATGTCTAAGTCAAGGGGCTAAGGTGGGCAGAGGTGGGCATCACATTCAGGACTGGGCCTTAGCCATATCTGTCCTGCTGTGTCCTGCAATTTCATCATTTGAGAAGGAGGCCCCCATTGCCAGAAAATGAGGGAGCACTGGGGAGAAAGAAGCCTTGGGGACATGCAGAGGTTGGTCATGGTACACAATATTTCCCCTTTCTCCTCATTCCCATCCTCCCATGCATCAGAATACACAATGAGTGTACACACACTACTAAGTGAGGGTCTCGTTAATGCTCACAGTGTTATTATTCCCATTTGATAGCTATGGAGAGTGACAATTGAAGATTCAGCAAGTTATTAAGTGGCAGATCAGGTTTGCAGCAAGGACAAAGCCAACAGGCTATATAACAGCTAACCAAGGAGATATACAAACCTGAAAATTACCACCCGTCAGTAGACTTTGTACAAAACTTAAGTCAAATAAGCAAATATTTAAGTGTATGCTTACAAACAGTGGTGATGCTTGTCACTAGAAAAGCAATCTTTACCCAGAAACAAATGCCCGATATTAGGGATATATGATAGGTCCTATCTTTTGACATTGTGACACAACATCAGGTCGTACTTGACAACCACATAATTGAGTTACCAAAAAAAAAAAAAAAAATCACAAAGAATCTCAGTCTTTTAAGTAAGTTTACAATTTCATGTTTGGCCACATTGCTAGCTATCTTAGGTTGGTGGCCTGCAGGCTATGGATGGACAGGCCCAGAGGGTTTGCTACTGTGTTGGAACATGAAGGGGCCATTAAAGAAGTATGAGTGTGGAGTTTGTTTCCTAATATGTTTTGAATACTTGGTCCCCTGAAGGTTATGGAGTCATAGAGAGGTAGAGCCTTGCTGGAGGAGGTGTGTCACTGAAGTTGGACTTTGAGGTTTATGAGCCCAGCTCCCTGGATGCTCAGAGCTCTCTAAGGCTCCTTCCTTCCTGTTGCTGTGATGAGATGGGGTGATGTGGCTGCCTTGTCTGCTATGCTTTACCCACAATGATGGAACTTCCCCTGGAGTCTGTAAGCTGAAATAAACCCTTTCCTCCCATAAACTGCTTCAGGTCACAGGTTTTGTCCCAGCAATGAGAAGGTAACTGCTATAACAACAAAGGATATAATAGCATGAGAAGTGTTTATAATCAATTAAGTGGAAAAAGTAGATTATCAAAGTCTCTATGGTTTTCCTGCATGCCATATGAAACAGATAATGTGAATGTGTGTGAGACAGTGATGGGAAGAAAGTGAGGAGGTGTACAATCTCAGGTTAACAAGAGGTCTCTTACATGTGAGGAGCATGGTGTGAATGCAGAGCATCTCCCACCACACGATGTGTTCATGATGAAGCCTCCTACTAAGTGCTCAGCTGGGGGAGCCTCGCTGGAGATGTGTCACTGGGGGAGGAGCTGGAAGTTTATTAGCCAAGCTTACCAGCACTAGCTAGCTCACTTGCTTCTGCTTTTCAGCTGCTGAGGCAAGACATGATGCCCAACCACTGCCCCTGTATGCCATGATGAAATTTCCCCTCAAGCCTGAAAGCCAAAAGAAACCCCTTCCTTCTATCAGCGGCTCCTAGTTGGCTGTTTTGTCCCAGCAAGGGGAAGGTGACTGCCACATATGGTTATTGCTTTTCCTTCTTGTACCTATTGATGTTTTCAGAGTGTCAACATTTAGGAAACTGTTTCCATCACTTTGTGATCTTTAAAAAATATGGCTTTTAGTCTTAACTACTTGGAGGGTCAGACAAAAACAGCAGGTTAGCTATTGATAAGAACAGCATCTCAAAGAGCCTCAACATGTGTGGATATTTTCAGAAAAAGGGTTTCATGGGGAAATTCATTTGGCACAATCTCTGTCTTGCTTTGGTAACTTGCACTGCAGTCTATTGTGAGAGAGACTATATGTAAATCTGTGTGATGTGGAGATTTCCTAATTTTCACAACCGCAGACATCCTTCTGAGTAAGTCATCGTTAATATCTTGCGGCCTTGAGGAGCACAGTTTAAGAAATGGGTTCTAGAGAACATTACTCACCTCTATCAACTACACACCATCCAGATACCAACCACTCTATCTAGTCATTCACTTCTTCTAACCCTGCGAAATAAATGACCCTTTCCCCTTCTCTGTAGCCCTTGCAAATGCCTTCGGATTTTCAGTCAGACATGTTTCATTCATCATCCTGTTCAACATGGAATAGCCAGATTGCTGTTAGAAGGTTTGTGAAGTATGAAAAACTCTTTTTTCTCCCCTGAAGTGTGGCTACTACTAACAGGATGGAGAATGTTATTGCTCAGAGCTATACCTACCTGAGAGTCTGCTTAGCCGGCATCTCACCAAAACTGTTGTTCACAGGTGATCAGCAGGTGGCTGCAAAGTCATGGCCTGATAGGATGGAACCGGCGCAGAACACAAGCAACGGTTCTCACATTACCTCCTGCTTGACCCTTTCTTCACTGTCTACCTGGTGCCAAGTAGGAGTGTGACCTCAACACGTTCAGTTTCACAAACGTGTCCTTGCTCGTTTATGAGTGAACTGTGAGCACATCACAAGCTGCAGTCTTACTATAAATGCAGTCTCAGATCTACCTAACTGAGCTAAATCTCCTGGACCCTGATTATAACTATTCAAGAGAGAGAGAGAGACAGAGAGAGAGAGGAGAGGCCCTCCGATCTCTAAAATCTATCAAAAAGAGGGACTTTCTGTGTCAATATACCTGGGCTTAACACCTAGGATGGAATGTGTGTGTAGCTAAGACTCAGTAATCCAATTTTCTATCTCAAGGGATATTAGAATCTTGACAAGCTCATTTCCTGACAGAGTCAGCTCACATCATTTTTTATTTAGCTCATTTTGCTTGTGTAATCCTGCAGAATGATGTAAACCATCACCGCCACCCCCCCAGGGCTTGAGGGAAATCACTCACTTATCTGACCATCATTACTGCATGTGCAGCAAGGGTCATGGGGAAAGTTGGCAGGGCACACAAAGGCCAAAGCCACTTGCAGGTGACTTCTACAAAATGGGAAGTCCCCTCCCCCCACCCCCATAGAATTAGGCTAGTGCTAAATCATGTCTCTTTGGATAAAAGTGACTTTTTTTTGAGGGAGAGACACAGAGGGAGAGGAAGACAGATGGAGATGGGCGTGCCAGCAGCCTCTCAGCTGCTGCGAACGAAATCCAGATGTGTGAGCCCCCTTGTGGTCAAGTGCGGCATTGCGCCCTTGCGTCACTTTGCATCTGGCTAAACGTGGGACCTGGAGATGGGAACCGCTGGAGAATGTAACAATCGACAGGCAGAGGGCACGCCTTCCTGCATGCAGATCTTCATGAGGTGACGGGCTTTGTTTCTGGGCCACAGGTAGCATCTGTTTTCCTGGAGTCAGGGGAAACATGGGAAAAGCCCAGCATGGTTTATAACACATCCAGTCAGGGGACCATGTCAAAGGGCTCTGGCACTTAAGCACTTGACAGTGACCTCATGGCAGGTAGCTGTGAAGGGAATGCAAACCACACTGAGTGACAGGGGAGAGAAGGAAGAGAAAGCGCCCCATGTTTTAGACACCTAATTCAGAGTCAGAGGGCTGCTCTCATTGAGATGATGAAAGACAGACGAGTCAGTTTTGCTAGCTGGGAGGGCCCCTTGTGCAGATGGAATCAGAAAATTAGGTTGTAGACGCTCCCCCTTGGAAGGAGAAGGCGACTTTCACTGCAAAAACAGACCACCCACAAACCCTGTGCATTCCTACCTCTAGACATTTGTAAAGGTGACCATCACGTACAAGCCATTGTGCTTTCCCTGAGAGCACTGGAGCAGCACCCAGGCAAGTGTGGCAAAAGTGGTATTCCCGTCTCTCACACTGCTGTGCGCACTGGTCAAGGTCTCTGGCACCCCGTGCCGAAGCACAGTCAGAAACTCCTTGAATGAGGGCTTGAGGGATGGCTCAGCAATCCCAGGTTCAATTCTCCAGCTACCCAAGTAAAGCCAAGTGGGAGATTTGTTAGCAGTAGCAAGAGACCCCAGTGTGCGTGTGCGTGTGCGTAGGCACACATACATGTTTGCCAATAATAAAAAATTGAAAGAAAAGAAATTCCTAGAATAATATTGTCTGATAGATTGCTTGAAATTCTTTGCAAGTAAAAAGTGAAATAGACATATTTGTAAGTTCATTGTTAATTTTTAATTTTTTTGTTGTTGCTTTTTGAGGTAGGGTTTTGCTTTAGCCCAGGCTGACCTGGAATTCACTATGTAGTCTCAGGGTGGCCCTGAACTCACCACAATCTTCCTACCTCTGCCTCCCGAGTGCTGGGTTCAAAAGGCGTGTGCCACCATGCCTGGCTTTAGTTTATTCTTGCATGTGTATATGTATGTGGCATGAGTGCATGTATGGTGTGCATATTTGTGTGTGTGTGTGAGAGAGAGAGAGTACAGTGGCTTGTGCACAGATAGATGCCAGATATCAATGTCAGTTATCTTCCACAATTCTGCTACACCTTATATTTTTGAGGCAGGGTCTCTCACTGAGTCTGAAGCTTACCAATGTGGCTAGATGAGCTAGCCAGTAATCCCTAGGGGTCTTTTTATCTCTGCCTCCCAGTGCTGGGACTATAGGCACACATCACTACACCCTGCATTTGATGTGGCTGCTGGGGATTCAAGTACTTCGCCCACTGAGCCATCTCCCCAGGAAGCGCTTTGCCCAATGAGCCATCTCCCCAGGTTCCACATTTGTAAGCTCAAATTCAAATAGAAGTTCCAAAATAAACAGACCTAGAAATTGTTGGAAATAGGTTCTACCAAAAGCAGAAAACCACTGACAAAACTTTGGAAAATCAGACATGTGGGTCAGCTTGACACCAACTGGTGCCAATAGCCGTATAAGAAGGAGTCACTTACTTCTTGCATAGTTTGGGGCACAGGGGCTGGATAGGTTTCTGTAGTCTTCCATGAAGAAGGGAAGTTCCATCCCATACAGTAAAGAACAACTTCAAGGAAAGATGGCCCAGGCACCCAACACTTGCCGTGCACTAAACCCATTTGCTCTGAAGAAAACAAGAAAAACTCCAGCCAGTTAAAGGCTGCATATTCACAGCAGTGTGAGGCTGGCTTGGAGGAGGTCTGAGGAGGAAGCCTTGGGACAAACATGAGCAAGGGGACAAAGATGACAGAGACTTGGCCCCGAGAACAAGCCTGTGCGCCAGTCAAGCCTATCTGGTGTTCATTCTGGAGGCTGCGCTGATTCCTGCCAAACAGAGAGTCCCCGAGGCCCCTGGCAGGCTGAGAGGAGCTCTCCTCCCTGTCCTTCTTGTTGGTGTGATGGCTCATGTCAAAGGACTGCGGCCGACACTGCTTTTCTGAGCTGCAGCAGCCCCAGAATGGAGACAGAAATAGCAAGGGCCACAGGAAGCAGCACTGGCCGTTTTGTTGGGTGCCCATTTCCCTGCCAGTCCACAGGGCTTCGGAGGTCATAGATGGCATTACAGCTCTGTCCATCCATTGGCAATCATTTGGCATGGCACTTGGGACTCTCCCAGGGACCAGTGAATTAAGAGACCAACACTGACACTCTCATTTCTTGTTCTGAGCTAAATCCCAAGGGCAAAGGAAAATGACTTAAATAGCCACAAGAGAAGACTAAGACAAGGGCTAGAGAGAAGGCTCAGTGGTTAAAGGTGCTAGCTTGAAAAGCCTTGTGGCCCAGGTTCGATTCCCCAGTACCCACATAAAGCCAGATGCACAAAGTGGCATAAGTGTCTGAAGTTTGTTTGCAATGGAAAGAGGCCCTGGGACACCCATTCTTCTTCTCTCTCTGCTTGCAAATATATTTTTTTTTAAAAGGAAACGGGGGGGGGCTGGAGAGATGGCTTAGCGGTTAAACGCTTGCCTATGAAGCCTAAGGACCCCGGTTCGAGGCTCGATTCTCCAGGACCCGTGTAAGCCAGATGCACAAGGGGGTGCATGCATCTGGAGTTCGTTTGCAGTGGCTGGAGGCCCTGGCGCACCCAATTCTCTCTCTCTCTCTCTCTCCCTCTGCCTATTTCTGTATCTCTCTCTCAAATAAATAAACAAATAAAAATATTTAAAAGGAAATGGGGGGGCTGGAGAGATGGCTTGATGGTTAAGGAGCTTGCCTGCAAAGCCCAAGAACTCATGTTCAAATCTCCAGGTCCCACATAGCCAGACACACAGTGAACACAAGTGCGCAATGCTGCTCATGTGCACAAGGGGGCACATGCTTCTGGAGTTTGTTCACAGCAGCTGAAGGCCCTGGTGCATCTATTCTTTCTCTCTCTCTCTCAAAAATAATAAATAATAATAAAAAAGTTAGGACAGGATATTTTGAGCTAGCTGATTCCTGACACCTAGCTATGTCTATCTATGAACAAACAGTATGTGAGGAGCTTCCTTGCTCTGATAATTTAAAAAAATACATACGTAAGAATATTGCATGATTCTTTAGAAAGAGCCCTGAAACAGAATATGGGACTCTATTGAACCATATCTTGATGAATGTATTAAGGAACATCATAATAGAAGTATTCAACCAATGACATCATTACACTGGTTACTTTAAAAGAAAAAGAATTACCAAAAGGTAAGGTGCCACCTCACAGTACATATCAGTGAAAGAAAGCCTCACAAGGATTAACAGCTCAGGATAAAAATAATTAACAGCACCAATTGTTCAAAGACCAATGAAGGGGAACTCTGTAACTCAAAGCGACAAAATAAGTTACAAGCCAGGAACGGTGGCTCACGCCTCTAATTCCAGTATTTAGAAAGCTAAAGCAGGAGGCTTGGTATGAGTTGGAGGCCTGCCTGGGCTACGTGGTAAGTTCCAGCCTTGACTACCTATAGAATAATATCATGCCTTAAAAATACTAAGAAAGGGCTGGAGAGATGGCTTAGCAGTTAAGGCACTTGCCTGCGAAGTGTAAGAACCCATGTTCAACTCCCCAGGTCCCATGTAAGCCAGACACAAAAGGTGATGCAGGTATGCAGGTGTGCAGGGTCATATATATGCACAAGGTGGTGCATGCATCTGGAATCCGATTGTAGTGGCTGGAGAACCTGGTGTGCCAATTCTCTCCCTCTCTCTTTTGCTCTCAATCTCTCACATACAAAAAGGCCAGTCTGTTAGCTTACCTCAAAAAAAAAAAAATCACTAAACAAAATGTTAATAAAATTGAGTATAAAAACAAAAGGTTTGGGTTCATGAAAATACTTGTTGTAAGCAGATTCACGTTGTGGAAGAGGGAACTGTGGGCAGGTAGCTTCAATTCCATCAGAACAAACTGATTCCAAAACTTGTTGCATTTCAATATAATCTATAGAGTTCCCCAGAGCATTTTAGGAAACCTCTCAGTTTCATTGTCTCATGTCAATTTACAACGGTTCTCAACTAGCATCAGTAATGCCCAAGGGACCATAAATGCCTAGTGCTGTAGTTTGAATGAAATGTCCCTTATAGGCTCGTGTAACTTGAATACTTGGTCCCCAGCTGGTGGCAATTATGGAAAGTTGTTGGACCTTTGGGATGTGGAACCTTGCTGGAGGAGGTGTGATGCTGGGGATGGACAGTGGGGTGTTATATAGCCCAGCTCCCCCCTTGCCAGGCTAACTCACTCTGAGACTGTTTTCCTTCCCACCAATGTGGAGATGTGATTCCAGCTTACCACTCAGGCCTGTCATACTTTTCCTGCCATCATGAAACCTTTCTGTCCAAACTGTAAGCTGAAACAGACCCTTTCCTTCCACAAACTGCTTCTAGTCAGGTGTTTTGTCCTAACAACGAGAAGATAACTACCATACTTCAAGACGCTTTTTGGTTGTCACAAATGAAACAGCTGGTAGAGGCCAGGGCCACTGCTACGTCTTCCTAGTGCTCAGGAAAGTGCCAGTAGTACCCCACACTAACAACTCCAGCCCGAGGAGAACAGGTGCCGGGCTTTGAAAGTCATCACTGAGAGCAGCAGGCTCTCAGGTGACAGGAAGGACGAAGCAGGCCCACCTTGGGATTGCTGGTATCAAGTGGAAACCAGTCTTGTGATAACTTCTTACATGAGCTGTGTGATCTGTGTCCTGTGTAGAGATGTGCCCGGGACTTCCTGCTTTCTCCCCGCTCAGTCCACCTCCATTAAGTATGGCAGAGAGGAACAACGAAGGACCGTAGCCATAGAAAGGGAAACGGCAGCTGTTAAATACTTGCACGCAAAGGCGTCAGTCTGTGCCGTCATGGAGGAAAGCCCCTCCCAGCCTGTAAGTGAAAACCTCCAAAGGAATATTCTGCTTCCCTTTGCTTCATGCTTGTTTGATACGTAGTTTGGGAATATATTTTACTTTCCTGTCAAAATGCACACTAGACTCTTTTTTGAATATATATTTTACCTTCCTTTTAACTATTCATTTTCTTTTCCCAAATGCATGTGGAATCATTTTATTTAATTTACCATTTCTGAGGGTGTGTATGTGCGTGGGTGCACATGTGTGTGGGTTCATGTGCATGTGTGTGCCTGTGTGTGAGTAGATGTATATATCAGTTATTTTCTCTTTGTTTGGAGAAAATACCAGCCCAGGAGCAGCTAAAGGAAGAGAAGAGTTTGTATCAAGCTTACAGTTTAGAGGGGAGATTCTGCCGCGGCAGGGAAAGCTTGGCAGGAGCAGGAAACCTGGTGTCACATGATCACATCAGAAGGAGGAAGTAAACAGAAAGAATGGGAAATGGGGCTAGGTTATAAAACCTTGAGGCCTGCTCCTAGTGACACACTGCCTTCACCAAGGCTCTGCCTCCTAAAGGTTCCACAGACTTCCCAGTGTCACTAACTGGGGATTAAGTATTCAAACACATGAGTCTATGTGGGCCATTTTTTTCATTTAAACCACCATAAGGCAGTTGGTTGACTTCGGGTTCTTCCACAATTGCTCTCCACCTTCCTTGATTACTGTTACTGTGATTAATTATTGTTATTTTTGTGATAGAGTTACTCACTGAACTCACCAAATAATTCATCTAGACTAGCGAGCCAGGAAGTCCCAGGGAGCCTCCTCTGCCTTTGCAGCACTTGGACTATGGACGTGAGCCATGTTCAGCTTTTATGTGGGCTCTAGGCATCTGGACTTAGGTCCTTAGACTTGCATGAGGAACACTTCACCAACTGAGCTGTCTCCCCAGGCCAGTGGAATCACTTCCAATGAAAAACAAAAATCAACTTGCTATAAACGATATTAAGAAAAACAAGTTGGAACACAATTGAAAAAGGAAGCCGGGCGTGGTGGCGCACGCCTTTCATCCTGGCACTCGGGAGGCAGAGGTAGGAGGATTGGTGAGTTCAAGGCCACCCTGAGACTACATAGTGAGTTCCAGGTCAGCCTGGGCTAGAGTGAGACCCTACCTTGAAAAACAAAACAAAATAAAAGAGGCAGGATCAATATTTTTAACATATAAAACACTTTTTTCAAGTCAGTATGAAAACAATTAAGAATTAATTGAAAAATCAACAAGGAGCAAACATTCTAAACAAAAAATGATAAATGGCTGGTAGACATAGACATTAAAAACTGACTTCTATATCCATTAAAAATGGAAATGGAAATAATCAGTACACTTATAAAATTAGAAGGCAGTAGAAATATAACTGCTCTGCCTATACTGCTGGGGATATAAATGATCCAGCCTCCTTGACAACAATTCCAACTTTAAGTCATTCAGGAAACAAAAACTAGTTCCTAATTACAATCACTATGTTTGCTTGTGGAGGAAATTAATATGAGAAAATGCAAAAATGCAAATTAATCCTATGATTTTTTTAACATCTGAGAATTTTAATTTCTTTGCATTGTCTTTCCTAAATTTTATTAAGGGTGTTTATATGAGAAGCATTATTATATTTCACATATAGTTTGAGCCTTGTTCTTCTGTGGTCATTTGATGTAAATTGTCCTCTGTAATCTTCTGTGTATAAAGCCTCATACTCCATTGCCAGCTAGTGCAATTTTGGAGGTGGAGCCTTGCTGGAGGAGATATGCTGCTTGGGATGGTCCCAGGAGCGTCACAGTCCAAATACCCCTTGCCAGAGCCAAGTCTCTCTGGCTGCTACTTTCCAGCTGCTGTGGCAAGATGTGATGTCCAAACCCCTGCTCTGCCATGCTTTCTCTCTCATGATGAAATGTCCACTGGAGACTGTAAGGGGAAATAAACCCTTTCTGCTTGGGGTTGGGTGTTTTGCCCCAGCAATGAGAAGATGACTGAAGCATCTTTGTAACTTACTGTTCTATCATGAACATGGTCTGATGCCCTCTGTTGCCTGTGAGACATGGTTCATTGTGGTTGTTCAATGCCTGTGGATGGACTTACTGTTGGACATGTAAGGTTTCTCACACTTCTGGTTTGGATTTTCACCACAAGTAATGCTTTTAGAATCATTATGATGCCTCAACATTTTCAAAATGCAACTCCAGTGATTGATTATGATTTGCCTGGGTTGTACTTTGAATGACAGGAAATTGTGACACAAATAAGACATGTCCCCAACAGTCTCACAGAAATGCCAAAGGGACGACAAACAAAGGTTCTGAAGTGCAAGAAGGGAAAGGATTGGGAAGGATAAATGACAGTAAAAACACCACCACAGGCAAACAAGTCCAAAGAAAGCTTATACAACAATGCTAATCTCTGAGAAGGCTCCACAAATATAAGATGCAAGTCCATGGTCAGCATTGCCACATGAGATAGGGCTAAAGAATTCTCAATTCTGGCCTCAGTTCCCACTTCATTTTGGAAGGAGGGCAAACTTTAGGCTCTGACAAATATTATTTAATGTCAAAATTCATGGATTAATTCTTGTTCATATAGAAATAGAGTAAGGAAACTTCAAAATCAATGAACAAATATTAGGAAAAAATATAATCCAAAAGGAGCAAAAAATCATGGAGGAAAAAAATAGAAAGCAGAAAATATTAAGAATATAGAATGACAGCTGGAGAGATGGCTCATTGGTTAGATGCACATCCTGCACAAGCATGAGGGATTGAGGAGGCCTGAGACTTCCTGAGTTCAAATCTCCAGATCCTACATAAAACAGCTGGGCATAGCCACACAGCAGCTGTAATCCCAGTATTACAGGGGAGCAAAGATCAGAGAGTCCATGGAGACTCACAAGCTCCAGAATTAGTAAAAGGACACTGGCTCAAAACAAGACTAGACAGAAGAGTGATGGAGGGGTTCACCAGACGTCTTACTCTGGCTTCTGCAAGTGATCTTATGTGACACCACAAGGGCACATACACATGTATGCACCACACACACACACCACATTGCTTATACACACGAAAACTTCTTTAAAATTAAAGAAAGTATGGCTAGAGAGATGACTTAGCCTAAGGACCCAGGTTTGATTCCCCAGTACCCACATAAGCCAGATGCACAAGGTGGTGCATGCGTCTGGAGTTTGTTTGCAGTGGCTAGAGGCCCTAGTGTGCCCATTCTCTCTCTTTCTCTATCTGACCTTCTCTCTCTTTCTCTCTCTCTCGCAAATAAATAAAATTAAAGGGCTGGAGAGATTGCTTAGTGGTTAAGGTACTTGCCTGCAAAGCCAAAGGACCCAAGTTCAATTCCCCAAGACCCATGTAAGCCAGATGCAGAAGGTAGCACATGTGTCTGGAGTTCATTTGCAGTGGCTAGAAGCCCTGGCATGCCCATTCTCTTTCCCTCTCTCTCTCTCCTTCTTTCTCTCTATCAAATAAAATTAAAGAAAGTAGAATTACAAAATGGGTTGAATGTTTTATTATATTTCAAATTGTTTGTTTATTTATTTATTTATTTATTTATTTGAGAGAGAGATACAGAAACAGGCAGGGAGAGAGAGAGAATGGGCATACCAGGGCCTCCAACCATTGCAAACAAACTCCAGATGTGTGCGCCTCCTTTTGCATCTGGCTTACATGAGTCCTGGGGAGTTGAACCTGGGTCCTTTGGCTTGGCAGGCAAGCACCTTAACCGCTAAGCCATCTCTCCAGCCCAAATGTTTTTACTAAGACAAATACAACATAATGAAAACCAAAATCTATTTGTCTGCGGTTAACAAATAAGCTAGAAAAAAGATCAATAAATGTGGAATGTAAAAGGATACAAAAAAAAAAAACATGTAAGACAGTCTATGGCTACATGTTGACAATGTCAGAATTCCTGATTATTAAAATTTGAAACAACAAACTTAAGTCAAAACACAATGATAAAAGTTGGAAGAGGAAGCAATTCAAAAAACTCTTAAAAGGACACTGAAAGAAAAGCCATTTAGTTTGAACTCAATAAATTATGAAATGGAAAAGCTACTTTTCTAGATAAAAGTAAACATCTAGAAAATATTCTTGTGGAGGTGCATTTTTTACCATGTTTTAGTTGTATTTTGTAGCAGGCAAGTTCACCCCGTAATGAATCTAGTGAATCTTCCCAATGCTCTAAAAGCTAAATTAAATACAAATTAAATAGTTATGATTATAATGGAAAGGAAACAAAACTTATTGCTTTGAAAAATAGCTTGCATTAGGCTGGAGAGATGGCTTAGCCGTTAAGGTGCCTGCCTACTAAACCTAAGATCACTGGTTCCAATCTCCAGCGGTTCCAATCTTCAGGTCCCACGTTTAGCCAGATGCAAAATGACGCAAGGGCACAATGCCGCACTTGACCACAAGGGGGCGCACACATCTGCATTTCGTTCGCAGCAGCTGAGAGACTGCTGCCATGCGGTCTCTATCTGTCTTCCTCTCCCTCTCTGTCTCTCTCCAAAAAACAGAAATTAAAAAGTAAAAAATAGCTCACATCATCATGAAACCATCTTAGTCAATGTACATGCCCTTTAACAAGTCACTCTAGGAGTGTCACATTCAGATTGTAAGGGAAACACTGTGGAGTCCACGGAAGAAAACACAAGAGTATATTGTATGACCTCAGAGAGTTTTCTACTCAAATATTGAAAACTTAGATAGTATAAAATTAACAATTGCTCTGCTTTAACAGATAGCCCCAAGAGCATGAAAACCCAGCACAGAAAGCGCGCGAGGCGATGTGGAACCCGTCACTGAAATAAAGGTCAGTATCCATAGCAGAAGAATTCTCCTGTAGATAAATAAGAACAAATAACCCAATACCAAAATCTACAAGAGGACTCAGTGGTTAAAAGTGCTTCCTTGCAATGCCTGATGGCCCCAGTTCGATTCCCCAGTGCCCATGTAAAGTCAGATACACAAAGTGACACATGTGTCTGGAGTTCATTTGCAGTGGCAGAGGTCTCTGGTGGCCCATACTTTCTTTCTCCCTCTCCGCCTCTCTCACATAAAACAAAAATCTCCAAGATCCTTGGACAAGAACTTAAGGAATAAGAAAATCTGAAAAACAAACAAACAAACAAACAAACAAACAAACAAAAACAACAAATGAGGGTGCTTCCAGGTGGCAGAGGCCCCAAACAAGATACATTTTACAAACATCAGGTTAACAAGAGTTAAAACAAACAAACAAACAAAAAACCAGAAACTAGGTTTAGGTGAGCAATGTAAAATTACCAAAATGAAAAAACAAATCACAGTGGAACACATTTTGGCATTCGAACAAAGTTATAAACAAGCATTTGTCGACAATTTCATTATTCCTAGGTTCCTGCCATGCTGTGAGAAGGAAGCTTGTACATGTATATTAGATGTTTAGGGATTGTTTTGGCTTGTGCCTGTGCCTATATAATGTAGAGAGAGAGAGAGAGAGAGAGAGAGAGAGAGTGTGTGTGTGTGTGTGTGTGTGTACCCTATGTATTTTAATATAAGCACTGTTTATAATGGAAAAAAACTGATAAACAGAAACATCCATCAAAAGTAGACTAGATTACTGTTTACACGATTGAGAATGATTTAATAGTCCGTGTGACTGAAACCCAACTACACACAACACCGATAAATCTTGGAAATACAGCATGGACTGAAAAAATATATATAGTATGATTCCAACTACAGAATGTTCCAGAACAAGTGAAACTAAGCATTGTGTCACTGTAGGATGTAAGTGTGCACCACACCAGAAAGAAAATTAATGTGACAAAACCCACAGAAAGGTGGATAATGGTTAAAGAGGGGACAAGAAGGGGTGGGGTCAGAAAGTGACAAGGTGATGGCAGTGTTGATGACAACACCTTTAATGTTGCTGGTGTTCTTTGTCGATCTTTACTTACACAAGTCTCATAAATTAGAAGAGATCAGTGATTAAATAATTCTAACAATCTGAAAATAATAAATACTTAGAAATGTTTATTCATGGGAGCTGGGATGATGGCTCAGGGTTAAAGTTGCTTGCGTGCAAAGCCTGTCAGCCTCAGACCCATTCCCAAGCCAACCAGATGAATAAAGTGGTGCATGCATATGGCATTCGTTTGCAGTAGCAAGAGGCCCTGGGTGCAAGTGCATGTGTGCAAATAAATAAAAAATCTCAAAAAGAAATTTTTATTCATTAATGCAGTTCTGGATGTAATTCTATTCACGGGAATATAGTTGGGAAGAGGGCACCACCTTCAATGAACTAGAGAAATTCGCAAAGAGATTGCAATTCTACGACGTATTATTGTGGTTATGTTCGACATCACAGGAATTACTCTAAATTATTCGTGATTTGTTTGGGACAAAGAAGAAAATGTTTTCCCGTTGACTGATACTGCTCAAGATGCATAATTGATTTCTGTTGAACACCCAGATGTCTCGCAGAGAAAACAGCGGATATCAGTGCTTTGAAAGGGAAACATCTCTGGTAACAGAAATGCTTGCTGCAGATGCTTTAGCTCAAGAAGGAAAATCTCTCTTGGACAAAATGATATGACAGATTGCATTTGTCAGGCATGACCAAAACATTCTCTTCCTTAGAACGTGACCTTGGCATGACTCATAGATGGTGGTTGGGCCCCTAACTTCCCCCTTTGAACTTGGATGGAGTTTTGTGATGGAAGGCAAGGCGTCAAGCTGTTATTCTGAGTTTAGGTCATCAAAGTTGTTTATCACCCTCCTCTTTTCTCTCCCTCCTTCCAGCCCCCAGGACTGACTCTCTGGCTCTCTTTGGACATGTACTCTTAGGATCTAGCTGTCCAGCTGAGAAAGCTAAAGAGACTACATGTATGTGTCTCAGCCAATGCCTCCAGCTGACAACTAGCCAGTAGCCAGAATTGTGCTGGTTGACGTTTAAAGTGTCCCCCGCCATAGCCTCATGTGTTTGTGACGAAGCCTCATACTCAATCTCCGGCTGGTGGAGTCTTGCTGGAGGAAGTGTGTCAGTGGGAGTGGACCTTGAGGTATATTAGTGCAGCCGTACTGTGTGTCACTCAGACTCCTGCTTTCCCACTGATATGTGATTATGGGAGCCAGCTTCCTGCTTGTGCCATGCTTTCCCCAACCCGATGGAACTTTCTCTTGAAACTGCAAGCTGAAATAAACCCTTTCCTCCCATAAGGTGCTTTTGGTCAGGTGTTTTGTCCCAACAATGGGAAGGTAATTGCTTCAAGGATCAATGCCAAACCTGAGTAGGAAAGCTTCCAGAGGCTCCAGTTGCCACTGGACTGTACTCATAAGAGGGATCTCAACAGCACACCACACAGATGAGCTGTCAGCCCCAGGGTAGGTGGTAATAGCACCCTCCCCCTCCATATTCTTTAACATTGGTTCTTGTCTCTGGCAGCAGAGCCTGGCCAGTGACAGAGGCAACATCACAAGGCAGGGCTGAGGGTGGAATATGGAGCCCACTACTGAGACTTGAACCTAGGCTTCCCTCCTTAAGAGCTGTCAATTAGAATAACCAGGTCCTATACCTTAAATCCTCCTTCTTAGAATGGAATAGCAAGATCTGGTAAGATAATTCAGTGGTTAAAGGTGTTGTTTAAAAAGCCTGCTGGCCCAGGTTTAATTCCCCAGCAACCCATGTGAGCCAGACACAAAAAGTGGCACAAGCATCCAGTATTATGTTTGCAATGGCAAGAGACCCTGGCTCACTCTTTCTCTCTCTCTCTCTCACACACACACACACACACAAAATTAAATTTTTTAAAAACTAAGCAGAATGAAATAGTAGCTACCTCCCAGGGATAGGATGAATAAAAAATTAAACATGTTCATATATATATAGTTTGTTGAACCTTAACTGGCATTCAGGAAGTCTTAGTAGGTTTGGGACTGCATGGTCATTAAGTTAGATGGAGGTCAGTGGCATATTTTAGTGATGCAAAGAGTAGACTCCAATAAAAACAGAAGGGCTGGAGAGATGGCTCATTAGGTAAAGGCAGAGCCTGCATCTGTGATCCCAACGCACCTGTGACAGGTTAGGGCCAGAGAGGGACTGGTGTTCCTTTTCAGCAACAAGAGACTCTGTCTCAAAGAAGGTGAGAGAAGAGCATAAACCCCTTGTGGCTGTCCTCTGACCACCACACGTGTGACCCACACACACAAATAAGTCAAAATTCAAAGTCTTTTTTGTCATTGCTGCTGATGCTGCTGTTGTGTTTGTTTTTTTCGAGGTAGGGTCTCGCTCTAGGCAAGGCTGATCTGCAATTCACTATGTAGTCTCAGGGTGGCCTCGAACTCTTGGTGATCCTCCTACCTCAGCCTCCCAAGTGCTGGGATTAAAGGCATGCGCCACCACGCCTGGCAAAATTCAAAGTCTTTAAAACAACAACAACAACAAAAAAAAGAAGGGCCAGCTTCACTTGCACCAATCCATCCCTCAAAGACAAACAAGCGAACAAACAGAACCTGGGTTTGGGCTAGAACACTGTATACTTACTTCTCCAGTGACAATTTGTAAAGAAACTTAGGTAATCCATTGTTTGACAGGCACTAGGGACAGATTAGAAGGCAGGTAGATTAATGACCGCTATACGTTTGTAAGTCTGTGATGTAAGAAACGTGTTCCCAAAGAATTGTAGAGGTATGACTTACAAATCAGAAAGGAGAATCCAGCGATATTAACTGATGGGGAAAAGGTGCCACGAGGCAAGGATCCTTTTCCCATCATCCTCTGCACAGCCCTGCCCAGACAAGTTCAATATCCTAATTATCTGAAGGGAGAAAAAAGTGCCAATGTTTTGTCATCCTCAGTGATCCTCACTCCCTGCTCCTTTACTGTCTCCTCTTCTCATGGGAACCAAGGAAGATGGAGCTGATTCAGCTCCTTTTGTGACTGCTCCCCAAAGACATGGAAATACTTCTCTGGCACAAGGCAGATAAAGGCAGTAAAAACCATAGCCGCACAGGCTGCCTGGGGAAAATCACATATAACTGGCAAATATCCTTGCTAGCTCCAACAAGTTGTGTGTGTGTGTGTGTGTGTGTGTGTGTGTGTGTGTATACACACACACACACACACACACATACATACATACATATTTTTCTATGTCATTAGATCTGCCAGACATGCAACCTATCAGCTTGTACTTCCTACCATGGCTTTATATTAATCAGGTAGCTTCTTTCTGAAAGTAACATGCCGGCCAGTTTGCTAAGTGACAAGGAACAAAACCCTGGCTTTTAAACAGCACCACTTGGCAGTGTAGGCACCCCTACCCTGAGAAGGTCAGCACAGGATGGAAGAGTGTGGCCGAGGGTGGCAGGTGTAATTAAAATTATGTTCGGCTGCTGATCTGCCAGACAGATAAATTCTATACGCACTAAATTGCATCCGTTTACTGAAAAAAAAAAAGTCACAATTGACTGCTTGTTTCTTATTAAATACAACATTGATTTAAAGCTAGGATGTTGGAACTTTCTGTAATTAATAAAAGGAGCACTGACCTCTGGCTCATCGGAATTGTTAAGGCATCCATGCAGCGTCTGGGAGAAACACCTTGCTTACCACCCTGTATGCTGCTGTGGTCCAATGGTTTGAATATTTAGCTATGAGAACTAGCTTCCCTTGATTGTGAAGATCACCCTGCTGTGAAAGGAGCTGCCTGGAGAGTCAGAAAGGTAGGCGAGGATGTGAAAAGATGACTAGCTACTGACCTCCTGATCTGTCAGTTTGTACTCTGAAGTTGAGCAAGGACTGGAGACTACCCCAGCAATTCCACTTCTGGCCATTTATTCCAAAGAACCATCTCATGGTTTCATGGTCACTGAGATGTGGGGACAACTTAAGTGTCTAGTGACCAATGAATGGATACAGAAAATGTGGCTTCTGGGAGAGAGTGCTCAGTGTTTAAGGTGTTTGCTTGCAACGTCTGACAGCCTGTGTTTGATTCCCCAGGATCCATGTAAAGCCAGATGCACAAAGTGGTGCGTGCATCTGGAGTTCATTTGCACCAGCAAAAGTCCCTGGTGGGCCCATTCTCTTGCTCTCTCTCACTCCTCTCTCACTCTGGTGCTCTCTCTTTTTCCAAATAAAATATTTTTTAAATAGAAAATCTGTTCTTCCCACACAGCAGAACAGTATTTTGTCCTTAAAAAGAAGGGTATCCTGCAGTGGGGCAATATGGATGGACTTTGTAGACATTATACTATGTGAAATAAGCCAGTTTTTATGATGTAGCTGAAAAAATTCAAATAATCACAGGGTAGAATAGTGATTAGGTGCTAGGGAAATCAGGAACTATGGGACATAAAATTGTAGTTGGGCAAGAGAAATAGGCTATTGAGATTTCTCATGCAACATTATAACTCCAATAATTACATGCACTATACACTTCATGCACAGCAACTATGGTCTCTATATGTTTTATACATATATATCTATGTGTATACATATATATATATGTATGTATGTGTGTGTGTGTATGTGTGTGTGTGTATATATATATATATTTTAAGACAGTACTACTGCTAAAAGACACAAACATATGCATGCCCACACATACACAAAATGATTAAGGCCGAGAAAGAGCCTTAACATCAAACTGACAACAGTGGGAAACCCTGTGCTTAAAATACCTGCTACAAACTGTTGCCACTCCTGCTTACATCACTCCCCCTGAATTAGTTCATTCAGTCTTTGATCAACAGATTACTCATGCCCATCTGTTATATTCTAAGGCCTGTTCGATTTACAAATGGTAAATGAAATGCAGATTCTATCCTTAAAGACAATGAAGGGCCAAGGTAAAGAGGAAAGTCCACACTGGAATGACAATTCTATGGAATGCCCATGGTAGCCGTGAGGAAACGCTCACCTGGTTTTACTGAAAAGGAAACGGAGGCTCTGAGAGGGTAATGGGTGAAGGGAGACAAAATATCGCATTTTCACTTAAATATAGATCTCTGTTTTGAAGAAAATGCATACACACTTGATTACATGAAACCTGAAGGCGGCCATTTGAAGGGGGAAGGAGAGCAGGGGGAAGCAGGAGAAGGAACAGGGAAGGTGTTGTAGAAGGTAAATAGAACAAGGTACAATGATATGTGGGTGTGGGTGTGTAGGAAAATTTCATAATGATATCTGTTGTTCTATATACCAACTAAAAATTTGGTTTTCAAAATGACAGTCATGGGCTGGAGGGATGGCTTAGTGGTTAAGGCATTTGCCTGCAAAGCCAAAGGACCCAGGTTTAATTCCCCAGGACCCACGTTAGCCAGATGCACAAAGGGTCGCATGCATCTGGAGTTCGTTTGCAGTGGCTGGAGGCCCTGGATCGCCCATTCATATTCTCTCTCTCTCTCTCTCTCCTTCCCCCTCTTTCTCTGTCAAATAATAAAAATAAAGTATTTTTTTTAAATGCCAATCATTTAAAAATCTGTATTTTATCCAGGCACAGTGGCTCGCACTTGCAATCACACTCAGCAGCTCAGGCCGGAGGCTTGAGAGTTCCAAGCCAGCCTGGACTGCATAGGGAGATAGAACCTTTGCAGATCTGTGTCCAAAACCAAAAAACAATAAAAATAAAACAAAAATCTGTATTTGCTAGTCTTTACCATACTTTCTTTCTCTTGTGCTCAGATAATTAGGATTTCCCAAATGTTCAATAATTAACATTTCATAATGCATCTTGAAAATAGCACAAGCCTTGCAAATAAAACTGACAAAATGTGTTTGCTCTCACAGGGGGAATGCTGTACAGTCAGAACCTTCTCCCCACAGCAGCACTGATTTGGAAGGAGATCTGGAAACCATTTTTCCAGAGCTCTCTATTTACTAAGGAGCAGAGCAGACCTCACACCCGGAACCTCATCTCAGGAGCAGAATCTTTCCTACAAGGCTGCAACTCCAGTGTCCATTTCCAAAGGCCGCTGGATCTCATGCTGAACTTCTCAGAGTTATCCCAGGCTGACCCTGAACTCAGAAAACACAATTACACCATTTCTCTAGACAGAAATACGCCCCCATGGGAAAACTTACCCACTACTTGTCATGCTTTTAATTCTAATTCTTCCCAAAGAGCTTTTCAAGATTATAGCGTGTAGTGATTCTAACAGCAGTGAGGAGTTTTGTTTGGTAAGCGTTTTCCCCCAGCATCAGGAGAGCACGTTCCTCCTTGTAAATGACACATGGGAGACATATAAGAAGGGCCATGCTTGTTTCTCATTACAGCACCATTCCATCTCAGTGCATTCCCTTTAATAAGCATGCAGCACTAGCAACCCCCAGTGTGGACAGCTCAGAAAGGGCAGACCTTATTTTTAAAGAGTCAACACCATTCAAGGAGGTCGATATCAAGTTCACAAAACCAAAGCCTAATCACAAACTCTTTATCCTAATTGTAAGGTCACACATCAAAGGGGCAGCGAAAGTAACGATAGCAAGAACAATTAACAAATATGTCGATGGTTGGCCTGGCTTCAGGGGCAGAACATATCAGTACATATCGTTATATTCTCCAGGTAAGAAGACCATTATTTTTAGCTCTCTGTGTATCTGTTCATCTCCTTGAATACATTGAAACTCCAGAAGTACACATTACATGGTATGGACCCAAGAAATGTTTGCTGTGAAGCTATGAGAACGAGCAAGATAGAGTCCCCCACCAAGAGCAAACATTCCAACCAACAGTGTCTAAGACTCATTTCTCTCCATAGGCTCACCGGTATTGGTTACTTCTGCTTGTTTGATGACAGCCACCCTAACTGGCCTGAGGGCATATCTCCCTGCAGTTTTGATTGGCATTTCCTCTATAGCCAATGATATTAAACATTTTCCCCATACACTCCTTGGCCATTTGTATTTCTTTACTTTTTAGAGAAGTGTCTATTCAGATCATTTGCACAGTTTTACCCTGGATCACTTGTTTTTCTACAAATATTTTGAGTATCTTATATATTAGTATAAACATGGGGCCATGGTGTCACCTAGGGGTCAGACTCCTCACAGGGTCTCTGGTCTATGGCAGGAGCCACACATGTTTGGTCCAGCAGGCGTTTTCTCCCTCACTGCCCCTCCTACACGGGGACTCCATCCTTGCCTCACTCACTGACACTGTGAGCTACTTACAGTCCTCAAGTGCATGATGGCGTCTCCCTGCTAGAAACATCTGTTTCCCACTCCCCCTTCCCTTTGGATTTGTTAATCCCTACAAATATGTCCAGCCTCAGATCGAGGCCACTTCCCAATGGAAGTGCTCCTTCCTTGATTCCATCCAAAGGTGGTCAGGGTGAATTCCTCTTCTCTTCTATGGCTCCTTGTGGTTAGACTTCAGGACCTGTCACCTTGCTGTTGTGTACCACTGTGTTTATATTGTTATGACCTCCCGTGTCTACCATTAGTGTGTAAATGCCACATGGGCAGAGACCTTCACACTCGATTCCCTTTCTCTTGGCACGGTGGCTGACCCTGAGTGAGCACTCAGGATATCCCATCCAGTAAGCAGCAGGTGACAAGGTGAGTTGTCTGTAATGGTTCATGTGCTGTATTCGTTATCTCTTGCTCTAGAGACAAGGCTCACAAGGGGACACTGTCGCAGACATCCCATGTTTTAGGAAATCGTGCACAGTAGGTCCCTGCCTCCAAAGAGCACTGGAGAAACCTGGAAGGAAATAAGGATTTTCAACCTGGCATGTCGAGCATGGTGAGGCGACCATGGGCATGGTTGATGGGCATCTCCATCACGGCTGGGATGGCTTGGCCTCATGCCCTTCACCAAGATGATCCCAGGGGGCTTCTCACAATACCCCTAAAGGGACCCGAAAGGTGGGGTTCACTGTAGGAAGGCTGTAAATCCCCACAGACAGCTGCTGGTAGAGAGGATCCACTGCACTGTTGTATCTGGTTCCTGCAGGAGATGGCCCAGGCCAAGAGCTCAGTTTATCTTCCAGGGGAAGGGCCATCTTCCAGGTCTGGGAGCTGGGGCATTGTGAGATCAATCTACACGTGCATCTTTCCTGGCTCTGGTTTCTCCTTCCCATAGGTTATGACACTGTTGTGGCAAGTCACACACAGACTGAGGAGTTCTGTCCGCCTCGTTTTGGCCTAAACTAGAAATATATTTCTATGCATTTACATAGGTGTATTCATTTTTTCATCTATACATGTTCATATGTGTTTCTGTATATGTGTGTGTGTGTGTGTGTGTGTGTGTGTGTGTGTGTATTGGTTTTTTGAGGTAGGGTCTCACTCTAGATCAGGCTGACCTGGAAATCACTATGTAGGCTCAAGTTGGCCTCAAACTCACGATGATCCTCTATTCCTCTGCCTCCCAAGTGATGGGATTAAAGGTGTGTGCCACCACACCTGGCTCTAATTTTTTATTTTTATTTTCTTTTAGATTTATATTTTTATTTAGCAAAATGAGTCAGTTTTAATTTTTTGGGTGAGGAGGTGGTTTCTAAGATGGGGTCTCCTACCTCTGCCTCCCAAGTGCTGGGATTAAAGGCATGTGCCACCACGCCCAACTTGTTTTTAAATATTTTTATATATTCATTTCCTCATAAATGTAGGCAGGTATTCTGACCCACAGCCAGGCTTTATAGCCAGGAGTATTGGGAAGAGCAACAGCAGGTGGCATGGTGACCCACTATAGCCATTACTTTCTCGTTGCAGGGACACAACACCTAACCAGAAGCAGCTGATAGGAGGAAAGGGTTTGTTCAGCTTTCAGTCTCAAGGGGAAGCTTCACCATAGCAGGAAAAGCATGGCGTGCCTGAGCAGGAAGCCTGAAGCATATCTGCAGAACAGTGGGAAGGAAGTGGTTTGAATGAGCTAGCCAGTGAGCACCCAGTAGGGTTGCACTGATGAACTCCAAAGCCTGCCCCCAGCAACATACTTCCTCCAGCAAGGCTCCACCTCCCAAAGGCCCAACAATCTTCCCCAATTGCCATCATGTGAGAACCAAGTATTAAGAATGCATGAGGGGGCTGGAGAGATGGCTCAGTGGTTAAGACGTTTGCCTGCAAAGCCAAAGGACCTTGGTTTGATTCTCCAGGACCCACGTGAGCTAGATGCACAACGTGGCACATGTGTCTGGAGTTCGTTTGCAGTGGCTGGAGGCCCTGGCATGCCCAGTATCTCTCTGTGTCTCTTTCTTTCTCACTCTCATAAATAAATAAATAAAATTTTTAAAATATTCAGGCTGGAGAGATGGCTTAGCAGTTAAGGTGCCTGCCTGCCAAGCCTAAGAATGTCCATTCAATCTCCAGGTCCCACGTTTAACCAGACACAAAAGTGATGCAAGCGCACAATGTCACTCTTGCCCACAAGGGGGCACACGCATCTGGAGTTCGTTCACAGTGGCTGAGAGGCTGCTGGTGTGCCCATTCTCTCTCTCTCTCTCTCTCTCTCTGCTTCTTCCTCTCTGTCTCTCTCAAACAATAAAAAACCCTTTAAATAAAAGAATGCATGAGCTATGGGGGATATTTTCATTCAAACCACCATATCCACTTATGCTTCTCCAAGTCCTATGTGACATCGCTGTTAGATGCATTTCACAGCTGACAGAACTGAGGTTGGCTCAGAGATGTTACATAATTTTTGGTCACCAAGCTAGGTGGAAACAGCTGAAAATGAAAGCTAGGTTTGTGGAACTCGGGAATGATATTGGGCTACCATTAAGGAAATAATCAATGCCCAGGGTCGCCATATGGTGACGGCAGATCAATAGTTGAGAAAGGGCACTGCTGAGCTGGCATCTGGGGCAGGGCTGGCATGGGTGATGTGCACGGACAACAGCAGCTGTCCTTTCCTGCAGAAAAAGCCAGCCAGGGAGGAAAACCAGAGAGCGCAAAAGGGCATGGGCCTGTGGTCCACAGGGTCCCAGGTGCAGGCCAGCACAGTCTCCACAGGAGCCATGGGAAGGGCACGGAAGCTTCTGGAACAGATTCGGTGGCTAGCATTTGCACTGCTTGAGACCTCCTGTCATACAGACTCCTTCCCCGCCAGCCAGTGAGGCCACACGCAGCTCCACCGACCCTGAGCCTGGCATGCACAGGACTGCTACAAGTTAGCACCTGAATTTAAAACAGGCCAAATTAGTGCTATTCCTGTAGGTGTCTGCATTGTGACTGGTTTTTTCTCCCTCTCATTCTGCCTGAAGGTGGAGAGGGAGAAGCAGTTTCACACAATGCCACACAAGCTATAGTCACAGCCTGTCAACTGCCACTGCTCCCCAGCCAGGAGGCCGCCGGTTCCCCAGGGAGAATCCTCAGCGAGGCAGTTTAGGGGTGACAGGACCCCAAGATGGATGGCTTTCTCCTTGACTAAATGTGGAACTTATAGTTGGGCCTGGAGGGGAAAATCTAGGTCATTACACTTTACTACAGGTTAGAAATTTCCAAAGGGCCTGGCCTTTTCTATCTGTGGCCCCCTTAGGGAATCCTTGCACTCGCTTCTGAGAGGACCCTTCTGAGAGATGAAGATTTCTGGGAAGATTGAAACTTTCCAGAAATCCTGACCCCTGACACCTCGACTGGTTAAACCAGTGGCTCATAAAATACCCTAACGTGGGGCTGGAGAGATGACTAAGTGGTTAAGGCGCCTGTCTCCTAAGCCTAAGAACGCCGGTTCCAATCGCCAGCAGCTCCAATCTCCAGGTCCCACGTTTAGCCAGATGCAAAGTGACGCAAGAGCGCAATGCCGCACTAGACCACAAGGGGGCGCACACATCTGGATTTCGTTCACAGCAGTTGAGAGGTTGCTGGTGCGCCCATCTCTATCTGTCTTCCTCTCCCTCTGTCTCTTTCTGTCTCTCTCCAAAAAATATATATATCCTAACGTGAATCTTGAGGTGGACTTCTCAAACTCCTTCTTGCCTCCCTGGGCAAGAGCTCTGTCTTCCTTCTCCATCTAGACTTTTTCAAACCACCTCTTGTCTCCTTAGGCAAGAGCTAGGGCTTCCTTCCTTTCTTCGCTTAGTTCCCCTTCTCTCAAAGCTCTTCACCCTACAGCTCTAAGCTAGAATAAAACCTTTCTGAACCTTATCCTCGGGCCTGTGGATTTCACTCTTCAAATTAGTAAGACAAGGGTCTGGAGACACCCCCTAGTGATTGGTGTGTTGGTGTATATTGGTGCATTGTCAGAGAAACCCCAAAATTCCCGTATCAGGGGAAGGTACAGCGATCTCACCCTCTTCTGGGAAGCCATTTCCCAGCAGAGATCCTGTCCCAAGGCAGAAACCTTTCTGCAAGGTGGAGATTGCTTTTGCGAAGGGAAGAGCAGGTGGAGAGAAGAGGATGTATGCAGGTAGAGAGTGGAGAGAATGCCAGGACCAGGGAGAAGGCTCAGCTTGCTCCAGGCCAATGGCTGCTACCCTTAGCATGAGACCTTTATTGCCCTGGCCATGGGAGGAAACACAGTCCTAAGTTCACTATATGTCTTCCTGTGGCACAAATGATCCTTTGCTGGGACAGTGTCTAGGCTAAGCTGAGGCTCTGGGATGGAGCATGTGTCTGCTGGCAATTATTTAACCTGTAGTGCCCAAGGGACCACCCCAGTCACCTTCTTTCTCTCTCAGCGCAGCAAGGGAAGGAGAGGCCAAGGCCAGGGTGGGGGTGGGCTGCATTTTCTCTCGACCTGCACATCTTCTATGTGCCAGAGTGGGGCTCCATGCTGGGGACCGAGCAAGCAACAAGAATGAAGGGAGCTGCTCTCAAGAACTCCTGGGAACGACACCGTGAAGAGCCAGCAGAAAGGGGAAGCCCTTAGACAGCCCTGGCAGAAGCGACATAGCTGGACTCCCATAGCTAAGTGTTGCCTCTGGCAGACGGACAGGTCGAGGAGAGTTGAACCTGTTTTCCTCTCGGGCCGGGAGCTAATGTCCTGTGCTGGCCTGTATAGCTCATGTCCACATTAGTGCTTGCTCATCGAGTCATCCTGGGAAGGGCTTGATCACTGAGCCCCACGTTTCTCTGCTTGCCCTACTACCCGCAGCTCATGCAGAGCTTGTGGGCAAGTAGGAGTTCATCAGGAAACCCTCTCTGACTCTCCCATCTGCTCCCTCTCTCCTCCCTAAGTTCTCTTTCCTTCTTTTTATCATGTCACATTGAAGGAAGGTGAAGGAAGGAATGGCTAGTATGGTGGTTTGAACATAATGCTCCCATTACATACAAGCCTCAGGCGTGTTTGATTAAGTGGAGCATTAGGGAGGTGGAGCCCTGATGGAGGAATTATGGCACCAGGGGTAGACCTATGGTGGAGTCTAGCCTACTGTGTGTGTTCAGAGGCAGCTTGTGCTGACCGGTGTGGGCTATTGTCTCTGTGCTGTGGATGTATGATGAAGTGAGCCAGCTTCTCTCTCCATGATGTAGCTTCCCTGGAATCTGTGAGCCTGAAATAAACCCTTTTCCTCCCACTAGCTGCTTCTGGTCAGGTGGTTGTCCCAGCAACGAGAAGGTGACTGCAACAACTCGGAGTCCCCTATCTCCACAAGTCCAATCATAGGGCACCTGCTTTGGAGGATAGGAAGGCGAGAATGGAGTGGGAAGGGGCTGTCACCTGGCCGCCATTTCCTGCTCCAGGCTTTCTGGAATTAACCCTGTGCTCAGTGCCCCTACCCACCTCAACCATGGGAACCTGCTTCATCAACACTGACTTAGCAAAGCATTTAAAACGCTACTGATTTCGCTCCTCAAGAGGAGAAGGGAGACAGCGATAGCCATGGCGAGCAGTTAGCGACAATGAGCCCCAACCATCCCCAGCCACAAGTTCCTCCCCTGTCAGATTACCCACCCAGCAGCCCCGGGAGAGAGGCAGCTCACGAATGGAGGCAGCCACTAGAACCAGCAGGTGCTCTGGCTCTGATACCAGCAATTAGAGGCTTAAGCTCTTCTTCTTTTTTTTTCTATAAGATGCTGAAAAATATAACTGCCTTTCAAAAGTACATTCATCATCACTCCTGTTTAGGAAGAAAGGTATCTGAGGTCCCCAGGAGCCAGCTTCAGAAGTGAATCATATCAGGCACCATTCACAATAGTTCCAAGTACTTTCTAGATGCCAGGCTTGGGGCTAAATGCCAGGGACGAGGAGCCATAACCCTCACTGTAGGAGTAGAACCCATGGGCAAAGCTTCATGGGTACCACCCTAAACATGAGACCAAACTTTGCTCCGTATTCCACATCTTAGGGTCCCAGCACATAGCCCTGTGGCTCTCTCATAGCAGGTGCTCAGTAAACAGTCTGAATGGATTTCTATACTGCTTGGAATGCCAGCAGCTACTTCCTCACACCTCAGTGGGTTAGTGTCAGAAAGTGGGTAGCACCCACTGTCCCTTCCAACTCAAACCTGGCAGGTGCACAAGTGTGTAGCATCTACTGTCCCCTCTGACTAAAACACCTGGGGAGTATGTTCTACCTGGATCTTACCTGCAGACTTTTCTGGGGTGAACTCTGTCCTCTGAACTTATGGAAGTTTCTAGCCCAAAACATATCTCCTGGTACATAACTATGTATTGAGAACTATTGTAGTCAGGTTCACATTGCTGGTAGAAATCACCCAACCAAGAGCAGCTCTTGAGAAAAAGGAGGTTTATTTTGGCTTACTGGCTTGAGGGGAAGCTCCATCATGGCAGGGGGAAATGATGGCATGAGCAGAGGGTGGGCATCGCCCCCTAGCCAATGTAAGGTGGACAATAGCAAAAGGAGAGTGTGCCAAACACTGGCATGGGGAAACTGGCTATAACACCCATAAGCCCAACCCTGACAACACAGTGCCTCCAAGAGGCATTAATTCCCAAATCTCCATCAGCTGGGAACCTAGCATTCAGAACACCTAAGTTTATGGGGGACATCTGAATCAAACCACCACAAGAACAATGTAAAAATGAAGTTTCAGAAACTTCTTCAGTGATCTATGCCTGATGTTGGGGGCCAAGGCAAGGTGAGCAGAGGTGCTGGTCATATTCATATACATGCTGCCAGTACCTGGATTTACCTATTTCATGATCACATGGATAGGGTTGGTGGTAGACGCTATAATACATATATCACAGAACAGAAAAATGCCTTTGTCGGGCTGGAGAGACAGCTTAGTGGTTAAGGCGCTTGCCTGTAAAGCCTAAGAATACAGCTTTGATTCCCCAGAACCATGTAAGCCATATACACATGGTGGTGCATGTGTCTTAAGTTCGTTTGCAGTGGCTAGAGACCCTGGTGTGCCCATTCTCTTTCTCTCTCTCATAAATAAATTTAAAAAAGGGAAAATGCCTGTATCAAACTGGGTATTAAGGAAGAGCAGACTTTGCTATCTAACTGTGGCATGCTGCCCTGGCCTTGCATGGTGACATCTCTCCTGTGGGGCTATCATGCGAGCATTGGGAAGAAGTTCTGGCTGGGGACACAGACGCATGCAATTCAACACTCTCCTGTTTTTCCCTGGAGAGGGCAAGGCTGTATAAACACATCTCAAGGTCCAATACCAAATGCTGGTATTTATGGGAGCTCTCACTGACTACCAAGTCACGCTGCCTGGGGGAGTCCACCCAGGAGACGGGACTCTGGCATCTGGCACAGAAGCAGGTAGATGACAACGGCCAGAGCCAGGCCTGGGGAGGGGTGGGTTCCAATGTACTCTGCCCATTGCCTGCCTTCTCCTCCTCCAGACACTGTCAGTGTGTCAACATTCCACCTGAACAGGGAGGATACCTTTTCAAATGGAGAGGCAAGGATAGAATTGGGGATTCGAGAGCTAGAGCATGGAGAAAGTAGGAAAAGGGAGCTAAAATACATATTTCATGCGGAACCATGGGGTGGTGGGTGAAGAGCTTTGCAATGGTCCTCTGTCTGGCCCTCCCTCACTCTTCTGAGTGAGGCTGGAGAGAGAGCTCAGCAGGTGAAGATGCTTGTTTGAAAAGCCTAACGGCCCTGGTTCATTTCCCCAGTACCCATGTAAAGTCAGATGCACAAAGTGGTTCACGCTTCTGGAGTTCATTTGCAGTGGCAGAAGGTCTGATGCCCCCATACTCAGTCTCTCTCTCTCTCTCTCTCTCTCTCTCTCTCTCTCTGCTTGAAAGTAAATAAAAATATTTAAAAAAATATTTTAGTGACACAAACTGACAGAGTGACAAGCCAACACCTAACCTGTGGTCATGGTACATAATCAGCTGAAGACTATGACTTTGTCCGCACAATTAATGACCACATGATACACTGCTTATCAATGCATTATGGGAAGTTAGTAAATGTGTGGATTTTCATACATTTATTTCTCCATTCACTGCTGAAGACAAGAATTGAAGCAGGCAAGTGGTCACCTAGTGGGCTTCCGAACTATGCACAGATCTGAATCTAGCAGCCACACTATGGCGAACACGGTGCTTTTTAAGTAAAAAGCCCATCACACACTCTTGCATGAAACAGGGACATTCTGCCAATACCGGGAGCTTGAGAGGGAAAGGAAGAAACCTCAGGAAAGTGCAGACGAGAAATGATGAATTCGGATCTCTGAGGACCTCAGTAGTCCTGTCCACACGAAGGATCCATCGAGTGCTCGAACTTTCCTTACTACTTCTCCTCACGTGATTTCACCCTGTATGTTGGCTCTTATAAAAGACCAGTATTGGAATGTACAAGCTTTCCTTGTAAGTCTTCATAAGCCACACTTCTGCCTCACTACCACACACATCCGGAGAATCTATGAACCAGATGCCACAGCCCATGGGCAGGGTCCACACCATCAGCAGGCAAGGCTTTGAAAATGACAGCCTTTGCCCCAGCATCAGGGCTTAGGTCTGCATGAGCCTATAACCTTCATCGGCTTGTAGCTTCTGCTGGGCTGCGGCACCAGACAGGTTCTGCAGGAAAAGGATATACTCCATCCAGTCAAAGGGGATGTCCCAGGCACCCAGAGCAACACTGGCTATCCATGGCTGTGCAGGTGGTTAGCAAGTCCACCTGGACAAGCTTCTCTGTCATTGCCAGTCTTTCTCTGGGTTGGCAGGGTCCAAATAGCCCCACAGGCAACCCATGTGTTGTTCCCACACTTTGAAGAGTAGCAGAAGCAGCTGTGGGCCTGAGCCTGCCAAGGACACCTTCCAAGGGGAGCTTGCTGAAGGTTAAAATGGAGCTCCCACATACAGTCAGATGTTCACTGGGGTTTATGCCATTCTCCCGTCACTTGGATGCCTGTTCTAGCTGTGTCTAGCAGCTGCCCAGTGCTTGCTAGAAGTTGGCGCCAACAGAGACTGGGCTCTGAGCCTGGAGATGAAGGACCTTCAGAACTGATCAGTGACCAGCTGACGTGGTCCCACCCTGCAATTCACAGAGGCAGGCTGGCCCGCTTACAGCAGGTGAGCACTTCCTGATAGTTTGGATGACTGTTTTAGTGCATCCTGATGAGTCCCATCTGCTGCCAATCCACCCTGGGCAGGTCTCTTCACCCCAAACTGCAAGGCAGCTGGGAGATTCATTACAAAGCATGTGTACGCCTTGCAGAGTGGAGACACAAATGCCAACAAATATACCTAGACATGGACTTTGAATCTTATACCAAAATCAACTCATGACATCTCTCCATGTAAACTGAAAAATTCTAAAACATCTAGAAGAAAACATAGGAGAAAAATCTATGTGATCCTGAGCTTTGCAATGAATTCTTAGAATACCAAAAGCACAGTCTATGAAAGGAAAAAAATAGGTAAGTTGGACCTCATTAAACTCAAAACCTTGTGCTCTGTGGATGATGTTAAGAGAACAAAACACTGGAAAATACTGAAAACCTTGGAAGAGAATATTTATAAAATATGTATCTGAAAACAAATAAGTCATTCTAAAAGTGCTACATGTGATATATGGTGACATTCATAATCCACTCTAGAAAAGAGAAAATGATTAGAAACCAGGGACTTGGGGGAGGATGAAGGAGAGTAGTTCAAAAGGTGAATCGCACATAACTTTTGTTTTGTTTTATTTTTTCAAAGCAGGGTCTCACTGTAACCCAGGCTGACCTGAAACTTACTCTGTAGTCCCAGGCTAGCCTAGAACTCACAGCAATCCTCCTACCTCTGCCTCCCAAGTGCTGGGATTAAAGGTGTGCACCACCATGCCTGGCATGAAACTCAGATAATTTTTAAGAACAATAATTCTCTATGATACCATAGGGGAAGGTATGTGTCATTAGGAACTTTTTCAAAGCTCACAGAATTTTGTAGCACAATATGTGAACATTAATGCATGTAAATCTTAAGAAAATCATTTAGGATGCCAAAATAATTTAGGAAGAAATGTAGTGACAAAACAATTTCATGTATGACCAAGGTGTTGGCCTGAGCTCTGGAATGAGTGTGATTAAAGGCAAGGGCTGAGGAGATCATTTATTGGCAATGTGCTTGCTGTTTAAGCATGAGGACCTAGTTCAATTCCCCTGATCTGACATAAAAAAAAAAAGCTGGTTGAGGGCTGGAGAGACGGCTTAGTGGTTAAGGCACCTGCCTGCCAAGCCCAGGAATGCCTGTTTGATTCTCTAGGGCCCATATTTAGCCAGACGCAAAAAGTGATGCAATGGTACAATGCCACACTTGTCCACAAGGGGGTGCATGCATCTGGAGTTCATTCACAGAAGCTGAGAGGCTGATGGCCTGCCCATTCTCCTCTCAAATAATAAAAAAAAAAAAAAAGCTGATGAAATGGCAGCTGCTTGTAATCCCAACACTAAGGATGTGGAGTCAGGAGGAACCTGGGTCTTGTTGGCCAGCTAGGCTAGCTTACTTGGAAAGTTCCAGGCCAATAAGAGACTTGGCCTCTAATAAAGCAGACAGCTTCTTAGGAATGACATTCTACCTTGTCCTTTGGTTTCCATATGCTTGTGTACACACACGCGCGCGCGCACACACACACACACACACACAAGGTTGGTGGCAAAAGATCTAGACAAAAGCATAGTCGTCAGTCTAAGTGATCCAAGCAATAACGGGTCAATGCTGGAAATGTGAGTGTGAACTCACGTGCAGCTTCATATAGACACAACTGGATCCATATTGAGGAATTTGTGGATTGTAGCTGTTATCTTTGTGTTGGGACAAAACACCTGAGCAAAATCAGCACATGGAAGGAAAGGGTTTATTTCAGCTTAGAGTCTCAGGAGGAAGCTTCACCATGGCAGGGAAAGCATGGTGAGACCAGACCACAGGGCATCCCCTCTCGCCACATGTCATCTTAAGTGTGGACTTGTAGCTGGGCTAGTCAACCTCAAGGTCTATCCGCAGTGACACGCCTCCTCCAGCAAGGCTCCACCTCCCAAAGGCTCCACCAGCTGGACTGAGTGTGAGGCTTCATCACAGACACATGAGCCTATAGGAACACTTCACATTCAAATGGCTTTATGAGAGCTCTCTGTATACACACACACACACACACACACACACACACACACACACACAAATAGGATTGTGTAGGTGGAAATGCAAAATGGCACAACCACTTTGGCAGGTTCATATAAATCTACACAACTTATACCATCCAGCAAAACCATTTCTAAGTATTTACACCACAAGAATGTGTGTGTGTGTGTGTGTGTGTGTGTGTGTGTGTGTGTGTGTGTAGAGATGGAGCAAGAGTCTGAGAATCATCAGTATACACATGTATTTTCTTGACTGTCAATGGTATACCAATAGCAGAGAACACAGCTAATACCCAGTCTTGAATTGTCCACCATCCTACCATAGAAGAACCCAGAATGGCTTCAACACATAGGACACGTAGTTGATTCTACAGGTGCTTTAGGTAACATATTAGATGAGCCTAAAGGATCTTGTAGTACCAGAAATTAAAAAAAAATCCTAAAAAATGTGTAAATTAATTTTTGGAGTCTGAGGTGTAGTTCAGTGGTAGAGCCCATGGTTAATATGCCCATTGCCATGGGTTCAATCTCCAGTGCAATAATGAATGAATAAGTCAGTAAATAAATTAATCTTGATGTTTTTATTATTAAACTAAATTGGGAGTATCTCAAATGGACATAGGACTAGGAAAAGGAGCTCCTATTGGCCAAAATGGGAGCAATTTAAATGAAATTTCAGGGCTGGAGAGATGGCTTAGTGGTTAAGGTGCTTGCTGGCAAAGCTGAAGGACTCAGGTCTGATTCCCCAATACCCACATAAAGTCAGATTCATAAGGTGGCACATGTATCTGGAGTTCATAGTGGCTGGAGGCCCTGACATGCCCATATTCTCTCTCTCTCTCTCCTCTCAAATAAATAAGTAAATGAAATTTCAGTATTGGATTAATAGAGCTCAAATAGAAATGTTTACAAATACACATTCATCTAAATACATGATGCAAAATAAATAAGGGGGAAAGAGACACCTCCTGTGGAGAATTCCGAATAACTGAAGTAGGCGTCTGCCTCAAGTGTCCGTCTGGGGAGAGGAAGCATTCACTATCGGGAGCAGTGTATATGACTTCTTCAAAGTTTGTTCTAGAAAGGGAGAGAAAGAAAGACCCCAACAGTGGTCATCATGCGGACACTGTGTACTCTTGGGAAGTGATGACGATGGTGGTTTATCTCAAGAAAGTGTGACAAAGCCCTCAGCTGAGAAGACATAATGACTAATGAAATATGGTATCCTGGGTGAGATAACAGAAAAAGGAGACTTCATAAAGACTGAGGAAATGTAAATGAAACTCCTGATTTTAATGGCCTAAAATGCATTAATATTGGTTCATCAATTGTGGCAAATGCACCATACACATGTGAGATGATAATAACACAGGCAAGTGAAGGTAGGGTTCTATCTTGGAACTGATTTTTCTTTTTTTCTTTCTTTTTTCTTTTTGTTGAGAGAGAGGGACAGAGAGAAGCAGAAAGAGAGGAAGAGGCAGAGAGAGAGAGAGAGAATTGGCGCGCCAGAGCCATTTCAGCCTCTGTGAACCAACTCCAGATGCGAGCACTCCCTTGTGGGCAAGCATGGCATTGAGCACTTGCATCACTTTTGCGTCTGGCTAAACATGGGCCTGGGAGTTTCGAACAGGCGTTCTTAGGCTTCACAGGCCATGCGCTTTAACTGCTAAGCCATCTCTTCAGCCCTGGCTTGTCTTTTTTATTTCTGATGTTTTTGAAAACTGAAAACTCTTCTAAAAAGTTTATAAACAAATAGTGGAGAAACAACTTTTTGGGAAATTAGTAGAAGTTACTTGCTAACTATTGCTAAAAGAAATAGAAGAATGCTAGGGAAGGGACCAGATCTAGGGAATGAGGAGGTGTCTCTGCAAGAGGTGTGTGTGAGGAGCTCACCAGAATGTCACACAAGGCCTGACTGGGCAACAGCCTTCACAGCCCCGAGTAACACTGATACCTCAGGAAGAATTAAAACTCACCATGCCACAGGCACCATTTCAAAGAGTTACTGTGAGTCAATCCATTCTGGAAGTTACAACCAAAGCAATAAGACACACTTACAAAGAAAGAAAGAAAGAAAGAAAGAAAGAAAGAAAGAAAGAAAGAAAGAAAGAAAGAAAGAAAGAGAAAAGAAAGAAAAAGAAAGAAAGGAAGAGAAAGAGAGAGAGAGAAGAAAAGAAAAGAAAAGAAAAGGGAGGAAGGAAGGAAAGAGAAAGGAAAGGAAAGGAAAGAAAAGAAAAGAAAAGAAAAGAAAAGAAAAGAAAAGAAAAGAAAAGAAAAGAAACAGCATGCCTATAGATAGTTCAGTAGCATTCTTACAACTCCAAACTCAGGAGTCAGAATGATCTGGGTTCAAACATTATCTCTGTCATTTGCTGAAGGTGTGAGCTGGCACAATTTGAATGGTTCTCTCTCATCTTTAAAATGGAGATAATAGTCCCTCCCTCACTGGCATCCAAGGTAAGTGAGTGAATGAACACATCGGGCACAGTGATGAGCAGTTGTGGTCGTGAATAAATGGCAGTTATTTTCCCAAAAATGAAAATGCCCACTATCTACAGATGATAACATTTTCTATACAAGATCCCACATGATAAACCAAAAGAAAATATTAATAAAACCCCTATCTGAATCAAGATTTCCCATTTGAAATAATCATCTTAACAGAAATGGGAAACAGATTTCCTTCACATAAAGCAATTGCCAACATCAACTTCCTAGTCATGGATGTAATGAGAAATAGGGAGCCAATGTTTTAAAAGGGGCTGCAGATGTTTCCTGAGGAAACTTGGAGAGAGACATGTGCCATGCATCCAGAGGGAGCAACTTAGCCCTTGTGTTACCAGACCTTCTGAAATTACATTGTAAATCCAATCTAAATCTCATCCTTAGATGTGAGGGCATCTGGCTGTGGCATCTGTCACCCCAGTGGTCATCGGGGTGGATTCAGCTGATCAAGCTGGCTACAAGGGTGTCCCCTTCCTCCCTCACCCCTCCATGTATGCCCCCACCAAAGCTACTCACTTGGTTGAAGAGAATTACCTTCTCCAAATGGAGGAAGACCTGTCTTCGTTCAAGGGTATGGGAATAGATGCACTCCCCTGCTAGAACCTCCAAATAAACTCTTAATCTCACTGTTTTAAGTTTCCAAATATGATTCTGAATATCAAACAGGAGAATGAGTAGATAAAAATGGCCAGGGAAAATGTGAAACTTGGGTGATGAAAAAATTAATGACCATGGAAAAGAATTGTTCAAGCTGCCTATTCACAACACCTTATAGCTGCACTCCTCCTATCACATCCTGAAAAGGGTTAGATCGATGGTGATAGTCTTTTTTTTTTTTTTTTTTTTTTTCAAGGTAGCGTCTCACTCTGATCCAGGCTAGCCTGGAATTAACTATGTAGTCTCAGGGTGGCCTTGAACTCATGGCGATCCTCCTACCTCTGCCTCCCAAGTGCTGGGATTAAAGGCATGCGCCACCATGCCCGGTGGTGATAGTCTTTTGTTCAGCTATATGTTGCCATCCATGAGTGGGCCACAGACATAACTCTCTAAGTTTTATTCTAAATGTGAAGCACAATGGTGAGAATATAAAACACTAGTTCTTACAGTGTTTAAGGTGAGGGTTGCTGGAAGGAAGCCGTGGGTACAGTTGCAGTCAGGTTCACATTGTTGGCAGAAAACACTTAACCAAGAGCAGCTTGTGGGGAAAAGGGTTTCGTTTGGCTTACAGACTCAGGGGAAGCTCCATGATGGCAGGGGAAAACGATGGCATGAGTAGAGGATGGACATTACCTCCTCGCCAACATCAGATGGACAACAGCAACAGGGGAGTGTGCCAAGCTGAATATAACACCCATAAACCCACCCCCAATGACACACTGCCCCCAGGAGAGTTTAATTCCCAAATATCCATCAGCTGGGGACCTAGCAGTCAGAACACCTAAGTTTATGGGGGACTCCTGAATCAAACCACCACAGGTGCTGACTTAGAGCCTCAAGAGTTCTGTTTGGGTGATACCAAACTAATGCTTTAATGAACAGTCAGAATGAAAATATAGGTGACAGCTTCATCCGGCCTCACAATGGGAGAGCGATGTCTATACACACACACACATACTATATCTATATCTATATCTATATCTATATCTATATCTATATCTATATCTATATCTATATCTATATCTATATCTATATATCTATCTATCTATATACATGTCTCAAAGCCAGAGACACTGAAAGAAAACAATGACTAACCTGATGTAGCAAATCCTTAAAATTGCTGGGCATACCATAGAGTAATTGGGGAAATGAGCAAGAGTACAGCTTTCCTGGTGAACCTGAACCTGACAAACACAAGGCTGAAGGAGATAGACACAGAGAACACTCAATTCCTACTAAACCAGATATCCAGAGACACAGGGGCTCCCTAGACCTCATCACTGAAGTAGACCTAAAATGATCCTAACATGGCTCAGGGAAATTCAAGAAAGACGGTGCAGAAAGATTGTTAGAGCCACAAGTTGTATCATTATGCACAGAGACATTGCCTCTTCCACATAACTGATGGCTACCCCCACAATGCATGACCCATATTCCCCAATGAGAGGGTCCCTTCAGAGGGGGGAGAACATGAAAGGGGCTATCAATGGCACCAACATGAATGTATTCACATTATGAGCATACATAATAAAATAGATTAATTAATTTTAAAAATCAAATGAAAACAAAAACAAAAAAAAAAATTGCTGGACATGGTAGCACACGCTTTAATCCTAGCATTTGGGAGGCAGAGGTAGGAGGATCACCATGAGGCCACCCTGAGAGTACACAGTAAATTCTAGGTCAGCCTGAGCTAGAGTAAGACCCTATCTTGGAAAAATCAAAAAAAAAAAAAAGAAAAAAAGAAAGAAAGAAAGAAAGAAAAAAAAAAAAGAAAAAGAAAAAAAAAAAAAAAAAAAGAAAGAAAATCTTTCAAGTCTTAGTCTGTCAGAAAATACTGTCCAATACAATGGTGTTCATTTTCAATCCCACATTTGGAGATGAGGCAGGAGGACTGAGAGTTTGAGGCAAAGCCTGGGGAAATCAAGCAATAAAACAAAACAAAAGCAAACAAAGAAATCCTACCCAAAAACATATTAAAAGCAATGACACATTGAAACGAAATATCCAAAGTACTTATGTCCTTATTATATAAAAGAATTGCCTGATAAACTATTGAGAACAAGTTGTCAGAGCCTTGTCTTTGAAGTCCTGGGAAGTATGGGGTAGTTAAAAGCAAACAAAAAGATGGAGTACCCGGCTAGCTCTGCATGAGATTCTTAAAAGTACACAAAAAGAGAGTTACAGACAGAATGCACACATATACAAAGTCAGATCCTAAGTGTAATTAAAAATGTGAAAAATTAAAATTTGACAAGATCACATAATTACCTCTCAAGACCCAGTGTTCAGGTTTCCAGCTGGCTTCTTTGCTTCCCAGCTCACAAAAGTCTATATCTGCCAGCATTTCAGTAGGAACCAGAACCTGGGACTAGACTGAGACCAAATTCAGACTGAGTTAGTTGTTGAGATGTAAGAGGAATCCTATCTGAATTCACAGAACTGTACATGAAAGGAAGCTCTTTGATTTTTTCCTACTGCGTGGCCCACAGAAGGAATGAATGGAGCACTAGTATACATTGTGGGCCAGCCAGGGCACCTGTCCAAGCAAAGGTGCCTTGGCCCCTCCTCATGATGGAGGCTGGTTCCATATCAGCCTTATCCTTGCTACCACGTGATTTAGTTGATAGGAAAATGTGGGAAACCCTCTTTCATTTAAGGTGGTGAGGAACTGGAGAGATAATTACATACCACAGAACCAAGTCTTAGCTAATGAAGCCACCTTCTTTCTTTACTCACAGAGTAAAAAAAAAATTCTGTAAAAATTTCAGTATCTGAAGTTGACAAGGGCTTTCTGAATAGGCATCCTGTAGGCTGTCTGCCCTAGCAGAAATATTGCTGCCACAGAGCAAAAGTCTTAGACTATAGAGACTCCCTGGCTCATAGAAGCTCTCCTGCTAGGAATGAAGCCCATGAAAATAATTAAGATGTCTGAAAAGTTAATACATGATAATGTTCCTGAAATCAGTGTTTATGATAATGAAAAATTAGAAGCTAAATGTTCAATAATACAAGGCTAGTTATGGAAATTATACTACACTTATATAATCAAATATCACGAAGGCATTAAAAATAAAGTTTTAAAAGAATAATTGATGCTGTGGGACTATTAAGCTGATAGTAAAGATATTAAAATAGTGTGTGATCATACTCAATTTGGGAGACTGAGTAATGTAAAAAAGTTCTTTATAGTTTGAAGGATTTTAAAAGTGTTCTATAACAAACATGACTAAATTCTCCTTTTAATTCTATATGGTGCCTGTTTTTGCTGTACCACACACCTGTCTTCTCCAGTGGGGCAGTCCCTTCTGTATTTCCTCCTGCACAGGGTGAAGGCCCATGGGTGTATCCCATGGAACATCCTTTGTGTTCCTTTGTCTTCAGAAGCATGAGGAGCTCCAGCTGCGTGACCTATGACAGGTCACACACTCCCACTCAGGGCCATGCTAAGTTCATTGGCTCGGTTCTAAAAACTCCATGTGCCGGAGGTTCTCAGAGCATCCACAAGTATCCAACTCACAGCTTTCATGATTTTCATATACAGTTCTGCCTCTAACCAAATTCCATTGTGGGCAACTGGGGGGCAAATAATGGAGAAATATAAATCAGCTTGCCTAAAGCTGGAAGATATGCAGAGATTCATGGGAAGTTAGCCAGAGAGTAGCCCTGCTGTGGAAACCAGAGGGAGAGGGTTCACTTCTGGTCATCACTGCACGCAACTGAGGAGAGCAACCCACAACCTAACATGATAACGGGAGTGACAGACAGCTCCTCCCGGCAGGAGGGGATGCCCAGAGCTCATGGAAGAAACAATCACAAGATCTGGGGAATACTAAGTCTTGGATATTGATGTCTTTAAACATTACTCTCATTAAATGTATATGAGCTATGCCACAAGTTAATACACTTGGTTGTGTCCGTATATCCTACAATCTGGGGATCTCAGGATAAGTTAGACAGAACTATCTAGGAGGTCACACTGTCATGGTGAACGTGCCACAGAACGGAGCATCCAACAGAAATAGTATTATTGCCTACATTTTCAAGTTAGTTTCCTTGTTTCAATCCCATGAAATGAAGTCAGACCAGAGAAGCTTCAATGAATGTAGGTCAAAATGATAGCAACATACTCAGGAAACAATAACAGCCCTCGGTGTCCAGGTCTCATAAACCCAACTCCATAAAGAGATGGAAGGCGCTCAGCTCCATGGAACTGTAATCTTGAGACGTAACTACAGCCCACATGTGTCTAGACATGTGAATAACGCATTATTGATGTGTAGGTCATTGAGAGTGCTTGTGGCCCCACTGAGGGGAGAAATGGCACAGGATCCGGGCACAGAATGAGCTCTTAATGAACATCGGATGGCTGGATGATGGATGGATGGATGACTGGAAATACATTACTTCCATCGACAGGCTCAGTCACTGCCTTTAGTTTTAGGTGGAAAAAACCAGCTCTTGGGAGACTGCCTTAAACTTTTGATTTTGAATAGAGCTCAGAAGTCTTCTGAACAAGGTATAAGAAGAAACCTATCAGGGGGATTTTGCTCACAGAATTTTCTCTGGATAGGCAAGTTTCCTACTGGGCACAGCGGTCATTGGATTTGAGCCCAACTGTTCACTGTACAGAACCATGTGTAACTTTTGTACTAGCGGTCCTCAACTCAAACGAGAACTCTTACCAACTCCAGCTACTCCCTCCTTTGCCTAAAAATGTGTTCTATATTCTCACTGCAGCCCAAGAACATACTGAACAGCATGTTCCATTCCAAAACATGCCATGTATCTGCCCGTCAAGAGAGACATATGTGCTTCTTGGAACACCTGGGACCTCTCATAAGACATGGACAAGCAGGGATGGAGGGAGAAGACCTGACTGAGCCCAGTTGTTAAGCTTGCCTCTGTTTTCCTTCCATAGGTGCCTGCGATAGCACGATGGCACGTGGCAGCCTGAGGTCCAGCCCAGGATGCCGTACTCAGGGAAAGCAGAGATGAGTCTTTTAGGATAGAGGAGCCTGCCTCTTCAACCGAGGAACCTAATTCACCTACATAAGCGGCTCAGGTCTATGTGCTGAGCAAACAGGAAGAGCCTGTGCCTTCCCCTCACATAACCCCTTCCAAAGCTGACCAAGGCTGGCCTAATCTAATCTGCGCCAGGCTATGCTGGATATGGTGCACACAGCCTACGATGGAGTGTGGACAAAACTGGAGCTGGTCACCTAGGTGGAGAGAACAGACTATCAGGGGTGATTACAGACAGGAGCCTGGCAGGCAGAGGGAACCTGCAACAGTCACCAATTGATATGGGAGTAGGGCTGGGGTGGAGGACCTGTGGGAAGTAGACCATAGGCTGCACTCTAAAGACTCCCCAGTGCCAAGCCAGGCCTAGGACAACATCTAAGAAATGCTATATTTTAGAGAGAGACAGGGACATGGATCCAGGCAAATTTAGCCTCAGGAACACCTTCAGATTGGCAGCTCCACAGGGTTATTAGATCCCTCTGGTTTTTTTTTTTTTTAAATTTTTCATTTATTCACCTGTGTGTGTGTGTGTGTGTGTATGCACACATGTGCATGCACAAGGGTCTCTTGATGCTGCAAGAATGTCCATCTGGCATATGTTGGTGGCTGGGGAATCGAACCCAGGCCAGCAGGCTTTGTAAGCAAGTGCCTTTCACTGCTGAGCCATCTCCCATACCCGCCCCCCCTTCATTTTCGTAACCTTAAAGTGATTTTAAGTAAATTTTGTGCACTGGACATTATTAAAGGCCTGATGAGAACTAATTTTCTGGTCTTTGACATTTGATTTCTAAGTCTGGCTTCACCACACCAGCATCCCTTCCCTGTGAGATTCCTAGAGTCAGAGCTGCATTCACATCTGACTCTCAGCTGGGTCTAGAGGACTCAGTCTATTGTCAGTTTCACTCTTCCTCCACGTGTGACCTAGTGACAAGAGCCGTTCAAGAGAATCCAGCAGCTGGACCACAGGCCAAGACTGACACCAAAAATCAGTGTTCTCTGCTCTGGGGTCAGGGGGACCAGCTCACCAACTGCCTTCCTCAGGCTCCCAGAATGGGGTACAATAGGAGGGTCGTATCGTGCTGTGTGACATCTTCTGCATGGTGCAAAGGAGGCAGACAAGCAGGCGTTTCCTCCGCAAGACTTTCCATGATGCTTCTGGGAGACTGGAAAACAGGACTTGCACTCTGCAGCCCTCTGCCATCCCTTGTCTTAATAATCCTCTGCCACTACTTTCCAGAGCTCCCTCCACCCCGACCTGTTCTCAAAGCAATTTCTCCTTTGAACTCATCCCAGATCGGGAGATAATGAGAACTTTCAAGTACAAGCCCTGCCTCCCTTGCTATGAAACTCCATCTGTTCCAACAGGAGGGTTCTTGGAGGCTCCCCGTGGGGACTAGGAGAGGAATTCAAGGGTTCACCCTAACTACACCACAGTCCAGACATGCCTCTCGGGCCCCTCTTTGCCTAGGCTTCTCCAGAGGGTTGCTTGATTTGGGTTTTGTCTGCAGTCTCAAGTGACCCGAATATCTATCACGACGTATTCTCAACGACTGCCTCTGTTCTTTTTCTGACATGGACATATGTTCAAATGAAATCAAAGTGGCATTCCTCCTCCTTTGCGTCCCATCGAAACTCTGGGGTTTGCAACAATGAAACGTTATGAATGTCACCATGAGGCTGACAAAGGATGCTGATGTCATCCTGACATTGGTGACGCCAAGGCCAAGGGCACTGATGCCATGCTGCTGCTAAAACAGCTCCTCCCCCCGCCGTGATACTTACAGGTAAAATTGAGCTCATTTGGTTCTTACCTGTTAAGAATGGGGCCACACCTTCCTTTGCTCCCCACTTTGTCAAAGGCCTACCTCTCATTTCAATCCTTGGATCTAGGAAACAGGACTACCAACATTTTTGCTAAACATTCTAGTTGGAGAAGTGTACTGTGTGTTTTTTTTTTTTCCTGATGATAATTTTAATGTATTTTCTATTGCAATGATATCTTTTTCACAGTAGCACATAGCCAGGACATGGAAGAACAGCTGACTTCAGGAGAGGTTACAAATGAATTTTTATCTTTAAGGAGCTAGGTCGGAAACTTGTAGCTATCTGAAAAGCACAATATGGTGGTGAACAATGAGTTCCTGCTGGAGTTTTGATAAAGTCCAGAGAGCTAAGCATACATGCTGAAAGAGGAGGAAAATGCGTGAGGATATTCAGTCCCTCAACTTTGGAAACATCCCATCAGTGAAGGCTTTGATATCAGCAAAGGAATCTCTGGAGTACCAAAACCACGGTAAGAGGTAGTTAAAAATGCGCAGGTGTGCATACCACTCACGTGAGTGGGTAAGCACATACATGGATGTTACATGTATAGTGTGGTGGATTGAATATAAACTATCCCCCATAGCTACTGCGGTGGTTTGAATATAAATGGCTCTACAGCCTCAGGTATTTTTTTTTTGAGAGAGACAGAGGGAGAGAAAGACAGAGACAGGAAGAGGCAGAGAGAGAGAGAATGGGTATGCCGGCAGCCTCTCAGCCACTGTGAACGAACTCCAGATGCATGTGCCCCCTTGTGGGTAAGTTTGGCATTGCACCCTTGTGTCACTTTTTGCATCTGGCTAAACATGGGACCCAGAGAATCGAATGGACATTCTTAGGCTTAGCAGGCAGGTGCCTTAACTGCTAAGTCATCTCTCCATCCCAGCCTCAGGTAATTTTGATTAAACTTCCTACTTAGTCTCCAACAGGCCAGGCTGAGCCCTACTGGAGAAAGTGTGGAATGGATCTTGAGTCCAGCTCTGAGGTGCTCAGAGACAGTTTGCACTTGCTGGTGCTGGCTGTTGTCTGTCTCTCTGCTGTAGATGTATGGTGAAATGAGCCAGCTTTTTCGGCCATACTGAAGCTTCCCCTGGAATCTGTAAGCCGGAAATAAACCCTATCCTCCCCAAAGTGGCTTCTGATTGGATGCTTTTCTTAGCCACAAGAAAGTAACTTCAACACCCTCCTGCGTTTTGAGTACTTGCTTCCCAGCTGGTGGCAATTTGGGAATGTTGTAGAGTCTTTAGGTGGCAGAGCCTTGCTGGAAGGGGTGTGTCATGGGGTGGACTTTGAGGTTGATTAGTCTAGCCCACTGGGTGTTTAGAGCACGTTCCCTCTGATTACTTCCTTCCCCTGCTGCTGGTAATGAGATGTGACACTCAGTTGTCTGTCCTACCATGCTTTCCCCACCACAATGAAACTTCTCCTCAAAATTATAAGCTGAAATAAACCCTTTCCTCCCATCAGCTGCTTCTGGGTGGGTGTTTTGTTTCAGCAGCGAGAAGGAGACTGTAAACAGGTCTCGGACTGGTAGGCATATGTGGTAGGCATATTTCTTTCTTTTTCCAAAGGAAGCCTTCCTTTCAGTGAACAATGGAAGTAGGTTAGGAATATGGCTTAACATGATGGTAAGACAACAAGTGGAGGCAGACGCACATAGAGAAACAGATACACATACGTGGATAGATCTACGTGTGTGTTCCAGAAAACATCCGTGAGATACAAAAGTCAAGATACAAAACATGTTTTAAGTCAGGCAATAAAACATTCCAATTTGGGGTGAATAAAGTTGAAAATGTCACCATGGATCTATAAAAATAACTGAAGGCATATGCAGAAAAAAATGTTAAGAATTAGCAACAGGAAGATTTTGGCACAATATTTTTCCTATATTAATTTGTAATGTTTAAATTTTTTTGTTCAGTTTTTTTTTTTTTTTTTTTTTTTTGAGTTGGGTCTCACTGTAGTCCAGCCTGACCTAGAATTTACTCTGTAGGCCCAGGCTGGCCTCAAACTCTTAGAGAACCTCCTACCTCAGCCTCCTGAGTACTGGGATTAACAGTGTGGGCCACCACCATCCCCACTCTGCTCCAGGCATGATTAGTAATTATTTAAAAAGCAAGAACAGAAGAGGTCAGTGGGAGCAAGCTGACAGAGCCCTTAATTCCCAGCTCAAACCTCTGTCCTTCCTTCTCAACTCCAGTTTCAACACCGGCCGTCCTGGAGCTCAAAGTACTCTTCTCTTTCTCCTTACTTGCAGCTTTTCCTATCAACAGGCTCAGGAGGAGGCCTGCTCTACCTTCCAGAGCGGGTCCCATGGAGCAGGAACAACTGGGGAGCAAAGCCACATAGCCAGCTCTTACTCAGAGTCCTGACGAGTGAATTTTAGCTCTTCAGGCAGCTACCGATTTAATTCACACTTTTTTTTTTTTAAGGTCATGACATTTAGAATAACAGGTCCCTAAAAATTAAATGTTCTTTTGTGTGTTTAATTTCTGCCTATGATGTGGTACTGAATAATAAGTGCCTGGAGCTGAATGGGAATGGAAAGGTTACTATAAACTGCTTTAAAATCACAGGTTTGCAAGCCTGGGGCCTTCACCCTGTTACATAACAGGCACTGAAGGAAAGCATTCTCTCCTGGATGCAAAGATCCATTTTTTTTTTTTTCTCGGAGCCTCTGCAGCGGGACTCTTTCAGGATTTTTCCATTGAGACATCACAGCCAGGAGGAACTCTACCCTGTCTCTTTTGCACCACCTCCTATTCCCATTCAAACACATTTCCCCAAATCCACTTGTGATAAGTAATGGAATTAGACAACCCTCTGTCAATCCAAGACTCTCACCACCCCCCCCCACCAAGAATTTAGCCCTCAGGTGAAAAACACTATTTGAGAAAAGAAAATTGCAGTAGACAATTTTTCCACTGTTCCAAAAGAGCTCAGCTGGAGGGAAGTGGTTATTTCCTTTTTATCACGCCCTGCTGGAAAAGGACTGCAGCTCGCCTTCCTCCCCGACCCCACTGTGCTCCCTTCTTGCTCCTGCCTCCAGCAGCAGCAAGAGCAATAGAGCCAGGGCAGTAAGCAGGGACCTTTCTAGCCTTCTCCAGCAGTTCTCAGGATGGGTGGCTGATCCCACATCCCTTCTCCAAGCCCTGAACCATGTGGGCAGGAGGAGGTTACTCTAAGCTCTTAGCAAGGGCCACGTTCTCTGGGTTTTCTTCTCTAGAGGGAGCCGAGAGGCAAGGCTGCAGAGTTTCATTCAAAACTGTGTTGATTTTAGGAACACAAGGACATTTTTCTGCTTCGTGGTTGACAGTGTGGGATCTGGGCAAGTGACTTCAGACTCAGGGGAAATTAAACTCCTACCGCACACACGCCTTCTGTCTCCAGGCTGACTGTGACTTGAGGCTGGGAACACGGGAGCGGCAAGCACGCTATACCTGAAATTCGGCCACCCACTCACTGAAAGGAGGGAGGCAAGGGTCCCTCTCTTTCTATCAGAAGGCCTCAGGGACTGTATGGAGACTACATATACATCACTGGCAGTCAAAGTCTTCCTGGAGATGTAATCTATGTGGTCAAACACAAAATGCACTCACAGGTTTAAGTGTGCTCATGCACGTCGCCTTTCCCTTCTAGAACAGAGGAGTGCTCTTATAAAATACCATAGTGGGTGAATTTCCTGACCTGAGTCCCCATGACTGTGCAAAGTCCTCTCTTCAGCCCAGGAAAGCCCCTGCCTTGGATGAATGGTGTCTGGAGTAAGGCTGCCAATATGAGGTTAAGAAGGAGTGTTCGGCTCTGAGAGAGACCGGAGGAGGTGAGGCAGGCTGCAGAAGTGCAGACCGATGAGGTTTAGAGGGGAGAAGAATTAGCTAATTCGAAAAATGTAGCTTCAGGGTTGGGAAGCTGGCTCGGCAATTGAACGCATACTCGCCGCAAAGCCTGCTGGCCTGGGTTTGATTCTCTGGTACCCGTGTAAAGCCAGATGCAAAGTGGTGCATATGCATCTGACACTCATTTGCAGTGTAAGAGACCAAGAAAGTCTAGTGTGCTTACACACACATGCAAGTAACTGAAAACTAGTTTGAAATGTATCTTATTGCTTCTCATCTTGAGTTCTGGGTTCTTATTAGATTTTCCACCACTATAAAGAACCCATCTCTGTGTGTGTGTCTTTCTCTATCTTCCTCTCACTCTTTCCCTCAAATAAATAAATAAAATATATTTTAAGATATTTTATTTATTTGTGTGTGTGTGAGAGAGAAGCAGCAGCAGCAGCAGAGAGAAAGAGTGAATGGTCGTGCCAGGGCCTCCAGCCACTGCAAACAAACTCCAGACACATCTGGCTTCACAGGCAAACACCTTAACCACTAAGCCATTTCCCCAGCACAAATAAAATATTTTTTAAAAGGGCTGGAGATATGGCTTATCAGCTAAGGCACTTTCTTACTTGTGAAGCCTAAGGACCCAGGTTCGATTCCCCAGTACTCATGTAAGCCAGATGCACAAAGTGGCACTTGCATCTGGAGTTGGTTTGTATAGGTTAGAGACCCTGGAATGCCCATTTCTCTCTCTCTCTCTCTCTCTGTCAAATAAATAAATACATAGATAAAATATTTTTTAAAAAACAGAATCCAGAAACCAGCACCTCAGACCTTCCTTACAACCTTTGCTGAGGTCTAACAAGAGGGCAGCAACAACACCCCAGAGCTAAGAAGTGGTGCTCCTTCTGAGTGCCTTCCTGACTGGCCTAGTTCCTAGTGCTGAAAAACACCAAGGGACAGATTATCCCTCCCACATGCAAGGAGTATAGCTTTCCATATTCCCCTCCTCCTTTACTTCTTCTTCTTTTTTTTTTTGGGCGGTGGTTTCGTGGTAGAGTTTCACTCTGGTCCAGGCTAACTGGAAATTCACTAGGTAGTCTCAGGGTGGCCTCGAACTCACGGCCATCCTCCTACCTCTGCCTCCCCAGTGCTGGGATTAAAGGCATGTACCACCACGCCCAACTCCTTCTTTACTTCTTGCTTGGGGTCAAACCCTGGGACTTCTGCTAAGCAGGTGCTCTTCCACCAAGCTACATGGTCAATCCCTCAACTCTCACTTTAAAAAACAGCTCCCCCCACCTTTGCTTTGCTGTTGTTCAGTGGGACAATTGTTATTTTAAGCTCCTGAGGCTGGACTGACTTTATAAGGTGGAAGGGATAACTTGCCCAAGGTCATGAGATCGTTGAGAAGTGTACTAGGAAATATTAAGAGATATTAAAGGATGACCTCACCCTCCGTCAGCTTTTCAGGGGTCATACCAAAGGACATATTGAAGGGAAGGTGGCAGGTAAATAGAGAGAACAAAATCAACCACATTATTTGACGTCCAAAAAAAAATGCTAGTGAGATTTAAAGCAGACGTGAAGTCTTCAGTTTTCCAAGAGCTAGGCTTGTCTTAGATCAAAACGTGGGGGTGAGTATTAGAAGCAGTAGAGGATTCTTAAGAGAGAACAAATAGAAAGTAGACCCGTCCTCACACCCACCTCACCCTCACACCTAATAATGATCAACGTTGGAGCTCTACAAAGGGAGACTCTGAGAAGGGGAACAGGGAGGGCAGGTGAGCACTCAAGAAATGTACATTTTACTTTATGTTGCAGTCAGGTTCGCATTGCTGGCAGAAATCATCTGACCAAGAGCAGCTTATGGGAAAAAAGGGCTTATTTTGGCTTAAGACTCAAGGGGAAGTTCCACAATGGCAGGGGAAAATGATGGCATGAGCATAGGGTGGACATCACCCCCTGGCGACATCAGGTAGACAACAGGAACAGGAAAGTGTGCCAAACACTGGCAAGGGGAAACTAGCTTTAACACCCACAAGCCCACCCCCAACAATAAACTGCCTCCAGGAGGCGTTAATTCCCAAATCTCCATCAGCTGGGAACCTAGCAGTCAGAACAGCTAAGTTTATGGGGGCCACCTGAATCAAACCTCCTGACATCATAATTCTTCCATGTCTGATCTATTTCTCATTCTGGGCTGGGAAGAGGCAATCTGAGATAAGCAGATGGCTCCCATGGGATGAGGACCCGTGCTTTGCTACCAATACAAAAGCCAGTTGGAAGCAAGACCCCTATTAATGTCCTCTGCACTGAATAGGAGTGGCTCTGGGGAGATCCAAAGAGTCTTGAGGCTTTAATTTCACCCCAGCCTCCTTGATAATAGAAAACCACAGGCGGCCATTCTCATGATTTTCCGTATCCCTGGATAGGGCTAGAGAACTCGCAAACCCAGAAGTGTCTGGCCGAGTAGAGAGGACTCCATGTGACCTTAGTGGATATGGTGCACAGAAGTCATGGATGGGACCTTGTGGGGACAGGCCATTGGTCACTAACTAAGTGAAGATGGCAGGAACTCCATGTAGGTGGGTCAAAGCCAAAGAATTACAAGTTCTTCCATCCATCATCATCGGACCTCAGGAGGCTCCACCCTTTATCCCTACTTGTTACAGCTTAGAGACAACCTTGAAGTCATAGAATGTACCTTGAAGTGACTCCATGATGTGTTTTCATTATCAGATCAAATGGTGGTGAGAGAGAGAGAGGGGTGAAAATAGAGTATTAGCTGCTGTTGTCACATGTTGGACTCACTTGTGTTTGTAAGACTGAGATGTCATTTTGACAGGAAATGAGAGTGGTACCATAGACATGCCAGAGCTACAAAGTGCCTTTCCAAGGCAGATCCACTTCTGGCTGCTTCCTGAAGGACCCTGACAGGTGAGGGAAGGTGACATCATGGTCGGTTCCTCCGCCTCCCTCCTTCATCACAGCCCAGGTGTCAGCTGAGAGCTGTCCTCCACTTCACTTCTGAGCTACTCCTTGTGCCCACCCCTCTTCTTTGTGCCACCTGCTGCAGCCTCAGCCCAGCCATCGTCACCTGTCATGGAGCCACCCTGAGAGCTGCAATGGAGACAGCCATCAAGCCCAAGGAAAAGGTCAGCCTTTCCTGGACCACATTTGTCAGGATCACACTTCACGCATCAAAATGGTTCACATCACGACCCTAGGGAATTGTCAAAGGCCTCATTGCCCACAGCATGATGTTAGCCTCCAAGAAAACACTGATCAGATCCATATTAAATAGGTGGACATTATATCCTGGTAGGGGATTCTACTCTCTTCCATTAGGATACCCTTGAACACTGAAAAACAAATCACCACTTGCCATGAGCAGATAACATCTGCTCATCTCACGCTTCTGTGAAAACTCTGCCAGCAGTCACCACCTAGAAATGGAATCGTGAACAAAGAAGGACAGTTATAGAATCCCCTGCAGAGAGCTTACCCCAAGCATGAGATACCACGCATAGCTCAAGGAACACGTGGGGCTTCACCATAGCTCAGGATTGTGTAAATATTGTCTGGATGAGGTGCACATAGTACAGGAGGAGTGGGTATGGAAATGCAATTTGGGTTGTTTTAGAATATAGTTGTTATGATATTGGACTGTTCTCTTCTTTGCTATGATATGATGAAGATCTTGCTTTTGTGAACTGTCTCTCACCATTGACTTAGTAGAGCAAGCTTTTGCAAATGTCTTGAAAGATTTTTAAATGGCAAACTTGTTCTCACTGACCTTTCAGAGTCCTGGGACACTTTTTCTCAGTCTCTTTATGCTTAACAGCAATGGACTTACTGTAAACACTGGTTTTAATTTTTATCAGGGAATCATCATAAACATATAGCATATCAAAGACATTCCTGGAGGGCCACACTTGAAAGATTCTTATGTCCTCGGGTGTAAAGCAAGAACAAGGTTGTTCTTCGTTGGAGAGCCAAAATGCTCCTCCCCACCCCAAAAAATGGGTATGTGTGTTATTTTGTTATGGCTAGTGAGGAAACTTTAGCAGATATGGAGATGAACCCTGCATACCTCTGTATGCCACAGGCAAAACAGAAACTTTCTTGGATTAATTCCCTTCCTTCAGAATAGAAAATAAATGCAATAAACAATATAGCTGGAATAATGCAGGTTACTACCAACTTCCTATGAAGATTCTATACACATATTTAGAATTTTCTGGACTACTGAGAAAGGGTTACAAGGTCTGGGAGTCAGGAATCAGAAATGATGGCTAATCCTCTCATCACCCAGCTCCATTCTTGTTTTGCACATACGAGACAAAGCCACCATCCCTTTCATCTAATCAGGAAAGAGGTTGACATGGCTCTTCAGGATACTCCCTGCCAGCCACAAACTCCCTGAGCACATGCAGCAACCTAAAACCCCCACCAAAAGACAAGTACATGACCCCCGGCTGCGACTCTCTCCCAGTCACGGGCAAGCTTATAGGGGAAATGGGTCCCCGTACATACCACGCCTAACTTTAAGCACCAGCAGTGAATGGTTTTAGCTGATGCAACCTCAGCACACTCTTCAGGCATAATCTATATCACAGGAAGATGCAACCAAACCACCCCACCCTAGAGACCCTCCTCCATTCACACCTGCTTACTCAGAAACACCCCCCCCTTTGCCTCACTGTCCGGGTCTCCCATGCTGCTACCCGGCTTGCACTTCTGTTTTCTCGTACACTTTCTCCTCCAAAATGAACTTGTGCTTGCCAACCTTTCGTGCCGTCTTATAAATTATTTTTATTGACGAGACCAGGAACCTGCACAGAGAAGGATCTGACCTCCCTGGTTGACCTCCCTACAACATGAACACCTCAGGCCTTTAGATTTTTATGACCGAATGACAAAGAGGCCATATGTGCTTTAGTAAGTTTGCTCGCTGCAGTGATGGAAATAAAGTGGTCTCAAAGGCAAAAGATCCGCTCTGCCACATTCTGAGTTAAACTTTCCAAAGACAGCATTACTGAAGGGTAATACCCAAACTTAAACTTGAAGTCTCCATCTATTTGCCATGGAAGAGGCAAGATAACTTAGAAAACAGATCCATTCATTCTCTCTCGCACTGTTTATTCTCCCCGTCCCAAGCAGCTGCTGGCTTCAGAAGTCATGAATTCACACACACCATCACACACATCAGCATGGTCCCAGCTGAGAAAGCTCAGCACTACTGAACAACAATTCCACTTTCTACCTTAGGTTTCATTAAGGAAGGCTTGGAGAGGGGCGGAAGCCAGGGGAACATGATTTCCCCATCAGGAAAACATCCCAGGAAGCCCAGGCTCTCCGCAGGCCTCTGAGGCCTAGAGGGGAAACAGGGCCATGGGAGGTATCATCTTTCATCGGTCCCTTGGCTCTGTGCTGTACTCTGAGCAGAATATGTTAACGAAGAAATGCTTGCGGGGGGAATACTCCTTGGCAGTGACAACTCTTCAGTCTCTGAGTTGGTATTTGGCCTTGAGAAATTCAAAGGATTTGAAAGCTTAGAGTTCAAGAAAGACCAAGATTAACTGGGGGTGGGGGAGGGGGTGTCCTGGTGTGAGATGCTGAAAACCTGCCCATCCCACACTGTATGTAGCAAATTTGCCATCTTAAAGAACCTAGCGCCTATCTTGGTTTAACACATTTTTTCAAAGCCTCTCATTTCTCCTCTGACTCTTTAATGGTAACTGCAGGTGGTTTGGTGTAGGGCTTCGAAACAAGCTGAAAAATCTTACTTGCCAAGTCAGCCCATTCCCCCAGCATGGGCCTGAGAAGCCCTGCTGCATGCACGTCAGGTCCCTGGCCATAGAGACACAGCTTGGCCACATCAGCCAGCCCCAGCCATCAGATCCCCACTCACCACTCTTCTCTGCCTTGGGTTTCGGTGGCTCTGGCTCAGGCAGGCACGGGCAAGGCCCATCACACAGGGATCTGAGGCTTTTGCCTGTAGAACAAGCATGGAACTCCAACTTGCACTGCAAGAGAAGAGAGGATGGATTATCAGAATGCAGCTACCACAGACCCCCTACTGGGCTTCCTGGCCAACAGCCGGGGGGACTGTTTCCTTAGCAGGAACAAAAACGGAGATGGGAGAGCTCGCATTGGTTAGGGCCTGAGTTACGGAACACTAACTCGGAAGTGGCCTGGCATGTTTTTCCAAAAGTGCAGGATAACTTCTAAGTCACAGTGTAAGCACTGAGAGGATTATTCTAATGAGCAGTAAGCTCATGATCACTATTCATAAAGATAGGAACCTCAACACCCATGGAGTCCTGTATGGTCTCCAGAGCCCTCCTACTTCTGTTCAGAGGGCTTCTTCCCCACAATTTCTCAGTTCTGCTTGGAGAACATTCTTAGTAACCTGCTCACACACTTCCTCCCTAGGAAGAGAGTGCTGGTTTTCTTGTCACTGTGACGGACGCCTGGCATAAATAAGCTAAGAGGAGGGAAGCTTTGCTGTGCTCGTGGCTTTAGGGGGGATCTGTCCATCAGGATGGGGAGGGCACAGTGGGACGGTTTATCTCATGGTCAGCAAGCAGCAGAGTGGGAACGAGAGGAACCCAAGATACAGCCCCCAAGGATGCATCACCAGTGACCTACTTTCTCCAATGAGGCCCAGCTTCCTAAAGTTTCCCGAACTTCCCAAAATAGTGTCATCAGCTGGAGACCGCCTGAGAGACATTTCATATTTAAACCATTGCAAAGACGTATAACAATCTCTTCTGCTAGTTCAGATGGCACATCTGAGGGCCACTCCTTGCCCTGGGGATAATATACAGTAAAAGCTTCCCCCTGCCCCACACCTAGCTTTACACTGGTCCTTTGCTGGCTGGGAAACGCCTGAGGCCACGTGGTGAGCCTAGGATTCAATGGAAGCATCTACCTAATTTCAAGATGCAATCTTAGAGGGCCAGAAGCTGTGACCTTTTGTCAGCAACAATGGTGGTATTTGGGTCCCATTCCTCCGGCTCTTTACTTTTAAGTCTCAGCAGACTCCGAACATGGACAAGAGAGAGGAGAGGTTTTTGCAAGGGTAATAGACCACACCAGCTACCAACACTTTTATCATTTCTGCATCATGGCAGCAGAAATTGAGACTCTGAGAGGTTAAAGAAGTTGTGAGAGACCCCCTTCACACTCAAATGCATGTCTGACTTCAGAGCTAAGCCCTTAAGGGCCAGAGATATTTTTTTTGTCACGTGGTTGGGGCTCCAGAGAGCGGGCACTCTACAGCATACTGTGTGGCAAATTCTATACCTGTGCTGTTGGCCTAGGTATGAGTTATCTGAGTGTTTCCTCCCCTTTCACCTGTCAAATGCTCAGGATCAAGGCCTGCATATAATCAGTCTTCCGCATAGGCCCATGGCCTGGGTACCTGGTAGAAGTTCAAAGAAGAAGAGATAGACAAAATTTATTGCACACCCACTGTGCATACAGCTCTTATCGGGTACCTTGGGGAGATCTTTTAAAAGAAAGGAAAGAGGAGATACGGTACTTGCCCTTGGAAAACAAATGCATAGCTTTGAAAGAAAGAAAGAAAAAGAGGCCACCAGCATTTGAGAAGCAGCACTCAGGCATGCACGCCCATGAATACTGGCTCACTGTGAGAGGACAAGGCAGTCAGTCCCCACATGGATTACGAGCCCAGGGAAAAATTGTTTGAAACCTGGTTCTCAGCTCTGCATAACTTCAACTGCCACCCACGCAGGGGCAAAGTGGAAGAGGAAGCCTACAGAGTGTTGGCTTCCTCTTGATAAAAACCCTCTATTGTACATGTTTGTGAAGTCTCCAGCATGTGCCCCATGTGGTAGTAACATGGGAGTGAATATGAAAAGAAGTCACAGCCAAGCGTCAAACATCAACTGACCCAACATGAGGCAAAACAGAGTGTGTTTTTCTAAGAGCATGTGGACCTGACTGTACAGGGAGGAAGTCTGTATGAGTGCGCAGGAACAGAGCAGAGAGGAGTCATATGTATGGGATACGACCACAGACAGCCCAGATGCATTAAAGGACAATCAGAGCTGCCAATTTAAAAAGCTTTTCTTCAAATAGCCCAGCACGTGTGGCTATTCTAGGGCTTTCATGAGGACTGCTGTGAACCGCCTTGCCACTGCCCCTTCCAGGTTGGCTCTTTCAAATGAGACTACTGGTTTTCAAACTAGTTTTTTTTTTTTTTTTTTTTTAGGCTAATGCTAAATGTAATAGTTATTTTCTCATTGCTTATAGTTTTGAGGGGAACTTTCATCACAGCAGGGAAAACATGGCCCAGGCAGGAAGGCAGGTGTCACATCTTGTCACTTCAGCAGAAAGATTATCATACAGACCAAGCTCCTGAACACCCAATGGGCTGGACTGATCAACCTCAAATCCCGCCCCCAGTGACACACCTCCTCCAGCAAGGCTCCACCTCCTAAAGGCTCCACAATCCAGGAACTGAGTATGAGGCTTCATCACAAACCCACGAGACAATGGGGGACACTCCCATTCAAACTACCACACTCATTTAAGGGAGAAATCTATAAAGTTAAAATTATTGCACACATTGATCATTAGGCTATATAATGCTATTATTGTAACCCGAGATAGACTGAAATACTTCTCCTCACCAGTCTCCACCGTCTCTGAAGGAGGAATCTATACTGGGTTCATACTTGTTGCTCTGTCCTATGGCCCTGCACCTGCCTTCTCCACCCCCATGGTACCAGCACTGGCCATGTGACTTGCTGAGACAGCTCAGTCCCCAGCAGCAGAGATGGAGCAGGCTGCATGGGATATTCTTCGGGAACCAGCAGCTCCGTCATCTCTTCGTGGTACTTTTTCCCTGTACCATGAAAATGCCATGTGCCAGGGAGGAGCTGCTCCTTCTGCCCGGCAACACCAAGGCAGAGAACATGAAGCAGAGTTGATGTTGAGTTCCAGAGCTAGAACTTAAGATGGACAAGGAGCTAACTGACTGATGTAAGTGGCCAATATGTGGGGGTCAGCGGTTCACCACACCGTAATGTGGCAAAAGCGGATGGCTGCCTTCCTACTAGACTGCAGAGAACTTTACAGCTGGAAAGCTTCACTTTCTGTCTTATCCAGAGAGCCTGGTTCATAGTTGGTGTTCAACAAATAACCAAGGCAGATGAAACATTGGCTGTGTGTACTCGGCTGCCAGAAATCTGTTCTGCTCATGAGGGGCATCGCAACCCCCTGCACAAGGAAGGTGGGCGCTGGCACTCCATTTTCTAGCTCCATGTCCTTTAGGCATGTCTGCTTCGAGCCTTCTCTTGTAGGTCCTCATTCAGTGCTTGTCTCTCAGTCTCCCTGCTTGCCCCAGGCCACGGCTGAAGTCACCCCACACATCTACTCCCTGCCTGGCCCTGCCTAAACCCAAATCCTGTGACTGAGTGGACTTTGAGGCTGAGAATACCATTTCCTGCCTGCTCAGTCCCTAGCAGTAACCCGTGGAGACAGCCAGCCCCTCTTTCTCATTCTAGACAGGGACCACCAAGACATTGGCCCTTATCTACACTAGTCAAGCCAAGTTTCAAGGTTAGATATCTGTTTCATTTTATCTTCCAGGACAATATGTGGCATTTAAATGTAGCTCAAAGGGCTTTAATTCCACCTTTTTGTAAAGTTCCAAACAGGCAAGAGTTATATACATCTATGGTAAAAATTCATGTATAAGGGCGGGGGGGAGCATGACAACCATCAAGATAGGAGCACCTCCCTTGGGAAGGCTGTGGTGCAGGGCAGGCAGAAGCCCAAAGATGCAGCAGTAAAACAGGTGATGCTTCGTTTTCACAGAGGCCCATTCAGTTTGGAGGTTTTTGCTTTGCTCTTGGACTTGGCACTACCTATAAATAATACACATATGTTTGCACCAAACACTTTAAGATAAAATAGAAACGAAATGCACAAGCTTCTCTGGAGGTCACACCCACGCTAGAGCCACAGCTGCTCTGAGAAATCCAGATGTAAGGGCCCATTCAGAAATAGGGGATGCTCTGAACCTGAGCCATAGCCAGATGGAGGCTTTTCATGTGCTCAAGATTACAGCGTCGCAGGGCTGGAGAGAAGGCTCAGTGCTGGGGGTAGTTTGAATGCATGTCCTCCAGTAGATTCAGGGTTTTAAAAAATATTTCATTTATTTATGAGAGAGAGAGGAGCAGATGGAAAGAGAGAGAGGGAAAGAGAGAGAGAATGGGCACACCAGTGTCTCTAGCTACTGCAAACAAACTTCAGATGCATGCACCACCTTGTGCATCTGGCATATGTGGGTTCTGGGGAATCAAACCTGGGTCCTTTGGTTTTGTAGGCAAGCACCTTAACCACTAAGCCATTTCTCCAGCCTGACTCAGATTTTTTTTTTTTTAAATAAAGCTTGTTTCTAGCCACCTGGCTGGAGGAGGTGTCCCTGAGGGTGGATCTGATTTCCAACCTAAAGGTACACAGAGAGCTTGAGCTCTGCCTGGAGTTCCCTGCTGTTTGGCTGCCAGTTTGTGTGTTTGCTCATGGTGCTGGCTATTTGATGGTTCTCGCTGTTTGGATTTACAAAATAGAGCTCCCACTCTGCCCCCTATGTGTAAGCCTGAAATAAATCCCTTCCTCCAATAAACTGTGTCTGTGGGTTTGAAAGTTCAACCAAGCAGCACAGAGCGACTATAATAGCGGTCAAGGCACTTGCTTGCGAAACCTGATTCTTTAGTACCCACATAAAGCCAGATGCCCCAAGTAGTGTATGTGCCTAGAGTTTGCTTACAGTACCAAGAGGGCCTGGTGCACTTATTCTTAGTCATTCATTCATTCATTCATTCTCTCTCTCTGCTTGCCAATAAATAATAAAAATATCAAAGTAAAACCATTAAAAAAAGATTGGAGAATCTCATGAATTTTCCCTTTCCTATGGCTCTTGTCTAATCCACCCATCCAAAATGACCCTCCCAGGTATTTACCATCCTCTTCCCTCCCAGGTTCTCACTGGGGCACAGGGGATCAAGAAGACGAAGGTGGTCACTGTGCCAGTTTTACCCAGAGGCTGGGTGGGGGGCTCTTAAAGCAAAGGACTTCCTGTGCAGTGGGTTCTACAGTGTGAGTGGGCCCTGATGACTGAGGGATCCAACTTCTCCTCCCAAGCTTCAAGTCATGGGGCCTAGGTCCGGGTGGACCTAGCTGAGTGACAGACCCGGCTGGTCAATCCAAACACATGCCCTGATCTTGGTATGTGCTGATCCTGGCAACACAAGGCAGGTATCACACTGCCCCATCAGCATAGTCCTGCCCATGCTGCCCCGTTAAGGATGTCCAAAGGAGTCCAAACTCCTGTCAACTCAGCATGGCGCTTCGTTGACAGCAGGGTCAGTTTGGTTTGGTTATTTGGATGTGAAAGGTGCTCCATACTCTCGTGCGCTTGTGATGAAGCCTCATACTCAATCCCCAGCTGGTGGCAGTTTCAGAGATGGAGCCTTGCTGGGGGAGGTGTGCCACTGGAGGTGGACCTTGAAGTTTATTTGCCCAGCTTACCAGGGCTAGCCAGCTCACTCTCGTTTTGCTCCCGGCCAGCTGCTGTGGCAAGATGTGATGCCCAGCCTCTGCTCTGCCATGCTGTCCTGCTGTCATGAAGCTTCCCCCCGAGACTGTAAGCCAAAATAAACCCTTTCATCCCACCAGCTGCTTCTCATTGGGTGTTTTGTTCCAGAGATGAGAAGGTGACTGCTACAGTTAGCAAGTGCAAACAAGCTCAGGAGGATCAACCTGAATCAATATTACTGGTGTCCTTCTATGGAGGGGACATTTGGCTACACAGACACCCAGGGAGAGAAGATGAAGTGAAAAGACCCATGGCGAAGATCATCTCTAAGCCTAGGACCTTCTGAGGCCACCGGAGGCAAGGGGAGTAGCATCCTGTGGTCCTTCCCTCACCACCTTCAGAAGCCACAACCATTGTTACTTGCTTGACCACAAACTTCCAGCCTCCAGGGCTGTGATACAAGAACTCACTCTGTCCTTCAAGCCACCCAGTTGGTGGTATTTGGTTTGGTAGCCCAACAGACCAATGCATTTTTTTAAAGTTTACTTATTTGCTCTGTGTGTGCATGCATGCATTGGCCCTTTATTGCAAATGAAAGTTGCACCACGTTTTGTGTCGGTTTCACATGGGTGCTGGGGAATTGAACCTGGCCCAACAGGTTTTGCAAGCAAGCATCTTTATCTGGTGAGCCATCTCCCTATCTGCCTAGTCCCCACTATTTCCTATCTCGTATTTTCAGAAGAGACAGACTCTAAGGAATGGGAATGCTTTGTCTTGAGTTTACAAAGCATAGATCTTTGCATCAAAATGGCTCAGGTCTACTGGAGAAACACATGAAACACCCCTCCATGGAACAGTAGTCTCAGAATGTGACGTAACTGGACATAAAGAAGCCATGCCAGGTGTGATGGTGCATGCCTTTAATCCCAGCACTCGGGAGGCAGAGGTAGGAGAATTGCCATGAGTTCAAGGCTACCCTGAGACTACATAGTGAATTCCAGGTCAGCCTGAGCTAGAGTGAGACCCTGCCTTGAAAAAAAAAAAAAAAGAAGCCAGCCAAGTTTTATCAGCTCTGACTCATCACAGAAAAAAAAAAAATAAAGGATAAAGGAAATAGGAAAAAGCCAATTCTTTATACTGATTTTATGATAAAGTGGTTATATAAATAATTGGCATTAACTTTGTCAAGGAGAGAAGTTAAGAAACTAGGAAATAAATGAAGGACTTTTCTAAGCATGCATCAGTGCACTGATAGTCATACAAATATAAATATGAATCCTGAAGCTTCTTGACCCTTGGCCTGCTGTAACAGAAACAGCACCCCAATCATCAAGAAACGGAGAAAGGAGGAGTGCACCAAAGATGGCACAAATGTGCAGAAACACTCAAAATGTTGACCTACTTAAAAATAAATGTGCTAGCAGATTTCCCAGCCAGTCTTTGCTTCCATTTTGCATAACACACCACTATGTCGGAATGAGTGAATGTTTTCCTACAAATGGCCAGTAAATCTTTTTTCTTCTATGATTTGTAAGGCAAAACTAATAACTTCTCTCCGGTTCATTGCTCACGTGGGTCTGGACTCAGTACATTCCTCCACCACTCCACCCTCTTTGTGGTGCCTCGCATGTTTTGGGTATTATTTTTAACATTTTATTTAAATTGCCTTCTCCACTGTATTTCATCAACCTATCATCTATTTTTAAACCAGACTGTTAACGGTTCACAGTTGACAATTTTGTTCACAGTTGATGAATTCTGATTTGTTTTTATTCACCCAAAATCATGTCACAGTAGAGGGAGGGAAATAATCCTGGGCCTTTGCTGGATTTAATAATTGGGTATGAAGTGGTTGGCTGCAGACTGGAAGTGTCAGATGGCCCCTTCTCTCTCCTCTTCATGGTGCCAACTTCATTACTGTTCTTAAATGGAGACTTCTACCCCAGGATCTTTGCATATTCTCTCGTCTGCACCCCACCCTGTTCATTCCATTCTCTGCTCAGACACTGTATTTCCAAATCTCCTGATTATTCCATATATAATATCTGTAGTAGCTTGAATGTGATAGTTTGAATGGCCCCATAGACTCAGGGGTTTTTATTAAAATTGAGCATGCAACTTTAGCCCCTAGCAGACAGAACCCTGTTACAGGGGTCATGTCACTGGGGGTAGATCTGAGCCAAGCCCTACTAGGTATGTCTGGAGTAGTCCAGAGTTCTGGATGTTTCTGTTTGCTGGTGTTGCTGTTTGCTTTTGCTGCAGTTGTTTTTCTCTGCTTGGATATATGGAAGTAAGCAGCCTTTTCCACAACTGATGGAGTTTTCCCTGGATTTGTAACTTGAAATAAACCCTTTTCCTCCCATAAGCTGTGTGTGGTTGGTGTTTGTCCTAGCAAGGAGAAGCTGACTACAACAGTGTCCTAGAAACTTCCTGTTATTTCTCTCTCTCTCTCGTGTCCCCCACCTCCATGGCTGTCACTGGCACCTGCCATCTAAACTTCATGTGAGAGGGCAATACCAGGTATGTATTGAGCATTTGTTGAAGGCAAGAAGGAATACATACATACATGCATGTTTGGTAAGGCTCTGGATGGAGCCAAAGGCCTGTCCCTTGGCTTCCAAATGATGGTCAGTATGTGTGAGTCCACACTCAGTCAAGTGTGTGTGCACCCTTGTGTGTTTTCTATCTGTCTGTCTGTAGGATTTAAGAGTTCCAAAGTAAGGCATAATTTTCCAAACCAAGCCGCTATGACTGTGCACAAGGAAAGAGCTCTTCTTTACAAAGATGCCAGCTGAATTTAGAAGGAAGCTATAAGTAGAAAAATCACCATTTTTTTTTTATGACAGAGAGAGATAGAAAGACAGAGAATGGGGATGCCAGCAGCCTCTCAGCCACTGTGAACGAACTCCAGACGCTTATGCCCCCTTGTGGGCCAGTGCAGTATTGCGCCCTCACGTCACTTTTTTTTTTTTTTTTTTTTTTTTTTTTTTTTTTTTGCATCTGGCTAAACATGGGACCTGGAGATTGGAGCTGGTGTTCTTAGCCTTGGCAGGCAGGCACCTTAACCACCAAGCCATCTCTCCAGCCCGAAAATCACCATTTTTCACAATGCCTCGTGTTTACAAAAACAATAAAATTGCTTGGGTCACACTGAGTAGAGAACAAGACATCCACGCACACTCTGAAGTGTTCCCCTACAGAGTTTTTCCTTGCAACAGAGAAGAAAAGGTACACTTCTAATACAGTATGTGGCAGTCAGCTCTTAGCAAAGGGAACAAGGGACCAGGGCAGGAGCACCATAACAGAACCTGGCATGCTCCTGCTGTCGTGCAGACAAGGAAGAAAGTATGATGTCAGCGGGCCCCATGCCACTCTGATGAGACTGGGCACACTCAGGGTGTATGGCCGGGGACGCCTCTGAGCTCCTCTAACAGAACTGCTGGGCCTACCCCTCCTCATGACAAAACCAGCCAGTCAACCATCTTACAAGAGAATTGCCTAAGCAGCACCCTGGGGCTGGAGAGAACGGTTCTGGATTAAAGGAAAGAGAGAAAGCAAATGCAATGGGTAAACTTGATTAGCTCTTGGATAACAATCTACAGAGCAGTAAAAGACACTTTGGGGGAAATCACTGTGATTTTAATGTGAACTGTTATTATTAGGTGAGCTGACAGAATTATTGCTCTCAGGAGTGTAGTGATAAATACCTACTAAAGCGGCCATAAGGAAGAATGTGCCTCAAGTGACATGTAAACAGAACGGGGGATACTAAGGAAGGAGAGCTAAAAAGGGGGTGGGTTGTGGTTAGGTGAAGGGACAGGAAGCACCGAAAACGGGTTGTATTTGGACACAGATTTTTTTTTTTTGAGGTAGGGTTTCACTCTAGCCCAGGCTGACATGGAACTCACTCTGTAGCCCCAGGCTGGCCTTGAACTCACAGCAATCCTCCTGCTTCAGCCTCCCAAGCGTTGGGACTAAAGGCATGCATCACCCTGCCTGGCTGAACAGATGGTGTTTGAAAATGCCAGGATGAACAATACCTCAATCTACACCAACTAAAGTTAAAAAAAAAAAAAGTTAAAAAAGAATGGGCCTTTGCTTTTTGTAGGGATGAAGCATCACAGTGTCTGAAAATTGCATCTAGATGGTTCAGAGGAAAGAGTCCACGTGTGCACAAACAGGGCACATACGTACGTGTCAAAATGGTACTGAGGCGCCAAGTCTTGGTGACGAGTGTAGTGCAGCTCACTGCGGGATTCCTTAGGCATGATTATAAAATTGATGGCTTGGGAAGACGTTGTCACTTGCAGAGACCAGTGGCACTGGGAGGTTATTCACAGAGACCCGCCCCCCACCTGCCCTCTCCCACATCTCCCAGCAAGCCCTCAGGCCAGTCTTAACCATTGCAGTCACTTCAGTCCCCAGTAGGGGGCAGGCTCCTAGTGGGCAGTGGCCGGACTCTGCTTGCTAATGTATACAGGACATGAGAAAGAGCAGGAAAAAAAAATGCGGGTCTTCACTAAGGAGTTCTAGTTGAGGTTAGAAGACTAGTCACATTGACATGGAATTGTGGCATTTTAGGTCCTGTGGGAATAGGTTTTGCTGTACCAAAGGGGGAAACTGAGGCAGGAAGCCAGGCAATGTGTTTGTGGTTTATTCTCCTAAGAAGTCTGCTGCTGGTGACTGACTTTCAGGAAGAAGGGAGGCAGCTTTCAGGCCAGCTCATTCACGCGCACTTCATTGTCTGCTTTCACATGCAGGCTGAATAAAGGTTCTGTAAATTGTGTAAGGAAACCAGTGCAGAGCATTTCACGCGAAATGTCAAAGCTCCATGGGAGGGATTGTGAGAGAGAAGGAAAAAAAAAAAAAACAGATGCCACCTCCCTAAAGGTGGGAGATCTTGTGACAGGTTTCAGCTTGAAGCAACTCTACAGCTTCTGCTAGGTGGACCCCTCTGTGTGATGTGCCTCAGTGGGCACAGTTGCTCCCCTAGGGTTCTTCCCTGCCCCTGCATGCTCTCCAGCCATATCCTTGTCAGCTGGCTCCAGCCCCGAATGCTGCTTTTGGCTCCTTCATCATGGGCCCTTTCCTGGCTGGTGTCTGCTTTGGACTGTACGTAATTCATGGTTCAAATTTTACATGGCATGTCTCCTCCGTCTGGAATCTGGGGGACAACATCGATGAGGGAGGGCTTTGAGGTCTCAGCTCTTCTTCCGCTCAGCACCGTGACAGACAATATGCTGAATAAAAGGAGAGGAAAGCAACCCTCCCTGCGCAGAGCTGGTATACAGACACATGTCTCTACCCTGACCGACTAACTGCTCGGACCTTAACAGCCCCATGGAGGCAAACTCACAAACTGATCAAGGTCACATTGCCTCTCAGCCATCCAGGAGAAGGGCTCTAAGGAGGTATTTAATTGACTGATACCAAAATACAGAAGGATGGTAATTCAGGGGCAGAGTATGAAACCAAAGTGTCAGATCTGCATCAGCCTGCTTGTGCCTATCCTCCAAACTCCTACCCCTCTGTCCCCAGGTGATGCCCTCATGTTCCCACACGGTCCTGGCATATGTTTACTTGTGTACTTCTTGAGGGAAGTGGACATCTTTGTCTACCCTCAGCCTGGCACATAGCAAGGACCAAGTATGTGTTCACAGGATGTACGCAGGTCCTGCAACCCCATGAGGATGGGTGCCGTGATGGTTGTTTCACTGATTAAGAAACAGTCAACAGGCTGGAGAGATGGCTTAGTGGTTAAGGGGCTTGCCTGCAAAGCCAAAGGACCATGGTTCGATTCCCCAAGACCCACATAAGCCACATGCACAAGGTGATGCATGAATCTGGAGTTTGTTTGCAGTGGCTAGATGATCTGGCACTCACATTCTCTTTCTCTCTCTCTTTCTTTCTGTCTCTTGCTCTCAAACAAATAAATGGAAAAAAAAAACTTTAAAAAAGAAACAGAAAACAAGGAGATAGGGAGATGGCTCAGCAGTTAAAGGTGCCTGCTTGCAAAGCTTGGTGGCCCAGGCTTAAACCCCCAGTCATCCTGGTAAAGCTCCACAGGAACTTATTCACAGCTGCAAGAGCCCCTGGTGTGCACATACATGAATATGTGCGTGTGCACACACACACATGCAAACAGATAAAGAATGTTTTTAAAAGCAGAAACCCAGACAAAGCAAGTAAAGAGTAGATTTAAATATTTTTCTTTCTTTTTTTTTTTTTCGAGGTAGGGTCTCACTCTAGCCCAGGCCGACCTGGAATTAAATAGTCTCAGGGTGGCCTCGAACTCACGGCAATCCTTCTACCTCTGCCTCCCGAGTGCTGGGATTAAAGGCATGCACCACCATGCCCGGCTTTAGATTTAATGTTTTTTAACACAAACCCTCAGTACGTTTCTCTAGGGCAATGGTGCAAGTGATGGCTCAGAGACTTCTACCATGGCTAGGGCTTTGGCATAGCCTTTCTGGGCATCTAGGAGGGCTGAGTGATGAGGCAGAGAAGGAGAGGAGAGAGAAATGAAATGACATCAGAATGATGAAAGGGAGAAAGGGCAGGAGGCCCCTGAGCAGCAGCAGAGAGGAGACAGTTGCCAGATACTTCTCCCACATACAGCTGCAGAGAGCCCTGGTGAAAGTTTTGATGAATAATGTTCATAAAGGGTTGTGATTAACAAAGATAACTTCTACCAGTGAGGCTGGTCATCCCCCAGACCTGGATCACATGATGGGTGCACCATCCCTTTGTCTTCTAGGCTGCTGGGACAGGAACTTAACTTCTCCCCAAGGCAGGGAGCCCCCACAGCTATTCCAAGCAAACAGACGAACTGTTACTATACACACGGGAGCTCTTGGAGCAAAGCAATTGCAGAAGTGTGAAGTCCAGGGAAGCCCAGCCAGGGCATAAAAAGGAAGTTGGGTTCATGGGATCAAGCCTCTGAACTGATGGAGGCCTGACAGCCAGCTCCTGGAGGGAGCTGTCCTTGCACTCGAACCTGATGGTTGATGCAAGTCTGTGCTCTCAGAAAGTGGGCAGGATGGGCTTGCTGAAATTAACTAGTCATTGTCCCAGAATGCTCCCCCCCCCCACGGAATGTTAGGAACTATCAACTTCATTTCACTGCTGGGAGGAGAAAGGAAGACAAGAAAGAACACAAATAACACTAAATGAAGGAGACAGCAGGAAAAGAAGCCATACTTGAGGCCTGCCGGAAGAAAAGTGAGAAGAAATACAAAAGAGAAGAGGAGAAGAGAGGGGGGATCACCAACCGTCAAGATGTACAAGAGGCAGCGGGAATGGGGACCTCGCTCACCCATGTGTCTCTCGCCTAGCCTGGGTGTGTGGGTTCAGGTAGCTCCAGAAGAAAGGAAGAGTGTGTTCTGGGGTACCCACACCTACTTAAAATAGAAGTGTCTCTGGTGCTATAAATGTCCTGAGATTCCACCTCTCTGGCTGGCTGTCCTGATTTCCTGGTCGGGGTTGGGGGAGGCTACACTAACCCTGATCTCCCAGCTGGCTGTGTCATGGGTGTGGAGGTTGGATTCAGGTGTCCCCCGTACACTTAGGTGTTTTGACTGGTAGGTTCCCCAGCTGGATGGCAATTGGAAATGGAAGCCTCCTGGAGGTGGTATATTGTTGGGGGTGGTCTTATGGGTTTTATAGCCAATTGCCCAAAACCAGTGTTTAGCGCACTCTCCTGTTCCTGTTGTCCACCTGATGTTGGCCAGGGGGTGATGTCCACCCTCTGTGCATGCCATCGTTTTCCCCTGCCATCGTGGAACTTCCCCCTCAAGCCTGTAAGCCAAAATATACCTCTTCCCCCTCCCAACCCCCCCACAAGCTGCTCTTGGTTGGGTGATTCCTACCAGCAATGCAGAGCTGACTGCAAGGATGGGTTAGAGCAGGGTCCTGTAAGGTCAGAATTCCTGCAAGCTGGAGTGGTGGTGCCTCATTCTTCCCCTGACCTCAGCTCTCCAGCTGTGATGCTGTCAGGGACCCACTCCTCTGTCCCCACCTCTCCTGGCTAACCTAGGGGTGCACCTGACACCTCAAGCTCCGCTGCACACTGGAGGTGAGTTTTGCATAACCTTTCCGAGTCTGTTTCCTTATCACTACATAAAGATAACCCCCATCTCCTGAAGCTGTCAGCAAGCAAGACAGAATGGATAGATAAGTCAGGATGGCTAGTGCTGGTAGCAAACGTGGCATGGGCAGGCAGACAACACATCTTATTTCCTTCCTGTGTCTTCTGCCGGCCCTACTTTCATCCTTTCCTTCCTTCAACAGCTTCACACTGGAGCAGGCTTTGTGAAACGCAAACTGGTGTGTCACACCCACCCCAGCTTATAATTATTCCTTGCTGCCTATCATCCCTTAATAAAAAAGGCTTTTTTTTTTTTTAAGCCTAGGAGGCAAAGGGCACTGGAGATCCTCACCACACACGGCAATCCCCTGCATACCAAATACATGACCACCGTGCTGGAGCTGACCAACCACCGGGTAATCCTCACGTGCTCCACCTAGGTCCTCTCTGCTGTGTCCCTGGAGACTCTTTCTGGTGTCTTGCTTTGTAGCCCCCAAGGAACCTGCGGTAATATGCCCAGGTATTCCCAGAGCCTGTGCCCACTTCTAAGTTTCTTATGTCCTGTATTTTGATGACCGCTTTCTTTCCTATCTCCTTATGAGTGCTGTGAAATCTACCTTTCAACTCATGAGTTGATTCCCACAGCCAAAGAAGGATCTATACAAGATCAGGCACTAAATAAACACTGGTGGGTGGGTAGACGCAAAGACAGGCAGACAGATGTCATTGAATCTCACTGGTTCTGAGATGATCATACCCAGTCGAGTTGACCAAATTAAGTCATCTCTCGCCATCCAACTCCAGGCTTGGGTGTGCCTTGGCTCAACAATCCAGCAGATGCAAGGATTGGCCGTTCCCTCCTACCACCCCATCTGATTCCCCCGCTCATGAGAAAGCCAGGCCATAGATCCCAAACTGGTAACATTTCCCTCACAGGCCCTGAGTCAAATCCAAGCCCTCCTTTTTGAGGTCCCTCACCATCTGGTCTTCATCTTGCTTCTCCAACAACATGGTCCCGATACTTTCACAGGGACCCTTGCTCCCCAGGCTCTGCTCCATGCCTGTGCTCCCTCACCTGCTCTATTTCTTCTTTCCCACCTCAAGCCCTCCTTCCTCAGGGTACCTCCAAGGTGCTCCCCCTAGCTCCTCTGCTGCAGATCCCCTGGAGTGCAGCCACATTTCCAAGTCACACCCCTCTGCTGCACACGCTCCCGTGTCTGTTCCCTTAGTATCCTTCTGTCTCCCCATGGTGGCTTAAATCAGATGTCTCCACCCCCGGAGCCTCTTGTGAAGTGAATACTTGGTTCCAAGCTGTGGACAACTTGGGAGGTAGAGACTTGCTGGAGGAGGTGTGTCATGGGGGATGGACCCTGAGATTTGTTAGCCACCTTGCTGGTGCTCAACAGCTCACTCGTGCTACCTTTCAGCTGCTGTGGCAGGTTGTAATGCCCAGCCCCATCTACCATGCTTTCCCGACCACGATGAAGCTTCCCCTTGAGACTGCAAACCAAAATAATCCTTTGCCCTCCCATCATGGGCTTATGGTCCATTGAGACTCACTCTGGTCCAACCTGGAAAATAATCTCATTTGCCCTCCTCCTCTGCCTCCCGATGCTGGGATTAAAGGCGCCACCACGCCCGGCTTTGGTTGGGCATTTTTGTCCCAGAAACACTCCCTAATATTTCTTCCCATGGGAATATAGCTGACAGACCTCAGGACTTTTGTATTGTATACGTACATGTCCTTCACAGGACACATACTTATTTGCCTATCACTACAGTGCTGGTAGAAATGGCTTATAAAGTCTTCGTGATACACATAAAGCTTAATTAATGTAGCTAACTATGAAGTTGATATTATGCTAAAACTTCTACCTATATTTTCTATTTTAATTTTTTTTTTTAGCCCAGGTCCACCACAAGAAGAACTATAACACTCATCGAATGCCTGAGGAAACTGAGGCTCTGAGCTACTGCTCAGCGGAAGCCAGCTCTAAGATGCAGACCCAGAAATTGTTCTTGGTTACTTGACTCTGAAGTCTGCTCTGTGCTCTTAAGAGTTGAGTGTGTAGGGCTGGAGAGAGAGAGAGAGAGAGCGGTCAAGGCACTTGCCTGCAAGGCCTAATGCCTTGGGTTCAATTCACCAGTATCCAGATGCACAAAGTGGCTCATGCATCTGGAATTCATTTACAGTGGCAGGAGGACCTGGTGCAATCATTCTCTCCCTCTCTCTGTCTCTTTCTCTCTCTTTGATTGCAAATAAATAAATAAAATGTTTGGTTTTTTTTTTTTTTTTTGAATTGTTGAGTGTGTATTCTCAGGTCAAGGTGTTTTACAAGTTCAGTGGTCCATCCTGAAAGCCCACGGTGCTGGAGAAAAACTACTCTTCTTCCAACAAAGCTGACTCATACACTGGTGGGCATTCTCTGCATGTGTTAGGGCAGCAGGTTTTGAAGATTTGTCACTTTACATCTAGAAAGGCAGAGAGGTGCTGTCTCTCCTGGGTGTTTCCACGGGGCCCCGGCCACAGTCCAATCGTCCATGGAAGGTTCTTGCTCTTTTGGGGCTGGGGAGATAGCTCAGAGGTTAAAGGCACTTGTTTGCAAAATCCTGAAGCTGCACACAAAAAGTGGTGCTTGCAGCAAGAGGCCTTGGTGCATCTGTGTGTATGTGTGTGTGTGCGTGTGCATGCGTGCAAGTACAAATAATTTTTTTAAGAAAAAAGTGGAGGAAAATCAGATATATTCTAAGTGGCTACAGCAGGAAAAGGACTTCATAGTCATCAAAGGCAGCCATGGGATGGCTGTCTCGGTAATGACAGGGAGGTCAGTGCAGGCAGGTGTCTTTATCAGATCTATAACAGCAACAAGGCGGCCCAGTAATGGCTCTTTTGGGACTTCAAACTCATTTTCTCCTGACTCTGAACTTGGAAAAGACAGGCTTCGTGGGCACTTTGTTACTGGGAGCTGGGACTTGGTGAGTGGAGCCCTGTACTCAGTGCTGACACACTCAGTGGGTTGGGGGCAGGGCATGCTTTTCTGATTTGAAGGCACCTGCAGATAAGCATTGAAAAGGATAGCCCTGGGCATGGTTTGTTCCTATATCCTCTGCATTTCTTTGCTGGTCTGGCACCACAGAGGGCAGATAGTAGCTTTTCTTGGAGTCTGTGCATTAAAAAGTCCTCCTTCTCTTACTTCCAGAGGCATCACCAATAGAGGACAAGAGGCGGACAGAGTACATGGAAGTCTGTATTTATTCCATCCCAGTTGCACTTCACACACTCTGACCAATGAGAAAACAGATACCAGCTACGCATGCCCACCAACTCCTGTCCAAAGCTAGCAACTCCCAAGGTTAAAAAAGAAAAGCCATTAAAATTTCACATTGGGCTGGTACGAGATAACTATCACCAGCCAATTCTGCCTCGCTTTCTATCAGCACTGCAGCCTAATTTCTTCCTCTCTTCCCCATTACTTTCTGGAGAGAATAAACCCCAGACATCTTAGTGAGCCAAGTCTATACGTGTTCATCAGAGCCAACAGAAACAACCAGAGAGAAAGGTGACCAAAAACGCCAAAGCAGACTTTTGACCAAATGTGATAAGATTAAAGTGATATTTTAAAAATGAAATAGTGACTCCAACTTTGAATGACTGCCTGATTTTACTGCTTAGAGATGAAAGACCCTTTAGTGCTGAACGAAAGAGCCATATAACCCAGAGAGGATTTTCTTTGCTTGACATCCCCTCTGTGGAAAATACATTTGAGTAATAAAATGCCCTCGTAAGAGTTCATTCTCGGATGATAGAGCCCAGGTGTGAAACTGGAGAGGGCATTCAAAGGCTGGCATTTCTTCCTTTTTTGATTACAGTTCCGCCCCTTCCCCCCAACGAGTCTGATCTCATTTCTTCTAGGACCCGATGAAAGATGAGCCAGCCAGATCAGGCACCCCAGGATGCTGACCCTGGCGACCACTTGCCCTGTGACGCAAGTCTGTGTGCTAAAGGTCCTTTCTGCTCAACTCCAAGGGCCGAAAGGTCGAAGGTCCATCATTTATCCAGAGCCCCTCTCCTTCAGTACTGTGTCTTCTTTTTGAGGCCAGAACTATAGCCCTGTGACTCTGAGATATTCATGGATCCAATGGAACTCACTGGGCTGGTTAGGGTGTAAACATGGGATGCGGCCATGTCCATTTCTGGTTAATTTCTTGGGATGCACAGGAAGAAATAGATTTGAAAACCAGCCTGCCAAGGAGCTCAGGGAGATCAGGCTGTTTTTCAAAAAGCTCAGTCTCAGGATGAGATGCTGAGAGCCTAAAGTGGGTATGTGGGAATGGTGATGGGGGTCTGTCCATGGAGGAAGCAATCTGCCCACCTCTACACAGGTGAAGCAGGAGTAAGAACTCAGCAGTTGGAGGCAGGCACAAAACACATACTGGAAAACTGCAGGATATGGTAGATTTAGATAGGGTCACATGACAGGCATCCAGAAGTGAAGCACTTGTTACTGTTATTTTCTTTCTTCCTCTCTCTCTCTTTCTCGGACTCAATCAGCCTTAGATTTCTGGCTGCGTGTCCTTGGGCATGGCACAGTCTGAGCTAAGGAAGCTGCTTCAAAGCCCTAAGGGTTCATTATTCCCAAGCTTCTCTGGATCCTTTCCCCACCCCCACCCCACCCCCACCCCCGATTTCAAAGTTAGAAAGTTCAAACTAGCGCCCCTTCACCCCCCCGCCAACTAAGTCTGTACTTGTGTATTTTGATGTCAGTCCGGGACCTGCATTAATCAGACCAAAATTCATTAATGAAGGACAACTGTGATCTCCAGGAAGCTAGCTGCTCTCCATCTAATATAATTTGTGTTTCATTCAGATGAGTGATTTTTCAAACACTCTAACATCAAGCTCTGGGGGGAGGGACAGCTCATGACTGAAGGACGTGGCTTGGCCTCGTAGGGCCTGTGCCATAATGTGTTTGCTTCCATCTCAGGGAACTCTGTGTTGTGGATCACATGACACCCCTAGCGTGTCATTGTGGCAATATAATTCAGATTCTTTGTGATGTGTCAGCCACTCAAATCCTCACCAACTGGACTTCAGACTTCTTAGATGAGCAGAGGGGTAAAAGCTCTAAGAGAAACCACTTGGGTTCTCAGGCACATTGGCTCCTGCGCCTTTCTGTACCCTAGCTTCCTGATCTGAGAATCGAAAGAACTCTGCCGGGGCTGCCGTAATCACTTATTCAATGAATACATGTTGAGCACCCATGGTTGTGGGTAGGCTTTGATGTCCCTCAAGGAAGGACCCCATCTTTTGCTTCCCTGGTAACATTAGAAGAGTAACTTTCTTTTTTGTAATATTCTATGTGAGAAAGAAAGAGGCAGTGAGAGAGTTTGAAAGAGAAAGAGATAATAGGCATGCCAGGGCCTCCAGCTACTGCAAATGAATTCCAGACACATGCACCACCTTGTGCATCTGGCTTAGTGCCCGGGGAATTGAACCTGGGTCCATAGGCTTTGCAGGCAAGCACTTTAACAGATAAGCCCTCTCTCTAGCTCAGAAAAGTCACTTTTACCTGACCAGAGGAACAAGGTTCTCAGGTCCTTGGAACCTGTCAATCACTCACCGGGTCAAAAGCCCTTCCCTTACCTACAGACATGCTAAAGAGGTATGAGAAATAATTATCCCCTTAATGAGCTACAATATACTAGACCCTCAAAAGTCCCTTCCCTCAGAGCATTTGCTCACAGACCCTCACTGCACAGCCCATTCTTCTTTCTAACTCAAAAAGCATAACTTTTTCTTTCCCTTCTTTGGATGTCAGTGAAAATCCTAAGCAGGCTTGCCTTGACACTCTGGGGCTTTCCCACATTTTTACTCCCATCCCTAAGCACCTGATCCTGCAAACCCCTCTCTTTATCCACTGGGAAGCCCTTCCACTCTCTTGAGAGTCTTTTTCTATATCTTCCTTAATAAAAATCTACTTTTCCCTTCTCGCCTCCTTGTCTCCATTCCTTAGTTTCTCTTTGGCATGCGACATGAACTCAAAAGCCTTAGCCGGTCAAGACCAGCCCATATGAGCCAAGAAAGGCCTCATCACTCTCCAAATGTGTGCTGCTACCATGTAATAGGCAGTGTTCTCAGTGTCAGGGGAACTGGTACCCTTTGGGGGCATGCAGGCAGAAAAAGAAGACAGTAGAAAAACATCAGCTTCCTGAAGTTTTTCCAATAAAACAATTGGAACAATGTCAGGCACATAGCCCTTGCATACTCTATGACCTTGAGCAAGCCCATTAACCATTCAGAATTGTTTCCACACCCATGATAGGATGCTCAGCTTTGTTATTGTTGAGTTCTCTGACCCTTCCCCAACCCTACTCGCACCCCTATTAAAACACTGGAAGCAACAGCTACTATGGTGTCTCTATTCCACTTGAGACTATGCCCTGAGTACCTGAATCATTTCAATGGTCATCCACAAAGACACCATATTTCTATCTCTATGAGCGCCCTGTCCCTTCTGCTTGACCAAAGACAGGGCACAGCATAGAGGCTCCAGTGTGGTATATGACTGTACCACCCAGAGTTTCCCACTTAACCTGAGCAGCCAACCTCTGTTTTCTCCCCTATAGGCTGTGAGGTCCTAGTGGGAAGAGGCTCACCATACCCCTTTGTCCCCCTATCCCCAGAGCACCAATAACACATGTGTTGACAGAGCAAAGGATGTACCCAAGGGAAGGAAGGGAAGCATATTCTGACCAGGGAGGCAATGAGAGAGAGATGCATCTGCTAGAGGGGGGTGCATGTAAGCATCTTTGACTCCTCATACAAAAGGTCCTCTGAAAAGCATTGTTGAGAAATCAATGCTACATAAAAGACCTTGTAGGAGGAGATGGCTGTATCACAGCCCTCCGAAAAACAGTTAAAACAAAACAAAACATAAGGGACAATCTCTATCAAAATCTTCAGTCTGCTCCAAAAGTTCCTCTAAACTGCCCCATTTTCCCTAAGCCAAGCCCATTTCATCAGTTCTGACAGCTTCCTCTCATGATTTTTATCCCCATATCCTGCATGGAGGCAAAGGACTCTCCTTGGGTCTGCTCTATGTAGAAGGCAGGGGATGTATACAGAGTAAAGCATTCTCTACAACCTCACAGTCTCCACTTATCACCATCATACACAGAGCAAAGCAATGAAACTTAAAAATCATGAGATATCTCATCTCTCAGGAAACTACCCAACATGTGATTCTAGCAGAAGGGACCTTCAGCATACAGAACAACAGACAATGAGAGGCCAGAAGAGTCTTGGGTCTGAGTGGTCCTAGGTGGTTGTATCAGACAGCTCACACTGACACACACACACACACACACACACACACACACACACACACACGCTCTCAAAGCAGACCACCATGAACAGAACTCCCATGAGAGAAGCAGCCCTAATGGCAGCTGTGCAGAAGGACTTACAGGTTGCTAGAAAGAAAAAGCCAAAGTTTAAATTTAGAGCCGTTACCAACCCCAGCTCCCAGGCATTTAAAAGGCAAGAGTCTGCAAGTGGCATTTCACCAAGCAGAAGCACAGCCCGCAGCAGCAGTCGATCCCACTCGCCATCTGCAAAGCCTACACCAGTGGCAGCTGCCCCCCTCCAAGAGAAAGTGGGCATGGAGGTTGGGCTGTGGAGGGCAGGACCATGGACCTGGAGAGAACATTGAGAGTCCTTTTGAGTTCCCCAGGGGTGGTGGGGGGAGGTGGGCAGGAAGAACCTTTCCCTGCCTGTATCCACCAAGGTAGGACCAGGCATGGAGCAAGACAAGCAGCAGTGTTCCTGCCTAGCAAGATGACACCACTCTGGTCACAATGGTTGTCCAGAACTGAGCAAACTCACAGCCCTCAGTAAGGACCTGTCACCAGGGAGAGTGGGGCTCAAATGTGGGGGACCAGGGTCTCCACTTTGCTCCTGAAAATGGGTGAAATCATCCTGTAGAACAGAGTGTACTCTTGAATGGAATGAAGGCTCTGCATGGAGGTGATTTGCCAGGCTCTACATACTCTGTGGGGTGAACATTCCTGGGGCTCTCATTCCTTCCACCCTCTACACATCCACGCAGTTGATGGTCCACCCATGGTTACCAAATGCCTGGCATACGCCTGGCATTACCAGCCCCTGGTGCTCCTGTAGAGAACAAGCTTATGCCGGATATTACTCCAGTCCTCCTGCAGTTTACACTCTAGGGGGCATGCTACATTGTAAGTCAGTAACAAAGGAAAGAAACCCCCAACTCTCAGCCACACTTCATCATCAGTAACACACCTTCCCTTCTGTCACACCGGGGTCTGTGCAGCCAGCTGTGTGGGCTCGTGTGGAGGCGTCTGGATGTAGACACCAACCCAAAGATACCACAGGCTTTGCCCAAGGTTACCAAAATGAGACCCAGTTAATTTAATGTTCATGAAACCTTACCTATGAGGCAAGCTGCCATTTCCTTAGCTATAGGGGGAGTCCTAATCAATATATATTTTTTAAATTGATGAGCGCCATACAATAGAAAGCCACCAGCAGCAGCTTCTGAAAGGGACTGGTGAAGGACGTAGGGCAAAGACTTTTTCTTTCCCTGCCATCCAATACACTGTAGGTCTTGCCCACCGCAGGACCTCCTTTCTTCCTGGCTGAAGGTAAAGGTCTAGCTGCATCTGAAATGGTTGTGGGTGTGGGGAGGGGCTGCATGCACTCAGATGTGCTACATGCCATACTTCTGTGATCACTGGTATCCTCCATAGCTCTTGCCATATTGGGGCACTCAATAAATGGAAGCTGTTTGTCCTAATTAATACCATCTCTTGTGTCATACACTTTACTCAAGATCTCTTGTTGTCGTTCTGTACTAAATGAAACATCTCCATCATACTCTCCCCGCTTCGGGAGGAAGTGGAGGGTAGGGTGTCACTGGGAAAATGTGGGCGGGCCCCTGGAGGCCTGCCTATCTTGTCCCTGGGAATCTTCCTTTTGGCTCCCATGATATCAGAAGCTTTCTCTGTGACATGCTACTGACACCCAAACAGAGTCAAGTGACTATGGACAAAACCAGGAGCCTCTATCTATTCATCCTTCACTTGTGCATTTTAGGTATTTTTTTGTCCCAGTGACACACACACACAAAAGCTCCTGATACACTATCATCACCCAAAGTCCCAAAGTCTTCATTCTAGCATTATTCAGATGGGCAAGTTCAAGTTTCATCTGAGACTCAAGGAAACTGTTTCTAGCTGTGAGCCTGCAAAATCATAGACGAGTGAGGTGCTTCCAAGACGCAGGGGCAAAAAGTAAATAATATTTACAAGGAAAACATTCCCATTCCAGAGGAAGGAATAGGAAATTGAGATGAGATCACTGGCTCTCAGCAAGACAGCATAGATGTTATACCTCTTTTTCTTAATTCTATTTATTTGTATGTGTGCATGTGTGTGCAGGCACACTAGGGTCTCTTACCACTGCAAATAAATGCACATCCAGCTTTATGTGGGTGCTAGGGCATCAAACCCAGGCTGGTAGGCTTTGGAAGCAAGTGCCTTGAGCCAATAAGCCACCTTCCCAGGCCACAGACATAAAATCTTAAACCTCCAAACCCAGCATCCTGTGAATAGCATGACAACAGTGGCTCCCAATGCTTCAATCAAGCTCTCTTTCATGACTTCGTTGGCCACGAGGCAGCTGGCTGCTCTCTCGGGTTGTTTTTTCAAGACAATGCCTCCAGTTTCACCAGGCTGATATTGTGTGATGCCAGTTGCTGTGCCTTTCTGGGGTCTAAAGAGTGGTGGTCCCAGTCCATGGTGTCGCCAGGCATATTAACAGGTAATATTGGCAGCAGGTGCATTGTGCAGCAGGTATCCCTGCCTGGCCTCCCAGGCTTTCCTTTGACGTCTTGGTGGAAGATGCCATAGCCCTACTGCTTCAGATTTTGCTATGTGTGAAGTGTCAGGAGCAGGTGTGCACAAGGTCTGCTGCTCGGGAGCAGTGGCGTGAGTTGTGGTTAGGCTATGTTGAACCAAGGCCGGGAGCAGACACAGAGTCAAGCATGAAGCAGATTTCTGAGGCAGTGTGGGTAGGGAGCTTGCGACAAGTACCTCGGCCTATTGCTAGACACCTTTGTGCCCTCGGCCTCTGGGCCTGGATACACTCCATGCCTTTTCCCCACTGTCCTGACACTTGGTTTCTCACTAGCTACATGGAGCTCTTCATCAAGTTGTATTCTTGCGTGCTTTTCCCCAAATTCTTTCTGGCCCTGGCAGTGAATTAACCAAATCTTTATACTCTCCTCTAATTATAAATTCTACCTTTAGGTCACGTCATTGCTTCTGAATCCTATTGCAGCTATTCAGAAGTATTTGAGGAATCTCTTCTATATCTTTTGTTAGAAATTTCTTCTACTGGCTAACAACCTAGGTCGTAGGTTTTTTAAATTCTGCTTTCCATAAAGCCTTAGGACATGGACATAGCTCATCTGAGTTCTCTGCACTGTTATAGCAAGGATGACCTTTGCTCCATTTGCTAACAGACTTTCTGGATTCCCATGGGCCACCTTATTAGCATTCTGGTCACAACTGCTTATCTAATCTGTAAGTCCTTTTGACTCCTTCCAAGTCACCTTCTCTTCCGAGCCCTCAGCAGAGTCACCCAGAATGCTCTACACACAGTACCTGGCCTTTTTCTAGCCAGCACCTCCAAACTCTTTTAGCCTCTGCCCTTACCCAGCTCCAGTGCCGTTCTACCTTTCCAAATATCAGGGGCATCATGATGAGCTTACTCTCACTAACCATTTCCTGTATTTTCTCATTTTCTTTTATTATAAAGAATACCTTAAGCTGGGTACTTCATAATGAAAAAAAAAAAGGTTTACTTAGCTCACAGACTGGGATGTTGAAATCCAAGATCAAGTAGCCCTATGAGTTCTGGTCTCTGGTGAAGCAGAAAGGGAGAAGGTCTTGTGTAGAAAGGACCAAGCAGGTGGGTGGCCTTTCTTCCCAACAACCTAATCTTGTGAGAACAAACACACTGGATAAGACCAGCATTAATCCCTTCAGAAGGTGGTGTCCTTTACCTTGCACCCTTTGTGGGACATCTTTAGATCATATACAAATCATGGATACAATTTATGATATAAAGACCAAAAAAAAAATCAAATGTATACAGATTTCAGTAAAAAAAAAAAAAACAACAAAACAGAATTTGAGGTTAATCATTAAGAAATTCAAGTTTCTAACATATTTTGGGAATCCCCAGATGAAAGAGATTTGTATATAAATGATGGCAACATGACCTGACCCTGATATAAAGAAAAAGAAGAAGAAGAAGAAGTTGAAGAAGAAGAAGAAGAAGAAGAAGAAGAAGAAGAAGAAGAAGAAGAAGAAAAAAAAAAAAAAAAAAAAAAAAAACAGACCTGTAGCAGTTACCTTCTTATTTCTGGGACAGCCAACACAGTGGACCCAAAGCAGTGATGGCAGGAAAGGATTTATTTTCTTTTACAGTATCAAGGGGAAGTTTCATCATGACAGAGAAAGCACGGCAGAGCAGAGGCTGGACGTGACATCTTGTCACATCAAGTGAGAGGAAGCAGGAAGAGTGAGCAAATGACAAACACCCAGTAGGATTGGACTAATAAACCTGAAGGTCCAAGCCAAGTGTGGTGGTGCACACCTTTAATCCCAACCCTCAGGAGGCTGAGGTAGGAGGATCATCATGAGTTTGAGGCTAGCCTGGTGCTACACAATGAGTTTTAGGTCAGCCTAGCTACAGTGAGACCCTATACCCCCCACCCCCCAAATAACAACTCAAGGGTCACCCCCCAGTGTCATACCTCCTTTAGCAAGGCTTTACCTCCCAAAGGCTCCACCAGCTGGGGATTGAGTACAAGGTTTAACACATGGGCTGTGAGGGAACTTTATATTCAAGAAATCACAATATCTTATAAAATATACCCAGAAGGTGATGTAGGCAGAGGTCACTGACAGGCAAAACATTTTACTTCCCAAATAACCAGTCTGGCGTATGAACATTAGAATCTAACTGACCATTTTGCCCCCTCTGGCTTGCTTGGGATACCATGGAAACACAGAGCCAATGTAGAAATATCCTATCACTTAAAACAGAAATGAAAATAATACTTCCTTTCACAAAACATGTAAATTTCACACAAGACAAGCTGCTAGTTTAAGGTTGCATTTCAATGAAAAGGGGTTGAGCCTGCCTCAGGAACAAACAAATCACTCACCGCAAAATGGCAATTTGAGGTTCGTCCTTTTGTCAACAAAATTGCTAGGCATTTTAAAACTTCTTGCAGAGAAGCAATTAGCTGGCAGACATATCACTGAGTCTCAGGGCACCTTTCTGTGAAAGAGAACTGCACCCCTCCCCGGGCTCTGCCTGTAGACATCTCCAGGCCTTCTCCTGCTACATACCCCATCACATCTGGCACACAGTATAGACTGCTTAGGGGACATTTGACCTTCCTCTGCAGTGGCACTCAGTGTTCTCCTGGCAGAAGCACAATGGACACTAAGCCTGGTAGCTCCTGCATGAGGCCAGCTGCTGAGTTCCACCTTCCCCAGGCTCCCCACCCAGGGCAGAGTGTGGCGGGCACATCTGCTGGCTGTGGTTAATGAAAGGCAGATCCCAGTGAAGTTCAGTTGCTGGGCAGGGTTTCATCTTGACTGTATAACACACCTCTCAAACACTCCATCGTCCCCCACGCCGAGAGGAAAGGGGCACAAACAGAAGAGGCAGATTATTTAAAGGAAAATCCCTTGGTTCCCTGGGCTTGTAAGCCAGGGGCTTTGACAAGATGCAAGTCTATTTTCTGGAGACTGTTGGGCCTCTGTGCCCATGAAGCATTTTCTCTTTCTTACACTACTCTCTGGCTCAGTTTTCCGTTTCACATTCTCCTCCCTGCCTGTCCCAGGGCCTTACATGCTAACACAGCCCCAGAACTGAACCAAGACCAGAAACAAACAAACAAACAAAAAAGGTAGCATCAGGTGCTATGAAACTGGGGCCAGGGTCCCCCGTGGTTCTACCATTTGGTGCAGCCAAGAGTCAAAGGGGATCTGAAAGTGTTGGAATGACCTTCTCATGACTGGGACAACACACCCAACCAGAAGCAGCTGATTGGGCGGGGGAGGGTTTATTGAAGCTTATGTTCTTAAGAGAAAGTTTCGTCATGGCAGGGAAAGCACAGCAGAACAGAGGCTGGACATCACATCTTACCACAGCAGCTGGGAAGTAGCAGCAAGTGAGCTAGCTCTGGCAAGGGGGAGCTGGGCCATAATACCCCAAAGCCCAACCCAAGTCACACACCTCTCCTAGCAAAGCTCTCCTTCCCAAATTACCACCAGCTGGGGTCCAAGTATTCGAAATACATGGGGCTATGGCAGGCTGTGGGGGGTGTGCATCTCATTCAAACCAACTCAGAGGGCCACAAAGGCAAGGCATGAGGGAACTGGCCGAATGGCGCACGCAGATGCACATAACATATTATTGGTTTCTATGTGAACCTGGGGACTCAACATTCAAATTCAAGAGTTACAGGTCAATTTTTCCCTATCTTCCCAAAGACTAACTTTCTCCTCCATTCCATCCTTTCACCAACATATATATATATATATATATATATTTAGTTTTTCCAGGTCAGGTCTCACTCTGGTCCAGGCTGACCTGGAATTAACTATGTAGTCTCAGGGTGGCCTTGAACTCTCAGCGATCCTCTTACCTCTGCCTCTCGAGTGCTGGGCTTAAAGGCGTGCGCCACCACGCCCGGCCCTTTTACCAATATTAATTGAGCATCTACTAGTGGCTAAGCACTGGGAATTAAAAATGCTAGTCAAACAGTGCCAAGATGAGATGAAAAGATAATCTCGAGAATTATTCTAAGCAAGTAATAAACCCTCTGTGAGATAAACAGGCCACACAGAGACCTTCCTAATCTGGCCCTTGTTCCCCTCTCCAGCCCCATCTCTCCTCTTGCCTCAGCCACCTTCCCTTCTAATATGTGTATGTTGAGTCATTTTTCTGTGCTAGTCATTGTTCATGCTGCCAGGGAATAAAATGATGAGTCAAAAAATCAGAGTCACAATTCTGTGTTGCTCACAGTTCACTGGGAGAGAGAATAATTAATCTTACCACTACCAAATTAGGGGCTGGGGAAATGGCACAGTGATTAAAGACACATGTTTGCAAAGCCTGCCACATGTTTGCCAGCTTGGGTTTCCCTAGTACCCACATAAAGTCAGATACACAAAGTGGCTCATGTGTCTGGAGTTCATTTATTGCAGCAAGAGGCCCCGGCATGACCATACTCACTCTCTCCTCCACTCTCTCTCTAAATATCTCATAAATAAAAATAATTTTACAAAGCAAATTCAAGTTTAAGCTATGATGAATGCTGTTGAGATGTGTAATGGGGCTGTACCCTGATGGGGGATATCAGAAAGGCAATGCCAGGATATGAACTTGGCAGGACTGAGATCAAAGGAAGAGTTGGACTTTGCCACAGGTGTGCAAAGGAGGGAGCCAGATTCTTGCTCCTACATGACACTTTCTTCACTGAGAGCCCTTCCCTTATACTGACTCCTCAAGAAATTCCCCCTTCATTACCCAGGGGAGGCCACATGCTTTCTTGCTGTGTGCCTATGGGAGAAGGACTGCAAAGCAAGAGGCTAGGAAGGAGCTGAGCGGAAGGTAGTTGTGCTGTGAGAGTTGAGGAGGGTCTCTCCGAGGGGATGGCCTCTAGCTAAGGCTAGTATGAAAAGGAGGCGCCAGGTGTGAGAAGTTCCAGGGGAAGAGAGTTGATGCAGAGTAAGATAGTGCATGCAAGAGACCCTCATTATGGGACAAGTTCGGTATTGTGGAGACAGGAAAGCATGTCAAGGTAGCTGGACTGGAGCGGTAGGAAGACAAGACCCAAGGCAGGGGTCCGACACGGAGGCCACAGGGTAGGCAGGATAAGGAGGTCATTGTGCAAGTGAGGGAAACACTGGGTTGTTTCAGTCATCACGTCTCAGCTTCTCTGTGAGGAACAGGCTGCAGGCAAACAATGATGGCAACAGAGCAGTAAGGAGGTCGCAGTGTGGAGCACAATCACTAGTGAATTGGGGGAAGTGCCGGGGATGAAATCAGGGGCACTCTTTAGGCCATGCTAAACATGAGGTACCAAGGCGCATTTAAGCACATGGCTTTGTAGGTCACCCAAAGCTACTTCACACATGTATGATGGTATTCCTGTTGACTACAGTTAAACCAGGAAGAATTAGCTCTTTATATGTGGCAACTTTTAGTAGATGACAAGACTGGATTCAGGTAAGTCTAGATTCAGGTCTCACGCCTGTTAATTATGGTTTTAGGCAAGACAGCTTCGTGCGAGCCAGGCTGACTCCATCGGTAGATAATGCAGATGGAATTGTGCAGCCCGAGGTGGCTGTGAGGATGGAATTTGCTGAGCACAGAATGCACAGGTGTCCATGGCTGATCCCTTCTCCCCTGTACTGCCCTCTTGAGGCATGGGGGCCCTGCTGGCAAGGGGAACACGGAAGTCAGCTGCAGTTAGTTCTCCATTCTCAGCATTAATTATTAATTATTATCGTCCTCGGGTTGATAGACTACACATGAAAGGAAAGAAGGCCGAGAGATTCCTAAACTAGTCTAGCAATACTGTTTTGAGTGACTGAAGTGGCAGGTCAAGAAAAATGACAGCTCCGTGGATAAAAATGTGGATCTACAAAACCTGCAATCAAGAGAACCTATGAGCTGTGAAAACCAAGTAACCTCAGGGCCCTTTATTCCCTCCCACAGCAGTGCTGTGGTTCTAAGAACAGAAGAGTCTGGGTGGTGAAGCGGGTAGGCAGGAGCAAGGGAGGAGAGCCGTGCATGCAGAAGGGGTGGAATCACTGAGATGATTTGGGGTGACTGACAGGGCTAAGGGCATATGACAGAAGTCCTCTGTTTATATGGGATGGTAATGGGGCTTCTGTGGACCGCCCAGTGTCTATCTGCAGTGACCCCTGAAATGGCTCAGTAATACACTCATTTTCCATGCATGGCTTCTCCTCTTTTCCAGGCAGCTGAAACAATGATCATTGCCCAAGACCAAAATAAAAACAAATAGGTTGCCATGACAACCACCTCTAAGTAAGATACTTTGGAGTTGGGGACCACACGATGGCTGAACCAAAGGGAGCAGTTACTGTCTTTACAGCCTATGCCATCTCTCTTGCCACCACCAACGCCTATACCACCTGCTTAGGATGCTGCGGTGCCCACAGATACAACTTCAGCAGGAAACCTTGACCCTTCTGACTCTGAGGAATGAATCACAGAAGGCATAGTTGAATGGAAGGAACTGGTAAACTGTCCACGTGATTTATTTGTACTCATTTGCTAAGATAAGATTCACAAAGTCTTGCCTATAGCTATATTACTTGAAACATTACATATATATACATATTAAAATAGTTAATCACTTCTAACTAACTACCCTCTCTTGGATGAGTCCAAATTGGTATTGTTTTGATGTTCTGATATTGGGAACTTTGAGAGTCAGAATGATGCTAATCCTCAGTCTGTGTGTGTGTGTGTGTGTGTGTGTGTGTGTGTGTGTTTAGCTGAAGAAAGGGCTTAACTCTAATACCCATCTCATAGGACTGGTGTCAGAACTGTGTAACAGCACGTCATGGTAGACACTGCATGGAGCATGGTGACTGGTGTTTATGGGCCACACATGAACAAGGAAGATCTGGGACAGGGTGGCCAGATCAGAGGAGGTGAAATTAGCCCCTGAAGGGTGTTCTGGAGCAAACCCTGGTCTCTGCCCTTGTGAGTCTTTGCTTAATTCTTGAGGGTGAAGGGCTTCCCAGGAGCAAGGGGCCTGCCTGTACCCAGTTCTCTGCCTCCTCCCGCATCTGGATGGCCTGAGAACCTTTAGCACAGGAGCAGTCAAGCCAGTGACCGAAGGTGCGCATTCTCATTTGCAAGCTCTGGGAAGTGCAGCCAGCTCCATCCATATATTCAATATTCTGCACACATGCTGAGCACTCATCAGAGGGTCTCAGCAAGCATTTGACAACCGAATGAATAGTGGAGTGGAAATGAAATGATGTCACAGACAGCCAGAGACATTCCCCCCTGTGGGGCTGGGTGGACTGTTATTCACTTCCTATCATCAGATCGCAAAGCTCACCTCGACTTCTTCCTCGCTACCTGAGGCATGCGTGACACTGCACCTGAACATCATGTCATGCCAACAGCTTGAGAATCCACCATGCTGGGAGCTGCCATGAGATTCTTTGCATGCCCAGTGCCTGCTGAAGGGTATGCCTTCACCAAGAAGTCCCTGTTGTCACGATTCCCTCCACTGTTTAGGAAATGGCCCGACTTCACCTACTTGGGAGTCGGAGATAGAGACTTCATAGAGAGACCAGAGTGGTGTAAATGCTGAGCCGTTGGGGCCAGAGGGAGGACTGAGGAGAGCGCCATTAATACTAGGGATGGCTTGTCTATGAGACAGATATGCATTCATGAATCTAATTCTCACCAAGATCTCTTATTCTCATTTTTTGCAGAAAAGGGAATTGGAGCACTGAGGGGTTACCTAGCTTCTTCAAAGTCACGTATCCAGTGAGTTGAGCTGGAACTTAAGGTTATAATATCCAGTTCCACTCAACAAGCTCTGAACCATGCCACAAACACATCAGCCTTCCACTGACTGTCCTACGGCTCCCGGGCCTGATTAATCTAGGTCACAACCTGTTTCCACATCTGCCTTCTCTAGATTCAGGGAACAACCTGGCATAGAGCCTGTGCAAACAATGGATGTCTTTGTGACTTTGGAGGGACTATCTTGGAAGAGAGACCAAGGCAGGTTCCAGAAACATGGGTGGCCTCCTTCAACTCTGAGGACTTGAAGGTCTAAGTCAAGAATGGAGTCAGTGAGTGGAGTTGGAGCTCCTGAAAAACTAGATGAGAAAGCACTGTGTCTCAACCATGTGACTTTCAGAAGATCATCTTCCTGGATCCCCGGGCTGTGGCATCAGTCCCAGATATCAGATCACACCTGTTCAGTCTGATCTCCAACAGCCACTGACTCTCATTTCACAGACAGCAACATGTTTGTACAGTTTCTTCTTACCACAGTATGAACTGTCACCATGCCCCCCAACCAAGCAGGCTGCCCTTAAAATGACACCAGCTGCTCCACAGGCCCCCTTAGGAAACATGCTCTGAGCCCCAGCAAGCCCAAGCTTGGCCCTTGTCACCGACTCTCAGTTCCCCAAGACCTCTCCATCCAAAGGATGGGTGAGAAGGGCAATGTCAATACATGAAAATTAGGTTTCATTCCCAGAAGGTTGTTAATATCCAAGATATAACTTCAAGCCATGAGTTTCTTCATGGAAGAAGAATCCAGAGCATTGGAGTGTTCATGGCAACCTCACACCTTGTCAGTGTTTCATGGAGAAAAAAGTTCATTTGGAAAATTCCAAGTATATTCTGCCATTACTCAGGCTAGATGAACAAACAAAACAAAACAAAACAAGTGTCTTTCTAAATGATGAAGAATGCTGTGGTGGTTTGAATGAGATGTCCCCCATAGCTTCATATGTTCTGAAAACTTGGTCCCCAGCTGGTGGCAATTTGACAGGTGGAGCCTTGCTGAAGGAGGTGTCTTGCTGGGGGGTGGGCTTTGGGGTGTTACAGTCCAGCTTCCCCTTTGCCAGTTTGCTCACTCCCAGCTGATATGACAAGATATGATGCCCAGCCACTGTTCTGCCAGGCTTTCCTGCCGTGACGAAGCCTTCCCTTGAGACTCTGAGCTAAACTGAACCTTTCTTTCTTTCTTTCCATACACTGCTTCTGCTGTGGTGTTTTGTCCCAGGAACAAGACAGTGACTGCTACAGATGCCGACGCTGAAGGTGAGGCACATGGAAACAAAATACAGGAAACTCTAAAGCTGTCCTAACTGTTGGACACTCTCCAGACTTGACCTGCTCTGCTTAACTTTAAAACAGTTCTACTGATGTATAATTAATATATAAAACTAATACATACTTTAGGGAGACACTTCAAGGAGCTTTGATAAGTATTAATGCACACATCTGCATATAAAAACTGTCAGCATCATCTGGGTGACTGACACAGCCACATCCTTCAAAGCTTCTTCAAACCCTTTTGAAATCCCTCCCTCCTAGCCCTCTGTCTTTACCTAACCTTTGGTCTACTCCCTTCAGCAAAGATTAGCTTATATTTTCTAAAGTTGTATCAATGTCATTAATATATGTTATTGTTCTGGTCTGGCTTTTCTCGGCAGAATTATTTTAATACTAATTAAGTTGTTCCATACATCAACAGTTCATGCCTCTTTATGTTTATTTTCTTCTTATACAACACGGTTTGAGTGTGTCTCCAAAAAGCCATGTCAGAACTCTTTAATTTCTCAATGCAGTAGTGTTGAGAGTTGAGGATTTATGTCAGCTTTCCATCACTGTGACAAAAGTGGGGGGGGGATCAAAAACTGAAGAAAGGTTGATTTTGACCTTTGTTTTCAGAGGTTTCACTCCATGGTTGGCTGGGTGCACTGTGCTGGGACCAGAGAGAGGCAGAAAGCCACGGTGTACTGCATGATGTGGTGCACAGCTTCTCTACACAGGGCATCCAGGAGTCACAAAAAGAGGGGAAGAGGTCAGGATCTCAATATCCCCTTCAAGGGCATGCCATCAATGATCTAACTGGCTTCTACCAGGTCTCACCTCCTGAAGATTCTACCACCTCCTAGCAGGATGAGCAGCTCAGAATGGGGTCTTCAAAACATGGGCCTTTGGGGAGACAGTAAGATCCCAATTAGTGTGGAAGGTCTTTGGGTCATGGAGGAAGACCTTTTTCGAACAGTTTCATGCTTTTATGGGGGAATAGCTTGTCTGTGATTGGGAGTGCCATACATTTCTGCTGCTTTCTGAATCCTGCCATGTTATGAAAGCAGAACCACATGGAACTTCCAAGCTTCAGAAATTATGATCTTTCCATTATAATTTTCCTAGTCTTAGTTATTTTCTGATGGTACCAGAAAGTGGACTAAAATATATAGAAGCAAGCATATTGATTTACTGGCATAACTTATGGGGGTAACAAGTTGCTTTCTAATTGGATCTGAGACCAACTCCACAGGATGGAATTCATATATGCTGGGAAAGTCGGAGCACCTATGGCGGAAGCTACCACTGGCACTTGAGTGAATGGATATACCATGACCAAATTTCTCTCTTAGTAATAAGATCAGCCATGAATTTTGTTCATCCTACTATGATGTTACATCAATGTTGTTGGATGGTAGAGAAGTATTTTTTTTTTAGTTTACTGTACACATACCTTTTGTGGTGAAATTTCTATTCAAATCTTTTGTCTATTTGTGGGGAGGGGTGTTGTTATTGAATGTAGAAAATTCTTTACAAATTCTGTGCAAGTCCTTTATCAGATTTATTTGCCTTTATCCAGGCCATGGTTTCTTTTCTATTTCACTAACAGTGAATTGGGAAAGCCAACTTGGGTAGAAAACATTTTAAATTTTTTGAAGCATGCTTTTGGGGGTTATATGTAAGAAATATTTACCTGAGACAAAAACCACAAATATGTCCCCCTACTTTTTATAAAACTTTTATACTTTAGGCTTTGTCCTTAGGTATATAAGATATATGCCTTGATAATTTCACAAACTTGCCACTCTTATCTTTCCTAAAAATGTCCTGCAAATACTTCCTTCCATCTTTGACTGATATCAAGTACATATTCAACACTGGAGATAGTAGGACATCGTTTCTTCCCTCAAAAAGCTTGTTTTCTTAATTTGGGAAGATATGGGTCAAAGGAAAATTAGAGCAGTGCATGTCAAGCAGGTTTTAAGCTTCTTCTACTCATTTAATCTGTGTTTGTTTTCTTTTTGGCTAAATTATTTTAGAATTCATAATGAATCTATGTCTCACTATATATATATGTGTGTGTGTGTGTGTGTATGTGTGTCCTTTTTTATTCTAATTATAATGCTAACACCATGTCTAATTCCAAGTAGTTTATAACCATTTTTCCTTAATGTCCCCAAACATATCTTTTTCTTTTTAAATTTTGGTTCATTGTTTTGATTTAGATTCAGTGATGTCTCCCACTCCACATTCTTTCATGTATAAATAGGGTCCACTTTCTGACTCCTGTATATTTCAGGCTCTGGTTTTGTGTGATGGATTCTATGTGGTCTCCTCTCACGTCTTTCTTTTTGCTGCCATCCCACCTTTAAATAGGAACTGGGTTCAGCTCCTCTGGCCAACATTGCTTCACATATCTACAGGCTGTACGTGCTGCTGTGAACTTACATCGCATGAAGTCAGAAGACAAAGTTGGCTGCCGACACACATTATCCTAAGAGCTGCCTATGGTTCAGAGAGCAAAAACATGAAGCTTTCACCAACAGTAGTCCAACTACCTCATCCATGCTTGACTGTTAGCAACTTCAGTTTTATCATTAGAGGTGGAAAAATGGTGATTTTCTTAAACTATTATTTCTGTATTTATTAACTTATCTTCCTATGAAACATATTTCCATATAGAGTTATCCTTTAGGCTCACCCTAAAACATAATTTGTACAGAAAAAAAATGGATCAGTTACCTTCTTAAACTTTTTTTTTTTATATTATGTTTTTTGGAGAGAGACACACAGAGAGAGAGAGACACAGAGAGAGGTAGAGAGAGAGGAAGACAGAGATGGGCACGCCAGCAGTGTCTCAGCTGCTGAGAACGAAATCCAGATGTGTGTGCCCCCTTGTGGTCAAGTGCGGCATTGCGCCCTTGCATCACTTTGCATCTGGCTAAACGTGGGACCTGGAGATTGGAACCGCTGGACATTGGAACCAGTGTTCTTAGGCTTAGGAGGCAGGTGCCTTAACCCCTAAGCCATCTCTCCAGCCCTCAGTTACCTTCTTATTGTTGGGAAAAATGACCTACCAGAAGCAGCTATTGGAAGGAACGTGTTTGAGCTTACAGTTTTGTCTCATCATGGTGGGAAAAATGTCCCAGAGCAGACAGCCAGGGAGTCACTTCTTGTCACAGCAGTGCGGAAGAAACAGAGTGAGGTAGTGCTGAACACCCAATGGGCTGGACTAATAAACCTCAAGTCCCACCCCCTAGTGACATGTCTCCTCCAGCAAGGCTCTTCCTCCCAAAGGCTCCACCAGCTGGTGACTAAGTATGAGGCTTAATCACAAACACATGAGGTTGTGGTGGGCACTTTGCTTTCAAGTAACCTCACATCTTTAATTACTCTTTCATTGTCAGATTTAGAATAGGGACCTTGGTTGCTTTCCTATGGTACAGTTAGTTGTCTGTTTTCTTCATGGTGATGTACTTTTAATGATTATATTTTTCTATTCTAGACATTTCAAATGAGTCTGACAGCTTTTGGCAATGTATAATTCATTGTCTAAGTCTTAAAGAGTCTTGTTTGTAAGCAAGTTGCACACTTGATCTTGTTTTATTATGTTCTGTTTCTAAAAGTCTACCACTCAATTTCTTGGGGCTCTGACTCCATCCTTAATGTTTATGGTACCTTACACTCATGGTGGCTTACTTCCTGTGGTGTGTTAAAGAATAACAAGGGGCTGGAGAGATGGCTTAGTGGTTAAGGCTCATGCCTGTGAAGCCTAAGGACCCAGGTTCAATTCCCCAGGTCCCAGGTAAGACAGATGCACATGCATCTGGAGTTCGTCTGCAGTGGCTGAAAGCCCTGGTGTGCCCATTCTCACTCACTGTCTCTCTCTCCCCCTCTCTCTCTCTGTATCTAATAAATAAATAATAAAAACTTTAAAAAATAAAAAAAGCAAAAAATATTAACAAGCCTTGCCTGGCAGGGTTTGGAGGAAATCTGGTGATGCTCAAGTTGTATTTTCAAGACTCCACAGAGGATTTGTTCTTGCTTCTTTCAGGTAGCCCTGGCACATTCCCACCCAGGACCATTGTGACCATAACCTCCTCATTACTGGACAAGATACCCAATCAGAAGGAAAGAAAAGGATGATTTCAGCTTACAGTTTTGAGGGGAGGTTTTATTACATTGGGGAAAGCATGACAAGAGCAGACAGCTGGGGAAAAATCACATCTTCTCACACCTCCTCCAGCAAGGTCCCATCTCCCAAAGGCTGCACCAGCTGGGGACCAAGTATTCAAAACCTGTGAGCCTATGGGGGAACATGTCATTCAAACCAATTTACTAGCTTCAGATTTCCTCTATCATGCAAAGACTACAAATATGAGCTAATACTCGGGCTGAAATTCTTACAGTGTGGGCCATGGGACACTTTTACCAGCCACTGTTATGACTGGTTTTTGTTTCTGCTCTATACATGTCTTTTCTTGTTTTCTGTACCATGCTTGCTTTTCCTCAGTGAGTGAGATTTGCTATGGTTTTATAGATCAGCCTCTTCTCCCTCCATCCAGGGTTCAAGCTGAGACTGACAAATGTTCTTGCTGTCTTGTTTCACCACCAGGCTGGTTTTTTTAAAGCTAAACTACCCTGGGAACTCAGGGGAAATCTGCCAAAAGTACTATATTTCTTCATGAGGGTCTCAGTTCCATTCTCCCACAGAGGAATTGGTTCCATGTAGGACTTAAGGAATTATCTTCAGTCTGCATATAGCTGCTAACCCAAAGTCTCTCGGTGAGACCAACCTTCTTCTTTATCCTGCAAGGTCATGTTCAACATCCCATCCGTCTTTTGGTCCCCTCCAACCTCAACCAGGGATTTCTCTTCAGTTTTCTGAGCTCAATCATTCAAATGATTTGTGCTTCCTAGCTGGACGTTTCCTATCCCAGGGCTTTCAGGCCCTCCAGTCTATCATATCAATGGATATACACATGTGTACCGATAACTCCTGGGATGTGGTCAATGTTCAAGAGAGAAACATGTGATGTGATCAGAATTCAGAGGGAAGAAGCGGCCTCATTTGGCATGAAGAGCACAAAAAGCTTCACTGACAATGCTTAGGTTGAGACTTCAGAGCTGAAATCCCAAGATGACGAATATATATATATATATATATATATATATATATATTTTTTTTTTTTTTTTTTTTTTCTGGTGAGGGTAGATGTGGATGGGAGGCTCCATCTATTCTACCCCATTATTGAACACAAATGCACAAAAGCCCAAGGGTGGGGCTAGAGATGCTGCCCACTGGTAGTGTGTGTGGTGGTTTGAATCTGATGTCCCCCATAAACTCAGGTGCTTCGAATGATCCATCCTCATCTGGTGGCAATTGGGAGATGCAGCCTTGATGGAGGAGGTGTGTTATGGGGTGTGCTTAGGGGTGATTTAGCCAACACTTAGCTCACTTTCTTGCTACTTCTTTTCACTTGCTGTTGCAGAGGTGATGTCCAGCCTCTGCTCATGCCATGCTTTCCCCTGCCTCCTCTTTAGACTATAAGGCAACATAAAAACTTTTCCTGACATCAGCTGCTTTTGGTCCAGTGCTTTTGGTCCAGCAATGAGAAGGTAACTACAGCAATGTATACTTTGTATCTGCAAGGCTCTGGGTTTGAATTCTTTCACGATTAGATACTAACATACCATAATAAAAAGATGTACTCTTTGTTCTCCCTCAACCTGCCCCTTGTCTGATGTGTGTGTCCCTTGAGTTATATGTTGGTTTGCTCTACAGAGGGACCCAGTGACTGGTCAGACAGCTTTTAGTAAGAAAAAGTAGATGATAATATGCAAAAAGCCACAGTTTCATGCTCATGTCCAACTTTGGGAAATCCCACCTTCTGTGATACATGTCACTATCTTACAGTCACTCTACTGGAGAGAAAAAGCTTAATTTGACCAAACTACCCAGGGTCTCAGGAGCCTCAGGCACCTGGTTTCTCAGCTGGCTGCCACTGCACAGCCTGTCTTTTGGAGATGTCGGAGTTCCAAACCAGTCGTCATTAGCACTGCAGAGGAAGTTAAGAAAGTCACTCTTTGGGCCATAGGACTCCCCCAGCTACTGGGAGGGTGCTGTTATGTGTATCTCACTGGGCAGGATATCTTAGGAAGGGCACCCTTACCTAGAGGAAGCATTTTATGCATTTTTATGAAGATTTCTGGGGTTAGGGATGGGGTTTAGTTGATAGGTAAGTTGCTTGCGGATCACATCTGAGTGTCTTAGTTTAATCTCCAATACTGAAAACAAAAATCCCAAAAGGTTTCATTTTGGAAGAAAAAAAAAATTGCTTTGGTAAAAATGAGAGCATCATTAGGTCTTGACTTTCAATATTCAATTATGAAAACACTTCATGGTAAGTTTTAAACCCAACTTTAATTAAAGAATAAAGAATTCCCTAATTCCCTCACGTCACATACATGTCCTAGCCCAAGGCTTAGAACATGAGCTGAACTTTGAGCACCACCTAGATCTGGGGCTGAAATGTCCTCATAAAATGTTGAGAAAGAAGTGTAATTGTGATCTTGCAAGTAATATGTCAACAGGGAATATTTTGTTTCTCTTAAGGAAAAGTAGAAGCAACATGATCATAAACTTAATTAAAGTTGTTTGTAATGATTTGATTAGATTTCTAGCACTGTGAATACTCCTTCTGGCCAGGGGCCTTTCCAGACTTTAAACAGTTGGTAGCTCATGTGTTTTTACAAGTTTACCCAATCCTTAATTTCATCTCTTGATGAGGGAAGGCCAGGCATCATCGTGCTCAGGTAATGGGCTCATCAAATGGCTTTTTGTGCTTTCAACAGAACTAACAAGAAGTTTGCTCATCCTCATGTATTTTGAACAAACATGCTAACTAACGACACAGCATTCTACTGAGAGCATTTGAGAAGTAGTGAAAATCTCTTCAAATCCTGGCTCATCAGTGTTTGCATATAGGACGTAGAACTAAATGGTAAAATAATTGGTTGGGTTGCTTCCTTCTGCTCTCTGTGACTCATCTGCAGGCTGCTAAATCTGTTGGTGTAAATCCGGTGGATGCATGTTTGTGGACAGTGTCTGAACATCTGTGCTTTCTGAAAATGTCACAAGAACCACTTTGCCTGAACATTTATCTTCAGGAGCCAAAATGACCGCTACCTTGGTATGTCTAAAAAGAAAATAAAGACTGAGGAGAACTGAAGATGAGTGTGTACCATGCTCTAAAGAAAGTCTTAAGCATTAGGCCAATGGTTTCAGAAAATTCTGAGTTTAGCTCATACTGGTTATTTTAGGACAGCACTCTCTTTAGTTGGACAGTGTGTGATAAAAAAGCCTGTCTCCCTGTCTCATATGTCCCTCTATGAATACCACTCCTGGAAACACCTTACTGCCTCACTAATGTTACGTGGATAAGGACTCCGAAGAGGCAGACATATTTGTCATTCAAAGGGTGATTATGAGCCTGGAGAGATGGCTCAGTGGTTAAAGGTACTAGCAGCTTTCAAAACCTGACAACCAGAGTTTGATTCCCCAGTACCCACTTAAAACCAGATGCACAAAGTGGGTGCATACATCTGGAGTTAGTTCACCATGGCAAGAGGCCCTGCTGTGTCCATTTCCTCCCTCTCTCATCCTCTGTGTGTGTGTGTGTGTGTGTGTGTGTGTGTTTAAAGGTGTTGTGTAGAACAGTACTTTAAAATATTTATTCATTTTAACATGTTTTCTCTTTCTTCTACTGAAAAACAAAATCCGACCCTTATTCATAGTGAAGAAAGAATGTTCCTGAGACCCAAGCAGGCCAGATGCCCAAAGATCCTCATTAGCCTGAACACAGTGTATGATTGGCAGATGGTCACATGATTCAAAATGAGCCAATCAGAATCCTTCCCTGGAATTGTGACACAGATGCTGCACATTTCTTTGGAGTTTCTACTTGAAAACAGGCGAATCTGGGGCTTTCAGAATCCATCTTCTGTTTAGAGGGACATAGCCTATTTGCAGAATCAAACCAAGCGGAGATGGATAGGGGGAGACAAGAGGAAACGCCGTGCTGCCAACAGTGACTGTTCCCTTCTTTCTCTGAGGTCCAGGACACTGGGGAAGACTTTCAAACCCTCAATAACAGACATTTCCCTTCTGCGGGTTAAAGCTAACCTAGGGATGCAGATTATGCAGGTTCCTGTCACTTAAAGTCAGAAGCATTCCGACGGGACAACTGGGATTTTACACCCTTCTCCTTTGTAGGAGTAATAGCTGTGACACTTGAGGTTGCCTGGGCTTCAAATGTCCAATGGACTCACTAATAGTGTTGACCTTGAAAAAGTGTGAAGCTTTTATTTTTCACTTTTCTTTAGGCCTAGTAATGCTACTTCCCTCCATAGGTGTGTTAGGACCACTGGATGAGATATAAGAAATGATACATCTGCACTTAAATTGTGTCGTAACAAGTACTGTGTTCTTATCACTGTCATTACTCCTGTTTAATACTTCTATTTAAATATTAAACTGTCAGGGCAGTGGCTGTTATATAATCCCAATATTCATTCTGCCACTCCTTAAATCACTTTCAAACTCCCGGTGGCCACATGGCTGCCTAGAATAAAAACTACATTTCCCAGCCCTCTTTGCAGCCTTCAGGACTAAGTTGTGACCAACGAGGCGAGAGAAAAAGTGATGCTGGTGACTTCTGAGTGGTGCCCCTTTCCTTTCCTCTTATTACAGGACTCGCTGGGTGGAGATGCCACCCCGCACCCAGACAGGAAGCTCCATCATTCCCATTATTGAGAATGGCAGGATAGCAAACTAAGCCAGTCATAGTCAACCCACCTAGAGGCAGCGTGTCCACCCTGGGCTGCTTCTGGGGAACTCTTCATGCGAGAGACAAACCTAACTGGATACATATAAACCTCTGCTTCATTTGGATTTTTTTTTTTTTTTTTGGTCATGTCAGCCAGGACCAATATCCTAACAGTGACACAATGAATAATCTACATCTTACTTAAGCTTGGTCCTTAGAAAAGTCCTGTGGAGGAGAAAAAGGGAGGGAAACAATGAAAGTAGGTCAGACTCTAAGCAGAGAGCTGAGGGTTTTCCTGCTAAGGAAGTGAGCCCTCAGGATCAAATGACATTTGGCTTCCTCAGGCTGAGGAAAGAAAGGTGTCAATGAGCAAGGCCTGAGGAGGGACAGGAAACTTTGGCATTGCCATTGAGAACTTGTCCTCAAGTCGCAAGCTATTTGATGGTCAAAATAAAATTGCTAGTAGTTAGCTAGACATCATGGAGTGTTTCTCTAGAGTCACTAGACTTCTACTGTCAGCCCTTTCTAAGCATCAGACTATCAAAATGCTGGAATGGGCCACCAGAGCCACTTACTAGACAGTACTGACCGCTGGAGTCTCTGTATGGAGCCTCTTGCTCTCCCCACTCACTAGCTGAGACTCTGAGGATTCAAGAGCTGTCGCTTTGTGTCCTCCACAATGCTGCACAGAGGAAGCATCTCGTGGCTGGCCTGGCTGCTGCTGGCCCTTCCTCATGGATGACAACAAGCTTTCCACCCTCAGTTTCCAGTTGTCTCACTGTTTCCTTAATCACCAGCAAGGCTGTCCCTTTGAGCCACTGGCAAGTGAAGAAGTTCTCATCCCACAGGCCTGCTAGGGAGCAGGCCCTACCCTCAAGTGTTCCCAAACAGTGTCAGCTTCAGCTTCTGAAAAGCAACACAGAGTGGTCCCATGCAAAATCTCTCACTCCTGGCATGCTCACAGGGCAGATGTCCTGGAGGCTGAAAAGTTAGCATGGTTGAAGCCATTTGCAGAAGCCTCACCAATCCACACCTTGAATTGGTTCTAATCCTCTGAATCTCCTGTTTGGGGAAAATATGACCAATAGGGACTACACTTTTCATGACCTTTACTTGGTAGTGATTGTTAGAAACAATTAAGGTACCTTGGAAAAATAATATAACATATTACATACTATATTACATATTACATACTATATGCCAGCCCTTACTTCATCACCAGTGAGGGGAAGGATACATGGGACAACAGACCTTCAAGAGTAGCTAATGGCAGCCAAAGGTTGCTGGGAGAGGAGAGTTGGGTTCATCAGTGGTGTAGCCCATCAGTGGTAAGTTGCCCATTCTATCTGTGATCATGCCAGCAACCCTAATGTAACTCAATGGTTTTTTTAAACATCAAAGTAAGATGGGATTAATGATTAAGAAGAAGGGTGTTAATGGGAGGGGGAATATGAGTGGATAATTGAGGGGAATAGGATCAAAATATATTATATGCATGTACAAAAGTAGCAAAAAAAATAAGTAAAAATTAGAGAAAAGGAAATGCCAGCCCTGGAAAGTAAAGCTTCTACCCAGCCTTTCATGTGCACTTCTGGACGGAAAGAAAATATCATCTTCCTCAGCGGCTCTCATCTCCACATCTCTCTTTTGTGTCTGGACACAAACGAGCCATTTGCTAATTGTTAAACAGCTATGAAAGATGAAAATGTTGGGGGCGAGGAGGAATAAGAGTGGATGGGTATTTGCTGCTGGTTTGTCAATGATCAGGAGGAACAGCCAAGCTGGTGGCAGAGAAGAGGCATGACTCTCAGAAATCCCATGATACTAGAACCCTGTCCTCAGAGGTCCATTTCCCTCTGTCTGGGAAATGAGCCTTCAGGGCTTGCATATCAGAGCTCCAGTAACTAAGGCCACCACTTCAGACAAGTCACTACTGCCCCTTGCTGCTCAGGGGTCATGGCAGCTGGCATTTTAAATTCCTTCTGTGAATGAACTATCATGTGAAGAGGGCAGCTTGGGACCAGGATTTGAGGACCGTAGATCCCTCACACTCAGACAGCTCTAATTCCTTCCTGGCATCCCATGGCTGGTATCCAAGGTGAGGCTCGAAGAACAGAGAAGGTTTACTCCAGAGCTGGAGTTGTTTGAATGACACACAGGTGGATCTTTATGAAAAGAAAAGCATCACGAACAGTTAATTGTGTGCCAGAATCCCAGGCTGAGTGTTTAGCTAAGAAACTTGGCCCAGGATAAGGAGGGCTTGCTAGTATGCATTCAACTCAACATTCAGTGTGAGTTATGCTCACTGGATCCCCTCATCTTACATGTCTCTTCCCTTACCATTACAGCCACACCGCTCGGAAATATATCATACTGCCAGACTGCCCTGGCTCATGCCAAGAACATCCTACCCTTCAACTCAGCTCAAAGACATCACCTCAGAGGAACCATCTCTGCAAACAGGGCCCTCTCCACCTCTTCCTTTCTCCTCTTCTTTCTTTTCTTCCTGTTCTTTCTCCTCCTCTGCCTTGTCCTCCTTCTCGCTCCTCCCCTTCCTCTCTCTTACAACTTTGCAGCACTTACTACAATTTAAAATTACAGATTAGTTTTCTGAATTATTATTTACTTATTCATTTCTGACTCCTCGACCTGATTGTACCCTCTCAGTAAGCAGGCATTTTTATCTTATTCCCTACCCCCTGCCATGCTTTGCATGGTGCCAGGGAAGCTCTGGAGGTGTGCCATGGGTAGCTCCTGAACCAACTGACAGATGTCCCTTGTGATTCTGAAACAGGAAGGAGTCACATCTCGGGGGGGGGGGCTCAGATGCTGACAATAGTCTCAATTTAGTTCTGTTGGCAGAATGAAGGCTTTCCAGACTTAAGTCAGGGAGGTACAGGGGAACTTTTACTACTTTGTCATCCCTCTCTCTGCTCCCCAGAACTGGATTCTGGGGTCGGGGGGAGCAGACAGAAGAAGGGAGATGAAGAGGGACCTTTATAAATTGTAGCCCTCACACTCAACGTGGGGTCCATCGGCCAGCACCCTGGCTATAACCTGGAAACCTGCTAGAAGTTCAGAAGCCTGTTTCTACCCAGACCCACTATATTCAAAGCATTCTTTATTAAGACCTCCTGGGAACTGCCCTTCCATCTGGCATCTAGGTCCCCCCGGGGCAAGAAAATGAAAGCAAGATGCCTTTGGGAATGAAGGATTAAAATTTTGTCAACGATCCCTATAAACTCACTGTTCGAGCATGCTCAGAAGCAAGCCCCATGATTGTAATCTGTCTCAAACTGCTGCTATCTGAGGTTAAGAAGAAGAAGGAAAGGCTGGCGTATCCTGGGGCTATTCAGAACAGGACATTACTGGCCATGACTTTCGGCAGAGGAGTAGGTCTGCAGTTGGCTAGGGCAGGATTACTGACTTCGCCCATGACAGGACCCAACTGTTTCATCCCCACCATGTTTCCCCAGCACCTGGCACACTGCTTGGCCCACAGCAAGGGCTCAAACAGTACCTGTCGCATGAACAAAGAGACTGATCGTGCAAGGCGATTGTACTGTATACAAATAAAATATACATTACATGGGTCTGAATATCATGCAGACCCAGTTGTACCTGCTGGCTCCTGGTGTCGTGAGACATACCCTTTTCGTTAGGAACATTCGGGGATTTGGGGTGGGTGAATAAAACTTTACTTTCGATAAACAACAGCATGTTTCAATAAACAACATACAAGACCAGGTCAGTAAGGAAAAGCAGCCATGACCTTGGGGAAACCCAAATAACCCTCTGAAGGTCGCGGGCAGTGAGGGTGCTTGGAGGCCTGTGGAGTCTCCGTGGCATTAGGGTCAGCTTGGGGATGATAAGGGCAGAGACAGAAGTTGGGGACAGAGAGGCCTGAGAACCAGCCACATTGCGCTGTGGCCCAAGGTGACCGGGGTGTTGGTTCCCTAGAACAAATCCCTAGCCACAGGGTCCCCCCACAAGGAGAAGTTGTCACAGCAACTAAAGGAAGCCCATCTTGCAGCTCTCTTGGAGGAGCTGGGAAGTCCCAGGCCTCCTCTCCCCCACCAGGCTCTCCACAAAGTGCCCAATGCTGGGCTGTTCCCCATTGGCCAAGCTCTGTGATGGATGTCTTGTGAGCAGTATACATAGGCCAGTTCTCTAGACTCTTCTAGATTCGTTCAGGATCACAACCATTTCAGGAACCGCCCTTCCCTGAGGGCTGGGAGATGGCTCAGAGGTTGCAAGCACCTTGTAAAGCCTGTCAGGCTGGAGTTCAGTTCCCTGGCCACCCACGTAAAGCTGGACGCAAAAGGTGGCCAGGGACCACTCTTCTGTTTCACCCTTGACTGGATGAAATGTGTCACTTTGCGTAGCCTCCTCAAGGCAATGCCCAGAGCCACCAAGCTGTCCCAGCCCTATTTGAGCACAGAGATGTGACAAGGAGGCCTGGAATTTTAAACAAAATGTATATATTATTTATTTGCATGCACGGAGGGGTGGGAGTGGGTGCACCAGGGCCTCTTGCCACTGAAAATAAACTCCAGGTGCATGCACCACTTTGTGTATCTGGCTTCCCATAGTTATTGGGGGAATCAAGCCTGGGCCGTCAGGCTTTGCAAGTCATCACCTTTAACTGGCGAGCCATCTCCCCAGCCTGGAATACTTTTGATAATAAGGCAAGAGAATAGTGAAGACCCACCTTGGATGTGTAAGTGTGGCCATCGGATCCGCAGACCATGGCTGACTGTGCCGCCAGGCAGGGCTTGCACTTGACCAAATTTGAAGGTCCAACCCAGTGTTTGTGGGCGACATTTCCTTTCTTTTGCCTAAGGATGAGGGGGGGAAAAAAAGGAATAATTTAGTTGAAGCTCTGGTCCCCCCTGGTGTTTCCTCAAGATTCCTAGAGTACAAGGCTTGATACACATGTTAAAGTAATCTTCAAAGACGCAGAGCCCCTGAGGGCTCCGGCCAGGGCTGGCACTCATTTCAGCTCTAACAGTTATGCTCTCATTGCTGGAACAAAATACCCAGAAGCAGCTTATGGAAGGGAAACTTCTAGGGGATTTTCATCATCGTGGGGAAGGTAATGTCAGGCCAGAGTTAGGAAGCAGAGAGAAAGGAGCCCGCATGGAGGTTGGTTGTAACACCTCACGGCCATCCCCACAAGTGTCACACTTCCTCGAAAAGGCTCCACAAATTTCTCAATTAGCACGGTCAACTCAAGATCCCATGCTCCTACACATGAGCCTCTGAGGGGCATTGTATAGTCAAACCACCACAAACTCATTCACGGGGGGGACAAAGACTGTGTCACAAAAGCTTCTATTCCACTCAACAGCTAAACCAAGAGAAGGAGAGAAGCTACTGGAATGTTTTAAACCATTGCAGACCGACATAGAAGGAACTTCATAGCACATTTGAAAGAAACAGCAAGGGAGCGTGACACTGTCAGCACCAAAGCCTGGTACACACACTGCAGGAAACACACACTCCTCTCACAGTCTTAGATTCTCCTGGGGCTGACTTGTGGCTTCCACACGGGGAAGCACGCCAGGCCCTCTTGTGAGCACTTTACACAGAAATGCATCTCTAAGCCCAACCAGAAGGCTTTATTACCATTGCAGAAATCACCCCTGGATATATTTTCAAAGTACTTTCAGTCTAGTTTCTAATTTGCCACTTGATAGAGGCTCTGAGGTTATGTCACTTCCAAGTGTTAAAATCATCAAATTCTCTTCTTTCCTCCCAGCTCTCATTCCCCTGACTTTTACCTTTGTCATAGTGATGAATGACACTATTAGGATGGCTTGCGCCCACAGAAACGACCTCAGCATTGCATCATAAACCACGGAAATAAAGACCTACAATACCTGCCAGCCTTCCTCCCTTAGTTGAGGCTGGTCCTCCAGAAACCCCTGTGCAGTGACTCCCATGGCTGAGAGCTTGAACTCCAGGGAGAGCAAAAGTGTTCTTGGAATGCCTATGGACCAGGCCATTATGGTTTTCTCTTAAGTCAAGTTCAAACTCAGCTTGGTCACTAAGTCATAGTATGACCTTGACAAGATATTTGATTCTGTTGACCCCCGTTTCTCATGTACAACAGGAAAGTAACAGAAGCACTTCGTGGGGTTATGACAGAGCTTCAGATGAGTCTGTGTTGTGGTTTAGGGGCTGGCTTGTTAACTGACCAGCCTTTGGAAAGTGACTAGAGCCTGAAGGGTCTCAGGCAACGAGTGGATCAATCACTCGGCAGAATATAGCACCGTGGGGAGGTGGCAATAAGCAGGAGGTGTGGAGCCCAGTGGCAAAATGATGACTGAAGACATGTGCTTGGGAACTATATCCATCCCTTCTGGTATTTCTTTTGTTTTCTTCTTCCTGTCAACCATGAGCTGAGTAGCCACTGCCACGCACTGTCACCATGATGTCCTGCCTCAATGGCCCAGAGTTATCAGCTCCAGACTATGGACTGAAACCTCTGAGTCCATGAGCCAAAATAAACAGCTCTTCCTTTAAGTTGCTTTCCTCTGGTATTTTTCAAAACAAGTCTGACTAATGTAACCTTTACAATAGGAAGCAACAAAATGACAGTAATTATATAACTGTCTGTCTCAATAAATGAAGATAGACAAGGAAAAAATTGTCATCATTGTGGAAATGTGATCAATCACCAGGGCCTTTGAATTCTCCCAGCCCATGAAAGTAGAAGGGCACCTGTTCTACTGGGTCCAGTCCCTCGAGTGCCTGAGGTAACCTGCCTGCTTCCAAATGAAAGAGAGCAAGAATGAGAGATGAATACGGAAACAACACCAACTTGCTTCTTAATTTACTTCACATTACATTTGAGGCGAGGCAGTGAGAGGAGGGAGGTGTGGTTGCAGACCTACATAGAGGAGTAACAGAGAAAAATGAGTGCATGCCCACAGCACAGCTCTGAGGACAATCTGGGATTCGGCTGGAGAGGAAGCACTTCTAAGCCTGTGTGACCAAAGAGCCCGAGAAGAAAGTCTTGCAAGGGTCCTTTGAAATCACCTGGGTTCCAACTTGCTTGTGTTACTCAAGGGGCAAAGTGAAGCTCAAAGAGGGATGGGCAGAGTTGTACCTGATGTCATTGAAGGCCTGGAGTGGCCTTCACAGCGGCAGACAGTGTCTTTGTTGCTTTGAATGAACATGAAACATCCCCCATAGCCTCATGTGTTGGTAATTAAGCCTCATACTCAATCCCCAGCTGGTGGAGCCTTGCTAGAGGAAGTGTGTCATTGGGGGCTTTTGTCACTTTTTTTGTTTTTTTGTTTTTTCACTATGGTCCAGGCTGACCTGGAATTATGTAGTCTCAGGGTGGCCTCCAACTCATGGCAATCCTCCTACCTCTGCCGCCCGAGTGCTGGGATTAAAGGCATGCACCACCACGCCCGGTGGGCTTTTGTCACTTTGAGATTTATTCACCCAGTTCTACTGGGTATTAGCTGCCAGACTCACACTTACTGCTGCCTCCCAGATGGTGAGACAGGTTGTGATGCCCACATCTGCTCTGCCATGCTTTCCCTACCAGGATGGGGCTTCCCCTCGAGACCATGGGCTGATGTGGACCCTTTACATCTACCAGCAGCTTCTGGCCAGGTGCTTTGTCCCAGCAATGAAAAGGTAACTGCAATAGTGTCCAAGGGATTTGGAGGGATGGCTTAGCAGTTAAATGCTTGCCTGTGAAGCCTTAGGACCCCAGTTCAAGGCTCGATCCCCCAGTACCCTCGTAAGCCAGATGCACAAAGTGGTGCATGCATCTGGGGTTCGTTTGTAGTGGCTGGAGGCCCTATTCTCTCTCTCTTTCTCTCTCTCTGCCTCTTTGTCTCTCTCAAATAAATAAATAAAAATAAACAAATTTTAAAAATAGTGTCCAAGGATAAATCTCTGCTTTTCTCTCTTTTAGTCCAACCTAGAATATCAACTAAAATTCTTGAAGGACACCTATTTAGAGTCCTCTTTCTAATGCTTCTCTACCCCCAAGAAGCTATCCACATTGGCTTTGCTCGCTATCTGGAATTAAAAACAAAACATCACTTGAATTTACAAATCACATGGACTAGAGGTCTCCTAGTATTGTTCACAAGACACGTTTCACCCTCTCAGGGTCTGGGTTGGCTTCAGGTACAGGGATTCCACATTGCAGAGGAGCGGGCCCTCAGCACAGGGTTAATCTCAGAGGGCACACTTCCTTCAGTGGACCCCTTCACGGTCCTCCTCATTCACATTCACACAGCAGATTGCCTGACGCTGATAATGAATCAGTAAATGAATGAAGTTCAAGCATCTGCTGGGTCCATCCCCACAAGGCTGAAGAGATTGCTCTCCTAGAAGGTGGGAAGACTCTACACTCATCAAGGTGACCAGAAGAAAAGAAATCCCAAGTGCTTAGTAGATGAATCATCTCTACCACACCCACCAGGGCTCGGGGGAACATCGACACCGAGGAGGAGGTGGGAAGGATATGAGCAGCTGTCACTATTAACCAGAGAAGTTTCTCTTTGGAGATGGTGGTCGGCACGGAAGAACTCCACAACACTGAAAATTAAGCACTTGACACTCAATGAGACATCTCTGTCAGGGAACGTTGTGGAAGAGTGGGTGGAAAGAATGTAAGAGCCACAGGGTTGGGAGGAGCACTCTGAGGCACTGTCGTCTGGACATGAACTGATGGCTGCATTCACCGTGGTAGTTGCTACCCCATAACACCCGCACAATTCTAATACCATCAAACTTTTGACTTAGAGGATGGAGGAACACAAAGAGAATGAGACATCAAAACAGAAGAAGGTAGCGGGCGTGGTGGTGCATGCCTTTAATAGCAGCACTAGGGAGGAAGAGGTAAGAGGATCGCTGTGAGTTCAAGGCCACCCTAAGACTACATAGTGAATCCAGGTCAGCCTGGGTTAGAGTGAGACCCTACCTCAAAACAACAACAACAACAACAAAACAGAAGGACTATGTGGTAGTTTGAATATATGTCCCCCAATATATTCAGTGTTTTACTAGTTATAGTTTGCATCTGCAATCACCTTGCTAGAGGCAATATCACTGGGGGTGGGTCTTAAGGTGTTAATGGTGTGGGTTTGAGATTCCATTGTAAAGATATGCAAATGTGCCTAGCAGGAGTTCCTGAAGTGTGCTGTGTGACCTTTTGGCTGTAGTTTTGCTCTGTGTGCTGTGGTGGCTGGTTGGCTTTCTCTCTCTCTGTTTGGCCCTGTGAAAGCAGGCTGCTTTTCCTGCCTTTATGGAACTTCCCCTGGATCTGTAAGCTTCAATAAATAATATCCCTTCCTCCATAACTGTGCCTGGTCTGGAAGTTCATCTCAGCAAACCTGAAGCTGTCTGCTACAGTAAAGTGGTACCGAGGAGTGTGGGGTAAGATGAACCAGACCGTGTGGATGTTCATCATTTGGAACCTTTGTTTTGGAGAAATGGGCATGGACTTGGTGCTTGCAACTGAAGATGCCTTCTGGAGTGGTAAGCCAAGTTTTATGGACTATTCTGATGAGAGTTTGAGAATGCTAAGTGCAGACAGCATTGAACTTCGAGGCTTGGCTTATCAGCTTTCTAAGGGGAAGGAAAGAGTGCAGAGGACTTTGTTGGAACTGGGCTACTGGCATAAGGGATGGCTACGTTCCGCTATCCAGGCCCAGAAAGTTTGATCAAGCTTAAATTTGTAATGGACAGATGTGCTTGGCTAAAGATATCGGACTGAGATTTTAAGATTTTAAGTTGGAAAACCTCAAGCAAGTTAAAATTAGAGGCACTGAGACTGGTTTTAGGTTACTGGAGCTGCTATTGTCAAACACATTAGCAATCTTAAGGAAGATGGAAGGAAAGTGGCCTGACGACTACTTTACATTAAAACAATGGAGAGGATGCCTGAAGAAAGACTGTTAAAAATGCAAACTTTTAGAAAGAATGTTGACTGGAGAAGGAACCTGCTTTTCAAGGCTATGATTTATTTTGTCCCTGGATTAAGAATATGGCTGTGTCCTGCACACCTGGTATTGGTTTTGGAAGCATGAAAAATGCATGGACTGGTCATGAATTGCACACAGTTCCAGGAGCCACTGCTGAGATGCGGCATGAGGCAAGGCATGAAGACCCTCAGGAATAGGCTGAAAGAGCCTTTGGAAGATGGACCGTGGTTTGCATGGAGACCTGAAGATGTTTTGGATATACCAGGACTATGCAAGGACTCCCATGTAGTGCAGTGTTGGCCTGGGATCAAAGTTTTCCCTGGTGACTCTGCCCAGCTGGAGGGGCATTATTGGAAAACCTGGAGACTGTCAGTCTCTGGTTATATTGAACTTGAACTGCAGAAGTTTGATGACTGCTGATGGTGGTTGAGTTTGCATTGTTCTAGTCTCTCCTTGCTATTCCTTATACAGTTAAAATGTTTACTCTGTGCCTTTACATGTTGAAAGTATTTAACTTGTTTGATTTTACAGGACTCATTATCTTAAGTTGGTCAAGACTGTGAGAACCTTTGAAATTGGACTGACTACAATTTACAATGTGTGATAGTTATAAATCTATTAGAGGCCAGGAGCTAAATATATTGGGGGGCAGGGGAGGAATGTGGTAGTTTGAATATATGTCCCCCAATATATTCAGTGTTTTACTAGTTATAGTTTGCATCTGCAATCACCCTGCTAGAGGCAATATCACTGGGGGTGGGTCTTAAGGTGTTAATGGTGTGGGTTTGAGATTCCATTGTAAAGATATGCAAATGTGCCTAGCAGGAGTTCCTGAAGTGTGCTGTGTGACCTTTTGGCTGTAGTTTTGCTCTGTGTGCTGTGGTGGCTGGTTGGCTTTCTCTCTCTCTGTTTGGCCCTGTGAAAGCAGGCTGCTTTTCCTGCCTTTATGGAACTTCCCCTGGATCTGTAAGCTTCAATAAATAATATCCCTTCCTCCATAACTGTGCCTGGTCTGGAAGTTCATCTCAGCAAACCTGAAGCTGTCTGCTACAGACTACTTGGAAAGAGGAGGATGCTCAATGAAATAGGGGTGGGAGGGGAACAAGAGAGAATAATAGGATGGGAATACAATCAACTAATAGTATGTTTGTATATTAAAATGTTCAACAAAAAAGTATAAATAAAGGGCTGGAGAGATAGCTTAGCAGTTAAGGCATTTGCCCGCAAAGCCAAAGGATCTCAGTTTGATTCTCTAGGATCTATGTTAGCCAGACGCATAAGGTAGTACATGCGTCTGGAGTTTGTTTGCAGTGGCTGGAGACCCTGGTGTGTCCATTCTCTCTCTCTCCTGCTCCCCCTTCTCTCTCTCTCTCTCTCTCTCTGCCTCTTTCCCTCCCAATCTCTCAAATAAATAAATAAAATAAAATGTATATATGTATATATAAATAAATACAAAAATAGAGAGAAAAGCAATGGAAAAGAAAACGTTCCCCAAAAGCAATCCCAACGTACCAAGAGTGGAAACTGCTGGAGTAAACAGGACATGTGTGGTGATGTTCCATGAGAAAGGAGCCTAAGGGGAGGGAAGAGGTGGACACTGCAAAGATGGAAGGACTTATCAATCACCAGTTAATGACAAGTGTTAGCTGTTTCTGAACCCGAACTTCACCATTAAATTGAATGCTTTAAAGGGAGGCAAGGAGGTAAGGTTGACTGGTGCATGCTAGAGGGCCTGGTGGGGTGTGCCAATGATGTGTTAACTATGCAGTCATAACTCTATAGTTAATCCCCAAATCTAGAGGGCCTGGTGGGGTGTGCCAATGATGTGTTATCTATGCAGTCATAACTCTATAGTTAATCCTGAAATCTAGACAAGAAATTTTACCATACCAATGAGAGGAAAGTGGCTTGGAATGGCACACAGACACATGTTGGCTGCATCAGAGAGATCGCTTCAGGAAAGCACTGCACTCACCTGGGACTTCTGTAGCTCTTATTTAGGGATCTGCACTGTTATTATTGGGGTTCAGTTATACAAGGAGAGCCCCCATGAAAACATGTCCCACTGGCTCTTGATCTGCAGAGAAGGGGATCAACAGACCCAATGGTAGGGGGTATGGATCGTATCTGGGTATAAACCACCTCTGACTTCCCCTAGAATGCCTTGGGGACTTTCAGTTCAAAACCAAATCCATTCCACATTTTCCCATTTCTAAAGAAACAAGCATACTTGGTACATTAGGGCAAGCCAAGGAATTTTTTTTTTTAAACAAGGTAAAGCCCTAGTGGAGGTGGAACCCTAAGCTGCCATCTCTGTCGAGAAGCCAAGTGTGTAGGTTATATATGAATATATGTGAGCCAGAAATGCTTAACTTTCCTGTCAACTGTGTGCATATTTCAATTTCTCCATCCAGTACAGGTCATAAAACATAACCAAGGGACTAAGGTTTCTGACTCAAACATTTTAATTCTTCAGCCAATGAAAAATAAAACCCAGTGGGGGTGACTTGATGGGAATGCTGTGCCCAGCATCACAGACATTCATCAATGGGGTGACATAGCAATTTGGTATAGAGGCAGGTCCTGTCAGCCTTTCTTGGTCACTAAGCCAACTCCATCTGAGCCTGGCTAGGCTGAGAGGCAACTTCACCTCCTATAGGCTGGTAGCATTGCACAGAAAATCCCAGCCTATCTGCCTTCCATGGGGAGAGGTGTGGTAGACCACCACACATCACCAGCATTCCCTATTCTGTCTATTGAACTGATACTACTTTCCCTCAGTTTTTATTTCCAAGATGTACCAAAATTTCCAACATTTCTGGTTTTAAAGTACAAGAATGCTTTATCACCATAATCTGATCCTACAACTTCCAGCCATGAAACATTCACTCCCTTTCCATCTACCAGAGAATACTAAAGACTGAGTTTTAGTGTTAAACTAGCCCAGCCCAACTTCAGAGGTTTACTGTTCTCCCTGTTCCTATCTCCAATGTGCTCAGTCTCTCTCTCCCCCCCACCCATTCACTTACTGTGGCCACCGCTAGATTTTGCTCCCGCCATCCTTAGCCATTTCCAAGAATCCAACAATGGTGGCCTCTGTGCCATCATGTGGCTTTTCCTCCATCTAAAATGGCTTCGTTTCCATGTACAGCATTCCCTTTCCCCTTCCTTTCTTTAAGTCTAGCTCAAATACCACCTCCCCAGGAAGCTTCCACAGGCAGGCAGGGTAGAGGGACATACCCACTCCACTATGGCCCTGTAGTGACCTCTGCCAGGTCAGGCTTCTTGATTGGTCTTCAAGCAAACACCTTGATTCTACTTGGTCAAACATTGGAAAGCCACTGCTATTGCAAAAGAATACAGGCATAGTGGGCAGAAAGCCTGGGAACCCATCTTAGAACCCCCACCCCCGCTTCATACCCTCCTAACTGATTCTCCAGCAAGCCAAATTGGATGCTTACATGCCTCTTCTTTTTCTTTTCCCTCATAGAACTTTTAATCTTCTTCTTATTATTATTAACAAAATATTTCATGTGGATACATCACGTGCCTTGCAAACGAGGTTTAATGGACGTGACAGCTGCTTCTTGTCTTCATACCACACGTCTATTCCTGTCCAAGCTTCTAACCCATTGTCTCTGTGTATGTACCTTTCTGACCCTGTGACCCTCATCCCAGGGAAGATCCATCATGCTGATGTCTGCCCCAGCATTCCACCTTGACCACATCCAGGGTGACATTCACCGTGGTGTGATGAAGCTCTTCCCTCCAGCATATGACATGATTCAGAAGGGTGGTGATGGAAATTAATTAATTAATTAATTTATTTATTTATTTTTGTCTTTTGTTGTGGAGAAAATAACTTCCCATCTTTTTTTCTCTGCCTACCTACGCAGAAGAAGTCTGCCCAGTTTTTCTGTATTTTAACCACATCTTACATTGTATTTTAAGTGAGTGAGAAATATTCAGTTTTGTGCTATTTATGTAAAAAAAAATGTCAACTAGATATTGGTAACTGCCAGCCAACATGACTGGGGCAGTACTTATCTGAAACAATTCTTGGGAACACCAATCAAAGGATTCCTAGGAAGCAACTGTGGTGGTTTGAATGTTAAATGTCCTCCCTAGCCTCCAATGTTTGTGACTACGTAATAAATGAATAAAATTCCTGCTCTGGCTTTTTGCTTGATCCCCAGCTGGTAGAGTCTTTGGGGAGACAGGGCTTTGCTGGAGAAGATGTCTTGCTCAGGGTAGACCCCAAGCTTTACCAGTCCTGCCCACTGTGTGTGCAGGGCAGGCTCACAAAAACTACCTCCTTCCTGCTGCTGAGATAAGATGTGACACCCTGGCTGCGTGATCTGCCATGCTTTCCCCACCATGATGAAGCTTCTTGTCAAAACAGTGAACAAAAATAAACCCTTTCCCTCCCATCAGTGGCTTCAGGTTGGGTGTTTTGTCCCAGCAAGGAGAGGGTCACTGCAATAACTATGCAAATCAGCCCATTAAGACTCATATAACTGTCAGTGGCTATAACCATTCTGACCAGATGGCAAGAGTGACGAGTAGGATTGATTGACCATGTCATGGCAACTCTCTTCCAGGCATTCCTGTCCTAGTTCCCGGAAATGTCACTCCTGTAAATCTTCAGCTTCATACACAGTGTTTCCTGATCTTGCTTTTGACTTGGCCTTGCCATGCCTCACCTTATCCCCCCTCACCAACTTTGAGCAAGATGAAATAAAGGGGAGACTTCGATGACATTATCTGTGACCTAGCAATTCGCTTGTTACCACAGAGTGGTACCCTGGTCAGAGCCCAGAGCAAGAATGTGGCAGGACTGTTAATTTGTCAGAAATAAATATATCTCCCAGAATAAATTTACTGGAATAATGCTGCTGAATGCAATTCAACAATCTCTGTCAAAAAAAAAAAATGTTTTAACGATGAGAGGGAGGAGCGGTAATGGGTGGCTGCTAAAAATACACCTAGTAGAAATGTGGACTCTTTTCTTCTATCAGTCACTAAAGGAGGGCCATTCATTTTACTCGGATTCCTTCTCCCATTGTGGAAATGAACTGGGGGGCTGCTGCCTATGGATTTGACAAATAACTTTTCTGAGAATGTTTCCAGGGGACACCTTCTCTATTAATCTTCTATCCTGGTCCTGTAACCAAGTTGTGCATATACTCTGAAGTTACTTAACAACCAAGTTATCACCCTGCTTAAAACAATGGAACCAGGTTTCTATGCCTTGCGTCGCCTGGGCTGTGAACAGTACAGGTGATCAATATTGACAAGGAATGTTGGATATGCTGATGTGACCTCCCCAGTGACTTGGTGGTGCTCCTGGCCCAGAGCAACGTGTGCATGTATGAGGTGTGCTGACCAGTCCTTTGAAAGCAATGGGATGTTGAAAACAATGAATTTGCCTATAAGAATGTTGAAAACAACAGGTGGTAAATGGTGTGTGTGTGTGTGTGTGTGTGTGTGTGTGTGTGTGTGTTCTGGGTCAACAGAGCTCACTGGTCATGTCCCTAAGTCCCTTGAGCAAATGTTTAAGAAATTTTTCTGGTGTCAAAGTTCCTTGTTCCCCGTTAACGTACAGTCGATTGCTGTTTAATAAATGCACCAGATGAGTGCTGGCTTCAGAAGCAGCCAGCCACAGGAACAGCCACAGCAGCACCAGCAGAGGCAGTGGACTCACTTGTACGTAAACAACTTCAGAAGTCAGAGTCTGTTGCTCAGGGTGCCGCCACATTCCATGTTTACATCACTATAGACAGAACTGCCCGCACTCTGTATGTGAGCAGCCAGAGTCGAGCAATTCCAGAGAAAACCTCAAAATGGGGGTTCTCCCCATGCTTTGTATAACTGCCACATGGCAATCTAGAGGCCTCAATACATTGCCCTGATTCTTCCCCCACAGCATCCCTCTGATGGAAGGTGTCATTCCTACCCATTCATAGATTAGAAAACTGAGGCTTATGTAACCAGTCCAGCCAGAGGACCTTCTTTTCTGTCTCATCTTTGTTCTCTCATCACCTAGGACAGCTCTGTTAGCTCAAGGCTGTGGAGAACCATCAATGAACAATCACGTCCCAGTACTAATGGTGTTTGTTTGCTGAAATGAAAGGATTGCGTGCGTTTTATTTTCATGTTAATAACAAACTGCCTGTTCAAGAATAAAATTGAATTTGTTTGTGAAACTCAAAACCTAATTGCTTCCAAAGCAAGGATGGGAGATACTCAGATACTTGACAGGGTGGCTATTTTGAACCACAGACAAAATAATGAATGCTAATTGAAATGAAAAATATATTAGCCATTGAAATAATCTGTCATGTACAATGACGCTATAATTCCTCGTTGTTGGGGTTATTCCAGCCATTATATTAAGTCATCAAATTGCATGGAAGGGCAGACTGGTTTGCGTCACTGGCAAAAGCTTCCGTGATGAAAGCGACAGGCTCCCATGTGACAGACTCTCTGGTTTTGCATACAGGGCCTGGAGTCTCCTTGTCCAGATGCATAAGGCACCAGACATAGATCCTATCCAAAGAGAGTCTCCCTTTCCAAACAATGCAAAGAGAGCTACACAAAGAGAATAACTATCTGGGCTTGGTAGTTTCCCAGTGCTACTAGACACTCAATGGGGCACGACACACAGTTTAGGGTAGCCTGAAATTTAAAGGGACAAGTACATAACAATGCGAACAGTAGCTGAACATTCACTGAAGAATTACACTACTACCGGTGACATGATAATACTCGTACCACTGGCGATCACTAAGATGACCTGTGGTGAGCACCCGTGTTGTGTGAAGCCCTGATGTAGTTCCCTTCTCATTGCTGGGATAAAACACCATCCCAAAAGTAGCTGATGGGAGATAAGTTGTTTATTTGGGCTTACAGTTTTGAGGAGAAGCTTCATGGCGGTAGGGGAAAGATAGCAGAGCAGAGACTGGACATCATTTCTGTCACAGGGGGCAAACAGCAGCAGGAGAGTGAGCCGAGCTCTGGTGGGGGGGGGCTGGCTATAACATCTCAGAGCCCACCCCCAGCAATACACTTCCTCTAGCAAGGTGCCAGTTCCAAAACTGCCATCAGCTGGGAACCAAGCATTCTGAACACATGAGTTTATTGGGGACCTGATTCAAACCAGGGCAAGCCCTTTATGCAAATGATCCCATGTACTCCTCCCAGTGACCCCCAAAGAAATAAAAAGTTTGCCAGAACATGGGGACATGAGAAGGAGAAACTTCATCAGCAAAGCAGACCAGAACAGTGGACCATGCCCATCACCCTGCTCCCCCAAAGCACTGAGGAGAGGGTAGCCACTGACTTTATCTGGGAAGTCAGCCACTGGAAAGCCATCACTCTTATGTGGCTTTATCCCAGATCAAGGCTTTTACGTGAAAAGAGAGACCAGCAGGCCCCAGGCCAAGGAGAGGGCTGTTAGTCAATAGACATGCTTCTAAAGCAGGTCCTCAGACAGGTTTCTGAAGGGAGAGCCTTCAAACATATAAGCAAGGTGGACAGTAAAAAAGTCATAGAAGGTGCTGGGAGGATTTCTCAGTGGTGAAAGGTTCTTGGTTGCAAAAATCTGCCTGACCTGGGTTAAATTCCTAAGCCACTCGTGTAAACTGGACTCAAAAAAAAAAAAAAAGTGGTGCTGGAGAAAGATGGCTTAGCAGTTAAGGCGCTTGTCTGCAAAGCCAAAGGACCCAGGTTTGATTCCCCAGGTCCCACAAAAGCCAGATGCACAAGGTGGCACATGCGTCTGGAGTTTGTTTGCAGTGGCTGGAGGTCCTGGCATGCCCATTTTCTCTCTTTCTCTCTGTAATAAATAAATAAAAATAAAATATTTTTTAAAAGTCGTAAAAGTATCTGGTGTCGGTTTGCAGTGGCAGGAGGACCTGGCATGCCTTTACACACACACACACACACACACACACACACATTATTTTAAAAGTCATAGAATAGAATCAGAGCACCCCAAAAGCTATATGCCAGCTATGTATCCAAAAGCAAGAACATCTCTCCAGGTGTACCCAAAAGTCATTTTCTAGGCTGTGGTTCATTTCAACCGTGAACTCTGACCTGTCCTTCGTCTGAACTGAAGTATGGCCACAGCAGCTGGGTGGGAGCATCCACGCTTCCTAGATGGGAGGAGTCACTGGCCTGAATGAGAATTTCCAGCACCACAGAACAAGCTGAGCTGGTACAAGTGACTTGAGAATGAAGGAGAAGACACAACCTGACCTGTAACGTACCCAGACAAGACAGGAGAGATAGGATCTGTAGACTAGAACTTGGGCCTTTTGGTATCACATGTCTTCCTGTGGTTTCTCTTACCACATATAGGTAGACTAATGGCTTGGAATCTAAAAGAAAAATGCATTTTCAGAGCTCTTAAAGAAATACATACTGTTAAGGTCACACTTGGTTGCCATTTTCCACCTCTCTAGAAAGTTTTCCAGAAGCCCAAGGCAATAGAATAGAGAAAAATCTCCAAGGTATAGGAAGGAGGAGTTTGCTGGCTAGGTTTCAATGCAGGAACCTACCTTATTTGGACTAAATGTTCACCTTAATATTATGACAAGCTTTTAAGGCTACATGATCAAAACTAAAGGCATCAGCATTTCAAACACAGGAAACTAGTGACAGTTTATCTTTTCAACACACTTATTAGCCACAAATTTTGTGCTACAAATTGAGCAAGAAATGTCAAAGATTAAGCTAGCATTGTCTTAAATGCACTTCCTAGAACATATACTCAATGTAAGTATTATTAAATAGAATGCTATTTCATTACTACAAGTAAGTGAATTTATTCTGAAGCAGTATTACCTTACTGGTTTTGTCTTAGTCATATTTCAAAGCACTAGAGACTTAGGAAGAACTAACTTTTTGAGAAATATGTTAGCAGAAATTTGTTGTTGGACAACACAATGACAGACGTCTGGACCCTCAAACCCCAGGAGGCTGAGGCAGAAAGATGTTGAACTTGAGACCTCTTTGGGCTACATAGTAAGTTTCAGTGAGAACCCGACTCAAAACATGCACATGTGCATGCTCCTACACACCAGCAATGTGCTAGTCATCTTGAGAAATTGGGTCATGTGATAGTTGAGAGAGTCAGGAACAAATTGTGCGGTTGTGGTGGTTGGAATGCAAAATGTCCCTCATCGCCTCATGTGTTTATGATTAAGCCTTGTACCCAGCTAGTGGAGCCCTGGGGAGAGGGAGGTGAAGAAGCCTTGCTGGAGGAGGTGTGTCAATGGGGTGGATCTTGAGGTTTATTAGCCCAGCCCACTGGGTGTTCAGAGCAAGCTCACTCTTGCGCCTCTCAGATGATGTGACAAGATGTGAAGCCCAGCCTCTGCTCTGCCCTGCTTTCCCTGCTTTAATGAAACTCCTTCTGGAAACGACAAGGTGAAACAAACCCTGTCCTTCCATAAGTTGAGTTTGGTGTGGTGTTTTCTCCCAGCACTGAGAAGGTGACCACAACAGTGGTGAATCATAGCCAGAGCTCAAGAAGTTCATTCATATATATTTTAAAGTATGTACCAATTCTTTTTATTTTTTTAATTTTTAATCTTTTGTTTATTTATTTATTTGAGAGTGGCAGACAGAGAGAGAAAGAGGGAGGGAGAGAGAGAGAGAGAGAGAGAGAGAGAGAGAATGCCCCAGGCCTCCAGTCACTGCAAACAAACTCCAGATGCATATGCTACCTTGTGCATCTGGCTTACATGGGTCCTGGGGAATCAAGCCTTGAACTGGGGTCCTTAGGCTTCACAGGCAAGCACTTAACTGCTAAGCCATCTCTGCAGCCCTCCTATATATATTTTTTGAACATTACTTGAATCAAAGTTTTCTTAGAGTTGCAAATGAAATACCTATGTCCTGGGATCTCAGTTCAGCTAAGCCTTTAGCTTCGGTTCCCTCAGTGTTTCCTTACTGAAAAGTGAAGATTGGCAGACTGACTATGTAAATGTCACTAACTTGCTAGAGACTGTCTAAGGTCACCTTCCATTAAGAGTGACAGATCAGGACATCCCGCCTGTCTTGTCCACCCTCAGGTCCTGTTGTGGCCTGGCTGGCACCACACACTCAATTTCCAAATAGTCCTCTAGGTACAACATTGTGGCCTTTATAGCTGGGGGGACAAAGGGGTTCAGGGGTTTATTTATGTCACTTGCTGTCCCCAGAGTTTTGTCCCTTCCAATAAGGCGCTTCTGCTAGCAGCGCCCACTTGACTCCGGCAAAATTAAAAAAAAAAAAAAAAAAAAAGTGACAGATCAGGGCTGGAGAGATGGCTTAGACATTAAGGCGCTTGCCTGTGAAGCCTAAGGACCCATATTCACCTCTCCAGGTCCCACATAAGCCAGAAGCACAAGGTAATGCAAGCGTATAAGGTTGCACATGTGCACAAGGAGGCACTTGTCTGGAGTTCAATTGCAGTGGCTGGAGGCCATGGAGCACTGAGTCTCTTCCTCTCTCTCTCTCTCATAAAAAAAAAAAAAAAAATTACAAAAAAAGAGAAAAATGACAGCCAGTTGAAACAAAGGGCCCTGTAAAGCAGAGTCTGGTGAAGATTTACTCAGGGGAACTCCATGCAAACCTGTGTATTTTCGCCAGGTGTAGTGGCGCACACCTTTATTCCCAGAACTTGGGAGGCAGAGGTAGGAGGATCGCTGTGAGTTCGAGGCCACCCTGAGACTACATAGTGAATTTCAGGTCGTCCTGGGCTAGAGTGAGACCCTACTTGAAAAACCAAAAAAAAAAAAAAAAACAAAAAAAAACCCAAACAAACAAACAAAAAAACCCTGTTCATTCAGTTGGCATGTTGGCACGTGCCTTTTATCCCATCATTCAGGAGGTAGAGGTAGGAGGAGAATTGCTGTGAGGCCAGCTTGGGACTACAGAGTGAGTTTCAGGTCAGCTTGGGCTATAAGGAGACCCTACCTCAAAACAAAATTTAAAAACAACAACAACAAAAACAACAAATCTGTATACTTTCTATCTCAGTCTCTCTTTCTTTCTATGTGTGTCTCTCTGTCTCTCTTTTGCCCTCTTCTCTCCCTAACTAAAATTGTGCTTTGTTGTAGAAAATTGCCAAGCTAGCAGGGTGAAAGCAAGCTGCTAGGGAAATGCAAGCAAAAGTTGAGTTTTCCTTATTCCCCTAGGACAATGGTTAGTATTTACCCTATTTTAAAAATTCATTTCACCCTGACAGGAGACAGAAAAGAAATGGTTACTTTTACCCACTGACCTTTGGCTTTACAGTCTGATTATTTCTTTGTTACTCTTCTTTGTTTTCTGGCCTAATAAAGAGAGACCCATTTCTGGCTCTCAGATATTAGAGGCTATCTGTAGAATGGACATATTAATTGGGAAAGAAAGAAAAAGAAAAGCAAACACTAAAGCCCAAGGCTGAGAATTTCACAGAGCAGCCTCTCCCTAAGCACGCACAGCTCTCTCTCTGCCCAGCAGGGGCCAGAGCAACGACAGGTTCTCTCACACAGCTTCTGGCTAAGAGTTTGTAAGCTTGGGTGTGTGACGGCAGGGTAACCACATGCAATTCCACCATGGACTTCACTGGTATCATCTTTGGAAACGTTTGTTTGTATTTCTTGGGGGCAATTAATTACCATAGGATGAGTGTATGTGAAGAAAGAAACCCCACCTGTATTTGTTTCCCAGTCACCAGTGGCAAAACACTCCATCCTGGGAGGGCTGTCTTAGCTAGTGAGGACAATGGGGATGTGGCATTGGGGACGTGATGGCTTATAGGGCGGGGCTAAAGGCAGGCTAGATGTTGACTGCAGCATGGCATGTGAGGAGCTGGGGGAGACAGCATCACCCACAAAGCTTCTGTGGTGGTTTGAGTGGATATCCTCCAATAGATTCAGGAGTTTATTAAAGCATGTACTTTAGGGCTGGAGAGATAGCTTAGTGGTTAAGGAGCTTGCCTGCACAGCCTAAGGACTCATGTTCAACTCTCCAGGTCCCATGTAAGGCAGACGTACAGTGACACAAGTGCACAAGGTTGCACAAGGGCATGCACGCAGCTGGAGTTTGATTGCAATGGACGGAGGCCCTGGTGTGCCAATTCATTCTCTCTCCCCCTCCCCACATAAAAAGGCAAGTCTGTTGAGCTTGCCTCAAAAAAGCTTGTATTTTAGATCTGCAGCCACCTGGGTGGAGAAGGTGTTACTGTGGGTGGATCTTGGCAGGTCAAGCCCTAAGGTGTGTTTGGGGGTGGATCTGGAATTCCAGCCTAAGGGATGCAGAGATCAATCAGGCTCTGTCTGGGTTCCTGGAGTGTGCTTGCTGGTGGTGGTATTTTCCGTCTGTGTGGGCCTGTGAAAAGGGGATCTGTAAGCTTCAATAAACCCTGTTCCTCCCGTCGACTGTGCCTGGTTTGGAAGTTCATCCCAGCAACGTGCAGCTGACTATGACAGAATTGGGTCTTTACAAACACGGGCAGGGAGGAGGAGCATCCGATCAGCTGCATTACCTGTCTCCTGTCTCAAAGCTCTCTTCAGTCAGAGCCAGAAGGAAGAAGCTGGACTCGGCAGACCTTTTTCATTCTGTGGTCCTCTCTGGGAAGGAATTTTCAGGAGAAAACGTTGCTGGAGTTTTCAACAACTCAGCCTAATTCCTAGTTTCTATTGGGCTTAACTTCTGTCAGTCTCTTCTCAGTCCTTCCCACGGGGTGACATGAGCCGCTCTTCTCTGAGAATGTCTCGGGCAGCCCCACATCTGCCTCCGAGCATATTTGCCCTGGACTCCTGAGTGCTTGAACATGGATAAACTATAGCTCAATGTCTGTCTGTCTGTTTGTCCTTTTATTCTTCCTTAAGACAGATCCAAAGGTTATGCTACAGTTTGAAGAACATGACCTGTTGGCTCTGCCGGGGTCAGTGGGTGACGCAGTTACCTTCTGGCTGCTGAGACAAAATTCTTGACCTGAAGCAGCTGATGTGAGTGAAGGCTTGTAGTATGCACAGGAAGTTTCATCACAGCAGTAAAGCATGACAGAGTGGAGCCCGGACACTGAATCTTGCCACAATAGCTGGAAGGTAGCAGCAAGAGAGAGCTAGCTCTGGCAAAAGGCGAGCTGGGATGTAACACCCCTAAGGCCGTCCACAGTAACACATCTCCTCTGCCAAGGCCCCACCTCCCAAGCTGCCACCTGCTGGGGACTGAGGATGAGGGTACAGGAGGCTATGGGGGACTCATAAATGGTATCTTATTTCCCCATGCTCCCAGAAGATAGTTGACCTTTTGGTTCATCTAGCATAGGGACAGGGTGAACAGAGACTAGACCCTAGAGAAGTTGGCAAGGGCACATTAGGCAAGGGCAAAGCTCCTTCCCAGGGACAAAGAGACTAACATGCTACCTCCAGTTGTTTCCCTCGGGAATTTCCTGGGTCATTTCTGAGTGTTTTCCATATGCCCAGGAACGTGGTAGGTTCTATGCAGAAAGCACAAGGAAATGGACACACTTCCTCTCTTGCAATATCCACAGCTCTACCCCTCGCTCCAAGCATCACTCTGTGACTCAGCTGGTGTCTGCCAGTTCCCAGTGAAGCACGGCATCCTGGCCCCACATCTCTAGGTTCACTCTTAACCAACTTATTGATCTGTGAATTTTTTTTCCCGAGGTAGAGTCTCACCCTGTAGTCTCAGGGTGGCCTTGAACTCACAGCGATCCTCCAACCTCTGCCTCCCGAGTGCTGGGATTAAAGGTGTGCACCGCCACGCCAGGCTGATCTGTGAAGTATTTTATGAATGCCTGCCATGAGCCATATCCTTAGGTAGGCACAAGGTACATGAAGATAGTGAACAACTTGTATCCCTACGGGGCTGACCCACAGATGGGGTCTAGGCACTGCAAGTGCAATGAACACCAGGAAAGGAGTGCACTCTCTGTTCCCCGAGCATTTACTAATTGCTCTGCATCATCCTTTCCATACTGAAGTCCCAACTTCCAAGGGTGTAGGACCTTCCCGGGGACTGGGGGGTGGTGGGTTACAATGGTACTTCATGTCTTGGCACCACTTTCCTGTGTTAGTGCATATGGGCCTCCTGGTTTCTCTTAACTGCTTAAGGTAAAATGATTTAAAGGCAGAATTATTAATCCAAAGGGAAGAAGAGCTCTAAGACTTGGAAAAGTTTGCCAACCATCTGCAGCAGTGATTCTTTGGTTGCTGGGACAAAACATCTGACTAATAGCAGCTTATGGGAAGAAAGGATTTATTTTAGCTTACAGTTTCAAGGGGAAGCTCCGACATGGCGGAGAAAGTATGACAATTGGCTCACATAATATATAACAGCATAGAGAGAAAGAGAGAGAACAGTAAGAGTGAGCTAGTTTTGAACATACACAGTAGGCTAATCAACCCCAAGGCCCACCCCCAGCAACATACCTCCTCCAGCAGGACTCCACCTCCCAAACACTCCTCCAAGTGGGGACTAAGTAGGAAACTTGAGGACAGGGACGACAATTGACATTCAAACCACCACACCACTGTCATCACAAAGAATGTGCAGGAGAAAAGGCAAAGGATGGGGGCCAGCCAAACATGTCTGGGGAAATTAGTGTGGGGAAGCTATCCTCACAGAAGCGAGGCACTATGTAGGAAGATAAGGTGGAAGTTAGTTAACCATCAAAATGGAAACCAGGGGCTAGAGAGATGGCTTAGCAGTTAAGGAGCTTGCCTGCAAAGCCAAAGGATCCTGGTTCGACTCCCCAGGACCCATGTAAGCCAGATGCACAAGGGGAGCATGCATCTGGAGTTCATTTGCAGTGGCTGGAGGTCCTGGCGTACCCATTCTTTCCCTCTCTTTACCTACCTATTTCTGTGTCTCTCTCTCTCAAATAAATAAAAAAAAAATAAAATATTTTTAAAAAAAGAAAAATGGAAGCCAGGAGCCATCATCCAAAACAAGGGGGAGATGACCTCTAAGGCAAGAATGGTTTCTTAGAGGTCATTAGGGCCCATCACTCCAAAGTGACAGAGCCCCAGCACTGCAGGGTCGCCACAGAGAGCCCCTATCAGAGCAGTGTCCAGTGGAGGATCTGCCATAACTCCATACCAGCAGAGCCATGAGCATGGGCTTCGAGATCAGGGGAGTGAAAGGCCTGAGACGCACGGACAGAGTTGTCGTGGGTCAGGGTTCCCTGGTTCCCTAGTGGTCCAGCCTTTTTGCAACAAAGCTTGGAAGAACCACAATGACCACCCACATGAGTTCCAGAGGGAGGTGAGATGTCTGCTCCAGAGGTCCTGAAAAGCAGAACCTCTGCCCAAGACAAGCAGCAGGTTCAAATTTATTCTTGAGCTTAAAGTTTAATGTTTTGGTCCTGGTAGGGTATGGTCATACTTAGAACCTTTTATCCCTTTACTTCTGATTTCTCCCTTGTTTGGATTGAATGCTTATTGTTTAACCCTGGGTTTGTTAATCATAATTTGGAATTTGAAACCTGCATTGGATTTATAGGCTGCTGAGCAGTTGCCTTGAGATTGAACTGTACTTGGGCATCGTTCACATCTGCTTTAAATGAGACCTTCAACTTGTACTTTAAAGTTGATACTTGGATGAGTTCAAGACTGTGGGGGGGGGGCACTGGTACAAAGTAGGCTGCATGTGTGAGGAGGACATGAACTTGGGAGAGTCAGAAGCAGACGTTGTATGTTTAGACTGAACAGTTTGGTAAGATATTTGAAAGCAGGGCCTTTGGCAGGTGATTAGTTCTGGTAAGCCAGAATGGACTTAATGACTTTATTAAAGTGGCCACAGAGATGTCCCTGACCCTTTCCCATCATGTAAGGACATAGCAAAAAAGACCCCCTCTAAGCAGCAGGGAACCGACCACATTAAGACCACAGTATCAGCAGGCACAATGACCTTGAATGTTTCCTACCTTCAGAACTGTGAGAAATGAATGCCTTTGTTTAAGACTCCCTTGGTCTCTGGTACTCTGGTAGAGCAACACAAAGGGACTCAACCAACAGCAGACACCAGCCAGAACATTAAAGACAGTGGGGCCTCTGGCTCATGTGATCTCATGTAATCTCAAATAACACTTAGGATGGTGATAATTGTCACCCCCTATTCCTTGAGCCTCATGTGAAAGCTTCACTTTTTCAAACCTTAAATTTATGTGTGTGGGGGAGGGCATGCACTAAGGCCTCTTGCTGCTGCAAATAAGCACCAGATATTTATACGTTTTGTGTCTAGCTTATGTGGGTGGCATGGGAATTGAACCTAGGTTGGCAGGATTTAGCAAGCAAATGCCTTTAACCACTGAGCAATATCTCCAGCCCAGTGACTAACTTTTTAAAGATTTATTTTTATTTTAATTTATTTATTAGAGACAGAGAGAGGGAGAGTGAGAATGGGCGTGCCAGGGCCTCTAGCCACTAGAAACGAACTCCAGATGCATGCGCCACCTTGTGCATCTGGCTTATATGGGACCTGGAGAATCGAACCAGGGTCCTTAGGCTTTGCATGCAAACGCCTTAACTGCTAAGCAATCTCTCCAGCCTGTGACTAACTTATTAAATTTATTTGAGAGAGGGGGGAGAAATAGTCAGAGAGAGAGAGAGAGAATGGGCATGTCAGGACCTCCAGCCACTTCAAATTAACTACAGATGCATGCGTTCTCTTGTGCATCTGGCTTACACGGGTCCTGGAGAATCGAACCTGGGTCCTTTGGCTTTGCAGACAAGCATCTTAATCACTAAGCTGTCTCTCCAGGCCCCAGTGACTAACTTTTATTGCGTAACTACTGCATGCCAGCACTCTCCTTGCTGCCTTCCTTATAACCATGCCTTGGTTTAAGTTGATTAATTGCTGTATGACAAGGCAGAGGTTTGGGGCAAAAGAGGCTTGAGGGCAAAGCATCTTCCATAAGAAATGGGCTTTGGGACAGCATTGTCCTGGTCCTCACCTCTGCCTCTTCACAGCTCTCAGCATTGAACTAGTCATATGTCTGAGCCAATCCCCTCATCTGCTCTTGACCCCTTAGTGAAAGCTAATCAACACCTCTGGCCAATGTCTTCCACTCATCTCTCTCCCAACCGCAGGTGGAAGGGGCCTCTCCCTTCTTGGAACGTCGGCTTTATTTGTGGGAATTTTCCGTTTCTAGGTTAGATTCATACATTTTTGTCCCGGTGCTCATAGATACAAGTTCAATTCTGAGATCATTAGGATTTTTGTGCACACATATTCCTAGCCGTCTAGCTTTTCCACAGCATAGAATTCACCTTAAAAATGAGAATTCAAAGACACTCAATCCATCCTAAGCCACAAGATTCTCTCTCTCCCTCTTAAAGCCACAAAGATGTCCTATCATGCCTGGCCTGAGAACCAAGGCTATTTCCATGGCATTCAAGGCTCAGCAGGACCTAGCTCTGCCTTCATTCCCAACCTCACACCCTTCGTCCACTTTTCCCATAGTATATCTACCTCTCTTCTCTCTTCCTATAGGACAGCATGCCTTTACCTTCCTGACCCAGAGGGATTTGCCTGCAACATTCCCTCCGCCAAGTTCATTCTTCCTGAAGCTTTGCCTGAAGTAATGATTGCTCACTATGTCTGTTCATCTCAGGATTCTAAGCACCCAGCACAGTGTCTGTCTACTGGAAGGCACCCATATGTGTAGTTGTCAAGTCAAGACTTTATGACAAACTACAACTTAATGGAATTTGATGGTGCCGCCTTTAACTCGCCATATTCAGTGCATCTGAGCAGCTTTCTGAACCCAGCAGGAGAAACTTCAACTCTAACCCTTTGCTACCATCCATCCCATGGCCTCTCTGGTACCTGTCAAGACACAGGATCTAATTCAAGAGTAGAGGGCAACCCTTCATCTTGCTATCCACTTGGGGGTTTCTCATGGCCACGGGATGTCGATCCAGGGCCTCTTTCATGCCATCAGACCAGTGTCACATATCAAAGCTAGCTCTGCACTTCAAAAGGAAGCATGGCATCCCAGCAACCTGCCCGTGCAAACAGCAGAGGCAAGGCAGGCTGTGAGAAGGCCTTTGATCACGTGGAGGTAGAGGTGGAGGTGGAGGCAGGCTGGTTCAGCGTGGGCCTCCTTTAGGGGAAAAGCATCACTTGGGAGATAGTACTGGATAGCAACCAAGGTCCCCAAGCTAACTAACTTCCTCTTCCTGTCCCTCTGTGAATGGCATCTTCTATACAGATAACATTAAAGACAGGACATTAGCTTAGGAACATTCTGTTTAAAACACAAGTCCTTCTAACGATAGGCTTGAATGTTCATCTAAATTAGCCTGAGCCCATTTTCTGGCCCCAGAATCTATAGGCTCAGTGGCCCAGATGGGCCCTACTACTGGTGGTGGATAACATAAAGAACGCCTTTCATGGGTCATTGGTTCAATTAATCTAGTGTAAAACGTCTAACGTGAGAAGCTGTGAGTGAGGATCCTGAGGAGTTTCACAAAGCAGCAAGCAGGCAGACGCAGATTGATTTTAACAATGGGAAAGAAAGCAGTTTAAGGAAATTAAGACAGATAAAATGAAGGTGGGGAAATTTCAGTCTTAGAACTTTTGTTCAAGAACATGGCACACTGATACGGAAGACCCAATCAAAATCCTGGCTGGGAAAGTCATAAGCTTGGGGCAGGGGGAAGGAGGCGGGAGCTACTGCTGTCATTTGGCTGAATGGATAACCTATGCCCACCAAATTGCCTTCTAAATACTTCTGTTTATGCCCGTAGATTAGTGTTGCTCTCAATCTCAAAAGAAGGTGGTTAACCACTGGGAAGATTCAAAATTTGTCCAAGTGCTAAGACAACATGATAGTTGCGTGCTTAGCACCGAGACCTCTCTCTCAAACTCTCCAAGGAACTCCTGCGAAGAGTGGCAGAAAGAATGTAAGAACCAAAGGCAGAGAGGAGTGCTTCCAATATGTCTTCTAGACACCAAGTGGTCATTGTATATATAAGACTTCAGAGCAGCTGTCGTTATTGGTACAAGACTTGCATGATATTGGGCCCACCAACGTGTCATGAGTGATTGAGAAGACAAAAAAAAAAAAAAAGACATCAAACTTGGAAAAATAAGATGGAGTTCAGAAGAGAGGGATGGAGGAGTGTGGTGGGAGAGGATTATACAAACTTTCTTTTTGGAGACACACAAAGAGACAGAGAGAGAGGGAGAGGGAAACAGATAGAGATGGGCGCGCCAGCAGTCTCTCAGCTGCTGCGACGAAATCCAGATGTGTGCGCCCCCTTGTGGTCAAGTGCAGCATTGCACCCTTGCGTCACTTTGCATCTGGCTAAACGTGGGACCTGGAGATTGGAACCGGGTTCTTAGGCTTAGGAGGCAGGTGCCGTAACCACTAAGCCATCTCTCCAGCCCTATACAAACTTTTTAATAAAGTTTTTTATTAATTAAAAAAATAGGGGCTGAAGATATGGTTCCGCAGCTAAAAGCACTTACTTGCTAAGTCTGCCAGTCTGGTTCCATTCCCCAGTACCCACATAAAGCCATACTCACTAATTCTATCAAATAAATAAAAATATTTTATAAAATAAAGATTCAAAGAAAATATGGCATGCCCTGTGAGGGGTCACATGGGCTCTGGTCTACCGGCGTACTAACAAACACTCAGAATTTGTGGAGATTTTGACCCTCACGATGGGTGATAGGAAGTTCAATCACTTCAGAGAACTGCAGGGGCTTCAAGCTTGTTTGTTTCTCAGTGTGTCGGGACAGATGTGCTAACATGATCCACACCTGTGTGTCACCAGCAAGACCTGATCCCAGCTGGAAATCACATAGTGGTTATCTACTGAAAATGGTATGCCCATCTCAACCTCTTTTTACTCACACACTTAAATCTCAAACAGGAAATTTGCCAGTCTGTAAACTGAAAATACCCAGAAACACCTGCATTCCCACCATGCCAGGCAGCACGGCATCACACTGAATGCTTTTCCAGACACAGAGGCAGGGAATGACAGGGGAGTCCCTCAAAAGCACCCCGGCCCTGTAAACAGCCATCCTGGCTCCACAGATATATAGCTTATTAGCATGTGGGCATGTGTACATCCTGGGAATTCAACCAGAAAGCATTCTCTACCTCCTAAAACAGAAAATGGCTCAAAAAAGAAACAGGAACTGGAGAGATGGCTTAATGGTTAAGGTGCTTGCCTGAAAAGCCTAAGGAGCCATGTTCGACTCTCCAGGTCCCATGTAAGCCAGATGCACAAGGTGATGCATGTGCACAAAGCTGCACATGCCCACTAGGTGGCGCAAGCATCTGGAGTTCAATTACAGTGGCTGGAGGCCCTGGCGTGCTGATTCTCTCTCTTTCTCCCTTTCTTGGTCTCTCTCTCTCTCTCTCACTCGCTCGCTTTTGCTCTCTCACAAAAAAAAAAAAAAAAAAAAAAAAAAAAAGGCCAGTCTGTTGGGCTTGCCTCAAAAAAAAAAAAAAAAAAAAAGTAAAGAACAAGAACTATAACATTAATCTGGTCAACCTATCTTACAATGTTGTGTCTGATTCCTAGTGCAATGTCGGCCTCTCACTCTATCCTCCCCTCACTTTAAGGGACTAAAACCCATTATCCACATCTCCATCATGAATTGCTTTGTGCTCTCTACTGTCCCTGCCATCCCCAAACCAACGCCTGCAGCTGCAGAGAAGAAAACAAAGGCAGGGAGAACTTGGGTGGCTGGCTTGAGTTCAAAAAAACCAACTGTGTCCACTAAAGGCCCCATGAGCAGGTATGTCCTCACCCTGGACACGGATGGGACTTCTGTTTCAAACACTCCACAGGTTTTAAGTAATTATCTCTATGCTTAAGTGACATGTGACATAAAGGAATGGGTTTGAAAAAAAAATGCCAAAAAAAAAAAAAAAAAAAAACAAACCCAGAATGACAGGTTTTTGCAGAGAAAGGAAGAAATAGGTCCAGTGTCAGTGCCCAGGCTGATTGCTTGTGTAGGAGCAGGGACTAAGAGAGGAGGGTCAAGGCTTCTACATGCTGTCACCTTCAGGATCAGGAACATTTTGACTGGAGGGGCTTGCCAGGGAGGAAAGCAAACTGTCTCCTGAGAGACTGTCCCCGTGAGTCCACTGCAGCATGGCTGTGATGCAAGGAGAGAATTGAGCCTGCAGGAGATCCAAACCGGCCCCCAGGTGACCGACCCTGTGCAATCAGGGTCACTGTGGATTGGCTTCCATCAAACGGCAATTATGTATATAGTACAGCCCTGACAGATGGCTGTGAGAAGGTGGTAAAATCCTCCTACAACGTGTCTGACACACATGGTCATCAGTCAGTTGGCGCTGGTTTTCAACCAGCCACTTGTCCCTCCTCTTTCTTCCAGGGTGTGCATCTGACATGTGATTTGAATGATAGACCGAATACATAAAATGGCATGCATTGGCAAAACAATAGATCCCAGTGAAGCGTGTTCTGTTTACAAAAGTGACTCAGAAGAGAGCAAGCCCAAAACTCAGCTGTATTTCTCCCGCAATCAGTGCAGGATTAACGCACCTTCTCACTAGCACCCTACAGCACTGACCATGAAGAGACTCTGAGCTTGAAACGGAACCCAGGGCACCACATGCCCCCCCCCCCCCGGGAGAAGGAGCATGAGGCACATCAACGTCAAATCTTAGTAATGGATGCAGGCTCTCCTACACAGATAACTGGGGGCATTTTGATTGGTGAGACACTAGATAACCCAACAGGCCCCCGGGAGCCACCCACCTTCCATGTGGCCGCGTGCCTGCCAAGCCTCAACAGCTATGTGTATGTATAATCAGCCAGCTCAAAGCGTCTGTGGCGGAAGGCACTGCTTTGTTGTAAAACAAAACTGAGATAAAATAACCATCATCCTTTCAACTATCCTCTGAGAGTTTGGTATTTGAGGCACATCCTGTGATGTACTTCTCTCTGACCTCAAGCGCTTTGATTTTTTTTCTTCAAGTTCACATAAAAGAGAGGCAGCTCTGAGATTGGTTTACTGCACCGAAAGCCTCGACTGCATCTGAATTCTTGGCTAGTGCAGAGAATTAGCTGTTATTTCAGATGCCGGGGGAGCGGGAGATGAAGGGCCATTACATTAGAGAGGCCCAGCCCTTTGGGAAGTAGGGCTGGCTCGCTCCTTATTTTAAAAATAGATGAGTTCCCACTGCTCCCCAAGGCTTTGAAGGGTCCACTTTCATATTTTAAGTCCCATCCTGACATCCTTTCCTCCCATTGACGATATAGCCGCAGAGCTGCAGAATGTAGCTTGTCTGGAAGGCCTGAAACTAATGCCTCAATTTTCCATTCTCCAAATGAAAATCAATGGCAACAGAGAGGGAAAATCAATACCCAGCACTCTCTAAGGAAGCCCCCCTCCATTCTCCCACCCACACAGAACAATAAATGAGAACCAGCCATCCTCGCCAAAACACAACCCCTGAGAATACAGCCCTCTGCGGCCCTAGAACGTTCTGCCTCGCTCCCTTGACAATAGTCTCCTTAAGAATGCGCAGAGAGTATTTTTTAAAATCTATGTTAGGAAAGACAACACACTATTGCACTAAAAAAAAACAAAACAAACAAACAAACAAACAAAAAAAACCCTTTCCTTGGGAAGCAAACTCATTTGCCAGGGAGATCTCTGGGATCCAACCTGGAGTCTGACTTCTCTGCCTTCCCAAGGATCCATGCAATTGCCAAGCCTTGCATGTGTTTAGGCATCATGAGATCATTCTCTTCCCCAGGCAGCTAGTGATCTGCTTTCTCTCACCACAAAGGAGGAATCTGAGTTCTTGGAAACTCCATGCCAGTGGAATCATATAGTACATACTTTCTTTGAGTCTATTTTAATGTCAACCAGATTCATCCATGTTGTTATATATGAGGAGGTAGTTTGAATGTAAAGGGTCCCCTGCAGTCCCATGAGTTTGTGATTAAGCCCATATTCGATCACCAGTGGGTGGCAATTTGAGAGGTAGAGCCTTGCTGAGGCAGGTACATTGGCTGGGGTGAGTCTTGGAGTGTTAAAGCCCAAGCATCCTCTGGCCGGAGCTTGCTCATTCTTTCTGTTATCTCCCAGGTAACGTGGCAATATGTGATACCCAGCTTCTGCTCTGCCATAACCATGATGAAACTTCCCTTTGAAACTATGAGCTGAAGTAAACCCTCTCCTATACACTGCCTTTTGGTCCCAGCAACAAGATAACTGCAACATATAAATAGTCTATTTGTTTTAATTTTTGAGTAATAGTCAATTGAATGGATATGGCATAGTTTGTTTATTGAGTCACACTGGGTTCTGTATTTTATGATTATAAATGGAATTCATATGAAAACACAGACTGAGAACATGTGCATAAGATTTTGTGACACATTTTACAATCAAATCTGGGCTGGGGAGATGGCTCAGAGGTTAAAGGTGTTTGCTTGCAAAGCTTGCCAGTCCAAGTTCGATTACCCAGTACCCATGTAAACACTGATGTGCAAAATGGCACATGCATCTGAGTTCATTATCAGTGGCAAGAGGCCCCAGTGTGCCTAGTCTCTCTGTTTCTCTGTATCTCTCATGTTACAGATGAATAAATATTTTAAAATAAATTAGTTAAACCAAATCTTTTGTGGTACATGTTTTGAAATGTTTTCTCCTAGTGTGACTTCCTTTTATAGTTTTGTACGTGTTTAGAGAAAATCAGAAATCTTTCATTTTGATGAAAACTCATCGGTTACTTTTTACTGCACCTATCCTTCTTGGTTTTTGTGTCATACTTAAGGCATCATAATCAATCCTAAGGTCACTGCTCCTATATTTTCCTCTAAAAATTTTATAGCATTAATGTGTCTATTTAAGATGATGCTTCAGGGCTAAAGAGATTGCTTAGTGGTTAAGGCACTTGCCTGCAAAGCCAAAGGACCTCGGTTTGATTCCCCAGGACCCACATAAGTCAGTTGCACAAGGTGGTGCATGCATCTGAAGTTTGTCTGAAGTGGCTAGAAGCCCTGGTGCACCCATTCTCTCTCTCTGCTTCTTTCTCTCTTAAATAAATAAATATAAATAAAATATTAAAAAGAGATGATGTCCCATCTCAAGTTAATTTTATGTCATGTTATGTAATCATTAACATTTTAAACATAGCTTACAGTATCATAGAATATTCATTGCTAATACTCATGTGTAATATATGTACTTATATTAACACAAGATTTTAGATAGTTCTGACAAAAGCAAGTCAGTAAGAAAAATCCACAACTAAAAGAGAAATATATTGTAATATTTTAATTATTATTTGATAATGCAGACATTACTGATTTCCTGTTTCTTTCTTTCTTTTTTTTTTTTTTTTTTTTTTTTTGGTTTTTCGAGGTAGGGTCTCACTCTGGCCCAGGCTGACCTGGAACTGGAATTAACTATGTAGTCTCAGGGTGGCCTCGAACTCTCGGCGATCCTCCTACCTCTGCCTCCCAAGTGCTGGAATTAAAGGTGTGCACCACCACGTCTGGCCCTGTTTCTTTTTACCTGTCTAATTTTCAGTATTTTATATAGTTAGCATTAGTACCATTATGTAAAAAAAAAAAAAAACAAAAAAACACTGAAATTTTCTTAACATCACTTTTTGGTGAAGCTTTCCTGATTGCAGGAAGCCTTCATTGCTCCTTGGTACATAAAGGACCCCTGAGAAACAAAAGGGGCTGAACACACTACCAGCAGTCTACCCTTCCTCCACACCCATCAATATTGCTTAACAGCAGGAAGAAATGAAACACAAGCTTTCCAAAAATCCCCAAAAAGAAGATGAATTTTACAGAAACTTTTGGATGAGGCCAAATGCAAACGCCCACCTCGTCAAGGAGGTCTCCAGCGGAGCTCGCCCTGCTTGCCTTCCTAACACCCCATCAAAACCATCTGGTCGGCCCTGACAGGTGGTCACTGATGTGTGCTTCCAACTGTCTCTCTCCACACACTCAGTTCCACAAAAAACTCACTAGTAGCATCCTCTCACGAAGGCCCATACTGTCCTTCTGCTCCGATGCTCTTGTGAAGTCGGTCCCAGTCTGGGGCCTCCTTACGGGGCCCAGCCAGCCACCTCTCCTACATAAGCGCTGCTCGCTGTCCTGGAAACAAGATTCGCCACTTGAGCTGCCTGGCTGGGATGATGATCTACAGATGTCTTAGAGAAAGAAAGATGACTCCCCTGATTAATAATTACACAGAGCTGTCAACATGCTCTCCCTGCTCCAGTGGAAAGACCGATGTTTCATCTGGGAGGTTGTCCAAGACCCTTGGGAGAAGACTTACACACTGGGCTGAGAATGAGGGCTGAGGAGTCCCACCTCGGAGGGAAGAGGAGAAAGGCTGGACTGACAGCCACAGTGACCACCACCACAGGGCCTCTCTGGGCCAGGCCACCTCCCAGATCTGTGGTAAGGGAAATGGGCCTCACTGGACTCTTTTTCCAATAAAGGAATAAACCTTATTGTCAGAAATGCAGTCCTTCTTATTAATATTTCCCTGCTGCGAATCACAAACGGGCAGCAGAAATGTCACTGTAATCCTTGAGATAAACCTCAAACACTGACTCCCCTAAGAACCGCACAATCAAACTGAGAAGGGAACAGGGCCCCTGGAGGGAGTAACTTTTTTTTTTTTTTTTTCCCTAGGAGCATGCACAACTGCGGGCATTTCTACCTGAATTTCCACAATGACTCGATAATGAAACTTACCATTATGAGTTGTTTTAGTAACTGTTAGACCAGCTGTCCTTATTTGACATTTTACTATGGGCTTTACAGCATCATCTTTCTTGAACATTCACACACACACACACACTCACAAAATATCCAATGCAAGAGCCTTGGTCTTGAATCCATTTAACAGATGAAGAAGCACACAGTGTCGTGTTAAGGTCACATCACCAACATGTAACCACCATGGGAACTGAGCCCAGAGTAGTCTCATTCCTAAACCATTATCATTTTATGGATTTTATTTATTTTATTAAATTTAATAAATAATTTATTTTATATTATTTTACCAAGATATACAGAAGAGGATAGGATAATGACACTTTCCACATAAGCAACAAGTAATGGTCAGACCCACGGTGAACCCAAGAGAATGACACTTTTATCCGGAAATGTCTGAATTAAAACAAGGTTTCTGCCTTGATCTCAAATGGATTTGAGTTTCAAACTAAAAATCACTTTGGCATTTCTAGAAAGGTCTGCATTATAAATTTTAGGGGGAAAAAGCATATGAAGGACTTTCTAACACACGTGTGTGCACACACATAGATGGGAGCAAATGGTCAAACAACCTGAGCATTATCTCAAAGGTATTTGGTTACTTCCAATAAAAGTTGCCATATTCCCCTTCATCAAAGAAGGCCGAAATCACATGTGGCAAGAGGATTGGTGCACATTTGCTTAGAATATATACATCTTTAAAAAAGCTTCAAATAACAAGCACAAAATTATTTTTACAGCTCACTCCCGAATGCACTTGGTTTTCCTTGAGTGAAGAAACACTCTTGTTCGGGCTGGAGAGATGGCTCAGAGGTTAAAGGGATTTGCTTGCAAAACTGATGGCCTGGGTTTGATTCCCCAGTATCTATGTAAAGCCAGATGCACAAAGTGATGCCTGCATCTGGAGTTTGACTGCAGTGGCAGGGAGTCTTGGCATACCCATTCTCTCTTGGTCTCTCCCTCCCCTCTCTCCTTTCTCTCTCTCAAATAAATAGATTTTCTTTAAAAAAGCAATGGTTAGCCTTATTGCCTATCAGGAGCCTGGCACACTAAAAGTGTCCAGTACCTCCTGGACTGTCATTCAACACGAATGGTAATCACACACTGGCAGATGGAAGAGGTCAGCATGCTGTAGCAGTAGTAGAAAGCATGAGCTTTGGAGGCAGGAAGTCCCAGGTTCGAATCATGGCTCTCACATACTAGATACACAAGCAAATTAGCAATGCCTCTCTCTGTGCTTCACTTGGAGGAGATAGAAAAATGTACTCAGTTTAAAAAAATGACTGGAAGGATTATTGAAAAATGTGAGGACTAAGCATAAGGCCTGGTGTCCCAGGGCAAGGCCCATCTTTGCTACCAAGGAGAACATCCAGTTTGGGCCAACCGCAAAGCACACCTTAATACCTTGTCGATTGGTCTTATGGACACAAGTGCTAATGCTACTTAAATCAACATTGGAAACAATCCCCAGCAAGATGACCCTGGTGGTCAGGTCAGTGGTCATAGGTGCTATGCTTAGGAAAGACAGAGGCAATGGAGCCACCTCACACTAAAAATACTGTTTTGCCACCAGAACAGGATTTGACCCGGCAGGGTTGGCTCAGGGGAAATCACTTAGAAGGCTAGAGGGCAATTACAACATATCCCAAAAGAAACAGTCAAGGTGATGTAGGCTTCAAGAACTTAGGAAGAGAGAGAGCATTTGTTATTCAGAGTCTCAGGAGGTCAAACTGGGGCTGGTCAAACAAAGCTCTAGGAAGGCAGGTTTCAGTGGGATTCCAGTTCCCCAAAGCGTGTCACAAGAAAATAGCTGAACAAACTGGATGAACTTCAGTTAGTGTGGCTGCATTTCATGCGTTAGTAGGAAGGGGATATGCCCTGGTGCCACCTCTACCCAGCCCTACTCCTTTACAAAATTAATTTAAACTTTTTCTGTGTGTGTATGTGTGTGTGTGTGTACATGTGCATTGGTGCCAGGTTCTCTTGCTGCTGCAAATGAATGTCAGGTACATGGGCCACTTTTTGTGTCTAGCATTATGTGAGTGGCTGGGGAATTGAACCCAGGTTGGCAGGCATTACAAGCAAGTACCTTTAGCCACTAAACTATCTCCCCAGCCCTGACTCAACCCCACTTTTTCTATTTTTTTAAATTGATTAGACAGCTGAGAGGGAGGTAGGGGAAAGAGAGGAGGAGAGGGAATATGAATAGGTACAGCAGAGCTTATTGCTACTGCACACAAATTCTAGATGCATGCATAACTTTGTACATCTGGATTTATGTGAGTACAGGGGAACTGAACCCTGGACCATCAGATTTTGAAAGCAAGTGCCTTTAACTACTGGGCAATCTCTTCAACCTCACTCTTAAAATCTCTCTCTCTCTCTCTCTGTCTGTCTCCCCCCCACCCAGTGTGTGTGTTTGTGATTTTTTTTGAGTGAGACACACACAGAGAGAGAGAGAGAGAGGTAGAGGAAGACAGATAGAGATGGGTGCGCCAGCAGCGTCTCAGCTGCTGTGAATGAAATCCAGATGCGTGCACCCCCTTGTGGTCAAGTATGGCATTGCGCCCTTGCATCACTTTGCATCTGGCTAAACGTGGGACCTGGAGATTGGAACCAGCGTTCTTAGGCTTAGGAGGCAGGCGCCTTAACCGCTAAGCCATCTCTCCAGCCCTGTTTGCGATTTTTTTCAACAACTTTTGTGAGAGTAAAACTGAACCAACTTGATCTCAAGGATTTTTCCAACAAATGCAAAAGCCTAAGCCGACTGGATAGAAAGTTCTGGAGGGATTGGGATAACAAGCAAAGACATTAAAGGCCTTAAAAAAAGGTGGCAAAGGCCTCTCCCTGAGCTCCCTGAAGCAGGAGCAAGTGTTCCTGGAAGGAATGGTAGTGTATGGCTGTGAGGAGGCAAAAAAAAAAAAAAAAAAAAAAAAAAAAAAGGTGTCATATCCTGTAGGGGACTTGACTTTGGAGGCCAAGGACAGGGAGAGAGAACCCTGGAATCCCAGCACTGCAAGCACTCTGGAAGAATTAGTGCATCCACATTGTCAGCTACAACCAGGAGAGCAAAATCATAGGCCTTGCTTTCTTGCTATGAGCTTTGTGGAGAGAAAGGGGGTGCCAACGAGGAACACAAAGGAAGTTTCTGTCCATGTGCTCACGTGAAGCCTCAGCCAACATGAAGCTCACGTGAAGGAAATTTAGATTCTTTGCAAATCCATATTTGGAGTCTGAAATTCATATCACTGCATGAATATCTACACAGAATGCCATACAAAATGATGGCACAATCCCAGCTCACACCTGCCCCAGCCTTGCCCCAGGCAGAGACCCTCCCATATCCTGCCTCTTCATTCTTTGCCTTACCTGGGCAGCAGGTGCTGCGGCTGACACACACAGCTGTCTGGTAGTCCTGGGTCACACACACTTTGTGAGGGCTGCATTTCACCTTCAGGCAAGGGTCCTTGGATGGGTCCAGGGCTGAGGACAAAAAGACAGAAAAGGGGGAGGTTAGGACCTCTAGAAAAGTCAAACAAATGAACCAAATTGTGTGATTGCTCTCTGTGCTATTTCCTGAAGCTGGTGGGAACTGGGAAAGAAACACCAAGCCAGGAGGACTTCTGTGTCTATCGCCCATAACCTTCTTCAGCATCAGCACAGAGATTCTTTTGTGCAGTGGGAGTCTCAGCATCATGACTTCAAGCAAAAATTACTCTTAACAGAATCCTCTGGAATCTTACATGATCCCAAGATCAAGAGCTGCCAAGAGCATCCCTCTTTGGTTATGATCTGGTGTTAATTTTTAACAATGTTAACTTTACTTCCTGTTACAGAAAAAAAAAATCTTAAGGATAGAGTTGTTGTTGTTTTTCCTTCAATTCAATAAACATGATCTAGAGGCACAAATAACCCGTTTTAAGCTTTTGGAGAACTTCAGGATGCACAAGGGAGTTTTGTGCCACACAAACTTAGGACGTAATAGGAAGAGGGAAAGGCGTATACATAAATATTTATCGTGTAAGGCAGAATTAGATAAGGACCATGATAGGCATATGAAATGATAGCAGAGCTCAATTTCTAGGGCAAAGATTAGTGAAGCATTAATATTTGAATTGGATCTTGAAGGCCGGGCAGGATTTTGTGAAGCCAAGATGGACAGGGCAAGCCAGGCAGCAAGGCTGGCAGGAGCGAGGGCAGACAAGCACGTTTGAGCAATCATGGCTGCCACTCTATTAGCAGGAGTTGTGGGTAGGAATAATGAGATGGTGGTGGTGGTGGGGGCGGTGGATTCACACAAGTAGCTCCAGAAAGGGTCCCCAAAGACAGAAGGTCACATGCTGTGACATTTTTCTACTCTGAGCCTAGCAGCGGTTCCCTGGCTAATCTGCATGCTGAGGTACACATGCTCATCATGGGCATAGAGGAGGCCTCGGGAATTCTCTGCAAAACAAAAGGATTGTGCCGCCGTCTCCCAGCTTCAAGGCTGAAAGCCTATTAGGCAGTAAATCTTTCATAACTGTTCTCCTAGGCAGGGGAGGGATGTTCGCCACATCATCCCCACACAAACATTTGGTTAAACAAATTGGCATTCCAAGCAGGAATGCAAGAAGAAATGCATTGTTCACTCCATGGTTAGGTTTTCGGCTCTCACTTAGAAAGTCATAATTCCTCCCCAGGCCCAGAAGCGGCATGCAGTTTTTGTCAGACTGCTGTTGAAAATCTCTCAAGGGTCCTGATCCCACAGCATCCATCCCGAAGGAGTTTAGGGTGCCTCGCTGGCTCAGGGTAGCTGTACCTTATGGCAGGGGGTAGCAGCTGGGAGGAGGTCTGTCCGGACAGCCCAAGACCTTGGTTCTAGTCCCAGGGGAGACACCTGGCAGCGTTCACTTCCCAAGGGACATGCTCTGATGGCGGGAGCTTAGCAGAGAGACGAAGGCTCCAATAAGACAGAGGCTGGTTTGAGCCCCAGGGACACAATGTTTGCTTCCCGCTCCGAAGCTGAGAGATACCTAAGGGCTGCTGCTAGTGGCCAAGAACAGCCCTGGTCTACCCTCTCAGGCTTCCAGAACTTTGCAGGCAGAGCTTCCGAGTCCTATAATGAGTTTACTATTTCTTGAGGGTCTCTGCATGAGCAGCCACGAGGCTGAGCAGCCTCAGCCAGTGATCTCCTTACGGTCTCCCCCCCCCCCGCCTCAGGCTTTGACTTGCTTCCTCAGATGCCTCCCAAACTGAGCAAATGATTAAGGGTACCAGATGATCACTAATGGGGATCTTGCCATTACCTCTGCCATGGCTCCTACCCACTCCCCAACTCTGGATCTCAGAAACCTGGGGGCCAGACCACTGGCAGCCTCACTACAGCAACCAGCTAAAGCCTCTCCCCAGGTCAGTACCCGGTGTCACAGAGACTTGGCATCTTCCACACGAGTGGGTCTCAGACATGAGAAACTGTAGCCTAGCCTCACATGACGGGCAGCCAACTACGGGCCACATGCAAGCTTCAGGGAAGAATGTGAACTCATTTTGCTTCCACAGTCAAGTTAACAAACATTCAGTGACCACATGCCACCCAGGTGGCCTGATGGATGGAGACAAGGATGGTAAATTGGCTGTGCATGACAGGAAAACACACAGACACCCGGGCGGGTTCTGGGACTGAATCCTGGATCCACTGCCTCCTAACCTTTCTGTCCCTCTACTTCTTCTCTGTAAAATAGGGACAATCACAATACTTTTACTGCTGGTCAGGAAGAGTTAGGATCCTTAAGTACCTCTAACAGACTTAGTGAGAGGGAGAGTAGGCAGTTAGGGTGACTGGGCCCCTGAAAGTAAAAAAGACAGGAAAGTCTGCACTTGCTAGAAATCAAGGATGACCTGACTTCTTATCTCTTGCCTAGTTCCTTTGACCTGTTTTTCCACACACTACCTGGACCCCCTGGGAGAGAGGTCTTTGATTTAAACATTGTGGTGGTTGGTCAAGTTCAGCCCCGGGAACTTGGTGTCAGGGCTTGCCTCTTCCTAAGACGGTTTAGACCTAATCAGTCACCTGAGCTGGAAGACGAGGCCCACCTCTGTAAGATTATAAATACTTTTGCAAGGGAAGGCGCTCTTGGAACTGCCTGACTACCTGGGGACTCCCAGCTGTGGGTGAGTTTTCCCTCAGGCCCAGCTGGGCTGAGCCAAGGGAGGGCCCCTAGCCCTTACTCTCCACATGGGCTCCTTTAGCCCCTCCAGCTCCGCACATGGCAGGAGCTCTTTGGACTTTCTTTTTTTCCCTTTTTCTTTCCATGATTTTCCCAGACCCTCCATGTGAGATCTCCAGCCACATGGGTGCCTTTCCTTGGCTCTGTACGTCCCTCAATAAATAGAATAATTTAAAAACCATCTTTCTAAGTCTCTCTCTCTCTCTTTTTTGTAAATTCTTTGATTAAAATTAGAAACGAACCTAGGGTTTAGGGTCCAAGGACTTTCCTGAACCCCAAGCACCCCATTACACTAGCATACGATAAGTACCTCATGGGTATTTGTTCAGTTTTTTTCCCCAGAATGAACAGTACTATAATCACAAGAACAACAGTTAACATTTACTGAATGCTTCTGACACACAGTCTGTGAACCAAGTCCTCTAATTGGATTAGCTCACTTAATCCCACAAGCATTCAAGGAAGGCCCTGAAGCTAAAATGCCCATTCTGCAAACACGGATCCTGAAGACTGTGTGTGAAGTGCCCAGGGAATTTGTAAACCTGGTCAGTGAGCCCAAATCCCTCTCTACCTCTACACAGTACCACAGCATGGGGACAATTTAGGAACTTTGTTCACCTAGAAGGTTTTTTCCAACAAATGCAAAAGCCTAAGCCGACTGGATAGAAAGTTCTGGAGGGATTGGGATAACAAGCAAAGACATTAAAGGCCTTAAAAAAAGGTGGCAAAGGCCTCTCCCTGAGCTCCCTGAAGCAGGAGCAAGTGTTCCTGGAAGGAATGGTAGTGTATGGTTGTGAGGAGGCAAAAAAAAAAAAAAAAAAAAAAAGGTGTCATATCCTGTAGGGGACTTGACTTTGGAGGCCAAGGACAGGGAGAGAGAACCCTGGAATCCCAGCACTGCAAGCACTCTGGAAGAATTAGTGCATCCACATTGTCAGCTACAATCAGGAGAGCAAAATCATAGGCCTTGCTTTCTTGCTATGAGCTTTGTGGATACTGGGGTCCCTTGGAGAGAAAGGGGGTGCCAACGAGGAACACAAAGGAGGTTTCTGTCCATGTGCTCACGTGAAGCCTCAGCCAAAATGAAGCTCACGTGAAGGAAATTTAGATTCTTTGCAAATCCATATTTGGAGTCTGAAATTCATATCACTGCATGAATATCTACACAGAATGCCATACAAAATGATGGCACAAACCCAGCTCACACCTGCCCCAGCCTTGCCCCAGGCAGAGACCCTCCCATATCCTGCCTCTTCATTCTTTGCCTTACCTGGGCAGCAGGTGCTTGCGGCTGACACACAGGGCTGTCTGGTAGTCCTGGGTCACACACACTTTGTGAGGGCTGCATTTCACCTTCAGGCAAGGGTCCTTGGATGGGTCCAGGGCTGAGGACAAAAGAACAGAAAAGGGGGAGGTTAGGACCTCTAGAAAAGTCAAACAAATGAACCAAATTGTGTGATTGCTCTCTGTGCTATTTCCTGAAGCTGGTGGGAACTGGGAAAGAAACACCAAGCCAGGAGGACTTCTGTGTCTATCGCCCATAACCTTCTTCAGCATCAGCACAGAGATTCTTTTGTGCAGTGGGAGTCTCAGCATCATGACTTCAAGCAAAAATTACTCTTAACAGAATCCTCTGGAATCTTACATGATCCCAAGATCAAGAGCTGCCAAGAGCATCCTCTTTGGTTATGATCTGGTGTTAATTTTTAACAATGTTAACTTTACTTCCTGTTACAGAAAAAAAAAAATCTTAAGGATAGAGTTGTTGTTGTTTTTCCTTCAATTCAATAAACATGATCTAGAGGCACAAATAACCCGTTTTAAGCTTTTGGAGAACTTCAGGATGCACAAGGGAGTTTTGTGCCACACAAACTTAGGGACGTAATAGGAAGAGGGAAAAGGCGTATACATAAATATTTATCGTGTAGGCAGAATTAGATAAGGACCATGATAGGCATATGAAATGATAGCAGAGCTCAATTTCTAGGGCAAAGATTAGTGAAGCATTAATATTTGAATTGGATCTTGAAGGCCGGGCAGGATTTTGTGAAGCCAAGATGGACAGGGCAAGCCAGGCAGCAAGGCTGGCAGGAGCGAGGGCAGACAAGCACGTTTGAGCAATCATGGCTGCCACTCTATTAGCAGGAGTTGTGGGTAGGAATAATGAGATGGTGGTGGTGGTGGTGGGGGCAGTGGATTCACACAAGTAGCTCCAGAAAGGGTCCCCAAAGACAGAAGGTCACATGCTGTGACATTTTTCTACTCTGAGCCTAGCAGCGGTTCCCTGGCTAATCTGCATGCTGAGGTACACATGCTCATCATGGGCATAGAGGAGGCCTCGGGGAATTCTCTGCAAAACAAAAGCGATTGTGCCGCCGTCTCCCAGCTTCAAGGCTGAAAGCCTATTAGGCAGTAAATCTTTCATAACTGTTCTCCTAGGCAGGGGAGGGATGTTCGCCACATCATCCCCACACAAACATTTGGTTAAACAAATTGGCATTCCAAGCAGGAATGCAAGAAGAAATGCATTGTTCACTCCATGGTTAGGTTTTCGGCTCTCACTTAGAAAGTCATAATTCCTCCCCAGGCCCAGAAGCGGCATGCAGTTTTTGTCAGACTGCTGTTGAAAATCTCTCAAGGGTCCTGATCCCACAGCATCCATCCCGAAGGAGTTTAGGGTGCCTCGCTGGCTCAGGGTAGCTGTACCTTATGGCAGGGGGTAGCAGCTGGGAGGAGGTCTGTCCAGACAGCCCAAGACCTTGGTTCTAGTCCCAGGGGAGACACCTGGCAGCGTTCACTTCCCAAGGGACATGCTCTGATGGCGGGAGCTTAGCAGAGAGACGAAGGCTCCAATAAGACAGAGGCTGGTTTGAGCCCCAGGGACACGATGTTTGCTTCCCGCTGAGAGATACCTATGGGCTGCTGCTAGTGGTCAAGAACAGCCCTGGTCTGCCCTCTCAGACTTCCAGAACTTTGCAGGCAGAGCTTCCTAGTCCTATAATGAGTTTACTATTTCTTGAGGGTCTCTGCATGAGCAGCCACGAGGCTGAGCAGCCTCAGCCAGTGATCTCCTTACGGTCCCCCCCCCAGCCCCGCCTCAGGCTTTGACTTGCTTCCTCAGATGCCTCCCAAACTGAGCAAATGATTAAGGGTACCAGATGATCACTAATGGGGATCTTGCCATTACCTACGCGCAAGCTCCTACCCACTCCCCAACTCTGGATCTCAGGAAACCTGGGGGCCAGACCACTGGCAGCCTCACTACAGCAACCAGCTAAAGCCTCTCCCCCAGGTCAGTACCCGGTGTCACAGAGACTTGGCATCTTCCACACGAGTGGGTCTCAGACACGAGAAACTGTAGCCTAGCCTCACAGGATGGGCAGCCAACTACGGTCCACATGCAAGCTTCAGGGAAGAATGTGAACTCATTTTGCTTCCACAGTCAAGTTAACAAACATTCAGTGACCACATGCCACCCAGGTGGCCTGATGGATGGAGACAAGGATGGTAAATTGGCTGTGCATGACAGGAAAACACACAGACACCCGGGGCGGGGTTCTGGGACTGAATCCTGGATCCACTGCCTCCTAACCTTTCTGTCCCTCTATTTCTTCTCTGTAAAATAGGGACAATCACAATACTTTTACTGCTGGTCAGGAAGAGTTAGGATCCTTAAGTACCTCTAACAGACTTAGTGAGAGGGAGAGTAGGCAGTTAGGGTGACTGGGCCCCTGAAAGTAAAAAGACAGGAAAGTCTGCACTTGCTAGAAATCAAGGATGACCTGACTTCTTATCTCTTGCCTAGTTCCTTTGACCTGTTTTTCCACACACTACCTGGACCCCTCCTGGGAGAGAGGTCTTTGATTTAAACATTGTGGTGGTTGGTCAAGTTCAGCCCCGGGAACTTGGTGTCAGGGCTTGCCTCTTCCTAAGACGGTTTAGACCTAATCAGTCACCTGAGCTGGAAGACGAGGCCCACCTCTGTAAGATTATAAATACTTTTGCAAGGGGAAGGCGCGCTCTTGGAACTGCCTGACTACCTGGGGACTCCCAGCTGTGGGTGAGTTTTCCCTCAGGCCCAGCTGGGCTGAGCCAAGGGGAGGGCCCCCTAGCCCTTACTCTCCACATGGGCTCCTTTAGCCCCTCCAGCTCCGCACATGGCAGGAGCTCTTTGGACTTTCTTTTTTTCCCTTTTTCTTTCCATGATTTTCCCAGACCCTCCATGTGAGATCTCCAGCCACATGGGTGCCTTTCCTTGGCTCTGTACGTCCCTCAATAAATAGAATAATTTAAAAACCATCTTTCTAAGTCTCTCTCTCTCTCTTTTTTGTAAATTCTTTGATTAAAATTAGAAACGAACCTAGGGTTTAGGGTCCAAGGACTTTCCTGAACCCCAAGCACCCCATTACACTAGCATACGATAAGTACCTCATGGGTATTTGTTCAGTTTTTTTTTTTTCCCCAGAATGAACAGTACTATAATCACAAGAACAACAGTTAACATTTACTGAATGCTTCTGACACACAATCTGTGAACCAAGTCCTCTAATTGGATTAGCTCACTTAATCCCACAAGCATTCAAGGAAGGCCCTGAAGCTAAAATGCCCATTCTGCAAACACGGATCCTGAAGACTGTGTGTGAGAAGTGCCCAGGGAATTTGTAAACCTGGTCAGTGAGCCCAAATCCCTCTCTACCTCTACACAGTACCACAGCATGGGGACAATTTAGGAACTTTGTTCACCTAGAAGGTTGCTTGCTGGTGGTGGGGGGAGCGCAGGGGTAGGGAAGCAAGCTACCCAAGTGTAGAGTTCAGTTTACACCTTTTTTTTTTTTGGAGAGAGACACACACACACACAGACAGACAGACAAGAGAGAGAGAGAGAGAGAGAGAGAGAGAGAGAAAGACAGGGATGGGCATGCCAGCAGTGTCTCAGCTGCTGAAAACGAAATCCAGATGCTTGCGCCCCCTTGTGGTCAAATGCAGCATTGTGCCCTTGCATCACTTTGCATGTGGCTAAACGTGGGACCTGGAGATTGGAACCACTGGGGATTGGAACCACTAGAGATTGAAACCAGCGTTCTTAGGCTTAGGAGGCAGCCGCCTTAACCCCTAAGCCATCTCTCCAGCCCAGTTGACACCATTTTATCGGCATCTTCATGGTGGAGTGAGACTGTAATAGGGAAAAGTAGGGGATGAATGTACACCCCAGCAGCACGCCTCTTGGGACCAAGCCACTAATCGCACCCTCCCTTGAGGGTGAGGGTGAGAGTCCTGAGCCACTGCACCCTGCTTGCTTTTTCTGGGTGCAGCAATGCTCTCCTCAACTGAGTCGCCTAGTCTAAGTCTAGTCACCATCTGCCATCCCACCATTAGGTAAGCTGCTGTAGGTAACCTTCAAGTGCTGGAAGCTAGCAACTAGTCTTCATTCACAATACTGATACTTCACGTAAGTAGGTTCTCTTTCTGCCTCGCTCTTTCTCTCTCTCCCTCAAATAAATAAATAAAACATTTTTTTAAAGTTTCTGAGGGCTGGAGAGATGGCTTAGCAGTTAAGGAGCTTGCCTTCAAAGCCTAAGGACCTAGTTTCGATTCTCCAGGACCCACATAAGCCAGATGCACAAGGTGGCACACACATCTGGAGTTCATTTGCAGTGGCTGGAGGCCCTGGTGCACTCATTCTCTCTGCCTCTTTGTCTCCTTTTCTCTCTCTCAAATAAATAAATAAATAAAATATTTTTTTAAAAAAACAACATAAGTAGGGGCTGGGCATGGTGGCACACACCTTTAATCCCAGCACTTGGGAGGCAGAGGTAGGAGGATCACCATGAGTTCCAGGCCACCCTGAGACTACATAGTGAATTCCAGGTCAGCCTGTGCCAGAGTGAGACCCTACCTCGAAAACAAACCAACCAACCAACAAAAACACAAAAAACATAAGTAGGGGCTGATGAATGACTCAGTGGTTAACAGGATTTGCTTGCAAATCCTGCGAGCAGAGTTTGAGCTTCAGCATCCATGGGAAGCCTGATGCAAAGTGGCACACATGTCTGTCATGCCAACGTGCCTGCAGCAGTGGGAGACAGAGCCAAGAGAATCCAGAAACCGGAACACAGCAAAAGCAAGCGAGACTCTCTAAAAAGATGGAAGGGGAACTGGGGTGATGGTTCAGTGGTCAAGGAGCTCACCTACAAAGCCTAAGGACCCAGAAGTGATTCCCCAATACCTGTGTAAAGCCAGATGTACAAAATGGCGAATGCACCTGTAGTTCGTTTGCAGTGACTGGAAACCCTGGCATACCCATTGTCTCTCTGTCTACCATGCCTCTCTTCGATCTCTGCTTTCAAATATATAAATAATTTCCTTTTTTAATGTGGAAGGACAAGAGAAACACCCTGAGGTTGTCATCTGACCTCCACATATGTATGGTGACACATACATGCCCTGACACACACAGACATCATACATATACATACATGGCAAATAAAACATAAAATCAGTTACGCTATGCCTGGTCATACTGGCATGTGATCCCAGCTGCTCGGAAGGCTGAGAAAATAGGGTCTTATGTTCGAGGCCTGCCTGGGCAATTAGGACTGTGTCAAAATAAAACACATAGAAGACAGCTCAGGACAGAGCACTTGCCTAACATTCATAAGACCCAAGGCTCAATTCCCAGTACTACAAAAACAAAAACAAAATTAAAAATTACTCGGCTCCATACACATACCTCATAATGTGCTAAAAATTAATTACTCAATCTGAATACTTCAAACATGTATGTGAATTACTTAGAGTAAATGAATTTTACCGAAAACAAAACAGTAACAAATCAAGCTGTCAGGGGCTGTTTAATCATCAGAATACACATTGTTTTTGAAATAGAGTGACAGTTGAAAGGGGACAAGGGATGGTGGCATGAGGAGGAGGAGGAGGAGGAGGAACATGTCATTTTCATGTACATGCTGCTCTTCCTTAGATGATTTTCCCAGGAGCCACTGGGCTTCCAGCGCTGATGAAGCATAAGGCTGAGACAGCTTCACCGTCTAAAGAAAACCCAGAAGAATCAACAGAGGAAGTGGCATCTGAGAAACCCTTTCACAAAGTGGGGGACTGTCTAGGAGGGAAGGGGGGCAGAGCTGGGGTCAGGGACAGCCCTGAGCAGGCTGGAGGCCTCCATGTCAAGGTGGTTAAGGGTTTCTTGGAGACCGTGTTCCATGCTTTAATTTCTCTGCACATACTATGCGATAGGAGGCAGCAAACTTCAGAAGGCAAAACCCCGTGTCCCTATTCCCTCTGAGTCACCATGCCTACAAGACTCCTGGGGATCTTGATAGGATAATGTGGTCAGCCAGGCGCCACAGGAACTCACAGAATGCAATTTTACCTTTCTTGCCCAGCTTCCTGCCAAACCCAGTCATAGGTCAACTGTCATACAATGCTTTCCCCATTAATTTTTATAAAAACTTTCCTTAAGAAAAAAAAAAAAAAATGAATCAAAGAGTTCTGTTGAGTTGCAGAACACTGAATCAAAAGCCAGTTAATTACTGGCCCTATGTAGTTTTTTTTTGTTTTTAATTAATTTTATTTTTTAAACCCATGCAGTTTTTTATTTTTAATTAATTTTACTTTTTAAGCTCATTGCTTGGTCCCAATTAAACTGGTGATATTTTAATTATCTTAATCGTTTCTGAACTTGCTTTTGTTCGGCTCAATCAGTTATTTTTTAATTAGCCACATTGATTTTTAAAGTCTGGGTTCAAACCTTTTCACCGTCCACGGGCATTTCCTATCGGCTAATTGGCACAGGGTCGGGACACCTGCCACAGGAAAGCTGGCTGCCATCTCGGAGATGCTGAGAGGAGAGAGAGGCCTGACACAAAGTGTCCCTCTATCCCTTGGGGAGGTGCACAAGCTTCTTGATTCGACTAACATTAGCCAAGCATTGCTCCGTGGGGAGCATCTTTAGGCAGGCTGGAGGCCAGCATCTCAGCAGGGAACAAGAAATCCTCCTGTGGTCCTTTTTATCAGATGTCCCCCATAAACTTACTGGTGTTGAATGCTTGGTCCCCAGCTGATGGCAACTCGGGAGGTGGAACCTTGGTGGAGGAGCTGTGCTAGTGGGAGTGGACCTTGAGATTTCTGAAACCCCTAGCTTGCCAGTGTTAGTCTGGCTCACTCTCCTGCTGCTGTTGTCCACCCTGCTGTGGCAGAGGTGATGTCCAGCCTCTGGCTTTCCCCTGCAATCACGGCTCTCCCCCTCGAAACTGTAAGCCAAAATAGCAAACACATTCCTCCTATCAGCCGCTTCTGGTCAGGTGCTTTGTCCCAGCAACGTGAAGGTGACTGCAACTCTTTCCTCCTCCCTTGCCACTCACATTTGAAAAGATGCAGGGGAGGGACCTGGGCTCCACATGGAGGCAGGCTCAGGTGAAACTGCCCAGAGATGCTGGCATGCATGGAAAAGTGGTTTTAGGCTGAGGAAGACCTTCCAGGCAAAAACAAGCCCTCTTTCCTGGGCTAGGAGGGAGGTGGTAGGTTTGGGAACTGCTATCTCACCAGGCTGGCAGCAGGCTAGAGTGAGGGAGGTGCATGTGACAAGGCTGGAGAGAGTGAGGGGCATCATCATGGAGGGCCTTAAAGCCACAGTGAGGACCTTAGGGAGCCACAGTCTCCAAGTTCCTCAGGGCATCACAAACATGATAGATTTTGCCTATGCCTGGCATACCCTTCCATTCTAAAGTTAGAGGACGGGAGCAGAAGGGGGGTCTCCCTCTGTAGATGGTGCGGAGAAAGTGATACTTCAGTAAGAACAGGCAGGCTTTCCACAATCCAGTTCCCAACACGAGAGATGGAGATGGAGGGTCTGCTAGTCAGTCAGCTCTCAGAGCCCCATCCTCCTTCCAGAAACTTCCTTATTCTCTCCCCCAGGGCTATCAGGACATACAGGATTCTGGGTAGCAAACAAGCTTATCCTCTGAGACCAGTAATCAAAAATACTTCTCTAAAAGTTGTATGAACTGTGGTCCCCACTGGTGACTCCCAGAGCTTCCTCTGGCAGGAGGTCACCCGTCTTGCAAAATATTTACACATTAATGATGGCCTGCCCTCTCTTCCTTGCTTTTAAGATTGCCCTGTGCTCCGGCTGCTCACATCCAAGATTCATCCGAGGAGCAGACAGGGCCAGTGATTCATTAGGAGTGACTTAATGGATGATTGACAAAGAAATTACACCCAACTGTGGAAACAGCTTGTCTGTCCCCATGGTAACCCGTGCGGTCCCCTTCTCCAGAGGCACTTGTGTACCAGCTGATGACAGAGCCTCTCAGAATACAAAGCAGAAGATTCTGCCCATTAGATTTTGCTGACAGCAAGGAGAATGGCCTCCCTCACCACCCATGGCATTCCCAGTCAAGGACTGGCTGGTGCCTCTGGAGCTGAACAAAGGACCCTGTTGGTCTTATGTTCAGATCAGGTGGACATCTGAGTGACAAAGAAGGCTGAACCTGTGTGCGAAAGGACAGAGAGGCATGACCACAGAGGGTGACATGGGACAGACAATGGCATGGGGGCAGACCATAAAAAGACAAAACAGATTCAAACAATAGTCTTCCTTCTCTTTCCCTTAAACTGAGGGTCTAAAAATTTCTGACTTTTAGCTTGGAAGCTTAAAAGCAACTTCCCAATTATATGGCTGAGTGTGGGTTGGGGCTCATGGTAAATTGGTAACAGCCTGTTTGGAAGGGCAAATTTTCAGCTCTGCCCTTAAATAATAACTGCTTAAAAGCAGTTGGATGAGTTTAGCACATTCATTACGTTATCCTTTCAACTTTTTTGATATATATAAAAAGAATAGAAGACATTTTCATAATTAAAGAAAAAAATCCTATCATGATGCAAGTCAAATACATTAGGCAAAAATATTCATCTCAATGGTTTATAGTAAGGAAAAACTATAAAGTTCAAATCATCCCGTCTTAGTCTGATAGGGCTGCTATAACAAAATCCTATAGACTTGGTTTTAAACAATGATTTTTTTTTTTTCCTTGGAGTTGACAGTTTGAAGCTTTCAGGCTTGGAGGATTTTGTGAGGGGCTCTTGTTGGCTTGGGGAGGGTTCAGCTTTTTGCTGGCTCATCACATGGCCTTTCTTTGGTACATGCACAGGAAGAGACACATGGTAAGCTCTGTATGTTTTCTTGTAAGGGCAGATGCTAGTCCTTATAAGCTCATTTAACCTTAATGGCATCATTAGAGGCCTCATCTCCAAAGATGGCCATCCCAGGGTAGTGAGACTTCAATGTGGGAACTTGGAAGGCACATAACACCCAGTCTATAACACCATCTGCAGGTAAGTGGTTTCATAATGACATGGCATCTACTTGTAATGTAATTCTAATGGAACAAGTAGGCCCACAAGTGCTAACAGAAGGACATGTTTGTGACCAATTAAGTTGAAAGAAAGAAAATTAATTGGAAAGTAAGTATCTTCTTGGTATCAGAAAGCCTTAATGGCAAAGCCAGGACTCAAAACTAGATCTATTTCTGAAGAAGGTACCCTTTCCCACCCATTGAAATGAAATCTCCCTCTCATACTCCCCTACTTGGCTCCTCTACCTCCTGTCTGAGAGTCGGGCTCCCATGAATCGCGAGTCAAACAGCTGGTGCCCGTCACTGGCTGCTTTAGGAGCACCAGCCACAGAAGGCCCAGTGCCTTTCTGCCTCCTAGGAAAATTGTGTATGTAGCAAGGGCAGAATGGAAGGTAGGTTGTGGCCAAAGGCCATAGAAAGTGTCCATCCCTGGGAGGTTTTGTCATTTTCCTCCCAGGTGAAGGAGTCAGGGACTGCTGTGATTGGCTGCCCCCATGCAGTTACTGCCTCAGGAATGACCCCTCAGCTCACATCATCACACAGCAAAACATCATGAGCATCCGCGGATAAGCCCAACACAGTGATGACATGCTAAAGAAAGGAAAGAAGAGCCGGGCGTGGTGGTGGTGCATACCTTTAATCCCAGCACTGGGGAGGCAGAAGTAGAATTACTGTGAGGCCACCCTGAGACTACAGAGTGACTTCCAGGTCAGCCTGAGCTAGAGTGAGACACTGACTCAAAAAGGAAGGAAGGAAGGAAAGAAGGAAGGAAGGAAGGGAAGGAAGGGAAGGAAGGGAAGGAAGGGAAGGAAGGGAAGGAAGGGAAGGAAGGGAAGGAAGGGAAGGAAGGAAGGAAGGAAAGAGAAGGAGGGAGGGAAGGAGGGAAGGAAGGAAAGAGAAGGAGGGAGGGAAGGAGGGAGGGAAGGAGGGAGGGAGGGAGGGAAGAAGGAAAGAAAGAAGAAACTCAGAGGAGTCAGCCATGGGAATGTGCACCAAACTCTACCAGGCTGACAGTTGCCTCCTTCCTAAACCATCCAGCCAGACTTCCCCTAGGCCCCAGCTGCTCTGGAATGGTGAGGAGGGCAAGGCCCCGTCACTACTTCCGACAAGCAACTGATTTTCTTTTGAAAATGGGTGGCAGAAGTGGGGGGAGGTCAAAAGAGAACAGGGGAGGCATCCAGGCAGAACGGAAGGGAAGGGAGGAAAAATTTGTTGCATAGTATCTTAGCTCGACAGAGGAAAATGATGTGGGAGTGACATCAACAGACCTGTTACATATTTTCAGCCGACTGTGAGGAAACTCATACAGAAATCAGTTTGGTCTTTTCAAAAAATATCTTTATTTGCATACATGTGTATGTATGCACAGGTTCTCTAACCACTGCAAACAAATGCCAGATCCTTGTGCCACTTTTTGCATATAGCTCTACATGGTTGTAAAGCTGCTCGCGTGGGGCACTGAACCTTGGCTGACAGGATTTGGAAGTAAGCATCTTTAACCAACGGGCCGTCTCTCAGCCTCTGAAATCAGTTTTTTCTTAACCTACTTGTGGTCATACAGTCAGTGAGTGTGAATTTTAATCCCAATAAGTCTTATACCAAAGCCAATGCTCAGAGCCACTAGGCCATGTATGCAAGCCGACTATGATGGGGATAAAGGTGATTCTTAAAGTGCCAAGTATCAACATGCCAAAATACCCATGACCCCCAAAAGGACTCTTTACTGTAGAAAACACTGCATGGTCAGAGATCAAAGCCAGACGCTTGGGTATTTGAATAAGCTTGTGTGACCATTATTAAATCAAAAGTCAAGATTTGTTTCAAAAGCAATGTTTAGGGGTCTGGGTAGATTGCTCAGTGGTTAACAGTGCTTGCTTGCAAAGCCTGGTGGCCAGGGTTTGATTCCCTAGTCCCCACCTAAAGCTAGATGCACAAAGTGGTACATGTGTCTAGAGTTCCTTTGCAGAGGCAAGAAACTCTGGTGAACAAATAAGTTCTCTCTCTCCCTCTCCTTGCCAAATAAATAAATAAATAAATAAATAAATAAATAAATAGTATTATTTTACAACAAAAGCAATGATGCCCAGTGAATTAAGTCTCTGACTTAAGCACAGGGGACTAGGGCAGCCTTATTCTCACACCTCTACTTGGCTCCTTCTGTGAAGGGTTTCCAATCCATGACACACACACGCACACGCACACGCAAGATGCACAAGGCCTTGGTGGCAATAGAGATAGAGTGGTGTGCTCAGCAGGACCTGAAAATGGCCTGGCCTCTAAGGAGAGGGTCACGACTCTGTCCACAGAGAAGCCATCACTTTACCATTCCTCAAATGGCCAGAACTTATTAAAATGTTTTAACAGCAAAAGTGCTTGGCTTCTATTTCACTATAATTGGCATAAATTATTTATAAGACATTTATGAACAAAGGAGAATTACTCAAAATACAAAAGAACCCATTCCATAAGCTAGGAAAAATAAGAGGACATAAAAAGCACAAGAATATCAAATATTTTCAGGGAAAAAAAAGGGGTATGCTTAACAGACCACAATGGCTCATAAACTCTGTAGTTCGTGTCTGCGCTGTATTTTAATGCAATTAAAAAATCCCCTAAAAACACGGAACTTTTCCCAGAGCAAAAGTACCCATAGAAATAATTCTTTTGATGCTGATTATCCTATCATTATTCAACAGCCAGCCTGCTGGCTACATTAGTGTGTGGAAATTCAGAAGCTCCAGGAAATGTCCCCCAAATTTTACTGCACCAGAGTCTACTACAGAGTCTGGAGCAGAGAGACATGGGTTTGAGAGGAGAGGTGCCATCATGCCACACCTTCCCCATGTGAGATGGGAGGCCTTGATGGGTTGGTTCCTCACCTGCGACTCAGTTACAGACAAACAGATCGGATGGGGTAATACAGAGAAGTCGCCGAGCACAGGACCCAGCACATGCTCAGCTGTCACTGTCATCCTTCCTACCAGGTGCTTTTCACATTCTCCTAAGGCACAGAAAATGCAACCAGGGAAAGGGACCCCAGACATTTCAGAGGCTCAAGTTCCTGGGGCAATGGTTCTGCCTGGGCTTTCCAATCTTGGTGGTTTGGGTGTAAAATATCTCCCATGGCCTCAAGTGTTTGTGATTGAGCCCTCTACTTAGCCCCCAGTTGGTGGAGCCTTCGGGAAGTGGTGCCTGGAGGTGATGTCACTCACTGGCCGGTGGACTTTGAGGTTTATAGCTTAGCTTGCCAGTGCTAGCTAGTGAGCGAGCTCAGACAACTTCATTCTTGCTGCTGCCTATGTGTGACAAGATGACAGCTGGCTTCCTGCTTGAGCCATGCTTTCCCCAGCATGATAAAACGTCCTGTCAAGACTGCAAGCTGAAATAAACTGTTTCCTTCCATAAGCTGCCTCTGGTTGGGTGTTTGAGAAGGCAATGGTATCTGCCCCACTTTGCCTAGAAAACTTCTGCTGGGTAAGCAGCTCCACATCACCACCAACACCAATGCATGAAATACACAGTCCACGCATCTTGAGGAGAGCAAGCCCTTCCATGTCTCCTCCCTCAAGGGGCTGCTAATGGGGAATGAAACTCATCATTCCCTAAATTCTGCACACTAAGATCATACAATAAACATTGGGTATGAAACCACACCATCATGCACCATGTGTGTGTGTGTGTGTGTGTTTGTGTGTTTGCATGTGAGAAATTCATAGGCTTCAGATCCTTCTTGATGGAGTGTCAGGAAATTTGAGAGTTAAGGAAACATAAGAATTTATATTGAAGGACTACTGGTCAAAGGCTTGGACAAAAGAGCCTTATTATTATTTTTTTAAAAGGAATCTAGGGATGGAGAGATGGCTCAGTGGTTAAGGCGCCTGCCTCCTAAGCCTAAGAACGCTCATTCCAATCTCCAGCGGTTCCAATCTCTAGGTCCCACGTTTAGCCAGATGCAAAGTGACGCAAGGGGGCAATGCTGCACTTGTCCACAAGGTGGCACACACATCTGGATTTCGTTCGCAGTGGCTGAGAGGCTGCTGGCGTGCCCATCTCTGTCTGTCTCCCTCTCCCTCTCTCTCTGTCTCTCTCTCTGTGTCTCTCTCCAAAAAAAAAAAAAAAAAAAAAAGGAATCTAGCATATATTGTTGATGTAGGCAGATAACTGCTTAAGTCCAAGACAGTTGGTAAGTGGGGCATGTTGGACATAGAAGGCTGTTGTTTTCCAGTCTTCAGCCAGAGACCACGCACTTGCCCCACGGATGTCTTCTGGCCTATTGATCTCAGCTTTTCAGTGAAACTGGGGCCAGATCTGTAAAGAAAGCCTCCTCAGAACAGAACTAGGAATGTTCAAAAATGACACACACCACAGTTCCTCAAGTAAGCCTGTTACTCTCTAGTGCAGCCTGTGATGGAGCAAAAACGTAGAGTAAGGCTCTAGAAAACCTCAAAAGCAGCTAAAGAAAGAAAAGTAGGAGTCCCACACTTTCTGCAAGTAGCCTCACTTCTCAGACGATGGCAGGCCAAGGAGAAGGTAAGTCTACACTTAATCTCCCTGCTGCAGGTGATTTAGAATTTACCTTACAGCAATTACTAATCTACTCTGGAATAGAACGCATAGGTCATGTAAGTTAGAGGAGAAGAGACTTCGAGAACATACCATGAGTTCTCTCCACCAGGCCCCGGGGTAGGGATCGGCTCTGGGCTCTGACTCACCGGTAGGGGCTCTTTAAGAGACAAGTTTGAAAAGCTGCTGAAAGTGTTTACCAAGTTTAAAAGGTCCTGGCAAGAAGTGGAGAACTCTCCAGGGTACTGATATCTAAGATGAGAAATCTATACCAGGAAAAGCACACACAAAGACCCTCAGAAGCTCATTGTTCATTCGGGTAGGACCACAAAGCAGCTCCTTGTATCCAATGTCCTTCAAACTAACTTCATGTCACCTCTTTCCAGAGATCACAGTTGCACGGGTGAAAAATCCCAGGGCTGTTAGGAGAGCAGACCCTGCATGAAATGGTTCTTTTCTCTTTCTTTCTTTCTTTCTTTCTTTCTTTCTTTCTTTCTTTCTTTCTTTCTTTCTTTCTCTCTCTCTCTCTCTTTTGAGAACTTTTCATGTGCCAAACAATCCATGAAGTACAGGAGCAACAAAGCATTTTTGGCTCCGCAGGTATCAAATTTAATATCATAATTGAAGCTGTTATTGCTTCTGTCCCTCCCACTGTTACTTTTTTCAGACACACTTGGTGTGGTTTTGTAAATGGGTAATCAGAGACTATTCATTTCCAAGTCCTTTCTTCCCCCAATTAGTGCAGATTCCCGTCTGCTTCTTTGGGAAAGGTTTCCAGGGTCATCGAATTACATTCCCTTAACTGAGAGTGTTGAAGGCACCTGGACAAAGTTGGTGCTGAGCAGAGCTGGGGTTTCTTGGGCGGGGCATCTCCTAAGCTATTACAAACCTTCTCAAGCGGGGAGGGGAGGAATGGCCTTCTCTCCCAAGGCCGGGCTTTATAAGGGCTGTGCCCTTTACATCTTATACATCTTGTGCCTCCGAGTTAGTTTTCATGTCCCACGCTATTCCGTCACTGCCAAAACATGCCACATGCATCCAAAGGACCCTAACGATTCCTTTGTTCCAAACGTGCCTACAGCCGGCTCTCTTTCCTGAGTGCCTCTCCAACCCAACTAAACTGTTCAGAGATCCGGGATTTTCAGCTTCCTCGATCCCGACTTGGCTCATGCAAGCAAAACACGATAGGATGGGAATTAAGGGAAAGACCAAACAAACATGAGCTTTGGAACTGACAGCACCGGCCATCTTTGAAATCAGCATCTAGGGTGTCATATGGCCTTTGCAAACTACAAGGAAATCTTGGCAACTTCCTCTCCTGGTGGTTAGGGGAAAAAATGACACAATATGCTCAGCAAGTCCTCAGTAAGCATTAGTTCACCTCTTTCCCGCAATTCATTTCAAACATTCCTATGGCCACCGTAGTCCAAATTGGACGTTTCTTCTTCTCTTGGTTATCTTTAAGCCCAAGCACAGGTCTAGCTCTGAAATTCCATATCTGTTTCCCAGGAGAGCTGTGAGTGAGTTGCCTCCTCTGTGGGACCAATCCTGCTCTCTTCAGCAAGCCCTCCTTGAGGTCTGGGCTCTGCCTTCCGGAGTTCCTGCATCACCCACTGCCTTCAGCTGTGCTCAGCAAGCCCTCTGGGGAGTCTCCTCACAGGAGGCCTGGGCTCCACTCCTGAGAGTCCTTGTAGCAGAACACTGACCACCCAGTGCCTCACTCATCCTCACCCAGGTAGCCATATGAGATCAGACTGTCTTTATTCAGTGAGGTCAAGCTCCAGACCTAATACCTGGTACTCTACGAACAAAAGATGCAGGCAAAAGGAAAATTAAAATGGTGAAATAATGAAGATGCCTTCCCTTAACATTCCAACATTCCATCCCCCTGCAAATGTTTAACAGACACTTTTTTTATTTTCTGGCACCAGATGCCACTGGTCGGGACTAACTCGGCCACCAGGCCTTTTTGTGATTCTGAAAAAGCTAATGAGAGTGTGTGTTATAGTGTAATCCAAACAGTATCCATTTCATGCCCAATCGTTTTTTAAATGGGCAACAAATCTCCCTAGTGTGTTCCTTTCTCTGACAAACAAAAGCTCTGTCTGGGCTCTTTGTAAACCCTGTCCAATCAACAAGAACCAGAGGCCCTGAGGATGCTAATTCAAAGTCCTTTTCATGATGGCAGAGCCGAGGGGCCTGTAGACTCCCGCCTCACAAGGTCCCTTCATCTCCCTCAATGGAAGGTGTTTCCAAATCCAAGACTGACACCGCTGATTGTTAACTAATGACTAGCACATGCTGAAAACAGTTCAGGCTGCGTTGACTCCTATTTCAAGCAGTGTCATTCACAAAGGCAGTAGGGCAGAGCCCCTGGCATCACTAGACACAGGAGAAAACAGCCTTGGGGGCACATTCCTGGTTTCTTGGACATTAGCGGAGAGCTAATGGGCCTCTGCATGCTAAGGAGGGAGGCAGGCAGTGGCAGAAAGCCAGCAAGTATTGGTAGGCCAAGCTGAAGTGACCTGTGTGACATGGACTAGCAAGGCACTTAGAAACTATTTTTGCTATAAAGCATATTGACTTCTCACATGGGTCCACTGGTGTCTCTGCTTTCTTTCGTTTTGGGTCTGTCTCCGTAGTGGTAGGTCACCCACTGACCTCTGCCAGTCAGCATGGTGGCCACTCTAGGAATGTCATCTACAAACGTGATAGCTAGCTTGTCTCAGTCCCCTGCAGGGTTGAAGGTGTGCAAGGCATCTGACTGTCAACTTTTTACGACGTCCTGGACCACTCCCCCCACCTCCAGAGGTACTTCAAGGTCCTCACTGCTCTAAACATACAGTCACTTTGGATCCCAGGAGCAGAAGATTGCTACAGGACAGGCCATTCCCATGATGGAGAGGCTAGGCCCCGAGACCTGAGTAGCCAGCCATCTTCTGACAAGGAACGTGTCCCCTCCTTGAACAGTAACGACTTCTTCCCGCCCCTGTGCAGAACAGAACTGAGATAACTCATTGGCCAGAGCAGCCCTTGAGCCCGCACTGCTTGCTTATGCATCCCCTTGTCCTCCTGCCCTGGTCCTTTCTCTGTTGAAACCTAAAGCTCATGTGAGGACCCTGAAGATGAATGTGAGGTCAAGGGATGTTGGAGCAGACCCTCTTCCCAGGGTCCATGGATTGCTTCTCTCTCTGCTTCTCATCATTATTCTTCTCTTCAACTGGCATATTGGGATAATCTGGTGGCTCTCCACAGCTGCCCCAAGCCCTAATTTCAATAGGGGACTTCACAGGGGAACCAAGATCACTCTGAAGTAGTGTAATAACCAATAGTTCATTTATCGGTTCACTGTAGACCGTCATTGAACCCCTTCTACACGTCAGCTGTCATTCCACGTGCAAAAAGAAGCCAACTTCTCTGCTTGTGCCACTTAGAATCCTGTGAGAGGGAGGGAGATTCAGCACACTTGACCTCATGAACTCGTAACAACAACCCTATGGGACAGGTTTGGCCTCTGTCCCCATTTCACAGATAATAGAGAATCAACTTTTTTTTTTAAACTTTTTATGAGAGAGAGACAGAGAGAGAGTAAGAGAGAGAGAGGGAGGGAGGGAGACAATGGGCATGCCAGGGCCTCCAGCCACTGCAATCAAACTCCAGACGTGTGCTCCGTCTTGTGCGCATGTGGGACCTTGAGCACTTGAGTCACCTTGTGCATCTGGCTTACATGGGATCTGGAGAGTCAAATATGGGTCCTTAGGCTTTGCAGGCAAACACCTTAACAGCTAAGCCATCTTTAGCGTAAACTCAAGTTCCCCAAAAGCTCTGCAGCGGATGAGACTAAGGCTGCATGGACAGATAGAACGCCCCTGAGATCACGGAGGATGTTGCAGGATCAGTGCCAAATTATCTTGGTCTACTTTTAACCCCTTAGAAACCATTTATTGCCCACCTCTGTGTCTGACTTCGTTTTCTTGTGACTATCAAGTGATCAGATGGGACCTTTTTGTAATGCACTAACAGACCACCAGCCTCCACCAACCCAAAGGCTCCGAATGTCATCGGATGGCATCTGAAGCCTATGGTGGAGAGTTCCCTGCTTTGCTACCTGATGTTTACGCCAATGTATTTGAAAGTGGTTTATGAATTTTTCGTTCTGTAACAATAATATAAAACCTTCACGAGCCGGGCGTGGTGGCTCACGCCTTGAATTCCATTCCAGGTCAACCTGAGCTGGAGTAAGACCCTACCTCAAAAAACCAAAAAATAAAAAATAAAATAAAATAAAATAAAATAAAACCTTCATGAAGCTGTTAATATATTGGAACATAGCATTTTGGGTAACCTCTGTTTGTGTTCCAGGGCCATGGTCACTCATTTGGGCTTCAGAATAAACTATCTTTTATTCTCTTTGTGGTGAGAGCTATGCTTTATATCAGAGAGGATGCAGGATTTGTTCAAGCACCCTGAGCTCTCAGAGTCTGAGCAATAATTCAATCCCAAGTGGACCCAGAGCCACCTCTCCTAGAGGCCACCAGGAGAGGCGTCACAGGTATGTCCTGACCAGCCGATGGGGTGCTTCCAAAATAAACTAGCAACAAGAGGTGAGGGAAGGGATGGAGAGATGGATTAGCAGTTAAGGTGCTTACCTGCAAAGCTAAAGGACCCAGGTTCAACTCCCTAATATCCACATAAGCCAGATGCACAAGGTGCCACATGCATCTGGAGTTTGTTTGCAGTCGCTGAAGGCCCTGGCATGCCCATATTCTCCCTCTCCCTTTCCCTGTCTCTCTGCCTCTTCATTCTTTAATGAAATAAAAAAGGTGAAGGGATATACAGAGATCCTGTCCAAACTTCTGAGTGTTTATACTTGGAAGTCCCTGGCCACTTTTGGGCTCTCTACCCCCCAACCACCACCCAGGACAGTCTCCTTTGACCTTCTTTTCCTTCTTCTCCCTCTCTGCTGTTTTTTTTTTTTTTTTCTTACTCCCATCCTGTCCCCTGATTCACTGGTCCACTAATTGCCTGCCTGGTCTCACAGGTACTGGTGTGTAGTAGATACCTTGAGCATCACAAGAACCTTTTTTTTTTCCTGGACAAAATGAACAAACACACTCTTCACATTCCGGGCCGCCTTCCCTAGGTGGCGCTTTGGGATGGTCGGGCTGCAGTGCTGTGGGAGGGTTAGTCTTCTGTGGTTTCAAAGATCCTTCCAAGTCCTGTTTCTCATTGTTTAGCCAACAACATAATAACTTCTTCTTGGGCTTTAACAGGCAATCTAATTATTCCTCCTTTGAATTTTGTTAAACTTTAAGTAATTAGCCTAGCAATCTTCTGCCCTGGAGAATTTGCTAAAAGGCTTTACTCTGCTTTTTTTTGTTTGCTTGTTTGTTTTGTTTTGTGGTCTTAACCATACCATCTTAATGCCGCCAGATCCCAGAGGTGACTCCATGACAAAGGAGCAACCAAACGACCTCCTGATCCCGATGCTGCCCCTGGCTGGTTTCTTGTCATCCAGTATCGGAAGGTGGAAGACCAGGTTGTCTTTAACGCAGCTCTTCTCTAGACTTTTCTGCCAATCACTTGGCCCCAACCCATCACCTGGGCAATAACTAACCTCTGAAATAATACAAAGAACTGCAAGTTCCACTGGATGGGAAAGCTGCTGTTAACCAGAGGCCTATAGACAGGTCTGGACAGGTTCGAACCTGCGCACAAAATTTTACAGGCAATTTTCAATGCAAGACACTCAAAGCTGATGTGTACTGTGAGCCCTCCGACTTCCTCTTTCTCACAGCATCCCACTTCCCTTACAGAGAATCATCTGTCTCCACTGTGCGCAGACTGGTGGGATTGTGGCTCCCAGTGTCCCCTCTCCACTAAAGAGGCAGGATGCCACCACTATCCTGGTTCTCTGGATCTGGTGGCTTTTCCCAAGGCTCTGAAGTGTACAGGAGCCCTAGAGCAGAGGGATACTGCTAATGGGGCTCCTGCTTGCTTGGGCTTCTGGTCTCCCTCCCTTCACCTCCTTCCCACTTCCTAGTCAGAGTTTTATGACTACTCACAGCCTCCATAGCTTTTGACTTGTGAAGCTTGTGTCATAGCCTGCTAGCACACACAGAACTCAACATGGTTTTTTTTTTGTTTGTTTCCTTTTTTATTGTTCTCACAAGGGAACTTCGACTGCATCTGTGATTAGAAACCACAGTTCTAAGTCATGGAACATTCTAGATGAGTTCGAATACAGCCACATTTGGCCATGTAAATGTGATAAACCTTATTTTCTATGAAGGCTTGGGGTGATTGGGGTAAGCCACTACCCACAGGATGCTGCCCTGCAAAGACAAAAAAATACTGCGCACATCCCTGTGATGAGTGAAGTGAGATTGCTATAGAACAATCCCACACGAGCCATCGAGGGAGAGGGGGGAGGGGAGGTTGGGTCATAGATGGAAAACAGTCCAAGGGGCCCTGGGATAAGAGAGGGACAGGGAGCCCAGAGCAGGCCAGGCATGTAAGTAGACCCCAGGCACATCACAACCACTGCACAGGGTGGCTCTGTGATGATCTGGTCCTTGGGTGGGGTGACAGATTCTCCAACTACCAACCTCTCCTGCAGCTTTGCCAGGCTTCACTGGGAAGAGATGCCCGGCTATCATGACAAAGCAGTACGCACAGCCTCAAGTCACATGAAGAAACTGGCATTCTTTCGATCCTAAATCCAAATTCTAAACATACCGTACCAAGCATTTCTGATTAGCTCTGCTGAAATCAGGTGTGCATGTCAATGCAGTCAATGATCAACAAAGTGGCTGGCTTTTAGCGGGATGTTCAAACCACTGAGCGCTAACTCTAGCAAGGGCCTCATGGCACACGGCAAGAGCATGTGTGAGGGGAAGACCAGCTCAGACAGCAAGAAAGTGCAGAGCCACTGAGGCCCCACACTCCCATCCAAGAGCTTGCATTCAATGACTTCCTGCTAAACTCTTCCTCTTAAAAGTTTCCACACAAGCCGTACTCGGCCCATTTGAGAGAGAACATCCCAACACATGAAATCTTGGGAACCCATCCCACCCAGACCACACCACCACCCCAGCTCCTCCTCCTCCTCCCCTTGGGATCCCATCCCACCCAGACCACACCACCACCCCCAGCTCCTCCTCCTCCTTCCTATCTGTGATGGACGTGTAATATTTCTAGAGAGAAGGTGGCTTTGGCACCGGGGGAGTACTGCAAAGAACATCAACTTTAGGAGTTAAAGAGGCAAGAAAATTAAAAACCTCTTCCTTGGAATCATTTCTACTTTAACACTGGAATAAATATCTCAGAGTAAGCACTTGAGACCTAAGGTATTTAGTTTTACTGGCCTCCAAATAAAGGCCGTTAGTCATCAGACTGAGGTTTGAGCCTCGAGGATGCTCTGTCCTGGTGAAGCTGACACCTCCCTGTGCACCCGAGCTGCGCTTCGGCTTCACTGGGCTCCATGGCCATTACCGTTTGCTCCGTGAATCAGTGGCACTTTAAGGCATGATGTGTGATTTTGATTTATGATTGTGCTCCTTGTTGTCTTGTCTGTTACCTGTCAAGTTGAAAGCTCCTGTCTTATTTTTTTTTCTTTTGACTCCTCTCAGAGAAACCAGCCAGCATATTTTGTTGACAAAAAAATGATCAAGAAGTTTGGAATAAATGCTTTGTTTATAACATCCTGGCACCACAAGCAATGTTACTGTCTCCAAACTGCTCCTGCATATTGAAAAACATCTTCAGGAGTTGCCTACATCTAAGATGTGAGCAAGATGGAAGGTTTTAAGAAATCCTATCTTTTTATCAAACATTCAGTTCCATAAGCCATCCAATTTCCATGATGTAAGAATAAGATCCAGGCTGGAGAGATGGTTCAGTAGTTAAGAGCACTTTGTGTACAAGCATGAGGGCCTAAAGAGGCCTGAGAGCACGCTGAAGTTCAATCCCCAGGACCCACATAAACAGCTGAGTGTAACCACGCGTGTCTGTAACCCCAATCCCATAGGGGAGCAGAGACCTGAAAATCACTGGAGCTTGTGACAAAAAGCAGCAAGCTCGGGGATCAGTAAGAGTCTGACTCCAATAAGAACAGACCGGCCGGAGGAAAAGACATGAAGCAAAATCACCCAATGTTCCACTCCGGTCACTCAGAGCCAGGGGCACTGCCTGGGCACATGCACATGAATGCATCCCCTGCACACACACATGCACATGCACATTCGAGTACACCCACAAAGAATAAGACCCAACCCAACAGCTGCTGTATTCTGGATCATGGGACTACCTTAGTGTGAGTTCAGGTCCCCAGCAAAACACTTGGGGGTGGTTTGTACATTTTTACTTTCAAGCTGGTGAGAAAGTTGTTTTCCTTTCCTGGTTTTTTTCCCCCTTACCCCCATCCCTAGGGGGGAGAGAAACCTTTGACTAAGGTACTGTTTCTAATGCGCAGGGCTTCTGAGCTAACCTTCCCTCCCCTCGCAATGTTCACTTAAAAAGGATTCTGGAAGAAGGCATGCTTTCATCCAGCACGCTGACCCCCCTGCTGCCTTTCAGGGACATCTGGCCACTTTGGGAGACATTTTCACTCACCGTGACTAGGGTGGGGGCGGGGAGTAGGAGTAATGCTATGAACATTTGGTAAGTAGAAGCCAGGGAGGGGCTAAATCCCAACAATGTACAGGGCAGTATCCCACAGCACAGAATTCTCCGGCCCAAATGCCAGGATCTCCAAGTTGAGAATCCTAGAGGAGATCCGCAAGGCGCATGGGAAGGGATTATGAATGAACAGCGCTTTGGTGACTGGAGATGTTTGGGGGTGGGGGTGAGGTGGGGTGATGACAAGTGACCCTGGCTGGGACTGAAGACACAGAAGGAGAAGCAGGGGCTGAAGTTCCCTTAGGAACCTCCAGAGAGCACCTGAATGTCATGTCCATTTTAGAAGCTTCTTGAAGAAAATCCACAAGCTAACTTCCTTCTGCTATGGCTGACAAGTGGAGGTGCAGGAATAGGAGCCTGAGATGCCCAAGGAGCCAGTGAGCGGCAGAGCTGAATGGGAACTCTGGGGCTCATTCGTGTCCAAGCCCAGTGTCCCACATGCAGAATTACTCGTTTTCTAAATGAATGCTTGAGCTAAGTCAACATGCCTCTATCAGAGCATGTTTATTTGATTTTTTTTTCAGTTCCTCAAGAATCATGTGAAGTAGCTATTGGCTCGGGTTGTTACCCACTGGGCCAGGAAAGCCCCCATGAAGGTGGGCAAGGTCAGGGCAACCTGGGAGCTAGGACTTTGCTGACTAAGGCATGCTTCGGAGATCAAAGTGAGTGCATCTCATCCAAGTAACACTTATAGAAGGCTTGTTATGCATCAGAAAACACAGCGTTTCCAGTTAATCTCATGTCAAACTCATTCACACATCTGGAAAGCAAGAGCAACTATTTCCATCTCATCAGCTGAGAACCAGTGGCTCAGAGAGGTTTGGTCACGGTGGTGGTTTCAATGACACGTCCCTCATAGAATCGTGTGTTCTGAATACTTGGTCCCCAACTGGTGACAATATGGGGAAACTGTGGGGCCTTTCAGAGATGGCACCTGACTGGAGGTGGTGTGTCAGTGGAGAAGGTACAGCCCTGTAGGTGTGCTTTGGGGAGATAGAGCCCAGCTCCAAGCCCAGTACTTAGACTCCTTCCTTTCTGTTGATGTGCAGATGTGACACCCACCTGGTCACTTGCTCTTGCCATGACTTCCCCGCCATGACGAACCATTCCCTCAAGGCTGTGAGCTGAAATAAAGCCTTTCCTCTCATCAGCTGCTTCTGGTCAGGTGTTTTGTCCCAGCAACAAGAAGGTGACTGCAACAGGCACTGTCCTGGGGCCCACAGGTAGGACACAGCCAAGCCAAGAAGATTTGCATCTCCCATTCTAAATCCGAGCTCTCTTTCTTTGTTCTCTTTTGCCCACATCCCTTTTATACCAGCCACTCAAGGGAGGTGGCAACACATGAAACAGAGCCTTGGCTTGGAAGGGCAGGCTAGAGTAGAGAACTGCATCATGGGGAGCCCACATTTGTAGAATAGCTACTATGTGTCAGGCACTGGACAGGGTTCTCAAGAAATGCGACCCGAGAGAACCAGATGACACAGGTGTGGCTATGGATGGACTAAGGCCCCTAGCTTGGGTTCCTATGTTAAAGAGCCAACCCCAATGTGATGGTCTGAAAATGGTACCAGTGGGAAAGTGATTAGGGTTATTTGACGTAATGGGGTTAAGCCCTATTATGAGACGAGCAGATAAATGTCCTTATAGAGACCAGAAAGCTTGTGGGCTTAGTCTCTCCCTCCCTTCCCTCTCTCAGGAACCAAGCCCTCACCAGAGGCTAACCATGCTGGTAACCTCACTTAAGCCTTAAAGTCTTCTGCTGCTTAAACTGCCCAGACTATGGCATTTTGTGACCAAAACTCAAGCTATAACTTTGACAATTTAACTATAAGAAAACTAAAGTGACCAGAGGCCACGCAACTTACATAGGTGCCCAGAGTCATGAGCTCTGACTAGGGCCTCGGGTGGGAGATTGTGACGCCCTCATCATTGATCCTAGGGCTCTAAATCAAACCATGTACAGCAGGTCCTGTGGGGCTTGCAGTAGGAATCCAACTCAACCAGGTATTTAGAGAGAGTGTTGCTCAGACCACTGGCTGTGTCCCAACACAGATGTATCCACCTCTGAATCAAGCTTGCATCTGGAGCATTGCAGGGTCCATACCGAATTCCACACACAAGGAAAGTGACACAATTGGAGCTTTTCCACTTCTGCTTAGTGTCCGCTCTGGTGCAGAGGTGCAGAATGGCCCTCCCTAGTCATTATTTACACACAGACAGCCACTGTGCCTGACTCAGGCCAGACATCAGTCAACATCTGCTGAACTGCGACCAGATGAAAGGGTGGGGCACACTATCAATGAGAGGGGTTGGGATTCAGCTCATAAAAGGTATCCCGAAAATACTGGCCAAAGCAGCCCACTCATCATTTAAAAAAAAATTTTTTTTTAATTTATTTGCAAGCAGAGAGGGGGGAGGGAGGGATGAGACAGAGAGAGAGTGGGTGCGCCAGGGCCTCTAGCCACTACAAACACACTCTAGACGCACGTTCCCCCTTATGCATCTGCCTTTGTGGGTACTGGGGAATTGAACCTGGGTCCTTTGGCTTCGCAAGCAAGTGCCTTAACCGCTAAGCCATCTCTCCAGCCCCTACTCATCAGTTTTAAGCAACGAAGAACTATCTGTATTTCTACCCAGACAGCCTCAGCTTATTCTTGGGCCAAGGTACTTGTTAGAAAAATACGTTAAATGGCAAATGGTGATGAAAATGAAGGCAAAAGGGAGGAAAACCCCATGCTGGCACACAGTAGGCATTAAAGTGGTGTTCCTTGTCCTCTGAAAACACCAGAAAACCACGGCACACTGGCAAGCTTGTGTTAGCATTTGATTTGCCATTCATAGGTGAAGGCACACCATGACTCCCACTGTGCCTCCCTAATAAACATATGCTATCTACGTGCCTCCAATTATAAAGGTCACTGAGTCTTAAAATCCCATGAAGAGTTCCAGGGCAGCTGCTCCTATCTTGCCCATCTTACATATCAAACCTCCATGGGCAATTTGCCTCCGTGGCCAGCAAATGGCTAGAGTGCCGGGCCCCTGACTCTCAGGGTTTCATACTTCTCGTACGCAAAATGGCTTTCTCAAGGAGTGTACTGATCAGCATGCTGAAACCCTTTGTGACAAAGACTGCGGCTCTGGCCTTCAACACCCGACTCACGACATGTCTAAATCTTCCTGATAAATGAACAAGAAGCAAAATAACACTCTACTGATTTTTTACAGAGTGGTAAGAATGATCCTCAAACCCAACTCACAGGAAGAACCTGCTCCTTCAAGCTGATTAATATGCAGCTAGGAATGCTTCACTTTGCCCTTCCTTTCATTCTGATGCCTCAGTGGTGGCAGGATAATAAGGACTTGGGACACAAGAATCACTTGGTCCCATCCCTCCATTAACAGACATGGTTGATAGCTTAAGGGAAACAGTAACAGTATTTCTAAGCATTCTCGGTTGCCACATAGAGAAACCAATTATAAGGAGCCCCCCACCCTGCAGGACAGTAAGCTCTCTGTACATCAATATTTCATACATTTCATCTCGGCATTGTTTAATAAAGCAATTGAGGGGATGAATCTAGTTTATTTTCCAACCTTTCTACCTGTGACCCCAGGCTTACCAGACACATTGTGGTACTGACAGCAGCTTGCAAGCACAGAGAGATACCTGTTCATTTTTTGAGGCCATGGGCTGTTGCTAGTCTTAACTATACACTTCCAGCATCTAATACACACTCCTTACCACGGGGTACCCAATTCTCCCCATCTGTGCTAACAAAGATAAACTCATTCCGAATCCAGCGGGTAGTGATGTCATTGATCACCAGACAGTTACTGAATGCCACATGGGAGATATAAAACTTATAAGCCAGGATCCCTGCCCGGTGGGATGCATGGATGAGATAAAAATGCATGGACAGGGCTGGAGGGATGGCTTAACGGTTAGAGTACCTGCCTGCAAAGCCAAAGAACCCAGGTTCGATTCTCCAGGACCCACATAAGCCACATGCACAAGGTGGCGCACACAGCTGGAGTTTGTTTGCAGTGGCTAAAGGCCCTGGCATGTCCTCTCTCTCTCTCTGACTCTTTCTCTCTCTTTCCAATAAAATAAAAATAGCCAAAAGCACAAAAAGTACGTGGACAGTTAAACAGCAGATTTGCTTGGGCTATGCACCTGACTGACAATCACACAAGTGATGCTCACGGCTGGGCGTGTAAACAACCCTGAGGGTCTCCATCCTTTTCACTCCCCCCATCCAAGGTCTGAGACCTCGCATGCAGTGCTAGTCAGAAGGCAGTTCTCCGAGATTCTCACCTCTCATCTCATACATAAAGGGACTACACATTTATTTCTCTGAATCACAGAACTTAGCACCAGACCTCTTCCTGGAATCTCTAAATCTTCGGGGGGCGGGGGGGCGCAAAGAAAATCTGAGGATCACGGTCACCAATAGCCAAGACGGAAGCTGTACCCACACCCAGTATATTGACTTCAGCAGGGCCCTTGGCTTCTCCCCACTGTCTAAACCCCACTGGCAGCTCTGGGAGCACCTGGCATCCTAAGGAGTCACCTTTCTCTTAAGTGAGAACCAGCATAAGAGTCTGTTTCTTGTGACCAAGACATTGGACTAACCATGTGTTCAAACTGCTTCTTGAAAGAGAGACCGAAGCTATGAACCAGCTGTCCCTCCGTCTCCCTACCAGGAGACTGAGCACGTAATTAGCATACCCAAAATACGGTTCTAAGACTATGATATTTCAAAAACAATAATGAACTGGACCAAAGTCACAGGAAATATCAGACACAAGGCAGATTCATCTTTCCTGCATTTTTTGGTGTGGTTTAAGCATAGTTTTTATTTTGAATTGCATATGAAGTCAGAGCCTGGGGATACTATGCATTTTTGCCTGGCTCTGTTTAGTGAACAAATATCTGTGCATTTCACCAGGGTCTCTAGCTGCTGCAAACCAATTCCAGGAGCGTGTGCCACTTTGTGCATCTGGCGTTATGTGGGTACTGGGGAATCAAACCCAGGCGGTCAGGCTTTGAAAGCAAACACCTTTAACCTCTGAGCCATCTCTGCAGCTCCATGCACCCAGGATTGGGATCAAATTCATGTACTCATGCATGCAAGGTTAAATATTTTATTGACTGAGAAATCTCTTTTTGCCTTTAAATTGGTTTTGTAACTTTGATCTGCTAATAAGATTTGCAGAAGTTAAAGTATTAATTTAAGCTTTTTGTGCTACAGATTGGGATATCTGATGAGTGTGCCCTGCTACATGCTGGACAAAAGGGGAAGGACAGCAACAGGATGGATGGATGGATGGGTGGATGGATGGAATTTAGGTTACATCCAATAGAAAAGAACTGCGACTTTGACATTATTTGTTAAGAAGTGACCAGATATTGCTGCTGCTGGAAGCCTTTGTAGATTAGCCTTCTGAGCTTCTTTAAACCTCTTCCAAGAACCATAAGACACAACCTGTATTCGGTGATGTGTTTAAATACTTATTGGAGTCAAGCAAAGCAGTTCAAATAATTTAGAATTAAAAGTCTACTTATATAATAACAGAGCAATTGTCTGAACATTTGCTTAATTAAAATTATTCCCTATTTAATCATCCTTTATTGAAAATCCACTCCTATACACAGCACAAGGCCAAGTTTTTACAGCATGAGAAAAACTGAAAGGTTCGCAAGTAGCTGGGATGATTTGAGTTCCATGAAATCTAATAAGCTTTAAAAGAATTTTAGAGATGTTTAAAACAATTTATTTGAGAGAGAGAAAAAATAGGGTTGCCAGTTATTGTAAAGGAACTCCAGATTGTTCATCTGGCTTTGCATAGGTACTGGGGAATCAAACTCGGGCAAACAGGCTTTGCAAGCAAGCACCTTTAACCTCAGATCATCTCCCTAGCCCAGAGATATTCACATATAAGCATTCTCTTTGTTTTCCTGCTCACGAATGTTTCCCAGGTTTACAGGTATCTAAGTTACTAAGCAGCACTGTTTAGGGAACACTTGGTTTATTGCTCCTCTTGATGAATGGAAGATACAACAGAAATAATCTGAAGTAGCCAATTTTCCCACAGTGGATAGGGATAATTCTACCCCAAAGCAAAGAAACTTGACATCTTGTTTAATCTGGACAGCCTGCTCTTCAATAAAAGCACATTTTTTTCATTAAAAAAATAACTGTGTGCAGTTTTCAAATATCTTTAACTGGGGTACTGATTCTTTCACAGGAAAGGCTGAGTAACATTTTGCATCTTAAATACCTAGCTGTAATCTCTGTAGCATCTTCCATGTTAAAAAGTCTCTAACGTCTGGGCAGGAGAGATGGCTTAGCGGTTAAGGCGCTTGCCTGTGAAGCCTAAGGACCCAAGTTCAACTCTCCTGATCCCACATAAGCCAGACGAACAATGTGATGGAAGGTCACACATGCACACAAGATGGAGCATGCATCTGGAGTTCGATTGCAGTGGCTGGAGGCCCTGGCACACCAACTCTCTCTCTCTCTCTTTCTAGCTCTTTGCTCTTGCTCTCACTCTATCTCTCTCTCATAAAAATACAAAAAGTTACTAAATTCTGTAGACAAATGTTATCACTAAATCCTCACACCACACTGCCACACAGTATACATTATGGATGTTTTATAACAGAAGAGATAGAATTCTGCTTAATAAGCCCCAAAACACATAGCTAATAAAACACAGAGTTGAGACTCCAGCCTGCTGTAAGACAGGCAAAGCGTTGATGCCTCTCTGAACTTCAACCTCTGCCATCCCTCTTGGGCACATTGCTTAAGCTTTCCTTCTAGAAAGAGGGACTCTTTCTCTCCCTTGATACAAGGCACTTTACTGACAATGGGTGCCAGGAAGTAATGACACACACACTTAGCTGAAGCCCTTCCTCTCCCTGTTTAACCATATTTCCTCACCTCTCTGTGAAGAAGAGACAAGCTGACCCAACTTTCTGGCAAATTGGCTTCATACTCTTTCAAGACAATTGCGAGTTATCCCTGCAGGTTTTTTTTCCCAGGGCTCCAGTTGCTAATTAATTTTCATGCAAGCCTTAATTTTCAGTTCTGCAACCCATTCTGCTGCTCTCCTTTAAGCCATGTCCTAGCTGTCCTCTGCAGTCATGGTACCGACACGTAACACTGTGCCCTGGGGCCTGGTCCTATTCATCCTTTCATTCATGCCTCACTCAGGCAACTGTATCAAAGCGGACAAAATTAAAAAAAGAAAAGAAAAGAAAAGAAAAGAAAAGAAAAGAAAAGAAAAGAAAAGAAAAGAAAAGAAAAGAAAGACTGTTGTAGACTGTGGCACACTGCCCTGACTCCAAAAGTGAGCATTTGCTTTGATCAGAGTCTGTTCCCAGATTGGCCCATTAGCAGCCACAAGTACCTGATCTTGGTCAAGCAAGAAATCCCACCATGGTTAGGCATTCAAGAAGCCTTGGCCCTTCACCAACCCCAGGGTGCTTTAAGGAGTGACTGGGAGAGCTAGAAAAGAGGACTCTCCCATGCCCACTGAAGGCAGTGAAAGGGACAGGTGTGGTGGAGCGGGTCTGCAATCCCAGTCCTCCTGAGGCAAAGGCAGGAGCAATATGACATCAAGACTAGCTTGGGCTACACAGCAAGACTGCCTCCAAAGACTAAAAAGCCCGTTATAACAACGCGACTCAAAAAAGCAGGGGAGGCATAAGGCTGTCACCCCCACCACCCACCTCTGCGTGCCCAACTCTACCCCATACCTTTCCAGAACTAATCTCTCCATCGTGTTCACTGTGCCCAAATCTACGATTTAGTCTTACCCTCAAGGGGCTTATATAACTATAAAAAGTGCCAGATAGTGCGAGAAAACTGTCAAATTGCTATGGAAATGAGAGTGAGCAAGAAGAAATTGCTGCCCACACCAGGCGCAAAGGTATACTTATGAAAAAGGGAGGTGGAAAATATTACAGGTCAACTCCAAAAATGGGTAGAATGAGATGTAGCAGCAATGGCTGTAATAAAAGCACTGGGTGGAGCACTGGCAGGGGCTCAGGCAACATGGTATCATGGCTTAAGTGCCACACTCTAATTATTAGCAGCTGTGCGACTTTGGATAAATTATTTGACTCTCCCTGACCTGTTTGTTTTTTGGGGCCTTTGAGTTTGAAAACTGAGTGTGACTATCTCACTGAGTTATCATGTCATCCTGTAGGAGATATGAAGCGCTTTGAAGAGCCCTCCACACACACGTATGCCCAAGGAGCAACCAGACCATCACCTGCAGCCCACCATCCACCTCCTGGACTATCATGTGCACATGTGTACACACACACACACACACACAGCAATCAATAAAACAGTCACTCCTTTGGGGAAAGTGAATAAGTTATTCAAGGCTCACAATAACATTTTTTTTTAAGATTTTATTTTTATTTATATATGTGTTAGAGACCGAGATAGAGAGAGACAGAGAGAAAGAGAGAGAGAATGGGTGCGCCAGGGCCTCTAGCCACTGCAAACAAGTTCCAGATGCATGGGCCACCATGTGCATCTAGCTTACGTGGGACCTAGAGAGTCGAACTGGGATCTTCAGGCTTGGCAGGCAAATGCCTTAACGGCTAAGCCATCTCTCCAGCCCCACAATAACATTTTAATCTACCCGCCATAATAGTAAAGACATGGGTTTGCACTAACCCTTATCTGGTGTGTGTGTGTGTGTGTGTGTGTGTGTGTGTGTGTGTGTTGTGGAGGGGTGCTGGGGTGCTGGAAATTGAACCCAGGGCCTCAAGCATGCTAAGCAATCACTCTATCATTACTGTTTCCATAGCCCCCTACATCAATTTTCAACTACATCGATGCTAACGCTAATGCTACAGAAACTTCCAGGCCTAGATATAAAACCCAGGGACCATTAATAGTGTTAAACTTCCACTGGCTCTTTCCTAATGGCTGAATTAATCCAAGGTAACAACCATTAATACCAGCAACTCTCTGGCTTTACAAATGCCTCCAAAATGAACAGCTCCCAGTAAGTCCCACAGTAGTGAGAATTTATCTTCGGAAAGGAAGACCCTGCTCCTTAACCACGCCAATGGCCAGAATGACCTCAGTTCCCATCAGCATTTGTCCTCAAGGTCACCTTGGAGGCTCAGAGCCAGGTGCTTTCCTTGTGTACCCCTGAAATAACTAGAAGAAGATGAACACACAGTTTCCCCTTGGCAGTGAATATGGGAAAAGTGGGGTGTTAACACCACTTACCATATCCCTCAGAAGTTAGGAAGATCCTTAAATGTCTTTGTGGCTATTTGGGTCCTGGTAAAGCGAGCTCAGAAGATGCACAGTCTTGACTGGTTTCCAGGGATTGTAAACTCTAACCACACCCCATATGCAGTGTCAGTTTCAATGTGCATGCATGTGTGTATACAAAGACAGCCACACATATATACCTATATGGCACTTATTTAACACAAGGGTCCAGGTATCACCAGTAATTAAACAATGTCCTATAAGAACATCGCTTATTGAGTCCTTGGAAAAATGAATCCTTCATTAGAAAAGGCAATAAATAACCCCAAATGATGCCCTTATCATTGCAAGCAGCCAGGGGATGAAGGGAGCATAGACCCAAAGGGAAAGCTGAATGTGGACCAAACAGGTGGTATATAGCTCTTGAAATGGAACGATAATTGAGATTCAATGCCAAAACATCCTCCATGGCTTCTCTTTTCCTTCTTAGAGTTTTCTCCTGAAGGGCGTTTGGTGGGTGGGGTAGGCAGAGTGGTGGTGACCATATCTGTTAACAGAAGAACATGAACGTGATCCGTGCCTTCTTTTCTGCCCCCCTCTTCCTTCCTTCCAGTTCAGATCATGTCCTCTCTTCCAACAGAAGTATCTCAACAGCACCCAAAGATAAGGACTAGCTTAGACCAAGGAGCAAATCCTCACGGTAGGGGAACAAGTTCATTTGCAGAAGGCTGGATACAGAGAGGTCGGGGAACAGAGATGAGTAAGCAGCAGTGGCCCCTCAGCGTATGAACGCCGGGCGTGCTTCCTCAGTACCTGCAGAAATTCCTCTCGGACAAAAATCTGCCATGTGGAGTTAAAGACAACACTTGTTTTCTTTGAAATCGAGGCAACTTCAGCCAGTGGGCAAATAAGCATCCTGTGGTCCAGGTCTGCCAGGGCATACCCACACTATCAAAGGCATCTTCAAAGAGATATAGGGGTGGGAGGAAGCCAGAAGCCCTTTCCCCGGGAAACAGCCTCTGGCAAGAGCTGAGCTAAAAACTCTGAGGGTCCAGTGTGGGCAGAGATCGAGCGGGCAAGTGAGAGTGAGGAAGCTAGGGAGGACAGTGCAACCAGAAGGGCAGAGAGGAGAGAGGGGAGAGGGGGAGCACGCAGACTTCGGGAGGGCGTCTCCAGGGCAAAAGTCAGAATTGGGAAACGAGGAGAAAGAAAATGGACAACTCATAAAACAACAAAGTTGAAAGCCTCCATTAACACCCACACAAATTTAAAAGAACATTTCTTGCGCAAATGTGCTGTCGCCTTCAAAGCTAAGGAGATGAGGAGCCCCAAGTGTTTACTCTGAACAGCCTTTTAAAAAACAATTTAGGGCTGGAGAGAGGGCTTAGCGGTTAAGGCGTCTGCCTCCTAAGCCTAAGGACGCTGGTTCCAATCTCCAGTGGTTCCAATCTCCAGATCCCACGTTTAGCCAGTTGCAAAGTGATGCAAGGGTGCAATGCCGCACTTGCCCACAAGGGGGCGCACACATCTGGATTTCGTTCTCAGCAGCTGAGAGGTTGCTGGCACGCCCATCTCTGTCTCCCTCTCCCTCTGTCTCTCTGTCCCTCTCCAAAAAAAAAAAAAAAAAAACAATTTATTTGTTTATTTGCAAACAGAGAAACACACACACACACACACACACACACAGAGAGAGAGAGAGAGAGAGAGAGAGAGAGAGAGAGAGAGGGTGCACCAGGGCCTCCAGCCGTTGCAAACGAACTACAGATGCATGCTCCACTTTGTGCTTCTTTTCACAGCTACTGGGGAATTGAACCTGGGTTGTTAGGCTTTGCGGGCAGGTGCCTTCACTGCTGAGCCATCTCTCCAGGCCCTGAAGACCTTTTTAGGAACTGTACTAGGGTACACGTAAACAGAAGGAGGGGGCTATTAGAGGAGGAGAGGGAAATTGGGGGGGTGATGGTTTGAGTCAGATATTTCTGCATAAACCCGTGGATTTTGAATGCTTGGTCCCCATGTGATGACAATTTGGGGGCCTTGCTGGAGGAGCTGTGTCACTGGGGGGGGGTCCTTTGTTTTTAGCCCCTAGCTTGCCAGTGTTCAGCTCAATCACCTGCTGCTGTTTTCTACCTGCTGTGGCAAGGAGGTGATGTCCATCCTCTGTGCATACTATGTTTTCCCTGCCACAGCGAAGTTCCCCTTCCAGACTAAGCCAAAGCAAATCATTTCCTCCTATCAATTGCCTTTGGTTGGGTGGTTTGTCCCAGCAACGAGAAGGTAATTAGAATGAGGGAGAAGGAGCAGAGTTGAGGAGGAGAGGGGACTGGGAATAGGAAGAGGAATGAGGAAAAAAAAAAACCCACAAAAAACAAACTGTATTTGAAAATGCAAGGATGAGTGATATCTAAATCTCTGTAGACCAACTAAAAAATAAATAATAATTAAAAACAAAGAACAAGACAGCTGGGGAAGATAACGAAGGCCCAGTTTTTGCATTGGGCTGGGGGAAAAAAAAGAAACCTGTCCTAATTTGAGCCCAGTGGTACAGGCCTGTAATCCAGCAACTCTGGAGACTGAGGCAGGAGGAATGGGTGCTTAAAGCCTGCCTAGGGTACAGAATGAGTTTGAATCCCTCCTGGGCAACTTCATGAGACCTCATTTCAAATTAAAGGCAGAGGTGGGATGTTGCTCAGTGGTACGGTGCTTGCCTGGCACGCAAGATGCCCTGGGTTCCATACTCAGTATTACAAAAAATACAAACAACAACAAAAATGTCCGTAGTGTGTTTGGTAGTGAGAGAGGCCAAATGGGAGAGAGGGAAGGTCCCTGATAGGACACTGCACAGGGGCCGAGGGGGGTGGTCATCCCTCAAATCTTTCCAAACGAGGCTGATAGATCAAAGCAGGATGCACCCACATGCTCCAATCAGGCATCATCTCCAAACCCTGGCATCTGAGCTGGGGGGAGGTGGAATTTCCAGCCCATCTCAGGCCTTAGCCATCTCTCTATCCAGAAGACTGGAAGGGGCCAACCTCACCTTCCCACTACTTCACCAAGAAGCTGCCCTGAAACCAGGCAAGCTTGGTGCTGGGTTATCTAGTATGCGTTATCTGGTAGAATGTGAGGCCCATGAGAATAGGTTGTTTGTCTGTCTGTTCAGCTCTCAAGGTCCCATGTTGGGCACATGTTCCACATTCTCTGTGGAACAACTGAGAGAAATTCTCAACTATTTCATCTTTTAAAAAATACATCTTTATTTATTATATGCAAGCACAAAGTGGTGGGGGGGAGAATAGGTGTGCACAGGCCTCTTGTGACTGCAAAGGAACACTTTGTGCATCTGGCTTTACATGGGTACCTGGGAAATGAACCCAGGCCATCAGGCTTTGCAAGCAAGTGCCTTTAACCAATGAGATATCTCCCCAGCCCTATTTCATCTTGTAATTGCACAAATATTGCAGTTGTTACCATCTTGGCAAAGCCTCATGCAAGAGATATCTGATGTACACAGAGACATCCCGAGAGGGAAGCATGAACAGCCACACCTTACACTTCAGAACACTGAGGCTCCATGGCCAAGGGACTTGAGGTTTTGCATAAGTGAAGGACAGATTCAAATTGAAAAGCCTCACTCTCCAGGATCCTGGGTGAGGAGGGGGACTGGCAGAGCCTATGAATCTAGTACCAATCTGACCAGCTCATGTTTTGCTCATGGAGAAGGTGGGAGCCCCCTTACACCAATCCTACACTAGTGGGGAGAAGGGGAAGAAATAAAGCGATTCTTCTGTCCAATCCCAAACATCCACCTCTTGTTTCATTCCTCCACTCTGGAGGACTTCCAGGAGCACAGTGATTGTTTCTTTTCTTTTATGTAAGCCAAGATATTCCCTGGGCCCAGCAAGGCTAGGAATTGAGCATGACTTCATCGAAGGGCCACATGTCCTTCTGCACCCCTAGGGATGGCACAGCCCCTGGATCCAAAGAATAAGTCCTGAAAACTAATGACAAGGGGCTGGAGAGATTGCTTAGTGGCTAAGGCACTTGCCTGCAAAGTCTAAGGACCCATGTTCAACTCTCCAGTTCCCATGAAAGCCAGTTGCACAATGTGACACGAGTGCGCATTGTTGCACATGTGCACAAGGTGGCACATATGTCTGGATTTTGACTGCAGTGGCTGGAGGCCCTGGCATGCCAATTCTCTCTCTCTCTCTTTCATAAAATATATAAGTATAAAATAAATAAATAAAAACAATGACAAGGAGCTAGAGAGATGACTTAACAGTTAAGGAACTTTCCTGTGAAGCCTAAGGACCCAGTTTCAATTTCCCAGTACCCAGGTAAAAGCCAGATGCACAAATTAGCGCATGCATCTGGAGTTTGTTTGCAGTGGTTGGAGGCCATGGCATGTCCGACTCCCTGCTCCACCTCTGTCTCACAAATAAATAAATAAAATATCAAAAAGCAGAATGACAAGGGCTAGGAAGAGGAGGGCTCAGTGCTTAAAGGCTCCCACCTGCAAAAACTCCAGGCCCAGGTTCAAGTCCCAAGCCATCCATGTAAGCTGGACATAAAAAAAATGATCCAAGGATCTGATATTCCTTTGTGGCAAGAGGTCCTGGCATGCATGAATTCATATGTATATGTGCACACACACGTGCAAATAAGGAGGCCAGGAGAAGAGATTGAGTAAGAGAAGGGTATGGGGAGGGTCAATCAAAATTCAAGAAATTCTGAATAAGACATATGAAAACAAACTTTCTTGGGTAATGGCACATTCATAAGTCATAGATTGCTACTAGAAAATTTTCAGTGCCAGGGATGGGATACCTTTCAGTGAGTTGTTGACCTCCCTGAGATCCCTGTTGCCTTCAAAAATTACAGGCTATTGCTAAGGCCCTTGGTTTCTCACTAGTAACAGATGGTAAGACCCTATTGCTGAAAACTTCACATGCCTGGGTGGCAAGGTCACTGAGAAATCAAGCTTGTGCTGAGCTGAAAACCTTCTCCCTGTAGACCAGCCACCTGAAAGTTAGAAAAAGCTGCACTGCATGCAGCCCTATGGGAGACAGAAGTCATCAGTGGTGAAAACAGTGGACACTGGAAAACTCAAGTTTGGCTACATAGGCCAAATGACTAAACGAGTGCCATAGTGGCATGTCTGCTCTGGGGGAAACCAACTGATCTCTAATTGGACTGGAGACCCTCTCTATGGGAGCGAATATGTACTTGGTACTGAAAAACCTAATCAAAGTCTATGGCAGGGGAGGTCATGAGACTTAGGGGTGTAAAGCCTGCCCTTGTCTTAATAAATGCATATATTATTTTCACCAAACTGCCCTGAAGGGACTACACTTAATGTTCATATTCACGTATTAATGTTACTCTCACTTTTGGTTAGAGAAGCTTCTCTTTTCAGATGGCAGTGACCACTGGGATGACCCAAAAGGCAACACAGTGCTTAGAAGAAGGGATGGAGGAGTGTCCAGCACTGAAACATCTTGGTCACACCCTCCAAGGCTCAGGGACCATTGCAGAAGAGGTGGCGGAAAGAATTTAAGAGCCAAAGGAAGGGTACCACTGCTTACAATGCAACTGTCCAGACAGAAATTGGCCTCGATATCCATGACCTCACAGTGCCTAACAATACCTTCACAAGACCCTCAAAATAGAAGAAAAAGATGATGACATCAAAATAAAAGTGAGACTAATGGAGAGAGGGAGGGGATATGATGGAGAGTGGAGTTGTGAAGGGGAAAGTAGGGGAGAGAAGGGAATTATCATGGTTTATTGTAAGTTGTCAACTAAAAAAATCTTTGAGAGACTTTGAGAGTAGGGTACAGAATTAGGACTTCTTTTTCCAAGTTGGTTAATCAATGACTGGTGGTGGTGTATTTCTAAGGCCATTCAGGCTATTCAAACTCAGAGATTATTATTACTCCTATATTAAAAATAGATTTTGTGACAAAAATAGGATTGTGCAAAAGGTAGAACCCACCCCCAGCCTGCTAAGAAACAGATCCATGGTGAGTTAAAATTAAAAAATAAAGGTGTCAGTGTCTAGCCATGCTCAATACAAAACAAAGTACCTGTCCCTCATCCCTATTTGATCTAAAAATAAAGGCACTAGTTCTATATTCCTTGGAGACCATCTGATTTTAGCTCTGATTTCATTTGCAGAAAAGGAACAGGCACTTGTTCTCTTTCAGACAGTCATAACGTACCAATTAGTCAGCGTACACATTAAAGTTGTCACCACATGGAATGAAGTACAGGCTTTTAGGACTGACTGACCTGCAGGGTCATCTAACTATCTTCTGCTTTATTAGAGAGGCCCCAGCACCCTCTCATGACACCCATTTCTCTAACAATGCACAGTCCAAATCCTCGTAAGAGCTCACAGAGCATCCTAACAGATGGCCTTGCCCTTGTTTTGTCCCCACTCAGCACAGACTATCTCAAGTTTATTCTCAAGGTCCAGGAGCAGGAGCTTTAAGCACAAGACACATGCTAGACCTCAGGGTAGGGATTGCCAGCTGTAAGACTTGGGTCAGGACCCCGACTTTGCCAAAAAGGAGGAATTAATAGGAGTGGCTTTACTGGGTCCACAGAGCTTTTGTGAGGGTTAAACATAAGTAAGGCTACTTATGGGGTCATATGTCCCTCAAAGACTAAGCCTGACTCCCCATCTTGTGACTCTCTGACCATGTGCTCCTCAAGACTAAGCCCGACTCTCCCCTGTGCTGTCACTGACATTCCCTGTGTCATCACTAGTGGCCAGAGCGAGGATGTCACTCACAGGACCCTCTCCTTTCATCTTCAGAATAACACTGCAGAGTGGTGTGCTTATCCCAGTCTTACAGTGAAGAAACCAAGGTTCAGAAAGGCCCAGTCCCTTGCCCAAGGTCCCATGGCCACTGAGCAGCTGAACAGGCATCTGCCTGGATTTGGCAGAGGTGAGAACCACTGCTCCCCAGCCCTACAATAACCAAAGTCTTTTTAAGAAAATTTTTAAATGTTGACTTTTTTTAAATTAATTAATTTATTTATTTGAGAGTGAAGGACATACAGAGAAAGAGGCAGATAGAGAGGAATGGGTGCACCAGGGCCTGCAGCCACTGCAAACGAAGTCCAGATGCATGCGTCACTTTGTGCATCTGGCTTACATGGTTCCTAGGGAATCGAGCTTCGAACTGGAGTCCTTAAGATTCACAGGCAAGCGCTTATCCACTAAATCTTCTCTCCAGGCCCTAATTTTGATTTTTTTTACCCCATCTCTTATTCACCTCCCAAACTTCCTGGACGGTGGGGCCCACAGTACATGCTAATTCTTGCCAAGTTGAATGCAGCATACTCTACACAGCCAGAAGAAAGATACACGCGTAAGATGGCATCATTGGTTGATGTTATCATTCACAGTAACAACGTTTGTAAGTCTTCTCTCAGTCAATTTAAACAAGGGGGTGAGGACTGGAGTGGGGTGAGTGAGGCGGAGAATGCTTTGACTCTCTGAAGGAGAGTCAAATTATCCTTCCTGGCTCTAAGCTTCACATCACTCCTCTCATTTTGTAAGAAGGAATGCCAAACTCAAAGCCATTTCAGTTTCCTAAACCAGTGAGTTTTATTTCCCAATGGTCTCTACTACCTGTATCCCCAGACTTTACAACATAGCCCAGAGATGTTCCTGGGTGCAAATCCCCTGCTGCCTCCCAAACATCTCCTGCTAAGGCCAAAGATGTCACACCCTTTGTGGCTAAAGAAAAAGCAGTAGCCATTAGTTCCAGAATATTCAGGTCAGAGCTGGGAGAAGGGCTCCTTTCTCCCCCTTGGTTCTCCTCCTTCCCACTCTCTGACAAATACAACCTTAAAATAGAAACCTCCAGGGTTCAGGCACCGGGAAGATGGAAAACACAAGGCAGCTATGGATGAGCTGTTCATTTCCTGCTCCTCACAATGAAAATCCGAAATAGCATGAGATCACGTGGATGGCGCCTCATGTTTGGGTTGGAACTAGGTCCAATCTCACGTGCCTAAAAGAAGCTGGTGTGAGGCCTCTGGTTGGGCCCAGTGGGGGTGGGGGAGATGAGGGGAAAGGGTGATGCTAAGATCACAAGTTCAAGGTTTCCCCAGTTCATTGTGCCCACTTCACAAATGACTCTAGAAGCCTGAAGCAATGGGACACAACGATGGCAGCAAAGGCTCAGTATAAAATGAGAACTGTGTGGAACTTACATCATGTAACAATACACAGGTCTCCAGCAGGTGAAGACAAACACGCCTGACAGAATCAGGAGCATGAGCACACAGGGTGAGGAGTGAGAGCACAGGGGGCAAGGAGGGAGAGCACACACGGGAGGAGGAGGGGCGAGAGGGGAGGAGGAGGGGGGAGAGCACACACGGGAGGAGGAGGGGGAGGGGGAGAGGAGGAGGGAGAGCACGGGAGGAGGAGGGGGAGGAGGGAGAGCACACACATGGGAGGAGGAGGGGGAGGAGGGAGGAGGAGGGGGAGAGCACACACAGGGGAGGGAGAGCACACGGGGGGAGGGGGAGAGCACACACGGGATTAGGAGGGGGAGAGCACACACGGGGGGGGGGGGCAGGGGAGGAGGAGGGGGAGAGCACACACGGGAGGAGGAGGAGGGGAGGAGGACACGGGGAGGAGGAGGAGGAGGGGGGAGAGCACACATGGGAGGAGGAGGGAGGGAGACACACACGGGATTAGGGAGGGGCAGAGCACACACAGGAGGAGGGGAGAGGAGGAGGAGGGAGAGCACACACGGGAGGAGGAGGAGGGGAGAGGAGGGGCACACATGGGAGGAGGAGGAGGAGGGAGGAGGAGGAGGGAGAGCACACACGGGAGGAGGAGGGGGGAGAGCACACACGGGAGGAGGAGGATGGGAGGGGGAGAGCACACACGGGAGGAGGAGGGAGACGGGAGAGGAGGAGGGAGAGCACACACACATGAGGAGGAGGAGGAGAGCACACACGGAGGAGGAGGGGGAGGGAGGAGGAGGGGGAGAGCACACATGGGAGGAGGAGGAGGGAGGGGGAGGAGGAGGAGGGGGAGCACACATGGAGGAGGGAGGGAGGATGGGAGGAGGAGGATGGGAGGAGGAGGAGGGAGGAGGAGTACACACGGGGAGGAGGAGGGGAGGGAGGAGGGGGGAGACACACATGGGAGGAGGAGGAGGGGAGAGAGCACACACAGGGGAGGAGGGAGGAGGAGGAGGAGGGAGCACACACAGGGAGGAGGAGGGGAGGGACAGCAGGAGGGGGGAGAGCACATGGGAGGAGGAGGAGCGAGAGCACACAAGGGGAGGAGGAGGGAGGGAGAGGAGGGGGGAGAGCACACACGGGAGGAGGAGGGCGAGAGCACACACAGGAGGAGGAGGAGGAGAGCACACACGGGAGGAGGAGGGGGAGGAGGGAGGGAGGGGAGAGCACACATGAGGAGGAGGAGGACAGGAGGAGGAGGGAGAGCACACACAGGAGGAGGAGGGAGGGAGGAGGAGGGAGAGCACACACGGGAGGAGGAGGAGGAGGAGGAGGAGGAGGGAGGAGGAGGAGGAGGAGGAGGAGGAGAGAGGAGGAGGAGGGAGGAGGAGGAGGGGAGGAGAGCACACATGGGAGGAGGAGGAGGAGAGCAGCACACACGGGAGGAGGAGGGAGAGCAGGAGGAGGGAGAGCACACACAGGAGGGAGGAGGAGGAGGGAGAGCACACACAGGAGGAGGAGGGAGAGCACACATGGGAGGAGGAGGAGAGACACACAGGAGGAGAGGAGGAGGGAGAGCACACACGGAGGAGGAGGGGGAGAGCACACAGGGGGGGAGGAGGATGGGAGGAGGGGAGAGCACACACAGGAGGAGGAGGAGGAGGGAGAGCACACACGGGAGGAGGAGGAGGGAGAGCACACACGGGAGGAGGAGGAGGAGAGCACACACGGGAGGAGGAGGAGGGAGAGCACACATGGGAGGAGGAGGGAGAGCACACACAGGAGGAGGAGGAGAGAGCACACACGGAGGAGGAGGGGGAGAGCACACACGGGAGGAGGAGGAGGGAGAGCACACACAGGAGGAGGAGGAGGGAGAGCACACACGGGAGGAGGAGGGGAGAGCACACACAGGCGGAGTGAGAGAAGGAGAGAGAGGGAGAGCACGGAGGAGGAGGGGGAGAGCACACACGGGAGGAGGAGGAGGAGAGCACACAGGAGGAGGAGGAGGAGGGAGAGCACACAGGAGGAGGAGGGAGGGGCGTGAGAGCACACACAGGGAGGAGGAGGAGGGAGGAGGAGGGAGAGCACACACAGGAGGGGAGGAGGGACAGGAGGAGGAGGAGGAGGGAGAGCACACACGGGAGGAGGAGGAGGGAGAGCACACACAGGAGGAGGAGGAGGGAGAGCACACATGGGGGAGGAGGGAGAGCACACATGGGGGGAGGAGGAGGGAGAGCACACACGGGAGGAGGAGAGAGAGCACATATGGAGGAGGAGGGAGAGCACACACTGGAGGAGGAGAGAGAGCACATACGGAGGAAGAGGAGGAACACATGGGGAGAAGAGGGAAAGTTGGGATCATTTTGTGTCGAATGCTATAGTCTGAATTGTAAGACATCAGAATATCATGACAGTCTACACACACACACACACACACACACACACACACACACGCATACACATGCGTGCATGTGCATACAACTGTGTTTACACAGGCCTAACAAACCAGGAGTACTGACTAGCTGCCATTTAGACTCCTTTGTCCAGAATGGAGATGTACAGGCTGTGAAGAAACTGAATAGATACATGCCTGAGTCTGTAGCTATCAACCCCCTAGGAAATAGATTAAAAACCTCATGTCTTTGGAAAGTAGAATCAGAGCCAAGATCAGCTAAAGAAACTCAGGGGTGAGGGTAACATGAACACCCTAGGGACACTGTGTCTCCCCAAGTACCCAGCCAGGGAGGGAAAGGGAGGAGGGACCTGCTGCCTTCGGGGACTGTAAGAGTTTCTTTCTGTGCTCAGGCAGCACACCACCATCCCCCCCACCGACCCCCGGGCTGCGCCAGACCTTGCAAGATGGGGAATCAACTGCCTCTCTTCCACTGCTCAGAGCCTGTCTCTCTATTAAGAGAGCTGAATACTTCTCATGTGGATGTGTACGAAGAAAGGGAAGAGTAGTCTGGTCCAGAAATAGAACGCGAAAAAGCATAAGCAGAGTGTTAATAAGTTTGGGCACTATTCCATCAACAGGGACAATCACTGTCAGTCTCCGAGGAGGGGAACCACATAAAGGAATCTGCTTCCGGGTTCTACCCTCTGTCAGCAAGGAGGACTCAGGTGCTGGTCCACAGGGAATGGTGGTTTCTACTCCCCATGGTGGTTTGAATGTGAACTGCCCCTCATAGGCTCAGGTGTGGGAACAAGTGGCCTCAAGTTGGCGGTGCTGTTTGGGAAGGTTGTGGAACCTTAGATGGCCCTGGGAGGTGGATCGGTGTTCTGTGTGAGCCCTTGGGTTTTATAGTCCATACCCCACTTCCTCTCAGCTTCTGTTACCTGACTGTGAACACAGTGTGACCACCTGCAGGCCTCATGTTTCTGCGGTCGCATTTTCCCCACCAAGATGGTCGGCGGCAGCCCCCCCTTAATCCGTGAGCCAAAATAAACCCTCCCTGCCTTAAGTTTCTTATGTCAAGTGTTCTGTCACAGCAATGAGAAAAGTAATTAGTACACCCACTAAACAAGATCCTCTCAAGTTCCTGGCTTAGAAATAAAAATCTTGGGCTGGTTCCAAGGAGTGAAGGGAAAAACTGGGAAGGGCCCCCAATGGCAACTTCCCAATCCTTGAAGCTTCCAGCTTGCCATGGTCTCTGCACCTCCCTTTGGCTGCATTTGAATAAAACATGAAGCTAAGTTGGAAACAGGGTCCCCATGGGTGCTGGAAACTTCGGAGCATTAGCTGACAAACAGGCTCGCTGCTGTGTAAACTCCCAGGGCAAATGCAAAGCGGGAGCTAATCTTGCCACCATCGTAAGTTCTCTGAGCTGAGGATAATGTATGATAATCTAAATCGGGCTGGGCAGACACCTGCCTGGGAAATCTGATTAGGATTTGCTTGATGAATCCCTTTCATCCCCCAGGAGACCACCGGGCATGGCAGGCAGGACCTGGCCATGAGGTTGACATGTTCCTTGTGGTCCAGGCCCCAAGGCACTTGTCTATTGAACAGCCAGTGATGCCGAGTCCTCCACTGGCGAAGACAATAATCTGCAAATTGTTTTGCAGCACTGGGCTCAGGCACAGACCCCAGCTTGACGTGTGCACAGTGGAAGAGAGCTGAGACTCTTTGAGGACAGAACTAAGCAAGGGCTCCATATATTTCTAACTGTGGCTCCCATCACCTAACACTTCATACTTTCATAAGAAATGAACTGCTGGTAGCTTCCTTCATATACCTCCCCCCCACCACACACATACCAGGTTTTTGCCCTTGCCCCTCCCTCTGTCTGAAATGCCCCTCTCCACTCCTCACTAATTCTCATTCACTCTTCAAAACAAAAACCAAATGTGTCCTTCTCTGGGAAGCTTTTGATGGATAATGTCTCCACTATCAGTTCCTCAACAAACACTGGTCAGCTTTTACTAAAAAAAAGGATATTGATTCTGTACTGAGGGAGATAAGACAACTCCGCCCTGGATACTGAGGAACATATGAGGCTTCACCCTGTGCCGCGGTCTGAATTGCAGGGCCCTTGTCTACATGATATCCATGTGCACCCTGAGCCTCAGGGTCAGTACTCTCCTGTCTAGTCAGTATAGGTGGCCATGGCACCATGTGGCTGAGCTCCCCAACTCAGTACATCTTCCATTCTCTACTCAGGCTACCACCACCCAGGCCCAGGCGATTAATATCTGTGGACACTTGGTGAAAGAATTGAATGGGTTAGTAGAAAACCAGCCCTGTGGTTTGAAGAGCAACTCGTGAAGATTAGATACAAGGCACCTGTGTTGTGTCCTCTATATACATGGTGGCCATAATTCAAGTTTGAAGACACTATGACCATCTCCCATGGCCTCCCCAGGAAAGAACAGGGAACTACATATGTAAACACAGGACATTTTGCCATGTACATCATGATAAGCATCCATTAATCTCAAGAATCTTTGTGGCATGCACACTATCTGCCAGACTGGGAACAAAAAGATTAAAAAGGGCCTGTCCTTTTTTGGTGATGGGATGAAGTTCTATAAGTGCTAAGGTCTCTGTGTGGTATGGGTGGTAGTTGGAAGGTGAACTCCCCACACCCCCAGCCTCATGTGTCTGTGATTGAGCCCCATATTTCATTCCCAGCTAGTGCAGGCTTGCTGGAGGAAGTGTGTCACTGGAGGTGGATCTTGAGACTCTATAGTCCAGCCCCCTTCCCAGTGCTAGCTAGCTCTCTCTGGGTGCTTTCTCCCTGAGGCTGTGATAAGACGTGAAGCCCCAGATGCCTGCTCTGCTATGCTTTCCCCTCAAGACTGTATGTGGAAATGAATCCTTTCCTCCCCAAAGCTGCTTCCAGTCGGGGGTTTTGTACCAACAATGAGAAGGTGACTGCTATCATGCAGGACCTGCATGAGGACACAGGAGGAGGAGATGCTGGTGGTTACTAGGGAGAAGTCCTTACAGGGAGCACAGAACATTCCTCGCTTGTAAAAACCATCATTCAGAGTGGCAGTATCAGGGTCGGCGGGTCTCAGATCTGACTTCACACCCAAATACAGATGCCCAGGAGGCTCCGGCTTTAAGTCACACAGTTTAAGTCACACAGTCACTCACAGTTGTGTCACCTTATTGACTGTGTAGACACAGACAGTCCTCTTGCCCTCTGCAGTCTAGAGGAAGGCACTGGTGGTGAGTCAAACTCACTTGCACTGAACTCCCGGCTCCATTCCTTCCCAGGTGGGGAACTTGAACCAAGTCACTTCCTCACTGTGCCTCTGCTTTTCTTATTTAAAGCATGGACCCCTGAATATTACCTACCTCGGGGGAGATAGTCCCACGGGCAAACTTAGATGGTCACTGACACCTGACATTGTCCAATACTCAGAGTAGTAACACTACCCAGGGTTGGTGGCACAGACGCAGTGGTCACCAGCAAATGTAGTCCCCCAGACAAGAACAGATGCTGCCAATTTTGAAACACAGTTCTGCTTTTCTTAATTATTATATAAAGCCGGCAATCTCCAGTAAGCATCTGGGCTTTTGGCTTTCTCCCAAGGGCACACAGCTGTGTTTAGGACATGAGCCAAATAAGCCCATAGATAGATAGGATTCTCATGACCCAGTCAGAGGAAACAACTGGGGCAGCACAAGCCTGACGCAGGTGTGTTTAGTGGCCCTCATAGACTCACCGAGCCCTTGGCTGCAGGAAGCCATCTCTGCTCCAGCTTCATTCAAGCTACTCCCTGCCCAACTGGGAGGACCCTTCTCCTACCCACTCATTCCTGGCACATGCTACCCATCATGGCCTATGTTCCTCAGTGGCAGAGAGGGCAATGTACTCCCTCTTCAAGCTGCTCAGCAAGCAGCCCAGGTTCTCAGTGGAGCTCTGCAGTGATTCCTATAAAGATAACACCTTACCCCAGGAGTGGATGACATCAGATAAGGGGCCTCTCTCCATTCCCAGCCAGGGCTGAGACAATTCAAGCAGTTACACCGAGACCCAGCTCAGGGAGGGACATGGAAGACAAAGCACCCTCAGACGATGGGCTTCTTCACGAGACGCAAACATTCTGTGCCTACCTGTCTCCAGCCTCCTCATCTCCACCCTCAATTCCTCCTGTACTTCCCAGGGCTCACACATCATGGGAGGTTTTTGATTGATCCCCCTCCATCAGGCCCTAACCCCAGCTATCCTCAGCCTGGTTCCTTCTCATTCCCTAGGGCTTATTGTCTGTCTGTCTGTCTGTCTGTCTGTCTGTCTCCCTCTCTCTCTCTCTCTCTCTCTCTCTCTGTCACCTTTTCACACCCCTCCCATCTCAGCCTCTTCATCCTATATCCCAGGGAACCTGCTGACCCCCTTCTCAAGGCTGAATTGCATGTGTGACCCTGTGTCTGGTTGACCCTCTATCTCAGCACCCAACATAGCAGATAGTACAAAGAGAATAAATGAATGAATGAAGGACAGAGGAAAGGCAGGGGTGAAGTCCAGGCAGAACAGGAAGGAATGGAGAAATGCTGCTGAGAGAGGGAACAAGGAGGACAGAGAGCAAGAGAAATGACCCTTTCTCGTGCTCTGGACTCACAGGGATATTTCATTTTGTTCTCTTTGGGTTAGAGGCCTATGAGACCTTCACTTCCTCCATTTCAAGTCTACTTTTCAGGAACTCCGACTACTGCATGATCGCAACAGCAGCTGCCACATCCACACTGCCACCAGGAGATGGTCTGTGGGCCACAAGGAGAGGCAGGACCCTGGAATTCTCCACAGATCACTTTGGTTCTGGAAGGAAAGGAGTCTCAGCAATTATTTTAATTCGCTTACTCTTTTTTTTTTTAAATATTTTTGTTTATTTGCAAGCAGAGAGAGAGAGATAATGGGTGCACCAGGGCCTCCAGCTGCTGCAAATGAACTCCAGATGCATGTGCTACCTTACGTATCTGGCTTTATGTCCATACTGGAATTGAACCCAGGTCATCAGGCTTTGCACACAAACGCCTTAACTGCTGAGCCATCTCTCCAGCCCTGAGGTTCCCCTTTTTTAACTCAGGAAACAAAGTAGACACATTAGCTACTGCTGTAAAGCTTTGATACCTGACAGCTCCATAGCACTCATTTCTCCATCCAGAGCGCCCATTAAGGCCTTCCAAGTCTTAGTAAAATACATAAAGGAAATCTTCCAAAGGGACGGGTGGACCACAGTGGGGGTCCGTGCCTGATTAGGTGATGGAGTACAATGGTGCTGGGGTAACGAGAGGAGGCCACAGTGCTGAGAGGCAGGAAATAGATGTGCACAGGGCCCAGCATCTGAGGAGGTCCCCTGCAGGACCTCAGAGCAATACTGGCAGGAGAAATGTAAGCTGTGTCTCTGCTAGATAAGGCCTTTCAACGTGCATTCCAGTAATTGAGAACAAAAAGGACGTGGTATTATAACAAAAGCAGGCAGGAGGAAAATGCAGTGTTCCGTCCTGATAAGTCACGAGGACAGAGTCTTCCTCAGAGGCAAAGGTAGGCAAGGGCAGCCTGTGGGAGCAAATTCCCTGTGTGCCCAAATATATCTGCACCCCAGAACAGAGGGAACTATTATTGGGGAATCTATGACCTCCCTGTCGTCACAAGCACAAGCCACCCTCATTCAAATCAGCACACAGGGCAGCTGACAGGACTTTAGCAAAGCCAATTCTCACCACTCCACTCCATGTAGCTATTGTCCTTCCTCATTAACAACCTTCCTGAAGGAGTTTGTGGACATGCAACACTGTGGATCATAGAGGTCTTATTAAATCAGATAGAAAGAACCCTTTTCTCAGTGGGAGCCATGGGAGGTGAGAGGACAAAATAGTTACGATGGGGATGGAGAGATGGCTTAGCAGTTAAGGTGCTTGCCTGCAAAGCCTAAGGACCCATGTTCGACTCCCCAGATCCCATGTAAGCCAGACTCACAAGGGGACACATGCACAAGGTGGTGCATGTGTCTGGAGTTTGACTGCAGTGGCTGGAGGCCCTGGTATGCCAATTCTCTCATGCATGCATACTTTCTCTTTCATAAAAAAATAGAATTTAAGAAACAGTTACTAGGACTTTATGAAATCTCATTTGCTGGGGTTAGGCAAGTTGTTGGACTTCTCCCTTCATGGAGGGGATACAATTTTGTCCTTGCTTGAACAGACCCTTTCTCTGGCAAGGCATTTGACTTTCCTGCTTATAACGCTTCTACTAAACCACTGGTGGATGTACTGGATGTCTTAACTTCCCTCTAGTGCTCTGTACAGCGTTGCTTCCAACCAAGCAAACCACAAGAGGCATTGAAACACACAGAAAGCCCATGGTTCACATATTTTTATGCATCACCCTTTCTTGCAATTCTTAAAAGGCAAGCTGCAGCATCTCACATTCATGGGTGACCAGAGAAGGCCTCCTCTATGATTAAAACTTGCAAACAAGCAGCAACACAATTATGTGGGCCCCGAGACACTGTATGTACATGATATGCTTGGATTTTGAAATATGAATATGTTATGCAAAGAGAGGAGGAGGAAGAGTGAGAAGGGAGAAGGAGAGAGAGGGAGAGGGAGAGGGAGAGGGAGAGCAGGGGAGAGAGAGGAAGGGAGAGAAGGAAAGAGAAAGAGAGAGAGAGAGAAGGAGAATATGGGTGTTCCAGGGCCTCCTGCCTCTGTAAACAAGCTCTAGATGCATATGCAACTTTGTGTATCTGGCTTTACATAGGTACTGGGGAATCAAACTGGGCCATAGACTTTGTAAGCAAGTGCCTTTAACCGCTGAGGCATCTCCACTCCCCAGCCCTTGAACATATATAAACTTTTGTCCGTCATAATTTAGGTTTCATCTGATAGTCTAAGCTTTTGCATAAATCACAAATATCTTCTTCATAGACTGGAAAATATGAAATGTAATGTCATGGATTAATTCTACCCTTCCAGTATCCACACAACACCATCTGTTTATAGGGTTTTGTGACATATACACCTCTGACAATTTCAGTCCTTTTGGACAAGGCCCCTGGGGATGCTGAAGAGAGGACAGTCATTTTGAGGAAACAGTATCTAAAGCCCACGAGTCTTACAATCGAGGTGTTTGCTCCAGAGAATCCCAGTGTGTGATTGCCCTATGCTAACACACTCATCACCCCGGTGACCCATTGCTATGGAAGAGGCAGATAAAAAAGATGAAGGAAAAGTAATGAGTATGAAATCAAGTCAGTGCTGTAGGAAAGCCGACATAGGAAGAGCCAGGCAGGGGCAGCAGCCCAGCTCTCCAGACCCCCCCCCCAAGTCCATGCAGCAGAGTCCAGTGTCATTTGCAGTCACTCATCCAGTACAGCCCCTGCCAGAGACTAGGGGAGACATGGAGAGAGCCTACTGGGAGGATTCCTCCTACCCTCAAAACTGCATCCCTTCCCAGAATCTGTCTGCCTTGGGCTGTGCACTCACTACATGGCCTAACAAGGCCATGAGGCCTTCTATCCAGACCAAGGCAGGCTGTAAGCAAAAGCAAAATGAGATTTGATTCACACTTTAGAAAGATGAGGATGTTGTCACTAGAAAAAAAAAAAAGGAAAAATTAATTTGCAAACCTAACAGACACCACCCAGCAGCTAGAGTGAATGAGCTCTCAATGCACCATGACCAACCTCAAAAGTATCTTGAGGGGCTAAAGAAATGGCTTAGTGGTTAAGGCGCCTGCCTGCTAAGCCTAAGAATGCCAAGTTGATTCTCTAGGTCCCACGTTTAGCCAGACGCAAAGTGACGCTAGGGTGCAATGTCGCACTTGCCCACAAGGGGGCGCATGCATCTGGAGTTCATTCACAGCAGCTGAGAGGCCACTGGCACTGTCTCTGTCTCTCTCTCTCTCTCTCTGACTCCCCCCCCCATAAAAAAGTATGTTGAGGATCAAACCATTATGGGACACTATTGACATGAGGCCTAATAGTATAAGCTTACTTAAATATGCAAACAATGCCGAGGAGTGACAGAGGTGGACACCCGATGGTCTGATTTGGCCTCCACACCTGTGCGCACAGGACATGTGCTACTGCACACACACACACACACACACACGCACACACATCCATACACTGTACATACTATAATAAACATACCACCCCCACACACACACACAAAGAGAGACCTGGAAAGGGCACACTGAGGTCCTTAGTAACAAATGTCTGGTGTTAAATAAAAGCTCTGAAGATAATAGAGTGACACTGAGATGGGAGGTAAAAGTTGAATTGTAGTGAACAAAGTATCACGTGAACAGCTGCACAGCAAAGGACGAGAGGGGAGGGGAGTGAGATGGCAGCAGGAGGACCCATAGGAGGCAGGAGAGAGTGGAGTGGAGACGAGGTGGCACGCACTGACTTATCCTTCAGAAAGGTCACTCAGTAAACATCACTAGAAGGAGGGGCAGATTAACTGTGTACACAACGGACTCCAAGAGCTAAAGTGAATAATCCAGCACGGTCAACCTCAAAAAAAATGCTGCAGATCAAGCCATAATATGGTGACCCCAGGCCATGGGGTCAAGTATCAAACATTAATGAAAGGGGAGGAAGTATTTTGATGTACAGTCTTCTGGCTACAGTAACTGGCTGGTAGGAACCCTAGAGTGGGCAGACAGCTGTGGGGGAGAAACATTGAGCCACTCAAGGGATAGATCCAGAACCAACCATCCTCAGCACCCTTCTCTAGCAAGTGAAATGAGACACAGATGTCTTCCCAGGCCCAAAATGAACTGTTTCCAAAGAACAGAATGCAAATTCTTCTGAGGAGTTGTGGTGGTTCGAATGTGGAGCGTCCCCTGCTCCTCGCCCACGGCCTCATATTCAATCCCCTGCTGGTAGGGGCTTTGGGAGGTGGGGCCTTGCTGGAGAGGATGTGTCATGTCACTGGGGTGAACCTTGAGGTTTATTCTACTAGACCAGCCCTACCGCATGTTCTCTAGCTAGCTCATTTTCAATGATTCCTCTGTGCTACTGATGTATGAAGATGTGAGCTGGCTGCCTGCCCTGCCATGCTTTCTCCACCATGATGAACTACCCCTCAACACTGTAAGCCTGAAATCCACCCTCTCCTTCCACGTGCAGATTTTGGTCAGGTGTTTTGTCTGAGCAACGAGGAAGTAACTACACCAGAAGGCCTGCCTGATGGTTTCCTTTGACAAAGTAACCCAAATGAAGAAGGGAAGAAAAGGCTCAAACTGAAGCCCTGGTAGTCACGCAGCCCAGGCTTAATTCTGCCCTCAAACCTTTAGGTAGAACCAGCAGTGAAAAATGGGAGGTCTAGATGGGGTGCACGGATCCTTGATGGCTCAATATAGCTTTGGGGGTGTAAACGACTGTGAAATATGGACAGTGTCTGGCTGCCCCTGAGAAGTTACATTAGTGATAATAACACAGAGGGCTATAGGTATGGGGTGCGCATGATTTATTTCTCCTTTAAGGATATGTTAGGAAAGGGAGACAATACAGTGGAAATTAGAATGGGTGAGAGAGCACATTGCAACCTGCTGATAACCTATCAGGTTCTTCCAGCGCCACCCCTCTACCCCCACCAAATGGCCCTCTCTCTGGGTCCTCCTCCCCTTCAGATCTGTCCTACACACCCTAGCAGCCATTTCTCCTCGCCATAAAATTGCACCCCTCACTCTTGGGCAGAAAGGAACGTATTTAATTGCTCCTTTAATTCATTGGCTGCTCAGGCTCCTGGTTTTCCAATATGCCAATGGGCTGGTTTTGCATGCAGTCTTCCCAAGAGGCAGGGTCAAAGTCTGACCAGCCATTCCCTACAACATCACCACAGCTGGGGGTGGCTGGCAGAGTCGCAGAACCTTCTGCTGGCTGAGAGACAGCAGCAGCAACAAGGCCTCCATCGTTCACACTTGTTAGCGGGGTATTAAGTATGGATCAGTGGTGCCCAGGAAGCAAGTAGGCCAAGGGAGTAGAAGAGTGTTTCTAGCAGAGGCAAAGGCTTGTTCATGGGCCAAGAGAAAGAACATGGAGCCCATTGGTAATCTGCAACGCAATGGTCGGTTTTCTCTGAACACAGCCTGCACTGCCTTGTGCTCGACATATGGAGAGAGTTAGGGATAGATTTGCCCTTGAGCAGATGATGAAGGGAGTCAAGTCTTACTCCTTCCTCCCCCAGTCTCCACTTTCCCCGAGGTGAGCCCCTTACTGCCCACTCCATGCCCAAGACACTCCTACCTCTCCTAGCACCACTATCCTCCCAGGACCTAAACAGAACTAGCCCTTTGAAGGGATCTTAAGTGATCTTTCTACAAAGGGTATCACTTGGGTCAGCAGTTCCGCTCCTCTCCCCTCCCTGCCTCTGGTCAGAGTCAAGGCAATAAGGAGATCCAGCCACAGTGTCACAAGAAACCCTGATCGTGCCTGATCAGGCTTGACAGGTTAAACACAATCAACGGGGCTGCACTCATTCGCCAATTCTGTTCAGATGCCCTCTGTATCTAACACGTGAATGAAGACGACAGAACAGCCAGCCGCCAGTCTTTTATTAAATCCACCACAAAGCAAAGGGGTTATCCATCACTTCTATTGTTTACTTCTCACTCTAACCATGTCAAATGACCTTTGTAGGCCAAAGCAAACAAGCTGCGGCAGCCTTCTAATGCCCCTTTGCTGGCGGCGGCCCAGGCATCATGCCTGAAGTCTTCAGCAAGCCCTCCAGGCTTTTACTACACCTCTTTTCACCGCACTTCCAGGGTCCTCTGTCTACTCAAAGATTTGCGTTCCAGGGAACATTCTCACATGGGCACTTCCCTACAAGCCTGCCTTGATACAGGCATGGAAAAAATTTCAGAATCTCATAGTCATGAGGGAAGATGTTATGTTGTAGGACTATTATTTACCCTGGTGTTATTTAAAAAAATATTTTAAGCTGGATGTAGTGGTGCATGCCTTTAATCCCAGCACTCGGGAGGCAGAGGTAGGAGGATTGCCATGAGTTTGAGGCCACCCTGAAGCTACATAGTGAATTCCAGGTCAGCCTGGGCTAGTGTGAGACCCTAACTCAAAAAATAAAAATTAAGGGCTGGAGAGATGGCTTAGTGGTTAAGGAGCCTGCCTGCTAAGCCTAAGAACAGGGTTCCAATCTCCAGGTCCCACGTTTAGCCAGATGCAAAGTGACGCAAGGGCGCAATGCTGCACTTGACCATAAGGGGGGCACAAGTATCTGGATTTTGTTCACAGCAGCTGAGAGACTGCTGGCGCGCCCATTCTCTATCTGTCTTCCTCTACCTCTCTCTCTCTGTCTCTCTCTGTGTCTCTCTTCAAAATAAATAAAAATAAAAATAATAAAAATAAAAAAAGAAACAGCTAACATTCCTCCATGCAATCACATGATTAACACATTGCCATAGTTGCCTCCTTGCTGCTGGAACAAAACACTCTATGAGCGACTTGAAGCAGCTCAGTAAGAGGAAAGGTTTTATTTCAGCTTACAGTTCTCAGAGGGGAGTATTTCAATATATCAGGAAAAGCATGACAGGCCCCATGCCTGGGTTACATCTCCACATCCACAGGAAGGAAGCAGTCTGAGTGAACTAGCCCTGAGCATCCAGTGGCGGGGCTGAAAACCTCAAGGTCTGCCGCCAGTGACACTCCTCCTCAGCAAGGCTCCACCTGCCTGAAGCTCCACCATGTTCCCAAATCGTCGTGGGCAGGGAACCCAAGAATTTGAAACACATGAGCCCATGGGGGGACATTATACATTCAAAGCACCACACACCCTTCCCCCTTATTGTACTTGTACAGTACAGCCAGTACTCAGCAAGGGGCTCAGCACACCATGTGAACTTAGTGACTATTTACTGAATCCTGGCATTATCGAAGGGCTTGCCCCTCTCGTTCATGAGAGGATCCACATCTGGCTTCGAGAAAACTGACACCCGGCAGTGACACAATGACACAGCCGCCTCCAGCACCAGAGAAATCCAGGCCATGAGAACAAGGATGCTCAGCTGTCGCCTGGAGAAGAATCAAGCAAGGTGACGCCCGTCAGAGGGGCCACACCTTAATCTCACCAACCCTGGAGATCAGGATCTTATGCCCTTTGACCCCTGAGGGAGGCTTGCTGACTCTTAAGTGGTCTCCAGAACCCAACCAGGCGTGGATCACCCAGTCAACCAACACTTGCTACGGGCGTTGGATGTAAGTACGGGAGCTCCAGGGCCCTGTTGCTGCAGAAAGTGACTTGGGCCTGGCAAGCTGATGGTGTCTCCTCATCTTGGTGCCCATGATAAGGTGTAGCTCAGAAGAGGACCATGCTAGCCAGGAGGGAGAGGAGAGCTGCTTTGCATGATGTTGGGCTGCCAGGCCCCAGCCCTCACTGGTATGCACTGGCTGGTGACCACAGAGGAGTCACTGTGACACTCTGGGTCACATTCGCCATGCATGAAATCAGTACCTACCTCCCAAGGCTGTCATGAGGATTATAGAAGATAGAGGTATGTGGACTGCCTGTCACAGAACAGAGGTGCAAATTCTAGTTTCTGTTGCAAGAACCACTACATCGCAGTACTTCTCTACTAAAAACAGGACTTGGGAGATGGCTCAGCAGTTAAAGGGGCTTGCTTGCCATGCCTAACAGGCCAGGTTTAACTCCCCAGCACCCACGTAAAGCCAGATGCAAAGTGGTGCATGCATCTGTCATCCCAATGCCCGCACAGCAGGAGGATCATTTGCTGAGAGTCTGACAATCATTTGGTGCAGCACTGGTGGTATAGTGGTGAGTATAGCTGCCTTCCTTCTACAGAAACGGTAAAGCTAAAGCAAACAAAAAAAAATCAAATTTGGAACTACAAAGTTTTTTGTTTAAGTTTATTTTCCTATGATTATCACATTTTAAACATGTTATCGACTATTTATAAATATATTGTGTATATATTTATGTATATGTTTATATAAACATTATACCATGATCATAATCCTCTCTCACTACCCTCTCTTGTCTCCTGATTATCCCATTTCTTCTTTTAAAAAAGTATTTAATTTATTTATTTGCTAGGAGAGAAAGTATGGATGTGCCAGGGCAAATGAACTCCAGATGCATGAGCCATATTGTGCTTCTGGCTTTATGTGGATAGTGGGGAATTGAACCCAGGTCATTAGGCATTGCAGGCAAGTGCCTTAACTGCTGAGCCATCTTTCCAGCTCTGATTATCACATTTCCATGGAAGGACACAGTATGTACTAGGAGATAAGAACCCATCAAGTGGATTCAAGCTGACTTCACTTCCTAGCAGCTCTTTGACCTTGTGCAAGTTTCTTAACTCCCAAAGGTTGATCTCTGTGTCCATAAAACGTGGCGACAGTATTGGCCAGGCTGGTTGTGGAATTTCCAGGCAATGATCTAAACAGATACGGCGCCTGTGATGCTGTGAGGATACAGCCAACATGATTACAATCATCTCACAGAAGCGCATAAAGGCAAAGCGCTCTGTAAATCCAGCCCCATAAATGTTTTAGAGTGCTTTTTCTTTATCTTCCCATCGACACCTTTTCTTTTACAATGTTGGATCCATGCAACATAAACTTTGTTATCATCTGACTTATTCATGTTTCTTACAATGTAGTTATTATGAAAACAGGATGTAAAGGTGCCATCATGCGTCATTATATGGCAATACCCAAATGAATCCATCATCATTGCTTGCCAACTAGATTTTCACTAAACAATATTTTTATCCATTATGCTGCTGTATTATGTTTCTGCGTATGTCCTTGTCCTGGTTTCAAGTTACTTGTTCGAAACGGATTCCTGAAGGGTGAATTACATGCAACGGAACACATGGATTTTTTTCCCTGAATCCTCAATGTCACTGAATGTTGACTAGAATTTATACTTCCAGTATAAATACTTCCAGTGTCCAGCACTGCTCTTGCCTGATTGAGGGGATGGAGGGATGACAATCACCAGAAGAAAAGATGACAGATACTATCTTATGAAAATGGTGGCTGAGAATAGAAATTTTCCATCTTCTTTCACTTGCCATTTCTCTCAATGTCAATGAAGTTGAACGTATTTTCATGCTGTCTCTCTCACTGAAATCGTTGGCTCCTGTCTTTGGTATGTTTTAATGATTTGTAAACACTTTCCTATATTATGGCTAAAATCATCTCTCTCATTTGCTTGTGGTGGTGTTTTTCTTGACTGGCTTCATTTTATTCTTGACAGGTAATATTTTAACTTTTGTGTAGTCAAATTGTCTAATTTTATGATCTACTATTCCTTTGTGTAGATGAAAGCTCAGCCATGCTGTCTTCTGTTATGCTCCCAGTTTGTATACCTCACTCCTCAGCATAGTTAGCAACTAAATTCATGCATTGGAGGGGTTGGCATGGACGAACTCTCAACCCTGAAGCACTTTGAAGTCTCCTAGCACCTTCTGTAAAGTAACCCTTCTGAGATGTTGCCATGTCCATATGCCAAAGACCAATCAATATCTACCAGGGCTCACTGCTGACCTGGGGATTCCAGTCCATGCTTATGCCCAATGACTTTTTTTTTTTTCCTTCATCACTCACAGTGAGCCTTTATGGGAAATAATATTCATCTTCTTCAGAGCCTGAGTGAGCAGATCCTGTCACACTGGCAGGAAGAGCCCAGGTGCTTCTGGCTTCCTGCAGACCGCAGAAGCCTGCCACAGAACAGCCTGTATTGGTGCAAAGCCCGCATGCTACAGAAGGACCGGGCCTCTGCCTGACTCCTCTCAGCTATTATTAATGCCTCATAAGCCAGCAACTCCCCCTTTGCTCCAGCGGCCTCTCTCACTGTGGCTTTTGTTCTCTATGTTCCCTATTGTCAGACTGGTTGGAAGAGAGCCCCCTGCATGAATCACCATGGAGCCAGTGTGCTGAGGGACATGTTGGCCAGCAGCAAGGCTGGCTCTCTGCTGTCAGTGACTATTTCTGACTTTCATCAGCTTTCAGTACTGTTTTCCCTGATCCATCAGCTGCCCTTGGTCTGGCAGTTGGAAAGAACGAGCTGAGGGGTAGAGGGAGCAAAAGAGACAGAGCTCCCCAAAGCATCTCAATCGGGTGTGACTGAAGAATTGCTGCAACATCCAGCCATGGAAGCAGAGGCCATGAGAAGGAGATGGTGGTATCACTCCCGCTTAGTCTGGAACATCATAAAGGGGGGTAAAAGGAAGAAACAGTCGAGAGATGAGCTCTAGAATGGGTCTGGGATGCTGGGGTCCAGGCCCAGGGTGTGGCGTGGTGAGGACAATCTGAGGTAGTTGAATTCACTCACGTGTGGCCTTTGCCACTGTCATCCTCTTAGTGGATCCTTTCCTGGCCCACTCAATACTGTCACACCCCCAAATAAATGCCAAACAGGATGCTAGTTCCCCGTTTCATACGTCCCCACATTGCAACATTTTTTCTCCTAGGCACTTAAACTGACATCTTCTGTTCACATCTTAACTTCTTTTTTGGAGGGGTGTGTACTTGACTATTGGCTCCCTCCCACCAAAGGTAAGCAGCTTGTCTGTTCATGGTCATATCTGTAGGGCGAGCACTGTTTCCAGCACATAGGAGGTACTTACTGTGAATTGACCCTCCCTGAAAAATCCACATCTGAGTTGAAGGTTCTGCAGAGCTGTGGACTAGAGCCTTTAATGGTGGGGAGCTGGAACAGTGCAGATCAGTCTCTGGCTGTCCTCTGTCCCTTAACCTTTCATCGCCCACCTCTGCGTTTGACTTCACGTCTTTGGGACTACCAGATAAACGCTTTTGGAATAAACTTAATAGAGTGCCAGCTTCCACCAACACAAAAGTTAGGAATGTTGGACTGGAGATGTGGCTTGGCAGTTCAAAGTTCTTGCTAAGCCTTATGGCCTGGGTTCAATCAATTCCCTAGTACCCATGCAGAGCCAGATGCATGAAGTGGTATGTATGCCAGAAGCAACTCTGCAGCAGCAGAAGGCCCTGGAGTTTCAATACTCACTCACTGTCTGTCTGTCTCTCTCAAATAAATAAAAAAAATACTTAATTTTTTTAAAGAACATAATCAGATAGCATTTGAACCCCATAGCTAAGGGTCCCCTGATTTGCTGTAACTTGCCTACCTGATGTTCCCACCAGTGTATGAGGTAAATGCATTTATTTATGACTTCATTTCATCCCATGACTAATAAAAGCCCAATTAACTACTTCCACCGTGCAGCTAGTCAAGGTATCCAGGGCACGCCAAACTTGTGCTCCTGGTCCACGGTCATTCATGTTTGGCTCATCTCCTTGGAGAAAGAGCCATGTTTTGTCTGCATACTCACTCAATATATGAGTCAGTGGGTGGCAACCCACAAGGAAATGGAAGCTTAGAGTAGTTCTGAATTCTCCCTGAGGTTGTAACCTACCACTGACTCCACAACTAAGTTTCTTTGGTGGTTCGAATATCCAAGTTTCCCCCATAGAATCAAATGTGTGTCATAAGCTGCCTACTTTGTCTCCAGCTGATGGAGTCTTTGGGAGGTGGAGCCTTGATGAAGAAGGTGTGTTGCTGGCGGTGGAGCTTGGGGTTGATTAGTTCAGCTCCACTGGGTGTCCAGAGCTAGCTCTCTGGGACTGTGTGCACCCTCCCTCCCGCTCTCCTCTTGGATATGGATGTGTGATGTTGTAAGCCAGGTACCATTGCTTTTCTGCACCATCGTGAATCTTCCCCTCAAAACTGCAAGGCTGAAATAAATCCTTCCCTCCCATAAATTTTTCTGGTTGGGTGTTTCATCCCAGCGATGAGACGATAACTGTTATGGTTCCTGTTTATAATGCTGTGAATTGAGGCATTAAGATGGTGACCCAGGCCATGGAAAGGGTTCCCGTGTAAAAATTCCACAGGACAAACCTGCATTATGAGACAGAGGGGAGATGGCTAGATTACTTTCAGGGGTTGGGGGAGGAAAACAATATAAATATTCAAGCAGCCTTCCACCTAAATTGGCCCAGGAAGGATAAAGGACATCAATAGAACAATGGCCAACACTGAGTAACACACGAGTGAAGGGTCTGACAGAAAAGAAAAGGAATCATTTCATCAGAACAAAGGCAACCAGAAAGGGCTGGCCGAGCACAGAGGCATGGTGCATGTCTAGCGGCACCATGGATGAAATGGTGATTACAAAACAAAACAGCCCTAATAAGATTATAGCTGATAATAAAAGTGTTGCAGAACCCAGCAATGATGGTCAGATTTTAATAAGCATTCCCCAGAGAGCATTCAGTCAGTTTCAGAAATGCCCATTCTCATCATTAACTTCTAAAGGGGAAAAAGGACCGCTCCACCTAGCTGCTTCTAAATTAATAATGTACTTCACTCCTGTTATGCCCTGGAAACAATGCTACTGGGCATTCCAGCCTATTCGGGGTGGGGGGGTGGATTTAATATTCTCCTTGCAAATATAAACAATTTATTAACTAAGGCCCACATTTCGGTTGTAATCTAGGCCCTGGTGCCAATTCCAGTGTTAATGTTGGAAAACTCTCTCTTCATCTGAACTGGTGATAGAGTATAAACTTTCCTCTAGAAAACTGGAAAGAGGAAACAATTATCTACACTCCATCATGAAAGGATCATGAGCCATGATTTGGACAAGCTGTAAGAAGTGGGACGTCTGGTCTCTTCACCATTTTCTTAGCATCACTCTCCCCAAGTCCTGCAGAACCTTGCCTAAAAGGTAACCAGCTCCGTTCCATGGAGGTGGAAAGTTGAAGAGAAAATCCTGCAACTTCAGTACAAATGGCCAGTGAGTGCATCACAGCTGGCCATCCAGCCATCAGCCCACAGAGCCCCAGGTGCGGGCTAAAGGCACCCCAGCTCTTGGACTTCATGTCTATACCTGGGAACTCTCCAATGCAGGGATGGTCAAGATTGCTGAAGTCCAACATGTCACCGGGTTACCTCAGCAGACCATCAGCTTCGTGTCACGGGTACTGATCTCATTCTTACAGCCAGCCTCTGCAGGACCTGGATTCTGGGAGCTGTGGAGAGTCCTCATGACTTCCAATCCCAGCAGAGGAAAAGCTAGTAATGGGATGATGAAAGGCCAGGGAGAGAGAGAGAGAGAGAGAGAGAGAGAGTGTGGCGGGGAGAGGCATGGCTGGTCTATGTTATAATCTGGACAAGATGTGGTCACGTGAATCTCAATGCCAATTTAATTTTCAAGACTTGTCTTATAGTGGAAAGAAAAAGAAACCCAGGGGGCCAGAGACATGGCTTAGCAGTTAAGGTGCTTGCCTACAAAGCCAAAGGACCTCCATTTGATTCCCCAGGACCCATGTAAGCCAGATGCACAAGGGGTGCATGTGTCTGGAGTTCATTTGCAGGGGCTGGAAGCCCTGGTGTGCCCATTCTCTCTCTCTCTCTCTTTTCTGCCTCTTTTCCTCTTTCAAATAAATAAAAATAAAATATTTTAAGAAAGAAAGAAACCCAGAGGGCTCCAGGCCGCAGGATGAAGCAGAAAAGCCAGACTAATGTGAAGGCAAGCTGGAGTTTGACTCCATTTGAGACCAGATTCTATACATCCTGAACAGATGTATATGACTATATAGATACCAATGCCCAGGCCACATCAATTTCTTGGTGTTCCCAGAATGTATAAATGCCACCAGGAGAACCTATGAGCAAAGAATATAAAGTAAAAAAGAAAAGAAAAGAAAGTAATAAATAATGGCATGGAATAGCACTTGGGTTTCATTTCCTTGGTCTGTGAGTGAGTGTGTGAATGAGTGGGTGGGTGGGTGGGTTCGTGAGATGTTCGTGGGAGGAAATGGCTTCTTCATTTGAAGAACTCAAGATTTCAAACAAGCAAAACACAGCCAAGCATTATTCTCCTGGAATTAAGAATCAGGTCACAGTCACCTCAAAAATAACGTTGTAAAGGCTAAAGACGGGACTAGATGTGATTCTATAAATAATCAGGGGCATCCATATTCATCGCGAGCCTGTTAAAGTCACTGGACAACCAGCTTCAGAAAAGCAGCCTGGGATGATCTGAATGTTACTTTAAGACCAGCATGCATATTCATGGCCTTGATACGCGCCCTCGCTCTAATCAACAAATCAAAGTGCTCCGCTAATTAAACCATGATTGCTTGTTGCACAAAGGTGAGAGCCAACCTTCTTAGCCAGGGTTTGAGTTTCTTCTAAGAAATGTTGATAGTAGAGCTTTTTTTTTTTTCGAGCCATTTTATGCTTAATGAGAACATGAGTCTTAATGAAATTTCATTTAAGCTAACGATTTTCTTGGTTTAAGAAATCACTAACTGATGATAGCCTGTCTTTGAAAGCCCCAAATGTGACAACTAGACACACATGGTGGGGACAGGGTGGATCAGCTTGGATCACTTTTCTGGGCTTGGCCATTGGGTCACAGGAGGATTTGGGGTTCCTGAAAAGCAGAAGTCACACATTCTTTGGCCTCACCCTGTGCTTGTGATGAAAACATTTCCCAAAGCCAAGGTGGCCAGGAAGGACTCAAGACATTCTTATGAAGTCACAAAGGCAAGGCCTGAGCGTGTCCTGTTTTTACTCCCCAGGGAAGCCCCAGGGAAGCCACGCCTAATGACTGATGTTCACTCTGTGATGTCTGCATCACTATTGCCATCTACACCCACCCCCATAGGAGGCGTGCTTACTTGGAGGGTTATGCACACTTTAGTTAAATGAGGAAATCACTTTCCCCTCTCTAAAATGCCAAGTAAATAAATTTCAAGCCCTCTCATCAAGACATAAACGCAAGTTATGCACTCTACCCGGCTTCCACTTTTTGAGTTTACAAGATGCTTTCAGAAACTGCACGTGTAACGAAACTCCTTGGATCAGAAGTGGTGTCACTCCTGCACAACGGCGGCTCCTTCCTAAACGAATCAGACGGAGTGGAGGTGCACCGTGGAAAACCCTTCGTAAGTAATGTGGATGAATGAGGTCTGCCACTTGCAGAGGGAGGGGAAAGCAGAATTCCGGAGCATGGGAATTTAGCAAGAGATAGAGAAACCGTGGCTAGTTGGGGAAGAAAGTCAGCTCTGGATTTTTACAGGGTTGGACTTAAATCCTTTGTGATGTGTTTTTTGGGGACCCTGGGTTTGTTACCTCAACAAGTACAGTCTTGGTTTTCTCCCCTGTAGAAATGACAACGCCTGGCTCTTAGTTGGTTATGACCCATCAATAAGGATCATACCTATGGGTCTGGAGAGATAGCCCAGTGGTTAAAGTGCTTGCTTGCCACACCTCAAAGTCCGAAGACACGAGTTCAGTTCCCGAGACCCACGTAAAGCCAGATGCACAAAGTAGCACACATAGATGGACGTTTGTAGCAGCACGAGACCCTGGCACGCACATACTCTATCTTCTCCTACCCTCTCTCTCAAATAAAATTTAAAAAGATCACACCTCTGAAGTCTTACTAGCTTGTTTTATAAACACTGGATGCAAATATTATCTTTAATTTTATTGTTAATATTATTAGTTGTTTAATATATATATATATTTTTTTTTTGAAAAGAAAAGAAAAAATTTATTTTAAAGCCATGCTTTGGTATACATATATTTTTAACATTTCTTAATGATTAATGATAAAAGCAAGATTACATACTAATGAGATGGATATGCTTATTAAAGTTTACACAAAGAGGGGCTGAAGAGATGGCTCAGCAGTTAAGGTGTTTGCTTACAAAGCCAAAGGACCTAGGTTTGATTCCCCAGGACCCACGTTAGCCAGATGCACAAGGTGGAACATTCATCTGGAGTTCGTTTGCAGTCTCTGGAGGCCCTGGCACGCCCTTCTCTCTCTCTCAAATAAATAAATAAATAAATATATTTTAAAAAGTTTACACAAAGAATTAGATCTTGGTTAAATGATGATGGCAGAATGTAGAGCATCTTCGGCATTCTTCGGAGTTGGTTGATGTTTTGATTTTTCACTCATTGGCACTGAACATGCTGCTTCACGTAAAGACCGTGACCCTCCTGCCTCTGCCTCCTGAGTGCTGGGGAAAGGCGTGCGCCACCACACCCAGTTTATGGATGATCTTAAAGAGCCACATCATGAGTAAGATGGACAAAGATGTATGTCTCTCCCCATTTAGAGAATGGAATTTCTCTTTCTTTCTTCCTTCCTTTCTTCCTTCCTTCCTTTCTTTCTTTCTTTCTTTCTTTCTTTCTTTCTTTCTTTCTTTCTTCTTGTTTAATATATTTTTATTTATTTATTTGGGGGGAAGATAGAGAAGGGGCATGCCAGGGCCTCCAGCCAGTGCAAATGAACTCCAGATGCATGCACCCACTTGTGCATCTGGCTAACTTGGGTCCTGGGGAATTGAACCTGGGTCCTTTGGCTTTGTAGGCAAATGCCTTAACCGCTAAGCCATCCCTCCAGCCTTTTTTTTTTTTTTTAATTACTAGTTGTGAGAAGCTAGGTTAACCACAAGTAGGCACCCTTACCACACCTATGCCCCACCTATCTCAGCTGGCCCAGTCTGCCTCAGTTGTGGAATTCAACATCTGTCTGTCTCACCCAGTCAGATCTTTCTTGAGCCCACACCCTGCCCAGATATGGGTGGATTCCTCCTCTGAGCCAGGCCAACTGGCTAGGATACTTGGTGAGGTGTATCCAGGTGGGCTGAGCACACAGACTCCAAGACAGATCTTTTTGGGCCCAGAGAGAAGGCCCTTCTTACATCCTGTCCAGCCCTGGAACTACACAGGAGAATATACCTGGGTCTTCACACCAGTAGGATTATCTATCTACTCCCCCCGCCTACCTCAACCCCAGCAGCTTGGCTGCCAGGGTGGGAAGGGACACTTTTTATTGCTGGGTTTTCTTTTTTAATCTCTTTGGAAGTGCATTTTTTTAAAATCCCTCTCACATCTAAGGCCTCTCATATGTAAGGCCTATGTTTGTTCACACGGGCTCCTGGACCACGTGGTATAGTTCCCCTCTCCCTACTTTACCTTCCCTTCCTCACTCCCCTGTGAGATCTGAATAAAATGTGGCATTTTCAAAATCATATTCTTTAGTCTGGATTGCCAATTCTTTGGTTAATTTTCAGATATGAACTTGGGGGGGATTTGGGTTCCAGGGAGCACCCCAGTACCCCAAATGTATCTGTAATGTAGTGACATGTAGCTAGTATCACAGCAACATATAGACAGGCAGTTTTATAAACTTGCCTGAATTTAAAAAAAATACCTAAAGCCCTTCCTTTATGCATTCCTATCCCGGCACTGGGAGGGAGATGTCCAGCCAGAAATGGCCCCACTCTGATGAGGAAGCCTGGCAGCAGACCAAAAGATGGGAAACATGCAAATGACACCCTCATGGTCAAGGAAGAACTGGAGGAGCCATCCTTCTTGTCACTCCCTTTTTAAAGCTGCCACCCTGTATCACAAAGCATGCCTTCTCAGCATGCTTCATTCCACCCCCCTCTGCCCTTCCAAGCCCTCGTCTGTTCACCTGCAACACTACCACTAACCGTGCATTACTATCCCCGTGTCATGTCTAACCTATGGCATTATCCCACACAGCCGAATCCCAGTTCAACCCAGCAGCCAGGCTTGCCACCTTAGAACCATTTGATGGCTTCCTAGTCCCTTCAGGATAAGCCCTGAGAGGCCCTTGCTGACAGACCCACCTCCCTCCCGTCACTCAGCACACTCCGGGAGCATCCATTCACCTCCGCTCCTCGAATGTGCTCAGCTTCTTTCCCTTCAAGGCCATATGCAAGCTGCTGGCTCAGAAGGGAAGCTAACCCTCCCATGCCTCACTGGACTGGCTTCCTCCTTGTCATCCCAGATGCAACCAAAACAGTTCCCGCTAAGAAGGGACCTTCCAAATGCCTCCATCAGAGTACCCGGTTTGCTTCTTTTCAACAATGGTCTCAAGTTCAGTTATGCACTGGCTTGCTTATCTTTGCATCACCTCACTAGACTACAGGCTTCATGAGAGCGACAGACGATGGGGGGGGTAGTCATACATTCATGGCCATCTTGTCGGCACATAGGGTAGTTAGTATTCGGTACAGTACTGAGGCAAGAACGAATGGTGCAAACACGGCCATTAGGTCAAATGAGATTTGGACTGATCTCGGCATTGCTTCAGAATAAAGACGAAAATCCTATGTTGGAGAGGATGAAGTGGCATCTCTTTATACATCTCGGCATAAAGAAACTACCGCTCCCCCTTCTCCCACCCTCCCCCCGCCACCCCAAAGAGCTGCCTGCCCTGGGAGTCAGGAGTTGCCCAAGCTCTGAGAGTATGCAGGCAGGGGCCAGCCAACAGTTCACGGGAAATGAATGGGCTACACACCCTGGCAGGTAGCTTTCACCTCTCCAGCTGAGATGAAAGAGGCTTTACTCGGCAGCAGCAGTGATGCTTCAGCCCGGTGGGATATCAGTAGAGAAGACAGTGGTGGACTGTGAACCTGGGACGCAGCAGTTCTCTCAGCCGCTGCCATGACTGCAAGTGTCTCTGTGGCCTCAGGTCCTGAAACGTGGCCTCTTGGCCTCGGTTTTAGAAAAGGTGCTCAATGAAGTCACAGCCACGGCGGAAGGCAAAACACGTCCTACTGCGATGAACACAGATTGCACCTCAGAAATAAGTGCCACGCGCGCCCTGGCCAGTCGCTGGGGAGAGGGATGGTTAAGTGAAAGAAGATACACACAGCATATTTTACCGAACACTACAAGCACTTGGCACAGCCCCAAGCATTCTGTAGGCATTAGTTCTTGTCCTCACAACATCCCGATGAGAAAGGCGTACCCCCTGCCCTGCATCCATGCACTGAATGATGCCATGAAGATGCCAAAGGGTCAAGGTCAAGTATCCCTGGGCGGCAAAGGCAGGAGGAACACCCAGGCAGACAGACCAGGCATCAGTAGTAGACAGTGCCACACAGCCCAGAAGCTCAAAGGCAAATATCGTCCCTGGCCATTTTTCTTCACAGACACAGGTTATGCTCCAAAATCTTAATGTCCTTGTGAAGGCTGCCAAGCTGGGCTGCATTCCCAAAAAGCCAATAACAATCCCTAAATCAGAGTACGTTTTGAGGTAGGCTAAATAGATGGGCTCCTGGCCAAATGCTCCCCACCTTACCTCCCCCTCCCCTACCCCATAAAGCTTTTCAGTGGCCCGAGAGAGAAAACTCTCCAGCATCCTGGAGCGTCTGGCCCCGAAGATGGCTGGTATTCTAGGTCCCCTTGGCCACCCTGCCTGCTCCTACAGAGCATCCCAATCACACAAGTCACGCCTCCAAACAGAGAGAATGAGGGGGGAAGTGGGGGAGGGTTAGGCATCATTGCCATATGGACACACACCAGTGACAGAAATTATCGTAGAGAGGTGTACGGAGCAGAGTGGGAGAAGCCCCGCCCGCCACAACCCCACTGGATTCTTGGACCTGGCACTGACCACCTGGGACACAGGACTTGCCTGGCTATGTTTCTGTTCCCTTATCTGCATCACCAAGCTGCTTCTTCAGGATGTTAGGAGAAGCAAGTTAATAGATGCATTAAGTAAATGCTAATTTAATCCTATAATAAACTGGAGCTGCTTTCACTATATTACAACCAGCATAATTAATACAAATAGGAGAAACATCACATAAATATTACCAGAGCTGACATTTATTAAGCATTAGTGGCATGCCAGGCAATGTCTTACGCAATAGACTTGGCTCATTTTATTGACTTCTTAAGTGTTCCCTAAAGATAGGACAATTATTAACCCCATTTTATAATTAAGGAAACAAAATTGGGGAAAAAAAGTGCTTCCTAACTAGAAAGGGGCGTCTCATAGATGAGTCCAGCCAGGCCTCTTCAGGGACTGTACACTGAACCGAAGACCCCAGGAAGCTGTCAGCGACCAGCTCTATGAGTATGGAGCATTTGTCTCTGAGTGAGCAATGTACTTACAAGCCCAATCCTCCAGCTTTAGTAACAAAGATCTCCTCAATTCCAGTCTCACATCTTAGGAATATCCTCTGGTGCAGGCCTTCTGGGGAACCAGGTTAGGGACTCGGTATAGCCTGTTTAAGAACCCCTTCCATGCCTGTCACCAGCCAGCACCTCTCTGCCTCTGCCCAGGATATATACGTGTAGGTTTAGAGCAGGCCTGCCATGGGGAGCCTTCCTAACAGGGACCATTGCAGGTTGAAACCTATACACCTACATCAACATCCTCCTGATTGTGTGCTCCGTGTCAGTGACAGTGAAGAAAGGATTTACAGATACACGTGTGTCTCCTTCATGACTCTTCAGATCACACTTTAACTTCCAAGAATGACGCATAGACTTCAGCGGCAGCTCTTTGGTCAGGGCTGGGATCATAATGTTTGTTTCGTGGGGTCTCTATGAGAAAACACTCTCAAATATCATCTTCTCCTTCTACCCGATGGGTCATCTTCACTAACAGATCCTACATGATTTCTTGGGAACGTGGCAACGACGGCATGTCCCTCTTGCAGTCTCCAATCCCGCACCATGGTAAGAATTACTGGCACAGTGTTTACTATTTCCTGTTTTCAAAATCTAGTTTCCATTAGGTAATTCAAAGCTATTAAGACTGCCAAAGCCCTAAATAACCAGGCCACATCAGAGCCAGCGCTGCAGGACTTGCACACCGCAAATGAATTGCTTCTAAGTGCCAGGTACATGTGGTGATAGTTTGATTTTGCTCCCATCTGACTCAAACCGATAGAAACACTGTAAATATCCTACCTGAAGCTGGAAGCATTGGCAGCAAATGTGAATCCATTTTCACAGTAATTTCTTTAGCCAAGAACCTGAGAGTAGCTCGGGGGTCAGATGAGAAGACACTGGACTGGATGAAGTCAGTGCACATTGCCTGACTGTGTTTTGCCTCTCTTAGCCCTGCTCGCTCCCTCTAAGAATTCACTTTCCATGTCAGTCAAGTGAGACACAAAACACAAACCCGACTTTCAACTCAAAGATGGTTAGGAAAGTTACTTGTGTTAGAGATGATGAAACTATGATTCACTCAGTCAAATAGAGTGAGGGCTAAGCACTGAAATCAAGTTTTTAAAAGATGCACATCAGATACTTTGTATATAAAAAAAACAAACACAAGAAATTTAGGGTAAGATAAAGTCTCTCAAACTCTGAAATCAGTAAAGCCACATTTATGTTCCTGGGCATGAAGACCCCAGTACTTTTTGTGTTCTCAATGCCCCACTGTGGTCTCGTCCAACTGGTGTATTTGCCAACACACCTAGATTTGACACTGGTTTTTGGTTTCTGAGCCAGGAATGAGCGATCTGGAGAGCAGCCATTATTTTCTCTCTGTATTTCGCAATTCTGTAGAATTTTAGGGTGGCACGTTCACTTCATTATACAGTGCAGAACTGAGCAAAGACTTGTGCAGAAGAAGTTAAGTGCGTTTCAGTTTTGTTCCATGCTCTGACAAGACTCCCTTGCACTTTCACTGATGTGCTTACATGCACTCTTTCCTGCCCCCACCCAACCTGACCTGAGCTGGGTGTGACTTTAAGCTAGTCATTAAGCATTTCTGAGGTTTTGGTGTCAGAGTCAAAAGGAGACAGTGGCACTTATCTTAATAAGGGTGTTGATGAATACGATACTCTGACATCTGCCCTTTAGCTTCTGAGACCAAATATCACAAATTCCTAAAATCCTCATAGACAGGACTGCTAGAAAAAAATCAAATAAAACTAAAAAAATTAAAAAATAGTGCTGAGAAGAAGTGACAGAAGAGTGTACAGCACTGAAACACCTTCCAAGGCTCCATTTCGGAAGAGGGGGGCAGAAAGAATGTAAAAGCCAAAGGAAGGGCAGAGCAGCTTACAACGCAATTATCCAGACAGAATTTGGCCTTGATGGGCTTGAGAGATAGCTTAGTGGTTAAGGTGATTGCCTGTAAAGCAAAAGGGCCTCGGTTCGATTCCCCAGGACCCACGTAAGCCAGATGCACAAGGTGGCGCATGCACCTGGAGTTCATTTGCAGTGGCTGGAGGCCCTGGCGCACCCATTCTCCTGCCCTCAAATAAATAAATAAAATAAAATATTAAAAAAGAAAAGAAATTGGCCTTGAAATATGACCTTGCAATGCCTAGCACTAGCTTTATAAGACCCTCATAATAGAAGGAAAAGATAATGACATCAAAATAAAAGAGAGACTAATGGAGAGAGGGAGGGTATATGATGGAGAGTGGAGTTGTGAAGGGGAAAGCGGAGAAAGGGAGGGAATTATCATGGTTTACTGTTTGTAAATATGGAAGCTGTCAATTAAAACAAAAGTAAAAAAAAAGAAAGTCTTTTGTTCTATTTGATTTTTTAAAATTTAATTAAATTACTTAAATAATTTAATTAAAATTCAATAATTTAATTCCTGGAACATTGCTCCTAAGACCCGTGGAGTCTCTAGAGTGATTAGCATCTTTCATAGGCTACTAAGACAGCCTGAGGCTGATAACCCTAGAGAGCCTCAAAATATGGGCTGGTCCTAAGAGTGGCCCGCACATGATTAGAAGGTTGCTCCTTTCTGTCACTCACCTTGAACTACAGGCCTTCCCAATGACCAGTGCTTCAGCCAATCAAGCCCATGTCGTGAAGCCACACAGAACACAAAGGGCATGATTAGGGGAGCTTTCAGACTGTGAGACTCATAGGTTCCTGAAGGAACCTGCACACAGTGTACACAGTGAGGCCATGGATGCTGTTTGCATGTCTTCTATTCCTACACTCTGAAGCACCTTCTAGAATAAGTGAGTAAATGAGAGTGAGGTGTTTGCCTGAGTTCAGTGAACCACTGTAACAAATAAATGAAACTTAACAAGAGGATCTGGGAACTCCAGTTTGAAGCTGCTTAGTCAAAAGCACAGGTCACCACCTGGGGTTTGTGACTGGCATCTAAGGTGAGGAACTGAGCCTTTAACCTGTGGGATATGACTATAGCCTTATATACACAGTGTCTGTGTACATAGGTATATTGAGTTAAATTGTAGACAACCCAGTTAGTATCTGCTAGAGAACAGGTTCTTTGGTGGGGAAAAACACCTGAACAAATTGATAACCAAAGGAGAAGCATTGTGCACTGCATGCGTTCAGTGTGTCAGAGTAAAGCAGAGTTTCCTTCTCCAGTTAAGAATCAGTGAGAAGGCCGGGGAGATGGTTCAACAGTTACAGGCATTTGTTTGCAAAGCCTGCTGGCCCAGGTTTAATTCCATAGTACCCAGGCTGGGGAGATGGCTCTGTGGTTAAAAATGCTTACTTGAGGGCTGGAGAGATGGCTTAGGGGTTAAGGTGCCTGCCTCCTAAGCCTGAGAGCAGCCCTTCTATTCTCCAGGTCTCACATTTGGCCAGGCACAAAGTAATGCAAGGGTGCAATGACACATTTGCCCACAAGGGGGTGCACAAGTCTGGGGCTCGTTCACAGTGGCTGAGAGGCTGCTGGCGCGCCCATTCTCTATCTGTCCCACTCTCTCTCTGACTCTCTCTCACTCTCAAAAAAAAAATGCTTACTTGAAAAGCTGGCTGGCCCAGGTTCAGTTCCCCAGCACTCACATAATGCCAGATATGTGTCTGGCATGTGTCTGGAGTTGGTTTGTACTGGCAAGAAGCCCTGGCGTACTCATTGTCTCTCTAAGTCCCAGTTTCTCCCTTTCTCCCTCCTTCTCTCTCTCGTCTCACAAATAAATAATATTTTTTTAAAAATCAAGAATCAGTGAGAATTCATAGAAAATGGTTATCACAGTGCTTGGCATGTAAGTATTCACTAGAGAGGATGGTATAAATTCTTAGCATCCCTTCATATCACAGTTCTTACATAATTAATTTCATTAATTCAAAAAATATGTGTTGAATATATACTTCATGTCAGACACTGTGAATTCAACTATGGTAGAATCACACAACAAATTGCCCAGACCAACCTTGACAAAGTTGCTTGTATAGCACCTGGTTAACAAGTTCCTCATGGACAGCTGAGAACCAAGTGCGGTTATCTGTTTAGCTTAGAACTAACCTAGAAGCCCTGGCCAGAGGCAAAAGGTCTGAGCCTTTAATACTGCAATTCCCAAACAAATTGTGCCCAGGAGACGGTGTGGCATCTTTCTAACTAAGCTTTGTGCCAGAGACAAGGTTAGAAGCTAGCCTTCTTGCACATGGATGGCAGCTTCTAGTGCCTAGCTAGCCTAGGAATGTGGCCAAGGTTGAAGTAGAAATGTCAAGGAGAGGGCAGCCAGAGCCCAAAGCTCTGAAGACAGATTCAAGATGCTGGGTCACAGAAACACACACTGAGGAATCAAGACAGCAGAGGCTGAGAGCAAAGCACACACTGAGGAATCAAGACAGCAGAGCCTGTGTTCAGGAGCACACACTGAGGAATCAAGACAGCAGAGCCTGTGTTCAGGAGCACACACTGAGGAATCAAGACAGCAGAGCCTGGGCTCAGGAGCACACACTGAGGAATCAAGACAGCAGTGCCTGGGTTCAGGAGCACACACTGAGGAATCAAGAGAGCACAGCCTGGGTTCAGGAGCACACACTGAGGAATCAAGACAGCAGAGCCTGTGTTCAGGAGCACACACTGAGGAATCAAGACAGCAGAGCCTGTGTTCAGGAGCACACACTGAGGAATCAAGACAGCAGAGGCTGGGTTCAGGAGCACACACTGAGGAATCAAGACAGCAGAGCCTGTGTTCAGGAGCACACACTGAGGAATCAAGACAGCTGAGCCTGAGCTCAGGAGCACACACTGAGGAATCAAGACAGCAGAGCCTGTGTTCAGGAGCACACACTGAGGAATCAAGACAGCAGAGGCTGGGTTCAGGAGCACACACTGAGGAATCAAGACAGCAGAGCCTGTGTTCAGGAGCACACACTGAGGAATCAAGACAGCAGAGCCTGTGTTCAGGAGCACACACTGAGGAATCAAGACAGCAGAGCCTGTGTTCAGGAGCACACACTGAGGAATCAAGACAGCAGAGCCTGGGTTCAGGAGCACACACTGAGGAATCAAGACAGCAGAGCCTGGGTTCAGGAGCACACACTGAGGAATCAAGACAGCAGAGCCTGTGTTCAGGAGCACACACTGAGGAATCAAGACAGCAGAGCCTGTGTTCAGGAGCACACACTGAGGAATCAAGACAGCAGAGCCTGGGTTAGGAGCACACACTGAGGAATCAAGACAGCAGAGGCTGAGAGCAAAGCACACACTGAGGAAACAAGACAGCAGAGCCTGGGTTCAGGAGCACACACTGAGTAATCAAGACAGCAGAGCCTGGTTTCAGGAGCACACACTGAGGAATCAGTACAGCAGATCCTGGGTTCAGGAGCACACACTGAGGAATCAAGACAGCAGAGCCTGAGCTCAGGAGCACACAATTAAGAAGTAAGGGAATAAACTTTCTCCACCTCAGCAGGTTGCTGGAGTCCATGCAGAACAGAAAGAGCCAGCTAGTACATCGGCAGGAAGGCGTGTTGGGCACAGGAAGGTAAATCTAAGCATGTGCTCATGGATTCCATTCTTGAGGGCGCGAGGAGAAAGAACATCTAAATCCATCCACTTCATCCCAGTGCCAGTAGCCTGGACTGAGCATGTGCTATTTAGTCTGCATGTGGTCATTGTGACTGTCTCCACTTACTCATGAGGAAACTGAGGCTTAGAGAAGATACATAACTAATCTAAGGTCATATAACAAGTAAGCAGCCACAAAAGACCAAGTCATCTCCATGCCAAATAGACTGACAAATCCACTACTGATAAATCAAATGTTTTTACTTAGTAGTCAGTCACACTCTGTGCTTAACTGCTATATTCCATTTTATATGCATCAGATCTCTATCAAAGAAATACTATGTCTTCTTTGTAGAAGAGTGTTGCAATCACCTTCTTGTTGCTGGGACAAAACACCTGACCGGAAGCAGCTTATGGGAGGAAAGGATTTATTTAACCAACAATCTTGAGGGAAAGTTTCATCATGGTGAAGAAAACATGGCTGAGCAGGCCACTGGCTCACATCTTCATACATCAGCAACAGGGTGGGGGCATCAAGAGTGAGCTACTACTGGCAAGGGAGTGCTCAGTTGTCATATCCTAAAGTCTTCTGACAGCAACACACCCCTTTCAATAAGACCCCACCTCCCAAAGGCCCAACAACCTTCCCAAATTGTCACCAGCTTGTGGACCAAGACAAATGAGTCTATTGGGGACATACCATCCAAACCACCACAACAAGAAATAAAATCAAGTTAAGGCTTATATAAATGTAAAGGATGCTCTCTCCCTTCTAACCACATGCTCCTGAGAGTACTTACTTACTAATTTGGAGATCGCAAAAGAACCTGGCTCAAGCCCTATCTTTGTCCCTCACTGGACACATGTGCTCAGGTACATGAGCTATCGTGATGCAGTCCTGTGAGCTGGGCTAACAGTGCCTGATGGCTGAGCTTTGAATGGGTGAGTTAGTTAGCTTCTCATTGCTGGGGAAAAACAACCCTGATCAAAAGCAGGTAATGGGAAGAAAGGATTTATTTCATCTTGGAGTCTTCAGTGGAAGTTTCATCAGGGCAGGGAAAAGCATGGCACAAGCAGGAAGCTGGACATCACATCTTGCCACAGCTGCTGGTAGGAAGCAGCAAGTGAGTGAGCTGACTAACACCAGTAGGGCTGGACTAATGAACCCTGAGGTCCACTCAGTGACACACGTCCTCCAGCAAGTCTTCACCTCCCAAATTGCCACAAGCTGGGGATTGGGTATGAGGCTTCGTAACAAACCCATGAGGCTATGGGGGACTTTTCACATTTAAACTACCACAGTGAGACTTCAGCAAAAGAGTGAAAGATTCTAATATTCTCTCTCTCTCTCTCACACACACACACACAGGAGTGGTTATTACTGTGATAATAATGACCTTCCTCCATTCTGTGTTTGCTGTTTGTTTGGTGCATCAACAACACAGAACCAAATCTTGTCCCAGTAGTAGTTTATGCATTCTGTCCTTAAAGCAAACATAGTGCCACCAGCATCTCTCCAAACACACAGCAAAACTGCTGCATGGTGAATGAGTACTTATTCATGCCACATTCAATCACGTCAGCACCAGGAGACTTGGACAAAAGACAGCTACTACCAAACTCTTTAAGGGAACCTCTGTCACCATTATGTCCCCAGACCTCAGCATAATCCTTAGCCTAATATTTATCGCATAAGCAGAACACAAGTATTTCTAAATATTAGTAAATAGTTAACAAATTACTATCATGTCATAACTTGGGGTAATATGTCCTAAACCTATAACAAACATTCCATTGTTACATATGAAGATAATCAAAGTTCAGAAATGGGGACAGAAGTTGGCCAAGGTCACAGAGCTGGTGAAGAGTGGATCCAGAACCAAAAGCCACGTTTGTGTGGTTCAGAACAAGAACCCTTTGCAATACTGCTTCCCACGCACACCAAAGCCATCCAGACTACAGAAAGTTCCATCACTGCACTGAACATGTCCTTGTAGAAATACATGGCTCCATTCTTCATTCAGAAAGAAGCAATCTGTGTGTCTGGTCACCTTGATTTCCCTCTATCCTAGTACACATTTATGACTTTATGATTGCTCATCAAATATAACAAAGCCTGTCAAATGATGAAGTGATTAAGTATTTGTTGATATTGTGGTCTACAGCCTCAAATCAATTAGGGCAACACAAAAGCCCAGAAAAGATAAACAGAAACAATGAACAGCTCCTATGCCAAGCCACAGTGTGAGGATACAAATGGGAAGGGATAAAGGGGGCTGAGGAGAGAGAGTGGGGCCTGAGGTGCTTGTAGAAGCTTATCAGAGCGAGACTGCAGGAAGTTAGTGTGGGAATGAGCATGAAGGAAGTCAAGCATATTCAACCATGATCATTCTGTTGCAGAAATAATCCAGTCCTATACAAATAATGTGTTTTTTATAAAGATTTTATTTTTTATTTGTTTGTTTATTAGAGACAGAGAGAGGGAAAGAGAGAAAGGGAGAGTGAGAATGGGTAGGCCAGGGCCTCTAGTCACTACAAACGAACTCCAGATGTGTGCGCCCCCTTGTGCATCTGGCTTATGTGGGACCTGGAGAATCGAACAGGGTCCTTGGGCTTCGCAGGCATGTGCTTTAACCGCTAAGCCCACAAATAATGTGTTTTAATTGACAAATGCGATCCTAAAAATTTAACGTTTCATGTATCCATTTCAAGGGAAAAAATATTTACTCCTTAATTTGGTAGAGACCAAAAGAAGACTACATTCTCCATATGAATGTGCACTATGGCCCATGCTAATGGCAGACAAAGCCTTATCAATAGAAGGTGCTAGGTAAGGGCTGGAGAGACGGCTTAGTGGTTCAGGCTCTGGCTTGCAGAACCAAAGGACACAAGTTTGATTCCTTAGTACCCATGTAAGCCAGAGGCACAAGGTGGCACATGCATCTGGAGTTCATTTGCAGTGGCTAGAGGCCAGGTATGATCATTCTCTCTTTATATGCCACCCCCCCTCAAATAAATAAAGATTAAAAACTAATAAATTAACAGAAGGTGCTAGATAAATATTGAGACTGGAGTGGGTGAGCAGCTAGGTCTATCATTTCTTTTGTTGTTGTTGTTGTTGTTGTTTTTTTGGTGCATGACATTTTTTTAATTTTTTATTTTTTTTGGTTTTTCGAGGTAGGGTCTCACTCTGGTCCAGGCTGACCTGGAATTCACTCTGTAGTCTCAGGGTGGCCTCACACTCATGGCGATCCTCCTACCTCTGCCTCCCAAGTGCTGGGATTAAAGGCGTGCACCACCAAGACTGGCAAGGTCTAGCATTTCAACAGGCGAAGAGAACATCTTTGAACATTCGCAATGTACTAAGAACAAAGCTTTCCATAGGTGTTCTCATCTGAGACCAATGAGGAAGCTTTCTAAGCTTCATAGAAAACAGGTATTTTTCTTTGCAGGTCAGTGTTGACGAATTGGTTTCTACCTGGGCAGACACACCTGCCTTCCAGGCACTTTCGTCCCTTCATGCATCCACTGACATCTGGTGCTCAGGAAAGCAAAGGGAGAGCTGTGCCCACAGGACCTCTGAGAGCAACTCTCCCCCTCCACTTTCAGCAAGGAGGGGAAGCCAGAATGCCAGCACACCTTGTTGGCAATGAGCTAGAACAGCTGGGATGACAATACCTTCCTGAAATTTAAATTTGACACATCTCCATACCAAGCGAACACGAGTTTACTAAGGCATGGAATTAAAATTACAGACAGATTTTCCAGATGAAACCTGGGATGTCAAAGAAATTTAAGGTTTATGTAAGACTGATTCAAGCTACCCTTCCAAGCCACCTAGCCAAAGGGTTTTTATTCCCCAGCCACAAGGAGTTTATAGTGCCAAGTTTTGTTAAGCTCTTGGCACAGCAAATGCTGCAGATCTAGGAAGCACGTGCTATCTCGGAGGTAACTGCCATCCTTGGTCTGATGCATGCGGTTTCCTTTGAACGTAGACCTTTAGGTTCTAGGCTCGTTCAAAGCGCGTGGGGACACATCACTACCTAGTCTAAGATATCCAGGCAAAGGCGTAAAGAAGTGATTGGTTAGTCCAAGGTCAAACATTGGTTCAAGTGGGGCTCAAATCAGGTTCAAATTCAAATCCTGGCAGGTGAGGAGGTCACACAGGCAGATGTTCCTGATCAAATAAGGATGCTCTGCAGCAGGTCGTGCTAGCCAAGGCATGGCAAGAAGGGGGCACTGAGGCAAGCCTTGAACATCAGGAAGGCGTGGCACAGGGGAGGAGAATGGGCCATAGTTTGTGCATGTAAGGCGCTCATCTAAAACACTGCTCACCATGTGAGACTTTGGCTTACCCTCAGCAGGGGACCATGTGCCTTAAGCCTGTATTCAAGTCCTAACTCCCTCACTTACTAGCTGGGCCTTGCATACTGTTTGTCCTCTCAGGCCTCAGGATTCTCAGGTCTGAACTGATCATACTAAATGCGACTATTTCACAAGCATCACAAAGTCCTCACTCAGGATGCTGGTAGATGGCCCAGCACAGCCCTGAGCATATGTGCAAGCAAGCAATGAGGATCCAGGACTGTGGCCCAGTCCATGGATCCTCCAGCACTGAACATTTGCTCCAGGAGAAAGGATGGTTTATGTGTGGTCTCACTGTAAAATGTCCCCCATGGCCTTGTGTGTTTGTGATGAAGCCTCATACTCAGTCTCCAGCTGGTGGAGGCTTTGGGAGGTGGAGCCTTGCTGGAGGAGGTGTGTCACTGGGAGTGGGCGTTAGGGTTTATTAGTGTAGCCCACTCAGGTGTTCAGAGTGACAGCCCACTCTTGCTACTGCCTGCCCACTCTTCTGACAAGATGTGATGTCCAGCTTCTGCTCTACCAAGCTTTCTTGCCATGACGAAGCTTCGCCCAGAGCTTGTAAGCCAAAGTGAATCCTTCCCTCCCATCAGCTGCTTTTGATCAGGTGTTTTGTCCAGGCAGTGAGAAGGTGACTGTGGCAACACCACACGGAATTTTTCCCTTCAATGATTGTGCAAGGTGTTAGTAAAATAAACAAGTATAAAATGAGAGTAGAGGTGATCAAAGCTCTCTCAACTCTCCCTCCAGGAGCCAGAGGTTTGCAAAATCCACACAGGGCAAGGTTTCAAAAAGGTGACAGCTTGCTATCTTTCAGGGTAAGTAGTGAGTCCCAATGGAAAGATGTAGCAAAAAAAGGGACAGAGGAAGCCCCGGGCAAGGGCCCAGAGCATGGAGAAGGCAGGCTGGTGAGGCAGCATGGCGGTGTGTCAGATGGGAGGCACTCCATCCTGGAGACTGTGAGAGCCCAGTGTCAAATAGGCAGGAGTGTAGAAGCGTAGGACAGGGAGGGGAGCTTGGAGGGTGGCAGTCGGGTTCAGAGGTAAGAATGGGGAGGAGGGAATAACAGGCTCCCGCTCAGCACTGTGGAAACTTAGACCAGACAGGGAACCCCATGGGAAGCCACAGAGAATCAAGGTAAACCCACAAAGAAAACAAAACTCAGTTGACTGAAGCTTTGTTGTTGTTTTTTTTTTCCACAGTACTGGTGGTTCTTGCTGATACTAATGAATAAATAAACAAACACACTTCCAGTGACTACAAAGCATCACTTCGCTTCCAAGCTAAATTGTCCCTGAGGTCCAGCAGTCAGAGGAGCTGTAAGCATCCCTACACAGCGCCTGGCTCTTCTCTAGCACTCACGTGAGCGGCATGAGCCCTGGGAAAAGGGAGAGAGGTCAAGAACTTGCCTCAACCTCACCCAGCAACTGCAATTCTGCACAGGACCAGGAGCACAGTTTCCTACCTAAAAAACAGACTCCAGGATCTCTTCCTGCTCAGATGTTCTATGATCCTAGAGATGGGCTTCCTTGTCAGGGAGGGGCCGCTGTACATCCCTGTACTGTTCCCACATTGTCAGTTATATCCATAATGTCAGCAAATCACAATGTGGTATGGATGAAAAACTTGCTTTGCAAAGTCAGCCACTGTGTCTGAAGGCCGTAAACTTGACTTCCTATATTAATATTAATGGTAGCAGCTTGATGGCATTGTTAGCAAGCATCTCCTATGCAAAGCACTTACAATGCCTGCCTCCAGTCTCCCATCTCCCGAGGTAAAGACTACAGCATTCTGTAACAATGAGGAACTGCAGCCCGGAGATTCAGTAACTTACTCAACTCACAATTTGAATGGCTCCGACTCTGCTGCTCTCCCCTGTGCTATCCTACTTCCCCCGAAGATCCCACTGCTCCTCCATTACTATGTAGGTGAAGTCGAAGAGAAGTAGATTTCACTCTGAAATTACCTAGCTTAGCCACACACCTTCTCTCGCACTATACCTGCAGCAGACATGGCTAATCAATCACAGAATCCTTCCCCGCACAGTAACCAGAGATCCACTTCTCACTGATCAGAGTTCAAGATGAAATCCTGATGTGTTATCTTCTCCTTGTGCAGGAGGACTATCTCGTTTAGAGGGATGGGCTGTTTCAAGTCACAGTTTGTCAGTGGCGGAACAGAAACTAGATTCTCGCTCTTTTGACGTCTTGTCTCCCAGGTTAACTGGCAAGATCTCCCCATGCCTTTTCATTTGACTTGGATAAATAATGGAATACAAATACCAAAGATGACCACATCCAATGCCAGGAGGAGATTATTCCAAATCCCAGCCCTGCCATATGGTTCTTGGATGTCACCAGTGGTCCAATTAATGGGCCACTATGAAATAGCTCTCCCGCTCTGTTCTGAATAAAATGAAATTTGTAAAGCTGAGAAATTAATGTTTTCTTTTTGTCAAGCTAATAAATATTGGAACCAGAAATCCCGGAAAACTCATGAATTAAACAAAAGAACAATCATGCCAGTCATTTAATTCCTTCTGCGGGAACTGGATTTTCTTCAAGCTTAGCAAAGAGGCTGGGCAAGTTCTCTGGCCCCGCCCCATCTGAAGGAGAAGCCATCAGTCTCACTGCCGAGACACAAGCTCCTAAAATGAAGCCTAACGGACAGCCGGGCTCACCCTACTCTTGAAGCAGCTAGTACAGGTGGACCCAGACCTTCTCAAGAGCAAGCTCCTCTTCATACCCCCTGATGGGAAGGGCCAGTGGGGAAATGCAGGGAACAACACACATGGGTAGGGAGCCAGTACTGGGCTACGAGGTAAGGGGACAGCTGAGGCAGAATGGAGAGATGAAAGGTTGTCTGTGTCCCCAGAACATTCATGCATTGGAAAGACAACCCCTCAAGTCATACATTACGAGTATGCAAAGGTGGGACATTTGGGATGTAATTAAGATTGGATGAGGTCACAAAGATAGGATCCCCAGAATGGCATTGTTGGCTTTGCAAGATGAGAACAAAAGAACTGATTTAGCATGCCTGATACTTCCACTGTGGCTTGATGTAGCCAAGAGGGCTCTTCTCAGTCAGGCTGAGATGGTGACACATACCTGTAATTTCACCACTTGGGAGGCTAAGGCATGAGCATTGGGGGTTTGCAGCCAGTCTAGGCTACACAGAGAGCCTTTGCTCAAAAACAAAATCAAACACAAACAGAAGAACCTTCTTTTCACCAAATGACAGCACCAGGCTCTTTCCCAGCTGCCCACATTGTAAGCTAAATAAATACATATTCTTCAACAAGTTACCCGGTCTTGTGTATTTTGTTAAAGATATAGAAAAGGCACTATCTTCGACATCAGCAATGAAGGAGGTGCCCACGTTGGCTCCGAAAAGCAGGAGGAAGGGAGTTAGAAGTGGAGGGTCCCAACAAGGCACTCTATGGGTCACCAGTTGTGAGTGGAGGCGGCCTTACAGAGGTCCACAGAAGCAGCCTGGTTGCTTCACAGATGTCTTCCAGGGAGCTCACATAGAGCTTCTCCAAAGGGATGAGGATGGACACATTTGTACAGCCAAGAAATGCCATCATCAACTGTTGGCCTGTGCAGTGGCCTGCTTCCATAAACAGACTGAGCTCTTTGTGTGCTTAGGAATAAGGGTGGTAAGATGATAAGAGCCCCTCATCTCGAGTTATTTGCAGAGAAGCAAGCAAGCAGAATCCTGGCTGTGAGGGTCTCAAAGGTCCTTTTATTTCTTATTAACTCTTAGTTGTACAAAGTGATTCTGATTGGGGACAGCAGGACTGGCAAAGACGAGAGCATCCCAAGCCTTTCAGGGTCTGCCCTGGGGAAAGCCACACAGCTCCTTGCTAGGACGGGCCTAATGAGCCAAGAGCTGGCATTTCTGCAAATATGTTTCTCTCTAAAATGGGAACTCATTATTCCAAGAGTCACATTTCTGAATTCATGAAGGTAAAATTACACCAATTAAGAACCAGGCCTTCTCTTCTCCAAATGAATAAAAGCTCAAAATACTGCCAAACAAAATCTCAGGTTAAATTCTTTGAGAAAGTATTTCCACAAAAAAAAAAAAAAAAAAGAAAGAAAGAAAGAAAGAAAGAAAGAAAAAAAAAAAAAAAAAAAAAAAAAAAAAAAAAAACAACGAAAACTGTGGCCAGACAGTAACTAGCACAGTGCCTATGCTCAATATTCTGTTCTCACCACTACTGGATGATCAATCCATCCACTCACCCATTCATTCCATGAGTATCTGTCAAGCACTGGGCCCTTGCTAAATGCTTTGCAAGCTGAGGCTAGACCTCTAATGCACTTCCTGTCTAGTTTGTTGCAAGTAACCTGAGTGGTTGTATTTCCAGAGAGATGTGCTGCTCTTAGAAGGCCTGTCAGTCATTTAGAGTTGCTGCGTTTCACAAGAGACCGTGGCATATCATTACATTTCATTTAAAAAGTCATTTAAATAATGTCAATAAAAACCTAACAATGTACAGCAAGAGTCTCCTGCCCTAGCCCTAGGCAACACACCCAGTGCCCTATCTCTTCAGCAGCACGTTCTGTGGTGAAAGCCTTGGGGTGACTCGACACCCTCTGGCCAGGGAGTGGGGGGTGATGGTGGCCTGTAGCTCCTGACCATGGAGTGTGGCGCTTCTGGGCTAGCAACAAGAACTAATATCGGAGGGAATATATTTGTTAACGTGCTTATTTATGTGACCAAATGCCAGACCAGAAGCAACTGAGTGCTAGAAAGGGTTGGTTCTGGTGTATAGTTTGACGAAATACAGTCCTGTAGTGTGGCTACAGGAACGTGAAGCAGCTGCTCCCATCAGGAAGCAGAGAGCCATGAATGCTGGTGCTCAGCTTACTTTCTCCTTTGCATTTGGAACAGTGTGGAGAGGTCCCTGGTTCCTCAAGGGGCTGTTGCACACTGGCTCCCCGGGGGCATTCAGGCAACGGTGGAGCAGGGTCTCAAGTGGCTGTGAGTGCTATGGGAAGAAAAAGCCCAGGTCTGATGGACAGCGCTCATTTATTCAAAAGGGGAGTAGGTTTATGAACACTTGGAAAGGTTGAGAAGACACATACAGATCACAAGGTGATTGGATACATAGGTCATGGGTCACTACCTAATTGGCTGGTGTTGGAAAACAGAAGTTGTGAGGGAGATAGCAGACGTGGTGGGAAGAGCGACGTGACTCGAGTCACATATCCCACGGCTGCAGCTGCAGGAGACTGTTTACAACCATATAAGGGTCTCTTGGGTAGCTGGCCACAGGGTCACGGGACTGTTGGGAAAGTGAAACCTTAGGGCTATAGATATCCAGGTGCTCTTGGAGAGGGGGGAGCAGCCCTTCGGTCCTGCTTCCATAGGAGCCTGTGCACAGGGAGGAAGCACGTTAGGGCCTCATGGGGAGGGAGCGGCCAGCCTCAGCACCAGACTGGGTTACCGAAGATAAGGCCTGCTGCAAACTCCATGGCCCAAGGCCCCAACCATGTTCAATAGCCCAGGCCAGCTTCCTCACAGTTCCAGCCAGTGTTCAGCAATGCCAGACAAGGTGGGTCTTCTCACCTCAACTAACCCTAACCTAGAAACTCCCTCACAGAAAAGTCCAGGGATGCATTTCCTAGGTGATTCTAGATCCTCCTGCCAAGTTGATCATTTTGACCATCACAGAGAAGAAAGAGGAAGGAGGAGAGACAGAGCTCTCCAGAACAAAATCAACCAACCCCAATGCCATGCCCTACATTTCATACTAACAGCTCCTCGCTCCGCAGAGCACTACTTTGGTCAATTCTCTGAAAGCCGACAATGCCCTTGCTCATCTGTTCTGTGTGCTTGTAACTACTTCATTGGTGCTGCCCTGCCTGGCAAGGTGCCTTGTATATTTTCTGGGCATCATTTTCTCAGTAATGCCAGGTGGGAGTAGTCACCATGGTTGGCATGGATTTAGACTATTTAATCCTCAAAAAAAAAAAAAGTCAAGTTGTCACAATTTCAATCCCAAATTGCAGAGAATGTAATTCGTTTGACCAGCATTGTACAGGGCTGCCACCCACGTCTAGCCTCCTCACACTATGAACTCCACCACGGCTCCCTAGTGTAACTGCTGGACCAGATTCTGAGGACACTAGATGCCAGTACTGAGTCACATTGCTCTGTCTCCTTAGCACATTGCTGAGGGACCAGAGCTCAGTATGTGCTTAGTAAATGGCCTCAGAATAGATAGCAGATGTGTAAGAAAATGAGGAGGAGATGACGGCTCTGGGTCTCCATATTGAATGCTCAGCCTCTGCGTGTCTCGGTTCTAGAGTGGAAGACAGTGACATTCAGAGAGATTCCAGTAGAAAAAGCCCTTCAACTACTTCACTGTTAAGACATGTGAGCTAATGTTCATTGTTTCAGAGTATTTTTGCTATATTATAGTCTTGAAATACTCTTACCACCTCAGCAGCCACAGAAACACATGTCTGCTTAGACAAGGATGCTTCACGTTGAGAAAACTTGGAACAACAAAAAAAATCTAAATTAACTATGTGAAAACATACATGAGGGAGGTATTCAATTTTAAGCAGGACTCACCACAGTTCCCTCTACGTGGCCTGCTGCCTTGGAGATTTCTATTTTAAAAGCCTGATTTCCCAATCTTCCAAACAACCCATCCAATATTCAGTGTCTAGTTAGATAAAGACACTAGGAAAGGCTACAGGGACTTCATGACAAAAAAGTGCAGGCCAGGACTGGGACGATGGCTCAACAGTTAAAGATGCTTGCTTGCAAAGCCTGCTGGCCTGAGTTCAATTTCCCAGGACCCACATAAAGCTAGCTATATGCTCCAAGTGATGCATGCATTTGGAGTTCATTTGTATTGGCAGGAGGACCCAGCACTGCTTGCAAATAAATAAAAAATATTTTTTTTAGAAAAAATGCAGGCCAGTATCAGACCCTCACAGGAGCTCCTGCAGTGCCAAACTCTAGATATGACATTCCCTCATGGCACTAAAATGAAAATTACTACCCAGCAGAGGTCTGGTTTCAAGGAAATCTACCTCAACAATGCAAATAAAAATTCCACAGCCTGGGGCTGGAGAGATGGCTGAGCAGTTAAATGCATTTGCTTCCAAAGCCTGATAGCCCTTGTTCAATTCCCCAGTGCCTACGTGAACCAGATACACAAAGTGACACATGAATCTGGAGTTCTTTTGCAGCAGCAGGAAGCCCTGGCATGCCCAGTCTCTCTCTTTCTCTTGCTCCCTGTCAAATAAATAAATTTTTTAAAAAATACCCTTCCAAAGCCTGCCCATGTGAGTAATGATGACCACAGATTCCAATTTGTGAAACTTAACTTCGCTACACTCATGGGGTTGGACTCTCTGAACCATTCATTTTGAAGTTTGTTTAGGCTGTCATTAAATTCATTTTCTCAGGATGAATATTCATACTCTTCAATTGTTGGTATAAAAGCATGGACATCAATCTCGGCAAAATCAACATTAGAAGTGTTTCTATAGAACAACGAGTCTGCTTAAAGTGATAAATGAGACACACCCCCTTCTGGGAATGCTAAAACCAGTTTTCCTCCCACAGCATCTCAATGAAGCCACACCCCCAACCCTACTCCGAGATGCAGGCGCTGAGCTGTCTGTGAGCATGCTCCAACCTGAGAAGCTCTTCCTGTTACCTGGGGTCTTCATGGACACGTGCCAATCACCCTGCTTCTACTACCATTCCCGTCACACCTGACATTGTGAGTCTGAGGCTGGTTTTTCTTGCTTTGTCTAATGTTTTAGAAGCTATTGGCTTGTATCATGCCACATACGTGGGTTGCCAGGACAGAGTGACATGTTGAAGTGCCTCAGTGGGTCCTCAGCCTCCCTCTGGAGTTCAAAGGGCGGACACATAGGGAAACATCTTCAATGCGTTGTCAGTCCCTCCCCACGCCCCTCCGCCTAATCACTGCTGCTGTGACTTCAGCGTGAGACATATGAAACTCTGATCACAAAATAAAAACATAAAAACTGTCGCTAGGGGATTTCCTCTGTGCTCCTTAATTTTCCTCTTTCCTCACAAGTGAATGTGCTGTGGGTTGTCTAATTCCAGCCAGTATTATCCATTTGAGATGAGTGAGCTGACATGTGCTGAATGATCTCCAATGCTATCACCATTTTCATGAGAGCCAGGTGTCAATGCTATGGTTCCTGTCTGACCGCATATGTGCTTACGGCATGCTGAACAACTCAAAACACTCAAGGAATCGCTCAGCTACGGAAAGTTGCACAAGACATGGGAATGATCTCACCCAAAACATGACCTTTTCTCACTGGAAGGCCAGGGCTCGGCTTTCCTGTCTGCCAGGGGACATCAGAACAATGACATAAAGCTAGGGACTGAGAGATTGGTCATAGCTATTCGTCTGCACTGTGAGCCGCTCTCTGATTGGATGTGAGGCTCAGTCCATAACTAATACTGAAAACCTAGTAAAAAGCCTATGGCTGGGGAAGTCAGAAGCCCTATGGGGGAAGCTTATACGGGGCTCAGTGGCTACATTATGCTCACCAAATCACCCTCTAAATATTTCCGCTTACTAGGATCATCATCTACACCGTCGCTAGGACAAAGAACTTTCTCTTTTCAGACAGAGGTGACCAGTGGGGAGTCTCAAAACTCAAAGTGCTGAGAAGAAGTTGACAGTGGAGCGTTCGGCAGCAAGTGAGACTTCTCTGTCACACTCACCAAAGCTCATGAACCAGTGTAGAAGAGGTGGCAGAGAGCAGGTAAGGGCCAAAGGGAGAGGAGGAGGAGTGCTTTGCAATACTGTCTTCCAGATACAAAGTAGCTGATGCTTCCTATACAAGAACCTGCAAAATAGGATGGAAAAAAATTGGTGTCTTCAAAATAGATGAAGGACTGGCTGGAAAGAAGAAAGGGTTCAGTGGCGGAGGGGGACATAAGAGGAGGAACAAAGAAGGATGACGGGAGATGATGACCCGGGTACATTATGTGCATGTATGGAGGTTGTCAATAATAAGTATAAAAAAAACTGTGAGGTTTATGCCAAAGTTGCATGTGAAAACATTCAGGCTCCCTCTTACGGGCTCATCTGCTGGATAACAAGAGATGTTGAAGTTTCCTCCTGAGATGACTTCCCCCTGACTAATAATAACCACCAAGCTCCTAACTCCAGCATTGTTACAGATGTTAAGCAAACATACTCTCTGAGGAAGCAGCTGATTATTTGAAAGGAAGAACGGCCTAACTCAGCACTGTTTGGAGGCTAATTCCAGCCACCCTGCAGCTTTGCCACATCTTTTCTATGGGGAAATTAACAAGAAAATCTCTTGGCTTAATATATTATTGGAACTCGGCAACAAGCTAATTGGGAGAGAGAAATCTTGAGGAGATGCAGCCCATGGCTGCCTGGCCTCCCCGTGCACATCTGGAAGATGGCGAGTTGAGTCATAATAGAGAGAGGACAGCTTCCCACGCAGGCAGGGAGGCATGTAAAACTTGCCATGCACTTAGGCAGATTCCTCTTAGGATTAAATGACATGTTTTCAAAGTACAGACTGCCAAGTTAGGGTCCATAAGAAGGAAGTAGTCCAAAAGAAATCTTTAAAGCATACTGGCTGGGAAGGAAATTGGCATGAAATCAAACAGCAGCAAGTTCATAGCGGAGTCCCCACTCACCTACCTGTGGGTTTCAGAACTCCAGAAGCAGCGAGCAGAGATTCAAAAGCTAGCTCTGCTTCGCTAATAAAGCAAGAGTCTTGGGCTAGATAGATGGCTTAGTGGTTAAGGCGCTTGCCTGTGAAGCTTAAGGACCCGGGTTTGACCCCCCAGGACCCATGTAAGCCAGACACACAAAGCGAGGCATGTGCATAAGGTCACACATGCACTCAAGGTGGGCTATGCATCTGGAGTTCAATTGCAGTGGCTAGAAGCCCTGTCATGCCAATTGTCTCCCTCTCTCCCTCCCTCATTAAAAGGCATGGCTTCAGGAGACCTTCACAATTGCAGCCAATGTTCTTCTCACCTCCTCAATAAAGTGAGGTTGGCTCAGCTGCCTGTTTAGTACAAAGAGGAACTCCACTGAGTCATAGGTAGGTAAAGCTAGGTTACTGTAACAACATGGGGAAACTGACAAGTCTCCCCACTGCCATTTAGCTCCTCTTTGTCATGGTCTCCATTACAGGGCAGAGGCCCTGCCCAGTCATTGACATTCACACGTGTGCATTTCAAGTGAAAAGTGTCACTTCTTCCTCCGCTTCTGTCTGTGCTTCTAAGGTTGCTCTTGGAGGGCAGATTTAGTAAACTTCAAGAGCATGAAAGCGCCTCCCGTTCAATCTCTTTGCAAGGCTGGATACTGAAACCCGTCAACAAGCCAGCTTAAGAACGACACGCAGGGGCTGGAGAGACGACTCAGTGGCTAAAGGTGTTTGAATGCAAAGCCTGATGCAAAGCCACATGCACAAACTGGTGCATGCTTCTGCAGTTCATTTGCAGTGGCAAGAGGCCCTGGTATACTCTTTCTTCTCTCTCTACCCCTTCACCCACCCAAGTAAGAAAAAAACTATTTTTAAAGAAAGAACTGTACACAGGAAGCCCAGGAGTTTCTGAAATTGGCCACATTCAGAAAAGCCAGGACGTGAGCAGAGTCCCACAGAGATTTAGCTTCCATGGTCACGTACACACTCATGCGTGGGGGTTCCATCTCTGTTGCTACCGGCTAGGTGATTATGAGTAAATTGGTTAACTGCTCTGAGCCTTGCTTTTAGACACTGTAAAATGGAATAGAAAAGTCAGTAATTCACAGTGGTCACTGTGTACGTGAACATAAGGAGAAGTCCGTAATGCTTCCAGGAGTGACTGTTACACAGGATGGCCCTTAAAGTTGTTAGCCTCATCATCTAAACCATCATTAAGTACCAGCAGGTGTGAGAGAATTCTTACGAGTCACAAGATCCCCACCACGTGTTCACTATAATTACTTGCCCACAAAGACCCTCCCCTATACACTCATACCTATATTCAAATACAAGCCCCGCTTTTTCACACCACTGTATGCTCTGGCACGGAACGTGATACCTCAGCACTTAGAGCTGATGAAGCAGTGACCTTCCACCTGAGCAGGTATGAGACTCACAGGGAGGCTCGGGCAAACACGGGTTTCTGGGACCCAGAGATGCTGATGCATCTCCGGTTGAACCCTCCAACCTGTGTGCCATACTTCAGGCCCATGGACTACGTTTTGAAGACCCACCCTACTAAATGGAAGGAGAAAGAAAAGCCAAGCTACAAGAACTGGGAAAAGGGGCATATAGAGATAAAAGACCCCTTTGGGGATCTCTGAAGCAGACCAGTCCAGCCTTGACGAAGGTCTCAGGTGGGCATCAGTGGTGCCGTGGGCAGCTGGCAGCTCAGAAGAAGCTAGTGAGCTCTTAGAACCGGGACAGTTGGCTGACTCGAGGTCAAAACCCAACAGGGACATCCAGACCAGAGTTGGGGCCTGAAAACCAAGTGCGTCAGGAGGCCACATACCCACTTTATTATCATCCACGCCTCCATGTTCACACTGTTCTATAGCACGATCATGCAGCCTGGGGAGATTGATGGGCACATTTCATGCTAATTCTTTCTGGAGTTGGGAAGCCTTTATTTTCCTCATGTCAAAATGAAAATGATGGCAGACATTTCCACCCATGGAAATGCCACTGCATTCCGTGTAATATCACTCAGATCCTGCCAGAATGAAACTATCGACCAAATTCATCTGTTCACCACACACACGGTAGCTTAATGGTCTCGCCCCGGGGGCTGAGGTGTCACCGTGCAGAGACATCCACATTTATCCTCAGTAAGTGATAGTGGACTGTAAAGTGTCACACAGTCCGGGAGATGGAACCAGCACAGAGGGACACCTCCTGGACCTTTGTGCCTTCTCCTTTTTACCCCCCCCACCCTGTGGGCCCTGTGTATCTGCGTGATCAGATTCTCACCTCCCACCCGTGTCCACAGTGTCCATCTTCTCTAGGCCCATTCTCAGGCTGTAGGCTCCTCCATTCTAGGCCTCAGGGCTTCACTGTCTCAGGTTCAAAGAGGCTGGACGCTCTGCCTGCAAGGCTTCCCTCCCCGCTTCTCCAGATGTTTACCTTCTCTGGGCTTTGGGTGTCTGTCTGTTTCTCTGATGTAAACCCCACTAGCATTCTCCCTTCTCACAGCCATCATTCTACAGGTCATTTCTTGCTTTAAAATATTTTATTTGTTTGTGTGTGTGTATGAGAGAGAGAGAGAACTGGCACAACAGGGCCTCTAGCCACTGCACATGAACTCCAGATGCATGTACAACCCATTTGCATCTGGCTTATGTGGGTTCTGGGGAGTCAAACCTGGGTCCTTAGGCTTCTCAGGTGAGTGTCTTAACTGCTAAGCCATCTCTCCAGGCCCCTAAAGGTCATTTGTTTCCAGATGATAGGTGGTCTCCGAAGCCAAGAGAGTCGTATCTAATAAAGTGCTCAGTGAAAAGTGCTCAATGACAGGTACTCAACAGTTACCAGTGAATAAATGCAGAGCCAACCCCAAGTGGACCCTTCCCTTTTCAAAGCCTGCTTCCTTCATTTATCTGAAAAATAAGAGATTTCTAACTCAGGGTTTTTCACAAAGATGGTGTGGTGGTTTGATTCAGGTGTCCCCCATAAACTTATGCTAGACTCCCTAGCTGACAGCAATGGGAAATTAAAGCCTCCTGGAGGCAGTGTATTGTTGGGGGCAGGCTTATGGGTGTTATAGCCAGTTTTCCCATGCCAGCGTTTGGCGCACACTCTCCTGTTGCTGTGGTCCATCTGTTGTTGGCCAGAAGGTACTGTCCACCCTGTGCTCATGCTGTCATTTTCCCCTGCCATCATGGAGCTTCCCTTCGAGCCTGTAAGCTGCTCTTGGTCGGGTGATTTCTGCCAGCAATGTGAACCTGACTGTGACAGCTGGTGACCAGGGACAACATGGGGCTCCAGACAGCTTCAAGAGGTAAAGCTGAGAGCTTACAGGAAGACAAAAGATCTACCGCAAAGCACATGTGCTCCTTGGAAGCTGCTCACCCTCCTTCTTTTTCTAATTTGAGAGAGAGACAGAGACAGAGAATGGGCTCTCCCAGGCCTTTTTAGGAGCTGTGAACGAACTCCAGATGCATGTGCCCCCTTGTGCCCACGTGCAACATCGCACACTTGCTTTACTTTTTGCATCTGGCTAAATGTGGGACCTGGAGATTCGAAACGGTGTTCTTAGGCTTCGCAGGCAGGCACCTTAACCACTAAGCCATCCCTCCAGCCCTCACCCTCCGTTTTTAAGGGAACCAAGGAGGACTCAAAGCCAGCAGCCCTCACAGCAGGGATCCTAAAATCCAGAGGTTCTCACCCCTTCACTGGTCAATGCCAGTTGATGCGAGCACCCGAGTGACTAAAACAAGATCCTGGATGTGATGATGGCCTATCCCTCAGAGGGCTCTGGTCAACAGTCAATACTCAGCAAGACAACAGCTGCACACAATCTGTAGACAGACAAAGGGCAAGCCTGGGCATCCAAACAAGACCCCAGACTGAGTCAACCCCAGGAACACCTGTTGGCACGCTGCCGCAGCCCAACACAAAACAGAAAAATTAATCTTCTTTGAGCTATTGCTGCATGTTATTCAGGATGGGACTGCAGTACCAAAACGTCAAGATTTTTAAAAAATCACCTCTTAAGAACACTTTAAATATGTTTTGCTGAGGGGGAGAAAACATGTACAAATATAATATTTTCATTGTAATTATTCCATGGCAGCTCTTAGCCAGATAATGGATTTACCTTGAAGCAGTGTGAGAAATTAGAAATAAGTTAAATATACCTCTACAATCACTGACTGGTTTTGATCCATGGGCTTGTTATGACTCAGCCTAGGTGAGGCCATCAGTCTTCTGGGCAAGATGAGCTCACGCACTGCAAAGCTAAGCCCGGAGTGCTCATGGGTCTCCTCTTCCTTCTAATCCGGTCCAACAGGAGCCCTCACTAGACACACAAAGGTTGCTCTGCCAGCCCATAGCAAAGCGAGTGACAGGGAAGGCCAGTGAGAGGAATCAAACACCAGGGCCTGAGCTAGTCCACAGCAAACATAGAAGTCATGCTTATTTTATTTTCTGGAATTTTTTTTGAAATTTTTTAAAATTTTAATTTATTTTTATTTTTTATGAGAGAGCATGAGTGAGAGGACAAGAGAAAGACAGGGAAAAAGAGAAAGGGAGAATTGGTGTGCCAAAGCCTCCAGCCACTACAGTCCAACTCCAAATGCTTGTGCCACCTTGTGCACATGTGCAACCTTGCACACTTGTGTCACCTTGTGCATCTGGCTTATGTGGGATCTGGAGAGTTGAACATGGGTCCTTAGGCTTCGTGGGCAAGCACCTTAACCACTAAGCCATCTCTCCAGCCCATTTTTTGGAAATTTCTAATATAATGAAGCTTTAGTAGTTCTGTAAGAAAAATTTCATTTCAAAATATGCCATCAGGCTGAGGAGATGGCTCAGCAGTGAAAGGTGCTTGCTTATAAAGCCTGCAAGTCTGGGTTCAATTCCCCAGTACCCACATAGAACCAGATACACAAAGTGGTACAGGTATCTGCAGTTGGTTTGCAGTGACAAAAGACCCTGGCATGCTTATTCTCTAATTCTCATTCTCTCTCCTTGCAAATAAATAAAATATAAAAATAAATTAAACATGCCATTATTACTTAAGAATGAAAGTGATATGCATTAAATTACTTTCTAATTATCTATCAACTTTGCGGACAGGAATTTTAAATGCCATATTTTGCAATATTCTTCTATGTACTTATCTGAACACATCAGTAGAGCCTGCTTGATCTTTTATTTTTATTTTTGAGACAGTCTTATGTAGCCCAGGCTGACCTCAAACTCACAATACAGTTGAGATTGTCCTTGAATTCTTCATCCTCCTGCCTCTCTTTATAAAGATCTGGGATTATAGGTGTTTGCCCACATACCCAGCTTGATCATTTCCAAGTATACTAAATTTGATCCTATCATATCAGACAACCTTATTCCTTGAAAATTTTATTGAGATCATTGGACATTCATATGCAATTGCAAGAAATAATCCAGAGACACTACACAGGCCTTTATGCAATCTCTGGACTAACACCTTGCCAATCTGCAGTACAATACCTTAAGCAGCATACTGGCATTGCAATAAACCATGGATCTTACTCAGAATTCTTCAAGTTTAATTCCCGCCCCGTGTGTGTGTGTGTGTGTGTGTGTGTGTGTAAGTTCCATGACATTTTGAAACAGATATGGATTTTCATATCCACCACCTTAGTAAAATACAAAACAGTCCTGTCAACTCAAGGATTCTTGCTATTGTCATTTACTGCTCATACCCTCTCCCAGCCTATCTTGCCTGCTTGATGCTACCATCCCTTGTCAAGCACCAAACTTCCATTTATTTTTAACATTTCTGCATCTCAAAAATGTTTTTATATAGAACTATGTACCCATAACCTTTTCGTGACAGTCTTTTTTTTCTCAGCAAAATTCCCTGGAGATTTCCCCAGGTGGTGGTATTAATCAATTGTGCCTGCTTTCTTTCTTTTCTTTTCTTTTCTTTTCTTTCAGTTTCTTTTGTTACTGCTAAGTACTTTTCCCCCAATGGAATGACACCATACTTTGTGTAACCACTCATCCACTGGAGGACCTTGGACTTGATTATATGTTTTAATTACTGCAAATAAAACTACTATAAAACTTTCATTTCTCTAGGATATATGTGCCAGAGTACAAGCACTACATTGTTTAACACTCGCATTGCAGAGTCCCCATGTCACCAGCAAGATATGGTGGCTTATCCACAACCTTGCCAGCATTGTGTTACCACTGTTGGTCATTTTAAGCAATTTGACAGGTGTGGTGACATGTCACTGCTAAATTTAACTTGCATTTTCTTGATGACTGCGTTTACATTCTCACCTATCATCTGTATATCCTTCCAGGTAAAACTCTTCATGTCTTTTGTGCACTGAAAACTGGTCTTTTCGACTCTGGAATTTTGACAGTTCTCAGTTTGGTTACAGAAGTAACTAAGAAAGGACTTAAAAGATAGCTCAGCAGTTAAGGTACTCGTCTGCAAAGCCTGAGGACACATGTTTGACTCTCCAGATCCCATGTTAGCCAGATGCACAAGGGTGAGGCAAGTGCAAGGTCGTACATGCCCACTAGGTGGCACAAGTGTCTGCAGTTCGATTTCAGTGGATGAGGTCTTGGTGCACCACTCTCTCTCTCTCTCTCTCTCTCTCTCTCTGTGTGTGTGTGTGTGTGTGTGTGTCTGAAGAAAAAAAGTAAGAAGAGCAAGTTATTAGTGTCTGCCTTCCCCCAGGCATCAGCCTAGAGATCAGACAATGAGGATGAAGTCACTAGCAAGGATCACAGAAGGATCCAGAACTGTTTTATATGGCTGTGTGGCTTCTCTGAGGTGAGGTGCTTTAAGGTGTTCTGAATGCTACTCTTCGAGCAAACCCAGACAAGGGAGCCATGGCTAGCTTCTCTTCCCTGCTTGGAGAGGTGCGACCCTTCCAAGGGAGTATCATGCACAGAGACATGATAGGTGTCTGAGTAACCAAGTACTGACTGCTTTATAGTCACTAGTGAAGAGAGATTGACCAGTTGTCATTATCTGCTAATAGTCATGAGCAGAACTCAAAATAGAGGATGGGGATGAGTTAGGCAATGGAACAAAGTTACCTACAGGTTAAGGTAATGAATTCTGGTGATGTAGTGCATAGCAAGGTAACTACAGAACAATCATGTATGGGGAATTACTAGATATGTAGCAAAGAGGTTCTTAAATGTCCTTACCATAGGAAAGTGCATGTGTGAGTGATAGAGCTAACAATCTGATCTCATCATTATACAATGTCATATGTACCAAAAAACCTGCAAAGTAAATACACACTAATAAATGCCAATTTAAAAATATAAAAAGTCAGGGTGTGGTGGAACACACCTTTAATCCCAGCCCTTAGGAGGCTGATATAGGATAGCTGTGAGTTCCAGGCCAGCCTGAGACTATGTAGTGAATTGTAGTTCAGCCTGGGCTAGACCGAGACCCCTCCTCAAAACATATATGAAAAGTGTACCTTACAACCTTAAAGCCTCATTTCAGATACAGATTTCAATCTGGTTCCTTTTAATACCAATGGTTGCAGTCAGCTTTGCATTGCAGGCAGAAAACATTTGACCAAGAGCAGCTTGTGGGAGTAAAAGGTTGATTTTGGCTAGCAGACTCGGGGGAAGCTCCATGATGGCAGAGGAAAATGATGGCATGAGCAGAGTGTGGACATCACCTCCTGGCCAACATCAGGTGGACAACAGCAGCAGGAGGGTGTGCCATACATTGGCAAGGGGAAGTTGGCTATAACACCCATAAACCTACCCCCAACAATACACCACCTGTAGGAGACTGCAATTCCCAAACTGCCACCAGCTGGGGACCTAGCATTCAGCACACATAAGTTTATGGGGGGAATACTTGAATCAAAACACCACAGTTACCCTGGTAACAAGAAAATCATGCCAGGTATGGGACGTTTGGGCACATGCTAGAGAAATGAGAATGGAAAAAATGGTGCCTGTATTTGGGGATACATACCCAAGTTAAAATGGTGAGTGTATCCTTTTTAGATGTATATGTATGGGTGAAGACACTCTACGATGTAAAATTTTGTGACAGGTGTCCAGGTATAGGTGTTACAGTGACGCAGACATGTCTGTGTGTTCATTTATAAATTAGGATGTTGCGTGTGCTGGAAGTACACAGTGTATGTTTGGGAGTGTGCGAGAGTGAAATGTAGGCACATGGCAGGTAGCTCACAGGGGTAGCTTGGCTTGTGACTGTCAGTAACCAGGCGCATCTGTGTGGGGTGTACACGTGCATACGTGAGACTGTATTCACTGCCTCTCTGCTGACTGAGGCCCTGGAAAATAAGACCTCTCACCTGCCCAGCACTGTCCTCAGACAAAGGCAGGGCTTGACCCTCTGCTGCCCTCACCTCACTGTATCTGTGGTGGCTTGATTGAAATGCCCCCCATAGGCTCACGTGTTTGCAATACTTGGTTCCTGGCTGGTGGCAATCTGCAAAGGTTGTGGAGCTTTTGTGGGGGTTAAGGCTTGCTGAAGGAGTGGTGTCACTGGGGGGGGGCAACCTTGAGGTGTATTATTCTGTCTACACTGGTGGTAGCCAGCTCATCCTGACTGCTCCTAGCTGCTCATATATGACGATGTGAGCCAGCTTCCTGCTTGTACCATGCTTTCCCCCACTGTGAAATATCCCTTCAAAATGAAAAGTTTGAATAGGATTTTTTTCTCCTGTGAGCTGCTTCCGGTTGGGTGTTTTGTGCCAGCAATAGGCAGGTGACTGCTGTAGTGCTCATCCCAATGGCAGTGGGGTTTCTGTGAGGTTGACAATACATAGCCATTCAGATCTCACACGGCATCTTTCTAGACTTGTCCTGGGTCCCTGAACTCCAACTTCTGAGGTTGCCTGGGCCTTTTTTTTTTGTTCACCCTTTCAAGGTGTCCTGAATGGCCAGGAAAGATCTTAGGATAATGGTTCAGCCTGAGGATGAGCTAAGATAAGAGCCTGCACAAGGCTGGTTGCTGCACATAAGCCAATGGCAGGTCCTTGATGGAATGAGATGAACCCAACAGGAGAAAGGAAAATAATGCTCATTCCCATGGCCACATCCCAGAGAGGTTAATTTGCCAAGGCAGGAGGATGAAGCACATGTTTCAGTTCCAAGTTTCAGTTATTTAGACACAGGTAACCGACCTTTCTGCAAACCGCAAAAGCTGTCAAGGTAGGCTATGTACAAATCCATACTTGTGGGTCTCCCTGGACTTCTCTGAATTATTCTACCATCCTCACCTGCAGATTGGAAGCCTCCAGGCAGAGAGAAAGACTTTGGCATTGGGATAGGCACCCTGAACTGGGTGACATGAAGGTAACCTGAGGGAGCTCACACCACAGTTCACACCCCCTGCAGTACCTGTCAATGTGATCATTTATCATCTGCAACCTCCATGGGGACACACACACAACAAGGAAACTTCTACCAAACACAGAAGCATGTGTCCACCCCCTACCCCCAAATTGAACAAGGTACCTCAATAGAATGTAGAGCTACTTCCTGCAAACTATGTGTGGTCACTGGCAAACTCACTGCTCCAAACAAATGCTATTCAGATCTGATTGCTTTGGGAGTAACAACCAGTGTGGGATGAGAGGGACTTTATCGAAAACCATGTTAGCAGTGCTCCAGCTCACAGCCACGCTGCCCTCTATAATGACTTCACCCAATTAGTGTGGAAGTAGCTTGCCTTTTGTAAATTTGTGATGCCAGCAAAATGAATTCAGTCCCCAGAAGGGAAAAGGCATACACCTGACAATTTCAGGGAAATCATTAATTGGGTTGAGCCTTTTAGGTTAAGTGACTTATTTTTTAAAATATTTTTATATTATTTATTTGAGAGAGAGAAAGAGGCAGAGAGAGGGGGTGCAGCGAATGGGTGCCACCAGGGCCTCCAGCCAGATGAATATGCCCCCTTGGCTTACGTGGGTCCTGGGGAGTTGAACCGGGATCCTTTGGCTTTGCAGGCAAACACCTTAACCACTAAGCCATCTCTCTAGCCCATAAGGGACTTATTTCTGTGTTGGATGGCTATGGTGGTTTCAACATAAAATGTCCCCCCATGGCCTCAGGTGTTGGTGATGAAGCCTCCTACTCCAATGTCCAGCTGGTGGAGTTGGGGCGATGGACCTTGAGGTTTATTAGTCAGTCCCTACTGGGTGTCAAAAGCTAGCTCAGATCACTTCCTGCCTGCTGCTGCTGACAAGACGTGATAGCCAGCCTCTGCTCTTCTATGCTCTCCCTGCCACAACGAAGCTTCCGCTGGACACTCTGAGCTGATGTAAACCCTTTCTTCCTGTTAGCGGGTCAGGTGTTTTATCCCAGCAATGAGACAGTAACAGCTACAGTGGCGACATGTGGGAATTAAGTCAAGTGGGCAGAGTGTTGGGATTTCCCCATCTCAGTATTCACTCACTCCGAGGGTGGGGTGAAGGGGCATGGCCTTCAGGAGGGTGCTGGGTAGCAGCTGTCATAGACCCCCTCACCTACTGCAGGCTAGAAAGTCATTAGACATCATGTATAGAGGTCACACATGGAAAGCATGCACGTCTGAGCAGTGGCTTCACTCCTAGACTGGGTCTCCTCTTGTTAGTTTGCTTAAGACTTCTGCCCACACCGAGGCTGTGAGTAAATGAAGCTCTGTTGACATTTCACAACTGCTTAATTCTCACAAGACTCACGGGGAGGCTGACTCAGCAAATAGTCCCTTTTGTGAACAAGCCATACTGTGTCAAACAAATGATTAGCCTTTATTTCAGGAGAGTAAGTAGAGAAAACAAGAGATAGTCTGCCCTTATTCACAGAGTTAACACATTGATAACAAATGCTACATTTCAGACTACAGAAGAGAGGGCAGGGTGCTGTTTCTAAGACAGCAGCCTCAAATCTTAGAATTCAGGGGGGCTGGAGGGATGGCTTAGTGGATAAGGCTTTACCTGCAAAGCCAAAGGACCCAGGTTCGATTCCCTGGGACCCATATTAGCCAGATGCACAAGGGGACACACGCATCTAGAGTTCATTTGCAGTGGCTGGAGGCCCTGGCACACCCATTCTCTCTCTCCCTCTTTCTCTGTCAAACAAACAAACAAATAAATGATTTAAAAAATCTTAGAATTCAGAAGCCCCCATATAGGGTTAGCACAATACAGACTGTGGGATCTCCCCCCAGTCCAGAGTGTCTACTGCAATAGATGTGGGGGTGGTACTTGACAATGTACATTTGTAGCAAGTTCTCAGGTGACCCATCAGCTGTTTGTAGGCTACAATGTGCAGTCTGTAGTGGTTTAAATGTAAAATTACCCCTCGAGCTTATTAATCTCCAGCTGGTGGGGCTCTTGTGGAAGGCTGTGGAACCTTCAGGAGGTGGAGCCTTGTTGGAAGAAGTATGTCACTAGGGGCAGGCCTGGGGGTGGGGGGCGGGTTACAGCCTGTTCCACACCCTGTTCTCACTCTGCTTCTGTGCTAGTGACACCAGCTTCCCACTCACCTGTCATATGTCTGCCTCCACTGATGGACCCCCCATTGCCACATCTGCAGAACTGTGAACTGAATCAAACCCCTTTTCTTCCATAAAGTGCTTGTCCCAACAATGAAAAAAAAAATAAGTGATACAAGGCCACTCCTTCAGAAAATAGTTTTCTGATTTCCACTTATCTATCAAAGTTCACATTTACTGAAAAAAAAATCATCCTGGTGATCGAAAACATGGAAGTTGAGATCAAAGAGATCCAAGTTTTATATATGATTCTATACATGGGCTACCTGTATGATCTCAGGCACCACCTCTTCAAAATCTCTTTTCTTTTCTATCAGTTGAAAGTAATTCCTCACAGGTTGGGCAGAGGACAAAAATGAGCCAACCCACTTAATATTAAACTGATTCTTTAACTTAACTAATAATTTTTCTCAATAGTCCTAAGGGAGTTAAATTATTTTCCATACATTGCCTCCCCAAAGAGGTAAACCCTGTCTTCATTATTGAGTTTGTACTCACATACATGAACATACTACCATCCTTTAAGCTCCTTATTAAGCCATACCCACTCCTGATCATCTTATGTGCAGTATGAAATTATTTAGAAAAATTTCCTTCATATAAAAAAGTCAATTTCAGTAGTTTAAGGGCAAAAATCTCAAAACCACTACATAAAACTGAAAGTTCAAGGTGAGTCTAATTCATGAATATCAAAGCAAAAAAAAAAAAACAGAAGTAGAAAAGAAGAAGGAAAACATATAGTGTATGACCACATAGAGTTCATTGAAGTCATGCAAAGTTCTGCTAGGTTAATAAGTCTAGCATATTGGTACTTTTTTTTTTTTTTTTTTTTTTTTTTTTTGGTTTTTCAAGGTAGGGTCTCACTCTGGCTCAGGCTGACCTGGAATTAACTATGTAGTCTCAGGGTGGCCTCGAACTCTCGGCGATCCTCCTACCTCTGCCTCCCGAGTGCTGGGATTAAAGGCGTGTGCCACCACGCCCAGCTAGTACATTTTTTTAGTTGTCAATTCATATAACCATCGACAAGATGCTGAAGCAGTATAGAGAAAAGATGCCCCATTATTCTAGATAACAGTAACAAAAGTGACACAATAGAACAGGATTCTATAGATCTGTTCATAATACATTTATCTCAGCCACAAAGCAAGGACGGTATTTAATGCAGGAACACTCACATAAATGGGTGCCAGTGTACTCTGGTGTGTGAACGCATACTCTGGCATGTCATAGTGTATTATGATATGTGTTAGCATATTATGGTGTGTGATGGTATATATGTTGTGTTCTGGTATATCACGGTGTATGACAAGGTACTACGGGATGTGCTGTTGTACTATGGCATGGGATGGCATGCTAGAGTGGTTAATAACCATGGAGTGCCAGTGCATTATGGGGTGCAATGGTGTACTGTGGTGTGATCCACTGTAGTATAAGATATGTGATGGTGTAGTATGAAGTGTGACCGTGTACTATGGTATGTGACAGTATACTATGATGGGTTTGTGATGTTATACTGTAGTGTGTGACAGTTTATTGTGGTATGTGGTGGAGTTCTATGGTGTGTGACAATGTACTGTGGCATGTAACAGGGCACTATGGTGTGTGACAGAGTAATATTGTGTGATGGAGTATTATGATGTGTGGCAGTGTACATATGTAGTAGTATATTATAATATCTGACGTGTGCTATAATTTGAAGCATGTATTTACTCTTCAATTCTGGTTTCTAGAGAACTACTAAAACCCTTGGAAGCTATGGAGTGACAGAGTAAGTGAAGCATCTACTGGAAACTGTGGTGGGAAAACAGAGGGCATCTATAGGAAGCTGTGGTGGGACAGTAGGAGGGGGCATCTATAGGAAGCTGTGGTGGGACAGAAGGAGGGGCATCTATTGGAAGCTGTGGTGGGACAGTAGGAGGGGGAATCTATTGGAAGCTGTGGTGGGACAGTAGGAGGGGCATCTATTGGAAGCTGTGGTGGGACAGTAGGAGGGGCATGGAAGCTGTGTGGGACAGTAGGAGGGGCATCTATACAGTGGGAGGGGGGGGCATCTGTGTGGACAGGAAGCTGTGGTGGGAGGAGGGGCATCTATTGGACAGCTGTGGTGGGACAGTGTGGTGGGACAGGGCATCTATTGGGAAGCTGTGGTGGGACAGTAGGAGGGGGCATCTATTGGCTGTGGTGGGACAGTAGGAGGCATCTGTGGGAAGCTGGACAGGTGGGACTGTGGTGGGACAGTAGGAGGGGCATCTATAGGAGGGGACAGCATCTATAGGAAGCTGTGGTGGGACAGGACAGTAGGAGGGGGCATCTATTCTATTGAAGCTGTGGTGGGACAGTAGGAGGGGCATCTATTGGAAGCTGTGGTGGGACAGTAGGAGGGGCATCTATTGGAAGCTGTGGTGGGACAGGGGCATCTATTGGAGGGGCATCTATAAGCTGTGGTGGGAGTAGAGGGGGCATGGAAGGGGGCATCTATGTGGTGGGACAGTCTAGGAGGGGCATCAGTAGGAGGAAGCTGTGGTGGGACAGGACAGAGGGGGGCATCTATAGGAAGCTGTGGTGGGACAGGGGTGGTGGGACAGTAGGAGGGGCATCTATTGGAAGCTGTGGTGGGACAGCTGTGGTGGACAGTAGAGGGCATCTATTGGAAGACAGTAGGAGGGGGCATCTATAGGAAGCTGTGGGGGACAGTAGGAGGGGCATCTATTGTGTGGTGGGACAGTAGGAGGGGGGGGCATCTATAGGAAGCTGTGGTGGGACAGCTGTGGTGGGACAGTAGGAGGGGGCATCTATAGGAAGCTGTGGTGGGACAGTAGGAGGGGCATCTATTGGAAGCTGTGGTGGGACAGTAGGAGGGGCATCTATTGGAAGCTGTGGTGGGACAGGGGGGGCATCTATTGGAAGCTGTGGTGGGACAGTAGGGGGGCATCTAAGCTGTGGTGGGACAGTGGAAGCTGTGGTGGGACAGTAGGAGGGGCATCTATAGGAAGCTGTGGTGGGACAGTAGGAGGGGCATCTATTGGAAGCTGTGGTGGGACAGTAGGAGGGGCATCTATTGGAAGCTGTGGTGGGACAGTTCTATTGGAAGCTGTGGTGGGACAGTAGGAGGGGCATCATCTGTGGTGGGACAGCTGTGGTGGGACAGTAGGAGGGGTGGGACAGTAGGAGGGGCATCTATTGGAAGCTGTGGTGGGACAGTAGGAGGGGGCATCTATAGGAAGCTGTGGTGGGACAGTAGGAGGGGCATCTATTGGAAGCTGTGGTGGGACAGTAGGAGGGGTGTCTATTGGAAGCTGTGATGGGACAATAAGAGGGGCATTTATTGGTCTTCACAAGGAGACTAATCATTTCTGAGCATATGCTAATGATGTGACACTGGGAGGAAAGGGATTGGTTGCCAGAGGAACCAATCATGAGATATGTGATTAGAGGGTGGGGCCATTCAGTTCCACCCTCTAATTTCTGTGGAGGAGTTATGAGCTGGAGATTGATTTAATCACCAATAGCCAACCATGTCTGTATTAGGCAACTGGGACAAAAGTCAGTTTAAAGAAGAAGGGTCTATTTCTGCTGACAGCTCCAGGTTCCAGTCCCTCCTGAAAGGGAAGGCATGACAACCGGAGCTGGTCACCTGCAGTCCTCAGTGAGGAAGAAGAGTGAGGAATGCTGGCGCTAAGCTAGTTCCCTGTATTTTATATACTCCAGGACCACAGCCTGGTGCTTCTACCCATAGTTATGGTGGGTCTTTCCACCTTAACCTAAATCAAGATAATCTCGTAAATAGAGGCACAGAGGCTGGTATAGTCTACATGATCCCTCACAGGTGACTCTAGGTCCTGTCAAGTTGACAGTCAATATAAGCCATCCCAGTGTCTGTCATGAAGCATCTAGGAAACCAATGAAGGGTGGAGTGACTTGAGTTTTTGGGTAGGTGAATGCAGCTGCATGCCAGGAGGATGGTACTCCTCGATTCCACAGGGACCTCTTCATCTGACTGCTCATTTATGTCCTTTTAAATCTCCACTATAATAAACCTGTAATAGTAAGTACAATGTTTCCCTGAGTATTATGAGCCATTATAGAAAATTACTGAATCCAGGAAGGGAGTTGTGGGAATCCTTGACTATATAGTCAGTCATTAGAAGCACAGCTGGTAGCCAGCCACTTAATATTGGCATGTGAAGCGGTGGCAGCTTTGTGGGGCTGAATCAGTTCATGCATGGGGACTGGCATGGACTCCCGGCAGTCTTGGGATTGAACTGAGTGTGAGCACCCCCAAACAGTGTTTACAGGGAACTGGTTGGTGTGCAACACCCCCTCCCCACAATTGTTGTCTGAGGTGTTGTCTGTACAGAGAAAAGGTTTTTTTCTTCTTCTCTAACTTGTCAATAAGCATCAGGACCAGAACCAGGGAATGCATCATAACCACTCAGATTTCATATTATATACAGATAATTAGGTCTTAAAAAATATAAAACCTGGAAAGGAGTGTGTAAGACTATCAAAAAAACTGACTATACACTTAGAAAGGCCAAAAAGACTCAACTCAACAAAGTTCAAAATAAAATCCATTCCATAAAACTAACAAGATAATTTGAATTGCAAATAGTCATGCCTTCCTTACATAAACTTCCATCAGTGTACAGGATTAGGCAAAGCAGGAATGCAATTTAATATAGTACACTTAGAATGAAAAAAAAATGGCCTAAAAATTTTGTAAGCCTAGTAGAAGAAAGCTTTCAAAACATGAAAACAGAAACAAAAATGTTGCGGTCCCCCCTAAGGCCAGCCCAGGAAGGACAGTAGGGTCTCTGCTGAGTTGGGGTGAGCAGCGTGGAGTCACGACACAGACTCTGGGAGTTGGGTGAAAGCAGCAGAGGGCGAGCTGCCACAAACTCATTTATTGAAGAAGTGCACGTGGGTTTTAAGGGGCTTGGCTGGCCAATCATTGTATGGGGTGGTCCCCCTTTTTGTGACCAATGACAGCCTGTCTTTGGACAGGACATCTTATAGCAGGCTTCTCGCGAGCATGGGACTGTAGCTGTTGTCACGCCAAGCCTGCGCAGAACGCCAAGTTCACATAAGCCACTTCCTGCTTTCTTCTGCCATGTGCTCTGGCTAGGACCAGGCCTGTATTGTGCCATACACAAAAAACTTTGCACAGATTGGAGGACTAGAGTCCATACCATGTTCTTGAGCAAGACAAATCAAATGGTATGGAAATGCTCTTTCTTCCTGAGGGGGTTTATATATGTAATGCCATCCTTAAAAAATCTTTTCAAGATTATCAAGAATAGTAAAAAAAAAAAAAAAAAAAACTGAAAAAGTCACAAGGAAGGAGTGCCCTCCCCAATATCATCATATATTATGTAGTGATGATGCAAACAGTTTTATGCAGGTATGGGAACATAGGCCTAACAAATGGATCAGAATATGAAGTAGAGAAATAAATCCAAATTCAAAGGAAAGTTCAGTGCATTGTAAAACTGGCATCTCAAATCAGTAGACAAAAATGCATACTCAAATACTGGATGAAGGGTACAGGATTGCATCTCCAGAAGAGTTGATTTTGCAACTGTCCATCATGTATCAAAGTACATTACAAAGATCATAGGAGGATAAAGGAAAGTTCCTGAGTTACCTGTAAGTTGGAGAAGGGTTTTAAAGTCACAACTAAATATGCAAAAGCCATAATATCAAAGGTAGTAAGTATGACAAATAAAAATGAACTTTTGGGGCTGGGGAGATGGCTCAGGTATTGAAGGCACTTGCTTGCAAAGCCTGCCAGCCTAGGTTCAATTCCCCAGTACTTACATAAAGCAAGATGCACAAGGTGGCACGTGCATTTGGAGTCCATTTGTAGGGGCAAGAGGCCCTGGATACATTCACACTGTCACTCTGTCTCTCTTTCAAATAAATAGTATTTTAAAAGATAAAACTTTTACTTGGCAATATAATTTGTGTGGTGATTTGAATGTGAAATGTCCCCCATGGCCTCATGTGTTTGTGAGGAAGCCTCCTACTCAATCCCCAGCTGGTGGAGCCTTTGGGAGGCAGAGCCTTGCTGGAGGTGAGTCACTAGGGGTGGGCCTTGAGGTTTATCAATCTATCTTTACTGGGTGCTCATAAATTATCTCACTCTTGATGCTACCTCCTAGCTTTTGTGGTAAGATGTGATGCCCAGCCTTTGCTCTGCCATGCATTCCCTGCCACAGTAAAACTTCTCCTCAAAACTCTAAATCTAAAATAAACCCTTTTCCTCTCATTATCTGCTTCTGGTTGGGCATTTGTCCCCCTTAACAAGAAAGTAATGCTACACTTTGTGAAATGAAAAGACAAATATCACCATTGGAATTTTCAGTATTAACTTTTATTATTTTAGAGAGAGAGAGAGAGAGAGAGAGAGAGAGAGAGAGAGAGAGACAACTGGTGTGCCAGGGCCTCAGCCACTGAAATTGAACTTCAGATGATTGCACCACCTAGTGGTCATGTGCAACCTTGCACTTGCCTCACCTTTGTGTGTCTGGCTAAGGTGGGATCTGGAGAGAATAGTCCTCAGGCTTCACAGGCAAGTGCTTTACTAAGCCATCTCCCCAGACCTCAACTTTTTTTTTTCCATTTCAATTTTCAAATTATATACCAAAGGCAAAATTCTTTATATAGAGAGCTTTTGAAGATGAGCAAGGGCCAAATGGATAAAGGAATTGAATGTATGAATGAGTCCACCTGTTTAGAAACAGTTACTTCTAAACACCTACTTAATAAAAAGGACAGAGATCTGGCAATGGCCATCAAAATTATAAATATATTCATCTTCCAACCCAGTAACCCCTCTTCTGAGAATCTGTCATAGTAAAGAATTGGCACATGGCATGTGAAATGACATTTATATGAGGTTATTCACTGTAGCACTGCTTATGACATTACAGTACTGGAAATTGCCCAAATGTTCATTAGTGGGAAATAAAATAAATACATTCAGATCTACTTGTATATGGAAGCACCACACAGTTAAGCAAGAAAATTTAATCAATCATGAGGTCTATGAGTAAATATGGAAATAGCACCAAGATACATTATTTCTGACAAGAAAGTAGGACAGAAAACATTGTGTGTAACATGCTATCATATTTCTGACTTTAAAGAAGGAAATTGGGGCTGGAAAAATGGCTCAGAAGATAAGGCACTTGCCTGCAAAGCCTAACAATCTGGGTTCCATTTCCCAGTACCCATGTAAAGCCAGAGGCACAAAGTGGCACATGTATCTCATGTATGTTTCCAGCAGCCTGAGGCCCTGGCTCCCCCCTTCTCTCTCTCTTCTATCTCTCTCTGCTTGTGAATAAACAATGTTGTTGTTGTTTTTAAGAAAAATGAATAGGCAAGGATTAAATCATCTCTGGATCTACACATAAGAAGCTAATCACGGTGGTTATATACAGAGAAAAGTGGGCAAGGAGACTTTGTATTATATCCCTTCCTTGTTATTTTCTATTTTGGAACTAACAAAGTACTACTTAGTTGTTTAAAAAAAACACATAAAAAGCCATCTGATTATCTTTTGTGGAAGAACATTTGGAAATTGTTATCCAAACATGCCCTGGGAATTAATTCACCCAAGAACATGAGCCCTACAGGGCCCCTTGGATTTCCCTTCAGTCCGTGTTTTCTAATAGCAAGTACCTGGGGGAAGGTGCATCGGGGGCTCAAGATGACATAGAGCTGGAGGTTATTTTTAACATGTCTTAGGATGATAAGACACTCAAATGTCAAAGGCATTGTGTGTGTGTGTGTGTGTGTGTGTGTGTGTGTGTGTAGTATCCTGGGATGTGTGTATGCACACATGATGCATACGTGTGTGTGCCCTGTGCATACACACATAAGGGCCAGAGACGGATCATCAGGTGTCCTCCACTATTGCTCCACCTTGTTTTCTGAGGCAGAGCATCTCACTGAAGCTGAAGCCCCATGCTTTTTGGTTAAACTGGTTGACCAGGGAACCCCAGCCATCCTTCTGTCTTCACCCGCCTATAGCTTTGCGGTTACAGCGTGTGTAGCGATGCCTGGATCCTATGCGTGCCGGAATCAAACTTGGGTCCTCATGCTTGGTGCAGGAAGTGCTCTTACCCGCTGAGCCTTGTCCCCAGCCACAGGGTTTTGTCTTGAACTATGTTTATTAAATTGTGCAGATGCCGTGTGTCTCAAACTCAGCACCAGAGCTTTTCTTGTGTGTGTACTCTCCCTGTCCTAATACCAGAAACATCCTCAAGGTAATGTTCCAACATCCACAGAAGAAAGGTCAGAATTTACAGGTGGGTGGCCACCTTCATGCATAGGACAAGCTTGATTGAGATCTGTGAGCTAATGGAAAACTTCATAGAGAAAGCTTCCCATCCCCCTGCTTTACTCAAAGACCCTAAACTAGCCCACAGAAGAAATAGCTCGATCCAAATCTACAATTGCACTTTTTTAACATGAGTTCTACAGGAAAATGCCATAGTTTAATGTTGCTGATTCAATTTTCTGCCTGCGTAAAAACCCTGCTATATCCCTTCTTAGGAATGAGCATGGCTGACCCCAGGTATGAGACCTCCAGCTCTCATCACTGTACCCACCAGAACTAATGATCTTGTAATGACTCAGAACCAATAAACTGGCAGGCCAGCCTCACCCACCACATTGTTCCGTGCACTTGTGTTAACAGCCTTGGCAAGGAGAGGCGGCGTCTATAGGCAATGAGAAGGGATTAAAGGATTATCTAATGAGATAAAAGCAATGAAGATGAAACGATTTCGAATAAGGTGGCCACAGCCCCTGTGTCTCAACAGTCACAGCAATCTCGGTAAATATCCCAGAGAAGGGTGTTGCAGTGTATTTTACTATTGACAACACAGAACTCTAATAAAAATTCAGTGAGTATAGAAAAATGTCAGAGATGGTTTCATTTCATGTGTAATAAAGTCAGCCATATAAAAATAACATGCTGCCCATAAAGAGACTATTGTGTTCGATACAGGTACGCAAAAGCACAAAAGCACAAAGCCAGAGGCTTGGGTGAAGGAATCTACAGAAACAAACCCACAAAGCTCAACGTGTATAAAATTCAGATGCAAGCTGGGGCTTAGAAAGATGGTTCTGAGAACTACTATCCTTCAGGTGCCTGTGAGCTGATAGCTTCCACCGTGTGGCTATCAAAATCAAAGACTCCAGGAGGAAAAATGAAGGCAGATTTTGAAAACAAAATTCTAAGGTATTAGAAAAGATGATCATAGATTGGAGCTGAATCCTAAATGCATTCTCAAGCTGTAATGTGGAAATGAAAAAAATTGATTACTGAGACAAATAAAAAGATTGGTGTTGTCTTGAGCATGAAATCAGAGAATGTGGAGTCTGGGGGTCGTGCTAACAGCGTGTCCTGCCAGAGACTAGTCTCACCTGACCCCGATGACTTACGTTTGTCCCAGCCTGTATGTAAAATGCTCACCCCCAAGGGAGAGAAACTGTGACTTCCCCCATCTATAACTACAAATCCCCTTGATCAGGGCTTTGTGCATCTGCCAGTACCCATGTGGCCTTGTCCCCACCAGTTCCCTGACACATCAGTTTCTGTCACCTTGGCCTAGAGTTCTCCAACATGCACACTAAAGGCCAACCCAATCCAGAGTGGGGAAATAAAATTCTTTCAAACAGAACTTTTACTTTTTAAAGATGTTTATTTGCAAGCAGAGACGGGGTGGGGGGGGAGAATGGGCACACCAAGGCCTCCTGCTGCTGTAAACAGATTCTAGATGCATGTGACATTTTGTGCCTCTGGCTTTATGTGAGTACTGGGGAATCGAACCTGGGTCATTAGGCCTTGCAGGTAAGCACTGTAAGTGCTGAGCCATCTCTCCAGCCCCTCTGTTACTTTTTTAATACTATTTTCTCACTCACCGGTATCTGGGATATAATTGACCTCACCCTAGTGGAGAACATAGCTCATGTGAATGGGCAAACAATTTAGAGGCACAATGTAGCTCAATTTTTCTTCTCTAGATTTTAATAAAAAGATAATCAGCCTTTCACTCCCTCCTGTTCTCCCACCAAAATTAGAGAGGCATTAGTGAACATGACCACTTGTCCCTCTACAAGCAGAAAATAAACATTACTGGTGTGAAGCCCCCAGGAAAGAGCTAACATAATTAATAGAAAACACATCCTGTTTCATTGAGATTATCTGGGATGCCATTTTTTTAAAAAAAATAAAACCAATGACATTTCAACTTAATAGCCAATCTGAAAAGCAATTTTAGAGAAATAATTGGTTTCAGAAATGGTAAAAACACATAGACATAAGTGTATCTTTTGGTTACTTTCTGGAGTTTTACGAGGCCGTTCTCAGGACTCATATAACATTTATAAGAAATAATTAAACATCTAATGGTTATTATATCAACTGTTTGTTCGAATCAATAGTTAAGGCACGAACAGAGGAGGGAATTAATTAAACACTCAATATTGCACCTTATACATGAAAGGAAATTGGAGGCAATACAGGCATTAAGACCTTGTAGCAAAGGGAAAAAAACATGAATCGTACATAACAGAGTCTTGGGATGAGTACAGGTGGCTTCCACTGTTCAAGAGTACCCAGGGATTTGACCCATAGAGATATTAGCAACCACAGAGGTGTCTGTGGGTAGAGGCCTGCTAAGCTCTGAGTAGGTCTTGCTCCTTCCCAAGCTCATTACCTGATTTTGAGATGATTATTGATAGATGAAAATAGATGAAAAGATGCTTGGTGGTCAAGAATGAGAGTTTTACATTCAACTCTGGGTTCAAAGTCCAGTTCTACCATTTATTTACCTTGCGATCCTAGGCGGCCCCCTGTTGGTCTGATTGTGAAACATCCCCCATAACCTCCTGTGTTTGTGACCTCATACTTTTATCTCCAGCTAGCGGAGCCTTTGGGAAGTGGAACCTTGGAGGGAGGTGTGTCAATTGGGGGTGGTTTATTAGCCCAGCCCCGTTGGATGTTCATAGCTCAGCTCACTCTCGCTGCTTCCTCCAAGATGCTATGACAGGATGTGAGACACCTCTCTGCCCATGCCGTGCTTTCCCCACCAAGTTGGAACTTCCCCTTGAACCTAAACTGCAGTAACCCCTTCCCTCCTGCAAGTTGCTGCTGCACTGGTGTTCCGTCCCAGCAACAACACACTCATTGCTACACTCTCTGGCCTTCCGTTTCCTCCACGGAACACACAGATGAGAGCAGTACCAGTCTTCAGTGGTCGGTTTGAAAATTCAAAGATGATTCGTGTGAAGAAGGGCTCAGTGTAAAGCTGGCACATGGTACTGAGGATCAGCTGATGTCAGTTGATGCATAAGCCCTGAACAATTCTCTGTGAGGCCTTGAGAAATATTCAAGGGGATGAGCTACAATTTTCACAAACCATTGTTGTCAGAGAATCCTAGCCAGGCAGGATGAGAATGCATTTGTTTTTCATATGATCTGAAAACCAAGGTGGATGTTCCTTAAATAAGTGAGTTCAGGAACCTAAAATCAGTGTTGCCTGCACCAATTCTACCCACACTTTCTTGAAACATGGCCTATTTTCTCACCTAACAAGAGACAACAGAGCACTGGAAATGTAACAGGAGAAAGGAAGGAATCTATTTTTCCAGTAGCGAGCCTAACATTTAATAGAAGAAAGATATCGTGGTGCTTGGACGTGAAATATCCCCCACAGCCTCATATGCTTATGATTAAAGCCTCATACTCAACACCAGCTGCTGGAGACATTGGGAGGTGGAGCCTTGCTGGAGGAGGTGTGTAACTGGGGGTGAACCTTGACGTTGATTAGGCCAGCCCTACTGGGTATTCACAGCTAGCTTACTCTTGCTGCTACCTCCCAGCTGATGTGACAAGATAGGATGCCCAGCCTCTGCTCTGCCATGCCTTCTAAGCATGATGAAATATTTCCTTAAGATTGTGAAGACATATACTTGTTTTGATCATGTGTTTGTCCCAGCAATGAGAAGGTGACTGCAACATAGTCAGTTTTTCTACCAGTATGCTTGAAATTTAATATAGGACAGATATGGAGACAGCAAACTTGCACACTTCCTGGAACATAATGCCACCTTCTACAAGCCTATACCGTAGAAGTTTACCAAAGCATGAGAGGTGTATGCCCAGCATCTTCCAGGGTCTAAGTAACCAAAAAACTAGAAACAACTCAGTCCAATACTGGGAACATGGTTAAATAAATAGGTTTAGTTCAGGAGTAACTCTCACAGTAGAACACTATGCAGCAATATAATGTATTGATGGATGAACTCATATGGAGGGTTCTGCAAGGAAAAGAAGCAAATATGAGTTCCAGTGAATTTAAATATCACTCTAATCACAGTCAGCTTCTAGAAGAGTTGGAAAGAGTGGTACATCTGAGAAGAAGAATTTTGGAATAAAAGTAAATAAGAAAGCAGAAAAAAACCTTACATTTTATTTTGTAGAACTTTGAAGTATTTGAATTTTATGTACCTAGTGTGTGTGTGTGTGTTTCACTTAAAAATACTGTTCATTTCTAAGCTGTCAGTTAAAAAGCCAAAATGCATCACCAAATTTTAACTAATGTTTAGCTCAAATGGGCAAATTCAGAGGAAATTAAAATCAGACCTTTCCTGAAAACTTGACAAACTTGTCAATGAAGATTGCTGGTACTTTCAGTAGATTTTACTTCTGTAGAAAAAAAGGCTGACAATCACTTCTCTCTCCTTCTATGTGCAGTACAATGCAAACTGAAGCCTTGCTAAGAAAGACACACTTGAATTTGAACCTGGACTCTCAGTGTCCCTAAACCAGAAGTCAACAATCTAAGGACCAAGGCTAAGCCTTCTTTTATGACCCATGAGCTAAGAACATTTTTTTACAATTTTACACAGTTGAAAAAATTTTAAAACCATTCTATAACCTATGAAAGTTATATGAACTTCAAAGTTCAGTTTCTGCAGTAGAAGTATGCTGGCATATAGCCATACCCATCATTGGCATAGTGTCTAAGTCTGCAACAGAGATTGTATGTGTCACAAAGCTTCAAAGACTATTTGAGCTTTCACAGAAGAAAAGTCTTCTGGCCCCTGCTCAAAGCCACTGACTTTTCTGGGTCTGTGAAGTAAAAGATGAAGACTCCCAATTCCACATAGAAGTAAATTGTCAAGACTGAATTAACAACGTATGAAATGCTCAGGACTTACTGGATCTTCAATATGATTTTTTAAACTATATTTTAACAACAAAATTGTGTTTTTGAACAAGTGATAGTGCGTCAACTTGATTTACTCTGGGGTTTTGTTAGGAGTATATAGACTAATGCCACATCTACCAATCACAGGTACCCAAGACTACATGAACAGACACTGAGCCTGCCCCATGCTGGTGACCTAATACTTGGGCTATAAACGACTCTCATTGCTGTGACAGGAAAGACTATCTGCTAATCCCACTCAGGCCTCTGCGGTAAGAACTGTCCTTTCTCCACACAATAATTCCTTACCCGTGATCTCCATGACCCAGGTATAGAAGCAGGTGGGTCTCACTGCCCAGTTTCCTAGTTTGTCCCTTCAGCTCCACCCTCCATTTTCCAGGCAACACCAGCTGCTTGTCCCCTCTGTGCCATGCCTGGAAAGGGTGATTTTTTCCAAGAGGCCCCCAGAAAACATGAATAATAGCTGTGACCTTCAGGCTACAGAAGAAACAGAACACTCAAGGCAGTCTAGAAGGTAGGAAAGAGAGCAACAGCAATATTTTCCCATCCGGAAGGAGTAGAGTAAATACTGAGTTTGATTAATGGGCTCATGTGTATACATCACTCAGCTGCCATGGCTTTTCACTCAGCAATTCTGTAGGTATCCCACCACCTATTCGACAGACCCAGGGCAGCCATGTGCCATCATTCAAGATCCAGCTAATATCATGGTGCCACTGGACAGCAAAGTCCTTTTTGTCCATTTTATTAGAGGTTTTCCAATTTATGTGTGCATCAGACTGACCCAAGGAACTGGTCCTACACAGATCACTGACTCCCTCTCCATAGATCTCTATTGTAGCGGGTCAGAAGCAAGCACTTCTATCAAGTTCTCTAACTCGCATTTCTAGTAAGTTTGCAAACCAGCATGAATGATTCTTTAAAACAGTAATAATTTTAAAGTATTCATGACTGACCAAACATTATTAAATAACATCTGTGTCAGACACAGACTATTACGGAAACTTGATCCAATCTAGTCTAGAGACAGTTAGAAAGATTTCCTCAGTTAACTGGCAAGTAAACTGAGGCCTCAGGGATGGATAGGACAGGCCAAGTGAAGGCACCAGGAATCAAGTGAGCTGGAATATCAGGATGTGGGAACACTAGAGTGTATACTATGCATGAATTATAACAATATTGAGATATAATCATAACATATTATAGCCATCTTATAATTATAAAAGGAGCAGCCCAATGGCTATGAGATAAGAGACCTATAATTTGCTTATAACCAGTTCTCCAGTCTCCATGTATACTATCTGCAAAGTTATACCTCCGGGATAATTTTCCTTTGGAGAATCAAAACAGAAAAATGTAGATCATACAGTCATAAAACAGCCAGTGGAAATATTCTATAGCCAAGTTCCTGCCATACTGTTCAGCAGACAGCTGGCACTCTCTCAGTTGACTGTTCCTCTGCCCTATAATTCCACAGCCAAAATATATGTAGAGACAGAAGCAGTCCCTCCCCTTTCCCGTCAGAGGTGAGCGGAGGTAAACAGCAGAAACAAACTTCGCAAATAGGTGGCAATCCTCCTTCATGTGAAAGTCGGAGGGTGTGTTCTTTGGTGTAATCCAGAATGTGCTTCAGAATTCTCCATCGATAACAACCATGTCACATGCATGAATTTCTGAGTCTATGCCCTGTGGGGCTACAGTACAGGATCTGTGGCAAAGGCTCCATCCTTCAGAGCTGAACAGGTGCTTATGGGTGGGCCTGAACTATCTTTGCAGACAGACTAGGCCAATTTGTTCCCCCAGACCCTCAGCAACTACCTTGTAAACAAGATGGTTTCCTAAGTCCTGTCTTATCCACTCACACATCAGAACATGAGGCAAAAACATTGCCTCCTCAGTAGATGATATCACTATAAGAAATTGCACAACATTTGGAAATGTGGGCCTGTGCCAACAGCTCAAGAGAGAGAGACATGGTATCAAGGCCACTTATTCCTCTGCCACTCTTAGTAAGGACAAGAGAACTTATTGGGGGAGGGAGGAAGGAGATGAAGATAGAGAGAATTGAGGTCCAGGGCCTCCAGCCACTGCATCTGTGCATCTGGCTTACTTGGGTAATGGGGAATCAAACCTGGGTCCTTGGGTTTCACAGGCAAGTGCCTTAACTGTGAAGCCATTTCTCCAGGCCTAAGTAAAGTTATTTTTAATTTTTTTTAAAACCACTATCTCTGTACCTCTCAACAGGTCTGTCTCTCATAGAACTACATAGACTAAGGTCAGAAGCACTATCAATGGCGCCCTTGTTCCCATCCAGTGCTCTATTTCCATGTGGCTGTTTACGCATACAGATGTACATCCTAGAGATGGTAACTCAGTTTCCCCCATGGAAAGCTGGTGAAGTCAACTTGCCGGGATGAACATCCAACCAGACACAGTCTATGAGATGAAGAGATTTATTTCAGCTTACAAACCCAGGGGCAACACCATCAATGGCAGGAGAACCTGGCTCTCTTTCTCAGACCCAAGTAAAGGGAAATTACCAGCACCACAAACACAAACAGAAGCACAAGCCATCAGAGCTCAAACTACTCTGCACACATCTTTGGGCTAGAATGAAGATCCTTCTCCAACACACCTCTGGGCTGCACCCTAGGATCCACCCCCAGAGATGACAACTCCAGCTGAGTGACTGGAGATCCAAGTTACAAGCTGAATTTAATAGAATAGCTGCGTCTGTGGGGCCATACATTTACACTATAATATTCAGACTACCACAGAAGCATACCACAGCCATCCAGGGCTTGGGCTGGGAAAATGCCACACTCCATCCTGTTGTCACTCCCATCCACCATTTCCAGAGCTAGCCTTCCAAGTCAAGCATCCCAAGTGACCTTGAACGGCTGTTGTAGCTCCACAGTTGGACATCACATTGCATGCGCTGTGTTGCTGGTACAAAGGGTTGCCCACCCTCCAGACTTCTATCACCCACCCTGTGTAGTTTGAATGAAATGCCCCCCCATAGGCTCATGTGTTTTAAATATTTGGTCCTCTGCTGGGGGCAATTTGGGAAAGTTGTGGGGCCTTTGGGAGGCAGAGAACTGCTGGGGGATATGTGTCACTGGGGGAGGGGGCTTTGGGGTGCTATAACCCAGCTCCAAATGCAATAGTTTATTTCTTTATTGTTGATATATGGTGATGTGAGCCAACTTCCTGCTCAGCTAGGCTTTCCTGGCCATGATGAAACTTCCCTTTGAAAACATAAGCAGAAATAAACTCTTTCTTCCCATAAGTTGTTTCTGTTCAGGTGTTTTGTCCCAACAATGACAAGATGACTGCTACACATCCCTACTCACCAAGAGCTGGAAACCATTCTGGGATGGCAAAATCTAGGCTGTTATAAAGGAGAGTGACAAGTGATCATCCCTAACCTGACAGTATAATCTTGTCATCCCAAAGAGGGAATTTCTCCTGCCTAATCACCGGAAAACAGTGACTTGGGGCCAAAAGTGACAATCGTCATGACTACACACGAAGATCACTGTGATGACACTGGAAGATGGGATCATGATGACACGGGATCATGATCATGCAAGAAGATCATCACGGGCACTATCAAAGAGGTATGGTTTCACATCAAACATTCTGTGAGTTTGTCTTGAGGCACTTGATGTCCTCTTCGTAGCACTCGCTCGAAAAATCTAGAGCTGGAGAGATGGCTCCATGGTTAAAAACGCTGGCTTGCAAAGCCTGATGGCCAGAGTTTGATTCCCCAGTACCGATGTAAAGCCAGTTGTACCAAGTGACATATGCACCTGGAGTTTGCAGAGGCAAGAGGCCCTGGCATACCCATACTCAATCTGTCTCTCTGCTTGTGAAAAAAATATATGTAATATTCCTTTTTCTGTGCATGGTTTCAATGTGCTTAGATTCCTCTTTTCACTGTCAAGAAAATCTTTGCAAAAATATTGATTAGCTGATGTTCCATCCTTTCTGAAGAGTGCCCTTTATTCAACCCCTGCCTTTCTCCCATTACTGGATCGATCCCTGGTGGTAGTCTTGTCATTAAAAAAAAAAAATCTCAACCAACTGCACCTTCCTTTCCCCTCTCCAAAGGTATTTCTGTTGGTAGTTGAGAATTTTATATTCATATCTGCACAGACATATGTGCATGAATTTGAAAAATGAATGTATGTTTATATGTATATATGCATATGCATATATACATATACACATACGTACATATAGACAGATGTGTACAAAGGAAGCATGTCCTACCCACTCAAAGCCCGCATGACACTCTGAAGCTCTGGGTAACAGCACAGTCATACAGTGTGACGCTCCTCACTGGTCATTCTCCAGTAGGCATGGCCTGACCTCCAACCTCAACATGGAGGAAAGGCAAATGTGAAGTGTACTCTTGAATCCACATTCCAGTGTGAGGTCTGAAGGACTCCATAGGAGAGGTTCTGCCATCACTTTGCTGAAGACAGAATATTCATTTGCTTCCATTCATTGGCAGCACACATCACCCAAGCTCCTTGTTCCTGCCAGGAAAATCTCAGGGCTCTCTGCTCCCGATGCTAAAAGCTTACCAGAAACGACGCAATCAAAATATTCCTCTGATGGAGGTGCCTGCCATGTTGTCAATTTTATCTCTGTACCAAGCCAGACCTGTAGAAGACTGTGGGCTCAGTATTATTGGATTAATTTATAGAACTGAACTCTGCCACTAAGCATTGTTGTTCAATAAGAGATCTTGACAATGCCTGTCCCTTTCAGATAATGACACAAACAAGGTTCATTCACCCTGATGTACTCTCTTCTGAAAACCTTTAAGGGGATTGTCTATAAATTTCTTTCACCTGTTTTTTTTTTTTTGTTGTGTGTGTGTGTGTGTGTGTGTGTGTGTGTGTGTGTGTGTTGTAGGCACATGTGTATATGCCCTTTTGGCAGCCCAAATACCTGCCTACAGCAGGAGGTGCTTGCCTGTGGTAGCTGGAGCCCAGTATTGGATGTCCAGCCCCGTCATTCTTCTTCCCCTTCTTTGTAAGCAGGCACCTTTAATGGCTCAGCCACTTCCCCAGACCTCTTCCACCAATTCTTACTTGAGCCAGAGTCTCTTACTGATACCAGAGCTTGCTGTTTTGTGCAAGCCAGGGCAGTTTCCCTGGTCTCTTTTCTCCCCTCTGCAAGATGGGCATAATAGGTATATATGGCCACACCCAGCTGTTTATGTGGGATCTGAAGATGCAAACGGTGGCAGGTCCTTTTGTTCCCCTCAGGCCCACATGCTTGCACAGGAAGCACACTTAACTAATAAGACATCTGTCCAGTTGTATATGCTATTCAGTTACCCTTTTGGTGAAATTAGGCAGAGAAGATAAACTTCAAAAAAATTAATGAGCCGGGCATAGTGGCGCATGCCTTTAATCCCAGCACTCAGGAGGCAGAGGTAGGAGGATCGCCATGAGTTCGAGGCCACCCTGAGACTACATAGTGAATTCCAGGTCAGCCTGAGCTAGAGAGAGAGACCCTACCTCGAAAACAACAACAACAACAAAAAAAATTAATGAACACATGGCCAGGCTATCATGCATGTATTTGGTTACAGATGAGCACAACATTTTCAGTGGGGGTCTGAAGGAAAACACATTGCCTCAAGTAAGTGGAAGGAGAGACAGCATGCACATGGACTGCCAAGCCTTGGAGTTACGGATGCCAAGGAGAGGCTGGAACAGCATGCAGGGTAAGGGACAACAGGGGGCACATATCCTGTGCCAACTTAGGGTTGTAAAGTTACAAAGGATCCAATTTTTCACCTAGCTGGAGGTCTTCCTGCCTTGGCAACGACAGCCTCTGATAGTGTACACCTTCTCTGGGCCCATCTGTATAATTCTCATCCTCCTCTAACTAGTGCCTCCTAGCCAGGCTGCTGGGGTGGTGCCACCCCATCCTCCAGATAGCCCTGCCCTCCAGGCTTCAGAGCTATGTGGGAAATGAGTGGAAGTACAATCTCGGGAGTATACTGTCTTTTCTCTGAATCCCTTCACAAGCACGTCCTTAAGAGAAGCTTTTTGCCTATAATGGACCGAAGGTTTACATCAGTGCAAATTCAAAAGTGCAACTACTAAACCCCATTATGGGAATTTAGGGAGGTGGGAGACCCCTGGAAGTGAATTAGGTCATGACTATGAATGTCACCCATGGCATTAGCGGTCTTAAGGGATCCCAGGGGATGCCCTAGCTCGGTCTTCCACAAGAACGCAGAAGAAGCTAGCCATTGTTAACACAAACAGGCCATCCCCAGAATTCGGTGAGGCTGGTCCCTAGAGCTCACGCTTGTGTCCTCTATGACCATGAGAACTAGATTTAGCCAGCCCTGGCTAATATGCACCATTGAACCTCACTTCTGTTGCCCCAAATGGCAGCTATTGGGAAAGACTTTCCTCTGTAGCCCTCCTCTAAGCATCTATCAATCTTCAGAAAGGCCCCAGTCACTTCTTGTAGGATCTTTTTTTTTTCTTTTTTCTTTTTAACGTTGCCCAGGGAGGGCCAGCCACCCTTGCTCTGAGCTCCCACCCTGAATGCTTCTGTCAAGGCAGCTCCAGCACATGCTCAGGCTGGTGTTACCGCCTGGGTTTCTCTCTCACTGGCATAAACCATCACGAGCATGATGTGAGAAGTAAATACTTCATGATTAGTGCATGCATCAGCTCACACTCTGATGGAATAAGGAAGCAAATTGAAAATTCTTCCATATCTGAGACACCAGAAAAAAAAACCCAGTCCCCTATCTCATTCCCAAGCTTTATGCTGTTCTCCCTAAGAAGGTTGGATCAATATGGCAGACTCCTCATATCATAGATGTAGCCAGTGTCAACATTTCAATCACATAGACCAGGAAACTAAGGCTCAGAGAAGTCAGGCATGTGTCCCTGTATATAAGTGGGAAAAGGAAAAGGAGGAAATGGAGCCAAATCCTTCACGGTACAAGTCCAGGGCCTTCCCAACAGATCATGTTGTCCTTTGTTGCACAGAGTCCCTTGGCAGGGTGGACACTCTATTCATCTCCAGCCCTTGGTGGCTGCATATTACAATGGAGGGTCTTAACAAAGCAAAAGCCTTCATCTCAGGTCCAGCTTTTTCTCCAAGTAGTTATCCCCCTGCTGTACAAATGAGCCGAACATGAATCTAACTCTCCATTCCCCGGTAAGAAAACCTAAACAGTGATATTAATCAATTTTAAAATTCAGCCAACATTCTTTTTCCCTATGGAGGATTTACCTAAACCAAAGCTGGTTCATTAGAACTCCACAAATACCGCATAATTAATTCCGAGGCCATCATTCTACCTAGCAGGTGGAATAACAAGCAGATATAACCCCCCTTTTTATAAACCTAACCACAGTTTATGAGTTTAGAGAAAGGTAATAAACATGTCTTTAAAATGGATTTGATCGTGCTGAAAGAACTTCTTAAATACAGTCACAGCCACAGTGGCTCCTAACAGCAAGGTGAAACTCACTCCCCTCACAATTCTCTCTAACTGCGTCCACAGCAGCCCAGAGTGGCTCTTGCTCTGTGGGTCTAGGGCCATGGGGCCTGGGAGTTATCTGAGGGGCCAGAAGCTGCCACAGCATGCTGCTCAGACTGCATCCAGACACTGGGTGCAAAAGGAAAGCCAACTGTGCTGGAAAGGAAGGTGGGTTTATGACTGTTCCACACCCCAGAGCCAGAAAGCATGACCACATCTGGCTCCACAAAAGCCTCACCAGGTGGCGGCATTGATACCAGCCCCATTATGCACATTTGGACGTGAAGAACACCTGATCAAGGTACTCAAAGGAAGAGACACAGGGTAATGGCAGAATCAAGATCTCTTTCTTCCTTGCCTCTGTGGGGTCCCACAGGACTCAAGAAAAACAACTAGCTTTCTTCCTGCTTATGCAAATTGTCCCTCTCCACTCTAACAGTTAAAGGCTCATTTAATTCCACTGGTTTTACTGAAGTCATATTCATACCTCATCAGTTAAAAGTGTAACTTTAAAGTAAGAGCATTATACTTTAACTGTTTCATTTTGCCTTTCTGTATGAGGAAAAAAAATACATAAAACTAAGTTACCTGAACTCAACTCTCATAAACATAAGAGCCTTAGGTGCATTCATTTCAATGATGGGCAAACTGGAGGCAAGAGGAGTCATGTGACTTGCCCAAAGCCAGTCATTTTGATAATGACACTGTCACATCCCCACCTTGGCTTCACAAGAGTCTCCAGGCTCAGGGATTGAAGGAGGAATCAGAAATGCTAAGAACAAATGCCCCAACAACAAAACCAAGAATCATAAATGTCCATGAGTGGGGAGGTAATCAGTTAAGTATGGCCAAGCTAATAAATATTACAATACAAAGCAATCAGCTAGAGTACAATTATCTACACAGAGAACGTGAAAAATTAGGTTGAGTGAAATCAACAGGATAGAGAAAAATACGTTGATTTTGACTGCAAAACATGTCACAGACTAACATGGCACAGGTACAGATGAAATAAATGTATCGGTAAATGGACAACAAAGCAAACAAATGATCTGGGTGCTTTTGGGGAAATGGGCAAGAGGACCAGGAAAGGTCCCCACCAGAGTCCACTCCCATATAGCTGAAGGCTCACATCTCCAAAACAAGCTAATAGGAAGAGCCAGCCAAAGACAGGAGAGGCAACTTAACACGATGGGACTTCAAAGATCAAAGCCAGAGTTCAAGTAGGAGCACTCCAGTACCTGAGTCAGTAGTTTTCCATTTCTTCCCTGCTCGTGCTACATTAAAACACTTAAAAATTAATACTCCATTTTTTTTATTAAAAAAATCAAATCAATAATGATTTCACAGTTCAAATCAGGACACAGAAGATAGGGAGAGGGAGTAGTTTTATCTGGAATGGGACATGGATATCTGGGACAGAGTTCAAGTGAGTGTTGAGCCTGAAGATCTGAAGCAGGAGCAGTACCTTCCTGAAAGTGTGTGAAGAGGAAAAAGAGTGATGGTAAAGCCGATCCCTCCAAATGTGTGGCCTGTGGAAGGAAATTATTAAGACACATCACAGCTGGGCATGGTGGTGCACGCCTTGAATCCCAGCACTGGGAGGCAGAGGTAGGTGGGCCACCTGAGACTACAAAGTGAATTCCAGGTCAGCCTGGGCTAGAGCAAAATCCTACCTCAAAAACAAAAAACAAAACAACAACAACAATAACAAAAAAAGATACATCACACCAACTTGACCAGCTGGCTCTGAAAACCAGCACCTCCCAGGATCACAACTGGTGAATGGATCAAAAAATATATATATATTTTTTCAAGTTACTATGGATGCAAACCAGTGACTCTTAGGGGGAAAAGTTTAATTACACCATCAGGTAAAAACCACAGAAGCTCACTGCTTTTACAAAGCCCATCATGCAAGTATTAGTTCATCTAGAGAGAAACATCTCCTCAAGGAACAATTTTCTATCAAAACCATCTTGCCGCCATGCCCCTTGCTGATTGGCATCACTGTGGCACTTCGTGGAGTTCAATTTCCCAAAATTCTCCTGTGGCCTGGGAAAAATGATCTCCTTCTCATGTCATAGAATCTCCCCCCAGAACAGTTCAGGATGGTGGTCAGAATTTAAACTTGTCAGGATGTTGACAGAATAGATTGAGGTCGACATTGCAAAGGCTTTCTTCTTTCCTTCCATCCAAACAACCAGCATAAGAGAAAGGGACCCTATTCTGGGCTTTATTTTTTTCTACTGAAAATTTTAATGCATGAAGATACTGTAATTTCACCATAGTATTGACCTACTACCCTGTTTGTCTCGCATTCCCCTTCCCCATTACACTTGAGCACTCTCCTCTTTCCAAGTAGTCTTTCTTCTGTTTTGATGTCTCATTCTTTTCTTCCTCCTCCATCCTCCACATTAAAATGTTGATGGCCTAAGAATGGTGCAGGCCTTGTGGTAATAATGACAACCCCTGTGAGCTCAGGAATGCACCAGCCACTCCATAGCTGGAGGACAGGGGTTCCAAAGTACCCCCCACCCTGAGACTCATATTCTTTCTGCCTCCTCTTCCACATGTTCTCCAAGCCTCCTAAGGCATGAAAGAGGTGTCTTGCTCAGTGTTTAGCTCTCAACACCCTTTTAGTTTCAGCTTTGATGACTTTTGAGTCTCCTCAGTGTCTACCTCTATCTCCACAAGAAGCTTCTCTGGCTAGCCATGGGGGCAGCCGTCATATTGTGTTACTTCTTCTATAATGCTCTGGAGATCAGTGTCAACAGGCTCTTATTCCCCTCTGAAGATGTCCTATAGCTGCCAAGAGTGACCCGCTGCTGGGCAAGAAGGATTGGTACTCCCCATGGAAGGAGTAGCATCATCCTCAGAGCCAGTGGCTGTGGGGGAGGGGGTCTCTAGCATCCATGTGTTCTTGGAGCTCCCCACACACAATCTCTGGAGCCACATCTCCTAACATGTGGGAATTCAAACCCACATAAACCAGTGAATTCTTTCGAAGTGGGCCCTGGCGACAGCAGAGAATCTATACTCATTTGGGTTCCATCACTTGGGATTATCTTCACATAAACAGAATTTCATCTTAGAGCAAGGGAGGGATTTACATGCATACAATTCCCTTCCCAACTCCAAATACAACAGCAACAACAACAAAAACCCTGTTATTCATCAAAAATATTGCCAATAGCTTCAGGATTTTCTTTTTATATATGCCTTAGAAATGTGTTTTAATCATTTTCAACCCATTACATTTTCTCAACCCCTTCTCATGCCCACTGATCATCTTCCTCATCCCAAATTTAAGCATTTTTTTGGTGATACATGGAGTTTAATTTGGGTTGTTTATATAAGCATGGGCCACTTATCAGTGGTTATATCACTGAAGAAAAATGTCTTCTCTTCCACGCCCCCCCAGCAACCATTAGCTGCCAGTAGCTCTTCAGGCAGGGATGGGACCTCAGGAGCCCCTCCCCACCCATGACTAAATGTTGAGGGGCTCTGGCTCATGCAAGTCTTCTGCAGGAAGTCACAAATACTGTGATAGACAGAGCCACTCCAAGAAGCCACAGGGTATTCAATGAAAATCCTAGTGCCAGGTATGGGGTATCTCTCCATGAGTTTTGGACAGGAAGATAAATCCCTGAGGAACACCAAATAACCCAAGCTGCTGCCATGGCTGGCTCCTGGTCACCCATCAGAACTAGATGGTAAGACTTTATTGCTGAAGACCCCACATGCTTGGGTTTCAGGACATCCAGAAATCAAGATTGACTGTGCCAGAAGCTTCCTCCATGCTGGCTAGCCTTTACCATGCTGGAAAGTGCTATCTATCCAGGCTATTGGGAGAGGAAAACACTTCCATAGCCTTACTAAGCTGTGGACCCTCCATGCTACAACCAACCTTCCAGAAAAGATGTGCCCACTGGTACAGTAGTGCATGGCTATTGGGGTATAACCAACTATCTGATTATTTTTGAGTCCTGTTACACATGACAGAATGTATGCATGGTATTGTAAACCTCTGGCTATAGAGGTCACAGAACTAGTGGGGAAGCTACTATTGTTGATTTACTAAATGTGCATGTGGTAGAATACCCATAAATTAGTGTTGTTGTCAGCTTTGGTAGAGAAGCCTCTTTTTGTTTTTTTTTTAGAGGTAGTGGTTAATCCAGAGGCTCTCAACTGGTCAAAGTGCTGAGAATATGTGATGATTGAGTGCTGTGCCCTAAATGGGACATTGATGCCACCCCTTCCAAGGCTCAGGGAATATGGCAGAAGAGAAGTAGAAAGAATGAAAGGAGAAAGGGAGGAGTGTTATGAAATGCTGTCCTCTGGACAATGGCATGGCTGCTGTGCTCATGGATTCATGGACTTCTCCAGAATGACTGCTGTAGAGCCTTGAAATCACTTGTTAAAATACACTACAGCTTACTCACCTCCACTCTGTGAAGTTCCAAAAGCAATACTTAAAAAAAAAATACTATTATGGGGCTGGAGATATAGCTTAGCAATTAAGGCGCTTGCCTGCTAAGCCTAAGGACTTATGTTCAATTCTCCAGGTTCCACATAAGCCAGACGCACAGTGACACAAGTGCTCAAGATCACACAAGCACACAAGGGGGGCCCACACATCTGGAGTTCAATTGCAGTGCCTGGAGACCACTCTCTCATTCTCACATAAAAAGGCAAACTATTTGGGCTTTCCTCAAACAAAAAATAATAATAAAATAGTATTGTGGTGCTATAAATTATATATGTCTTTCCCCTGTGGACTTTTTGGCTACCCATCCTCATCAAGCCAGGTTCTCGGGTAGAAAACAGAAGTGGAACACGTTTGTCACTGCCTTGAGGTGACAGTCAGCAGCAAAGTCAGTTAATTAGCACCAAGGAGCTGGCTTCGGACTGAAGGTACAGAATGCACAAGGCCAAGTTGAAGCAGAAGGTGGCCAATGCAGTAACAAGGTAGTCAGGTCACAAGTCTGTCCATGCAACAGCTTGTGGTTTATTCATTACCCTCCCTTGTTCCTACCCACAGTAGCATTTATGCATGCTTCTTGTCCCAGCAGCTCACACTCACACACATTCCACACCTGTATGATGGAGGTACATATGTCCTAAGACTGGTTCCTGGGGATGCTCCACAAGTGCACTCTTCCTGAGTGCTGTCCCCATTGGCAACATCAAGCAGTTGAGAGTTGTTTATGGAGTAAGCAGATGAATAAATGAATGAATGAACACATGCATTAAGATCCCGATTCTCTTCTATTCCAGTACAGAGACCTGGGATGTATCACTTCTGTGATCCACCCAGAGGGAGACAGGATAAAGTCCACTTAGCCCTGAGGTTCAGCCCACCGTGACTCAGGGCCAGCAGAAGGGACCAAGAGGAGAATGAAGGGAAGCCACAGGGAGAAGCAGCTGAAAGGGAAGAGGAGGTATGAAAAGGAGCACCTCCTTGTTGAATCGCCCTGCTGAGCACTGGCTGAATACCATGGTTTCTAACTCTTCCTCTCTTCTCCATGCTATTCCTGTTGCTTTTCCAGAGAGGAAGGCTTAGACTCAGCAAAGGTAAGCCACTTGCCTAGAACCACCCACTCAGGAATTTGCAGTCAAGTTCTAAGTCTGTAAACCACAAGATCCCAGACGGCACACATGGAAGGAAGCATGCCCACAGAGCACACTACCTGCTCTGGACACAGGAAGTACGGAATGAAAGTGTGAAAATGACAATGGGGATCCCAAAGCCAAGTGGGAACATAGTAGGTTAAGTAAGTCCTTTGGAAAGATTTCTTGGGGCTTTTCAATTTGTAAGGGACATTGTGAATCCCCAAGAGATGCCCAATGACCAGAGTGTAGCTGTCTCCTACATTTATGTGCCCAGGGATTGTTTTCCTTTGATAACTGAAAATTTTTAGTGTATAAAATAATGGATTTCATAATGACATTTGCATACATGTGTATCATTATGGTTTGCTTAAATTTATCCACAATTAGCCTCTGACCTCCCTCTAATGGGTCCGTTTCCTTCTCCAAAATAGCCCCCCTTCTACTTTCATGTCATGTATAAATGCATATTCCATATGAGAGAAAAAACATGCCCTATATGCTAAGTGTGGTAGCCATTTCTTTTCTGGGAGGCATGTGCAGAGCCAGATCCCACGTGAAGAAACAGTAGCCTCTGCACTCTCAGGTGGCTTTGGTGGTGGAGAGGAGGCCCAGTTCAGAGGGTGTTGTACAGTTCTTTCTTCAGAATTGAAACACTCCCTCCAAGAGAATGGAGGCAGGCCCATGTGTTTCTGCAGCCTAAGGAAACATACAAGTGCCTGGAAACTGAGGGCACTGGCAAGGCTCAGAAAAATCACTCACAAAACTAGTAAGTCCCCTCCCTAAGGTTACATAAACAATAAACAACTGCTGGGACAGAGAATACTCCAGTGGAGTTGTCTGCAAGCTGAGCAAAAGATCTAGGGAGTCATCATCTGCGGGGATGGGGCTTTGGGGGTGTGTGCCTGCCCAATACCCACTTGTGGTCCTGCAAGTAACCCCTCACCCATGCTCTTGTGAGTAAGCTCAATAACCTCACTGGTTCACCAGGCGAGCATTCAGTGGAGTTGTTTCTTTGTTCTGTCTTTGGGTGTCCCATTTCAAGTGAATAGGTGTTTGTTCATGTCTCCCAAGGAAAAGTCACATAGCCCATGGAAAACCAGCTGAGGCAATTGATCACAGCCTCGACAGCCTCTCACAGAGTTCTTCCCATGGCCTTCATGTCTGCTACCTATGGGAGATGGAAACCTCCCAGATTCCCTCCACCCTTCCTGACGTCTTCCCGGTACTCTCTGTAGGGCCTTTGCCTTTGTGAGTTTTCTCAAAGGAAATCTCTCACCTGAGTTAATAATTGCTCCCTTCAGCTCTGAACCTTCTGTCCCTCTGCAAGATTTGGCATGAAATCATTACTAGAGGAAAAACAAAAAAAGATCTCTTTCTTCACCCTCACCTCAGAAAGAATTCCCCCTGAGGAGCGCAGGTTGAAGGGCTATTATCCTCCTCTGGGGAGCATTCATGACTTAAAGAGATTGGAAAGGCATTCCAGGTCTCAGTCCTTGAGAACACAAGCTCAGCATTCTCCTCACCGCCTCGGTGTCCCTAACATAATGCTGAGTGCCTGCCCCACAGAGCCCTCTTGTTGAGACCTGAGCAAGTATCTTCAAGCAGGGAGCAATGGCAGCTCGGTCATTTTTTCTGGATCACTGTGATCCCCTCACTGTTCACACTAACACACAAGACAGTTAGCAGCTCCAGGGCATTTTGGCAGCCATGCCACAGAGCCAAACTGATGTGTCTACCCCTATATCAGCCAAAGCCTGGAGTTCTGAGGCAACTAATGATGGCGTAAGAGGAACAACCCGAGAGTCAAATGTGAGTGACATCATTTACAAGTTTGTCTAGGGCTCCCACCATCAAACAAAATCCTCTCAAATGTCACCTAGCATGTCACCCACACCCTGCTCAAGCCCTTTCTATGGTTTTCCACTGCTCTGAATACAAATTACAAAGCTGGTAGGTTGGCACAGGATGCTCTTTACAACACCATGCTGGTCTTCCCCAAGCTGGCTTTTCTTCCCCATCCCTGCCTTATTTCTCTGGCCCAATCCATCCTACCTCCATCATAAACTCTTCTATAGCAGCCCAGCCTGGATTTGTCACCAGAAACTCTTAACATGATTCTCAACAAGTTGTTTTTGTGCAATGTAGATGTCTTCTTCAACCCCACCTTGGCTCTTTCTCGGCTTAAGAGGGGCCATGTTACCCCGTTTCTGATGACTTCCACTGGAATTCAGTAACTCCTACCTTCTGGAAGATAAAATGCCCCACATTGTCAGCGCCTGTGGTCTACATTGAACCATGCACTGATAGGGTAACTGCACATCTTTACAGGGCACTAACGTGATATGATCGACGTCACCTGTTGGGACTGATATTCTAAGTGCAGGCTCCTTTCAGCTCTGGTGTTCTTCCCAAGTCTGTACAGAATAGTCCTAGCAGAGGAACTAAGTGGGGCTACTCAGTTTATGACCTCAGGTGTAGTCCCTAAAGTCATGAGTTTTTCTGGAAGGATTCATTTGAACAGATCCAGTTTTAAAGCCTGCAGAGCTAGAGGGAAGGGTAGGGCAATGCCCAATCTAGTTGCCGTCACCCCCAAGAGAGTACAAATTTTTTTTGCAGCTAAGCAGATTTAAATATCATGTTCCTTCTGGGGAGTCAAAGTTCTTGTGTAATCATCAAACCACGGGACATAATCATTTAAATCCCCAAATGGCAACTGATGCCCTCCTTTATGCCTTTATGCCTTTATGCCTTTTGCTCTGCTGTATATTAGTAAATATCACAAGGTTTTCCCTCAACTGTTTTTGTATTTGTTTAAAAGTCTTGGGCAAGAGGAGATGGGATGGTTACTGCATCCTGTAGGACAAGAACTTATTTCTGGTTCTTAATATCAAACGTTAGCTGGGGGGGGAGGGGCGGTGGTGCTCAGGTGAGCTGCTGTCATAATCAAGTGACCGTCACAGATGTCTGCAGAAGAGCCAGACCATCACATGCCGGCAGGGAATTTGCATTCTGGGTCCATAAATATTCTTCCTGAATGAAGGTCTGTCGTTCTAAAGATGGTTTAAAAGTTCGATCATGTTCACTGGAAATGCTTAACCTGACTAATACCTTCGTGAGTGTTCATGTGAATTGTGGTGACAATTCAAGTCACTGTTAGAAATGTTAAAGAAGAAGGCCCTTGACGGTGTCCACACGGGTGCCTAAAGCCTGATAAATGCTGAGAAGTGACAGTGGAGTGTTCAGCACTAGGTGAGATGTCTCCATCACAATCCCCAAGGCTCAGGGACCACTGTGGAAGAGGTGGCTGAAAGAATTTCAGAGTCAAAGGATGGGGAGGAGTGTGTTGCAATATATTCTTTCCAAGACACAAAGTGTCTGTGGCATTCATGACCTCACAGTGGCTGACACCCTCTGCATAAGAGCTGTATAACAGGAGGGAGACTGAGCACATCAATGCAGAAGAGAGGGCAGTTATAAAGAAGAAGGGATTCAGTGGAGGGAAGATACAGGAGGGGGCAAAGGGAAGGTAGGGGGAGGAGATAATCATCATGGTGCATTGTCTATATGTATGGAGGTTGTCAATAAAAAGTTAAAAAGAAGAGAGTAGGTAGGACTCAGGGCACATACTGAGGGACAATTATATAAGGATACAGGAATGTATGGCCATCAGCAAGTCCAGGAGAGGCCTGGGAAGAAATCATCCTCACAGCACCCTACGCTTGTGTTTAACCCCGCCTGAACTGTGAGGAAATAAAATGACTGTGGTTTAAGTAAAAAATGAATAAGGCCCAGGAAAGCTAAGCCTTGTACAGCCCAGGTGGAACCTCCAAAGAAAAGCCATCTGCATACATACACATGCAGACATGCCATCCTTCCACCCTGCCATTCTCAACTCAAGCTTCTTTGCCCGCACTGGCATCGTAGCCATGAACTCATCCCACCATCATCAGGGATGCTCTCTCGCCTTGATCCCCACTCTGAGTCACTCCAGCATGTATTTTTGCAGTTTGCTTGGGATTTGATTTGGTGCTTATGGTAACCATGGGAGCTCAAATGTTTGGAGATAAACAATTGTGATAGGGATAGAGTGAGGTAAGACCCCATTTTGTAGGCAGCTAATCAGGGTTACTGGCCGCACAAGAACAAGCAGACATCTGTATGGCCCTGCCAGTCAATGAGCACAGAGACTTTATAGTAAGTCTAGGGTAATAAAATCCAAAAAAGCGGGCTGGAGAGGTGGCTTAGTGGTTAAGGTGCCAGCCTGCTAAGCCTAAGAATGCCCATTTGATTCTCCACATCCCACGTTTAGCCAAACACAAAAGTGACGCAAGCACGCAATATTGCACATGTGCACGAGGGGGCACATGCATCTGGAGTTCATTCACAGTGGCTGAGAGGCTGCTGGCACTCTCATTCTCTCTCTCTCTCAAATTTAAAAAACAAAATCCAAAAAGCCTTGACTTCCAAGGGGTCAAATGCCCTGACTTGCACTGACTCACCAGAATGTCAGCTAACCCACACATACAAAGTGACCAATCCTGTCTAACTTATAAGCCTATAAAAAGCCCTCAATCCATTCCAAGTAACCAATCCAATCCACTCCAACTTGGTGCTTCATTTACATCACCAGGGGTAAAAAGAAAGAAAGAAAGAAAAAACACCTTGATCCAAGTTACCAGCAGGCCACCCGCTCAGGAAGAGCACCAGAACAGGAGAGGGTCTGTGCTTTACACACACACACACACACACAAAAACCCCTGTTTAGCCCTCCTTCCATGTCTGCATTTGTCATTCCTGCAGGTCATAGCATGAGGAACTCAGAGCCACTGGCTTGAGGACATCCAGTGACCACTGAGTGTCCAGGACTCTAACCTCTAAGCAAAGCCCATCCAGAGCCAAGAAAGTCCCCATCGCTTTCACAACCTCTGACAAATAGATGAAGGTGCGTGTGCATGTATCAGTGAATGAAATGTTATGCTACTTTAAAGCTTTAGATGAATTTCATTCATATGGGAAAAAATCTCCACACCAGCTCTGCTGATAAGAAAAACCAGAGTCCAGAGGAGGTAACTGACTAACGTGACAAAGTAGACTGCACAGAGGGGTCCCCCTCGACCACATTGCATGTCAGTGCCTCCCTTCAGGCTGCCCACCATAAGCATATAGTATACTCAGGTCACAGATAAGAACTGTTTCTCTGTGCCATGTGCTGCATGATGACTCTCCTCTGAGTTTCAGCCTTAACTGCATATCCATACTTGGAATAGAGTCTACCATTGTTTTCAGCAGTGGGGTGCGTGCCAAAAGCAGCTAGTTATGGAATGACAGAAACATGGATTTGATTCATTAAATGACTCACACAAGGCCATGGCTAGCAATTTGCAGCAGTCACGATGAAGCATTCTATCCTTGCTTGGGTAGGATCAAAGAGCCCTCTGATGGCAAGGCAAGAGCCCCAGCAGCCAGTGAACTGGCAGCACTCAAGCAAGCTTCTACATACGATAGAGGCTGCATTAGACAAATGATCCCATGTGTCCTCTCTTCTCTCTTTGTAGTCCTATTTTTTGGGGGAGGGGCTCATTGAATTGTGGTCCATTTCTAGACACACTGTGTCCTGTGAATGAGAGTGCTGGGAATAGCCCCCCCTTTACCAAGTAAGTCCCTATAATCATTTCACTCCTTTCTTTCTAAAAATTATTTCCCCTTATTTCTTTTCAATTTTCTCTTGCTTTTAAATAGTGTACAGTTTCAATTCTCTCCCCTACTCCCCTTCCTCCTCTATCTCCCCACTCCTGCCCACATTTAAACCTTTCTACCTCCACCATTCTTCTCTTCTACCTCCATATCACAGGTATTCGACTATACCCTCCCATTCTGACCTCATGTCCCATTTCTAACTTTCTGGTTGGGACTGTCTCTCACTCCAATTTATATACAGATTACAAGTTCAATGCTAGGATCTGCACATGATAGACAGCATGTACCATTTGTCTTTCTGGGCTTGGGTTACCTCGCTTAATACAAAACTTTACAGAACCATCCATTCTTTTGCAAATTTCATAATTTTGTTTTCATTTACAGCTGAATACAACTGCATTGTGCAAATGCATCCCATCTTTATAATCTACTCATCAGTCAATGGGTATCGAGGCTGACGCCCTTTCCTAGCTATGGTGAATAGAGCAGCAATAAACATAGGTGAGCAAGTATCTCTGTAGTAAAGGGTAGAGTTCTGAGGGTGTATGTTCTGGAGTCACATTGATGGGTCAGGTGGTAGTTGTAGCTTTAGCTTTTGAAGACACCTCCACATGGATTTCCATAATGGCTATACCAGTTTGCACGCCCACCAAAAACAATTGCTATTTTTTAAAAAGAAAACTGAAAACCAATCAATAACTGTACTAGTCAATTCAAATTGAAAAATGTTTTAAACTCATCCTAGATGGAGCCTCGTACAAATACCCAACTTGATGAAATAATTTCTGCTATCCCACTCAATTCAGTCCCCAAAGGCAACCAAGTAAGACAGCTTGCTAGCCTGTGTGAGAACATTAACTCAGCACGCAGGAAGACAGCACGAGAGGACATTTCCCATGGCGCATATGGTGGCAAGTGTTGCCTCTGTTACCTTGGTCAAAGGGCTTGTTGGGATTCCAGTTTCTGAAATAATCATCCTGCAAAAGAAAAACATCAAGAACAAAGGTCAAATTTTAGACTCTGGCTTACAGAACTGTATAAAAACTTGTGCCCCCACCCCAACCATTTCCCAAAGCACAAAGGAAAACACTCATAGCTTACAAATCTTTCCCCAAACAGACATTAACATGCAATCAAAAATACCAATTTACTTTTCAAACTCTTGTCTTTCAAGCTGTGTGGATTAAACACCGGGACTAATAAAGACGTTTCAGTCCAATATAGTAACAGCATTGCTTGTCTTGGTTTGACATATAAACCCAGACACTGCCTAAATGCAAAGTCCGCTTGCTATCAATTATACTGTAGGTGATGCCTGGCTGCCTCTCACTTAAGATTAAGCCTCTGTGTTTGTAACAGCAGATAATTTAACTGTCAACATTTCTTTTACACAGAGACACGTATCTTGTGGTGAGCAGTTTCAGTTTCCCAACACTTATGAAATCTAAAGATGGGGGCCATTGAAATGTTAGAATGAACCAGGGGACATATTTATCTCAACAGCATTTGTTCTGGGTATCGAAGGATGGATATGTAAAGACTTTTCTAGTCCATTCATGACCATCTCTCTCTCACATGTATAGTGCATCCATCTATGTTCTTGAACTTGGTCCTATATTCATTGCAAATTGCAAGACTCTAACTCACTCACTTCCTCAGGGTTATATTAACCACTTTCCTTCTTCTAACAAGCTTTTCTTTCCCAACACCAACTCTCCTCTCTCTCAGTAGTCCCTCTGGGCACTCACTGACCCCACCCAGCCTTAGAACCTCCCGAAACCCGTGGTCAGTGAACTGAGCCATCTGCCATTTGTAAGAGCCCATGTTCCTGCATGTCACCCCAAGCCATCTTGAGGACATTCAAGCCCGTTTAACTGATAGCCAGTTTATTCGATCTGTGCCATAGACACCTTCAAAAGGCTGTCCAAAATGAGCCCCTGATTTCTCTTTGAGAGAAGTCCATTCTGTCTCCTGCTGCCATTTATCTCTTCCACAATCTCCTGTGGATTTCACTGGCCTCCTCACTCAATTACTTGGCTTTATTACATCCGTGTTGAGTTCACCTAAGCCCTTAAATAGGTTTTAAGAAACTGGATTTAGAGTAAAATCAGAACATATTGCTTCGTGGCCAGTGATTCCACTTTCCAGGGCATGAATAAACATTAACGGGTTCCTCTGGCTCCTGAGCATTCAGCATTGAGCTATTTTTTAACTACAAGGAATTGGCCCACTTTGTTTGAAGCTTAATTTTATGGCATACCTGGCCTGCTCACCAAACTGGCTAGGGAATCTTTGAGATCTGTATCATCAACTCTCACTGCATTTTCTCCCTCTGTTTTAAACGCAACCTGAATTTGGGGTGGGTAGGGGGGTCATGCCTTCTAAAACTTGCCAGCTGGTGTGAAATGACTGGTGTGAAATGGCTTAAGGTAAGGAACAGTTGGACAGTAGATAGGAGGCTTAGCACTGACATTTTCAGCCTGATGGTTCATATTCTCTTAGCCTTACACAACCCTCTGGCCAGTAGATTGTGCTATTCACAAGGGCAAGAGAAGAGAGAACCCAAGATGAACTCGTTCTCAGCACCAGAGGATGTAGGTAACCAGCCATCCATCCTTCCAACTGCGGTTCACTGATCATGATCCTCGTGCAGAGAGGACAGCAGCAGGTCCAAGGGCAGAGTGAAATCTGACTTTTGTTTTTTTACTTGAACATAGAAGCCTTTGGAAGCTCAGGTTATGTGTCCAACAAAGAAAGGCTGGAGCCAAAGACAAGTTCCTTTACTTTAATTTCACATGGCACATTCTCTTTGATGTCAAAGCAAAGCTTGCACAAATCTCAAGAACAGAATAACCCGCATGATTTCAACATCCTTCAGGACTTGTATGGAATGTGAAACATTCGCCTGGACCTTGTCACTTTACAGGTCAACTATAATTGCCATTTTGACACAGTTCTTTTGAGGATGGGGGGGTAAAGCGCAGCTTAAATATTAAGCTTTTAAAAGCAGCTTTCTGCCTCATAGTATGGAAACTCACTGCAAATGTAATAATACTACCTAATTACTGCAAGATGTAAAAAAGCATACCTTGAATGAAAACTCATTATGCAAAGTCCTTCAAACAGGCCCTTGGCCAGTAAGACCAAGCAGGGAAGGAAAATTATTCCCTGTGTCTGACTACTTTGTCCCTGCCTCAGGAAAGTAGGACTCCGAGGTGCAAGCCAGGAATGGATAAAAACCTTGGGCGTCAGGCCTTTGACTATGGCACAGGGAAACCACTCCCCTGACCAGAGGCCAAGATGAAGAATTCCAAGTACCATATGTACCAGAGCACATGTGGGTGCGATGGACAGGCATGGGGAGGGGGCTTCTGCACTCACTGCTGCTGCCAGGGCCAGGGCACGAGATGCCATGGCATGCAAGGTCATTCTCACACACCTTCTAGCCACATAGGAAGCCACACAGTCTGGGGCTGCTCCCATTAATTCTCTCTGCCTCTGGGAGAAATTCTGGTCAGGCAGCAGCTGAAATGTGCAAAAATCCAAAGATAAAGGGATGCTGCTTCTAGAGCTTTACCTGAGAACTGGCTCATCCCTCAGACTCACCTAATAATCTAGAAACAACATCAAGAACTGTCCATGGTCCTGAACCATCACCTGCCCATTACTGAGGCTGGTCACGTCTCCAGGGCGTCTAAAACCCAGGTGATACCAGTCAGGCTTTTCTTTAATCTCATCTTCGATCTAAATCAAAACATACTGGAAATGTGTGGCGCTGGTATGTCTCTGTGTGCTCGTTCTGGGAAGCCGGGTATCCATCCCCACACCATCCCAGTGTTTCACACGAAGGTATGTTCCTGCTGCAAAGACCTCAGGCCAGTCCAGATGGTAGAAAAGCCCTGGGTATTGAGGGTCATTACCTCTGACCTTCCTTCCAGCCTGAAGAAGTTTTGGCCTCTACAAGTTCAGACTGGAGTGAAAGTTATCAGTCAAGTCTACCTCACTGGTCCCTTGACTGGTGTTTTGTGTGTGTGTGCTCACGCATGTGTAATATGGTGTGTATGCCCATGAATGTGCCTAGGCAGTGTCCCGTGGGCTCGCCTGTGGTGGCCTGCTCCATCGCTCTTCTGCTCATTCTTAATTGAGCCAAAGTCTGTTATTAATCCTGGAGCTTGCCCCCCCCCCTTTTTTGCAAGCTCCAGTCATTCTCAGGTCTCTGCTCCTCTACAGGACTGGGGTTACAGATATGAGTGGCCACACCCAGCTGTTTTATGGTGGACCTGAAGATTTAAACTCAAGCAGTCTCAGGCCCTCTCAGGCCGCTCATGCTTGTGCAGGAAGAGCATTTAACCACTGAGCTACCTCTCCAGGCTTTGACTGAACATTTTGCTACCTAGTGATAAAGTTCTTTAAATTTTTAAAACGTACCCCTAACTAGAAAGGTATACATCTAAACGTAGTTATTAAAGTCACTAACTTGTGTGATCCAGGCTGAATGATAAAGAACAACAGTGTTTTTCCGTGTGGTTATTTTATCGCTACCCTGCAGTGTATAATGGTGTCAGGCCTTTCTTAGATGGCGGAGGAGGGGGTGTCAGTGTTTTGCTCTATATTCTAGTCAGTTCTTACAGGGAGAGGCTGATTCGATTTCACTGTGCAATTTCACAAGTGACACTTATCCGACTCCTTTTTAGGGACTTGCAGTTAAAAACCTCAAAGAGCCTATCAATTTAAATAGAGGTTTGATCACACTGATGGATGTCTGAAGTCAGGAAGTAGTGCAAGGGCGGCAATAAATATTCTCAAAAATCAGCATATCAATCACAGTAAGAAAGCACGGGAGAGTGACATGTCCGGGATGAGGAAGAGGATGGCTGGTGCAACGCAGCAATGGGACAATGAGATTGGCAGAGCCATGGTCGTAGTGTTTCTGTCCCTTACACCTGACTATCATCGATAACAACCACATCACTTCTCCATGTATGTCACTAACTCAACATCCCTACAAACAGAATCAGATGCTGTAAAATTACTGCTTTTCAGTAGTTGGTGCAAAGGAATTGAGAGATAGTCTATTCTGACCACTTATATATGTATAATGTATGGATAGGCATATTTAAAAGATATGAATATATTTTTATTAAGAGTTAATATTAACATATATGATGATATGCACCCATAAACACATAGTCAGCTATTTGTACTTACAGGTCCCATTCTGCAGATTCAACAGAGGATCAAAACCTTTTTTTTTCAATGTTACTTCTGAGCTAAATATGTGGATGTTTTTCTTGTAGTGATTCCAAAAACAATGCAATGTGGTAATCATTGGCTCAGCATTTTGGGTTGCATTAGTTACTATGTGTAACCTTGAGGTGATTTAAAGTATAAGGGAGGATGTTGTAGGCTCTATGCAAACATTGTGTCACTGGCTATGAAGGGCTTGAGCATCCCAGGGGGTTGATGTTGGCACACTCAGGGATTTTGGAACCAGTCCTCCACAGACGTTAAAGGCTGACTGTCTATACTAGAGCATTGCACTCCATAATACATCTTCCAGAGAAACCTTTGAGTCTGCCTAACACAAAATGATGCCAAAACATCCCACAAAAATTTGGATGATAATATCCCTTCACTGTGGATGGGCATAGTCAATGATAACATGGCTCAAGCCCATTTTAAATGGGAACATAAATTTTCTTCTCCTGCGCCACGGCCTCCCAATGGCTGACAAAGTCAGCTCAAATATTCTCCAGTTGTTTCCCTTTCAAGCTGCAAAGAATGTGAATGTCAAGCCGGGAATGGTGGCTCATGCCTGTCGTCTCAATACTTGGGATGCTGAGGTAGGAGGATCACACTGAGTTCATCAGCCTGGGCTACTGAGTGAATTTTGGATCAGCCTGGGCTAGAGTGAGACCCTGCCTCAAAAACAAAAAATGTCAAATGAGGAGAGCTGGGGATCAGAACCAAAGAGAAGCCAGTCCAGAAACCAAACTGCTATTGGATATGAAAATGAAGTATGATTTATTATATACTACAGCTTCAGATGCCACAGATCAAAGGCACTGAGCTCACATGAAACAGATAATTTCTCCCTCATACATATTTCAGTTAAACTGTTTGAACCCTACAGTTCCATCTGAAGATTACTTGAGATAATACAAATTAACAGCCTGGAAAATAGATGGGGGCCTCATTTGTCTTGAACAGGGGTGAGCAAAAAAAAAAATCCATGAGCAGAGGAAGCAAGGTGCATGAGGGCAAAGTAGCCAATCTGGGGTGTTCGATGTGCACAACTGTCTGTCAGGACAGGAGTAGCATGGCTGGATTTGCACATCTTACACGGAGGCCAATTCTACCAAACCCATAGCCCGTGCTGCAGTTGTCTTATTGCTAGGAAGCTGCTTTTTGTCCAATCACAAGCAGCTTATGGGAGGCAAAGGTTCATTTCAGCGAATGATTTCAAGGGGCCGTTTCATCATGGCAGGCAGGGGAAGTATGCCAAGAACCGAAAGCAGGACACCACATCCTGTCATAACATCTGGGAGGGAGCAGTGAGCATGAGCTGAGCCAGCACTAGCCTCAAGGTATTTCTCTAGGGACACCCCTCCTCCAGCAAGGTTCCACCTTCCAAAGGCTCTGTGAGCCAGGGACTAAGTTCAAGGCTTAATTCACAAGCACTTAAGGTGACGGGGGGGGGGGAGGGGTGGGAGGGTGGGAGGCACTCCACATTCCTACTACCCTATCTCTTAAAAAGATCAGTAAGTGGAGCTAGAGAGATGACTCACTGGTTAAAAAGATCAATCAAGTGACTGGAGTCCAAGTTTTCTGAAGGTAATTCAACATAAAACAGTTTAGTTCACTTTCATGAGGTTTGACTGGGGGTAAGTAGGAAGAGGGTTGGTTGGTTGGTGAGTGGAAAGTTTCCCTGAGATAAGAGAAGTCACCAGAAAGTTTCAGACCATGTTCTCTTTGGGGATCTACTTATATACGATACTGTTTTCCTGTAACTTTAATTTTTCTGCAGTAGAAGCTCTTGCTCGCTGAGCCACTGTTTGGTACAGAGCAGTTCATTGATTGAAAGAGCAATTAGCTTCCCATACAGCCACATCATTTCAAGCTATATCCCCTCATCTCCCTCAGCAAGGGCTGTGGTATCTGTCTTCTGCCTGCCAAGCCTGCACTTCGTCCTCCCTGGAGCAGAGCCACCCGTGGGAGTCCTTCCCAAGGAAATGGCCTAACCACCTGGCCCAGATTGGGCAGTGAATCAAGGCAATTCTGGCCTCATTCATGAGTTCTCTGTTCACCGGGGACAGGAGCTGTATGCATTAATGCATTTCAGTGTGCACACGTCTCCATCCCCCCGCCACACGCACACCTAACCTAGGCTGCTTCTGAGCAGGGATAGGTCTTATTCACCTGCTATTCCCTAAGGTACTACTCAACAGCACACAATAAATCCTGGCTGAATTGCTTTCAAATATGAGCAGGCCATTCCCGTTTTATTAACATCTCTGCAGTCCCTGTGAAATGCCCATAACTGTTACTGGTGTGTGTAAGCACAGGTGGGCGTATGTTTGTACACACACACATACTCTCAATCACCTTCCTCGTGAATAGAGCGATTCTTTGATAAATTGGTCTGACATTTGGTATAAAGTCCTGCAGGCCTTAGACAAAGTGATTTAGAAAATAACACTGTCAGTTTCTCTGCTCTTTCAATAAATAACCCACCAGTAAAATACAGATAATAACTGACAATCGGACTTGTACTATAACTAATGAGAAACAATAAAGCAGCAAATGGACTGTTTATATACATTTGATAAATTGAATCCCCTACATACACCAATGGCAAACAAATGTGTGCGTTCCTAGTTCACTGAAGAAAAACGAATATTCACTGTGAAGATTATAGATTCAGGATACAAGTTACATTGTACTTAGAAATTATTTAGATGCTATATCTACATACATTTGAAAAGTTGAGAACCTACCTCAACTTCCTGAGTACGAAAGCATTATAAATGGGGGAAAAAATAAAAGAATCACATCAAACAATAGAAAGGAATGTAACATTATTGATCATTGCATCAGAATTTCAAAATATTAGAAAGGTCATAGTCAAGTATCTTCTCTTCAGTTACCCACCATTTTTTCCTTTGCAAATGCCCCCTCACCTACACAGTCCATGGGGAAAGACTGGAGGTGACAGGGTGCCCAGACATCTCTGCACTACTGTCAGAATCACGATGAAATCCAGACACTGGGCCATGATTCCCTTCTGTGACCATTTCAAATGAGCAATTGCCTGTGACATCAGTCTAGAGGGCAAAATTCAATAAAGATCCCCAAATGGCATCAATGACCAAGAGCCATTGACCATCCACATTGCTGAAAAACAAAATACATTATTTGCCTTAAAGCTCTAAAGCAGCTGGAGGGGAGAGGACCTCAAACATGAGACAGACATGATCAGAGGAGATAAGAAAAATACATAGGATTGGCATGGCCCCTCCAGCTGATGAAAGGATTTGAACCACCACAAAGAGCTCTCCTTTCTGGGGCTCTGCCTCTCGCAGACTATTCAAACTGGGGTGGAGAGAACCAGTTCAATGACATGTTGTTTTCCCAATATAGAAAAATTGTGAGTATGAAGTTCCTTCCCCAAATTGTGCTGTGTGTGGTGATTCCCAGCCCCCTCCAAAGGAAGCTCAGTGGTTACAGGATACTTCACGCACACTCAAACTAAGACAAGGGGTGTCTCCATCAGTCAAAACCATCCATGCTATTGTCCTCAGTGGAAAAGCCATCAAACTGAGAGAAGCACAGGTAGTCCTCTCAGAATCTAGGAAGAAGTCAGAACCATGGGCTAGAGCAGGCTTTGAAGCAGACGTGGGGTCAAATTCTTGCTCACACTGGCTATGTGGGTTTACACATCACACTATGTTTCTCTGAGTCAGTTTCCTTATCCATGAAACAAGGCCATTGGCACCTACCTTAAAGGATGGACTCAGTGTTTCCGAGTATTACAAATGCCTGGCATATTTTGTGGCACCCAGAATTAAGTCACACATAATACATACTTTTATGTTCACCTCCAGATGTTTGCAGCAGTGAGATGTCCCAGGAACACAGACATGAGCATTAGGCTTTGTGGAAATAATGGATGTAAAATTTCAATAGTGTCACATCCTGCACATTTGAATGTTGCCAATTAGACCCAAGTAAAAATAGATCAATTGTAACTATGAAAAATAATTATGAAGTATGTTATGCATATAAATTTTATTAGTCTCAGATATGAAGAATGCTTTAGAGAAAATTCAATGTTGGGGCTGGAGGTATAGCTAAGTGATTAAAGGGGTTTGATTGCACAGCCTGCTGGACCGAGTTTATTCCCCAGTACCCATGTAAAGCCATACGCGCAAAGTGGTGCGTGCATCTGGAGTTATTTGCAGCGACAAGAGGTCCTGGCACACCCATTCATTCTCATTTTGTCCCTCTGTTACTCTTTCAGCCTCAAATAAAAATAAATTTTAAAATATAATGTGATTTGGAAACCTGAATTTCAGACACACTTATAAAGGCCACACTCACATCCTGAGATTCAGTGACCTTCTTGCACAAAACAGAACCCACCTAGTTCAAACGGATGGTGTCTATGAGATCAGCGATCTTTTCAAACACTATAAGGTAGTCCCTATCATACACATGTAAACAAATTCCACTTTCAATTATGATTAACTATATCCTAACAAGAAAACAGGGCTGCCAGGCAAAATTACTGATGCATTCATGACCCCATGGTGAATACCAATAACCCAACTGAGGAGGGTCTCAGTGGATTGAGGGGAGAGGGGATAGAACAGAAAAACCCAAAGGGAATATTACCAACATGTTTTGTTCATACACTACAGTTCATAATTAAAGATATTTTTAAATATTCTATATAATCAGCAACATGCATATTAAAAAAAAAAAAAAATGAAGGAGCCACCATAGGGTGGATATTACTGCTATTCCTAACCCGGCCCCTGTGGTCTTATGACATGCAAAATTTCATCTTCAGGCTTGCACAGATTCTCTTGACTGAGGCCCATCTTGTCCAAATTGCAAAGTTAATCTAGTCCCACCATCTTTCTGAGAAAGGCCTCTATGGATGGCAGGTCTCCAAGAATGTATACATGCTGCCTTTTAGAGGACACGGAGCCAGCCAGGAGCTTTGTATCTATCCGTCCCCCTACCAGTATCCATGTAAAGCCAGATGCACAAAGTAGCACATACGTTTGGAGTTCATTTGCAGCACCACGAGGCCCTGGGGGCTGCCCATATTCTCTCACTCTCTGCTCGCAAATAAATAAAGGAAATATTTGCCTGCAAAGGCCTGGAGAAAAGTCGAAATGGTAACAATAGCTATCAGTGGGTATGGGGATTGAGTGTTTTCTTCCTGGTTCTACTTTTTAAGTTTACTTTTCAAATTTTACGAAATCACAATGGATACTGTCTACTCATTCATTTATTTAAGTTTTACATGATGGACAAAATGAAGACAGTGTTGCCCTAACATGACAATCAGGGTAAATGCCAGCCCCAGGGAGTTGAGGTCATCATAACATGCATTCACGCTGCCCTAAAGTCTGCTATCTGTGATCCCTGTGCACCAGTAGCCAAGCCTGAGCAATGTGGCCACATACCATACATGGGAAGCAAGAATAAAGAGCCTCTGGGGCCACGCGTGCCAAGGAACACTTCCAGGCAGCTCAATGGAACCATAAACCCTTTTAATTAGCCAGCTTCTGGGGAAGTAAATCGTGTCTCCCATTCATTTATTCCTTTTGCCCTGGCATTTTTGATACCTCATTAAGGAAATGAAAGATACAAAAAACACAGCAGGGGTTGGCCTTCAGCTCCCCCACCTGTGTGCCGCCCATGACCTCTGCCAGAAAGATGCAGGAAAGATGCCCAGAGCTCAGGGTGGAAAGCACACTCTTACCCATGATGCAGTAACAACTCAAAACAAACCCAAATTGTAGCTCGATTTAATAAGGCATTCTGGGCCCCATACCTCATTTAAGGCAGCAGCGGGACTGCCAGGGCTGCCTGCTGGAACTATTTGGGAGCAATACTGTGTGGTGATTTGCTTATTGCCCAGGAAAGCCTCAGACAGCCATTCTTCGTGCTTCTCTTTGCACAAAACTCAGCCCTTAGCCCATCATGGGGCTGAAATCACTGGTTCTGCTTCCCCACTGAAAACATAAAATGCATAACACTAGTCACAACTTTTTCTCTTGACACTTCTGTTACCATGATCTCAGGGACTTCCAGACAAACAAATTCACTTGTTAAAACTTCAGTTTCTCCACTGAAGACTTCTCTGTCCCCCATGGCAGAAAGAATGTAAGAGCCAAAGGAAGGATAGGACTCCTTACAAGGCACTCTTCTGAGTACAAAATGGAGTGGATATCCATGACCTCACAGTGCCTGGCACTACCTACACAAGACCATCGTAACAGGAGGAAAAGATGATGACATCAACATCAAAGAGACTGAGTGAGGGGAGGAGGGGGATATGACAGAGAATGGAGCTGTGAAGGAGGGAGGGAAATATTATGGCTTATTTCTATAGTTATAAAAGTTGACGATAATTTTTTAAAAAGAACCAGATTTTTTTTTTTAATTTGAGAGAAAGAGAGAAAGAGGCAAAGAGAGAGAGAGAGAGAGACGGAGGGGGAAGGAGGGAGGAAGAGAACGGGCATGCCGCCAGGGCCTCCAGCCATTGCAAACGAACTTCAGATGCATACACCCCCTTGTGCATCTGGCTTATGTGGGTCCTGGAGAACTGAACTGAGATCCTTTGACTTTGCAGGCAAATGCCTTAACTGCTAAGCCATCTCTCCATCCCCAAAAAAAAATTTTTTTAAACGTCGGTTTCCTCATTTGCTGACACCTTTGTGCCTGCCAGGATTATGGGTGATATATATTATAAGATGCCCAAAGTACATACAGGATGCCCCAAGAAATCATAGCCAGGCTTTAATTGATCCCAGAGTATTCTCTGCCCCGAGCTGATAACAGTTTCCAAAACATATACTGCTAGCTTCCTCTGGATGAATGTATTTGTGACACTGCCTTTCCTGACTCTAAGGAGATTTTGAAGAAATCAAATCTTGGTGATGGCTCCCCTGGAAAAGAGACAGGCCCTGTTCGGTGAGAAAGTGTAAATAAAACACCACTTAAGCAATCACATTACTCACAGCTTAATGCATGTGAGCCAGAGCTGAGCGCACGTGCGTGTGATGGATTTCTCATTATCTGTTGGCTGCCACTGCAGTCCATCCAACTGTCTGCAGGCATCCTGGCTGGGAACATCTACATTTAGCTCCTGATAGGCCTTGTGCCTCTCCTATCAGTGGGACCAGACCCAGCCAGGAAGGAAGTGATGCTTTCATAATAAGGTGATAACATAAAGGGAAATATTTGTTCGGGGAAAAGCCCCTCCAGGTTCTAAGTCGGTAAAATGGTTCTTTCCTCCACTTCCAGGGCTCTCCAGACAAGTTTGGCCCAGAGGAAACCTCTAGCTCATTCTTCATGGGACAGCTGGACAGGGTGGAGCCTCCCTCTCCCATGGATACCACAGAATCACCTGCGTTGACCCAGCTGTGTAGGTTGCTGGACCAAGCATCAACACAAAGAGGTAAGCAGAAATACACTGTAACCTGGCCCTTCTAGACGAGGGTCTCTGACTCCTCGGGGACCATAGCTACCTTCAAAAGGACAACCGTTTATATCCTACAGAAATGTGGACCTTCTAGGAAGGCACGTCCAGAATCTACCTGCAGCGGTCAGTACAGATGTGGGTGTTTGTAGAGGAAGAGGATGGGCACCCCTAGGGATGGACACGAGGCTCAGTTCTTAGTGTCAAATCCATGCCCAGGTTGCCACCCTGGAACTGGGCTGAGTGGGCAGAGAGCAGCAAGACTTGCCCTCACAGGCTCAGTCCCCCTGGCTTCTGACTCCCAGTGGGCTTCCGTGTCCCGTGGTCTCTTCTCATTGGGGACCAAAACATTCTCCTGGAGTCTTCCCTCAGGGCCAGGCAAGAGGACTGTGACAGCTCCCAGGCCACAGGCACTATGTGTGACATCCACACCTCCTGTGACAAAAGCCTACCAGGGTATTTGAGCCTCCTCTTCTTGTGATCCTTAGTCAAGGAAGGAAAATGAGTAGAGAGAGAAAAGGGAATGGCAAGTTTCTGCAAATACTCTTGAAGGCAAAGACACCGCCATGAAGAAAACCAGCATGGGACTAGAGAGATGGCTCAGTGGTTAAGGCACTTATCTGCAAAGCTTAAAGATCCAGGTTCAGTTCCCCAGTACCCACATAAAGCTGGATGCACAAAGTGGTGCATGCATCTGGAGTTCATTCGCTGTGGATACAAGCCCTGGCATGCCCATTCCTCTCTCTCCTCAGTTTGGAGTAACCTTCTCATAACCAGAAGCAGCTGATGGGAGGAAATCTTCTATTTTAGCTTATGGTCTCGAGGGGAAGTTGCATCATTGCAGGGAAAACATGGCAGAACAGAGGCTGGACGTCACATCTTGCCATATCATCTAGGTGAAAATAATCCAAGTACTGGGCTATCCTATCCCAAAGCCTCTTCCCAGCAACATACCTCCTCCATCAAGGCACCACCTCCCAAAAGCCCCACAACTTTAAATGGCCACTGGCTGGGTATAAATATTCAAAACACATGAGCGTACGCAGGACATTTCACTCAAACCCCAACAGATATGTAAAGGAGTATGTCTCCCAGCGGAGCCGCAACATAGCACTGTGTCATCCTAGTATAGTGCGCTCCCTCTGAATCACCTGTCTTCTATAAACTCACACGTTCTGAATGCTTGGTCCTCAGCTGGTGGCAATTTGGGAGATAAATTTCCTTGCTGGAGGAGCTGTGATGGTGGGGGGTGCAGGCTTAGTGGTATTATAACCAGCTCCCCCTTGCCAGAGACCAGCTCACTCCCCTGCTGCTGTTTTCCACCTGCTGTGGCAGAGGTGATGTCCAGCGTCTCTTCATGCCATGCTTTTCCCTGCCATCATGGAGCTTCCCTCCAGACTGTAAGCAAAATAAACCTTTCCTCCCGTCAGCTGCTTTTAGTCCAGTGTTTTGTCTCAGCAATGAGAGGATAAATCCAACACCACTCCCCATGGCTACCTAGATGGGGCTCCCTGTCCCGCAGCCTTCCACCCTCCATGTAGTCTATCTCCCCTCTCCCCACCAGGCCATGAGACTCATGTACCATTGAATATAGCTGGCACAGGGGGGTTCCCCTCTCCATCCTATCTTTTTGTTGTGATTGTTAAAAATATATTTTTTTGCAGGGCGTGGTGTTGCACACCTTTATTCCCAGCACTTGGGAGGCAGAGGTGGCAGGATCACCACGAGTTCGAAGCCAGCCTGAGACTACATAGTGAATTCCAGGTCAGTCTGGACCAGAGTGAAACCCTACCTTGAAGAACCAAAACAAAACAAAAAAAGGAAAGAAAAAATTATTTATTTATTTATTTATTTATTTATTTATTTGAGAGAGAGAGAAAGGGTGAGAGAGTAAGAGAAAGGGTGAGAGAGTAAGAGAAAGAGTGAGAGAGTAAGAGAAAGAGTGAGAGGGAGACAGTAGGTGAGAGAGTTCTAGAAAGAGAGAAAGAGAGAATAGGCATGCCAGGGCCTCCAGCCACTGCAAACAAACTCCAGATGCATGTGCCTCCTTGTACATCTGGCTTATGTGGGTCCTAGGGAATCAAAGCAGGGTCCTTTATCTTTGCAGGCAAACGTCTTAACCGCTAAGCCATCTTCTCCAGCCCTAACTTCTATTCTTTTAACTGATGCAGTTTCACAAAGAATGGCTCACTTTTTGCCATATGCAACAACCATGCCAGTAAGAGAGGAGATGGGCTCTGATTCTACAAGGCAGTATCTTTCTCTGATCCACCCTCTCTCCTATGAGAGCACAGTAATTGGCTCAATCCCAAGAGTCTCCCATGAGCAGGTGCAACTGCGTGTGATAAAGATTACAACAGTTGTTTTTCTCAGAGAACTATATCACACAATGCCCTAATGGGGAGAAGCTGGGCCCTTAGGGCTAAAATATGGGGAACCCTGAGTCTAGAAACAGAGGGAAGAAGAAGTGAAATTCTGGGAGAAATCAGGAGAGAAGATGGAAACAGGTGCTGGGCTTGGTTCCACAGCAGAGCCCTCTCAGGAGAAAGCCAACAAAGCGGACGGGCCTCAGGTGGGCAGGTGACCTCGTCAGGAGGAATTATGCATGAAGTCACTGATCTGGAGACTGTTTGGTATGGGGTAGGTGAGGCCATACCCATCTCCCTGTCCCAAACAGGTGATGGGGAGTCTGCTGCGCTCACTAACACCTCTCATGCAAGTGGCTTCTCTTTGGGAAAGAGCCGTAGAGTCAGATAGGTGCAGGGTCTGTGACTGGGTGGTGGGTGAGGTCGCCATGGGTCAAGCAGTTAGCCGTCCAGCCCAGGCTTGCTGCCACACAAGTTCATGTCTATGTGGCCACTGGGGTAAAAGTGGGACTGGAGCACTGAGGAGTATCCTTCATAAAGTGGACAGCAGGCTTCAGGGAAGACCAAAATGTAGTGCATGGAGGGTAACTAGTGAAGGGCCATCAGCCTACAGTCTGATCTGCCATCATTTTAGGCAGCACCAACAGTGTAACGGTATCAAGAGCTCTGAGCCAGTCAGAACCGACGTGGGCCATTGGAAAAATGGATATAATGCATAAGAAAAGCCCTGGGTTCACCTCACTACAATCAGGGGGAAATGTGGCTTCATCGTGAACTGCTTTCCAGAGGTCCTTCCGTTCTTCTCCTACACAACAATCGAGGGTGAATAACAACACAACTGGAGACAACATTACATAAATGATGGACGCATACTCAGCCACAGCCACATAGACCCATGTGCTTGTTAACGGCACCTCTCAGCTCTTTACAAGTCCACATTCTTCTTGACTCTTTGCAACTAAAATCTACCTGGGAACATAAATCTTCCTCCTTGTAATGTGAGCTAGTCCCATAACACCACCACCATAAGTTCATTACTGAGCCATTTGGGGTTATAGTTCTTCAAGAAAATAGCCATTTTAAAGACTGTCAGGAAAAACAATGTGCCACCGATACGCCCCTTGACTTGATTATTTGTTGGGAAGATCGTGGCTGCTCACACCTGTGGCCCACAGTGGGAAAGTGACATGAGGCACTGATACATTTCCATTGGGAAGTGACCTTCATGTCAGGCTCACACAGGCCTTGGTGGCTGATCTTGGTGATTGTCATCTTTTGCCCCATATGTCCAGAGGGAAGAGCCTAACAGAGGGTTTTTCAAGTGGGCATACCCATGTCTAGCTACTCCTTGAGGCAAGCAGCATTAGTCCTCCAAGATTAGGACTGATGATTTTTTTTTTTCTGTCAAGGGCAGGCAGCAACTATTTTAGGTTTTGTGGGTCATATAAAGCCTTCATCTCACACATTGTTCTTTTCACCCTACTCCCTTTAAAAAACCTAACAATTGAATCTACTGATCTCTGCTAGACTTGGCCTGCAAAAGAGGCCTCAAAACCTTCTAAATTTAGCCATTCTATTTTCAACAAAGAGCAAAGTTATACTGGGATACAGGACTATAGGAGGAACTCATGTGTGTTGAACATCTACGTATTTCCCTGGTCATGGGCTTTGCACATGATAAATACATGGGGTTGTCACGGATGGTTAGACAAGCTGCTCATTGCACAAAAAGACTAGCCAGAGTTCAGAAACGCATAAGACTGAAATACCATCTACACTGAAGACAGTATCTAAGCACAAGGAGTAGGGCTTGATTTATGCCTACTTCCAAGTATCACTAAGGCCCCACAGTGGATGAAGTAGCTACTAGTGGACATCGCAGGAAGGCAGAACAAGCCAAGAGCAGGCCAACCAAAACCCAGGGACCCTGAAGCCTGGCAGAGTGAAGAGAGACAGAACAGATCCAAGTGTGTCAAATGACCGAGCAGGAGCATGATAGGGAAGCCAGAGAGGGGCACACAGCGCTGAACCCCGGTCACTTGTCCAGTGGATCTTGCCTTAAGAAGGCAGATGACTGCATCTCACAGACACGGGCTGCCTCACACTCACAGAGACAGGCTGCCTCAAACAAGCTTTGAACTGCAGATATCATTAGTGGCCCGGGTGAGAAGCGGGCTGAACAGGCACTGTGACAGAGTTACACCCGTCCCACTACATAGCAGACCCTCAGTGGCTACCGGTGTCAGTAAATAAGCATTCATTAAAGGCAAGTGGGAGGTATTGAGGAATGGCCTCAGTACGCTGACCTCCAAACTGCCGGTTCCATCCTTGACGGCACAGACAGAATGTGGCAGGAGCTAGAGTAGCCTCACTCTACCACAGACTGAGGGACTCATGGAGGCCTTGGCCCCTCCCTGTCACCTAAACATCACAAAGCTGTTTCTAGCCCCATAACTCCTCAACACAAGATAGCTTGGCCCTTACCCAAGTGACCGGGACTCTTCTGGGCCTCAAACTCCCCAGACATTCCTGCTGAGAAGGAAAATGAGGCAGATGTCACAAAGGGGCTTACTCCCATGACAACGTTGGGCGACGTGTCCTTAAGGCCTCGAAGAGGCTGCCTCTCTCCCCAGCTTACCCAATCAGGGACAATTAACCCCCATGGACCATAGCAGGGAAAGACTGAGTGAGTTGTGAGGAACTGGCAAACCGATGAAAGAAACTGCATTCTCTTTCCTATTTTTATCTCCAACCCCTAGGGTAAGGTTCTGGGTTTTTGTTTTCTTCAATGTCCCTAAAAGTTTCTGTGATTGTCTCCAGATAGACACCAGTGGGGAGGGAGAGCAAGTGTGAAGCTCTGAGCTCCCCGAACAGCCAATCCTCATGCTGCCATTGTGTTTGTGGGTTGCAGGCAGCAGTCATTCCTGGAACCATCATGACTGCAAAATGCTCTAACAGCAGGGTGGAAAATTACCCAGCAAACAGCTGTTTATGCTCTAGGTGGTGTCTGCAAAGGGAAAGGAGCAATGGGTTGGGTGGAAGCCACAGGCCCCCAAATTGAGAAAATACTGTTTTCAAGTTCAATATGAGAGGTCATCCCACAGTAAAAGGTAATCAATAGTCAAGGGAAAGCACAGTAAAAGGACATCTTAGCTACAGCAAGCAGGAAGGAGACTGCAAAGTGACAAGGACCGAGTCCTAACAGAGGCTCAGTTTAGGCACTGCTATGGTCCTGGAGGGGTTAGAATGTCAAATGCCCCATAGCCTCATGTGTTTGTGATTAAGTGTCCTACTTAGTCCCCAGCTGGGGCCTTTGGGGAGTGGAGCCTTGCTGGAGGTGGTGTGTTCCTGTGGCTGAGCCTTGGGATTTTATAACCCACCCTAGTCAGTGCCACAGAGCTCACACTTGCTGTTTCTTCTCAGCTGATGTGCCATGCTTTCCTTGCCATGATGACCCCCCCCTGCCCCACTGGAGACTTTAAGCTGGAAATAAACCCTTTCTTTCCATAAGCTACTTCTGGTTGGGTGTTCTGTCCCAGAAATAAGAAGGTAACCACCACAGGCCTCACACACTGAAGAGACCTCTCCCAGAAGAAGGGAGCCCAGCCCTGTCCCCAGTTCCTCCTTGATTTTCTCCCTCTGTGTTCACACTCCATAGGGACAGGCAGCTTCTAAGTCACCTTTGGTAATGTGTGGCTTACTGCACAGTGCAGCTGACATTTTGAAATGTTCCTCAGCTACCCATCTGTTCCTCTCTTCCACACACAAACCAAAAAGCCAAAGGACAGAGAAGCCCGGAACATAGCCAGTCCTGACTGTCCCAGGACTTGACAATCCATCACCCACCACACAAAACATGAGTCCCAATTCCTACTGAGGTCATTTGAATGTGTGATGTCCCCCATAGCCTCATGCATTTGTAATTATGCCTCAGACTACACCCCCAGTTGGTGGAAATTTGGGAGGTGGACCCTTTGCTGGAGGAAGTGTGCTTCTTGCCAGAGTTAGTTCACTGTCTTGCTGCTTCTTGCCAGCCGCTGTGGCAAGATATGACACCCAGCCTCTGCTCTGTCATGCCGTGATGAAACATCCTCTAAAGAACATAAGCCTAAAATAAACCCATTTCTCCCATCAGCTCTTTCTCTAGTCAGATATTGTGTCCTAGCAACAAGAAGGTAACTGCTACACCTACTTAGTACTCATTCCCCTAGGACAGCCCTTTCTCCCCAGCCATGCCAAATTTGCTTTCTTCTCCAAAGCCCTCATTGCTTGAATATGTGGTCAGTGCAGAAGAAAGCAGGAGTATTTGATCGGGGAGGGCCTGGAAGTAGCAGACACGAACGCTGGTGTCTCCAAGGCTCCTTGAGCCATTCTGCTGCCAAGCAAAAATGAAGATACACAATGATTGTTCCACATGCAATTCAAGGCCGGCTTCCTGCTAGAGCAAAGCTCACCATGCTTCACCCCAAACCTTGAGGTCTTACAGACTACCCCAGGAAAACAACGTGTGATGCTTTCCAGGATGACAAGACAGACAACATTAAAGGCACTCGGGAAATGTAACCGCCACTGCTGTATGTCTGTGGTGGAGAGTGGAGAACAGAAGCTTCCTCACTTCTCCCGAGTTCTTGTATGCTTACAGTGTGATCTCAGCAGTTGGATTTCACCACCCTGGGAAGTATGTGAACTCATGTTCTCCAGCAGAACAGGGATGGAGTTCAGAGCTGGGGTGTCCAACAGAATCCTGTGTGGATTCTGACTCTACACATTATGGACAGCATGACCTTGGAAAAGTACAGAGCTTCTCTTTCCAACCTAGCTTCCTGGACTTTACAAAACCCAGATCACTTGGGCTAACACAAACACTCCTTGTCTGTAGCAATGCCCATTCGGTAGATGATTCTCATCTCTGCTCATTCCTCTTCTTTCCAAGGCCTACCCATCATATTTCCACAGAAAAATGGGAATGAGTATTTTAGGACACTGCCCTTCGGACATGAACTGACCAGTCGGTGCTTTCGTGTTATGCATGATCTCACAGTGGAGGTCATTAACCCCACAGGGCCCGCAAAATAATGAGTCCATCAACAATTTAACGTAGCAGATGGAAAAGAATAAAAAGGATGAGACATCAAAACAGGGGCAGGACTACTTGGAAAGAGGAGGGTTCTCAGTGGAATATGTGGGGGAGGGGGACAAAGAGCAATTGGAGGGGAATGTGATCAAATTATAATGTGTTCAGGTATTAAAATCCTAAGTAAATAAATTAAAGATAAATGGGATGCTTGGTTGGCCTGTTGCTTTTTGTTAAAGCACGGTATCCTCAAACTCTAATATAAAATGTGGTCTAGGACTCACTTAGAATCTTTTAAAAAGAATAAAACCTAATATAAGCCAGAGGCAAAGATGAAGAAAAGTGGTTCTTTCTGTTCATCAAGCAGCAGCAATTTGGGGGCAAAAGATCACAAGTTTCCCCACTTACCATGTGTCGTGGGAAGTCACACTAAGCCAGAGAAGTGTACACTGTTCTAAACAAGGCAGTAAAACTCGTTCTTCTGGATTCTTATTTAAAATATGTGAAGGAAGAGACAAGCAATGGGGAAAGTTTATAAAGCATTCCCCCCCATGAAGGAACATGGGGAGAAAAGACACTGGCAGCATTTAAAACCTACACGTCAATGGCTTGCAGCCAGGAGGTACAAAGACCTTACGCCAATCAATAAAATCAAGATGGAGAATCCAGTTAAAAAGAAGGGCAGGTGGTAGAAGTACAGACTTCACAGAGGATGATGCCCACAGGCTGAAATCTACCAGGACAGCTAAAACCTGAACTCAGACCTTAACAAGTGTAGGAAAAGTTGGTGAGCACCCGGAAGCCAGCTGTGACAACCTGAAGACACTTTCAGCTATGACTCAAGACCACACGCCTGCGCATTTACATCAGAAATCAGTACAGGTTTACAAATTGAAATGCACAAGAAGGCCCAGAGGCAGAAATGCCCACCACAGCCCTCACCAGAAGCAAACAATTCACACAGCCCCCAGCATGATGCAAACGGATGGGGGTATGCTCACAGGATGGGGTACTAGGCAGCAAAAGCAGCAGTGAGTGGCTGCAGCACACCAACGTGGGGGATCACATGCATAGCACCCAGTGAACCAAGGACAGACGGAAGAATGTAACTGCTGTTCCATTTAACGTTCACCACAAGGCAAAAGTGCAGCGTGTTGAAAAGCACGCAGGACTGAAGAGATGGCTCAGCGGTTGACAGAGCTTCCTGTGTAAGCATGAAGACCCAAGGAGGCCTGAGGCAGAGTTCAGATCTCCAAAACTCACATAAAGACAGCTGGGTATGGCCATGCATTCCTGTGATCCCAGTGCTTAAGAGGAGCCGAAACACGTAAATTGTAGGAGGCTGGAAAGCTCTGGAATTAGTCAAAAGAGACTCTGGCTCAAAAATATGACCAGGAGAAAGAGCAATGGAATGGGACACCCCACATTCCACTTCAGCCACCACAGGCAAGTGGCTCCCGACACTGGCAAACATATGGATCGCCGTAATGGCACACACATGTGCATATACCAACTACACACACACACACAATGTAAGCACAAAAGTCAGAAAAGCAGTGACCTCTGCAGAGGAGTCATGAGGAGAATGATATGGGAGTGCCCAGTGTGGGGAACGTTTTAGTGAAGGATCCCACTGCTGAGTATGCAGGTACTCACTTTGAATCAGTCTATTGTGTTCATACACTCAGTATCTCTGTATAGCATACTTCAGTAAGAAAACTTTAAGAAATGATGCCTGGCATGGCAGTGCAGGCCTTTGATCCCAGCACTTGGGAGGCAGAGGTATGAGGATCACTGTGAGTTCAAGACCACCATGAGACTATATCCAGGTCAGCCTGGGCTGGAATAAGACCCTGCCTTGAAATACCCCAAAAAAAAAAAAAAAAAAAAAAAAAAAAAAAAAAAAAAAAAGAAAAAAAAAGAAAAAGAAAGAAAACTAACAGAAATGAATAGAACAGAGATATAGCCTATTTTCTTCTGTCTTTGTGATGAGCTGAGCCATTGCTAAGTTGGAAATGAGGATTACTCTGAGTCAGGGAAGCTTTACATGGTAGGTTGGACAAGCTTTCCCAATGTCTGATCAATCCCTGATGGGCACACCATAGCCACAGAGGAACAGGGCAACCACCTGGTGCCAAGTATACTGGGTGTGAGAAGCTAGAAAGGTGCACAGAGAACTGACTACTAACATTTCCAGCTTCTACTCTAAGTGTTTAAAAATGCTCTCTTGTTTTGACCCTTCTAGTTCCCATCCCTTTTGCAAGCAAATGACTGAATGCTAAGGATGAGGCTGCCTGAAGTCACAGAACTATCAAGATAACAGCCCACGGGGTCTTGCTCCAGAAGTCCCACACTTAAGCACAGGTCATACCACCCCTTAAGTTATCTGAAGACCTACACGACAGAAAATGACCTGCCTGACTCAGCAGAGATCTCCTTTTCAGCAATGAACTTTGGGACCAAGGCCCTGAGGAGAAAGGCCCCTATGGGGCTGGAGAGATGGGTTGGCGGTTAAGGCACCTGCCTGCCAAGCCTAAGAATGCCCGTTCAATCTCCAGGGCCCACTTTTAGCCAGATACAAAAGTGAGGTAAGCATGCAATGCCACACTTGCCCACAAGGGGGTGCACGTGCCTGGAGTTTATTCACAGTAGCTGAAATGGCCCTGGCATGCCCATTTCTCTCTCTCTCTCTCTCTCTCTCTCTCTCTCTCTGCCTCTTCCTGTCTCTGTCTCTCTCAAATAATAAAAAATTAAAATAATTTTTTTTTAAAAAGGCCCTTTGAATGAGCCCCAGTTTTAGGCTAAGTACCCTCTCCTCACCACCTGAGACTGAATTTTCCCAATAGTCCTAGGATGCAGCACTGTGGTTATTATTCCTACACAAGAGCCAACTGAGCTTGCAGAAGAGTCCTACACACAGCCAGAATAGAAACAGGCAGAACCAGAACCAAGAGTTCTTCCTCTGCAAAGCCAGTGACACCTCCCAAGTCCCACAAGCCAGAAGAGGTCCTGGCACTATGAAGCTTCCATGGCAGCAGCAGGGAAGGGAGGCACGATTACAGGGGTGGGTTGTGCAGGAGTCACCATCTGCGGACTATGTCAGATACTCAGGCCAGAACCAAAGCCCACAAGTGAACAAATGGAGCTCTCTGTAGAGGGATGGGCAGGCTGAGCTCTGAGGATTTCCACGCACATGAAAGCTGATGAAACGTCTGGAGATGCCCACCTAGAGTGGGCCACACACTTGATCTTCCTGCTGCGCGCCAAAGGGAGTCCTTAGCCTAGGGGTTCAGACGTGGTTGATCACTCTCCAACCCTCCCAACACAGAAGGCCATGTGACTTGGGCCTGGCCAATGGGTGTTCATCCTCCAGGCCACTGACATTCATTTGGGAATGAGTATGGGATCTTCGCAACAAAGCGAGAGTCCTCCTGGGTTTGCATACAGACACCAGAGAGAAAGGGTGCTCTCTCCACATGCCGTAGGAGGAAGGAGCTAGTTTGGAACTGTCAGAGGACATCTTCCAGTTGCTTGGGGAAAAAAAAAAGCATCTCCGAAAATAAAGACAGAGGGGCCTCAGCCAAAAGGCAAGGAGACACTGAGCCCAAGGCCTGGATACAGCCATGACTGGAATCCAACATGAGGCTCCAAGTTATAGGGAGCAATAACGTGGCTGTGCTTAAGCTATGATCTGAGTTCAGTCTCCTGCATTGGCAAGGTCTGATGGAAGGGCTTTTTGTTTTAAATCTAGAATAAGTGACTGCTAAGCGGAATGGGTGAAAGTTTATCACCTGTAAGAAGAGTTTTGAATGGAAAATTATCCTGACATAAACCCTTAAAACCTTGGTTTGAGTTCCAGGAAAGGAAGACAATCCAAAAACAGAAAAAAAACCACGGAGGCACAGAGCAGGTACCTTGGATGCGTGCAGATGCATACAGTCCAAGGAGGCATCCCCAGACTCACAGCTGTCGGCAGGAAGCCCCTCCTCACAGCAGAGCTAGTGCGCAGCCAGCCTGTCTTCTGAACATGAATCTCCTCCACATAATGAATCGACTCCTCTTTAACAAGATTTTCCTGTGATTTTAATTCCACAGAGGATTCAGCCAGCGAGAAAGAACAAAATGGCATTTTACTACCTGTAGATGTGCACCCTAACTTCTAAATTCATATCTTTAGATAGGAAAGGAGTCGGCAATAAGAGGAAATTAAATCTATAAATCCTCTGATTTATCACCGCGAGGGCATGTGTGCGTGTGCATGCACGTACGCGTGCGCACGTACACACAGGAGCTCTGTGACAGTAAATTTAAGGCAGGCGGCATTTCTCCAAGTCATTGCTACAAACACAGTGGGGAAAAAAAAATCTCGATTTGGAATGAGAAATAATTCCACTTTAATCTTGTTTATCTTCTGGGTCTAGTAACCCCCCTATGGCCAGAGCCCATCTGGCACAGTCTTAAAATTGTTGGCCACTGTTATTTCTTCCAACCTTGTGGTTAGCTGGCTGATTTTTCTTTTCAATGTATACCACAGTCCAACTAGACACTGGGCTTATTTGTTCAAGTAAATCTAATAGACTATCACAGAATTCCATTTGTTTCAGAGATATTTTGAGCGTATGTATAGCATGTCAGCAGCTTTTATGGGCATGTGAAATGCTATCTGCAAGGAAGCTTGCTGAGCCCAACAAATTAGTCTAATCTCAAGTGGACCACGATGAAGAGATCTGCCAACACAATGTGCAATTAGTAATAATATTTCACAATGTTGTATCTCACCTCATCTGAACATCTTAGGAAGTGCCACAGACCTTAATTAATTCTGACAGTGCCCTTTAGAGTCTCAAATCTCCAGCGTTACCCTGCATTGGAGTCCAGTCCCTGAGCCTCACCCAGGCATTCTGCACCAGGAAAACTGTCAGATGTGGTACAGTGTGTGTGCAATATATATGCACGTGTTATGCTAATACCAGTATCCCATGTGCATGCATGTGTAGGCCAAAGGAAGGTGTCCAGTAGTCTCCTTTCTTGCTCTTCTGCCTTATTTCCTTGAGATCAGGTCTCTTACCGAGCATAATATGTTTGCATGTTTTTTTTTTGGGGGGGGGGGTTATTCTGGCTGACCAGCAAGCCCCTGAGATCCTGTCTCTGTTCCCCTCAGTGTTGGGGTTATAGGCACGTGTGGTCATGCCTGAAATTTTATATGGGAGCCAGGAATTGAACTTGTATTTTCACAAGTGCACAGCCAGTACTCTTAACCGCTGAGCCATGTACCCAGCCCGGGTTCCTTATTACAGTCTCTCAAATGGTGTACCTTTTCTCTACTAACCTTCAATCTACTCATCTTCAGTATTTCAGGTGGGCTTCCTGTACACAGCATTAGTTATCTTCCCTTTTCACCCAGTCTGATAGCCACTGCATCATACACGTATGCTTATTCATATTTAATGTGATTACTGATACAACTCAAATTGGATCTAATATTCACATTTTTTTGGAGAGAGACACAGAAAGAGACAGAGAGAAAGGGAGAGGAAGACAGATGGGCGCGCCAGCAGCGTCTCAGCTGCTGCAAATGAAATCCAGATGCATGCACCCCCTTGTGGTCAAGTGCGGCATTGTGCACTTGTGTCACTTTGCATCTGGCTAAACGTGGGACCTGGAGATTGGAACCGCTTATGCTTAGGAGGCAGGAGCCTTAACTGCTAAGCCATCTCTCCAGCCTGAATATTCACATTTAAAAAAATATTTTTATTTATAAGGATAGAGCAAATGAATGAATGAATGAGAGCCCTAGGGCCTCTACCACTGCAAACTCACTCCAGAGGCATGCACCGTTTTTTGACTGTACTTTGGGAATTGAACCTGGGTCAGTAGGCTCTGCAGGCAAGCACCTTAACCACTGGACATCTTTCCCAGCCCTAATATTTTATTTTCTTAAGATGATAGTTCTTGATGTTGCCCATGGTGACCTCAAATTCCTTAGCTCCAATAATGCTCTTGCCTGGGTTCCAAGCATCCGAGCCATCGGGTACGTGCCTCACCCTTAGCATTTTGTCCACCTGTCCTTTGATCCTCTTTCCACTTTTCCCATGTACTTTTGATGCTTCCACTCGCTGTTGGGCTCTATCCCTTGCTTTATGTATTGTAGTGACTGACATGGTGATGACACTGTGCATCCTCAATTAGCAACAATCCAGGCAATTCATTTCAGATGGCGGTGACAATGGGATGACTCAGAAGGCACCATAGTGCAGAAAAGAAGGAACAGAGGATTGCTTAACATTGCAACATCTCCATCACACCTTCAAGATGCAAAATGGCCTGGATATCCATGACCTCACAATGCCTGGTACTATCTACACAAGATTCTTGTTACAGGAGGTAAAGATGATGACATCAAAATGCATGACAGACTAATTGTAAGGGGGAGGGGATATGATTGAGGGTGAATTGGTGAAGTTCACCTAGGGAATTATCATGGTTTATTCTCTATAATTATGGAAGTTGTCAATAAATAAAAGCTAAAAAAAAATATCATTCTACTCACTAAATCCTATTCCTATGAGCCACTACTGCTGATGTTCATATACTTTTTCATGAAAAAATATATATTGTGATATATAACCTACATCCATAATAATGACAATAGTGTGTTTAATTTTTATTGTTCAAAGCTCATCTGTTGAACTTGGGACATGGGTCAGTGGTTAAAGGCACTTGTTTGTCAAGTTTGCTGTCCCAGGTTCAATCCCCCAATATCCACATAAAGCCAGATGCACAAAGTGGTACATGCATCTGGAGTTTGTTTGCAGCTGCAGGAAGTCCTGGTGTGCCTATTCTCTCCTTCCCTCCCTCCCTCCCTCTCTCTGCTTACAAAAAAAATTTTTTTTAAGTAATATGTTTTTAGGGCTGGAGGGATTGCTTAGCAGTTAAGGCATTTGCCTGCAAAGCCAAAGGACCCAGTTCGATTCCTCAGGACCCAGATGCACAAGAGGGTGCACACATCTGGAATTCATTTGCAGTGGCTAGAGGCCCTGGCACAACCATTTTCTCTCTATCTCTGACAAATAAATAAATAAAAATAAAATATTAAAAAGTAATGTTTTTAAATAAACCAAAGGAAAGAAATATAGTTACACATCATATAAAATTATATATAATTGTATGTAATTCTATATAATTTTGTATATAAACATATAATGTAAATTCATAACCTTAAACATGAAAGCTTCCTCTAGCATCTACTGCATCACTATTTTGCTAGTGACAAATGGTCTGAAAATACTTCCATTACTGATGCATTTGGATAAAGATTCAAGAGCTGCCAGATCTGGAATGTTCTTTCACAGTTTTAAATATGCTGCTTCATTGTTATCAGGTCTTCCTAATTCCCAAGAAGGAGTTGCACTTTTAAAAATACCATCATCCTCACTATAAATAATGTGCCTCCCCCACTGCTGTGAACATTTCTATTTTATTCCTTTTAGCACTTTGCCTATAAACTTCCTTAGTGTAGATTTTTTTTGTATAAATTCTGCTTTGTAGCTTGCTATGGGTTTTCTCCATAAGTTTTGAAAATATTAAAGCATTATTTCTTCAAAATTTTTTGTCCAAAATTTCCTGTTTTCCTTCTCCTTCTAGAACACTTATTACAAATACTTTAGACCATGTGATACTGCCCCACAAGTCCCCCATGATCTGTTGGTACTCTTTTCTGTTTGTCAGGCCAGATGATTTTTATTAACTCCATATTCAGCGCCTCTTCTCTTCCATTTCCATCCTGCTATTCATCCCATCCAATGCTTTTTCAGATGCTATGATTTTTTCAGAGTTAGAATTTTCATTTTTAAAATAGTGTCTAACTCTGGTCAGATTCTTCCATCCATTGATTCGTGAAGTTTCCCTTTGAACATATTTGTGATGATTTTTCAACATACTTATCTCCTGATTACAACACCTGGATCATTTTGGGGTCAATTTTGTGGCTTTTTATCCTATTACATATATTCCTCTCTTTATATATCTAACATTTATATTGTATAGTAGAAACCATTCACACCACAATGTAAATTTTCTAGGTTCTTTTCTTCTTTTTTCTTCCTTTTTTCCCCTCCTTCCTTCCTTTTTCTTTTGAAAATGTTTTATTTTCTGTAATAACACAAACTCCAAACTGCTTCCCCTGCAATGCTGAGTGGCAGCTCAAATGGCTCAGTTCCTTTGGACTGTAGCTGTTGCTTTTGCTTAGGAAGCTTGGAGTTATCATCTCCCAACTTGTGAGCTCAGAGGTCGTCCCATGACTTGGGCAAAATTCACAAAGGTCTTTGCACTTCCCTTTTGAGATTTCCCCTTGTCACTTTCTAGCTGTTTGGGCAGCTCTGAACTCTGTTCTTCAGAAACTGAGAAACATGCTCAGTAACTTCCAGCCTTCCGCTATCTGGAAGTGGAGAGTGCCTTCATTTGGAAAAAAAAAAAAATACATAAACCCAAATTTACTGAGTGTGATTGCTGTCAACGGTGAATTCCCATCCAGATTCCATGGCTTGTTTCTCAGAGATAAGAAGATGCTTTAACAGCCGAATTTAAGAGTATGAGATACCAATGAAGGAAAGAGACTCGCCCTCAGCCAAACAAGAGAATATTCTAGTCCTTTAACTCCTTGGTTTCTGTATCTATGCCACCTTTGGAAATAAGGATGTATAGTGCCTCCAAGTCTCCACCCGGGATTTCCAAGGATTACCACAGTCCCTCAACAAATGGATGAATCTGTTCCACTCACATATTAGAAACCTTCTCGTGGGGCCTGACCCAAGAAAAGACTCCGGTAGATGCCCATGGCTGATCCCCGCTCAGTAGTGATTGTTGTTACCAAAGCCATTCTCCACCTAAGAGCATCCGGGACAATCCCATGCGCACCTGGGGCCGCCATGGGAACTGATCTGGGGCGGAAGTCAGGCAGTCTGGGTGAGCACTTCAGAAGTATAGGAACCTTCCTTCCATCCCAATGTTACGTCTCTTTGGTTTGCATGGAATTGTTCACCAGACACCAAAGTGATCTTCTCTGTAGGTATGCAGTCTGGACACCGTCATTATGAAGCATCAGCAAACACAGCCAAGAGTTTTGCCATGACCGTTTGAAAAATGTCCTCACGTACGGCAACTTTTTCTCATGTTTGACTACTTGAGACCAAAAAGGAACCCCTTCCCATTGCCATGGTGATGCACGAAGGCAACAGTAGAGACCATATGGTAAGGGCACAAAGAGACAGAACAAGCGTGAATGCATGCACATCTGGAATTGACACCATGAGGCAGTCTCCCGGCCATAGACACACGACACTGAAGCAAGGACCCCGGTGCTTTTCAATGGCCATGGTGGAAACTCCTGCCAGCAGGAGCATCCTCTGCAACACGGCGCTGCCATTATCCACACGAGGGCTTTCCTGCTGGATCTCCTGGCAGGAGTCACGTGGGCAGCCCAGCAATAATTAGAATTTCCGCGCTTGAGGGGTGTAACACCTCCAGTGACAAGTAGAGCACATCTGTGTTACAAGTTGCACGCTTTGTGAAGCCAATTACCAAAAATTAAAAAAAAAAAACAAATTGCCTCAGCCACCAGAGGAAGGCTGAATTATCTTTCGAATCTCTCTGTAGAGACTGTTACAGGATTGATGTCACATAAAGAGACAATCAAGTACTGTGCAGCAAGATACCATACAAGTTAAGATTCATCAGCAAGGTTGCTGGGCAGTTGACTTACAAAAGGAGTCTGTTATTTTCTGAAGTGGATCATGTTTGTAGCATGGGTAAGCTTTTTAAAATTTGTTTCGTGGTTATTTTCTCAGACTAAATAACAATTTCACTCCACAGTGTATATAATTCTGAAGCACTTTCACACACACAAAAAATGCATATATGCTTCTAGACATCACAAGCTTCAGGCCCCACATACACCTGAGCTATTGAGGGGGTCTCTGAGTCTTCTGTCCTCTCTGGGAAGTCCCAGGGGATTTTCACTACACTGCCTTCAGGTGCCTCAGACCCCATAACAAGTAAGAGTGGTTGAGGGCCGGGACGATAGCTGGGTGGATGAAGTGCTTACAAGCATGAAGGCCTGAGTTTGGATCGCCACTGTCCATGTAAAATGCTGGGCATGATGGTGTACGCCTGTAACCCCAGCACTAAGGAGGCAGACACAGGAGGATCCCTAGGGCTTGCTGGCCAGCTAAGTTGGTGAGCTCTGTGTTCAGTGAGAGAAACGGTCTCCAAAAAAAAAAAAAAAAAAAAAAAAAAAAACGTGGTTGAGTGACTGATGAAGACAATGTCAACCTCTGGTCTCTCCATGCATGCACATGTGTGCGCACACACACCATATACACATGCATTCATAACACATATACACAACATAAGAGCATTACACATCTTGCCCTATATAAAAAATTATTGCATTTCCTAGTACAGTACTAGGTGCTACAGAGACCAGAGCAGACGTGAATATAAAGCCATGGTTCCGATCTCATGGGGCTTGAAGACTTAAAGGGGAAGGAGGCCACGGTTAAGGTGGGAGTCTACCTGCTTAAAACTAATCCCTTCCTGCCCACCAAAAATGTACCATATGCAGATCACAGCAGTTGTGTTTTTGTTTTTGTTGTGTGTGTGTGTGTGTATGTAGTATGTATGAGTACATGTGTGGAGGTCAGAGGACAACCTTAGGATGTTGGTCCCACCTTCCCCGGACAGGGTCTCCTTTGTTCTTCTTGTGAATACCAGATTAGCTGGCCTTTGAAGTTATACATTCTCATTGGCTGCCCACTATCTCAGGGACATTGGGATTACACACACACACACTCCTACATCCAATCTTACATGGATTTTGGGTATTTGAACTCAATTGTTAAGCTTGCACAGCAAGTGCTTTTAACCATCTCTTCAGCCCAATACCACAGTTTTAATATGTACCTAGTTTTCACCAAGAATATGTACAGTGCAGCCAACCAGAACACACCCCCATCATGGTGTGGCAGGGAAGAGAGAAATCCATTCCAATGGTGTCCATTTAGTCTGCTATGGCTTCTCTTCCTGATAAACATTTTTTTGGTTTTTCAAGGTAGGGTTTCACTCTAGTCCAGGCTGACCTGGAACTCACTGTGTAGTCTCAGCATGGTCTCGAACTCATGCAATCGTCCTACCTCTACCTCATGAGTGCTGGGATTAAAGGTGTGTGCTACCATGCCTGGAATTTAATTAATTAATTAATTTATTTATTTATTTATTTATTTATTAAACAGAGAGAGAAAGAACAGGATGGCTTGGCACTTAAGGCACTTGGCTGCAAAGCCTAAGGATCCAGCTTTGATTTCCTAGTACCTAGATAAAGCCAGATGCACAATGCATCTACAGTTCATTTGCAGTAGCTAGAGGCCCTGGTGTACCTATTCTATCTGCCCCTCCCCACTCTCTCCCTCTCTCTCTCAAGTACTAATAAAGAAAAAAATGGATGCACCAGGGCCTCTTGTCACTGCATACGAAATCCAGACACAGGTGCCACTTTGTGTGTCTGGCTTTAAATAGGTACTGGGGAATTGAACCCAGGCCAGCAGGCTTTGCAAGCAAGCACCTTTCCATCACTCCAGCCCCCAGTTCAATGGCTTGTACCTACTGCGTGCTTCAGCCAGAACTGTGTGCAGGAGGAAGAATGACAGAGTTGGTGGGAACTGCACATTTTCCAGGTGAAAACCTTTAGTACATGGAAACAAAGAACAATGGACCTTTAGGGATTGGTGACCTAAGAGAGGACGTGAAAAAAATCCCTACATTAGATGTGAATCAGCCCACAACTGTCAGAAACTGAGAGTGAAAGAAGCAGAGGCACCTCGCGTGGCCTGGGGGAGCGTGCCATGCCAAGGAGGATGACAGCTCACGTCTGAGGTCTAGAACACAACACTGCAGGGCGCAGGTGTTGTGTGGCCTGTAGAGTGCTGAGTCAGCAAGCCCTTTCATTTCCAGGAACCTCTCTTGCATGGAATGAAGTGTGCATTTATGTAATGAAAGAAAGGAGGCCATTGTTGAAAAGAAATGGGATATCATGTCATGAGCCACTGCGGAGACTCAAATGATGACATGTACAAAGTACTGAGCAAGGGTCTGGCAGTTAGGAAAAGCTTCGTGGACAGGGGCTGACAGCAGGCTCATGATATCCAAGCTGAACTCTATCACAGAGCAGAGGCTGTGTCCCACAGATGTTCTCAACTCAACTCAAGCCAACACAGGATAAACAGCCACTAAAAAGAGGCCCCCAAACTGTTGCCGACATAAAAGCCTTTACCCTGGGCTGTTGTCCGAGTCCCACCCATGCCAGTCATTTGCATGGTTGATCTCAGGCCAAGTCCTCTACTCTGTGACAGAGAGTAAGACATTTCCCACACTCCCATGATCACTGCCACAGTAAAGGAGTGTGCCACGGCGGCCAAGGAGCATGCTGGGGGCAAAGATGGGGTCTGTTCCCACCTGCCAGTTTTAAGTGACAGCTCAGCAGTAACCACATCATGTTCATCATTTCTGCTCCTGTGGGCAACCACGTCTGCCTGGTAGGGCAGCTCTGCTGGTGTTTAGCACCCATCAGAAGGCCTCAGCTCCTGACGTCTGACATCACTTCCTGTCATGGTCCAGCCTGGGAGGAGGAGGCAGCACATTCCTGCTGCTCTGGGCCCTTCCATCTCCTGAGAGCCAATCGCCTGTGGAAAATCTCCTCTGTGGTAAACACCTAAAGTAGCTTCTATTCCCTGAACCCTGACCCATACACATCCAAAACAGAACATGTCACAACCATTCTATGGGGCACTGAGCGGCCATTAGAGCAATGATGAGAGTGTGAAGGCACTAATGGGTAAAGATGGCCGAGGGCTGCGGAAGGAAGCAAGAATGCGAAACCATGTGAAACTCGGAAACAACCAGTGGGAGCTATGCCCAATAGGTGCAGTGAAAATACGACTAGAGACATATCAGTTTCACGGTTATTTCTCAGTGACGAGATAATAGATTTTAAAAACCCTACTTTTCTAAATAATTTCCTAAATAAAAGTAAAAATGATTTTTTTTTTAATATCAGAACCACTTAAAAGCCAATCACATGTTGGGGAGTATTATCCAAAGGGAGACAGATCCTCCGGAAGAAGTGAAGTACACCTAGTCTACAGCCATCTGTCCTCCACAATATTCCCACTCCTACCGGTGAAGCTTTCCCATCGTGTTCTTGGCACAAAGGAAGGAAGCAGGAGCCCACGGGAAGAAGGTGTGGGAGACGAGAACAGAGCCGAGCAAAGAGTTCCCAGAATTCCTGCTCAGAGTTTCTGGCCCATGAAGCACACCGCTTCTTGACCCCCTAATGGGCCTGGACAGTTTTGGGTTGAAGAAGCACCACCTCACCAGCCAGCCACGCCTACTTTCTCCTAGACACCATGTCTGGCTTCTCGGGTTGACTTTGCTTCTTGTACAGGAATGTCTGAGAACCATCTTGCCTCACAGTTTCAGAGATTTCCATCCACAAAGGGCTGGCTGCCTGCTTTTAGGCACCTAGGACTGCTGAAGGGCATGGTGTTCAGAAACACCCCACTGACCTGCTTCTTCTGCCAACCCCAGAACTCACAATTGGCCATCCAGCTCAGCCTCCATCACCTATGAGTGAGCCCCTTTATGGTCCACTCACATCTAAAGAGCACCACCAGGTGGGCTGGCGAGGCTGCGGAGAAATAGGAACAAGTCTTCACTGCTGGTGGGACCACTTAGGACTGCTGGGAAAAGCAGAGGGCTTCAGAAAGACACAGGCTAGGGGCAAGATACAGCCTTCAGAAGCACACCCCACTGACCTGCTTCTTCTGCCAACCCCAGAACTCACAATTGGCCATCCAGCTCAGAGCTCAATCCATCACCTATGAGTGAGCCCCTTTATGGTCCACTCACATCTAAAGAGCACCACCAGGTGGGGACCAAGCCTTCAAAATGTTTCTTGGGGGGCCTTTGTTATCCAAGCCAAAACGCTCCTCCAACATCCCCAGCCTGCTTTGCCTGGTGTTTTCCTTTCCCGTGTCCTTGTTCATTTCCTTTTGGGACAAGTAGGAAGCAGCCTAAGTGCTTGCTAACTACACCTATCCTCTGTCATGGAGTGAGCATGGCTTTCAGTCACTGTAATTGTTTATAACAAATTCAAAGAGTCAAAATTCTGGCCCAGGGCTGGGGAGATGGTTGAAGGCACTTTGCTTCTAAAACCTACCAGCCTGGGTTAGCTCAGGTTTGATTCTCCACTACCCAAAGCTGAGCATATGTCTGGAGTTTGTTTGCAGTGGCCAGAGGCTCTGATGCATCCATTCATTCATTCCCCTCTATTGATTAATTAATTAATTCTGGTCCAAATCTGTGTTCCTTGAGCACATGACTGCCTTTGCCTAGGGATGGGGAAAGACTAAAGACACGTGATCAGTTAGGGTCATCACAAAGATTAAGTGAGAAAACTGATGTTATTTTCTAGTACAGTGCCCACCAAAGACCTCAGACAGTGGGTCTTCCACACAATTTATACTTCCTGCTTGCACAAGAGGGGCAGACACACACAAGACACCATGGGTATTTTTTTCAACTAAAACAAGTGTCATTCAAAGTCCCTTCTTACATAGACATAATGCATGTCTAGTCTTCAAGAAACCCTCCGTGAAAATGCCTCCAATAACCAGAAAGTCACTCAAGTCCCACACAACTAGGGTATTCTGTATGGATTTAAGCTTGTACCATTCATCAGGTGTGTGTCTTAGAGAAGTTATTGGTCCTCTCTGAGACAGACTTGTAAATCGGAAATACGACTACTTTCAAAGGAGGAAAGTATATAAAATGTTTAACCCAGCTCCGGGTGTAAAAGGCTCTGCAAATATTTGTCTTCATTTAGAGTTTGTGTTATGACTAAGTCTTTTCTCAGCTCATACACACACCAAAAGAAAAGGAAAAGGAAAGGAAAAGAAAAGAAAAAGCAGACCTCACTGTAATTTTTAATCGGCTCAGCACAATGGCATACAGGTGTGACCGCATTAGTCATCCTCGTTTAAGAATTTTATATTGTTTACTGATTTATTAACCGTAAAGAGCCATTCCCAAAGGAAGAGCACAGTTGAAATAATTGTTCTGAAGAAAGCAGGGTGGACCAGCATGCCAGAATCATTCATCCCCGCACCGGCAGCATGCATTTGATGAGTGCAGCCTCCACAAAGCTTGCTTTCTGCAACAAAGGAGAATTCACACAAAAATCTATAGCCGTGTCATCCAACAACTCATGGGTGTTTCTGCAGCCGGGCCCTTCTCCACCCAGCAGGGGGAGGGGACATGCAGCTGAGAATGATGGGTCTGGGGAGGAGGGTCCCTATCCATTAGTCACTGAGAAGAAACAAGGCCTTAATGGGTTTATTAATGAATTAATAACTCAGGGAATGGTTGCTGTCTACTTCCTATTGAATAATGTCCCATGAAATACTGCAAATGCAACTGAAGGCATGAGAAGCTATGATGCCGAACACAAGGCGGGTGAAAAAAAAACCCTCCCCCAGAGGAGATGACACAGCTTCAAAATCAAGTTGGCTCTTAGGAGAAGGAAACAGGAAGAAACTTTATTCCATTCCCTAACCCAGGCACCCTCTTGAAGCAGCTGTGCCTCGGGAAACTCTCCTCTCCTTCAAGAGCAAACCTCCCACAGGCCAGGCTGCAAATCTATGTTGTTTTCATCTTAAAAGTGCACGCATCAAAGTGGATACTAATCTCTCAGGCCACAAGTCAGAGCCGCAGGTATAGGTTTAACAAACACAGCTAACCCAAAAGGGATAAATTCAAAGTCGTTTCTTCTCATTTGCTTCAGAACACCATGGTGTTAATGTAGGAAGACATGAAACATTGCTTTTGGGGGGTGGGGAAGGAAGTGAGCTAACCATTTTCTGTGCATCCTCTGTGTGTTAGGGACCATCTTTGAGTGTGAGAGGAAAGGCGACTCCAAATTCATGACTTCTCTCTGTTGTTCCCGTGTATTCCTGAATGGTTTGTTGGTCGTTAGTTTAAATCTGGCTGTATATTAAAAATATTTAGACTTTTACAAAGTTTCTTCACATATCGGGTCATTTTATGCTACGCTGAGTTGTACTAGCTCTATCTATAAGCAATGAGTCGTCCAACCAGATTCTAGAGAATTCTCAAGTATTTATCCATTCCTGCCTTTCTGAAGTCTATTGTGCGCACGCGCGCGCGCGCACACACACACACACACACACACACACACACACAAAGAATACACTGACTTCATTTCACAGCTATAATGTATTACCTGAAATAGCTTAAGTATATAAACTAAGAAAAAAACATCAATCACCTACAAGCCAAAATTTCAGGCAGAACGGCTTTTAACCTTTTGATGTCTGCCTCGTCAGTCTTTCAACTTTCTTTGAAATCACAAACCAATCAAGTAACTCCACACTCCTGCTTTGATTTCCTCATTTTCATGCTTAATAAATCATGGCCCTTCCTCCAAGTGGCTCAAGATCCTACAGCATCATTTTAGTGGCTGTCTAGTACCCAAGTGTATGCCTTGACCCTGATTTACTTAGTTCATACTTAGACATTTCCATGGCTTGGTACTAATATGCCAGTTCTGAAGGGAGGTTCTTTTTCAAACATGCCTGCAAAATACTTGAGATACAGTTCAATATTCAAACTGAGAGCCCCTATTCCCTAACAGTGGAATAGCCTTGGAGCTGAGATGGTGTTAGTCCTTGGTGCCGCCATTCAGAGCCTCAAGGCTTGGGACCTCGGGCGGCTTCATTCCATGACACTCAAAGGACTATCGCTCCTGAGCCAAGACAACTCCCTGCTGGAGGATTTGGGCATAAATTCAAAAAATAAATAAGTAACTGGAGCCCCCGGGAAAACCATGTCTCATATATCCAAAGCCCTTTGTAACTGCGCCAGTGAGAAGGCAGCCAGAGTCTGGGTTTCCAGCCTGCTTCTGCCTGCCTTCACCTACATCCAGAAACAAGCTAGAAAGTAGACTATCCCCAAAAGTGCTTGGGCACGTCAGGACTCGGTTCTGTCAGCAGCAGAATCCCATCTGCAGGGCATGCCGTGAGTGGAGTGAAGCAGTGAGCACAGGAGCCCACCGAAGTTCAAAAGGTCCTGGGAATCAAGGCTCTCTCCGACCCTCAAAGCCCACTCCACATCTGCCCTACCATCACCACCATAGCAAATACCACACCAGCAGGAGACATATTGGTATGAGAAGACTTTCTTTAAAGAGTAAACGCCTCTGAGGGAGAAATGCCCACTTCTTTGTGGCTTGCTGTGTCCAACTTACCACCACAGAAGAGCAGACTGGGACACCTGGTTTGCTGCCATTTGCTATCTATGAACCCCAGAGGGGGCATCAGGTCCCTGACTTGCTCTTGTGACATCCAAGATTGAAAACACCTGAACCCAGCAGGAAACCACAATTCCACCTATGGGAGATGTGGAGGGAAACAAAGGGTGGGTCTCTCTGACCTGGACCAAACTGCGTTCCTATCATCCATTTCCAATGGGCCCTCAAACTCCCACCAGCAGTTTCTCCTAGGGACTCAGGGAGGATGAGTTGTAATATTTACAACATCGTAGTTTTAGGGCGGTACTCAAAGTAGCCCCTGGTAAGATATACATTAATCATCTGGTTGGCAGAAAGGATGTGGTATGCTCACACGAAGAGCCAGGCCTTGACAGGAGCATGAGGACAAAGAGAGTTGAGCCACACATCTTGACAGGAGCACAAGGCCAGAGAGAGAGAGCAAGGTGAGCCATGCATCTTTACAGGAACATGAGGCCACACACAGAGTTGAGCCACCCAGCTTGACAGGAGTACAAGGGCAAAGACAGCGAGAGAGAAAGAGTTGAGCCACCCATCTTGCTTTAGACAGTGCTTTTTCTGCTGCCAGGACATCACTGGAGAGCAGCCTGACACTGGGGACACCATCCACAAATGGACACTACAATATTCTCCTTCTCATTGCTGGGGAATAAATAATAAAATAATAATAATAATAATAATAATAATAACCAGAAGCAGCTTATGGAAGAAAAGGTTTTATTTCCAGCTTAGTTTTGAGGGGCAATATCATCATGGCAGGGAAAGCACAGCAGAGCAGACAGACAGGAGCCACATCTTCACAGCAGTGGGGAAAAGGAGAGAATGGGGCAAGTGGGGCTGGGGCTCTAACAAGCCAAAGCCTGCTCTGCTCCCAGTGACACACCTCCTCCAGTATGGCTCCACTTCCCAAAGGTTCCACCAGCTGGGATTAAGGATGAGGCTGAACGACAAACACAAGCAGCCAGGGGGGTATATTTTATATTCAAACTACCACAGACAGCAACATCCTCACAGGGGCCCTTAGGACAGCCATAGGCTCTAGTCTCCCTCACGTAGACTGATTGCATGGTTGGAGACCAACTCCATGGCAGGAGTCCTGCGGCTATGTGAACTATGTCCTTTTGTTCCACACAGCAGGATAAAGGGAGGAAGTGTTCACAAACGACCCTTCCAAGAATTACCAGGTGACCTGCCGACCCCATGCAATGGATGAAGTCCAAACATCTCTCAATGTTTATCTTGCACAAGTCACACCGTTTTTCAGTTTTCTGTTTGCTAAGTTTAAGTCAAAATGCTCTTGCTTTCGTTCTTGCTAAATCCCCGATGTACACTGACATAAGAGACAAAGAAGTTAGTATGTCTGAATGTACCTTTCCCATGTAAGCTTGTTAATAACCATTTCCTTATGTGCCTTTTAATAAAAGCACCATGCTGGGGCCCAGAGGCATTACCAGATAATGTCCTGTCCCCAGCCGGCCTTTCCGCTGTAAGTCTGATGGGTCTTCAATGAACTGGGACGTTTTTTTTCCCATACTGACCAAGGCAAGCATGCTGCCTGAGACACAGTTCCTCAGAATGAGCTCGACCCCATTCCTCTAAGCTCCAAGAACACATTTCTGCCTTGTACAAATATGGGTTGAGAATCAGGAGGGTCAACTCCATTGCTTGTCCGGGAGCCCACAGGCCCTGGCAGTGGCTCCATTCAGTGCTGTCTTTTAGTCCTGTCCTTGGGTCAAGGTTTCTACAGTAGGGTTATGCTTATGTGACATGGAGAGAGTGGAGAGGTGGTTTCTCGGTGTTTCTGGTCACTTCCAGCAACATTAGAGGCCCCACATTCCCAGGGGAATAAAGATGCCTTTTACTAGTGTTTCCCAAGAAGACAGAAGCACAGTGGACCCCAGCTCCCAACAAGGTACTAAAGACCCTCTAGCTGGTGCAGTCTGCCTCCACCTCCTCCTCTTCTCCTCCTCCGCGCGCTCTCTCTCTCTCCCCTGTATTTCCCCTCCCCCAGGGGTTCTCTGTCTCCAGACCATCCCATTGAAGTCTGGCCCTAGGCGCTGACCCTCTCCTCTCAGGCTTCCCTGCCCTGGCTCACACATTTTGCAAAGCCCAACAGCCTCAGAGAACAAGCGTCGCCCACTTCATCCCTCTGCTTGGTTTGTTTCACGTGAGGCCATCAGCTATATCATCCCTAGGCACACAGTGTGTCAATACAAGGAAGTGTTGTCCTCGCTGTGACGTTAGGATGACCTGACCCTAACATCGCAGGCAGCCATTCAAAAACCTCCAAAAACCCACCCTCACACACTCTACCCATTTATCCGAGTCACCCCATCGGCTTCTTGTGGGCTTGGTTTAAAAGGAGTATATGATTCTACAGAAAGAAGCCAAGACTGGACATGTGACAAAACTGCACTGGAATCCCAACTCTGTCAGTGACAAGTTTTCATTACCTGTACAAAAGAGATAATAAAACCTGCTTTGGGGATTTAAAATAAAAATTAATTAGAAATGCTATCGATAAAGCAGCCAGCTCAGTGTCAGGAACACACTGTATTCTCTATGAAATGCAGCTAGTCTTACTGTCAACCACACGTCTGCTGTTTATCCCAGGCTAGTATATCCAGTGATTGATTGCAGCCTGGCTCTATTTAAAAGGACAAACAGGATCCTGCCATGTTTATGGGGTTTAGAGGGTCTGGACCATGTTTTCATTGTCTCTTCTTCACTCCAGGTGTGTCTCAGCCTGATCTCAGCACCAAGCCATTGCTGCACAAATTGAGCTCACGGGACAGCCTCGACCGGCGCTCCATCTTTAATTGGGTGTAGTGAGATGAGCAGCCTTTCAAAGTCCCTGTCCAATTCCTTGGATGCTCAGTCACAAGACCCAGCAGACACGCTGTCTTTGGGAATGTGAAACAGCCCCTGCATGTGACAAACCGAGCTTCTTTGTGAAAGCTTATGGCATCCTTAAAATCTGAGCCTCCTCCCGTCTGCCTATCTCACCACGTCCCTCAAGCCCCTACCATCCCCTCTTTATGGGTTTATCAGTGCCCCTGTTCCCTGTTCAGCACAGCCAGAAATGAAGAAAGTAGAAGCTTGTACTGACTCTGCCAGTCAGGAGTTGTATGATCTTAGCTAAGAAAAAAAAAAAAAAAACTAAAATCCACCTCCTTCCACTAGGAAGCCTTCAAAGATCCAGGACTGGTCCTCCCTGCTTCTTTGCAATTCATATGCCATTGAACGGCAATTCCCACTGCCTCTTACCTCTCATCCCAGGAGGCTGTGAGTGCCAAGGACCCGTCTTCATCTCAGCGCCGGGTATGGAGATGAGAACAGAACAGAGGATCAGCAGACTGTTAGGGAGCAATCTGCCCGCCTTCAGTAGGAGATATTCTTCCTTCGCTCTTTTGTACTTGAGGAAACCACAGCTGGCAGAAGTGGGGGCTTCACCTTCTCTGCTCAGCTTTCCTGAGGCCAGGAAGGATGCCTGCACACCAAAGCAACCCTCCAGGCGCCTGCTGCACTGCACTGCACGGGGACCACTGAGGGCCAGAGGTGCTCTTCCTTCGCCATCATTACGCGCATTTTCTCCATGGCCTGAGCTCCCAGAGATGAGCCACAGAGTAGGCCTTTCCCCCACTAGAGCCAAGCTGCCATGAAGATTTGCTGAAATTATCCAGACTGCTTCTCAGACTTCCTCACCCATTTGAATTCCCCAAGATGGGGCTTGTTAAAATACAGGGTGATGGACTAGGTGTGGGGAGGGGCCTTAGAGTCTGAATTTGTGTGTGGGGGGGTATGTATGGTGCAATGTATTACATGCAGTGTATATGCCATACACATGCATGTGGAGGCTAAAGGAGAGCTTTGTGTACCCTTCTCTATCATCTGTCCACATATTTCCTTGAAGCAGAGTCTCTCTGCCTGGAACTACCAGCCAGAGATAATGTTTGTGTTTTGTTGTTGTTGTTCCTTGTGTTTCTTACTTTGGTCAAGCCCCAGCAACTCCCAGGTCTCTGTCCCTCGTGGACTGGGGTTACATCCAGCTGTTTTCATGGGTTCTGGGAGTCTCAGACCCTCCCAGGTCCTCCCACACCCTCAGTTTAAGCAGCAAGCACTCTTAACAGCGCAGCCTACTTCTAAACCCAACAGTTGGCATTTTCTAATGTACCCCTGGTGGCATCCGGGCTTCTGGAAAGGACAGGCTCAGGCTCTCGGGCGTAGGCATTAGCTGAGGGAAGTCAGATGGCCTGAGCCAGCCCTTAGCTTCTCAAATTGAAGCTTCAGGCTTGCTTTTTTGGGGGGCATCTAGAGCTGGGCTTTCTTTCAGCTATGACTTGAGACATCTCTTGAGTGAGGTGGTTGATTCGGGAAATTCTGATCAGAGCCTCCATCCCAGAGAGCTGAATGCTGGAAAACATTCCAGGTGTAAACCCTCCATGTTCATGCCACCCCCAGGCCCACAGCCAGGGCTCTCAGCTTACACAGCTCATTACCAATACTAACCCTGGCTATGGCAGGCAGGACCTGGGTAGAAGTCTACAGCTTTCAACCCCTGGAATTGCAAAGCCTTGTTCAAGATACCTGTTCTTCCCCCAACCCCCACCCACCCCTACAGGCTTCATCTTTGGCTCCTCTGCTCTCTGAATATTTCATTCATTCCCAGAATGAAGTCTTAAATTGCAGAAAACCAGAATGGTGAAGCTCAATTAGCTTAATTCACAACATGCCATTTTCCTCATTTAACAATTAAAATAACACCATTGCTGCATTGAGTGTGAGCCAGTGGTGGGACCACTGGAGAATAAATCTACCTGCTTCTACATGGCCAGCCCATGTCTTCTAATAGGAATGACACCTAACATCCTTTGGATGCCATTCCTTTTTTTCCCCCTAAACCTTACATGCTGATTTGAACTGAAACCAGTCCCTGTCCTCCTGAGGCCTTGGGGTGTACCACACCAGCCCCTTCAATCCACAGGTGGCCTACAAGAGTCTTTGCTTGTCACCAACTATAGCCTTCATCTCCTGCACCCATTTCTACGACAGCCTGATCAACACAGAGGGCTTTAAAACATGCTAAGACTTGAAGCATCAAGTGCCTTTTCTTTGGGCACCTAGAGTGAAATTGCTAAAATGCTGTGCCTCCTGGCCCTCTGTGGCATGGTGTACAGCACTAGAGCAGAGAGAACTGGCCGTCTGCTCCTGCAGGGGTTCCGGTCGGTTGCCTCTGAGTGACACTGAAGCTAACTTCATGTAGCACCAGATAACATGGGCTTTCATAGATGAGGTATGGAGGGTGTGTTTCAAGGCCCCTGTAGGGCAGCTTGGCGCAAGTGAGGGGAGAACATTAGGAGCACCTCAGTTTGGGAGTGTGAACAAACCCAAGTAAAGTCAGACTGTCCTCATCTGCAGGTCCTCTTGGAAGAGTTTTTTCTTCAAAGAATCGAAGGCTCAAGCTCAGCAGGCACCCTTCTTTACCATGTCTGGAAAGCCATTCCCACAAGGCATCAAGGTAAAGAGAATCCTAGCTCGTACAGGAATGAAACATTACCATAAAGCCATCTCCCTCCCATGCGTCTCCATCTACGGCAAGGGCTACGACTATCATTTGGCTAAATGGATATATTTATGTCCACCAAACTGCCATCTAAATATTTATGTTTATGCCGATATATTTGTGCTGCTCTCACTTCTGATTGGAGAACTTTCTCACCTCAGATGACAGTGACTATGAGGGAGACCCAAAAGTCCTCCAAGCACCGAGGAAAAGTGACAATGGCACGTTCAGCACTAAGTGAGACATCTCTATCACACTCTCTAAGGCTCAGGGACCACTGCAGAAGAAATGGCAGAAAGACCCTTCCCTGCAATGACTAACTGCTGCTCTCATAACCCAAAACTCCATGGTGAACACCAGCAATCCTACCAAATAGGGCCCTTGGGGGACTAGGAGCAGGGAAGTGACGATACCAACATATGATGATGTGTCCATACAAAGTGTCTACTCAATAATAAAAGGAGAAAGAGATGGGCTGGCAAAATGGTTTAGTGGTTAAGGCATTTGCCTATGAACCTTAAGGGCCTGCGTTTGATTCCTCAATACCTACAAAAGCCATATGCACAAGGTGGCACATGTGTCTGGAGTTCATTTCCAGTGGCTGGAAGCCCTGGGGCACCCATTCTCTCTCCCCTCTCTCAAATAAAGAAAGAAAATATTAAAAACAGAAAGAAATGGAAGAATGAATATAAGAGCCAAAGATGGAGAGCAGTGCTCGGCAGGGATGTTTTCCAGAAGCAAGGTGGTTGTTGCATTCATGAGCTCCCAGTAGCTGTTGTTACCTGCATAAGAGCTGCATTATACTGGGCCAATCAACATCTTGTCATGGATGATGGAGGAGGGGGAAAAAAATACTACATCAAAAAAATACTAATAATAGGGACCAGATAGAAATAAGAGAGGGTTTAGCGGAGATAGAATAGGGAAAGGGACAAAGGAAGATGTAGGGTATTATTTATGACCAGACCATATTGTGCATATGAATGGAGATTGTCAATAAATTTATTTAAAAATTAAGTTAATTCACAAATGTAATCTATAAATGAAACCAAGTCCCACTGGACATATACTTTCTTATTCTACCCCATTAGATAAAACTAGCTCAGGATCTGCATAACTGTAACTTCCCCCTCTCCATTTATATTTTCCTTTCTCTCAATAGACATTTTATTTTTGTAAGCTGTTTTTGCACCTTACAAGAACCCGAGGTAACAAATACTTTTAATTTGATTATTTCAAAAGTCTCATTAATTTTTCAAGGCATCCAGCACACACAGGCACAAACATATATGCCAGAGACATTTGCAAACAAGGGAAAGTTAATAGTCATTTAATGTAACTGTGTCCATTACAAGCCATCTCCCTGTCCCACTGCATTTTCCAAGATTGCATAAATATGTAATCTATTCCTCCCTTTCCCTATCATAACATTCCACTGGGGCGATTCTGATGAGCTGTCCCCTGCTGCCTCCACAGTAAAGTGCCAAGCAGAGGCTGATGGATAGATACTGGGTTTGACTGAAGAGGATTTCTGCAGCCATCCATAAACCCAGCTCATTGAAATTGCTAGCTGTGGACTACCTGAGAATAAAGAGAAAGCACTCTTTAAATAATAATAACAGTAAAGGGCCTAGCTCTACTGTGTGGAATGGCAAGCAGAATCCTTATTTCTAGGCATCCATCCTGTACGACCATGTAGTTGTGTGCAGGGGTTGCTCTGCCTTCTCTCAGCTCCCTCCCCAGGAACCTGTTTTTGCACCCCGAGATAAAGTAACATTGCTCAAGGTTGTTCCCCATCATAAAGTTTCTGGTGGATGATGAGCCAGTTATACAGCTTGCCAAGTGCATTAAGCAGGGATGCAAACAGATTTTGGGTGTTACCAGTGATCCACTACCCTCTGCTGAGGGGGAAGAGGAGTTAAAAAGAAAAACTACTGGGCTGGAGAAATGGCTTAGTGGTTAAGGTGTTTGCCTGCAAAGCCAAAGGATCCTGGTTCAATTCTCCAGGACCCACATAAGACAGATGCACAAGGGAGCACATGTGTCTGCAGTTCGTTTGCAGTGGCTGGAGGCCCTGGTGCACCCATTGTCTCCACCCCCCCCCCATTCTCTGCCTCTTTCTCTCTCTCAGATAAATAAAATAAATAAAAATAAAATATATTTTTTAAAAAGAAAAACTATTGTTTATACTTTAATTTCCCCTTGTTTACAAGTAGGGTGTTTGGGAAGCTATGATTCTACAAATCAGAGTATAAAACTGGGTGTGATGGCGCACGCCTTTAATCCCAGCATTTGGGAGGCAGAGGTAGGAGGATCACTGAGTTCGAGGCCAACCTGAGTGTACACAGTGAATTCCAGGTCAGTCTGAGCTAGAGTAAGACCCTACCTCAAAAACAACAACAAAAAAAATCAGAGTATGCTTGAGAAAATCCAGTGTAAGGTGACCTCACACAGTTCACCTGACCAATATGTTTTCCTTAACCTTGAGATAAGATGCCAAGGGCAATTACACCATAATGTAGATTTGCTGAAAAATTCACCGGATTCCCTGCAGAAAATATTATTTCATTCATTCACAGTCTTGCCCAGTCACAGAAAATATTTTGTAGATGTCATTCTACCCAGAGCATACAATTCATGCCTCTGCCCCTAAAATTGCCAACTACTGACATCATAAATTTAAAAAGTAAAATAAGGGCTAGAGAGATGGCTTTGCAACGAAGGTGCTCGCCTGTGAAGCCTTAGTTCCCAAGTTCCTCGGTACTCACATAAGGCAGATGCACAAGGAGGCACATGCATCTGGAGTTCATTAGCAGTGGCTGGAGGCCCTGGTGTACCCATTCTCTCTCTCTCAAATAAATAAAAATAATTTACAAAAACTGAAATAAGTCACTTCCCCCATTTCAGTGGTTCAAGTCTGTGTCTAAACTCTGCCTCCAAGAAGAAAAAAAAAAGGAGGCACACACAGATGGATTCCAGGGCTGGATTTCGTGAAAGTATGGAGCCTGTTTGAGACATCACAAAAACTGTGCGGCTGAATGATAGGCTGCCTCTCACCACAGAACTGAAGATCCACAGATTCCAGGAAAACTGCATTTGGGGGAAAATCTCTAGGTAAGTAAAAACCTACAGAGCTCAATGCCAGAGGTTGCCTCTGCCCTTTAAGTGTTTAGAAGTAACACCGGATGACAACCTTTGGATGAAGCATGAATTAAGTTCTTCACATCTTCCCTCATCTAACACATCATCCCAACACGTCTGTTGCTCATTACAGCACAGATTGGCATCCCTTGAAGAGAAATGCCTCTGTATTTATACAATGGCTTCTTAGATGACATCAACGCTTAAAGTGGCTTTGAGTCCAATAAAGGGCTATTGGAACCCAGGCTTATGAAATGCCATGAGGCTGCATGTGCTCAAGAGACCTCGGCGAGAAGGTATAATAGGACGACCCACGTGTCACACCCCCAAACATACCCTGACTTAGCAGAAATGCATGGTGTAGACAAAGCCTTTATGAGAGCTCCAGAAGTCACTTAGAAATTCATAGGACCCCAGACTAAAAACCAAGAATGACTATGTCAAAGTGGTAGCACAAGGGGGGCCGGAGAGATAGTTCAGTGGTTAAGGCGCTTGCTTGCAAAACCTCATGGCCTGGGTTCGATTCCCCAGTAGCCACATAAAATCATGTGCACAAAGTGGCACATGTGTCTAGAGTTCATTTGTAGTGACAGGAGGCCCCAGTGCACCCATAAACTTTCTCTGTCTCTCTCTTTGCAGATATATAATTTAAAAAAAATAATAATGCTGGCAAGAGGCATTTCATTTCAATCCTGTTAACAGGATCAACCGGTCACTTTATTACCAAGAGATAAATTCCAAATTTATAGTCTCTCTTACAAGGGCATCAGAGGAGTAGAATTACATGTTACTTTCCTTCTTACCATGACAAAATGCCTGATAAAAAAAGCAACTTAATGGAAGAAGGGCATAAGAGGATGGTTGTTACATTGTGTCCACAGTCAGGAACCAGAGAGATTAGGCAGGGCTATATTAAAAGGGGGGAGGGTTGGAGAGATGGCTTGGCAGTTAAGGCGCCTGTCTGGCAAGCCTAAGAACACTGGTTCCAATCTCACGTCCTACGTTTAGCCAGAAGCAAAAAGCGATACAAGGGCGCAATGCCACACTAGCCCACAAAGGTGCACATGCATTTGGAGTTCGTTCACAACAACTGAGAGGCTGCTGGCGCGCCCATTCTCGCTCTCTAAAAACGAACAAACACGCTCACAGCTCAAGGCCCACTCCTAGTGATCCACTTCCTCAAGCAAGGCCTTCTCTCGGCTTCATCCGCAAGGGTCTACAACCTTCCAAACTGCTGCCACCAGCTGAGGACCAAGTGTTCAAAGATGCCAGCCTATGGGGAACATTTCATGACCCAAACACAGCTGGAATCCATACCTAATATAAACTGGGCCTTCTGAGCACCACACAGGAGGCAGGTTTCCATCTCGCAGCACTGATGGGGAACTGGCTTTCCTTGGGTGTGCGGGGGAGGGGTGCACAGAGAACAAACCAAGAGTTTGCTTTGTCATTGTGGTGGCACTTCAGAGCTTAGAATATCACACTGATAAAGCAGCCCAGCTGTCCACAGCTGGAATACACCTGACACATGGGCTTCTCCTGTGGGACACAAAGAGAAGGCTGGAATGTGACTCCCATGCTCTGACTTTGCATGGGACCTATGAAGGAGAGCTCCTATCTTGCCTGACTTGGCAGAGAAGTGCCAGGTAGCCAAGGTCTTCAGTACCTCAAGTAGACAGCAGAGGGAGGGAAAGACTATCAACCCAAATCCCTCTAATCGGGGCATTATAGCACATGCCCATGAAAAAATGACTCCAAGAAAAACTGAAGTGCTCTAGCTGGAATGATGAGTGAATGTTCTCTCCTGTACAGAACAACTAAACAGAGACTGAAACGGATGATTGTTTTTAATCATACACATGCCAAGATAGCTAAAAAGGCTCACAAAGAAACAGGGAAACCTGATCCAATCAAAGCCATACAATAAATAACCAGTAATTATTCAGGAAACAGAAGCAGATGAACTCCATAAGAAGAATTCAAAGTAGCCATTACAAAGACAGTGACTGATTTCAGAAAAAGTATGCATAAATAAACCAAGAATTTAAAGACATTTAAAGAATGAAAACAGTTTTAGAAGATTACAAATGAGTTGGAAGTTTCATGAGAGGGATTCAACAGCAGAATTAAATAGTAAAGCAGTAGTGATTTCAAAGACAGGTCATCTGAAATTCTTCAGTGACATGAGGAAAAAAGAATGCAACAAGTAAAAATAAAAACCTAAAGGGCTCAAGATCCATTGTGGGTATTATAAAAGGAGAGCAATAACAAGGAAGAAGGCATAGCTTAAGTAATACTGGCCAAAACATTCCAAATTATTTTTCTATTTTTCCAGTTCTAGTAAGACCAATATATCTCACCAAGGATCAACCTAGAAAAGCCAGACCAGTCAAAATTGTAACACATTGTAATCAAATTGTCAAAATCAGATATAACTTTGAAAGCAGCAATAGAAATTGCTTTTCACATATAGGGGAGTCCTCATGAGACTATTGACAAGTTTCTCAGCAAAACTCCTGCAGGCAAGAAGGAGTGTGTTAATATTTCAAACTGCTAAACGAGAAAAAAAACACTGAAATCAAAGTATCTGGCAAGACTGTCCTTTGAAAATGCGTTAAAAATAAAGACTTTTCTAGATAAATGACCACTGATAATTTATTGTCAGGCTTTTAAAGAAAATAGACAGGAAGCCTGTTGATTTGAAAAGAAACAATTCTAGCCAACAACACAAAAGCATATGAAAGTAAAAGGTTCATTGGCTAAAGTAAACAGATCTAGAACACTGCAGGATTCTATAGTTAAGCCGCTTTTAATTCTGGTTTAGGAGTTGTAAAACCTAAGTTCAAGAAGAGCTATACAATTTTAATGGATGCACAATAAAAAAGGGTACTACTTGTGACACTCAAGAAAAATGTAAAGGAAAAAAAATCAAAGAGTAAAGTCAATGTGTGGCTGAAGTCAAGAGCTTACAATAAATTGTAATAAATATTAATTTTTTTTCATGAAAGCATCATATTAAACAAACACAGTAACTTAAAGTGACAGAACAAGAAAAAGGAACAAGAAAAAGGAACAAAAAGAAAAAAATCAAAAAACAAAATAATTAAGTCCTTTGTAATCAGTAGTTACCTAAGTTAAAAGGATTAAATTCTCCAATCAAAAGACAGAGCAACTAAATGGATAAAGAAAAAAAATTAACAACCAAAAACAAACAAACAAACAAGATCCAACGTGTCTGTGAGAGACTCAGATTCTGAGGACATACATAGCCTGTAAGTGAAAGGACAGAAAGGATGTTCCAAGAAGAGCTGGAGAGAGGGCTCAGTGGTTCAGGCCTTTGACTGCAAAGTCCAGTGACCTGGGTTTGATTCCCCAGCAACCATTTAAAAAGTCAGAGGCATAAGGTGGTGCATGTGTCTAGAATTCGTTTGCAGCAGCTAGAGGCCCTGATAAACCATTCTCCCTCCTTCTCTTCTCCTCCCTCCCCCCCCTCTGTGCTTGCAAACAAATACAAACTTAAAAAAAAAGATATTCCAAGAAAAGAGTAACAAAAAAGAAAGTCCCAGAGACAGCCATACTGGTATGAAAGAGCAAGAGACAAGAAAGGGTATTATACAATGATAAAGAATCAATGAAGAAAGATACAGTAATTACAAAGACACACACACATTAGTGACCTTCTCATTACTAGGACATAACACCTGACCAGAAGCAGCTGATGGGAGGAAAAGAATTATTTGAGGATTACAGTGCTTTGTGTTGGTGCGGGGAGAGGGAAATTTCAGCATGGCAGAGAAAAGCAGGCAGCTCACATCTTCATCCATTTGCAGCAGAAAAAGAGAGAGAGAGAGAGAGAGAGATAGCCAGCAGCAGCAGCAAGAGCAAGCCAGCTTTGCACATCCATCATCAACCCTGAGCCAGTCCCCAGCAACACCCCTCCTCCAGGAAGGCCTCACCCCCCCTCCAAAGGCCCCACCAGCGGGAGACTAAGTATGAGGCTGGCTTATTCACAAGCATTTGAGGCTGCGAGGGACATTTTACATTCAAACCAACACATCACTTATTTAAAGATAGGAAAATTTAAAAATTGTTAAAATGCCTACCCAAAATACTACACCAATCCAGGACAGAGAGGATGACTCTGTCTCTCCCTCCCCCTCAAATAAATAAATAAATAAGAATGTTACAAAGGAACAGTAATCAAAGCCTTGTGGTCAAATTAAAGGTCAGAGCTGGAGAGGTGGCTCAGTGATTAAAGGCACTTACCTGCAGAGCCGGCTGGCCTAGGTTCAATTCCCTAGTACCCATATAGAGCCAGGTGTACAAGATGGCACATGTGTCTGGAGTTTATTTGCAGCAGCATGAGGTCCTGGCACACCAGAGAGTGTGTGTGTATGTGTGTGTTCTTTCTCTCCCACAAAATAAATAAATGTGTAAATATTTTTTAAAAAAGAATATAGTAGTGAGGCAAACACTCACACATATGTGGCAAAAGACCTCCAACCAGGGGACCAAGATGACATAACATGGATAGAAAAGTATCTGTGGCCAGTGGTGATGTATTCAGTGTGAAGGGTAAATGAGACCTTGACTTTGTGTCATAAGTAAAACTCACCTCAAAAGACTCCCTGAAGAAAACATGGAGGGGAAGCTACATAGCACTAGTGTTGGCAGGGAATTTGGGGGTTTATGCCACCAAAACACAGATGGCAAGCACAAATGCAGACAAGAAGGAAGCCATCGAATGTGCCTCTGAACCACAAAAGACACCAGCCACTCCAAGCCAGGCAGCAGCACAGCAGGTGAGAGAGCTTTCCAGCCATCATCTGTGAGAGCTGGTATCTAAAACCTGTGAGCAACTCCTATGATGCCAGAACAGAAAAATAACCTGGTGGCAACATGGACGAAAGACCTAAACAGATATTCTATCAAGACAGCATGCTAATGGCCAACAGAGGGGGGATTAGTGTTTAACATCACTGGTCACCAAATGAATCCAAGCCAGAACGATAATGAGATCTCACCCACACTTGTTAGGTTGGTCACTTGCAAAAGATTTAGCAACAATGTGGAGACAAGAGCATGCATGCACTATTGGTACGAAGGTGAAATGAGGAAGCCACTGGGAGAGAGGCAGGAAGGGATAAATCAAAGCTCCTTCCTTCTCTCAGCTTGCATTCAAGGCACGTAGAGTCACTAATGGATGTGTAACAAGCCAGGGACTGTCCAAAGTGCAGGAGGAAACAAAGGCTGGTAAATAGTCCATGGTGATGGGGGGGGGTGATAATGTATACACACCACTCAGCTATGACCTATCTGAGAACATTGTTTTTGAATCAAAGGCTGAGAAAACACGAGGGGGGGATGTAACTCAGTGGAAGAAGGCTTGCCTAGCATACATAAAGTCCCTTGCAAAGGAGAGGGGAAGAAAGGAGAGGGAGGGTAAGAGGGGGCAAAAGGAGAGAGGGAAGGAGAGAGGGGGTGAGAAAGGGGAGAAGAGATGGGACGAAATCAAAGGAGAAGGAAAGAGAAAAGAGAGGGGAAAGGGGAGAGGAAAAGACGGAGGGAGGATGGAGTTACAACATGCAGACACATGGGGCTTAAGTGAGGCCAGAGATACAACAGGTTCAGAGACCTTGGGGTCTTAATCTCTATGTGGGTACCACAGGAAGCTAGCTGACCACTAAAGGACTTGCAGCATTTCCATCAACCCAGAAACATCTAGCGCGCCCATTTCCCAATATGCCTGGCACCAACTCATTTACCCAGTATTCCGTGTATTTTCTACTTAAAACTCACCACGTAGGCTGGAGAGGCTGTTCAGTGGTTAAGGCACTTTCCTGCAAAGCCTAAGGACCCAGGTTCAAGTACCCATACCCCTGGAAAGCCAGATGCACTAGGAGGTACATGCTTCTGGAGTTCGTTTGCATTGGCTAGAAACCCAGGAATGCTGCTCCCTGTCTATCTGTCTGTCTGTCTGTCTCTCTCTCTCTCAAATAATAAATAAAATATGTTTTAATTATTTCAAAAAAGTTGCCACTGTATAAGAGCATGAGAAAGGTGAAAGAGAAGGAAGAGTTTCCATTCAGTACTTCCTGTTCTACCCACTGTACCCCCCACCTGACAGATACTTTCATTTGTCCTCCAACAAACCTCAGAGAGGGACCATGAGGGACCCACATTTTCATGAAAAATTATATGAGTCCTCCTAGAAATATTAAACCAGGGCAGGAGCCCTCAACTCTTGGAGGGCAGAACTGGAACTGACCCCAGGGAAGCCTGATTCTGGGGCCTCAGCTCCTTCTACACTGCCAGGTTACTTCCTCATCCAGGGGTATGAAAGACCTTCTGGGATGACCAGAGCCAAAGAGATTCTAGGCTGAGCAGAGCTGGCGACCCTGGGTAATTTCTTGCACATGCATTTGATTTTCCTTTTGCTGGGTCTGCTTAACAGCAGAAGTCGATATTCCCCAATGCGCCAGGAATTATCTCAAGTTGAAGTAAGTTACTGTCAGGAAGATGTGGATATGAATAATTAAGCCCCTATTAAACATGCACACATCTTGTAATAAATCTCAAATTAGAATGTGCCAAGATCTTGTTAAACCTGCTAACACACATTCTTAAATAAGGTGGGAATATAATTTGGAGCTTATCGAGAGATTCAACCTTTCATGAAAGATGTTGTTTCACTGTTCAGAATTTTAATCTGGAGATTAACCAACTGCATGTCATCTGCCATTCCCAATGAGTTTATGCCCATTGTGGAAATCAACCAAGGAATTTCTCTTGGGATCTTCTCAGATGGGGTACCATTTTCATACATACTGCATTAAACCTCATTATTTCTGATGAGATAGTGTCCGAAAGAGCCCCACTCTAAATAAGCTTCACTTATAGCCTGAAAAATCATCATCTGTCTTCATCGTTGATTTAAATGGAATTTCCCAACATCCCTGAGCTTTACACTTTCCAGTACTGGGACAAAGCACTGTGCCTGTGAGTGGACTCCAGTGGGTCTGATTTCTTGTCCCAGCTCCACGGAGCAGACTCACAGGGTAAACTTTAAAGAATCCTTTCATCACTCTTCACAAATGCCGCCTGCTCCACAGCAAGTGCCCAGGGTCAGTGACAAGCATTCTCACTTGTGTTTTATGACAAAGGACCTGGCGACCACAAGTTTCCCTAACCCTCTCTTTCACAGGTATGAAACAAGAGAGCCACTTTCATAACTTAATGACCCACAGAAATAAATGGGAAAATCATGATCAACTGTAAGATGTTGGAATGCTCAAAGCCCTCTATGGTGGTTTGAATGTCAAATGTCCCCATAGCCTCATACTCAATCCCCAGCTGGTGGAGCCTTGCTGGAGGAGGCATGACACTGGGGCAGTGGGCCTTGGGATGTTACAATCCAGCCCCCTTGCCAGAGGTAGCGAGCTGACTCTTGCTGCGTTCTCCCTGTTGCTGATATATGGTAATGTGAGCCCCCTTCTTGGCTGTGACATGCTTTCCCACTGTGATGAAACTTCCCCTCAAATCCACGCTGAAATAAACCCTTTCCTTTCATCAGCTGCTTCCAGGTCAGGGGGTTTTGTCCTGGCAACAAGAAAACAACTGCAACAGCCTTAATGACAATGGCAGAAGCCAAACAACTGGGTCCATTTCAGTCAGGGAAACAGAGACATCAACCGAACACTTGGTCTCAACCTCCCAGGAGAAGATGCTTCTCAGCCTCTCACAGCTGTTTAAATGATACCTTGGGCTTCCCCCAATGGGCCAGTACGCTCTTTAAGCCGCGTGTTTACAAGCCACATAACGTTGAGTAAAGCAAATAGCCAGGCTGTGCTTCCGATGGGCAAACACAAATACACACAGGTTCTGGGGTCACTGTGAAGAAAATGAACTCGGTGCACAAGTCGTCCCGCCCACGCAGTGTTCGTCGGCACAAGAGCAGGGAGGGCACATCTGCCTGCCTTTTCCACTGTGGGTTTTCACCTTGTGGATTGTCAATCCATGGAGGTGAGGAGGGAAAGTCTCCCCAAGGTAGAATAAATAAGTAAATAAAGAAATAAGTAAATAAATGAAATAAATAAGTAAATAAATAAAGTAACTTTACTGTTCTTATGGGTCCTTGCTGTTAGAATTTGGCATTAACTATCCATTATCCACAGCCAGTTGCAGTTGCATGTAAGAAAACAGCAGCAGCTCATGAGCCTTTATGCAGCCAAACATCTAGCTGATCACTGAGCTCCTCTGTGCTGGTACCTGGAGAACAAATTGTGAGACATGGCTATGCTTACCATCTGACTGCCTTTTCTTCCTTTCCTTTCCCTTCCTCCCTTCCTATTATCTGTCTGTCCTCCCCTGCTGGTGCTGTTTGTCAAGAGAGTATAGATGCAAACTATAACAGACATCCAACCAAAGTCTTCATTCACTGTTTCACATGGACTATTTAGACTCGAAGCACCCAACAGCCCAATTTTAAAAAGCAAGTAAACTGGGGCTGGAGAGAGGGCTCAGAAGTTAAAGACGCTGGCTGCAAAGCCTGATGACCAGGATTTGATTCTTAGTACTCATGTCAAGACAGATGCACAAGGTGACACACGCCTCAGAAGTTAATTGGTAGGAGGTTCTGGTGCACCCATATTCTCTTCTCTCTCTCTCTCTCTCTCTCTGTCTCTCTCATAAAGGAGTAAATCTTAGAAAAATGCCTAGTCTTAAAAAAAATACTGCCTTCAAAATTAAATGGAAACTGAGGACATCAAAATAGAAGAGAGACTAGTTAGAAAGAAGGTATTCAGTGGAGGGGGGAGTAGAGATAGGGAAAGGGAAGGTGGTCAGATGGGATTATTAATCATGGTATATTGTCTATATGTATGAAGTTGTCAATAAAAACTTTAAAAAATTAAAAAATAAATTGGAGACTGATTGCAGTGTGAGGTATGAAGGGAGCAGTGTTAGCCAGTGCAGGGAAGGGTATGCCCAAGTCCGCCCCCCCACTGGCACCTTTATTAAAAATTTTTATATTTATTTGAGAGAGAGAGAGAAGAAGAAAGGCAGACAGAGAGATTGGGAATGCCAGGGCCTCCAGCCACTGCATACAAACTGCAGACATATGCACCACCTTGTGCATCTGGCTTTACATGGGTCCTGGGGAATTGAACCTGGGTCTTTTGGCTTGACAGCCAAGTACCTTAGGTGCTAAGCCATCTCTCCAGCCTTGGCACCTTTAAAAAAAAAAATTGAGAATTTATTGTATGACCATATTACATATTGCTCATATTCCCATTGGATTATAGTATTATGTTCCCTCTCCCCCACCCCCAGTCCACTGAGGGCCATCCCTCGTCACTGAAATAGACCTAAAATGAAGCCAATATGGCTCAGGGAAATTCATGGAAGAGGGGGCGGAAAGATTGTTAGAGCCACAAGTTGGGTCATTGTGCACAGAGACATTGCCTCACCCCCATAACTGATGGCTACCTCCACAATGAAAGACCCACAATCCCCATGGGGGGAGGACAAGGAGAAGGCTAACAATGGTACCATCATGGCTGTATACACACTATATAGATAATAAAAAAATTTTTTGAAGGATGACAAAAAATAGAAAAGTTACTAATAAAAAAGGTGCAAACTTTATTATATGAACATATTACATATTGCTCAATTTCCCATTGGGTTACACTTATTGTATAAACATCGCATATTGTTCATATTCCCATTGGGTCACAGTCTCACTTTCCCTCTCCCCCACCCCCATTCCACTGAGGGCCATCTTCAGTGGGTTATAGGTAATCCCTGTGGGGACATCAATGTACCTGTCAGTCTCTGGGGGTGAGCACTGTCTCAGGATATTCTTTCCCACCCTATGGCTCTTATAATTTTTCTGGCCCCTCTTCAACATCCCCTGAGCCTTAACACTGCTTCTTTGCTGGCTGCTGTAACACACCCAGCCCTTTCCACACCAGCTCCAGCCTATGACGCAAGCTTGAGCAGCTGTCGGTGGGACACACTTAGCTCAGCCATGGATGTCCTCAGCCAGCCTACAAAAGGCTTTGGACCAAAGGTCAAAAAGACAGGCTACTTTGGAGTCAGAAGCACCTCTGTCAGTTCATGTCTCCCTCCATTTGCAAGACAGAGTCCCCTGGCCCCTCCAGCAGGCTCAGTGGGGACTTCTCTCTTAGGAGGCTCCAGCCAGCCGACACATCTCATGGGCAGCTGAGCAGGGACCTCACCTCTGCTCTGCCAGGTATCCCACGAGGCACTGCTCCCCAAAATTAGCTATTTCATCACTAGATGCTGCCTGCAGTACAGGAGCTAAGAAATTACCTATAGCCCAATTCATAGTATTTCTGTTTCTGCTACCTCCCCGTCTGCAGTTCTCTGCTCAGCTCCCTTAGCTGGCTGACTCAGATTCCCACATACCCAGAAGGAAGTTATCTAGTGGTGGGCAACTGAAAGGTGAGGAGGGCTTTGGACCTAGTCTGGCACTCTCTATTTCTCAACTCCTTACACCAGCTCAGCCCAAATGTAAAATGTCACTCCATCTTTAGTCAGATTAGGAGAGAGCCAGTTCAACTCACTCCTTAAGTACACGCGCATACTTATTTTAAAGCCACATCTCTCCGAGATCTCAAGACGTGACAGGTTCCAAACCCATCATCAGATGCCTTATGAAAATTCACAATGAAAGCTAGAAGAAAAAGCAAGGGTGAATACAAATTTTAAGCTGGTGCTCGGCAATGTAACCTGCCATCAGTTCTTGAGAGTCAAAATACCCTCTCCTGCGACACTTCAATGAAGTCAGAGATGCAGCCAGGACTGCAAAGCTTGTGCTTGTTCATGTACTCTCACTCTCACCCCGTAGCTTTCCTGGAAAAGCTGTGTGATTCTTTGCAGAGGCCTTTCCAGCCCTCCATTCATCCTGATCATTACAGCTTTTATCTAAGAGCCACATGCCAAGTGTCATTTAACCATGGACATTTTCATCACTCTATTTATTGAGCACCTGTTACATCAGGCACTGGGATGGATAGTCCACACCCACCATGCCATTCAATCCACCTTGTATCTCTGCAAGGTAGGCAGGAATCAGAACTGCTATTTCATGAGCGAGAGCCAGAGGATGCGATGACTTGCTCAATCAGCAAGCGATGGTGGGGCTGTGTTGTAGTCAGGTTCACATTGTTGGCAGAAATCACCTGACCAAGAGCAGCTTTTGGGGAAAAAAGGGGTTTATTTTGGCTTATAGACTTGAGGGGAAGGGCCATCATGGCAGGGGAAATCGATGGCATGAGCAGAGGGTGGACATCACCCCCTGGCCAACATCAAGTGAACAATAGAAACAGGAGAGCATACCAAACACTGGCAAGGGGAAACTGGCTATAATACCCATAAGCCCACCCCCAACAATACACTGCCTCAGGAGGCTTTAATTCCCAAGCCTCCATCATCTGGGAACCTAGCATTCAGAACACCTAAGTTTATGGGGGACACCTGAATCAAACCACCACATTCTGCCCCTGGCCCCCATAAACTGATAACCATCTATGATGTAAAATACAATGCATTCAGTCCAACTTTAAAAATTCCCCAGAGTTTTTATCAATTCTAATGATGTTCAAACATTTCCATAGTCCAAGATCTTTTAACTGAGCCATAATATCAAAAAATACACCAAAAGAACCCATCATGGCACAGAATAAACACTCACACTGCAAAAGATGGCATTGAGCATAGCCAAGAAATATTCAACCAATACAAGATTTAAACAGGGTAAGCATCAAACTCTGTAGCTCCAAGTCCAACAACTCTAGTCAATGACAAATCTCCAAGTCCAATAATTCTAACCAGTGACAAGTCTCTGGAGTTCCAATTCCACCCCTCCAGCTAGGCTACTCACAGTCCTGGAAAACTTCATCGGGGCCAGAAGCTCTCCTTGGCAGCCATCTCGTGGTCCTAGCATCTCTACTGGGTCTCCATGTAGGCAACCCAGCAAACCTGCTTCACACTGCCCATGGCCATTTCCAAAACACAAGACAACATTGCAAACTCAATGACCCTCTCTTTCCTGCATTTCTTATACTCCACAATACCAGGTAGGGTGCCAGGGGGTTAATCCAGTGGGGGGAATAAAACAGACTTTGAAAAACAGGACACTCCTTGAGCACTCAAGCCCCTTCAAAAGAGTCTACATTCTTCCTGTTGCTCTGGTACAGGTCAGTGAGCCAATCTCAAAGGTTGAAATCTCCCATATAATTGCAGCTGGACAGGCAGCAGTTTCAACCCAAAGATTTCATTTCTGTGCCTCTGCTCACACCAGTCCATTTCTATGCAATGCAACGCTGTGCAAATTCTCAGCATAGAGGCATAACAGCAAGTCTCTCATACAAACTGCTTCTAGCCCAGTCCAAGCAAAGCTCTTTCTCACCTTCATAAGCCAAACCTCACAGTCTATAGTTCTTACTACATTCAGGTCTTTCAACTCTGACCAGAATAGTCCATCAAGTTGTACTTACAGCACTGCAAGATGTCTCTTAGGCCAAGATTTCAAATCCTTCCACATTCCTCTTGAAAATCAGCTCCAAAAGGCCAAAGTCACAAAGTCAGGTATCTAGCAGCAATCCTATGCCTTGGTATCAACTTTACTGTTACAATCAGGTTCACACTGCTGGCTGAAATTACCCAAGAGTAGGTTTGGGGGGAGGGCTTATTTTGGTTTACAAACTTGAAGGGAAGCTCCATCATGGCAGGGAAAATGATGGCATGAGCAGAGGATGGACATCACCCCCTGGCCAGCATCAGGTGGACAACAGGAGAGTGTGCTAAACACTGGCATGGGGAAACTGGCTGTAATATCCATAAGCCCACCCCAACAATACACTGCCTCCAGGAGGCGTTAATTCCCAATGTCCATTAGCTGGGAACCTAGCATTCAGAACACCCAAGTTTATGGGGGACACCTGAATCAAAGCACCACAGGCAGGGATTGAAATCCCCAGTATGTCTGATGTTGAGAGCATAGCATCCTGAGCATCTGGGATTCCCCAGGAAGTCATGGGATTCCTGCTTCTCCTTTGGCCATTCCATCACTGTCACACTACTTTGGTTGATCCCTGAGGCTCTGCTTTTCTGGTGGAGAAAAAGGAAAGGCTAGGCAATTGGCAGACTACATCTGCAGACCCCATGGCCAGAGCTTTTCTTCTGAGACCCCTGTCATCGGCAGAATGGGCAAGTTGAAAAGAGTGGAATGAAGACGCATCCCAGCTCTGGAGACTTCTGACTCTCTTCAACTGGAGAGCCTGCCAAGGTTGGGAAAGACAGTCTAGCTCATCACACAGCATCACAAACAGCACTTGACTGGGTCTTCACAAGACACAAGCTGGCTCCAATGACCCTGTCTATCACATTCCTAAGAAACCCCTCACTGTTTTGCATACTCCTATTTCATCTTCCTTTTGCACACACAGCCATCTTAGAATGCATGTAACTCAGATAACTTTTCTGCACTGAAAATAATACCCCCTACCCATCATAGGGTACATGAACTCTCATGCAAAGCTCACTCTCTGGCTCCCTCTGGTCTTGACTCAGCCCATTGTCCCTTCACACTACTATAAGCTCACCACTTTTGCATGCCCTCTGCCTCCTTTGACTCCAGCTCTTCTGTCTGCAACACTCTTCCCTCCCTCATAACAGAGGCCTGGCCCTCCTCATCTTCCCAACATCATTTGCCACTCCATCTGTATTTGGTGCCCCATAGCAGTATCATCATTAATGAAGTTTCCACATAAGTTCATGGCTCATCTCCCTCTGACGAGTCTGCTAGTCTGCCATGGGCACCCAGCACCTGGCAGTGGCCAGCACAAAACCAGAAGTCACTGATGCTCACCCAACGTCTGAAAGCACAAATATTACCTACCACCCATTCCGCAGGCACTCCTCGGCTCCCACTGAGGCGCAAAGCAGAAGATGTTGAGTGCAAGGTGAACATGAACAGCAGCATCACTGATAACCACTCCTGAGAGATCGAGGGCAAGAGAGCAGATGAGGGGCCAGGGAGATTCTGAGGGAGGACTTTGGCCAGGCCTAAGAAGAGGCACAAGTCTGCAGATGCCAGCAGCCACAGCAATGTCAGTGGAGCCCCGCCCTACAGCCCTGACGAAAGACATAATTCCCACGGGCGAGACCTGCACTCTGGTCACGTACCCAGGTGGTCTTGATACCCAGGAAAGACAGGCAAGCTCTGAACCACCCAGGAAGGAGGACTGCGGTACACGTATCTGCTGTGTCTGAGGTCAAGCCCTTGAGAGACCATCGAACAAAGAGTAGAAAACGTTAGAAATTCTAATAGGGGTCTCACCATAGCACGGGCTGACCTGGAACTCACTCTACAGCCCCACGATAGCCTGGAACGCAAGGTGATCATCCTACATCAGCCTTCTGAATGCTAAATTAAAGGTGTGAGCCACTGAGAAATTCTAACTGTAATGCTAACGTGGATGCTAGCCAATGGGGACATGGGGGAGTGGGCTCGGGGGATTTGAAAGTCAGGTTCAAGAGCTAGATGCTGATGCTCAAGGAAGCCATGATGTGACATGAGCAGGCCAACTTTCTGCATTATAGCAGGTTCTCAGGCCCAGATGACAGTGACAACACCTTTGTTTTCAGGGACTGTTTGGTGCCTGGAGTACTCCACGCATCCCCACCAAGTCACGTGCCAGAGCACGTGACTGCTGATGAGTCACTTAGTCTCTTGGCCATAAATGTTTCTCCCTCTGTGCTGCTTTTCTCAGCAACCCCAGACCTGGGTTTCTCTTTCAGGCAGGCCAGAGCAGAAGCTTTCCACAGTATCTGGAGAGAGAGAGAGATACCATGTCCCAGACCCCATCAACAAACACACAGTCACTGCAATCCGGCCAAAGCCAAGAACCTGCTGTTCTGGTCAAGCGTGGCTTGTGCATGCTATATCTTTAAATATACTCATACTTCTGTGAACACTCATTTTTCTGAACAAGTGTACCTGCTTGTGGAGAAATCAATCTAAGTTGTCTGAATGACTCAATAGAAGACAGATGAAAAAAAATCCCTCAAGAATGAGAAGATATATAAACATGAGCAAAGTGTCATCATTAAGATGAATGAAGGTGGCTCCAATCATAGTCGGAGAACTTTCAGAGATGTTCACTGAGTGGAGCTGAGCTGAGCTCACTCTCCTGGGGTCTCAGCTGGTAGCTGAGTTGTACATCCCTCCTTCCACATGTCTATGGGTACCTACGTGGCTCTTGTGCTGTGACTTATAAAAAGAAATCCACTGTGTTCACAGGAACACACAGGTTCTGGATAGACTTCCTTCACAACAAAGGTGAAACTTCATACTCAGCCTCTAGATGGGGGAGTCTTTGGAAGATGGAGCCTTGCTGGAGGAGGTGTGACCCTGAGGGCAGGCCTTGAGGTTGATTAGTCCCACCCACTGGGTGTTCAGAACTAGTTCACTCTTGCTGCTCCCTCCCTGCTGCTGATTTTTGATCTGTGACAAGGAAAGTGATGTCCAGCCTCTACTCTGCCATGCCTTCACCACCACAATGAAATGTCCCCTTGAAATCCTAAGCCAAAATATACCCTTTCCTCCCATCAGCTGTTTGTGGTAGAGTGTTCTGTCCCAGCAACAAGAGGGTGACTGGTACACTCCCTTACACTGAACAGCTATTTAAACCCTTGCTGTTACTGCACCTCAAGCTGTCAAGGATGAAGTTCCCTCTCTCATGAGCATATTCCTTCTCCTCAGTGGTCCTCTTTGTGGCCCCATAAGGAGGTTTGGTCTGGCACAGGGGAAGCAAACCTTAATTAAGTCAGATATCACACATGCGACCATCAGCTCCTGGAACAAATTCTTACATGTTCAATTTAATATGGTCAAGAACAGCAGGAACAAAATTATTAACATCGGTGTTGAGTACATCCCATCCAGAAGGACGTATTTGTACAAAGGCCTTTTCTTATTATTTATTTGCTCACCCGTGCATGAGCGTGCATGCATGTGTACACACCAGGTCCTCTTGCTGCTTCAAATAAACACCAGGTGCTTGCACCATGTTTGTATCTGATTTTACATGGGTGCTGGGGAAAGGATCCCAATGCCAGTGGGCTTTGAAAGCAAGTGCCTTTAACTGCTGAGCCATCTTCCCTGACCCTACAAATGTTTGCTCCCATCCCTATGAAGAAGGCAATTTCTTGCATATACAGTCTTACTGTCAGAGAGGTAATGATTTTCTATCTGTTACAATCTGTATCATACACAGTCTTCCAGGTAACTGTGCTGACATGGAAATTTCTGAAACAGTAACAGTGCTAATAGGAGAGATTCCCTATCTCACTGTAGGTGTTAAGACCAAGCAGAAAGGTCTGCTGAGGCCAGTCCCATAGTCAGCTTGTGTGAACAAGTGCTGCAAGCCGAGGCAAAGGTTATTGTCCTTGCTGTCCACCAGACAGAGCCAGGAATCCTCAGCACGTCAGAGTGGCTCTGCCTATCAGAGGCACAGGACTAAACAGCCCAGCTGGCACCACTGAGCCAGCCATCCCCTCAGACCAACCATAGCTGCCAGGGCTCTGTGCATACCATTAGGCTAGTTATTCTCTCCTCTGGCATCCAGAACTGGAACTTTCAGTAGTACTGTTCCCTGCTGGAAAGATGAAATATTAACTGTTGAGAGTCTGGAAGCCATATGACAGTCATTTCTGACTGAAGCACCCGGTTCGGAAGATAAATCCAGGCTCAAGAGAAAAAACAAAAACACACATACAAAGGGCTGACAGTGGCCTTCTTAGACCCACAACAATCACTGAGTCTTGGTAACAGCCCCTATGAGGCCATTTCTTGACCTGTAAACCTACCTTTTAGCCTTCTGTTTGAGTTGAGTAACTTTTTGTGACTTATATCCTAAAGAACCTTGGATAAAGAATCTACAAGACAAACCCTACTGCAAGAATAGGAGGCACTTGGGCTGGAGAGATGGCTTAGCGGTTAACGTGCCTGCCTGCTAAGCCTAAGAATGCTGGTTCGATTCTCTAGGTCCCACATTTCTCCAGGTCCCACATTTAGCCAGATGCAAAGTGACACAAGGGCACAATGCCACACTTGCCCACAAGGGGGCGCACACATCTGAAGTTCATTCACAATGGCTGAGAGGCTGCTGGCGCACCCTATTCTCTCCCTCCTTTTCCAAAAAAAAACAAATAAAAAAAGAGAACAGGAGGCACTTTCCTGTGGTAAATGTGGAGGGATGCCCCTGCAGCCTCAGGTGTTTGTGTTTAAGCCTCATACTCAATCCCCAGTGGGTAGAGCCGTGCAGGAGGAAGTGGCGTGTCACTGGGGGCGGGCCTTGAGACTTTTTTTTTTTTTTTTTTTTTCTAGGTAGGGTTTCACTCTGGTAAAGGCTGACCTGGAATTAACTGTGTAGTCTCAGGATGGCCTCAAACTCATGGAGATCCTCCTATCTCTGCCTCCGAAGTGCTGGGATTAAAGGTGTGCACCACCATACCCGGCCCTTGAGACTTTTTTTAGTGCAGCCGCTGGATGTTCAGTTTAGCTCACTCTTGCTGCTTCCTCCTAGCTTATGTGACAAGATGCCACGTTCAGTTGTCTGTTCTGCGATGCTGTCCCCACTGAGAAGAAACTTCCCTTTAAAATGGTAAGCTAGAATGAACCTTCTCCTATGAGCTGCTTCTCATTGACTGTTTTGTCTCCGCAAGGAGAAGGACACTGCTACCCCTTAGCTCCCTGCCTGGAGCCATTAGCAAAAGCACAACCAGAGAAGGACATATTTTCCTCCCCAGGCCTGAAGGCCAACAGGCTTCCACGCAAGACCCCGAGGAAAGGACCTGCAGGGTCGGTAAGAAGCCCAGTGCAGCCTCCAGTGTGACTGATTCACTCAGTAGAGGTCAGAGTAAGAGCTCCTCAAGGAGAAGGCCAGGGACAACACTTGCCTCGCTGAGAACTACGTCCCTGTGTAAGCCTAGAATAATACTAGACATACAGCAGGGGCTGAATTCACTAATTTCTGGGTAAATACTTGGTGAACTTCTGCTTTTTACAAAAATTAATTCCAATCGTGTTGTCAAGTGCTATGCAGACTGCTGGGCGGGGGAGGGGGGGAGTGGAGGGGGAGTCTTCAATAGTCTCAACCAGCAGGGGACACCATTAAGCCGTACAAGTGACCAGCAAGGCAAAATGTGCCCGCTAGTGCAACAGTGGCATGTCTGTTAGGGGTTAATCAACTGCTCTCTGATTAGATCTGAGGCTCCACCCCATTGGAGGGAATTCATTCCTGGACTGAAAAGCTAATCGAAAGCCTATGGGTCAGCAGGTCGTAGGTCATATGGGGAGAAGGTGTTCCAGTTGTTTGGCTCAATGGATATAGTATGTCCACCAAATTACTCTCTAAATATCTGTGCTTACGCCTCCATGTTAGTGTTGCTCTCACTTTGAGATAGAGACTCAAAACTCACAGTACTAAGAAGTGACAGTTGAGGGTTCAGCACTAAAGGAAACATCTTTATCACGCCCTCCAAGCAGAAGAGGTAACAGAGCCAAAGGATGGAACAGAGGGCTTTGCAACATTGTCTTCCAGACATGATGTGGCTGTGGCATTCGTGACCTCACAGCGGCTGTCACTACTTGCATAAGATCTGCATAATATTGGGGCCAGAATCACGTCATAATTGATAGAGGAGGACAAAGACCACATCAAAATATAAGAAAGAATCTTTGGAAAGTGGAGGAGGGAGGGGGAGAAAGAAGGATGGTGGGAGGAGGTTATTTAAACTTCGAATAATACTTTTTAACAAAAAAATTACTTCCGAGCACAGGCTCTCGTTGGTGTGTACACCAAGATGAAAGAGAGAAAGGACAGTGTCTGTCGACGAAGCAGGAAGAAGCCCCATCTGACAGCTATGCCAAGCCTATTTGCAGAGCTGCAGAATGGGACTACAGAGAAAAAAAAAAAAGCACTAACTATAAGCTAACAAATCAGTCTTGTCAACAGATCAGATCATCCCCCAGCTAAACTGTTTATATCCAAGAACCATTTCCACTGCAGTTCTTTCGAACCATTACCTGTGGCTCTTTTAACTATTCCTGGTGACACAGAGATGTCACATCATTTTTGTATGTTGTACCACAGAAATCCTTAGTCTTGAACTGCAGAAATGGCTCTGCAGTTAAGATGCTTGCCTGCGAAGCCTAAGAACCCAAGTTTGATTCGCCAGTACCCACATAAAGCCAGATACACAATGTGGCACACGCATCCGGAGTTCACTTATGGTGGCTAGAGGCCCTAGCTCACCCATTTTCATTTTCATTTTTTTCTCTCTCTCTTAAATAAATATTAAAAATTTTTAATTCCTTTGTCTGTGGAGCCTGTGCTATCAGACTCCACAGCATCTCCACTTCTGGACCCTCTAGCCAAATGCATCCAATGACCAAGACCAAGGGCCAGACATGCAGTGTCCACTTCAGGTATCATTCAATTTAAGGAAAACATCTGTCTTCCTGCCAGCCTGTGTACAACTGTACATACTGCATTGAGTCCTGACTCTCCTGTATGAAGATGCTTCTCTGCTTCCTTTGGCCTGTCAAAAGCATTCACAGGCCCACGGATCTCATAACCCAGCCTGCCCACGGGAGGGGGATGGAGAGACTTGGTTGCAGCTAGCCGCTAGATGAGGCTGATTTCGCACTGTGACCTCTCCAGTAACAGTGTGACTTTGCAAGCTGTCTCACCTCCCAGGGTCTGTTCTCCGTCTTTAAATTGGGCTAGTAAGAGCCTCTATGCGTATTACTACGAGAAGGCGAATCAAAAATGTCCGACACTGTGTCTCACGTGAGAGGAACTTAAATGAGGACTGTGATCATTACCCCTGGTTTTACGAAGTACAAGTTGTTGTGGCAGGAGAAGGACAAAGCCACAGTACAAACATGTATTAGCTTGGAGAGTACAGTCATATGTGCACACACACCCTTGTCACCAGGCACATCTTTGGAAAATGCCCATTTTTTTTTTCCATCATTACCACCCGCATCCATCTCTGAGTTTCTTTTGGAAAGCAGCTCTCTCCTTCCTGCAGCCCCTGGCTCTGTACCCAATTCCATCCCAGCGCCAGGGTGGAGCACTGATACACACCTTTGCCAATATGCTGCATTTTCCTGGCCACGGGAATTAGTCCATGGGTAGGCACATGAGCCAATCAAAGACAAGGAGCCACATTCCCAGAATGCCTAAATGACACTTCCTTCTTAATGTAAACGACATGGGTATTCGAACAAGACCTTCTGTAGCTAGCTTACCCTCTAAGGACACAGCCTGCTCATGAATAGGTCCAATGCTTAGGAGTGAACTGAGAATAAACTAGAATCCAGATCCCAATGAAACCACGGCCTCTGTATCACACTGAATTTGAAGACAGAATGTAGTCGTCTGAATGTACAGAGTCCTCCAAAGCCATGTGTGTGTGTGTGTGTGTGTGTGTGTGTGTGTGTGTGTGTGTGGTTAAACCTCATACTCAGTCTTCAGCTGGTGGCCATTTGGAATGGAGAGACTTTTTTTTATAATTGATTTTTTTATTGACTTTCTGCAGAATGGGTGGGCCTTGTGGGTTATTATTCTGAGCCCCTTACCAAGACCACTGCTGAAGACTACTTCCACCCAGGTATGTGTCCGCTTCCTGCTCATGCCATCCTTTCTCTCCTCCTCCCCACCATGAGGAAGCTTCCCCTAGAAATTGTAGGCCTGGATTTAACCCTCCTATCAGCTGCTCCTGATCACATGTTTTATTCCAAGAATGAGAAGGTAACTTCTGAACACAACTTCCTACTGAATTCTCGGTTACAGCTTAAAATCCACTTTTCAGCCCTTTTGTTTTTTTGAGGCAAGTATTTTTTGCTTCCTGACACTGGGACAGTCTGGACTGGTATATGGAGAGAGGTGCTGGGGGCTGGTATGGGTGGCTGACGTGAGCACAGATGCCCACATGAAACTTTGGATGAGCTGTGGCTCTGAATCTTAGCCACAAACCTTGGTTTATATCGGTCTGGGCAACAGATGCCCAGAAGAAGTGGCTGGGCAGACAGATGGCAAACCTGACCCCTTGGGACATGTGCTCCTGACCTGAAGATGGCACTCTTTGAGAGTGTCTCCGTTTGCTGCCGATATGCAGTGCACTCCTGCAGATAATAGTTTTCATTTCCCCATTTGTCTCATCTATGGGTAGGCAATGCCGTGACATTTACAAGGGCCATGCACTGGAGCATGGTGGGAAACTCCTCATGAATTCTCCTTCATGGACTGCTTTAAAGAAGAAGAAAAACAAAAAACTTGGTTGCAATGCACACAGAAGGGAGACAGAGGACTTTTGCTCTCCGGCTGCTGTCACTGAACATTTTGACACTGGATTTGAATAAGGAAGTTGAACTGCAGCATCCGATGCTGTCCCCACGCCCAGTGCACAGGTGCCATGCGGCTGACATTCACCATCTGGACCCTGTCCATAGCTCATTCAAGCAGGTCTTCACCATGAAGTATGGGAGGATAGTGGTGGTCGGTGGCACATTCTTTGGCGATAGCACAATGTGGTTGTGTCACTTGACCTTGCCTCTACCTAGGACCGAAGCATGCCTCTCCGAGCGTTAAGCTTGGCATCTGTGAAGTAACATCAAGAACAGGAACCCCTCCCCTGCCACCCAAGGAAATAAGCAAAACTGGTGGGTGTCCGGTCTTAACTACGGTTTTGCACGTAAGAAGAGTGAAGAGTAGAATGGCTTTGGGACCCTCCAGGTTGCCTAATAATTACCTAATAATTCTACATTCAGATTGGACATGAGAACCATTCTCTTTCCTCTCTCATGCACAGGACTGAAAGCCTGGTTCTTGAGTGCTCCACAACACTGAAAGCTAATATACAGCCTTCTACCCACAATTTTATACATATATACATACATACATATATCACATGATAATATCACTTATTACATATATAACAATTATATATTATTTAGAAGCAAAGAGAGTGTGCATGGGTGCACATATGCACACATATATGAGAGAGGCAGCACATGCATGGGCATGCCAGGACCTCTTGCCACTGCAAATGAATTCCAGATATATGCACCACTTTGTTCATTTGGTGGTACATGGCTATTGGGGTATAGAACCCAAGCTGGGAGCTTTGCCAACAAGTACCTTTAACCACTGAGCAGTATCTCCCCAGACTCCATGACATTTCTTAACAGTCCCTACTCATGTCTTTGCTGCACCATCCAGACCACAGTATCAAGAAAGAACATTCAGTCCTTGCCAGCCAGGCAAGGTGTCAGGGACAAGAATTTGTATTCTGTCTTTTATGTGTGTACTGACTCACACTGCCTTGCAGGCCTATCATAGATAGAGTTTATAATCTATTTATTTATTTGAGAGAGAAAGAGGGGCAGAGACAGATGGAGATTGAGTTGTGTGTATGCCAGGGCTTCTTGCCTCTGCAAACAGTCCAGACACTCTCACCCCTATGTATCTCACTCTACTGTGGCTGCTAGAGAATCAAACCCAGGCCATCAGGCTTGGCAAGCAAGAACCTTTCAACACCGAGTCATCTCCCCAGCCCCTAGAGTTGTATTTGAGGTTCTGCTCAGCATCAACAAATCCTTTACTCTTCAGACGTTTTAGCGACACCCAGGCATCAACAAATAAAAGGAATCGGGATGCTGCCCAGGTATGTAGTTTAGGCCTCGGGACATGATCATGTCTCAGGCTGGGAAAAATTGTGGCAACAAGGAAACATTCGAAGTGTGGCACCTTCTCAGCTTCTGAGGTTGTGCCAAGTATCCTAAGGGACATGTAAAGTGACGGTTTCACAGGACTGAGAGGTGTTACAAAGACCCCTCTCAGGCCCTCGGTTCATCCATTTTTACTGGGCCCTTGCATGCCAGGCAGGATGGTAGACCTGAGATTCTACCCCAGAGGGTGATACCACTTCCCCGTGTCCCCCATGATGACTCAGAAGCTTGCAAAATTGGGGGGACCTGAAATGGCATGGGAACAGCTAATCCCAGTAGAGAAGCATTTCCCAAAGCGCCATTTCCATATTCTCGTATCTTCTAAGGTGGTGGCACAGAAAGACAACAAAAGGCTTTTCTGGACAAATTGGTGGAGAGTGAGTGGTCTTAAAGCCAGTGCATCAGTCCTACTGCAGGACTTCTGAGATCTGCCATTATCCTATGAAGAGTGCTCGATGACTGGTGCTGTGTGCAGGCCTACAGGGCTGGCCTGCCCAGCTCTGGGAGTTGAGCAAATCCCCCATAAAACCGCACGTTGTCAGGCCAATTCACATCCTCAGAACATTGTAAGGCACAGGGCTCGGCAGAAAGCCCCTCCTCACGGCACTGTACTCAGGGACTGTGGCTAAAGCAAACCTACCATGAGTGTGGGAATCAAGCACCTCTTACCCTCCTCTCCTCCGTCTGCCCACTCACAAGGCTGACAGCTGATGTTCCTGCTTCTAAAACTAGCATGTCTTTCTGTGAGAAAAAGAAGAGTTGAACCAGAAAGGCATTTCATAGCTTATATCACTCAAAACTATCTTGCCTTGGGGGCTGGAAGGATTTCTCAGTGGTTAAAGGTGCTTGCCTGCAAAGTATGTGAAGGCCCAAGTTCAATTCTCCAGTACCCATGTAAAGCCAGATGCACAAAGAGGCACATGCGTCTGGAGTTCTTTCGCAGTGGCAGGAGGCCCTGACATGCCCACCCACCCCCACACACACCCTGTTCTGTCCTTGCAAGTAAATAAATAAGTATTTTTTTTAAAAAAAAAAATGTCTTGGGTACATCTTCCAGCTCACCCTATGGACTGGATCATCATGAATAATTCAAAAGACTAATAAAATATTCATTTGCTAGCCTAGACAATCTCTATCCTGTAACCACAAAGGTAACTGTCACCTCATGAGGGATTTTCATGACCTCCCTCCTATTCACTCAGGACCAAATAAAGTAGATTTTTTAATAGAAAAATGTCAGGTAGGAGAGCTAAACCACAGTGCTGTGGATTGACAGAGACAGCAGCCTCTTGGAGGGGAGCAGGGATCTTCACAGAGTATTTGAAGTGAAGAAATGTGCCCGGAGTTTCAGACTCTAAGAGGAAAGCAGGTCAGAATGGAAGACTCTGGGCAATTCACAGGCAATTACCTATGGCTGAGGAAAGAGTCATTCTGGAACCTTGACTTTGACAACCCTGGACCCTGGAGTTCCAGGTCTTAGGTTTTAGGTCCTTTTGTCCCTCCTGCTCTTATCTGACCCTCTCAGGAATGAATATATACGTGTGTATGTGTATACACATATATACATATACATACATACACACACATATCCTCTCCCTGTAAAATTGTACCTTAGGAAATGAGCTGAGCTCCCACGACACGAAATGTAACATCATGGCTAATACCAGACTAGGTAAGAGACACTAGGCTGTCACTTCGAGTATGGCGCCAGATGAACTGTGTTTCCAGAGCAGACTTGAGCTTTCTTAATGCTGTTGGATGTCCTGGAACAAAAGCCTTCAACTAAGTGCAGCAATGTCCTGTTGCTTGTCCATGCAGTGGCTGTCAGCAGACGTCTGAGTGCACCAGTCCCCTAGGGGAGCGGTGTGAGGGGTAGCAGAACCCTGTCGAGTGTCCATGTTGACATATCAAGATACGTCTACAGGCCTTTGGGAGAGCAAGATGAGGTGGGAAGGAAACATGGACTAGCAAAAATTAAATAGCATTTCCTTCCTCTCCCTGCCCAACGTCCCCTTGTCCAGTCTCAGCCAGGCTGAAGAAATGTGAAAGCCACACAATGGTGAGGCAGCCCGTGCTTCAGAGAGATCCACGTTCAATACTCCTATTCAACTGTAGAAGAAATGAGGCCCCAGGAGGCTGAGGGCTTCTCCGAGAGTGCACAGAGGACTGGCAGGCAAGGCTTGAAGAAAGTACCTGGTTGCATCCAGCCCACTCCACTGCCTCTACATGGATTCTTAATATAGCCTCCAGGCAGCTCCAGGCTCCAAGGCCTGCTTTGAATCCTCATGTCAGACAGGAAGAATGTGCAAACAAGCCCTTCTTGGGCTCATCCTCATCCCTCTGCATTATAGAACATTCTACGTTGCGCATTCACCCCATGACAAGTTCCCCCGGCCTCTGGCTCTGGATCAGGTGGCCCCATGGACAGTGCTAAGGAGCCGTGAATGCTGATGGCTCATCCTTAGTTAACCAACCCTAACCCTAACCCTTAGCCTCAGGGGATGCATTGCAAGACTTCCAGGAATGCCTGAAATCATGGATAGTGCCAAACCTTATTTACACTGTTTTTACTATGCACGCATACCTATAGTGAAGTTTAGTTTATAAGTTAGGCATTGTATGATTATCAACAAAACTGGTAAAGTAGAACAATTGTGACAATGTACTGAAATGAAAGCTATGTGAGTATGGGCTAGAGCTTCCTCCCTCCCTCATTGTATACACTCTTTCTTTTTCCTCCTTCGTGGGGCCAATAAATATCTGGTGAAGTGAGCTGGCTGTATGATTAACAGGCAGGTCATGTCTACAGCAGGGACACACCAGACAAAGAGATTCTCATTCAAGGAGGGGACTTCATCCCAGCATTCAAAGTAGCACACGGTATAAAATGAACACTTATGGGCTGGAGAGATGGCTTAGCGGTTAAGGCATTTGCTTGAAAAGCCAAAGGATCCCAGTTTGATTCTCCAGGACCCACGTAAGCCAGATACATATGGGGGCACATGCATCTGGAATTCATTTGCAGTGGCTGGAGGCCCTGGCATGCCCATTCTCATTCTCCCTCTCTCTCTCTGCCTCTTTCTATCTCTCAAATAAATAAATAAATAAATAAATAATATATACATTTTTTAAATGGACACATTTAGGGAATTTCTCATTTCATATTTGCCAGCCACAGGTAACTGTAGGTAACTAAAAGAAGCAATGTAGTGGAGAACATGGGAATACTGCACTTAGCTCTGGGAGAGAAATGGGAGAATTGAGCTCTGCCTCCTACAACAGGCTCAGCGATGTTCATGCAACCAAGCTAGGATCCACACAGGTGCTCCGTTAACTATTTTCCCCACAGCAAGCCTCGATTCAACCCTTCTGGAATATGGACTTTCTTCCAGTTGTGCTACTTCGTGCCAGTAAGAAATTGCTGAAGAGGTTGAGGCAGGAAAATCAGGAATATGAGCTTTCTACATAGAAATATTTCACATAATATGCAATTTTTTTCCAAAGTAGAAAAGCAAATAGAATTTGACTGTTTCAAAGAGATTTTAGGACTGGAGAGATGGCTTCATGCTTAAGGCACTTGCCTACAAAGCCAAAAAACCCAGGCTTAATTTTCCAGGATTCATGTAAGCCAGATGCATAAGGTGTCATGTGTGTCTGGGTTTAGCCTGTACTGGTTGGAGGCCCTGACACACCCATATTCATTCATTCATTCATTCATTCATTCATTCATTCATTCATTCATTCTCTCTCTCTCTCCTCTTTATCTTTCTCTCTCTCTCTCAAGTAAATAAGGAAAATTGCTTCAAAGAGATTTTAAGAGGAAAGAAATGACACTCAACTCCTGGTCCCACATGTCTCCTACGGTCCAGAGTCTTCAGCTAATACATCCCCTAAGAAAGGTCACAGTACCTACTATATGGGGTGATCAGAGGCCCCAGCCCCGTATGAAACTGTGACAGTCTCTCCTTCCTATATTTCCCATGACTATTTAAAAATCAAACAAAGGCCATAAATCCTGAATGCTTCATTCTACTTTCAAGTCAGAAGTCATTCCTCATTTACATTAACTAACCTTCGGTGAAGACACTTGTCATGTCTTAGCTCTTGGTGACCCTGTGTCATATGCTGTCACTGAAATCAGCTGGATGTCCATGAAGCATTTCATGACAGTTCTAAAGAGAAAAGATTTTGCCTTCCAGGGTACGGTAGGCAATATCAGCTGAGAATTCTGACTGTCACGAGCTAGGAGAGAGAAGGACCATTGGCATTTAGAGGAAGAGGTCAAGGATGCTGCTGACTGGCCTGTCCTGTCCAGGACAGTTGTCCACATCAAGTATTATTCCCTTTCAGTACATCCACAGTGCCAGGGCTGAGGAGTCTTGCTTCAGAAGACAAGGAGTGAAGTTCTGCAGAACGGCACTTCTATAAACCCAAGTGTTTGAATCCTTCACACAGAGATTTTGTTTTAGTTGCTCTGGTGTGGGAAGTACCTTTATGAAACACAAAGAAAAACCAAAACAAGATGCTGGAAAGATGGTTCAGACATCAAAGGCACTTGCTTGGAAAGCCTGCTGGCCTGGGGTTCAATTCACAAGCTACCCATGTAAAGCCAGATGCAAAAAGTGGCACAAGCATCTGGTGTTCATTTGCAGTGGCAAAAGGCTCTGGAGTACACACATACATGCATACACACAGGCATACAGATGCAAATCATTGATTGTAAAATACACACACACACACACACACACACACACACACACACACACCCACACAAATCCCCTCAAGCACCTTCAATGCAAGTTTGCTTTTAATCCAAACCATGGGCTTGCAATTCTAGTGGCTGCCACCAGGCAGCAGTGCTGTTAGCTTGGGTAACAGATTGCTAAAAAGTCAAAATAGTTTGATGGAATCACATATGCTGTCTTTCCCCACAAAAATAGCCAGCTCAATGGCAACAGGGACTCCATACAAAACAGTAGGTTCACAGCATAGCATGATGCTTAAAGGAATGCAAGCAGCAGACACCGGGGACAGCCAGTGAACCAAGAATCCAATATCCATCTCCCCCCCCCACACACACACACCACCACCTAGTTGAATTCATACAGTGTCTTGAGTCAAGGGACCTCAGAGGTGGAAGAAGAAAAATCACGCAGTCCCACAGCCTCGTTTTTTAGCAAAGGAAGTGACTGCCTTGGGCAGCCAGCTGGTTTCTAAGGTTTGCAACCTTGTTAGGCTGTGTGTACTCCGAGACGCAGAGGTTAGAACTTGCTTGAGGTACTCACCTCTGCCTCTCATTCTCTTCCAGCCCCTTCCCTGACTGGTTCTGGAAGTGAGGGCCAGTACCTGCATTCTATGAGTACAGCCCCGGCTGCTTGTGCCTCTTCTTCCAAACCCTCCCACAGACAGGACATGACCTCCGTCCTACAGCTCAGTGTACCCAAACCTGCTTCATTCTGAGACCTTCCTGACACACACTACATGAAGTCCATAAAGTAAGTTAAAGACCTAAACAGAACCTAAGAACTTGGTGACTTTGTATCCTTTCCCAGGGCTAAACAAATTGGTACTTGCTGCTATCCCTGACAGGGGGCCATAGTGCCTGTGCTTAACTGTGAATTATTAATGAGAACTATTTGCATTGCTTTTTATTGTCATAGCAGACTTTGATAGTTTTTGTGTGTGTGTGTGTGTGTGTGTGTGTGTGCCCTGCTTAGGATTTCCACACGTAACTATAATTTCTTCACCCTCCCACTCCAAAATGTAAAAAAAAAAAAAAAAATCCAATTTGCATAGACCAAGCATAGGAAATGTGTGGAAGTAGTTTCTATATAAAATAAAATTGCAACCATTATATCACTCCGTTGCCACAGGTAATCGGGATGCTCTGAAAGAATGGTGGATAGGGACTTGTTTAAATCACCATAGAAAGCAAAAAAAAAAAAAAAAAAAAAAAAAAAAATCACAGCACTTTGGAAAAAGCCTGACTGGTAACTCTGCAGCCCAGTGATTCTGGCATCAGTGAATGGGGAGAGGAGGAGGCAATCATCTGCGCCCACCTCAATAAGCCGCTGCAGATCAATGCAGCTCTAAGAAGTGGCCTCGTCACCGTCAGCCTTCCAGAGAGCCCCGCCAAACTTGCAAGGTGCTTTACAAAGCCCACGCCGTGCACCTCCACACACTGGTGCAGGTCAACACAATGAAGAAAGGAACCCAAGTGAAAAGAGAACTTCCAGGTAACTCTCCCGAGTCAAAATCGATAGTCCTCTGAAGAATAGGAAAGCAGGCAGGCAGCTGAGTCCTTATTTGCATATATGTGGCTCTCAATATATGTCCACCCCACGGCTGAAAGAAGAAATCAATAGCGCCTCTCAGGAACCCATACAGAGGGATGAGATGGACAGAAAAGATGTTTGCCGTGTGCATCTCTTTTTAATTACAATTCTGCACATCCTTAGGGTAATACCTATAATTGCCAAAAGACCCGCAATACTTGAGGGGCTCTACTTAAATAGTCGATGGTACTGAGTGCCCAACTTCAAGCCAGCTCACTTCTTGGAGCGGAGCATTCAAATGCTTCGTCTGAGTGAGGAGAGAGGTTGGTGTGTGATTTGCGGAGGCCGGGACTATGGGGAAGATGGAATTGACAGTGTAGCCAGTACAGGGGAGCGTGTTCATTTCCTAGTGCTGCTGTAACAAGGTACCATGAAGAAAGCAGTTTAAGCAATAGAAATGTGTTTCTCGCTCAGTCCTGGAGGCCATGAGTCCAAGATTCAGGCTGGTTGGGTTGGCTCTTCCTGAGGGCTGTTGAGGAAGACCCTGCCCCATGCCTCTCTAACTAGACTGTGGTTTACCAACCATCTATGGCTTCCAGTGATGCGTAGGTGCCTCACACCAATATTTGCTTTCAGCTTCACATGGCCAAGCCTCTCCAGAATTACCACCATGCATGCATGTCCTTGCATCCAAATGCCCCTGTGTCATGAGGACACCAGTCATAACGGATGACGGGCCCACCCTAACCATCACATTTTCACTTTATTTTCTCTCTAAAGACTACTTCCAAAAAGAATCCCATAGAAATATAGCCACCCAGAAGCAGCTTGGAAAGGAATTCTTCTAGCTTACAGTTTCCAGGGAATACGTCACAATGATAGGGAAAACATGGCAGAGCAGGAAGCTGGGCTCACATGGTCACTTGTCCGCAGGGAAGAGGTAGGTAGTCTATACACTGGCCTCAGAAGTGGGTTCTATCAACCCCAAGGCAGGCCCTCAGCAACTCACCTCCTACAGCAAGGGTCTACCTTCTGCCTTTAATCCAAGCACTAGGAAGGCTGAAGTCCAAGGATCACTTTGAGTCTGAGGCCAGCCTGAGAATACTTAGTGAGTTCCAGATAAGCCTGGGCTAGAGCAGGAGCCTGCCTTGAAAATAAATAAATAAAAAGGTTCCACTTCCCCAAGGCTCCACAACCTTTTCAAATTGCCACCAACTTGGAACCAAGTATACAAATCACATGAGCCTAGGAGGGATATTGTGTTCAAACCACCACCACAAGATGCTGGAGGTTAGGGTGTCAGCACACTTCTCTGTGGGGTGCAGAGGCAGATGTAAACATGGAGGGAAGGAAAGAGGCTTAGCCCAGGGCCATGTTAAGAAGGCTGAAGGTGGGCTGGAGAGATGGCTTAGCAGTTAAGGCGCCTGCCTGCTAAGCCTAAGAACCCTGTTCCAATCTCCAGGTCCCACGTTTAGCCAGATGCAAAGTGACTCAAGGGCGCAATGCTGCACTTGACCACAAGGGGGCACACACATCTGGATTTCGTTCACAGCAGCTGAGAGACTGCTGGCGTCGCCCATCTCTATCTGTCTCCCTCTCCCTCTTTGTCTCTCTCTCCAAAAAAAAAAATAAATAAATAATAATAATAAAAATTTTTAAAAAGAAGGCTGAAGGTGAGCTACCTGTGTAATTTTGGGTCCTGAGAGCAGAAGAAAATCCACTCAAGAGACAGACTTGAGAGCTATACCTTCATTTACCGGTTCAAACAGAATCCACTGCATGGGAGCCCTGCTCCACTAATGCTGAGTGTGTGGTGTGGCTGAAGACAGAGAAGACACAGTTCTTTGGAGCAAAACTGGGAAATCAATCCCTCAGAACATCATCCCATCAAAGGGAGACAGTAGCAAAGTGGAAGAAAACCCTAGACCCTATGGACAAGGCCCAGGGTAAAGATAGGCTGAAGGGCAGGGCAGGGCTGCTACTCCAACGCTGCATCATAGCTACCTAATACTACATAACAAATGCAGGGCCTAAAAGTGATCACTCATAATTCTGCATGTCATGAAGACAGGCAGAGCTGGACTTGGCTTCAGCACCCCATGCGGTACCTGAGGTCAATGGTGGGACTCACATGTCTGCTGGTGGGGAGTGCCGCCCAGCAAAATCTGCAAGGCTGGACTCAGCTGTAATTGTCCAGCCCAAGAGCTCAATATGACTGTTCTGTATGTCAGTCCTAGGAGCAAGCAGAGAGCTGTAAACTAGCTTAGAATCATGGTTCTCCACACATCTGCTCTCAGAAAAAACCATGCTAGTGGCGAAATGAATTTGTGGAGCCCAGTACACGACAATGTAGAATCCTTTTTCATTTAGAATGTGGAAAGTGTGTCATTCAAAGTGTAGCCAACAGCACTGGGGAGATGGCTCAGTGGTTAAAGGCACTTGCTTACAAAGCCTTGTGGTCTGGATTCACTTCCCCAGTACCACATAAAGCCAGACACACAAAGTGGCACATGTACCTGGAGTTCATTTCAGTGGCAAGAGGTCCTGGAGCTCCCATGGTGCCTGTGTGTGTGTCACCACAAATAAATAATATTAAAAAGTATAGCAAAATAAGTATATCATATATGGCATCAAATGAGTATGAAAGTACCACTATATTAAGATCAATAAATGTGACTCCATGGCCAAATTTCCACAAATTTTGTTATGATTTTTCAAAGGAACATAAGCTCCTAGTTTATCAAATATGAAGGATATATTTCTCTCACAATTTTATCATGACCCACTTGAATGCAGGTGGTGAGAATTTCCAGCTGGGACCCAGGAGCATGTTCAGCAAGCAGTCATGTCTGTGGCTGAGCACAGCACAAAGAACCTAGGGGTTGGGGATATTGCTCTGATAGCAGAATGCCTGCATAGGATGAATGGAATGCTGGGCTTGATGCCCAGCACCGTGTAGACTGGATGTGGTTTTACCCAACTGTTATCCCAGCCCTTGAGAGGTGGAGACAGGATGGTCAAGAACTCAAGGTCACTGTCAGGTACACACTGAGTCTGAGGCCACCCTAGACAGGAGCATCAGAAAAGCAGGATGCTGGGCTGTCACGATGCTCTAAGTCAAGTGCTCTATGAATGTTTCCAAGGAAGCTGTTTCCATGGCAACATGTTGAGATGTTTAATTGCCCTATCATTCATTGCAGCTGTGTGTGTGGACTTACTGCCCTGTGTGATAAAACTATCATGGCTGGCAAAGGGCTCCTTGCACCGCAAGTTTGATCCTTTAGTAACAGTGATATTCAGTAGTCTTTTTCCTCTGAGGGACTTTGGGGTGTCACCCATGATCCTCTCCCCATCATGGTGAGCGGTACTACAAGGGCTTGTGGTTTTAAGAGAATCAGCATCAACACGATTAACAATGAGCAGCAATGACCATACTTCTCTCCCATACAGAGAGCTTCCCATCATCCATGGCGGTGTCATCATCCAGCCAGAAAAGTACCTTGTGTTTCCATGTTGTCAGTGGAAACTTGAGTGGCTAAGACAGTTGTCTGGGGTCTAACTTCTCCAGAAGGAGATGAGAATCTAGCCTCAATGGCTTACTTTTCCTGGCCCTCCAATTTCCAACTCACTCACTCACTCATCTTCAGACGGTTTACATCAAGACATGCAAAAGCACCCTGCAGAACTCGGCCTAGCTCTGGAAGCACAGCTGATAACTGGCATGAGGGGTTTCCTTGTGTGACACTTTCAAAGAGATGGAATCTGATCAAGAGTGAAGCTCCTGGACAGATACATAAGGCTCATGCTCTGGAATCAGACGGCAGGGCTAAGATCCTCTGGTATTTTTCAGACTGTGACTTGGAGCACATCTCCTCCCTTCTCTGGGCCTTCACTTCTTCCCTGAGAGTCAAGACCACCCTTGGCTGTGTTGTTAAGAAGCTTTGTGAAAATTTAGAGGAAATATCTAGAATCAGAGTGGGTACTCCACAGGACCCAACTAATAGCAGCTACGGTAGTGATTACACTGGTAAATATTTTAATAGACTAGACTTTTTCCTCAAAGGCACAGAACTAAATTCCATCTTTAAAAATCTGTTAATCATTCATTAAGTATTTAATAGGTACCTAATATAGTCAACTACTTTGGGAATAGAAAAACAAATAACATGCCTGGTGTCTCACCTCAAGGTAGTCATCACGTGCTGACTGCTGAGGGCGCACCATTCTTGAAGTAAAATTTGTCAGGAATTCCCTATATTTTCATCAAATTGTTGTTCATCTTTTTATGCATGTGAATGCCATTTCCTTAAAGGACCAGACCACATCTGTTACAGAGCCACAAGGGTGCTGGGCACAGCTTATGAGAGAGCTCAGCAAGCAGCAATGGTGCCAAGAGAGGGAAGGGGAGAGAATAAAAGGGGGCAGGAGAGGAGTCAGAAATTACTCAAAAGGAAAAAGCAGCCATTACCACCCACTCAGACCCTGATGGGCTATGGCCCAGGAGATCGTGTCATTTCTTGCAAATATAAGTGAAATGATTTTTCTAGTTCAAACATAGATAGAGAAGGGTAGGGTTGTTGAGTTTTCATTTGTAGACTGGACAGGAGTAGGCATTGCAACAACCATCACAGTCCTCCTGTCTCTTGTCACACACAATTGTTTTCTGTGAAGAAACAAAATGTCCTGCCAAGTTCTTCCAAAGGCTTCCTGGCATATACACAGCAAACATCTTTGACGTTCTGGCTTCACCAGGTACTACTGCAGCACTAGTCAAGTCAGGGGGGAAAAAAAGAGGCCATCTAGGAAGATCCTGAAGGAAAACTAAAGCCAGTAGTCCTTGAAGGCGCATGCTCTCAGGACCTTGTGCTGGCCCCACACTTGTCACCACATACCTTAACAGTAGGATTATCCTCAGAATCAAACTCCTGTAATCAGAAGGCAAAGGGCTCCCCTTAAACACAGATTGTTCTGTCCCTTCAAATTCTATCAAATGCCAGACCCCTCCTGGGCACTAACTTCAGAATCTTCCCAACAAGGACAATGGTGACATACCAATTATAGTTCCCCAAATCACTTGGCTAGCACAAGTTCATGACTTACATTTCCTCCCTAGGTGGGATGCTTAGCAGGATAAGCACACGTGTCCTGCATTCTCTGTCCTCCATCTCTGTCCCTGATAGGGCCATTTCCTTCCAGAAGGGGAATGTCCAAGTTGGCATTCCTTGCCTACACCCTCCCACAGACGCTTGCTGGCCTCCTGAGGACCACATGGCACAGGACAACAATATGGCTTTCCCTCCCAAACAATTACCCACTTCGCTTCCTCATGTTTCCTGAATATACCCCAAAGCCATTGCTTTTCTTTACAAGTCCTCAGAATTTCTTCCTGCAAGAAACTCTCCCAACTGCCTTCTTCCACTCCCAACATCTTCACCTTTGCGATCTCTCCAAGCAGAACGCACTGATTGAACATCATTTCCTTCCAGCAGCATCCCCCACAGTGTGTTCTAAGGTATGCCTGATGGCACTCAAGTGTTCCTAACCCCCACTGCTACAGGGAAGCCAACAGCTGGTTCCCCACCCCTCTCCATCTGTGGCACAAATCCCCAGTTCTGGCCTCGACCCTTCCCATCTCCTTCATTACTGACATCCTTCACAGTATGCCCACGTGGGTTTCTGCCCTCATTATCACTCTCCCCACTCAAGGAGGCCTCAAACCTGATTTATTGAGGCCTCCCCACAATTCCTCGGTAGGATAAGAGTGCTCTCCCTGTGACTCTCCTGGAGCCATGCACCTGCACCATGTCACCAGCAGGCCCTACTTCTCTCCACCACCTCCTCTGAGTCCAATCTCTGTGCAATCAGGACCGCCATGTAGCTGCATCTGTACACACCTCTCATGGCATAGAGTTTATGCCATCCTGGGCAGTGGTCAGCTCCTCATTTTCAGCTCCCATGCTGGAGAAATGGGAGAACAGGAACCAAAACCCTCTCAGAGAGTCATTGTGGAGGGTCCATATCAAAGCACCTGACATGGCACGAGACGTGACATACCTTTGTGAGGAGCATTCTGTAATGGTTCTAGAATTGTCCTTCTACACCCCCCCCCAACATACACATCATTTTTGTCTCCCCTTTGCTTATTTAACTGAGCTATTCCACACAGACTGTCCCCACGTCCCAAAGAACCTTGATTTGACAATTTATCCTGCCCACCATGACACTTCCCTCAGGAGAGCAGAGACTCAGCCCTGCTGCTCCAGGTGGTGGCAGCTGAACACAGCAGTGGGTCAGAAGCCTCTGGGGACCTGCCCATCTGGGACACATCCTGCTGAGAAGGGCACATGCACCTCCTGGGAAGTCACAGGCTGCAGGGGAGGCTCACGTGTTTTGTAGCTTCTCACTTCCACCACCATTTTTTCCCCAGGACCTGAGACAATATCCTTGTGCCTGGACTGGCCCTTTCCTAAGCTCACCTTCAACAGTGAGCTTGTTGCAGTGACATTCTTGTTGCTGAGACCAAACACCCAACCAAAAGCAACACCCATGGAAAGCATGGGTTTCTTTCAGCTTCCAGGTTTGATAGGAAGCTTCATTGTAGCAGGAAAGCATAGTAGAGCAGATGCTGGGCGTGACATGTTGCCACAGCAGCTGGAAAGTAGCCACAAGCATGTAGAAAAACTCTGGCAAGCCGGATTTGGGCTACAATATTCCTAGCAATTCATCTTCTCCAGCAAAGCTCTGTCCCCCTAATTGTCCCCAAGTGGGGATTGAGTATGAGACTTCACCACAAACACACGAGACTACAGGGGACTTTTCACTTTCAAGCTACTATAGGGCTCAACTGTGAAGGTTCCTAAGCTCTGGGAACCTCACTTCCACCACCTTCACTGCAGGCCGGATGAGGCCAAGCATCCCATTTCCCTCCGACGAGCCCTAACTCAGCATCAATTTAGTAGATCAAGGCAAATGCACCAAGTCCACTTATTAACCCAAGTGAGGTCAATTTATAATTCAAATCTGCACTGCTGCACTGCATAATGCATAAGATGTCTCATTATAAATTATTCACTCACAAACTGCCATCTGGACATTGAGGGAACTTGGTAGGAAATGTAAAAGGCAACGGGTGTCTGCCCAGAATCACACCGGTGGCCATGAGTGCCTCTCTCCATCGTTCTGTCACCATGTCTGGCATGAACCGCAGAAGATGGAACTCATTCACCTCTACCTGAAACCTTTTCAGAGCTGTGTGTGGACCCTCCAGGGAATGGTTTCTCCTCCTGTTGCCTCTGTCTGTCTCAGATCCCATCCCAAGGCAGTGTCCACATTCACAACATCTCGACAGCATGCTGATCACAGAAGCCCAGGCTTCCTCCAAGACCACGAGTGGAAACTTCACCACCTGCTCACCTGGTCACTAGCAAACTCCTCAGCCCCTCCCTTTCCCTCAGGTCCATACAAAGGCCTTTTATCTACTTGCCCACAGCTCAATTGTGCTGATAGGAGTTCCTCTGAGCAGAAGGTAAGTTTACCAAGAGGACTGTTCATTGGTTTTGCTACTGAAAGAAAATACATCCCGAGGCCCCTGGGCTGACTCCATCCCTCAGCTCATCACAAGCTGACACCTGTAATCATGATCCTGGTACTGTACTGTTTGCTTGCTGGGGAAACATTTTCTGTTTACAAACCAAAGGGGCACATGCTCCCACAAATAAGCTACCACAAAACAAATCAGTCTCAATGCCCACACTGAACTGGGCAAAGCACTGGGGGGATGAAAATGGAGCCACACTATGTTCAAGGTCAGTGGGGAGACAGAGGAATCAGGTCAGCCCTGCTTTTAGGATAAGAGAGTCAACTAAACGTGCACAAAGAAAGGATTCTTGAAGTGGGCCTTGAGGGAGCTTGCTCAGTGGACAAGGACAAAGAACATTCTGGAGAGAACCAGCAAAGGCCCTGAGCTGTGTAAATCATGTATATATGAGAACAGCAAGCAGGTTGCCATGCACGAGCATCTGGGGACATGATTCCGCCTAGCACAGAGTGCTGGCACAGGCTGTGCCTACACCGTTTCCTGGGAGAGGTCAGTGTGCATCTAGCTCATCTGTGACTAATGGATATCATATAGTTCTTGTGAGGCAGGAGGGAAATGGAATTTTTCTCATTCTTTCATAATAGAATAAGTGGAACCCTCACAGTCTTCTCTCCGTTTTCTCCTAATAATCCATCTTCCAACAGAAGAAAATGTCATTATGTTGAGATACCATTTCACTGGAACCTTACAGGTCTTCCTTGGAACCAAAAAATCATTGCCAGGTTCATTTCCCCCTGAGAGATAACACTTCCTTCCTGAGAACTATGCCACTTATTGAAGACTCAAGGTTTCTTGGTACAGAAGTCACAGAGCCACAAGTGACCCAGCAGGGCCCATCCAGTAGGCAGAGGAAAGCGGCTACGTGATGGCGTGCTGTGTGTCCGCAAGAGAGATCAGTGAGCAGCGACTGAATAAGACCAGAGAGTGCCCCACAGCAAAAACTAAATCTCTTTGCTATCACTCTTACCTGCCAAGTGGAAAGGGGGTAAAGGGGCTCAGCTCAGAGCCAAGACAACACTTTCTTACCCCTCATCCACACAACACATTGTGACAGTCACCTTCACATTGCTAGGACACAACGCCCAACAGAAGAAAATGGTCTCTCTCCAGCTTACATTTCCAGGGGGAGGCTTGTGGTGGGAAAGCACGTTAGAAAAGGCATCAAGGGTGTATTTTGTCACAGCAGAAGTCACCAGAGGAAGCCAGCCCTGAACACCCAGTGGGGCTGAACTAATAAACCTCGGGCCCATCCCAGGGACACACCTCCTCCAGCAAGGCTCTGCCTCCCGAAGGCTCCACGACCTTCCCAAATTGCCACCAGCTGGGCATCAAGTATTCAAAACGCATGAGGCTATGCAGGATCTTTCACATTGAAATTACCTGAACATGTAACTCTGGTCACTTCTGTGCAACAAAGATTGACAGAGAGGCTCTTCCTCCCCAGGAACACCATCCTAGATAGCATAATTGTCCACCAGCCATAAGAAATTCAATCTACCCAATAGGTCTTCAGCTGTTCCTTGCAAAACTTGAATGCCCCAGTGACTATGTGTGTAAGAGACATTCTCTGTCGGTTTTCGATAAACTGTTTATACCAGAGCTTGATATTCCTTGGCTCAACCTTTTCTGAGACTCTGCTCAAAGCACATTAAACACTTGGAACATCGAAGGGTCTCCTGGACAAAATTTCAAGGCATCTGAGATTGAGTCAAGAATCCAGGTACCCTGAAATCCAATTTAATTGCTACTTTTGGATAGTTCTGAAGGGATGAACTCATTACAAAGCCTGCAGCATGAAACAGAGGACAGATTCTTAAGGTATCGTTTCTGAGATGAAGGCTAAAAATCATCTATCCTGACCAGTTAGCCTCAAAGGATGTCTGAAAAAATCGAGCTCACCGGGGAGCCCATAGTGTAAGACTTATACTGGGAGCAATCTTCCGAACATCGTGCCCGTGTGAAATCGGGATTCTCCCTCTTAAATGGGGCAGAGAACCCTCTGAAGAATCAACTTGGCAGCAACATCCCTGGGTTGGGAAACAATGCCGGGGCTAAACTGGAGACCTGTATTTGGATGATGCTCTCAGGTGGTGACAGAACCCTCCTCTGCCTGCCGCTGCCCCCAGCATAATGAGCAAGGCTTAGTCCTACATCCTCATTAACAGCTCCTCCTCTGATTAAAGCCCAGTCTACAGAGATTCTGAGCATATGAAATCAATTAAGAGAGTTAATACATGCAAGGCACTTTGAACCTCTAATCAAAATTAGCTATTATATCAATAAAAATCATAGCTTCCACTTATGGAGCGTCTACGACAGAGCAGACAGTAGGTTGAGGACATGTGCTCTCTCATTTAATCCTAACAGCAGACCCTACAGGGCAGTGATAACTCCCACATTTTATAGATGAAGGTGAGGAAATGCAAATGGTGTTGGTGCTTCCCTTGCGGGCTTTTGTCAATGAAAAGTCATGTGTAGCTTTTTTTAAAATAAAGCATTATAATCAGTATTAAGGAGAAAATGCAGTCAGCATTTTTATATGTTTGCCTAGCTTGGATAAAGATACAAAGTCAGAAAGAAATGCATGGGCAGATACATTTTTGAACTGGATTTTTTTTTTTTTAATCTTCTGTGACATCCGTAATACAGCACTGAGCTTCCTCTGTGACACTCACATAATCATGTGGCTACCCTGTCCCCTGCTGGGAGGAGGCTGTGACCCTCAGATATTCATTCCCCAGCAACTTCAAAGGCATATGTATTTCTGAGTTTCCACAAGGCCATCCCCAACCAATTCCAACCTCGCTGACCCTTCTATGGGAGAGAGTGGACCAGCTTCCATTTCGGCCCCTTGAGGAAACCATGCACAGCCCCCTGGTGCCACTACCAGCTAATTGCAGATTCAGAGTTCGAGAGTGTCCCACTCCACTGTAAATCTTAACTGCGCATGGCGTGGTACATAATCGCTCCATCCCCCCTCCCCCCGTCTGCCTCTCTGCACTGCTCCCTGGAGAAGCCCCCAGGTGGCCAAGCAGAAGGAGGACGGCACGCTCAGTACTTGTGTGCTCAGGACTCCACAAGAGCCCTGCATCTCTCCAAGTCTCGCCCTCACTTAAACGTGCTGCCACCTTACTTCACAAAGCATGCGACCTCTCTCGCAGCCATCCAACGGTCATCTGGGCTCGCACAGTCCATGCGCACCTCCAAAGGGGCCAGAAGGCACAGGGAAGCCATGATTTTCACAGCAGCAGTGTTCAGTCTCCGGAAAGCAAGAACGGTCATCCTCAGATGCGACACTAAGCCTAGGGAGGGGACTGTCTGGGGACCCCATGTTCGATTTCAGAAATCCATTCCCCATTGGCCCCAGGAGTCTGACTTCTCTCATCTCAGCAGTGCCTTGCTTTATTTATAAAGAGCCTTGTGCTAGGAAAACATGAGAATGATGTAACATTGCTTGGGGTCTGCCAACAACAGTAACGATGGGTCGCCTGTCCTGCTATCACCTTCAAGCACACATCTCCAAAGACAGTCTGCCATTCCAAAGACAGCTAGCCAGTGAGGGCGCCCCAAGCTTCAAATAAAGGTAGGAATTTATGTGCTGGAGAGATGGCTTAGCACTTAAGCTGTGCCTGTGAAGCTAAGGACTCAGGTTTGATTGCACAGTACTCATGTAAGCCAGGAGGATAAGGTGGCGCATCATCTGGAGTTTGTTTGCTATGGTTAGCGGCCCTGGAGCACCCATTCTCTCTCTCATAAATAAATAAAAATATTAAAAACAAAAAACAAACAAAAAAAGGTATGACTTCAAAGCAAGGCTAGCTACCACTGAGAAGCCTGCTTTTCTTCAATTCAAGAATAGTGATGGGGACTTGCTCATGTCACCTCCGTTACTTGTGATGTTTGTTATGGACTGAATGACCATGCCCCCTTCTCCCTGAGATGAATAAGTTGAAGAAACCTAACCTTTCTGTGTGATGGTCTTTGATGATCAAGTCTTTGGAAGTAATTGGATTTAGATGCTGTCAGGAGAGTACAGCCCTCTCTCTGCGCCATGCAATGACAAAGCCAGAGGGGCCATGTGTGGGTCAGGCAGAACTGAATCTACTAGAATGTTGACCTCCCTCCCACTCACTCAAACCAAGAAAACAAACTGCTATCCTAGCAACCCAACCTATGCAATTTTGTACAAAAAGCCTAAGCCGAGTGAGACAATGTTACGGTGACCATCAGCCTAAAGCCCTGGCAGACTATAAGCACTGTGAAAGGAGAGAAGGTCGAGTAATGGGCACTCCCACATCCTTGGCTCCTAGCACAGAGCTTGGGATGGAAAAGGCGCTTAGGAAATACACGTTGGTCGAGGGATGCATACACATGTGGATGTGTCGGTGGGTGAGTGGGTGGGTGGCTGTCTACATGTACAGATAAAAATTAAAGTTTTAGAGAACATTCAGTGCTGGAGGAAATGGTTATGATATAATAAGCAAAAATGTAGGAAATGAAATTACATAAACAATGCAATTTCAATTATGTAAACATTTACACATGATTAGGAATCTTGAAGGAAAGATTCTGGAAATGTTAATAGCAGTTATGTCTGGGCGGTAAGATTTAGATTGATTGCCAGACTTTTCCTCATTTCCCATGTTTCCACAAATTACATGTCTCATATTTATAATCCAAAGATAAGCTTGTATTTTTAAAAAGGAAATTAGTAAGGAAAGAAATAGGTTAGGCATTTTCACCTGCAGAAGCAGGCCAAGAGGAGCAGGGAAGCAGCCGAGGACGGTGGGGGTGCCCCAGAGTTCCTGAGCTCAGGAGTTCCCATCATCCAGACACCCCCACATGCAGGAAAAAAAAAAAAACCCTCTATTTGTCATTTACCCAAAAGACATTAGAAGTGCTGCTTTCAGACCTAGCCAGTCAGGCATGCATGGACGAAGGGGAAGTACCATCACAAAGAACAGAGCTCAGAAAAGGAGGCGCCATCAGGTCAGGAGCAAAAGGGCTGGGAAGGGATTCAACCTACAGCTTTGGAACCATGAAGACCAGAACCCAGGGACATCCAGATGTGTCCCCCAGGTGCTACGGTTGAAATGTCACCCACAGGTCCATGTTTGCAACACCCACTCGCCCAGCTTCTAGCACGATTTTGAAGGTGGTTGTGGTGAATTGAAAGTAAAATGACCCCATAGCCTCAAGCGTGTCTTATTAAGCCTCATGCTTACTCCCCAGCTGGTGGGGCCTTTGAAAGGCAGACCCTTGCTGGGGGGGAGGGTTGTCCCTGTGGGTGGGTCTTGGAATTATATAGTCCAGCCCACTTGGCAGAGCTCATTCCACTCTGGCTGCTTTTCCCCCAGCTGATATATACATGGCATGAGCTTGCGCCGTACTTTCCCACAATGATGAAGCTTCACCTCAAAACTAAACTGAAATCAACCCTTTCTCCCATAAGCGGCTTCTGGTTGGATGTTTCGTCCCAGGAATAAGAAGACAGTGGCTACAGTTGTAGAGCTATGGATTGGGGGGGGGCGGGGTGGCTGGCAGAAGTGGGTCACAAAGGGAAGTCCTTTAAGATTATACTTGCTTCTGATTACATCTTTAGCACTCTGCTTCCTGCTCTAGTCATGTGAGGAGCTTCACAACATGTTTCCCCCACCAAGTCGGACTGAAGCTCCATTGAAACAAGGAGCATAAATTGGGCTGGAGAGATGGCTTAGTGGTTAAGCGCTTGCCTGTGAAGCCTAAGGACCCCGGTTCGAAGCTCGATTCTCCAGGACCCACGTAAGCCAGATGCACAAGGTGGCGCACGCATCTGGAGTTTGTTTGCAGTGGCTGGAGGCCCTGGCATGCCTGTTCTCTCTCTCTACCTGCCTATTTCTGTATCTCTCTCTCTCAAATAAATAAATAATAAAATATTCTTTTAAAAAAAAACAAGGAGCATAAATCATCTTTCCTCATTCAGTGGGTTCTGTCATGTGTATGGTCACAGTACCAATGAAAGTAGCCAACATACCCAGGCAGTTGACCAGTCCCTCTGGGGCGGTTTGAATCAAATGCTCACTCTCTCCATATACTCGTGTCTTCCAAATGTTTGGTCCTCAGCTGGTGGTAGTTTGGGAGGTGAAGGCTTGCTTAAGCAGGTGTGTGTCGGAGGCTAGTTACCAGAGCTCAGCTCACTCTCCTGCTGATGTTTTCCACCTGCTGTGTCCAGGAGTGATGTCCAGCCTCTGCTCATGCCACGCTTTCCCCTGCCATCATGAAGCTTCCCCTCAAAGACTGTAAGCCAAAATAAAACCTTTCCTCCCATCAGTTGCTTTTGGTCAGGTGTTTTGTCTCTGTAGAGATAACTACAACATTTTCCCCAAAACTCAAAATCGCAGAGGGCCATTGCTTTCAAGCTGACTTATTTATGAAGCAGGAGGGGTGGAAGTTATTGGAAGGAACAATAATTGGAATGACAACCGCCACTTGTCATTTGTTAAGGGCTTAACACAGCAGGTGCCAACCTTTTACTACAGAAGGACAGGGAGTAAATATTTGGGGCTTTGTAAGCCATATGGTCCCTGTCACAACTAAAGCCTGCCATTGTAGTCCAAAAGCAGCCACAAACAATACACAAAAGAATGAGCATGTTGCAATCAAATGGTACTCAATATACAAAGACAGCCTTCAGGTCAGATGTGGTCCAAAGACCATAGTTTGCCAACCTCTGGCTTAAGATGGAAAGCTACTATCCATCTTCTACTACCTGCAATTCCCATAGCCCTTCAGTCAGGTTACCAAGACATGAGTGGTTCAAATCATATGCCCAGGCCTTGCTGTCAGAAGGGGGGAGGTGGGGATGGATGGATTGCTTAGTGGTTAAGGCACTTGCCTGCAAGGACCTCGGTTCGATTCCCCAGAACCCACATAAGCCAGATGTACAAGGGGACGCATGCATCTGGAGTTTGTATGCAGTGGCTGGAGGCCCTGGCATGCCCATTTTCTCTTTGGCTATCTCCTCTATGTTTCTCTGCTTGCAAATAATTGAATGAAAAATTGAAAGAAAAAAAAAAAGAAAGAAAGGAAAGAAAGAAAAAAGAAAGGAAGGAAGGAAGGAAGGAAGGAAGGAAGGAAGGAAGGAAGAAAGAAAGAAAGAAAGAGGGAAGGCTTGTTTTTGGCCATTCCACCCTGAATGTGCTGGACATCCTCTGACCTCAGGAGCTAGGCTGGACCAGGCCTAGTTAGTGTTTGAATGAGCAGAAGTGATAAGGCTTGATTCACTGAGGTCACTTGGTCTCAGAGGCCCCAGGGTGGTTGGTCGCTCCCTCTCTACCAGGTGAACACATACTAAGCCCATCTGTACAACAGCATCATGCTGAGTCACGATCAATAAGACTCAGAGCTCAAAGCTCAGATAGACCTGAGATATCTCTAGCTTCCTTTTCTTGGGGAGTTAGATGGGTACCAGTGGCCCCAAATCCTATAGCCACAGACACACAACAAGCATGTTGTTGCTTGACAAAAGGCCCTATGCTAGGAAGGGAGCTTACTCGGCCTCTGTAAATACTGAGTTATACAACATGGGTCCAGGAAAAGCTCCTATCAGCCATCAGCTATAGCTTCCTGGCCAAGAGCACAGAAGGAACTGAGGTAAAATCCTAACTCTGTTGGACCCTGAGTGAACAGCCAGCGTTCTTTAAGCTTCAGCCTCCTTGCCCATGCCCCATGGTTAGGAAGCCTCGTTGCTCTAGCACTGCTGGAAGAGAACACAGTAGGGGTAAAGGGGATGTTTTTGTTCTGTCTGTCATTATATCCTCGGCGGCAGACATGGAGTAGGTGCCAAAATAATGGGCAGAGGGCAATGTAAACACGAAGATGGTCTGAATGAGCCAGGTTAGCAGAAAAATGGGGTTTGTATTGTAATCCACATACCCTGCAAGTATCGCATGGCTGTCTTACAGGAAACCTGGGCAGGCTGGAGATATGAAAGCTCATCTTTGGAGAAGAGAGGCCCGGTTCTGCCAGAGACAGGTGTGCCTGGGAATGTAAGTGAGCAGGAAAGGTTTGGGAAATCTCAACACAAACAACCTAGGATGCCAGAGCCTGGCCAGCCTCCAGGCTCACTACCAGCCTCAGCTGTGTATTTCCCTAAGCAGCTCCCCTTTGGCTCCTGATTCGAAATAAACCCTGACCTTATTTACTAAGACGTGCGAGCAGACGTGCGAACAGTCAGCCTGCCTCTCTACCTGGTCTCCTCCAACAGGTCTTTCTGGAGCAGGGGCAGCTAATTGGAGGGGCACAAGCAGTTTTCCCTGAGGTGCAACCACCATCTGCACCCCTGTGGCTGCTTCATTAACTCCAGAGCTAAAAGCAGAGTGTGATCCTCATACCCCCTCAGCAAAGGGAGGCAGAGGCAGATCCAGGAGAAGCCAGAAATTCTGAGGCCAGCTAGATGGTTAACACAGTGGAATAAGGGAACGGATTCCCTGTCTCAAGAAATGTAAGGAAGGGGGTAAACCCTCCAAGGCTGTTCTCAGACTCCCCAACGTGCACAGTGCGCACGCGCGCACACACACACACACACAGATGTCAAATCTAAACCCTCCCCTCCAGAGACCACCACAGTCATCAGGCTGTACCCAACACCTCGAGTCCAAGCATTACATCTTGGGACATTAGCCAATTTTGCACACCCACCATTGGGCAGGATTTCAGAGTCAAGACTCTGGGTTTGGCAAAGCTGTGTCCCAGTCACGGCTTCAACAACTCAAGTGCCCTCTGTAAAAAGGGCTGGTGGGAAGCACTTGCTAGGGTGGGTGCAATCTGCCCACCCACTAGAGCTCCCTCACCCACCACCTGGTGGCTTGGATGGGAGGCGCGATGGTTAATTTGATCGGCTCGGGATTCAGGAAAGAAACGCACAGTCTCTGGGCTGGCTTGTAAGGCCATTTCCAAGGCCTGACTAAGAAAGGGTTTTCCCCAGAATAGGCTGACCCTCTGGTCACAGCCCATCTGTAGAGATCCTAGGAAATAGTTTTTTTTTTTTTTTTTTTTTTTTTGCCTGGCTGCCTTTGCAACCTGCTGGTGAGCTTATCTCCTTGGCTGCTGACATCAGAACCCCATTTCTTGAGCCTTCCAAAGTAGCCTGAAGACCAATGGCTCCTCGGGGAGCCTCCAGGTCTTTGCTGCCAACTTGGATGGATGAGGCCTCCAGCATCATGGGCCAAGTAGCTGCCAGGTTTCACCTCTCGGGTATGGACACCACCATGGGAAGATGAGTCAGCCTGTGTTACATTGCAAGCTAACAAATCCCCACTGTAATGTGTGTTCATTCTCTTGTTCTGTTCTCTAGAGCCCTGAGGCAAGAGGTGAGCTCCACACAGCAGAAAACCTGTCCAAGGACCCAGGCCAAGCTGCACTTTAAATATATATATTTATTTAGTTAGTCATAAGCAGCGAGGGATCAGGGGGAGGATGAACACACCAGGGTCTCTAGCTGTTGCAACCAAATTCCAGATGTATGTGCCACTTTGTGTATATGGCTTTATGTGGATACTGGGGAACTGAATACAGGTCATTAGGCTTTGCAGACAGACACCCTAACTACTGAACCATCTCTCCAGGTTGCACTTATTTTTTTTTTTGAGAGAGAGGCAGAATGGGCGCTCCAGCAGCCTCTCAGCTGCTGTGAACAAACTTCAGACATGTGCGACCCCTTTTGGGCAAGTGTGGCATTGCGCCCTTGCATCACTGCATCTGGCTAAATGTGGGACCAGGAGAATCAAACGGGCATTCTTAGGCTTAGCAGGTAGGTGCCTTAACCGCTAAGCCATCTCTCCCACCCCAGGCTGCACTTTTTAATGAAGATGCTCAGCCAAGCTCAAGGTAGCTTCTACAGGACACCTACTTGAAGCAGCTGTTCCCTTGCTCAGCCAGCCCTCTTTGCTCCAGAGCTACAGTTCTCAGTCTAGCGGGTCTCTCGGGCCCTTCCAGGGACAGTCTTACATCAGCTGAACAGGGAAGGAGAGCTGTCCCCATTCTCTTCATCAATGTGATAGGCTTTGGTCCTCCTAAATTAATCTTAGTTTCTTCTAGCCTTTGCAGGGGCCCATGAGTTAAAAGGGTACCCCACACGCTCACCCACCCAAGAAAACATTCTGACCTCCACAAATGGTATCAGAGTTGGGAGGAATTCTAGAATCTACTCTAGGGCTGGAGAGATGGCTTCGTGGTTAAGGTGCTTGCTAGCAAAGCCAAAGGCCCCAGGTAGAGCTTCCCAGTACTTAAGTAAACACAGATGCACAAAGTGGCTCATGTGTCTGGAGTTTATTTTGCAGTGGCTGAGGCCCTGGCATGCCCATTCTTTCTCTCTGCCTCTTTCCCTCTCTCTAATAAGTAAATAATTTTTTTAAAAAATATAGAATCTATTCTAGAGATGACAAAACTGAAGAGCGCTTCTCTGAAAGAGATTTCTCTGTAAATAGGACCTGGAAGCATTCATTACCTTTAAGCAAACAACAATATTGGAGAAGATCCCCTTTCTGAGGGTCTTCACGAGCCAAAGTCCTCTGATCACAGAAACTGGTGATGGAGAAATCTGCAGCCTCATCCATTCATAAATGAGACATCCAAGTCTGAGTCATTTCCCCATAATTCATGCTAATCATTCCGCTCTCGTCGCATGAATCATCTGTTTAATGAAAAACTTTCACCATGACGGGCAAGAGCCAGTGCATCTTGCTTCAAAAATCTCCCCAGAGCTCAGAAGGTTTTCTATTATTGACAGAAAATTTACTGTATTCTTAGCAGGCACTTTAAATATTACTCATGCAATCAAAGCTGTTTCCCTAACTCAACGTACACAGTTTTCAAACATGGGTTAGGGCTGACCTTATTAAATATTCCATAGCTCCATTTACACATTGGCACACAAAAGTACAGCCCCAAACTTCTGGCAGCTCTGGGACAAAGTAAATCCTGGGGAACTGTTGCAGTTACCGTCACGTTGCTTGGATAGAACACCTGACCAGAAGCAGCGGTTGAGAGGATAGGTTTTATTTGGGCTTATGCTCTCAAGGGGAAGCTTCATGATGGCAGGGGAAAGCATGGCATGAGCAGAGGCTGGACATCACCTCTGCCACAGCAGGTGGAAACAACAACAGGAGAGTGAGCCAAACTGTAGCACTGGGGAGCTGGTTCTACTACCACTTATCTGGCCACCAACAAAACGGCTCCTCCTCCAGTAAAGCTCCATCTCCAAAACTGCCACCACTTAGAGAATCAACCATTCAAAACACACGAGTGTATGGGAAACATCTGATTCAAATCACCACAGCAACGATGCCAGTGCTCCCAACCAGCGCCTCGGAGACAAAGCACTCCTTGGTCAGCTGAGTAAGCTAGCATACACACAGGTGTGGGCAAGAGTGCACACCTGTCAGGCACTTCACAGGACTTCCTCCACATCCTCTCTCAATGTTCCTGGTACAAGATGGCCTTGTTCAGCCTTATGAGTGACCAAGATCTCACAGGAGAAACAGGATACTTTCAACAGCTTCAGAACAGAAAACTTGGAACTTTAGGCCAGAAGATAATAACTTTTCATTAAGAATCCATCACCAGGGCTGGAGAGATGGCTAAGCAATTAAGGTATATGCCTGCAAAGCCAAGGATCACACTTCAATTCTCCAGGACCCGTGTAAGCCAGGTGCACAAGGGGGCACATGTGTCTGGAATTCATTTGCAATGGCTGGAGGCCCCTGGTGTGCCCATTCACTCCCTCCCTCCCTTTCTCCCCCATTCTGCCTCTTTCTCTCTCTCTCAAATAAATAAAATATATTTTTTAAAAAAAGAATGCATCACCAGACAAGCAAGGTCTCTTTCAGTCCCCACCATAACCACCTTCCTGTTCAAAGTAAGACAGATGTGCAAACAAACTTGTCCATGATGAGAGCCAGATCAGTGTGAACAAGGCTTGTGGGACCCCAATACCTGTACAGTAAGTCCTTTCCTGAACTGGCTTGCAAAGTCAAAGCTTGAACCCTACCCCCACCCTCCCACACCTCCACCCCATCCCACCCACCATCTCTATTGGGCAGCATTCCATTCTGCTCTAGTGAAACCGGCTGACTGTCAGAATCTTTTGGCTCCTCTGAATGGGTAGGTGGTGGAGTGGAGACATAAGCGAGGAAGCCAGGGTCCAATTAGAAACAGCTGGGGCGGCAGAGTCCCCCCCCCCCCAGACCTTAGCTGTGAACGTCAGAATCAGAGGGAACAGAGCGCAGCTCTGAGAATAGATGAGAGGAAGGGGGACAGATGCTCTGGCCAAGGGTGGAACAACTGTCAGCGCAACTAGAAAACATCAGACCATGCAAAGAAGAAAAGCACATGACTGGGGCTCTAATTTTCAACCACCAGACCTGACACTGCTGAAACTTCTAAGCCAGGGGAGACACACAGATACACATACACACACACACACACACTCTTCTCTCTCGGGGTGGGGGGAGAGAGACAAAGAGACAGAAGCAGAGAGACTAAGAAAAAGACCAAGATGCAGACACAGAGAGAAAAAACACTAGAGTTCCACTACTTTCCCCAGCTGCCACCAGCTTGGGTCCAAGCATTCCAGAACCCATGCACCACATTCAAACTCCACAACCTCGAGCAACCATGGCCGAGCTCTGAGTGAAGCCTCCTCACCAGAAACTGAGAGAAGCTGCAACTATGTCCAGAAGACAGTGGGCAGGACCCTCTCAGGGTGAAGGGGCAGGCTCCACCCCTCATTAGGACAATACAATGGGAACACTAGTCCGCCACCATAGGCTTCCTGCAGTATTAAGCTACTCTAGCCACCCCCCAAAAGGCAAATACACTGTCACATGACCCTCTCCTCACCACACCCCTTCAATTGAGAGTGGCACCCGCTCCTAGAGGATCCACTTGACAGCTTGAAGTGACCCAACCAAATTCTTGCTGGAGCCTTTCTCAGAGGTGGTGTCCTGCTCTTAGGAGCAAAAGAAGGGGGGATGGGTCACACTAAAACAGTAAAATGACCACTGCAAAGTGCCATGAAGGAGGGAAGGAAGCTGGTAATGTACTTGCTTGCAAAGCCTGACAGCCTGGGTTTCATTCCCCAGTACCCACGTAAAGCCACATGCACAAAATGGTGCCACGCGTCTGAAGTTCCCCTGTAGTGGCAAAAATCCCTGGCATGCCAGTTTCTCTCTCCACCCCACCCCCTCCTTGCAAATAAATTTATCTTTAAAAGGAACAATAAGGAACAGTAGGGGCCTTGTCTGGGAGCTACGATATGCTTCAAGGAACCTGAAGGAAGGGTAGAGCTGACCGTACAGCATCACAAGAGCAGGTACGACATTCTGTGCAACCCCAACAGGACCAGCTAGACTCCAGAGCAGTTCACAGGGGCCATACACAGCAGCACGCCCACACACAATGTCAAGGCACCACTGAAACTGCTAGAAATGAATGCCCTGGACACTGTTGAGGACCCTGCTTTGATGCTGTCCTTCCCCCCAGCAAGGCCAACATCCTACTGCCTCCTCTTGTCTCCTTCGCTGCTGGGCATCGGACTGAGGGCCGCAGCAGACCCTGTGGTCTACTTTCTGATTCATCTCGCTTGGATCTTATTGAGATGGCCTGCAGCCTGCCCGGTGTTACTCCGCAGAGCGGCAGGGTCTGCGTGCAGTGCGAGCGGCAGCTGGGAGAGCTGAATTTCATTCTTTTTGTGTTGGAGAAATGACCTAGATGTTGCTCGGCACACATAGGACTGGCACGTGCAGGCTTAACTCTTTCTTTGCCATGTCATCTGGCTCTTAGCAGCAGCTTTGCCTGGACACGTGTGGCAGGGGGCAGCATGAGGAATATTCCAGACACCCAGAGCAATATCCCTTGATGGGTAAGTGTGGTGGCTTGATTTTGGCACTCCTTAACCTTGAGTGTTCGTGATTGAACCTTGTGCTAGAGCCCCAGCTGATGGCAATTTGGGAGGTAGACTCTTGCTCCTTTGCAGTTTCTCTTCCCTACCTTCGTACCCACCTACCAAGCTGCTGCTTCTTACACTCCATCAATAGTGCACTCAGATGTTCCGGGTCCACAAAGACAGACTGCATAAAAACTCCTGAGGGACAGATGGGACTCAAGCAATCAAAATGGTCCCAGAATTCTGGACAGTTGTTGGTCTTTCTTGAAGTCCTCAGTGAGTCTAGAGCTTATAAGGAGTTAGAGTCTCTTCTGCGTTATTTCAAGGAGGGCTGATATGATGGTTTGAATCTTCAATTTCCTCCAGAGGCTCACATGCATTTTGACTGCTTGGTCCTGAGCTGGTGGTAATTTGCTGGAGACTTTGGGAGGTGGAGTCTTGCTGGAGGAGGTGTGCTCCTGGGTCTGGGCTTTCGGGTAACATAGCCCAGCTCCAAGGCAAGTCCTGAGACTATTTCCACCCAGAGGATATGATACCCAGGTCTCTGCTCTGCCGTGAGATCCTACCAGAATACAACTCCCCTTGAAGCTGTAAGCTAAAATAAACCCTTTCCCCCATAAGCTCCCTCTGGTCAGCAACAAGGTACTAACTACAACAGTGGATGTCTTGGGAGAGGCCAGCTACCATAAAGTTGTTATTTGGGGGGCGGGGATGTCGGGGGAGGTTCCTATACTATATATATGTAAGAGAGTAAGTGAATGATTTAAAGTCTTCCCCATCCTCCTCTGTCCAAAGTCTGTTACCATTCCAGACTGTCACCTACGCTACAGCTCTACGAGGGTCCCATAAATAAGGGACGAGATCCTTCCACGGAGAACACAAGCTAGCAGAAACCCCCAGGCAAAAATCAGTTGCCACTTTCTCACTAGGGTGTTTGCTTAGCTTCTGTGTTGGAGATCACTGGCTTAGGCAACTCAGACAGCCCTAACAAAAAACAATGACAGTATACTATGGATGGATGGAATAGCAAACTTCCATGTCTTGCAGGTTTAGAGGCTGGAAGTCCAAGATGGTGCTGCTAGTCAATTTGGAGAGGGCTCTCCCTGGCTTAAGATGCTTTCTATCCCACTGTACTAAAGTGGCCAAGAGAAAGGAGGAAAGTTTGGCTGAAGCAATTGTTCAGTGGTTAAGGTGCTTGTCTACAAAACCTAAGGACTCTGGTTCAATTCCCAGTACCCATGTAAAGCCAGATGCTCAAGATGGCACATGCATTGAGAGTTCACTTGCAGTGGCTACAGGCCCTGGTATGCCCATTCTCTCTCTCTCTCTCTCTCCATGTGTGTGTGTGTGTGTGTGTGTGTGTGTGTGTGTGTGTATAATGTATCTCTCTCATAAAATAAAGAACAAAATGAGTTAAGTTACTGGGTGTCCCATCTTGAAAAACACACTTTAATCACCCCATCTAATGTGAGCCATCTCCCAAAAGTCCCATCGAAGCAACATCACACTAAGGTACAGTTTGCCATAGAGATTCAAAGAAAAGATTCCAATCCATTGCACAACCACCATCCATGTCGTAGGTGTCAGGTGTGGGTCACTCGGGACCCACAGGTATACCCCTACCCTAAGCTCAGTGCCCAACTCTGTAAATGCCCAGCCAGCCTGTTTTTTTTTTTTTTTGTGGGTACCTTGGGTAAATGGCACATACAAATTGCCTAATGGTCCCTGCTTGCCTCCTACCATACACAAGGCTAGCCACTTCTACACCCCCTCTTGTCCCCATACTCCCCTGTTGAGCAGGCACGTGACTTGGAATGGAACCTTTTCCTCTCTAGGGGTATGCAAGGAAAAGGAAAGCACATGAGATGTGATTAAATGCTGAGCCGGTCACTCATGCCATACGCCAACCATCACATGCCAACCGAGTCCGATTTTCCACCTCTTAATCATGTTCCTGCCAGATTTAAAATGCAATGAGCATCTGTGAGAACAAATGCTAATAAGCCTCTAACTGCCTTCGGATGCAAGAGGTGAGGAATAAACCTTGCCTGTTGTGACTGGAAGGGGGTCAAAGAGGAAATAACCGGTATACGAAATAGAAATCTTTTATGCAAGAGCACCAGTGTCTCCCTGAATGAGAGGCAGCTGCTCCTCTGGGTGACAGTCACTCATTGACGAACATGCCATGTGGTGTCCTGCAGCAACAGAAACCCCCACTGCTGTGCCGTGTATCTTCGCTGGCATTTAGCTAACGTGATCAAGTCGCCAGCTAATTGAGATCAAACCTTGAGGGAAGAGACGGTCCTCTTGCTGGTATACAGAGTCATTCCAGTTTCGCCCTAGTGAGGTTTCTCCAAGCAAACACTGTGGCTTTGGGAATTTTTTTTTTCTTCAAATTTCTCCACTAAGCTACTCTGAAAAAGAAATTAATGCATTTATCATATATCTCAACCTCGCCAGGGTTTGAGAATACCTTTTCTGGTAGACAGACCTTAGCACCATGGAGGAGTCCTGAGAGATCGTCCTGTTTAATGCCAAGGGGAACCTAGGATTAATGATCCAAGTCCACAGCTAGCCACCTAGTCACAGAACCTGGCCACCATATACTTCACACTGGGTCCCGGACTCTGCTTAGCCTGACCCGGGAGAGTCTCGGCCATTGTCTGGGCTTCCTGTACCATCAGACTCAAGTACGTTCGAGGACAGCAGACATCCTCAAGTACATTCTCAAGTTTGTACTGCATGAGGTGTCCCGATTAAAAGATTTGCTTTGAGTTCTACTGGTGCATCACACATGGTACAGAAACTGAACAATCAGAGAGACCAGGATTTGGGGATCAGCTCCCTCACATACTGGCTATGATTCTTTGGACACATCATGCTCCCTAAGCCTCCAGTGTAAACCGTGGAGGCCAGGGCTTGTCTGAAGGACTATTATAGGCCATTAAGTGATGCAGGCAAAGCAGCTAATACTGTATCATAGCAAGGATAATAAAACTTACCTGGTTATAACTGGTTCATTTTTTAAAAAATAACTCATGTTTAGGCTTGTAGATGGCTCAGCCATTAAGGGCTCTTGCTTGCAAAGCCTGCCAGCCCTGGTGTGGTCTCTAGCACCCACGTAAAGCCAGATGCAAAAAATAGTACATGCATCTGACATTCATTTGCAGTGTCAAGAAACCCTGGTACACCCCATAAAGACACATACATACTCATGCAAATAAATAGATTTAAAAAAAAACTGACTCTTATTATGTCGTTGTTCAGCTTCATGTTGCTGGGACAAAATTACCCAATCAAAAGTGGCTGTCAGGAGGAAAGTATTTTGACTTAAGTCTCAAGGGAAAGCTTCACGATGGCACAGAAAGCATGGCATGAGCAGAGGCTGGACATCACCTCTGCCACAGTAGGTGGCAAACAGCAGCAGGAGAGTGGGCTGAGTTCTGGCAAGGGGGAGCTGGCTCGAACACCCCTAACCTGCCCCCAACAATACAACTCCTCCAGCAAGGCTCCACCTCCCCAAGACTCCAACCAGAGATCCACTGTGAGGCTTCGTCACAGACATTTGCGGATCTGGGGAACATTTCGCGTTCAAACCACGCCATGCATGGCTGCTCATTACTGAATTGGACTGTGATGGCTTAAAGAATAAAATCCTGGGAAGAATCTTGGCAAGGACCCCACATAGACTCAGGCAGCTGCATGCAGAGCCAAGGGCTTTGCTGCTCCCCTCTGACCTTTGTTACATCAAACCCCACACTCTGCAGCCACCGCCTTCTGCAAGCACTGGGAGCTTCATTCCTTGTTAGAAGGACCGGCTGTATATACCCTCTCATATGCTGAATGAAGGCACACAGACACAGCCGCATTTAACTGTTGCAAAACCATCCAGAAAAGGCACTGTGACTGCAGCCTGCTACCTAGGGAGGAGCCCAAAGTGAGAAACGAAGAGGAAGAGGCGGAACAGAGAACATTTTCTTTTCTTCTCTTTTTTTTTTTTTTTTTTTTTTTTTTTTTCAAGGTAGGGTCTCACTCTAGCTCAGGCTGACCTGGAATTCACTATGTAGTCTCAGGGTAGCCTGGAACTCACGGCGATCCTCCTACCTCTGCCTCCCGAGTGCTGGGACGTTTTCAACAGCAGCCACATGATGTCACGGGGCATTTCAAGTCTGTCCAAGAAAAAGTTCACCTCCATGTGAGAAACTGAAGGAGAGTGACGGCTACAGAGATCAGACACAATCGATTGAAGAGGCCCATGTAAAATACCAGATCATGGCAATGCTAAACACAGAAACAGACTGAGCACAAAAAGAGGTAACATGTCCTTCAAATGGGAGCAGGCAGACGCACGTTTAGCTGGTGACAGAGCAGCAGGAAGCCAGGAAGCATCAGGTCAAGTATCAGGCATGCACTGGCCTATGCCTTGCCTCACACTGGCTTGAGTCTCTCCTCAAAGGCAGTGACATGATTGGGAGTGGACACTCTGAGTGGAAGTTGCAGTATGAAAAAGGGGGCGACTGTTTGCTGCCGGCTGTACCTTGAGTGGAAGTGAATCCCCAAATTATGCTAGCCTTCCTGAGATTAGTACAGCCATGAGATTCATTAGAATGCAGATGAAAACCCCCGAGTATGGACAGCCCTTGGTCTCAGTGCAGGACTTCAAGACCTTGGACACAGGTGGGTCTCGCCTCCTGCCCTGCCTAAACCCCTCCAGGAAAATGCATCTGGGGGGAAGGGTCAGACTGAGACAAACATCACAAGTCCTCTACCTTGCCAGGGCCACCTGAGGGCAGCAAATTCTGAGCCCACAAAGGAAATGGTATGCACCCCCACACACACACCTGCGTAACAGGTGGCATGTCACACATGCTTCCTTCAGCATGACAGTCGCATGCCCACAGATGCTTAGAATACACCTCCAACCATGCACCTCATCCTTCCAGGATGGGCCCCCAAGTCTTGCACAGTACTGCTCTCTTGTACACCTCAGGCCATTTACCAGAAGGAGCATGATATCCGACAGACTGGCTCAGCCTGTTACAAACAGTGCGACCTTGGGTGGGCCATCTCACCATTCTAGAATAATCCATTCATTCATGTGACACATAGTCATTGAGTCCATACCTATCTACCATCCTAGCTTCAGGAAATAACAGTGAAGAGAACAAGAGAAAGGTCTTCCTCATGACGTTTCATTCTCCTTGGAGTGGGAGGTACCAGGGCACAGACCATGGCCTATTAACCATGCCTACCCTACAGGGCTCTGATGAAGATTAAGTAACACACCTTGTTCAGACTATATGCACTAAACAAGTGTTATGGGTTGTTATTTCAAGTAGTAATGAAGGCAATATCTAATCCCTGCAGCTACATGAGAGCCTGGGCCAGGTTCCCAAAGGCCCATTGGGCTGGAAGCCAGGATGAAATAAAAACCCGAAAGAGTTCCATTCACGTCCTGATGTCTTTCTACATTTTCATGATTCTGACCACATGAGCATCCACCACATGGATGAAGCCCAAGACCATCTTTATTTGGCCAATGGGGAACTCAGTAAGAGATAAGTTGGGGAAACAGGGCTCAAGGGATTCAGTGGCGTCCAGCGCAGAGAACTCTGGCTTTCTTGCAGGCTGTGCTAAGTGGTTAATCTACCATCAGAGCTCACAGTGGAGCAAGAACAAGAGCTAGAGACTGCAGTACCTCGCGTCTTCATGAAACTGGAGCAACAGCAAGTGAGTCCTCCTACCACTGACACAAACCCATGTCTCCCAGGGAGTAAGAATGTCACCAGCTATAGTGATGACACGATTTACTACACATTTGCTCAGTGCCACCATGGCAGTGCTAACCTCCCTTGATGTTTCTCTAGAATAGAAGGCCCTTTTCAAATCTCCATTTTATAGCTAAAGAAAGAAGACTGAGCCAGGCATGGTGGCTCATGCCTTTAATCCCAGCACTCAGGAGGCAGAGGTAGGAGGACTGCCCTGAGACTACATAGTGAATTGCAGGTCAGCCTGAGCTAGAGTGAGACTCTACCTCAAAAAAAAACAAAGAAAGCAAGGCTGGGCTGGAGTGATGGCTCAGCAGTTAAGGCCCTTGCCTGCAAAGTCTAATGACCCAGGTTCAATTCTCTACTGCCCAAGTAAAGCCAGATGCACAAAGTGGCACATATATCTGGAGTTCACTTACAGCAGCTGGAAGTCTGGCGCTTTCTCCCTCTCTGTCTCCTTAGAAATAAAAATTTGGAAAAAAAATATATATAAGGCTAAATCACTAGTCCAAGAATGCAGGTCCTGACTGGTAGCTCACCCATCTTACCCAAGGCCCACCCATGGGGAAAAAGGAAGACAAAGAACTGGGGGTCCTCAAACCCCCTTGACACCACTGTTTCAGCAGTTCCTAGCTCACCTAATTTCCCTATATGGATTCCAAATGAATTGTCCTCGGGGTGAAAAGAGAGGACGCTGTTCATCACCTAAAACCATCAGGAGAAATGATGGCTTCTAATGCCAAGCTTTAAATAAGAAGTCACGATGAAGCAAAATATCCATCGACAGTCAAACAGAGGCAGTGTGGTAATAAATCCACATAAAGGAATATGAGAGAGCAATGAAAATGAACTCTCTGCAGACATAAAAACATGGTAACCTGATAGATTTAAGAAATGAAAGCAGACAGACACAATATATGCGAGTCTGTGAATTAATTTTACATAAAATCCAATAACAGATAAAACTAGTATCCACTGATAAAAGAATGGGAGGGGGGTGTCCTTTGAAAGAGTTCCCTAATGGACAAGGCAGGAAGGACCTTTGGGAAACTGGAAATACAACTGAATCTGACTAATGGTTCCAGAGGCGTGTTTAGGGATCAACATTTACTGAGCTCTATACTTCAGATCTGTAGGGATATTGTTTCTGGACAAAAATGTCCAACAGAGAGCTGGAGAGATGGCTTAGTGGTTAAGGTGAATGCCTGCGAAGCCTAAGGACCCCGATCCAATTCTCCAGTTCCCACATAAGCCAGATGCACGTAGTGGCGCATGCGACTGGAGTTCGTTTGCAGTGGCTAGAGGCCCTGGCACGCCCATTCTCTCTCACTCACTCACTCACTCTGTCTCTAGTAAATAAATAAATTAAATATTAAATATCCAACAAACCTGAGGAGCTGGCTTGGTGGTCACACGTTTGTTATGCAAGCATGAAGACCTGAGTGTGGATCCTGAACATCCATGTAAAAGCTGGGCAGGGTGGTACACACCTATAATCCCAGTGCTAAGTAAGGAGGCAGAGACAGGGATTCCCCAGAGCTTCATGGCTGGCTAGTCTACCTGAATTGACGGCAGCTCTCAAAAAAAAAAAAAAAAAATTAAAGTGGAGAGCACTTAAGGAAAATACTTGCTGTTGACCTCTGACCTTTAAACACATGCCCACACATACATGAACATGCATACACAAACATGTACAGCACACAGATTCTCATGTAAAAAAAAAAACTGAAGTAAATCACAGAAAAGAATACCTGTTTCAATAAATTATTTGATCCAAAAGTCTACTTTTAGACAAGGAGACCAAATTCTTTTAAGCCAGTAACGGTCTACTTTGGTGGTAAAGAAATAGTCAAAATAAGATTTTTCTCTCAAAATTGAACAATTGGTACTTGTTTGCCAGATAACTTTTCCATTTCATAAAGAAGTGATATTTGCTTTAAAACATCCCAAACTGAAATTCAGAAGCCATGGCAACACTGGAGCAGGGAATCCTACATGCTACACATGAGTCGAGCAACCCCAGCCCACCCTGCTGGGGAGATTTGGTCCGATTCTAGGACACTATGTCTGCAGAGAAAGCCTCTGCCTGCCAGAGGACCTTAAAAGACCATTCCTGTCATCTGCAACCAGGAGTGCCAGGCCTGTTAAGACAAACCTAGCACCACAAGAAACTCAACAAGCCATCCCCAAAGAACTGCCTGAAACAAACCTGTCACTGACCACTTGATGACCAAGTACCTGGGGCAACGTGGGCATAAGTGACAAGTAGCCACCAGCTCATCAGGCCCTCGCCGTATGGTAGATGTCATGTGCAAACTTGCCTCTAATTATTTCCAGCTTTCAGAACAAGCTGGCCATAGGAAAATAAAAGACAGGCTGGAGAGATGGATCAGTGGTTAGCGTGCTTGCCTGCAAAGCCCAAGACCCAGGTTGGATGCCCCTGTACCCATGTAAAACCAGATGCACAAGGTGGCGCCTGTAATTAGAGTGCATTTGTGGCGACTGGAGGCCCTGGTGTGCCCATTGTGTCTCTCTGTGTCTCTGCCTCTCGTGTGTCTCTCCTTGCCAATAAATCAAAAAAAAAATTTTTTAAAAAAAAAAGCCTTGGGGGCTGAAGAGATGGCTTAGCAGTTAAGGCACATGCCTGTGAAGCTTAAGGACCCAGGTTTAATTCTCCAGGTCCCATTAAGCCAGATGCACATGGTGGCACATGCATCTGGAGTTTGTTTGCAGTGGCTAGATGCCCTGGTATGCCCATTCTCTCTCTCTCTCTCTTTCTCTCCTTGTGTCTCTAATAAAATAAAGTAAAAATTAAAAAAATAAAACAAAAATAAAAGCCTGGGACTCACCTAGTTAACAGTCCTAGCAAGCAACCTTGAGCCTTGGGTCTTTCTGGTCCCAGGAAGAAAGCCCAAGTGGGCCCAGGTCACTGCCACCTTCATGGGCAGCAAGAGCAGCTGCCTCTCCTGTTTACTCTGCTTATTAAAAGTAAAACTGACCCTGCTTCAAAAAAAAAAAAAAAAAAAAAACAGTGCAGCTGGCCTGCTAAGAATCACAGCTCAGCTTTGCTCATTGTCAGCGAGGTTTCCATGCAAGAGGCAAAGGAGGTAACAAGTCGCTTGGTTTGATCACAATCATGCTTTGATTCGAATTGCAGTTCAGCAATTACAAGGTCCTCACCCAGTAGAATCCCCACCCCCCAGGGTTTGAAAGGTAGGCTTTTTACAGAGGAAATTCGATCCACCATATGCACAGGTTTCACTTGTGCATTCCTTGCCAAAGTCTTTACTCAGAAACCCTAGGTCCACCTGCCCGTCAGGTCCGCATCTCCCAACACCTCAGATTCTTTTCCAAATGCTGCTGTGTCCTGTGTTTCTGAGCAGCCCCACTTAGACGGTGCACCTCTGCACAGACGCTAACAAACTATGGGCAGCTGTCAAGCCTCTGGCAGGACTGTGGATAACCTGCGCTATCTTTTTGCATACCTGTGGGCTGTAAGGGCCCATGGATGTCTTTCCTGGTGTCATTCTGCTCATTGGCTTTTTTTTTTTTTTCCAGCAGGGTGGCACCATGAAGCAAAGCCCAATGCCTGATCATTTCTAATCATTTCCTGCTCCACAAAAGAGTAAATATACTTATTTGTGGGTTTCCCAATATGATTAGGCAAGTTGAAGGACAGCAGACAAGTCCTGCTCTGGCCTTGTAGCCAAATGGAAAGTCCCTGTCCTGCAAGTGCAAAGGGGACACGATGAGGGTCTGTGCTATGAGCACTCACTCAGGGAACAGCCGCACCCAGGTGTGGGTCCAGGCAGAGATGGAATGCAGGGCTCTGCAGACCTCCCTCTCCTCTGGAACTTTACAGTCCCTCCCCACAGCATGGACCCTGAAGAATGCCTGATAGTGGGCTTCTGGTCTATGTCAACAAGTTCTGTTTAAAAGTTGATTCAAGTTTAGGAAAGAAAAAAAAAATTTTTTTTTGAAATTTTAATGTGTGATGTCTTATTCCCCAGGATCAGGGAACAATTTGTTCTTGTTGCATTCATTTAAAAAAAAATTCTATGAGGAACATGCATTACTTGTGGAATAATAAATTAAGTTTTGGAACAAGGCAAGACATAAGCAATTAAATACGCTGGCAGACAAGTGGTGGTGGGGAGACTACTTATGCCTGCTCATGACTACCAGCTGTAGCAACATTCAGGATCCTTCCCCTTGTGTTCTAAAGAACCCCCCACACCCCGCCCGCATTCTGACCATGGACAGATTCCAAAAGCAATGAATTAGCCAAAAGTGGTGCTGAAAGGAAGCCCTTGCCCTCAAGAGCAGTCAGGCAGGACTGACAAAGAAATCAGATGAGGCTGAGAATCAGGAGACAGAGCAGGCAGAATAGCCACACGGTCACCTTGTCCCTTGTTAGCTGCATGGTGCTGCCCAAAGGAGTCTCAACCTGTGACAGCCACAGGTCAGCCGAGGATTTCCTTCTTGGCTTTGCAGCAGGAGGGAGGGAGGGGACAGGTCTACTGAGAGGTGAGAAGGCAGGGAACTGGGGGTACAGGTAGGACTGGCACAGCCTCTCCAGCTCCATACCATTCAGATTGGTTTGCTGCCATCAGAAGCCTGCTCAAAGGGTGCAGCAGTTGGTGGCCAATCACCTCTTGTATGGATTGGAGCAGTCTGAGCTGGAGCCTGAATGAACCCAGAGCTCCTTCAGGTGAGTGAGGCTGGAATCCCCCCTGAGCCAGGGAGGGGGAGGAGCCTAAGATGCTACAGTCAGATGGGGTTCCATGATCACAGGTCACAGTGTCTGTGGGGGGGGGGTGGCTCTTGCTCCTTAGTCACAATAATCAGTGCAGAACTCATGGCCTGAAATCAAAGCACTTAATCCCTAGAAGGACTCAGCATCCTCAGGACGTTTGAGTTGAAGTTTGGTGAGGATGAGACCATCAGCAGAGAGACTGAAAAGCAGCACGAGGCAAACTATTACCTTTTGGGATGTGCATGAAGCCAGAACCCTTCCCCCACACAGATCCTAGTTGTGCCCGAAGCCACTTCCCAGGGTTCCCTGGGCTTGGCTGGTGGTAAGGTTGGCTTTTGCACACCGGAGACATTTTCTGAGGCTCATTCCCTGCTACACCCTTGCAGCTGATCTTGGCTTCCTGCAGGAGTGTGAGCCAGTCTCTGTGCTTTGTAGCCTAAGACAAACAAGGCACAATGAATGCAGGGCTGGAGGCTTCCATGTAGATGGTGGACAGTAAGCAGTACTTACTAGCCCAGCCCTCCCAGGGATTGATAAATGTCAGGATCCTGGTCTGAAGACATCACGATGCAAGTGCATTTTAGCTTTCCATCACAGCAAAGACAGATGTGTCCTTTGAAAAAGAGCATCGCCGTAATCAATCTATGTTAGTCTCCAAGTGCAAGAGAGATCAAACGCATACGCATTATTTTGATAGCCAAGAAAAAAAAAATCCTGGGTAATGTATACACTTTTTTTTTCTGAGCCACTTTGTTGATTTAACACAAAGGAGGGTTTGACAATGAAAAAGCCACTGATTGAGTGATAATGTTCCTTCAGACCCCCCCCACCCACAAATAAGTTGCACCCACTTCTGGGTAGCAGCCTCACTAGACAGAGGAATTGGGAAGCTACGTAAAATTCACAAGAGTCTGACCAGTGATCTGAACTTTACTATGGTTTCTTCGGCTTCGGAACTGTGAATTGTCCATCAAATCAGTATCTGTTATGAAAGTGTGATTGTTCCTTGGGTGGCTCCAGCCACGCTGGAGTGACAATAAAAGCAGTGGGGTCCCTGGGGTTTTACACTGTCCTTGTCTGAAGTTCAAATAAACTCAGCTTTCTGGTAATTCAGACACGGGGAGGGGGGGTCAAATCATGAGCCCATAAAAACCAATTCCCCTACACAGACTCCATCTCCAAACACTGCCACTTTAACACTTAGCATTAACACTAAGAACCGGAATGTCAGGGAGGGACTTCCCGAGCAGTCCTCACGTCTTCCTTTCCCTCTAAGACATTCACAGAGCAAGTCCCCAAGACCCATGGCGAGTCAGTGCAATGATAGGCAGAGCAAATGCCACAGGGTGACTGGTGCTCTAGGCATGGTATGAAATGTCAGAGAGGGGCGAAGATGGAGAGAGAAGACATAAAGCCCAAAGTCAAGAATGAGTGGAAATCCACTGGTGGAATGGCCTCACTGCCATCCTCAGGTGACAGCTGCTGGGGTCACTCTACTAAGCCAGCAAGGGAGACAAGATAGGGTGCAATGGTCAGGGGAGGGGGGTCTACTGTGCAAGTGTGAGCTTCCAAAGGAAGGTGGGGTTTGAGAAGAGCAACTGGCCCAGTCCAAGCTGCATTTTGGGGTGATTGTCCTGAGTCCCCAGCAGGCAGAACCACATCAAGTCTGTTCCAGTCACAGTGGCATGGAAAGGGGCTGTAAACCCGTGACCAGCAATCTCCCTGTGAAGGCTCCACCTGGGCAGTGCACACAGGGGGTCTTCTGTAGCTAGGATCAAGGCCTCTGGTGAAGTATAAATGCCTGGTGTGGCTAGGCCTACCTAGTTTGGTAATCAGCTTTTCACCCATACCCCCAGCCCTTGAGTGCCAATCTTGCCCCAGCATCTCAAGCAGACTAATCTGGGTTTGAGTCTAAGTTCCATCACTTACCAGTGAGCCATGCTGGGAACCAAGGCAGCTTCCCGGGTGGGATAATAGCTGGGCCTGTGTTCGTTTTTGGTGGCTGCCACCATAAATCACTAGGGGCCAGCAAGCTTAAGTATATGTTTTTTCACCTTTGTGGAGCCCAGAAGTCCAAAATCAAGGTATCCAGCATAGCTTTACTCCCTCCAAAAGCTTGAGAGCTCAATCACTCTTCATTTCTCCCAGCTCCTGGCATCCCTTAGTTGTGACAGCATCAGTCGAGTCTTGGCCTCTGCCTTCATATAGCCATTGTTCTGTGTCTCTGTAACGGATTCTTTTCTCAAAAGGACACCAGTCGTTTTCTTTGTTGTTGTCGTTTTGAAGTAGGGTGTCACTGACCTGGAACTCACGTTGTAGCCCAGGTTGGCCTTGAACTGATAGTGATCCTAAGTTCTGGTATTGAAATCATGAGCCACCATGTCCAGCTAGGACACAACTCTACTAGGGCCCATCTCAAGACAATTATCTCATCTCAATATCCTTAATTATATTTGAAAGCTCCATTTATTGAGGAAGATTGGATTCAAATACAGTCAACCATGTTTAAAAAACAAAGAAAAGAGAAAAGGCAGCCCTTTCAACGAAGGGCTGGACAGGAAAGAGGGAGGGGAGAGAGGAGGGAGATAGAGGGGGAAGGCAAGGGGCGGAGCGAGGCAGAGGGGTAAGGCAGGGAGAAGGATTCATAAGATGTCATCCAGCAATAGCAAGGTCATAAAATTATACTCTTAAATTTTTAAAAACACATTTTTTTCTTCTATGCAGCCAAATGTTGAGGGTCTGCAGGTCTGTTAGGGTCTATCTCACTTCTTACCCTGCAAGCACCATGGTGTGATGACATTTACAGCCTCGGACAACTCTACTCACTGGAACCATGGCTACCAGGGCGGTCTACATGGATATGGACCCAGTGTCCATCTGGGCACACCACTCACGCCTCACACTGAACTTGAGGCTTCCTTCACCTCTGCTACGGATACGGGCTCTGCTCTGCGAAACCCACCTTCTGCTCCATGGCCTCTTCAAAGCCTCAAAATTAAGTTTAGACAAACATGAAAAAGAAAAAGAAAACCTATCTTTGACACTACGAAAAAGGGCTGAGGAAGAGAAAATTCACCACAGAACATCCACTACCATCACACAGAGTGATTTGTACAAGTTGGCATCATTTAGGTTGGCAAGTAAACAGGGTAACTATGACCAGACATGTTGGCATACATCTTTAATCCCAGGACTGGGGACGCTGAGACACGATGATTGCCATAAGTTGGAGGCCAGCCTGGACTACAGGTCAGCATAGAATGAGAACCTGTCTCAGAAAAAAAAAAGGGGGGGGGACAAAAGCACCTCAGGTTTGCTCCAAAGAGAAATCAGATGGTTTGCAAGAAGTCTAAACACAGAATATGAGACACCTTTCCTGGAAGATGGTTCTATCACAAGCTCATAAATGACAAGACAAACGCAGGTCCAAGTACAAGTGTCAGAGCTGGGATAAAACACGGGAGCAGAAGCAGCTCTCGGAAGGAAGGGGTTTAAAATCTCAGTTTCCAGTTTCATCACAGCAGGGCAGGGCAACAGGCAGCCAGAGATCACATCTCCACACCACCAAGAAGGAAGCAGAGTATCTATTTGACTTGGGACTGGGCTATATTATCCCAGAATTCACTCCAGCAAGGCTCCATCTCCCAAATGCCCCACAACCTTCCCAAATTGCCACCAGTTGAAGACCAAGTATTCGAAACACATGATGCCATGGGGACATTTCACATTCAAATCCCATCAGCCCTCTTTAAAACAAAAGTATCTCCAACTCCTAAATTCTCTCTGTCTCTGTGGAGCCCAAGCCTTTGTGTGCACTATTGCCAGAGAGCGGGAAGAAGAAACTTGTGGCGGAGGTAGGGAAGGGACCCTGAAAACAAGCTGTTTTGTTTGTTATCCTGCACTGGGAATGTTGTTAGAATTAAAACGGTAAAGTCAAAAACACAGAGACAGAAGAACAAGAGGGCTGGCAGCTGGGTGCAAGACAGCCAGGCCACCCAGACAAGAGGAAGGAAGGGCTCAGATGGAAACAACAAAGCCAGTCTCCGTAGGCTCTCACTGGCCAGCACGAAGCTCCCCGGTTTCCTTGTTTTCTGTCCTTGATTTTCTTCTGCTTCCCTTGCAAATTTTGCAAGTGTGCTCTCAACACTCCCCAGGCTCAGCCAGTAAGACAAAGAGAAAAGGGACCAGCTCCCTGATTAGAGAGGAGACACAGAGACACCTCATGGGGATTGATAATTGGGCCAGAAATACACTTCTCCACATCTCAATCCAGTCATTTTAAAGATCAACTTGGTTCCTTAGCCAGAAAGTCTTACAAAACCCTCGACAACCATCATCCAAGGGCAACATGTTCAGAAATGTTTGCTTTATACTGCCATTTTTTATTCTTGCTTATCTATACTATAAAGTTTGTCTGCTCTCTGTAATAAGATTTTTAGATTTTTGCTTTAAACTTCCTTTCTGTAATAAAGTTGTTTGGGCTGGGAAGACTGTTCAGTGGTTAAAGGTGTTGACTTACAAAACCTGCCAGCTTCTGGGTTCAATTCCCCAGTACCCACATTAAGCCAGAGGCACAAAAGAAATGCGCACATCTGGAGTCTGCTGACAGGAGCCCTGGTGTGCCCATGCTGTCTCCTTGTAAACAAATAAAAGTATTTAAAGGAAATAAATTTGCTCTTGTAAAACTCCTCTCTTACTGTCCATGAAATTCATTCATCGGGTTCCACTGAGAATCTGAAACAACAGACTCAGTAGAACTTTGGTGACTACTGGAGAGTCTCAGGCCTGAGTTTGGTCCATCTACAGCTGATGTAAAGCTCATTGTCTCCAAAAGAGACTCTCTACACTATCGGCTGGGACTTTAATTACTACCCCCATGGGGAATCACTGGACCACATATCCTTCATCAAGGTTTGAGGTGCCATTGCTGCGGCGACTTCCAAGCAGAAGTGTCCCTGACTTTGTGGGATATGAATATACATATGTGCATGTATGTAAAAACATACATGCTCCCAACATGCAATGAGCAGTCCCAGAGCCGGTGGACATGGGCCACTTCCCAACACCACGCATCATCTTGCAGGCGGCACTCGTGCATCTGTGCTTAGTGGAGCAGTATGCCCATTTCACAGACTTGGCACCACAGAGCTGCAGGACGTAGATGAGAAGGCCCAAATCCAGGCGTCTCTGTGATGCCAAAACTTCTGAGAAAAGGATCTCAACCAACTCCCTTACCAGTGACACGAAGAAGAAAAATCCAGTTAGGCACACCCTCTTGGGTGCCCCACGGCTGAATTCTGATGCCGTAACTTCCTACAGCATGTGAATTCTTCAATGGGGACACATAGGTTTTCTTGATGGCATTTCGTGGGGGAAATCTTAGGACTGCAATAGCAGTACTAAGTGATGGGAAATGAGGCTGTCCAGGCACTCTTAACACTGAGAAACATTACAGCCCCTGTTTGTGCTGCTCTGTCTACTAGTACACTCGGTATGCTGTCCACAATTCAGGTCTATATAGAGAAGTGTCTACACTCCTTTGCAGGCTGGACTTGCAACTTCCTCACATTCATACAAAATTTCCAAGTGTTTGTCCTGTGTTCCCTGTTAAAGGACACCCGGTCTCCTCTTCCGTCTGTAAGGGATTCTGCAACCTGGAGATACTTAGGGATTTTTCTATTTAATAAAACGGGTACAATACTAGACAAGTTGGCAGATAAAAATCCCCTGTGGTCTGAAACAAGGTCACAGAGAAGTCAACACCAGGAAACCATGCTTGCCTGGGAACCGTGTATGTATCTTTAAGGAGATAAAGGACATTTGTTCCCGTGGCTGCTAAAGCAATGACCCCTGGGACCAGAACAGCCTTCCAGCCTAACTCATATATATTTTTAATGAAAAACTGCAAATTAGATTAGCTTAATTTGACCACATCTGCCTTTTTAAACAAAGGAAATTACCATTTTAATAGGAAGACCAGCTATTTGTCTAATGGGAAAAAAAAAGTCCTTGCGAGGTCTGCTCTGCCTGCTATTTCCATTTTGAATAGAAAAGAGGACAGCAGGGCAGGGAACAGGTGGTTGCACTTGCAAAATACAGTGTGTGTCCCACTGAATACCTCAAAGGGGCGGAGAGGACTCCAGAGGGATCCCCAGCTCCATCCGTGCTCTCACTTCCACTGCCAACAGGGCTTCCCTCAGCATCTAACATGCTCTGTCTTGATTTACATCAGAACTTCTGTGCAGAGGCCCTGACTGTGTCATGGCGAAGTTGTGCAACCACCACGGACAAGCCCTCCAGGCAAAGGACTGGAGCGGAGAGTGGTATGGAAGGAGTTAGAAGCTGGTTGAGGCTGTGGAACCAGCATGATCCAGCAGGCCACCCCTTAGGAGCAGTGGTGGTTTGCATTGAAAAGAGCCTCTGGCTCCCAGATGGCAGCTGTGCCCCTCAGCCAGGATAGCGAGCTCCTGCATTTGAATGGAATGTAACCCTTGCTCCAGTCCCACTTGGCCTCACAGTCCCTCGGCTCTTCCAGGGGACTTCCATGGCTCCCTCCCTCCTCTCCTCACCATTAGTTGTGGGTCCTACTTCTCATGGGCCTCCTGGACCCTGCTCTTGTAAACAGCTCTCTCTCAACATCCTGTCATCAACAACCTCTCCTTCCCTTCCTCGTGCCAGTGCACAGAGGGTCTTGTCCCTCTGCTCTCCTGCCCACTTAGGGTCCTATCCTCTGCCCTCCTGCCCACAGAACTCCTGGCCCTGGTGTCCCAGCTCGGGCAGTTGAACATAGCTCTAAATCCAATCCTGTCCTGCCCTCCTGGGGCCTTTCTAACTTGTTTTTCTACAGCTCCCTTGAAGCACCTGATGACCTCCACATGGCCACACCCCTTCACTCTCTTCAGCTTTCTTTCTAGTTGCTTCACCCACTCCCAGTCCCATACAATCCCACCATCTTTGTCCTCCTTTATTTTCTTTTATTTGGAAGAGCAAGGAGGGCCTCCTCCTGCCACTGCAAAGGAACTCCAGACTTACACGTCACTTGGCGCACCTGGCTTTTCGTGGGTCCTGGAGAATTGAACCAAGACCCTCAGGCTTTTCACAGAAGTGCCTCTAACCACTGGGTCATCTCTCCAGCCCCTTTGTATTCTTCTTTAGGCCTGAAGAAGTCACTCTTGCTGGCTAGGCTTTCTCTTATGTGACAACTGGCCTCAAGCTCTGTCACCAGTCCTTCTCTCGTTCCCTTTCCCTTCTCTGACGAAGATCTCTGTTCAGGGCTTCCCCTCTACTACCCACAGCCCCAGGCGGTAGACCTCCAGCCATCCATCATGCAGCCTGCTCCAACTCAACTTCAACCACACCAAGACCATTAACCTAGTGCACCTCCTGTGTGTGTGTGTTGTGTTATATATGCATGTGTATGAACAGATGCACATCCTGGGCATGTACATGCTGAAGCCAGAGGAGAACCTCTAGTATCTTATCACTCATTCTTTTATTTCCTTCATGTGGGGTCTTCCTCTCTTTCAACCCTGAGCCGCTTTCTTTCACAGAGTTCCAATGATTCTTGTCTTCAAGGCCCTCTCTGCCCCAGACTGGAATTAAGAGATGCGAATGGGATCAGAGAAACCAAATTTGGCAGTCCGTGGCCCAAGAGGTCCTCAGGTTGGAGTGAAAAGTACTTTTAACTGCTGATCCATCTTTCCAGCATCCCTCACCACACCCAGTCCTCCTGTTAATAGCATGCTCAGCTATTTCTATAATGCAGCCTTCTTTTTTCTCCCAGTAGTTATCAAACCCCAGGAAATTCTCTGGGTGTATGGAATTAAGCAGCTGCTTCTACCATTGATGGCACTTCCTTGGTTCTATAAGCCTGAAAGAAACCCCTTCCGCCCCAAAACTGCATCTAGTTGGATGTTCATACCAGCAACATGCTGACTAAAACAGCATGTGAGGTGGTTTGAGTGACACATCCCCCAGAGTCTCAAGTGTTTATGATTAAGTCTCTGACCTAGTCCCCAGCTGATGGTGCCTTTGGGAGTGGAGTCTTGCTGGATGGAGGAGGGGGGTCGTGGGGGCTGGGGGATGACAGGACGTGAGGTTTATTAGCCCAGCCCAGTGGGTGTTCAAAGCTAGTTTACTCTGACTAAATCCTTCCCAGGGTTGTAAAGAGATGTGACAGCACAGCTGCCTGCTCTGTCAGGTTTTTCCCATCCTGATGAAACTTCTTGAAACTGTAAGCTGAAATAAACTTTTTCCTCCCATTAATTGCTTCTGGTCAGATTTCTTTTTCTCTCAGCAACGGGAAAATAACTTCAAGAGCATGGATTTCAGATTTGCCTTTTAATAAGTAGTATTCTCTATTTTCAACCCTAACGTGGGTTCTTTGCATAATGATGACTTAGAGCCACCTGTCAAGGTTAAGACCTTAGATTCAGGCAGAGATTTCCTCAGTCTGACAAGCCCCGCGCCCTGCCTTGCTCCATGGCACACTCAATTCTTAGGCGATCATTCTTTCTTACACTCTGGTTTACTTGTTGTTAGCCAAGACCTTGCGTTCACTAATAGACCATGAAACTCTTAAGCAACAGGAGTTGTGACCTTTCACCTCTGTATCCATGATGTGGTCCGCTAATGATCAGTTGTTTAACGAATCATCTCTGAGTATATCCAGTTATCACGTGACGAGGGCATGAAGTCCTAGGGCCAGCAACCCTGTCATATCTTTAAACTGACTAAGAAGCAACAGATTGTCTAAGGTCTTAAAGGGCAGAATGAGACCTCAAATTCCAATCCTGTCTCCATCGGTGGTCTATCACCCCTTTGTGGCCTTCTCCAACCTTGAGGCTAGTGAACATGTGATTGAAAATATGATCAGACATGTGACCAGCCTCCCTAGGACATATCACCAAGGCCAGGCATGTGTTTCCTCCAGTTTTCTATCTCTCATCAAAAGTGCCTTATAAGGGCTGGAGAGATGGTTTAGTGGTTAAGGTGTTTGCCTACAAAGCCAAAGGATCCTGGTTCAACTCTCCAGAACCCATGTAAGCCAGATGCACAAGGGGGCACATGCATCTAAAGTTCATTTGCAGTGGCTGGAGGCCCTGGCGCACCAATTCTCTCCTCTCTCTCTGCCTGTTTCTCAAGTAAATAAATATATATATATATTTTAAAAGTGCCTTATACTCAGCCAGGTGTGGCTGACACATGCCTTTAATGCCAGCACTCGGGAGGCAGAGGTAGGAGGATAGCCGTGAATTCAAGGCCAGCCTGAGACTACATAGCAAATTCCAGGTCAGCCTGAGCTAGAGGGAGACCCTACCTTGGAAAACCAAAAAAAAAAAAAAAAGTGCTTTATACTCAATGGTGCTACTACATGTTGACAGTAGTGAGAGAGGCAGTGCGTTATAAACCAAGTATGGTCTTGAAGTGTCAGCTAGAACACAGGGAGACTGTAAGGGTCACCAAGTTTATAAATCTGAGGCCCAGAGACAGGCTTCATGAGGGCTGCCAAGCCCTTCACTGTATGAAAAATACTTTTTATATGTGCACCTGTTTTCCAGGGAGAGGGCAACGCTTTTGTCAGATAAAGTGGAATTAATGATCCAGCCAAGCTGAAGCACTATGAAATGACCGCTCATCAATGATAAATGGTGGTTAATGGGCAGAGCAGCAGCCAAACCCAGGCCGTCTCACCTCTAACCTGGGCTCTTTTCTTCCTTGTAGCCACCCACCATGTAGCATGTTTATGCCAATGACATGGTCCCCGAGTGGTGCATGTCTGCAACTTGGAAGGACGGGCAGACAGCTTGATAGCTTTATTGGATTTTGTTTCCTGCAGACCACGATGTTTTGTAATGGGGAAATATTTCTGATGTGAGCTAGGTCTCTTCCTTTCATTCATCAGCAATCCGTATGAACGTCAGGTATGCCAAAGTAATTTTCTTTAAAATGATGTATCAGCCATTTGAACACCAGTCATCTCATCTGATCTCTGAAATTAAAAGCACATTGCTCTTCAGAAGAGAATGAAACTTCAGGCCTGGCAAATGGGATGTATTTTTTCTGGTCTGAGGTGACTGGGTTCCCATCAGCAAGCAAGCAAGTTAATGCAGGAGAGCCAATCCAGGTGTGTGCAGCTCCCCACATCTCATCGACACCACACCTGCCACATAGACCTGGGACTCATTCCAGCTGGCAATGTATAATGAGTCAAAGAACCACTTGTCCACCTGCCAACCTGCAGGTGATGGCCATACTGTGTTCACTGGAACAATGGCGGCCAAGGGTGATAGGGAAGGGACGCGGATGATCAAACAGAAAATAATGTCCCTGTGGTACGGCTTGGAAGAGACACCAGTCCACTCTTCCAAGGCCTGGGAGCTGCATGTCTGAGTGATGAGGAAGTTTATCCAGGGGCGTGTCCTAAGCATGCTGCTATACAGGAGGGATTTTATCCTGAGTGTGTGTGTGTGCGCACGTTTGTGTGTGTGCACACACACGCATGCGTGTCCCCCTCAGAAGAGTCAGTACAGAAACACACTGATCCAAATCCTTCACTAATTTCCTCTCAGAAGGATCCCAGATGCCCAGCATTAACAGGAAGGTTGCATGTTCATGGCATCCCGTCACAATGCTAAGGGACTCCTTAACATAAGCCAGGAGCCAGTCACACTCCCTCATGTCACAGCTTTGTTGAAGGCTCATGTTAACTGAGACTTTGGGGTCTGCTGCTTAGAGACAAAGCCATCCAACCTTGGGATGCAGACTGAGGGGGTGGGGTCTTGCATTGTGGTTCAGTCTGCCTCCCTTCTCCAAAGTTCCTCAGAGAAAGCACTCCCTCCAGAATGCCTGCCATATTTCTTCATGAGGAGTCACCAAGAAAACACTTCCAGTAAGCGTGAAGGCATCTCACAGGGACTCGGTGATGTTTATCAAAGTGTGATACAATACTACGGAGGTGTGTGGGAAGCCCACGTGCACGTATTTAAGTAACATGACAATGTGCTCTGCGTCTGGTTTCACATGCACACATGTATTTAAATAATGTATGTCAGGATGCACTATACCGACTTTCACATGCATGATTACCTAAGACTAAGTTGCAAGTTAACAAATTGACTTAAAGGAAGACATTTTTAAATAACTTTGAGTGTTTGATAATGTGGCAAATATCAGGCCAGTGGTCTTCACAAGTCCAGGATACGCTGGATTTCACATCAAGTGGGAGACGCTGCTGCAACCACCTATGAAATCACAGGACACTGAGGTTTTGAGGACCCTGGCCATCACCTGGCTGCAGGAGGCTTTCAGGTTTCATCATTTAGTTTGTACAACAGCCCCCCAAGGTGGAGCTCAGTAGCATCATCTGATAGCTAAGAAGCAATAGACACAGAGGTCACCCAAATCCCACGCTTACTAACCCTGTGTGTCTAAAATGGTTCATCTTGCCTCAAAATATGGCCAGTCAGAGCACAGGGAAGATGGCTTTTGCCATTAAACTAAGTATTATAACATTAAGACCATACTTTATAAAGAGCCTTGAACTTCTATACTCTTTCAGACCTCTTATAGTCACCAACATCTACTCATCTTCTTAAAAATCTTTATTTGCTTGTGCACAGGAGAGAGATAGAGAGAATATGAATATGGGCATGCTGGGGCTTCCTGCAGCTGCAAACAAACTAGAGATGCATGAGCCATTAAGTGCATGTGGCTTTATGTGGGTACTGGAAGCTGAACCCAGGCTGGCAGGCTTTGTACACACGTGTCTTTAACCACGGAGCCATTTCCTCAGGCTATGAATCTACTTACCTCAAGGTTTTACTTTCATTTGACAAATGAAGAAAAGTCCAGAAACATTAAGAAAACTCCAAGGTTACCAAGTCAGCGAACAAAGGAGCTGAAAACGGGCCGAAGATGTCCACATTCTTGGTCCCAAAGTTCGGTGACCCTTCCACTAGGCCCTATCAAAGGTCCAGAGGTTTTCTATGAAGCCCCTCAGGATGGGGCTCTAAGAGCTTGGAGGGCTTGATACTGTAGGTCATGGGTAGCCTTGTACCCACAGAGGGCTGGTCTGAGATTTAGGGAGCCACGCTTACCTCATTACCATGTTCGAGAATGGGACCTCCCACGTGGAGTGTTCACAACTTGCTCCCTTCCTCACAGAGTGATGTTCACGCTGCATCTCTGCTTGTTTATGTCCACCCACCAGAGCTTTCCCAGCCTCACTTTCCTTACAGCACCATGTACTCCCTAAGACAATCCACGGAAATTCTGTTCACTCCAAGCTCCTCTCCTGTTGCCAAGCCAGTCCTGAAGAAGGTCAGGAGCCTTTATTCTGTCACTTCATCCTCATGTCTCACCTTTTTCATGCCAACACCGTGTCAAATTATGGATTTTGCCTCTCCGCCTACTGGAAGGATACAGTGGTTGAGCATATGGCTCTGGAAAGGTAGTGCATTCCCAAGATCATTTCTAGCTCCTGACCTTGGAAGCTTACCTTCTGAGAGTCTGCTCTTCCTCCCTGCAGTAAGAATAACATGAACACTTGCCCTTCTGAGCCTTGAGGGACTCAATCAAGTTGACCATGTGGACGAATCCTTTTCCCATAGTTCTACGCGTCTGTTAAGACTTGGCTCCGAATGTGCCTGGCTCCAGAGAGCTTCTTGGTTCTACGATACCTACTCTCCTGCTAGACTGCTGAGGCTGGACTGCTCCCAGCATCCAGTAGACCATCAGTAAAAAGGGACCTCCTAAGCATTTGATGAGAATTTCCACATGCTAAGAGGAAGATGAACGACTGGTAGGGACAATCTTGACTGACCTAGAGAAGATGACCAGGACCCTCTGTCACCGTCAGTTCAAACCAGATGGCAGCCAATCATACCAATGCCCAGCCAGGTCAAATGTGCCACCTGGTGCACTGGTGGCATGTTTGTTATAGGGGAAACCAGCTGCTCTGACTGGACTTGAGGCCCACTCTGTTCAAAAGAATCCAGGCTTTCTGCTGAAAAACTAGTGATATGCTTATGGCTGGAGAGATCATAAGCCCTGGCGGGGGTGGAGCTACCACTGCTATTTAGCTAAATGAATATATTGTGCCCATCCAATCACCCTCTAAACATCTATGCTTATGCACATATATTGATGTTATTCTCACTTTTGGTTAGAGGAGCTTCACTTTGCAGATGGCCATGACCACTGGGGTGACTCAAAACTCAAAGTTCTGAGTAGTGACAGTGGAATGCTCATCGCTCAATAAGACATCTCTATCAAACCCTCCGAAGCTCAGGGACCATTGCAGAAGAGGTGGAGGAAAAGAATGTAAGAGCCAAAGTACAGGGAGGAGTGCTTTGGAATGCTGTCTTCCAGGTAAAGTAGCCAGTGCATACATGACCTCACAATGGCTTCTGGCTGCTGTCTACACAAGACCTGAATCATATAAGAACAACAACAACAAAAAAAAGATGACACCAAATAGAAGAGGGGTCTAATTGGAAAGAAGGGTTCAGTGGAGAGTAGGGAGACAAAGGTGGTAGGCAATTACAATCAAAGTACATTGTATATATGTCTGAGGTTATAAATAAGAAGTGTTTTTAGGGCTGGAGAGAAGGCTTAGAGGTTAAGGCGCTTGCCTGCGAAGCCTAAGGATCCAGGTTTGATACCCCAGGACCCACGTAAGCTGGCTGCACAAGGTGGCACAAGCATCTGGAGTCCGTTTGCAGTGGCTGGAGTCCCTGGCATGCCCAATCTTTCTCTCTCCCCCTGTTTGTCTTCTCTCACTCTTTCTGCTTGCAAATAAATAAAAGTATTAAAAATATTTTTTAAAAGCTTTGAAAACATTTATTTGAGAGAGAGAGAGAGAGATTGAAAATGGGCACGCCAGGGCCTCTAGCTGCTGCAAATTCCAGACTCATGCACCACCTTGTGCAGCTGGCTTTATGCGGGTACTGGGGAATCAAACCTGGGTCCTTTGGCTTTGCCTGCTAGCGTCTTAACTGCTAAGCCATCTCTCTAGCCCTCAATAAGAAGTTTTTTAAAATACCAATGCTTGCACACCTATTCTCATAATGCAAAGATTTTCAGAGATGCTGGCTGGCCTGCCTGGCTGCCTGTCATTTCTGGGTTTGTGCAAACCTTAGTTGAGGAGCCTTGTTAGCTGATGGCTTACAACAAGATGTGGCACTGTGACAGTAACTCATACCTTTTGAAATAATTGGTGCTTGGAAATGAAGTGTTTGGTCCAAGACAAATCTGCATGAGGTAGGTTCCCATCACCCCAGGAGATAAGCCAGAGAAATCTGAGCTGCAATCCATCCCCTGCTCCCTAAGGAAAAGCAGAACCTAATGTGATTGTATCTGCCATTAAGCAATGTATCTGGCCTTGGATCATTAACTTATATGGCTCACAAAAATACAGTAACAAATCTGAAATATTTGCTTAATTTATCTCCCTGCCCCAATCCCTTCAAGCGGAGGCCGATAGGATATGCAGAACACATTCTTCTCTCAGGGAGACAGAAACAAATCTTTGGGAGAATTACGGGAGTAAATAGAGCAGGAGTCACCACAAGACCACAGCTAAACAAATACTCAACAAATCTAATTGATTCTCGACTTTGAAAGTTTGGCAGATTAACAGAGTTTTATGGCGATTTTATAGATGGTATTTCCACAATTTCTTCTTAGTTAAGTGATCGATCACGTCTAATCCTATAGCCCTTCTTTATTTCTCAAAATGAACAAGCAACATGGAAGATACTTGAGGCAAGATTCCAAAGGTACCCAACTGGCAAAAACCTGCAGTCCACAGATGGGGTGGACAGACCGACCCCACAGGTGCGGCTGGCAGGGAGCCATTCGGATTTTCTACAAACCTCGCCATGCAGGCAGCGAGGATAGCCAAATGGAGATGGGGGAGGCCCGCCTGCATTCAAATGACAGCAACCCAAGTTCATACAATGGAAAACACGGGGACGGTGCATGCCACCTGAGAGATACTCACTTTGCATTGATATTTTAGCAAGGCCTTTCTTGTTCCCAACTTCTATTTTTCATAGCAATAAAAAGCAAAGGTTTTAAATATGCCAGGAGTGGAGACATCAAGGGAAGACTATAAAACGTAACCATGGACGGTCACGAGTACCAGTGACCACTGTGGCATGCAGCAAGCTTTGCAAGCACCAGCTCCTTTAGTGGCACCACCCCCACCCAGCCATCCAGGGAACATGTAGGCCAGGTCTTCTCTACTAGGCTATTTTTCCTCTTTATTGTTTCTAACCACTTCGAAGTACAGTGGGCACACTGAATTCTGTAGAGGGGCTAGAGAGATGGCTCAGTGGAGAAAGCGCTTATCTCTCAAGACTCAGTACCTGAGTTCAATTCTTCCCTGACTCCCTGTTTAAAAAAAAAAAAAAAAGCCAGAAGTGGTGGTGGACTCCTGTCACCCCCAGCCTGCTGACAGTGGCCTGTGCAGCAAAGGCAATCAGCAGAGCAAAACCCAGATAGAGAAAGCCCATCAGCAAAAATGAGGCAGAAAGCCAAGAACAGACCTGGAAGTTGTCCTGACCTCCACACAAGTGCTGTGGCATGCACATGCCTACAAACACACACACACACACATACACACACACACAGGAACACTCACAAATACACAGACACATAAGCTGTAGATAACAAACGAAACCAACTTGAGTTTGGAGAGAAGTATATGCTTATGAGAACATCATGATTATTATTGTAATTAATATTACCATAATAAAGTATCACTATAGTAATAACAAAATGACCCGGATTCCATCATGAAAAATGAAGCCCCCCCCCCACAACCACAGCTGCCAGCTACACACAAGGGTGAACCACAGATGCAGGCCTAGGCTGTGATGGGAACCAGACTGTGTGCACTGAAGCAAAGACCCCACGGGCGGCAGAGGAAAGCCCTGCATAGTGATGGAAAGTCAAACTCCCAAAACATTGACGTGGTTTATTTTTTTAGTTTACGTTTTTTAATAAAATAGATACATCAGCAGTCTTACCAACTCAGTTTAACTTCTTTCCTTCCTGTGCCAGAGGTCAATGTTTCCTGAAAACCAGCACACTTCCTGTTGAGTTTGCCCACACCTCTTGCCCGGAAGCAGGTCTCCTGCACTCAGCGGTAGCTGTGCTGACCCACGCAGGATCTGGCTTCCAAGAGGTTCAAGAGGATTTGTCTCCTCACCTCTGTGCAGGCATCGCACCCATTCTCATAGGGCTCTGGTCGTGGACACTGTGTTCCCGGGCTCTGCAGCCTCTGACATGCTGAGGTGATCATCCGGCCAGAATAAAAGAGGGAAGCATTCCTTTTGCAGTCCCCACATAATGTTATTCTTGCCATCGGTCAGCAGAGCCAGAGCCTGTGTACAGCCATCCTAGGTGGACCTGCAGGTTCCCAAGACCAGTACTAAGGGCAATGACCTCCTGACTACTGGAGTCTTGAGTGAGAAAGGCTTGGCCAGCACCATGTGGGAAGATTCATGAATGGACGAGGCCATCAGTGAGGCCTCCCAGGAAGGGATGTAGACTATCTATGCGCACCTGTGTCTGACAGCCATCTGCCCAGCTAGTCCAGCATACTGGTAGGAAATGCTGGGTTTCCTGGAATAAAACAGCCATGGGTTATAGCCCACGCCTTCTGCTCTGAGGTATCAAAGGGAAGGGAATTCAGTGTAAGTGATCTTTGAGGTTTTGTATGCAGCTGATGGCCAGGGTGTCTTCAGAGCTTCGGGGGGGGGGGGTGGCTCTTGAGAGGACATGGGAACTGCTTCAGCCAATGATCTCTGGGTGCAGCAGAGCAAGCACCCTAACACAGATGGTCCAGGCAACATGTGAGGCAAGTACACCCCAGAGGGAAGAAAAGACTCCGCGCTCTAGCACACAAGTCAGGAGTGGCTCCTCTGCTCACTGGGAGGCCCCTCCACAGCACTTCCAGGCTGACCCCTACAGTGGCCACTGAGAGCCTGACCCCCAATGCCCTGCCTTTGCTGGACCCAAATGCACTGAATAGATTAAGGAAGCACAAAACTGGGGCTACAGAGCATACTGCCATCAAAGCCAAGCCAGAGTCAGGAACTGAGCCAGGAGCCCTTCCTGTTTGTTCTAGTAGGCAACAGCCGACTTGAGCATTGAGGGGGTGGGGTACCAGGTGCCACTTGTGGAAACACTTAAGCTGGAGGAAAAGTAATGGAGAACTTCCATGTATCTGTCAATTGCTGCACCAGAAAAGAGAATAAGGAATAAGGGAGGGTACAGGAAACTCAGCAACATGATGGGACTTAATAAACATCAGCCTTTATGAGGCTGACACCCAGAATGTTCCTTACTGAACATGCTATGAACACATTTCTCATCTTTAAACTGGGAAATGGTGGTTCAGAGACGTCTATAGCTTCCCCGAGGATGCACAGCTAACGCTAAGTCAAGTGTGTGGCAGCGGGTGCATCAATGTGTATGCCATCTCCCTCCACAAGCTCTCCTTTACCTGCTTCCCATGGGTCCTGGAATCTCTTTCTTGGAGGAGAAAATCGAAGGTATCTTCACTCAGAACCAGCTTCCATTCCATCTGAGATGTCGAGATTTGAGCCTCAGGCTGTTCCAGGAGGAAAGGCCACTTTGAAATGGCCCATTTATTAGTGTCACCTCAGAGGCATTTCTATCTCCCTGCGAAGGAGCTGTGAGGAGCCCCATCTGTTCATGATTTCACCTTGAAGCCAGCACCGAAAAGCCAGGGAAGATAGGTTACAAGCACAAGAATGTCGTGTCCTGAAGAAAATAAGCCCATTTATTTCCATTCCCCCGAGTCAGATTTTCATTTGTTTCCATAGAAGCTGCTACGTTTCCCTTAGAGAAGCTCTTAGGAAAATGTACAACCATTGCAGTATTTCTAGTCCATGTGAGATTAATACACATAGAAGCATCAAAACAAAACACAGTTGCCCGTGCCCCCCCCCCCAAAAAAGAAATTTAAATCGTGGAAAAAAAGCATTTCATGAGGCTTGGATTTAGTCAGCATTTTTAAATGTCACATTTTATTGACAACCATCTGGAGTGGAAATGAGGTGTGCTTTATGCCACTTGGCCGGGGTGCTGGTTGGCAGGGATGATTTCATACTTGAGCGCAGTGGACTGGTTAGTACATAGAGATGGAGGTGGGACCCCGTACCACAGCAGACGGTACCAATATCGGCTCCCCTGTAAACAACTGTGTGAGACCAGACATCGGCCTGTCCACACCCCCCCCACACACACACACCAAAAAAGGACCTAACACTGATAGCTAAGACTGCATTTGGAATACTTGAGTGGATGAAGGGTAATATCTGACCCATCCCAAAGGAATCTCTACTGGAAATCTACAAAGTGTTGCTGTTGTTTTTTAAAGTGTACTTTTATGACCATTGATTTGGATCCAGGAAATGACTGTAAATGGCACCGTGCAGGTGAGAGGCACAGATGGCTCTGCTGGAGGTTCCCTGCGAAATGGGAAAAAGAGCCCCAGACTTTGTGAGAGCCATTCATCGACAGCGTTGCAGAGCTGTGGACAGCCTTGGAAATTCTTTTGAGTCTCAGGCTCCCCTCCTGGATGTAAAGGTGATCCCAGAACTGTTCCCAAGGTCACTCCCATAGATTAGAATAGGAATGGAGCCACTGCATTTGCTCCCTCGAGTCCTGTAGTAGTCACCCTCAGGTTGCTGGGATCAACTTCCAAACCAGGCAAAAGTTATAGAAGGAAGGGAAGGTTTTTTTGAAAGCTTACAGATCCGAGGGAAGTTTCATAATGGCAGAAGAAGTTGGTCCCCCTTTCACAGATGGAAGCAGATAGGAAAAAATCACCGCCGGCACCAGCAAGCACACTTCAGGAACACTAGCTTTGCTCCAGCACTTTGCCTATCTTTAGGATCTGCCCACAGTGACAACCCCCTCCAGCCAGGGAGCTGGAGATCTAAATCACAAGCTTTAACCAACTCCTGAATCTACTGGGGGACATCCATTCAAACCAGAGGTCACATCTTCTCTATTTCTTTGACTTGACGTATGCACTGCACCCACACCCTCACTAATAAAGGGATGGAGGAGCAAGGTGACCGCATGGTGGGGGAGGGAGCCCTCAAGGAAAGAACTGGCAATCCAGGGCTCTCATCTTGGGCTCCTCAGCATTCCCTGCTGGGATTCCTTAATGGGCAGCAAGATATTTCCCAGATCCCATCACAGCAAACATTAAACTTTAATCACCATGAAGCTCTCAGGAAGCGCTCCATTAGTGTTCTGACATCTAACAGCCAACCTTCCTAAATGCCCACTGGGTGCCAGTCCTTGCTTGCGGTGCTTGGGATGAAATGGTCAGCACGGGAAAAACATTTCATTGACAAATGGTCAGTTGATTGCCCAATTCTAGCACACAGAAAACCGAGACATGTTTAAGTCAGTTTCTGATGTGTTCATGTTGGGATCTTCCATTGCTTTCTGGATTGTTTTGTGTGCCTGTATGTTTTCACATTACTGTGGCTCTGTGGTGTAACTGAGATCAGGTATGGTGATGCCTCCAGCATTACTCTTTCTGCTCAGGACTGCTGAGACTATCTTAGGTCTTTTGTGCTTCCAAGTTAATTGTAAGATTTTTTTTTTCTCTTGTTCTGTGGAAAATGGCATTGGAAATTTGATGAGGATTACATTGAATCTGTAGGTTGCTTTTGGTAAAATAGCCATTTTCACAATATTGATTCTTCTCATCCAGAAGCATGAAAGGCTGGGAGCCTGGGAGGCCTTTCCATCTTCTAGTGTCTTCTTCAATTTCTCTCCTGAGGTTTAAAGTTTTCATTACACAGGTTATTCACTTCCTTGGGAAGGTTTAATTAAGGTATCTTATTTTTGAGGCAATTGTGAATAAAAAAGGTTTCCATCATTTCTTCAGCTTATTTTTAAATATTTTTATTTATTTACTTATTCAAGAAAAACAGGAAGAGAAAGGCAGATAGAGAGTTGGGTGTGCCAGGACCGCCAGACATAGCAAACAAATTGCAGATCCATGTGCCACCTTGTGCATTTTGCTTACATGAATACTAGGGAATCAAACCTGGGCCCTTAGACTTTGCAGACAAGCACCTTAATCACTAAGCCATCTCTCCAGCCCCCCTGAGCTTGTTTATTATTGTTCTATAAGGAGGCTACAGTGTTTTGCATGCTAATTTTGTAACCTGCCACTTTACTGATAATATTTATTAGTTGTAAAGGTTACATAAAGCAGCAGATCATCTGCCAATAAGAATATCTAATTTCTTGGGGCTGGAGAGATGGCTTTGCAGTTAAGGCGCCTGCCTGCCAAGCCTAAGAACACCCGTTCAATCTCCAGGTCCCACGTTTAGCCAGACACAAAAAAAAAAAAAAAAAAGTGACACAAGGGTGCGATGCTGCACTTGCTCACAAGAGGACACATGTGTCTGGAATTTGTTCACTGAGGCTGAGAGGCTGCTGGTGCTCCCATTCTCTCTCTGCCTCTTCCTCCCTCTCTCTCTCTTGCTCAAATAATAAAAAATCTAACTCCTATGGTGGTAGACAGCGAAGAGACTCAAACTCAAAGCAGAAAACCAGAGGCTGCTAAGAACTCCACACTCAGGGAAGCTTATATAGAATATACTCCAAGGCTCAGAAAACATTGCAGAAGGGGAGGTGAAAAGAATTTCAGAGCCACAGAGGAGGATGGAGTACACTGAAGCATTGTCCTCCCCTCCCCCTCCCAGAGACTGACTGGTGCATTCATGACCCCATAGTGCATACCAGAAACCACACTGGGGAGGCCCTCAGTGGAGTGGAGTTGGGGAGAAAAGATTTAAGAGGGTGGCTTGATAGGAATAGGACCAATAGACAATATATGGTCATAAAGTTCTCAATTAAAGAATGTTTGACTTCTTTTTTTTTTTTTTTTTGTATTTTTTATGTATTTCTCTTGTCTTATATCTCTAGCTAAGATTCCAGTATAGGATTAATAGTGGAGAAAGTAAACACTCTAATTCTTGATCTTCATGAAAATGCTTTGAGTTTTCCCAGTTTAATATGATGTTGGCTATAGCTTTATCATAGATAGCCTTTATTATGTTGAGGTGTTCCCTCTACTCCCCATTTCTTCAAGACTTTTATCATGAAGGGATGATGGATTTTGTCAAAAAAAAAAAAAAAAAAAAAAAAAAAAAAAGGCCTTTCTGCATTAGTTGATAGTCATGCAATGACCTCCATTTTTGAGTCTATGTGATGTATTACATTTACTGATTCATGTATGTTGAACCATCCCTGTATCTGTGGAATAAAGCCAACCTGGTGGTGGAAAATATTTAAGTGAGGTGACCCAGGCTCAGAAAGACAAACACTAAATGTTTTCATGTGCGGGTTATGACTTCTAACTTCTGCAAGTGTGTATTTATGTGGGAATAGGCCAGGAAACTAGAAAGGGGCCCATAAGAAGGGGACAAAGGGATTTCAGGGAGGAGCATAGACAGAAGGATAGGGAGAGTAAGAATGTGTGATCTGAAAGTGGAAGGGTTTAAGTAGGACAGAGAAAGCAGAGATGGGGGAGAGATGTCACAGCAAGGATGAGAAGGACAAAAATCAGGTATATAGAAAATGCCATAATGGAGAAATGGTTTAGCTGTTAAGGCATTTGCCTGTGAAGCCTAAGGACTCTGGTTCAATTCCCCAGGACCCATGTAAGCCAGATGTACAAGGGGGCTCATGTCTCTGGAGTTTGTTTGCAGTGGTAGGAGGCCCTGGCACACCCATTCTCTCTCTCTCTCTCTCTGTCTCTCATAAATATTTTTTTAAAAAGAAAATGTCGTAGGGAACCTAATGGTTAGCATGCTGAAATAAAAACAAAAAGCAGCAGTTATACAGCAAATAAGGAATACAGGAGGTGATGTAGTATAGGGCACGATAGTAAGATGGTGAGGTGAGAGTTGAGTGAAGGAGACAGGCTGAGTTATAAGGCAAAGTATTTCTGGCAGAATGGGCAGAGGCCCTGAGGTCTGGTGTGTTTAAAGAACAGCAAGAATGGAGTAAATCTGGAGGAGAGGGATTGAGAGGAGGGAAAGGAGATCAGATTGCAGAGGTTAGAAGGAAGGCCCAGTCACAATGGCCTGTGGGCAGTGTGAACAGGTTTGGCCTCTCCTTCCAAACAAAGGGGGAGGGAGCCATAGCAAGGTTGTGAGCAGAAGAGTGATAGGCTCCTTGAAGACCAATCTGATCTCTGTGCTGAGGGAAGACTGGGTGTGGCTTGAGGACACAGGAAGCTGAAGGAGAGGTGGAAGGTGTCTTCATCCATTCAGGTGAGGTATTCACTGGGCCAGGCACCGCGCATACCCACCCTCACTAGTCCAGCCTGGGAGTGTCTCAAATGCCTCATGAGGCCAGACTAAGTTGAAAAGTGTAATAGTTAAAAGTTTAGTAGTGTAAGCAAAGGAAAGCTGGACTATGTCAGCGACAGCTACTTCATCTGTCAATCAAGAACTGTGAAAGAACAGGTATCTATGCCTGAGAATTTTCTCAGAGAAACAGGAATTCACATATGTGAATTTTCATACTGTTTAATTTATGTTAACATCTTCAAAAGATTAAAAAAAAAAAAAAAAACCTTATCATACAGGCCAAACAAAACACATCTGCAAGACAGATTTAGCCCATGCAATTTGTCAGCTCTAGCGCTCCTGAGCGCACTGTCTGATTAGCCACTGAAAACCAGTGTTCTGCTTTGGACATGAAGAAATGTCACCTAAAAGCTCATGTAGTCAACACTTAATCAGCAGCTGGTAGCACTATTTTGGGAGTTCTGGAAACGTTAGGAGACAGAAGTTAGCTGGAGGAAGTAGGTTATTGGAGGCAGTTCTTTGGGGGAGTCTTGTCACTGACTCCCTTTCTCCCCCCACCCCCCGCTTCCTGTCCACAATAAAGTGAATAAAGAATCTTTTCTATGCCTGTTTCTACCACCATGAGGTTTTACTTAAGCACATAGGGGCCACATGAACATGGACGGGACCATGTGAAACCATGTGCCCAAGTACATCTATCCTCTCTTTAAGCTGCTTCTGTACTGCAGCACATGTTATAGGCAGCACATGTAACTGCCAAGAGGGTTACACTGCATCAGGACCAGGGTGATAGCTCAGTGATTGAAGGCTCTTGCTTTGCATGCCTGCCAATCAGAGGTCAGAACACTAGCACCGATGTAAATCTGGGTTCAAAGTGGTGCCTGCATCTGTCATTCCCAACACACTTATAGCAATGGGAGGAGGAATCCAAAGAATCATGAAGCTCAATGGAAGGTGGGCTCAGGAGGATCATGAAGCTCGGTAGGTCTATTCTGGCCTTCCCAGTGGCAAAAGTATAAGAGACACAGTGGCCCAAGCTAGGTAAGACGACCAATACTTTGCTGGTGTCCTCTGTTCTCCACACATATAATGGCATGGGCAGAACCATCCACGTGCACTGCACACCTACATACACACGTGTAGCAGTTATTTTCTTGATGCTGGGACAAGTTATCTGGTCAGAAGCAGTTTGTGGAGGGAAAGGATTTATTGCAGGCTCACAGTTTGGAGGGGAAAGTTCATCATGGCTAAGTGTAGCAGAGCTCCTGTCTTCATACATCAGCAGCAGAGAGAGAACAGCAAGAGCAGGCTGGCTCCCAACACACTGCGGGGCTGGACTTGTCAATGGCAAGGCCCAGCCCCCAGCAACACACCTCCTCCAGCAAGGCTCCACCTCGCACAGGCTCAACCTCACACAGACTCCACCAGCTAGGCAATAAGTAGGAAGCTTAGTCACAGAAACTCAAAGCTATGGGGAACATTTTACATACATATGCATACACACACACACACACACACACACACACACACACACAAATCTGTTAGGCAGACTGGAGAGATGGCTTAGCAGTTAAGGCATTTGCCTGCAAAGCCAAAGGACACAGGTTCGATTTCCCAGGACCCATGTTAGCCAAATGCACAAGGGGTGCATGCATCTGGAGTTCGTTTGCAATGGCTAGAAGCTCAGGTGTGCCCCTATTCTCTCTCTCTCTCTAATAAATATATATATTTTTTAAAATGTGTTAGGCTGTGTTGACACTGATTCTGTGGGCTTACCTGTTTCTGTCTTTGAGTGTGGTGGTCAGCGAGTTGACCTTTTGTCGCAGGGGTCAGCAGGCTGAGGTTGTTCCAGAAGGTGGTTGTAACAGTTAATGATTATGACGATGAGGACAGTACAATCCTATCAGATGCAGGGAGCCCCGGTCACCCACGGTGCTGGAAAACTTCACACGTCTCCTTCACCTAAGACAAGCTCGTTATGAAGTGACAGATACAGAGATGAGGAGGAGACGTCACCCTGAACTGGAGAAGGCTAATGTCTAAATTCATCACTGTTTAGGTGGAGAAAGTAAAATCAACCCGGAATGATTATGTGAGCATCCAAGAGAAGGAGCAGGGAAATCCCTCCATCAATTCACTTAATTACTGACAACGCACATAATGAGCTCATCTTATCCCCATAAATCAGCCCAGCTGCCAGCTACGAACTCACTAAGGGGGAAGCGTCTAAGGTGGGTCTCCTGGGAGATAGGCCAGAGGTGGGAGTCAAGGATAAGACCCTTTTCTCCTCCATCCTCCCCTGCCAGCAGCACCCAGCAATCCCCCACCGGCAGCTGGGGATAGCCACAGCTGCCACTCCCTCTTGGCATGAACAAGCTTTGGAGAAGCCTCGATACCCACTGGGCCAAGGCATGCTCTTTCTGTGTGTCTATCCCAGGTCTCTCTGTGTGGCTCCAGGTGGAGATGATCAAGCCTACTAACGAAATCTAAACTGTGGAGGGCAAAGGGAAGAGTAGAGCTTGACTAAATGCATTCCCTGTTTAGCCAAGTAACTAAATTCCTGATTGGACAGGACCTATCAGTGTGGGTAGATAGAAAAGAAGTCAAGGGACATAGTAGAGTGCTATGCTTGTACTCCACGTAGCATTTGGGAACCCGGACAGAACTAAGCTTACAACGGAGCTGCCTGCAACAGCCAAGTCCCCTCTTAGCCAATCTCAGCCAGCTGTCCACGGGAAAGAGAAGACAGGACACTGCGGCCAGGCAGTGGCCTGATTCTGTCACCTCTCAATCCAAGCCCCTAGGGAACTAGCTGCTGTCCAGGCCCCTGCCACGATTCTAGATGAGGGGACAGGTGTCTTCAGTTCTGGAGAGTCAAGTGACAAGACCATGATCCCAACTCACTCGAGGAGCGGGGCAGGTTACAGAGCCGACTCACCTCAGATAGATGCTCACGATCATGCATCCCAACACAGGCAGCGTCTTACCAGAACATTCACCCCCTGCTGACAGCCCCTGACCCTGTTTCCCATGGATTCCAGAGTCACCTGAAGGATATTATTACTGCTGGGGCTGAGGAGCATCTCAACAAAGGAGGACTCTAGTGGAGACAAACCACTCTGCAGGCAGCTTTGCCTATCCATACCCCAGAGTTAAACATGAAGGATACCTTGAGCATCAGGTGCTGGGGTTTGGGGGAGGTGTCACCATTGATACAAAGGCTGTTTTGACTCAAAGCTTCTGCCCTTGTACTTGGTTTCCAAGAGCACAGCTCTTGAATATCTGAGGAAGACGCATGAGGAGGGCACTGTGTATGTGCTAGCCATACATCTGCTCATGTTAGACACAGTGCCCTCAGAAAGACATGCTATAAAATATGCCCGGTTAAGCGGTTGGAGTACAGATCTGGCTTCTGATGTCAGCTTTCTACTGTGGAGGTGAGTGTGCTTGTCCTGGGCTTTGATATTCACATCTGTGTAATGGAAATAATGACGCGTTTGTCATAAAGGACCAAGAGAATTATCCCCCTAAGTCTGCGACCAGCCTAAGTGTGACTGCCTATTACTGTCAGCTCTGCTGTTAGATCAAGTTTATATTGGCAGCATTAGCACTTGTCAAAGAAATTCGCCTAAGGCCAAGTGGTTAGTACGGGCAGAGAGGGGTCTTGAACTAAGCCCTAGCTCTCAGCCACTGTGAAACATTAACAGCATCTTGCAGTAATGCTAAACGATGGTGACAATAAAGGCTGAGACAATTAACAGCTTAATTATACCAATGAAATCCATTCTAGAGCAGGACATAATTTTATGGTTTGGAAAAACTGATATAAGATGTTCAACTCCATAATCGTCACTATGAGCCAGCTGCCGTCTAAAGAGAAAGGCAATTTTAGATCATTTTTAATTGAAAGGCAACAATACGGCTTTTTTTCCCCAACTCCAAGTAGAAAGAAACTTGAAAAGACTCATGAGACAATATGGAGCTGAAAGGCTCAACTCAGAGGGCAGAGTGTCATGCGAAAATGATACCTGTCCTGGGATACGGGACCCTGGGGTTCTTACGGTGAGTATGTAGCAAGGCCAAGCAGTTAAGAAACCGTGCCAGGGCAGCATTGCCAAAGGGTCCACAGAAGGCCTAAATCCTGCCTGGACCTGCCTGGACCCACTCTGGAGATCTATAAGCACAGACATCGTGACACTCCTGCATCCAGGCCCCCACAGAAAGTATCAGCAATCAAGGGGGACCTCACAGAGAACGTCCACGTCCCAAGCTAACACAAAGGACCTCATTCTCCAATACCAAATCAGGTCACAAGTTTTACTTCTCTGTGCAAAAGCGTAACCACTGTGCGCCGGCCAGCTCAGAGAAAGCAAAGCCTGAGGATGTGAGGATATGTCAACCTCCGCCAAATCCTATCCGTGGTCCCATGCTTGGAATGGTGCCCAAAGGAGGCTCTATGCCTGCCAACCCCTCTTCCCACCTTGCTGGGTTCCAGCCATGGGGATGTCCTTGCAGCATGGGGAGCAGGCTAAGCTGTATACCAGCTATAGGAAACTCTGTGTGTCATATACAACATCTCCATGGAAGGTCCACTCCCTGCACTGTGGTTAGATCCTTCAGAGCACTTATTGCTATCTACAAATACATAATCTGTTTTCTGGCGTATTGGGGTGGCTTTGGTTTTGTCCGTGTTTTGATCTGCTAAACCACAGGTCCCAGTTTGTGATGCTGGGGGCTCGACTGGCAGCCATCTCCACGCACCACCTCAGACATGAGAGGTCAGGTCTCCACCAACTCCACCCTGAATGGGGAGTCTACAGTCTGACTACTAGATGGAAGGCGGTGGGGAAGGTGACTGAAGACAGACATACAGGTGGATGTCCTGACTAAGCTGTCATCAACATGACTGAAGGAGAAGCCTAGAGCAGACTGACCACACTCCTTTGTGACCACATGACCATTTTTTAAGTGCCAGTTCTACAATGCAAAACCCCCAAGGCGCTCCTGACCTTGACCAGGGATACCTAACACAAAGCCCCCAAGGTGCTCTTGACCTTGAAACATACCCTTTGCCCTCCTGAAAGATACGTATCTTGTCTTCATCTCCAACCCTAACTTGCCCTTAGAAAAGTAAGAAGAAAAGACCCTAAGCTCTTAGGAATGGCCAATGGGGAACAAAGAATTTGCCCTCTCTGGTCCCCACTTTGTGTAACTTTTTTAAGGTCCCTTGCAAACTCAAACATTTCTAACTTTGTATTGTTGCCAAGGACACCAGACTCCAACAATGGGCTCGCCTGCAAAAGGACACAAGAGGTGAAAGAAAGTACACAGACGCCTGCAGTAGCAGTCACCTCCTCTCTGCTGGGATCAAAAGCCCTAACCAGAATCAGCTGATGGGGGGAAAGACTTGATTTCAGCTTCCAGTCTCTGGGAGAATTTTCATCATGGTGGCACAGCATGGCTGGGCATCCCCCTTTGTGCTACAGCAATTGGGAAGTGAGCTAGCTGGTGAACACCCAGTAGGGCTGCCTTACACATACCTTGGAACCAGCCCTCTAGATTTCCAGGCCCACTCTGAGTACCACAGAGTCTCCAACCCATTCCCAACTCCAACCAAGAAATATCAGACATGTCCCCCCTGCTTCCCAGTCCTGAAAGCTGATTTCCTTTTTTTTTTAAGGGTAAGAGTTGTTTTTTTTTTTTTTTTTCAGACTGTTACACCCCTCTGCCTTCATCCTGTTTTGGTTATGTTAATTTCTATTGTTAAATATGTATTTATTGAATTTTTAATATTATTGTTATGATGATGTAAATATTTTTCACATCGTGTATTATTTTGTGTTTGTGACTAAATCTTTCCTTATCCTTTTTAGTTGGCTCTATGAAAATTGGGTTACAGAGTCTTTAATTTTTCTACCGTGTAAATTTCAAAGCTGTTCAAATGTTTATAAGAATGCCCACATATTGCCTTTTTAATTACTAAAAGCAATAAAAGTATTTCAGAAAACATACAAAGGCAATGTAAGTGTTAACCATCCCAACTAGCATAGTATCTTGCAGCTTTCACAGCTAGGTGTGGCTATACAAGAGCTGTAATGCTAGCACTGGGGTGACAGACTCAGGATTGAGTTAACAGCCATCTTGTGCTATGTAGTGACACTACTCTATGTAATTACCAATAACCCCACTAAAAACGCCCTCATGGAGGGGGCAGGAGAGAGGGAACATAACAGTATAACCCAGAGGGATATGACCAGTTTGAAATATGTTCATGTATTAAAGTTCTCAATAAAAAATATAAAGTTCCAAATCTCAAAAAAAAAATTATTTGAGAGAGTGAGAGAAGGAAAGAGGCAGAGAGAGAGAATGGATGTGCCAGGGTCTCTAGTCACGGTAAATGAACTCCAGATGCATGCGCCACCTTGTGCATCTGGCTTACGTGGGTCCTGGGGAATCGAACCAAGGTCCTATGGCTTTGCAGGCAAATGCCTTAACTGCTAAGCCATCTCTCCAGCACCCTCCCAGATTTCCTTTTCTTTTAAAAGCCTGTTGTAAGCAGTGAAAAGGTGTATTCATGGGGCTGGAGAGGAGGTCCAATGGTTAAAAGTGCTTGCTTGCAAAGTCTGACGGTCCCAGTTAGATTCCCCATCACCAGCATAAAAAGCCAGATGCACAAAGTGGTGCATGCAACTGGAGTTCATGAGCAGTGGCAAGAGACCGTAGCACCCATATTCTCATTCATTCATTCATTCTCCCTTGTAAGTAAATGGAAACATTGACAAAACAGCAAAGAAAAGCATATTCACACTATTTCTATGCCTGCCTCCTCAAACTGTGGGCAGAAGGGTTAAGAGAAAGCCATAGTTTGGGAAAAGCCAGTGTTCCACAGAGAGGAGTCTGCACTACACACACTGGCACAGGCTCGCACAGAAGTGTAATGAAGAGTCCCAGCCCAATGGAAGCCTGGGGTAGGCAGTCTGCCTAGCAACAACTCAGAGCATGGGATGTAGAGTCAAACAGCCTGGGCGCCCCATCCACATCTACCTCAGCTAGCTGAGTAGGACTGTCATCCTGTAAAGCGGCACAGTAGCACACACTCCATAGAATTGTCCCTAAGGGTTACCTGAAGTTAACACTGGCAGCATTTGGCTAAGAGGCATGACGCTGCTGCTCTCTGAAGACCAGCACCGGGTTCCCAACCACTGGCTTGGTAGAGTTAGTTTTGCTTCCATTTTTGATGGTCCTGTGTCTTTTAGGTTAAGGTACCCACACAAGTCCTACATTTACTCAATCACCAGACGTCAATTAACTGTTTGGCCCGGCCTAAGTGCTGAGCAGAAAGACATCCGCCCCTTGGGGAGCTTATGGTCCAGTGCAAATTCACTTTAGCTCAATTGAACATTTACCCGGTAAATCATATGGTTCAGGCAAGGGCTAAGGACTGGGAGGGGAGGAAAGGGAGCCAGGCAAGGAAGACGTGGTCTCAAAAATTGACCATCAGGAGCTGTTCCTGGTGTGAACCACAGCCGTACCTCAAGCCTTGAAAAAGACCACACTTCCTCCCCTGGCTCCCCCACATCCTGAATCGTCATACCACAGACCTTGTCACCTCTTCACACCTTCCCTTTTTATACCCTGATTATCATGCTCCCAATACTCAGCCTTCACAGGCACTTAATCACGGTGCTCTGCTGGTTTATTACAACACCTTCCCTCTGATTTATTTCCCCTCATCTGCAAACTCCACCACAGTGCCACGTTAGTGCTTATGACGATCTTTCCCAAGTATGATTTCACTTGTTCCTGGTGATAATTTTCAGAACTGATAAAGATGTTTGGGGGCGGGGAACAGGCCTATGGCCATGCAGGTATATCCTAACAGGACCTTTTGAATAACATTTTGAGCAGAATGGTGGGAAAGGCGACTTTGTGACAACTATCAACGTCGGTTTCCATGATTAGTTTTATTATTCCAAACAAGCTCCGTCTTGTGTCCCTTGCATAATTGGCCAAGAAGATGCCCCTGCATTTTAATGGAGCCTGGTCAGCTGGATGTTTGCCTAGAGTACACAGCAAAGAAGCGGAGGTGCGCTTACACGTGACTGCTCACCCTTCTAAGGATCGGATCTAGGAAGAAGGCAAGCGTGCCACAGCCCTCTGCCCAAGGCAGCGACAATGAAGTTGAAGGAAGTGGGGATGCACAAAATGAAAAAGGCAGAAATGCCACCCTGGGACTGGAGAGATGGCTTAGCCATTAAGGCCCTTACCAACAAAGTCAAAGGACCCAGGCTCGATTCCCCAGGACCCACGTAAACCCGATGTACAAGGTGGCGCATGTGTCTGGAGTTCGTTTGCAGTGGCTGGAAGCCCTGGTTTGCCTATTCTCTTCCCCACACCCTCACTCTCCCTCTCTCAAATCAATAAGTAAAAATTTTAAAGAGTAGTATTTCAAAAAAATAAAAGAAGTAAAAAGAAAGAAATGCCACCTTGATATGAAGGCCAGGCTTCACAGATGAGCTTGAGTACTTTGGGAAAGAACATTTCCTTGCCTGTCTGTGGATAAAATCCACAATCTAGTCAGAAAGTGATGTTTTCAATCCTAGTGGCAGTATGGACCCCTGCCAGAATGTGAGTCGGCAGACTGGGTACAGGTTGGACCTGAATGAAGACAGAGTGGAGAAGAGAGCAGATGTAGTCTCTGCCTTCACAGGCTAGTATGCACACACAGACACACGCTATCAGCATATAGCCAAGAGGGTGCTGTGTGAGCTGCTGGGGCAGCTATTTAACCTAAGTTGGGAATGAGCCCAGACAGCCCAGATGAAGGGAACTCAGAGCCAGGGCCTGAAGGATGGATATGATTATTTATAGACAAGCAGATAGAGAGAACGAAGGGGAAAGAAAGGGAGGGGAAAGGAAGGGAGGAGGGGAGGACAGTGAAGAGGAAAGGAGAAGAGAGAAGGGAGTGGAGGAGAGAAGAGAAATAAGGAGGGAAGAGGCAAAGCAGAGCTAGAAAAAAAAAAAAAAAGGGCTAGCAAAAAGCCCGAGAGAAGAGGAGGGCACTGGTGATGGAGACAGAGAGGGAGGCCCAGCCAAACCACCACAGACCAGGCTTGGCTCACCCAGAGCTGGGACAAGAGCCCCAGAAGACTGCAAAGACAGGAAGGACATGATGACCTTGGCATTTAAACACAATTCCTGGGGGTTAACCAATATGGTCTTCTAGAATGCACCCTGGATTTGAAGCCAAGAGACCTGGGGCTTCCTTCTACTCTACCACTGTCTAGCTCTGTGTTTGGAGATGAATCTCTGTCCCTTAAGTGCCTCACTTTATCAGCTTCACTATGGGGCTAACAAACATCTTAAGACCACTTATACAAGTCAGAGTATCACAAGTTTAGCAAAATAAGTAAATGCTACAAATTAAGGCAATTCACCACAAGACCAAAAATTCACTCTGACCCATAGCTTGAACCCTCTCCAGAAAGAAAAATAGAATGATTTAGCCCTAAAGCTAAGGTTAAATAAGCTTTTCTAGTGCTATCTACAGCCCTCACTCTTATAGGACAAGACCAGACATGAGTGGCTATCATGGCATCAGTGAGTCAAGAGGGACAGGAGAAGAAAGTCACTCCGGGGCTCTGCTGTGAAGCCCTGGACTTGAGATAATGCCCAGGATAAAGTCCACTCAAATTACAAAATGTTGAAAGAAACCAGCCCATGTCCTCAGGATGGAGTATGTGGCCTCTGAGGCAAACAAGCACAGCAAACAGTTTAGCCACCTGGGACACTGCTTAACTTGAGACAACACCTCCTTTTCCTGTGCAATGCACCTGGCAATGTCCGGAGTACCTGGGACCCCCATCTGTATAAAGATGCACATGTACCCTGTTCCATGCTATCGACTCTTTTTCTCTTCCCCTTAGCCACCAGTATAGTGTGTGTGTGGTCAGTAGATATTCAAGCATATCACATATGTTCTTACATAGATCTGAGTTCAGAACAGAACAGCAGGGGCATCATGCAGCCAGGACCAGTTTTGTGTGTGTGTGTGTGTGTGTGTGTGTGTGTGTGTGTGTGTGTGTGTAACAGGGCAAACTGTGTCTCTAAGTGGAACTTTTAGGAACAAATTCCTATTGTCCATCTTCTGCCTATGCATAATTGGGCCCACAACATGACTGAAATCAGATGCATTATGGGAAGGAACATGCACAGTCGAGGAAACCTCATAACCGAGAGCTGTCATCAACCCAGATCACCAACTTAACTACATCCCTAGCAACCGATCCACCCTCCCATAAGAACCCTATCAAGAGAAGCCCCAGACCACTTCCTGGGGTGCTGAAATGGAGTGCTCTCCACTCGGGTGATTCAGACCTTTATTGTCACTTTGCCCTTAATAAAGTATCTTTCTGCATACCCACTTGTGTGCACCTTTCCTTGACTAAGACACCAAGAACCTGGAAACACCCAGAGACAGAGATGGAGACAGACTGCTGGTGACACTTCTCTCACTAGGCCTTCTTTGTCCAGGGTCACAGAGCTTCCTGCAGCTCTAATCTACCCCAGTCTATGTTTGAACGTGGAGGCCCTTTACCTCAAAACCTCACTGAACAGGTCCTGCGTGGAGCTGACATTGTCAGCAGTTTCTACAGAATAGGGGGTCTTGGGCTATGCTCAACACACGGCAGCCCTAGAGAAATTGGAACACTTAGCCAGACTTCCATTGTGTAACTGGGCTGACTGGTATGAGAAAGGCAAGCTTGGGAGAGAGAGAGAGATAGGTAGATGTTTCTCAAATGAAGCCTCCTGTCTTGGTGCGAGGCCAACAGAGAATGAGAGCAGAGCTGTGTGCTTCATTTTAGGGAGGGACACGAGGGAAACCAGCGTGTCTGTGTAGACACTACACCTCAGTCGACTCGAAGGAATGGTGTTGACTCACTGGACCTCCGAGGTCCACAAATATCACACATCAGGACACACAACATGGAACGGAGTCCACATGCCTCCCAACTCCCCAAGGCAGAGGAGGCCTGGGAACATCAAGGAAGTCTCAAACAGGGGAAATCCTTCAAGGCGTGGACTGAGCACTGCCCTCCACAGGCCTCAGGTGCATGCATTAGGGATGCTATCCTTCAGAGAGTCAATGTGCCAGAATGCTCTCCACTACACCGTGAGGAGCACACACCAGGGAGTTTCTTCAGCAGAAAGCTTGGGAAGTAAACTCAAGTCTGCTGTGGTTTCCTTTGTGTTGCTCAGCCAAAGTATCTGATCCAAAGCAGCTGATGGCAGGGAAGAGTTTATTTGGGCTTACAGTGTCAAGGAGGCTGGTTAGATTTGTGACCTCACAGTGGCTGTCCTTCCTGCATGAGGCCTGCATAATATTGGGCCCATCAACATACTGTCATGGATGGAGGACAAAAAAAAATGACATCAGAATAGAAAAAGGACTAGTTAGAAAAGAGGGTCAGGGAAGAGAGGCAAAGAGGGTGGTGAGGGGAAATTATGATCAGGGTATATTATGTGTATGTATGGAAGTTGTCCAAGAAAATCCAACAGGATAATAATAAAGTCCAACAACAAAAAAAAACCCTAAAAAATGCTTTATCCAACTTACAGTGATATGAGCAAATTTAATGCAAAAGACTCAAATTAGTCCTCATGGGTCAGGCAGATGTCACTTCCTTCCTATTTGCCCTTTGTCCTCACAACAGCACCTACAATCACATAACCATACTCTAGGAGAGAAGGGCCAGCAGGCCAGTGTCTCCGGGTATTGAGGGACAATGACCAGACATGCCTGTTCTTTGTAACTCTACCACCTTTTAAGCGTCCCCTTCTGTAGAGCTATCTCTGGGAAAATGTCAGCGTGTGCTGTAGGGAAAAGCTGTATTTGCTAATTTATATGCTGGGTAAATTCACTGATTCAGTAGAATAACAAAAATGTGACTGTTCGCCACCCTTCCCTTCAGGAGTACAGACATCTTTATTAATGATTTTAAAGCCTGAAGAAAAAGGAATGCTTGTTCTGTTTACATTTCCCAATATTAAATGGAAGACCCACACTTGCCAGTGGCAAAGCACCCTGCAGGCCATGATTTATTACTAAAGAAACTGCTTTAAATTGGGATATGACCATGTGTCCACCTATCAATTATATCACGGCAAAAAGAAAGTAACAGATTTGCATTTTTAGTAACTCCTGTAATAAATACTTTGTGTTCCTGGGAGGTATTAAAAACCATTTTCCAGAGCTCATCAGGCCCCACCCCTATCTTGAGGAGCTATTGGAAGCAAATGCTTCCTGGGGGCGAGTCATGTTCATCAGTGGCGTAGCCACTAGTGAGCTATTCGTGATCCAAGTCAATAACCACCCCCATCCATGCTCATGCAAACAACCCTCATTAAACTTGCTGGGCTACAAAACAACAACAAAAAACATGAAATGAAGGTAACCAGTTGGTAGAAGGGGTTCAGTGGGAGGGAAATAAGAGGAGGTAATGGGTGGTTAATGTGATTAAAATACAACATATAGGGCTGGAGAGATGGCTTAGCGGTTAAGGTGTTTGCCTATAAAGCCAAAGGATCCCGGTTTGACTCTCCAGGACCCATGTAAGCCAGATGTACAAGGGGGTGCATGCATCTGGAGTTCTTCTGCACTAGCTGGAGACCCTGGAGCACCTTTTCTCTCTCAAATAAATAAATTAAAATTTAAAAATACAACATATAATATGTGAAGACAAAAATAAATATATAACACAAAATATTTCCCAAGATGTCTTTTTTTTTACCCCCTCATACCCAGAGCTTCAAATGCTACCTGGTCAGGTGTGAGAGTGACAGGTCATCTCTCAGGTGTTCTCACTGCCCCGTAACAAGAGGCTCTTCGATCCTGTTCCTCATGCCTGTTCCCTCACAGAGGACCTTGATTCTCAATTCTCCATCAATCCACAAGCAAGCACGCATTTGGGACCAGGTAAGCATTAGACAGTTTGGGAATTAGCAAAATGACAAGCCAATCAAAAGAGCAGCTACCAGCAGTAATTTCTGAGTCCTACCTAGAGAATACCAGTCCCTTGGGGAGTTAAATTCCAAGTGCTTAAGAAAAAGGCATTTCAGGATAAAAACGTAGGTAGAGATTTGTATGTAACTTCAGAGCTAGGGAAGAAGGCAAGACAGCTAGACCAATTCCAGAATGTTCTTAGATTCCTACCATCAAAGCAGCCCTTGTCTCTTGCAAGCCCACAGACATCTCTGCGTTGAATCGGTGCTGTAGTAATCCTCCGGGATTACTTTTTAAATGGGATTTATATGGTGGAGGATAAATCCAGTCAGGTATGCGCCTAGCAGTGGAAGTGCGGTGGCTCGGGGGCAAGCTGCGGCTCAGGGCAGAGGGACACATAGGTTCAAGACAGCATCCAAGGTATTCCTTTTCTCTCCATTGTAAAGCCCGGTGGGAACCATCCGAGCCCTCACAGTGTGTGAACAGGCTGTCTTTGGTCCAGATGAGTCCTTCACCACCACCCAGCTGCCCCCTCCTAAAAGCACCCAGCAACAAAGCAAAGCAAGGAGTGGGAAATTTCTAGATTTTTATTAAAATCATAATGAAACCCTTTCTTCACTCAGGCTACCCGCAAGCAACTGAAGGCTTCTGGAGACAAGAAAACTCTTGCTGAACAATCTCCATTTACTCAATGAATGAGAATACATTAGCTAGCGCCCTTTACTGCTCCATTAGCACCTCTGAGAAATCACACTCCTACCTACCCCCAAATTGCAGGTTATATAGTTAGTTCTCAGAAACTTACACCTTTTTTTTTCAAGGTAGGCTCTCACTCTGGCTCAGGCTGACCTGGAATTCACTATGTAGTCTCAGGGTGGCCTCGAACTCACTGCGATCCTCCTACCTCTGCCTCCCGAGTGCCTGGATTAAAGGCGTGCGCCACCACGCCCGGCCTAGAAACTTACACATTTTAAAGAATTATGAACACACAGAACCTCAAAGACAAGAAATATAAATGGCACCTCGTGCCGGGCATGGTGGCACACGCCTTTAATCCCAGCACTCGGGAGGCAGAGGTAGGAGGATCGCCGACCACCCTGAGACTACATAGTGAATTCCAGGTCAGCCTGAGCCAGAGTGAGACCCTACCTCGAAAAACCAAAAATAAAATAAAATAAAATAAAATAAAATAAAATAAAATAAAATAAAAGGCACCTCGTCATTAAATTGTGAAAACATCAACAGCAATCACAAGAAAATTAGACTCATTATAAATGTAGGAAACTGAGAAGGAAAATAACCATTTCTTGACAACCAAAATGGGACAGCAGAAAATATTTCAAGTACTAAGAAGGAAAAAATCATCTAAAATTGTGTACTTAGTAAAAATATCTTCTGAAGATCAAACTGATCTAAAGACCTTTTCAGACATACAAAATCACAATTAACTGATCAACTAGACATGCACTAAAAAAGCAGATCCTTCAGGCAGAAGAAATGTACCATATTAAAACCTGAATCTACACTAAGATATGAGAAGCTATTGGTTCATTTTGTGAGGTCTCAATCTGCAATATATACCAATATACATGTAAGGTTCTACACTCCCATTTTTCTTTATACTAACTGTTTTGCCAAATAGCACATATTCTTTTCTTCAATATTGCCTTGAGTTAATCAGAGCAAAGTGTTAGCTGTACATAATCTGCTCAAAGCCAATACCCAAAGCTTTATAAGACACTCCCTTCCCTAAAGGTAGAAAACTGGGGCCAATAAATAATATAGTAGAGAAAGCAACACACAACTCATTGGGGAAAGAAATTCAGGGGACTGTCTAGAATAATCTAAAAAGAAACTGCCTGGCTGGCCATGGGCTCAGTGGTGGAGCACTTGCCTAGCATGGGCAAGACCCTTGTGAGCCTCAGCACTGCAAAAAAACAAAGAAGCCACCAAACCTATCTCCTAAATGGGTATTCCATTTCATGCCCTCAGCACCAGGTTCTGTGTGCTTTGCATTCTCACCAAAAGTGGGTGTAGGCAGTTTTTTTCCCCCTAAGGTAACCACTGTCACAGAAATGTAATAGAACTTTATGATAATTGAAATTTGCATTTCCCTGGTGACTTAAGATTTTGATTATCTTTACATGTGTTCAGTGGTCACCTCAAAATTTCCTTTTGTGAGTATTTTGTGAAAAAATGTTGCTTATTTCCTTTTTGGATCCTATTCTCAGAATGAAACTGTAATGTTTCTTTACATAATACAAATATGTCCTTGTCATGCATATATATACATATATATATATATATATATATATGTATATATACATATAAATACATATGTGAGTATGCACCTGTGTATATAAAAATATTATCTTTGGGGCTGGAGAGATGGCTTAGCAGTTAAGGCATTTGCCAGCAAAGCCTAAGGACCCCAGTTCTATTCTCCAGGTCCCATGTAAGCCAGATGCACAAGGGGGCACACGAGTCTGGAGTTTGTTTGCAGTGGCTAGAGGCCCTGACACACCTATTCTTTTTTTCCCCTCTGTCTCAAAGAAATAAATAAAAATAAAATCTTAAAAAAATATTATCTTCAACTTTTGTCTTGTCTTTTCACTTTTTTTTTTTTTTTTTTTTTTTTTTTTTTTTTTTTGGTTTTTCGAGGTAGGGTCTCACTCTGGCCCAGGCTGACCTGGAATTAACTATGTAATCTCAGGGTGGCCTCAAACTCACAGTGATCCTCCTACCTCTGCCTCCTGAGTGCTGGGATTAAAGGCGTGCGCCACCATGCCCAGCTACTTTTTTTTTAAGGAGCAAATGAGCTGGGTGTCATGGTGCACGCCTTTAATCCCAGCACTTGGGAGGCAGAGGCAGGAGGATCACTGAGTTCGAGGCCACCTTGATACTACATAGTGAATTCCAGGTCAGCCTGGGCTTGAACAAGACCTACTTCATAAACCAGCCCCTCCCACAAAAAAATGGGCAGGCCAGGGCCTTCAGCCACTGCTAATGAACTCCAAACTTAAGCCCCACCTTGTGCATCTGGCTTTCATGGGTCCTAGGGAATTGAATCTTGATCCTTTGGCTTTGCGTGCAAGTGCCTTAACCACTAAACCATCTGCCCAGCCTTCACACTTATTTTTGTATATGTTTAGACATATTAGCCAAGATTCTCTTTCCCCATCTATCTGTGTATGTTTCTACAATTTTTATTGCACTGCTTTTGCAAAAGATGATCTTTTCCCTAGTGAATTACTTTGACATCTTTATAAAAACAAATCAAATGATCATAAGTGCATGGGCCTATGTTGGGATTCTGTTTTGTCCCATCCATCTATAAATGTGACCCAACAATTAAACATCCTTCTCTTTGATACTGCTCAACAATTTGCTCAAGAAGTGCTTTGTACCGGAATACATACTGAACTCCAGCTGAGGTCCATCTACAGATGAAAGGATAAAGAAATTTATCAAAACTAGTCAACAATTAACAAAAAAGATTTATGTACAGGATACCATGGACAAATCTAAAAAAAAAAATCTTGCTAAGAAGAAGAAACCAGACACCAAATATCATCTACCATATGATCCTGTTTATATGAAAAATTCAACTACAGGGACAGCAGGTTACAAATGGATATGAGATCATATGTGGTGATGTCAATGTGCTAACCTGGATTGTGATGGGATTTTACATGGGTCCACACATTTGTTAAATCTCAAATTACACACTTTAAATGGGTGCATTTGATTGTTCATCAGTTATTCTTCAATTAAATTGATTTTTAAAAAAGGCATTCCTTGTTATCAATATAGGCTTCTATTCTAAAAAAAATTTCCAGGGCTGCAGAGATGGCTTAGCAGTTAAGGCACTTGCCTTTGAAGCCTAAGGACCCAGGTTCAATTTGCCAGGACCCACGTAAGCCAGATGCACAAAATGGCATTTGCATCTGGAGTTCGTTTGCAGTGGCTGGAGGCCCTGGTGCACCTATTTTTCTCTCTCTCTCTCTCTAATAAATAAATATTTTAAATATTTCCAAAGGATCCATCTACAACCCTAAGTATACAAGCAGCTTCATAGATAAAAATATCAGGCTGCCCCTTGGATTCTATTGACTTTCTAAAATGCTTTTGCAAAGCTAATATTTTAAAGTAACACTTAAGACTGGGTCTAATACAATGGATAGCCTCATCTGGTGGAAATACGTTTGGGTTACTAATGTACTTATTGATCTGCCATGGCTGTTGATTTCCTGGACTCCCATAAAATTATTGGTATGGCAAAAGCCTATGATGCTAGAGACACTGCAGTAGAGCTGCAGTCAGGCTGGGAAATGGCTCAGCAGTTAAAGGAGCTTGCTTTTAAAGCCTGCTGGCCCGGATTTGATTCCCCCGTACCTACATCAGCCAGAAGTACAAAGTGGCCCATGCATCTCAAGTTCATGTGCAGTAGCAGGAGGTCCTAGTACAACCCATTCTCTCAAGATAAATGAATGAATATAAGAAACAAAATAAATACATCTAGCTGCATATTGCCCCCCTACTCAAATGTACATCTTCCCATCCATGCTCCTGTGCACATATCCTCCATGACCTGCCCTCCAAATGGAATGACTCACAAGTCTCCATCCACATTTATCTCCAAAACACAGAAATATGCAGGTGCAATTGCTGACTAGTGATGTAACAACTCTGCAGAGAACCAAGGCCTCTCCAGCCATCTGCATTTGCACTCTGCTTTCTGGATATTGGAAACACACCCATAACCTCTTGATTAGCCAACCACACACCCACATTTTTCATCAGACTCTGGTCACCCCTCCCCCATAAGTGCCCTGTATTTTACAAGCCACAGAATGATGGCACACAGCTCTTGGAGCACCAATTTTACATGGACATTTAGAGGGAGGAAAATTTTTTTCATGATTAGTCATGCTACATTGTAAAACAGAAAGGGAAACTCATAATTTGTTAAGGTTTTTGAAAGATATCTCAGGCATTTCCTATATCCAAAAGATGCTGTAGGGTGAATCTCTAAAACACTCAAACCCCTTTGGGAAATATATTCCCTCCCTAAATCATTAACAGTTCATTCCAGCACTGGTGGGGGGGTGGGAATTGCTTCTACCAGAATCAGGGGATGGCTAAACCTCCTGAACTGATGGGGCTCAAAACCCCACACAATGGCTTATTCCTGGCCTAGCACCTCCAACTTTCCCTGGGCTGGATCACTGCTGTGTGGCCTTGGAAGAACTACTCTTCTTTCTGAATCCATCAGATGCAGATAACCACAGTAGCTGGCTTTAACACGTGATGTTTGGATGCTTGGCCTATGGTGAACAACTAGTGAATGCTAGCTACCTGTCACTGGAAGTCTCATTTAGTGTTTTTAGACTACATGTGCTGTGGCACAACTTTTTAATATCAGTTGTAATCCAGTCAGTCATCAGACTACTGGCTGCTTGTTCTCAAGTGTAGAAGGAGGTGATGACAAATTCCAGAGAGCCAGTGTGAAAGCACAGCTTCACACAAACTGTGACTTCCATGATCACACTCTCTGGAACATCAACTGACATTGGCAAAATAAACAAGGACTCTTTGGGGCTAAGCTTCGAATTGACCTGAAGCCAGTTGCTGAAGAATGGACTTAATTCTGCTGAACACATATAAGACCAGTATGTAATTCAGAATGTCTACTCGCATGTTAATATGTAGGAGGAACATCTATGATCATGAACCAGAGGTCACGCAGGCTGGCACCTTTGTGTTGAGCCCATGACAGAAGTATGCCCTTCAGTGCAAAACCAGAGCCAAAAGATATTTCTGATGATGGCAATGCTATCAGCTATCCTTGTATGTATTTCAACGCTGTAGCTACTGAAAAGATTTTGGATTGTCTCCATGAGCAAAACCCTGAGAAAAGCCTACTCTATGTGGCTTGAGTTTCCATGTGTAAGACCACCTGCTTCCAGAAATTCCTTCCTGCTATTTCTAGAAGTCCCTGGAACAGAGTGCTACAACCAGACCAAGATTCCTTCCTGTAGGGCTCCTCTCCATTGCTACGTTCTACTCAGACAACACCCAAAGCAGCCCGACATCACAGCACTACCACGTGGGCAAAGGGAGTGAGTGGCTCACCAAGATTCTGGTTCCTTGTCAACAGAGCAGAAGGGCCTCTGGCAGGGTGCTCCTGTGCCCGCCTGGGGCTTTGTCTCCCAGCCTCTTGCTTCCAGGTGGAAGATGTGACTGATTCTCAATAACAGAAATCATGCACAGTATCTTCACATTAAAGGGGTGGAACGCAGAGATGCCTTCTCTTTGCTTTCCCTTTTCCCATTTGCCAACAGATACAAGTTAGTGATATCAGGTCCCCCTCCAGGCCAGCACTACTTCAAGCTTAAGCTCCAAAGCAGCATGGGCTGTGTGCACCTAATACCTCCATCAAAGTAAGGTTGGAGGCTGGAGAGATGGCTTAGTGGTTAAGGCATTTGCCTGCAAAGCCAAAGGATCCCAGTTCAACTCTCCAGGACCCATGTAAGCCAGATACACAAGGGGGCGCATGCATCTGGAGTTCATTTGCAGTGGCTGGAGGCCCTGGTGCACTCATTCTCTCTTTCTCACTCAAATAAAAAAATAAAAGTTATTCATTAATTCACTTTAAAAAAAAAAAAAAAAAGTAAGGTTGGATTTCTTCACTTTGTTGTGGAGGACATAAGGAAGTGAATCACAGCTAAGAAGACACCAGGAATCCAGATGAAGGACAAGCTCTCCACCGTGTCCTTCACTTCAACACAAAAGTGCACCCAGAGCTCAGTGGTCATGGAATCCCCTCCAATAGGGATGATCAGTGCTAGGATCTCACCTCCACTTGTGTACCCAGAAACAACCCAGCCTACCAGATAAGGCCATATTTTGGCTACTGGACCAACTGTACCATCGGCCGTGTCCCTGTGTTCCATGACCTAATTTCCTTTTTAATTATTTTATTATTATAAATTTTTCATGATGACCATACTGCAGATTGGTCATATCCCCATCGGGCTATTCTCTCATATCCCTCTTCTCCTGCCCCCATTCCACTGAGGGCCCTCCTCAGAGGGCTTGTCTGTGATCACCGCGGGGTCATCAATGCACCAACGCGAGGGAGCAATGTCTAGAAATACACCTTTCCACTCTGTGGCTCTTTCTCTCTTGCAGTCTCCTCTTCTGCAATGTTTCCTGAGCATTTGCAGGAGCATTTCAAGTCTACTTTAGTGGTGAGCTCCCGGTAACCTCTAGACTTCTCCTTTAGCAAGTTTGTTTTTCCCCTTTAACAAGTTTGTTTTCCCCTTTAACAAAGTTTTAGTGTCCTCGGTGTCTACCACCATCTCCCTGGAGGAAGTTGGATGACCTATGTTCTTGCTGCCACAGAAGTTACGTTATGTGGACCTCTGTTTCAGGGTCAAGATGTTTCCCGTTATTGCCCACTAACTCTCTGGAGACAGGTTAGTTCACATGAAAGAAAACCGAGGTCAGCAAAGGAAGAAAGACTTAGATGGTAGCTTGGCCATCAAGTTCATAACTGAGTCCAGGTCCTTGTCTTGTGCTTTACCTTCCTGACAACCATGATATGAACAGCTTCCTCCTCTCAATATCCCCATCACCATGACATTCTGCCATCCCATGAGCCTAGAAACACGAAGCCAGACAACCAAGCATTCTGAAGCCATGGACTAAGATAATTCCTACCTTTAAATCCTCACAGTCATGCTACGGGAACAGAGAGCAAGTCCTTCCCACAAGGGTCTCACTGCCAAACCCTAAGTCCCAGCTTAATCTCTTGCCTTGCCCCTGGTTCACTCGATGATGACTATAATTATGGACATTACCCTTAGTCATTCCTTCTTGATTTCCCCTCTTTGGAGTAAAATACCACTTTCCATCAACCCTGCTCCCTCCAGCATCTCTCTCAAGAGATACTTCTCCATCCCATCTCCATGACTATGCATATGTCCATCACCCAAGCCTACCCTCAGAGAGGCCCTTCATATGCCCATCACCAGACAACCTGCCCTCACTACCCTGCAGCCTGCCTTCCTGTAACTGTAACAAAAGCAGTCTTTGATAGATTCCTATCTACATCATCACAGTACCCTCTCCCTCTGGAGCAGGATTTTCCTTTGCTCTTAGCATCCATATCCCAATCCCCTCATGGTTCTCACAATACAGTCATGACATAGCCCTGCTCTTTCCAGAAATCTCTGCTATCCTCCCATCCCCCTTCTGTTCTCTGACATGGGTCTCCGTTCAGCTCCTGAAACCCCGCAGGAATCTACCTTTCTCGAGTGTCCACTTCTCTCTTCATGTGTGCTCTTCATCTCTGCTCAATCCTGTGTGTCCACTTCCACACACACACAACAGAATCAGTCACGTCCTCAGGAAGGCAAGACAGCATTGCATTGTGAGAAGTCGTCCTTCCCTCGGGCAGCCAGTACAGTGTTTGATAAGGATGATCAGCACACGATACGGATCTTACCACACAGAGCTGTGTTCAACATCCCAGCACGCAGAGGCACGCGGCAGGTGATCCATCTTTAAGAAGATGGCCCTGCTATCTAACTGATTTCTGCCAGTGGTGTATTTACTAGGAATCACATTCTGATTCCGATGTGCCAAAGACATTATATTAAATACACCAATGGCACTATTCACGTGTGCGCAAGGTCATCCATCACCCCCGCTCATTCTCAACTGATCCAGCGGCACTTCCATCTCATCTAAGACGACCAAATGTTCTGTAAGTGTTTCCTCCACTGGCACATTAAAGTGATCTTTTGGCCAATCTTGTAATCAACTTTTTTTTGATCCACTTTGTTTCAAGTCCTGTGAAAGTCCCTAAGATTCCAGCAATGACTGGGCATACCTTGTGCCTCAAGAGGCTCTGAGGCTGGCCAATTCTATTTGTATAGCACTTTACAATCTATCAACTTTTACTTAAGCCTTTTATCCATCTTCTCTGGTATCTTCATAGTTATTGTATATTCCTTTCCAGGTTTAGAATTAGGCAAGAAGAGCTTACTTTGGAATTTTAAGTAGAGAGGAAAAGATGGGGGACATATATTCCATGAAAGAGTGCGTGGGTACTCCAATGCCTTTGCTCCTTGCTGCCTCTCTACAGAGCTCAGGACATCAAGTATCTACTTGGGTCACAGTCCAATCCAGGTCCAGTCACTGCAGTGTTTGTCGGGATCTGTTCAAGGTTTCTGGGACCATTTTTACTCTGGTTTTAAGAAGAAATAGTTTCACATGGCTGGACCCTTCTGCCTCCCTGTCTTCAGACTCATGCTGTCTGGAGCTGTAGCAGCCATCCTGCAGCCAGATGTTCTGGAAGCATTTCCATCACTGGCATATTAAAATGGTGTCTTGGCCCATTCTGTTGTCACCTGTTATTTTGTCCACAGGAAAGTACTAAGAGCATCTGGCATGTCAATCTAACGTTGAGTCACTGAGATGATTACAGTGGCTAACTCACTTCACAACTCCTTAAAAAAACTTTGACAACCTTGGTACATATAAGAGCATATTTGATAAACATGATCCCATTCCACACACCCTCTCTTTTCCCTTCCCAAATCCTCCCTCCATTGAATCCCTTCTTTTCAACTAGTCATTCTCTTATTTTGATGCCATCAGTCTTCAACTACTTAAAAAAAAAAAAAAATCACCCTTGGTTGCTCAAGCAGCTGAGGGAAAGTTTTCTGCCACCTGTGGCCAACAGCCCTGGAATGTTTGTTTAATGAACTTTGACCCAGACACATAGTGCATCTGGACAATTTATTTAACCCTGAGTGTCTGTGATAAAAATATGATAAAAGCCTATGATACCCATTTGTAGCTAGAACTCATTGAGATGATGGCCATATGCTACCCAGGACATGCCTAGCTAAATAATGACAAGTCACAAGCTGTGCTCAATAATCCCACTGGAAGGTTCTCAGGATCACGCATAATTAGCTACCTACCAACCCCAGCTACAAGAGACCAGGTCACATCTCCTAACGTGGCTATTTAGAAGAAAAAGAAAATAGAAATGATGGGTACAATTTTGGAGAAATGAATCCTTGTGTTCTCCTAGGAATGTAAAATGGTGTGAGCACTGTGAAAAACCTGAATGCTCTTCCAACAATTAGAAGAAAAATTACTGCACAATATGGCAACTTCTTTTCCAAAAGACATGAAAGGGATACTAAAAAGATATTCCTGTGTCTATGTTCATGGAGGTATCATTCACAATGGCCAAAGGGTGGAAGAAATCCAAGGGCCCACTAATGAATGAACTAAACGTGATATAGACATGCAATGGGATATTGTTCAACTACTAAAGGGAAGGAAATTGTCATTCATGCTACACTGTGGATGAACCTTGAAGCCATTATGTTAAGTGAAATAAGACAGTCACAAAAAGATAGCTACTATATAGTTCTACCCATATGAGCTATGCCAGATGTTCAAATTTATAGCTCATGAAAATGAATGGCAGTTCCACAGGGATGCAAGGAAAGGGGGAAGCTTCCATTTTTGTGGGTTTTTAAAAACTATTTGCAAGTGGAGACAGAAAGAATGGGTTCACCAGAGCTTCTTTCCACTGTAAACAGACTCCAGATACATGTACCTCTTTGTGCATCTGGCTTTACATGGGGCCTTGAGATTCGAACCCAGGCCATCAGGCTTTGAGAGTGTGCACCTTTAACCAGCTGAGCCATCCCTCCAGCCTAAAAGCTCCTATTTTGCAGGATGGACACAGTTCTGCAGATGGTTGGTGCTCACAACTATCCAATAATGCTCTCAAAGAGAGACTGACCTCATGGGAAAAAGGCTGGAGTGATGGTCTTGTAGTACATGTTTGATAGTACAGTTTTGAGGATTTCTTATTGAGAACTTTATTGTATCAATACGTTGCTTACTGGTCACACTCCCATTGGGTTAAACTCCTATGTTCTCTCTCCCTGTCCCCATTCCACTGAGGACTCACATCAGCGGGGTTATTGATATTCATTCACTATGCGGTCAGGAATACAGTCAGTCAGTCTCTGTGGGTGGGAGAAGGCAATGCCTCAGTACACCTTCCCACCATGTGGCTTTTAAACTACGTAAAATCATAATGCACAAATCTGATACGAATGTGTTAATGAATTCCCAAGTTGTCAGACAATGCCATGGGCTATGCACTCCCCCAGGTCAAGTCCTACCATCCCCAGCTTCCCCCACCCAACTGTGGTTTGCTCCACATCAACGTATCTGCAAGGTATTTCATTCATTTGCCAGACTGACACATTCACTTGCCTCTCTAGCAAACCAAAGATGAGTCAGGTGATTTCCCAGGTAGATAAATTATAAGCAGATTGCCATACTGACTGGGACACAGGACAGATAAGTGGGCATCAGAGGCAGGCAGCTGGCCTTGAGTAAAGTTTCCAGGAGGAGACAGAACTGCTTGAAGAATGGGAGTCTTTACTGCTGGAACAGAAAGGGTTTTTTTTTTTTTTTTTTTTTTTTTTTTTTTTTGGTTTTTCGAAGTAGGGTCAGGCTAACCTGGAATTCACTATGCAGTCTCAGGGTGGCCTTGAACTCTCAGCGATCCTCCTACCTCTGCCTCCTGAGTGCGCCACCACGCCCGGCTTCAGAAAGCATTTTTAAAGATGTTTCTAGGTAGAAGTAACAGCACTATGAGCAGAGATGTGTCACTGGAGGGAACTGTGCACCAGGATGAGCAGAACAGACGGACGCTGGACAGAGAAGTTCCATCATTCATAGATAGATGTCTAGACATATATTGGCATCTACGGTGCCTGAAGTTCATGTGAACACACCCCAAATTCTCAAAATCTGTCCCTACCAGGGCTGGAGAGATGCTTTAGTGGTTAAGCGCTTGCCTGTGAAGCCTAAGGACCCGGTTCGAGGCTCAATTCTCTAGGACCCACGTAAGCCAGATGCACAAGGTGGCACATGCACCTGGAGTTCGTTTGCAGTGGCTGGAGGCCCTGGCACACCCATTCTCTATCTGCCTCTTTCTCTCCATCACTCTTAAATAAACAAAAAAAATCTTTTTAAAAATCCATCCCAACCTCCAGTGGTCAGTAGCATGTAGTAGGGTCCTCAAAGTAGGCACAGTCGTCATGACCAGCAATGGCAGCTCCCCTCCACTGCAGGGCTCCCCTTCACACATCCTTCAAGAGCTCCCCACATGGGTATAACTGACCACAGCAGGTGAACCGAGCCGAGCATCCCAGCACAACCCTAAACCCAACTTCCCTGACAGCACGCACCGGTGCCCCTTTCTATATGGGACGGTAAGTAAACAGCACAAATAATCAAGGGGAAATCATGAATAAAAATGCACAAGACACAATCCCAGAAAAAGGTATTCGACTGAGTCCAATTTTTTAAGAAATTCTTTCAAAATTCTAATCGCGCTCAGAGATTAAACAATTCATGACAGAAATTGCAATTACCGAAGAAATGATCAGTTCTGCGGCAGTGATTTTAGTGACATTTATAACATACAAGAAATCATGGAGCTTAATTATTTGAATTTACTGGGGCTACAGATGCCAGGCTGAAATCTAATTAAATAGATCCAAGGAAAGTGGCCAGCTGAAGAAACGGCAGCGTTGCTGGGCTGTGCACTAGTTTTTAAAGCAGTTCGTGGATGGCCTCCAAATAGGCAGTGAGTAATGATCTTTCTTCCTTCCTCAACTGTCATTTGGAAAAAAAGAAAAAGCACTCACTACTGGTCTTCAGATCTTTACAGTTGAATTTGCTTCAGCTCCCAAAGCATCCCCCAGTGATCCATCTCCCGGACAGACACAAACATGTTGCCCTGATCAGATCCCACATCCAGACTACATTAGGTCAGGAGTGGCTACACATCCTTAGAGAGTAGAGGAAACAATTTTTCTCAGTTTCTTAACATTGTCAACTGTTGGGCTGGAGAGATGGCTTAGGAGTCAAGATGTTTGACTGCAAAGCCAAAGGACCCAAGTTTGATTTCCTAGGAGCCACATAAGACAGATGCACAAGGTGGCTCATGTATCTGGAGTTCGTTTGCACCTGCGGGAGGTGCTGGGACACACATGCGCTCTCTCTAATAAAAATAAAATCAGTTTAAAAAGAATATCTACTGTTAATCACTGAGGAAGTTCTATGCTTCCTGAAATGTCAATGCAGTATTCGCCTAAGTAGTAAGTACTTCAAGATAAGATTCTGATTCCAAGAACAAATGCTCCCTGTAGAAAATGAGGATTTTAAGTGGCCATGGCCTCACAGTGGTTGATGCTCCATACACAAGACCTGGATAATAGGAGGGAAAAAATAGTGGCATCAAAATAGAAGACATTGGAAGAAGGAATTCAGTGGAGGGGGATTCTGGAGGGGAGAAAGGGAGGATGGTGAGACCGACTATGATCATGATACATTGTATATATGTGAAAAAAAAAAAAAACCTGCTAACCATTTCCCCAGTCATATAGAATCACAATGCACACATTTTGGTCTCTGTCCTTCCAAGCATTTTCTAAGCGTGTGTATTCTATGACAATATGGACATGTTATACTTATGATTTTACAACCTCCTCTGTCATTACAATCATACAAAGTGGGTTGTAGAAATGGCTTAGTGATTAAAGGCACTTTCTTGCAAAAGCCTGATAGCCTGGGTTCAATTCCCAGCGCACATGTATAATCAGTTGCACAAAGTGATGCATTTGTGTGGAGTATCTTTGCAGTGGCAGGAGGCCCTGATGCACCCATTTCTATCTCTCTTGCAAATTAAAAAAAATCTTAAAAGGTTATCTAAAGTATATTAGATCAAGTAAACATATAATGATCTCTAAACAAACCTCTACTGTTAGATTTCTTGCTTGTTCCCAGCCTTATACAAATTTTTATTTCTTCACACATGTGTGTGCATGTAACAGGGTCATTTGCCACTGGAAATGAACTCCACATGCTTACACTACCTTTTGTATCTGCCTTATGGGTTGTTTGCAGAGTTAACTGGGGGCCTCCTCAGTGGGGTTGCTGGTATTCCCCGTGGGATTGTGGGTTATGTTACTGGAGCAGCAGTCAGTTATTGGGGGGGAGGGAATGCCTCTGGGCATGACATCCCAGCCTGTGCTCTTACAATCTTTCCATTCCCTGAGCCTTGATGGATGTGTTTTAAGTCTACTTCAGTGATGAGCTCTTAAGACTTCTTAAGAAGGATCCTAGAGAGTAACATTTAGGATAACATTCATTGACTTTCTAGTTCCCAGTAAGATCTGCCCAACTACTCTTAACGACGAGTTATATCAATCTCCATTTCTACCAACAGTGTAATAAACAACCCACAATGAGAACTGTCATTTTTCCTTTGAAGTATTAGTAAACTTTCAGTGAACATATTAATTTTTCCTTTATATCTGCTTATTCTACATACATTGGATACAGTTTTGGTGGTTTTTTTTTTTTTTCCTTGAGTTACTGCCACTTGCCATTTTGTTCAGCTGCTAGGATAGTCAGGATTCTTCAAAAATGCACATACACAGACCACCACATAAAATGTGTTCCTTGCGTAAGGTGAGAAGCACTGGAAAGAGGACAATTTCACATTTGTTCACAATGTCTATTTGTTCTGTCAATTACCGTCATATATGCTTTGTAATTTTTCCCCACTAACATTTTAGTTTTTCTTCTGTATTAACAAAATGACTCTTTTTGTTACAAATGCTTTATGAAAGCTTTAAGTTTAATTGTTTTTTATTTTTGGCGTGTGTGTATTCACGCACACGTGTGTTTAGCCTATGTAGATACTTGGGAGGCCAGAGAAGCATGTGGGGGGCCCTTCTCTATGGTTCTTCTCCGTTGTTTTCTTAAGACACACTCACCGAACCTGGAGCTACGGCTTTTCAGTGATACTGACTCATCAGCAAGCCCCGGCCACTCTCCTCCCGTTGCCCTGACCCTCACCCCCACCCACAGAACTCGGGTTAAAGGGATGCATAGCCATGCCCAGCATTTTACACAGATGCTGGGGAAGAAACTCAGTGCTTCTCAGGCCTTTTAAGCCTTCATGCTTGCCTGCCCACTGAGCCACTTAGCCCAGCCCTTGTAAATCTTTTTTTTTTAACTAGCATATATATTCATTGTGCCACGTGATAGGTTTCCTTATGATCTGTTCAAAGTTTCTTAATAAGTATTTTAATTTCCACTTACTGGGAAAGTGAGCTTATTTAAAAATGATAATTTTTATGGACAGCGATGACATTTTCCGCCACAGACATGCCTTCACTCTTGACATCCCTAATTTTGGAGTGAGGTGTAATTTTGCTTCCTTTTTAATTTCATTTGATTGCAAATTTTGCACATAGCCAGAATAATATCACATTAAAGTATCCATCTAAAATTTATTTTGGTAAATTTTAAAAGAGAAGGTTTTAATCACATTTTCCCAAGCAGGTAATTCAGACGAACTTGAAATCCATCCTTTCCCTTAGCATAAAGTACTCGGTCACGTTCAGCTGTGAGGGGGACTACTCTGTTCAGTGCACTGGTATGCTCCTGAGCTGCAAACCACATGGTCCTAATTAGCACCATTTGAGGACATTTTATATCTGGAAATGCAAATCTCTCCTCATTATACATGATTTTCAAAATTTCCTTGGCGATTTCAGCCAGTTTAGTCTTCATGTATTTGAGACTATGACACATTCCAAAAGGAGAAGAAAGAGAAGCCCCCAGCTGAGATGTTGATGAGAATGGGGTGAAAATGGTACATTTCTTTAGAGAGAACTGACATCTTTATCACACCAAGAAAAACCACCAGCAGCCGCTTCGAGTTATTCATGTCTTCCTTCACGTCAGTCAGTAAATTTTTGTGATTTTCCTCATATGGATTCAGCCACATTTCTTGCCAAGTTATTCCTGTGTGCTTTATATAGTTTTACTCCTAAGCAAACTACCCCATGCGAGGAAGGTCTGAGATGACATACCCACATTTCAATGCCACATCATAAAAGACAGCTCGTCTCTCCAGAGTCTGACAGAAAGCCCTCAGCAGTACCTGAATGAATAAGCAAATGGATTACCAATAGATCTGAAAGCGCTTGTGGCCCTGCAGCCCTCGGTTGGCCAGACCATGCAGCACACTCAGTGCAAAGTTGACATTCTGAAAATCAAATCAATCACCTTAATGTAATCACATGACCTCCACTGGTACTTGTTCCAGCAGGGTATAATCTTTGCCATTTTGATGAAGACCCTGTCCCGACAAGCAGAAGGGGATTCAATAAAACCAAAGTCTTTCTAGCAAACTTCAGTTTCAAACAGGATACTAGTCTTTGGAGTTGAGCCAGGAGTTGTCTCCCCATAGAAACTATCTGTCTTTGCAGACTGCACAAGAAAACAGGGTGTTAAAAGGAGATTTGAGGGGGCTGGAAAGATTGCTCACTGGTTAAAGGCACTTGCTTTCAATCCTGTCAGTCTGGGTTCAATTCCCCAGTACACACATAAGACAGATGCACAAAATAGCATGTGCATCTGGAATTTGCAGAAGCAAGAAGTCCTGGCATGCCCATAGTATCTCATCTCCTCTTCTCTCCCCCCGCTCAAAAATAAAAACAGGGATTTGAAATTAAGATAAAGATTAAGATTCTTGTCATAATAGTAACATATTGAGGTAATTTGAACATGGACTGTCCCTCAATAGTCTCATGTGTTTGCTATTAATTGAAAATAAAATATTTTAAAAGCTTATTTATTAGGGATGGAGAGAGGGGGAGAAAATGGGCACACCAGGACCTCTAGCTGCTGCAAATGAACTCCAGACACATGCACCACCTTGTGCATCTAGCTGATGTGGGTCCTGGGGAATCGAACCTGGGCCCTTTGGCTTTGTAGGCAAACACCTTATCTGCTGAGCCATCTCTCCAGACACTGTTAAGCTGCTGGCAATTTGGAAAGTGGTAGGGTTTATGAGGGGTGGAGCTTTGATGAAGGAGGTGTGTCACTGGGGGCAGGCTTTAGGGTTTATAGCCCAGTCCTCAGAGAACTTCCTTGATGCTGTGATGGAGACATGATGCCCCCACTGGCTGTCTGCTTCTGCTCTGCTTTCCCCACCATGGTGAAACGTCCTCTCAAAAATATAAGCTGGGGCTGAAGAGATGGATTAGCAGTTAAGGTGCCTGCCTCCTAAGCCTAAGTACGCTGGTTCCAATCTCCAGCAGTTCCAATCTCCAGGTCCTACGTTTAGCCAGATGCAAAGTCACACAAGGGCGCAATGGCACACTTGACTACAAGAGGGTGCACACACTGGGACTTCGTTCACAGCAACTGAGAGGCTGCTGGCGTGCCCATCTCTGTCTCTCTCCAACAAAAAGATATATATAAGCTGAAATCAGCCCTTTCCTTGCATAAATTGCTTCTGGTCAAGTGTTTTCACAACAGATTCATGTAAAATTCACCCTATAGCCATGCTTAGAGTAGTGATCCATCTGTGTACTTTGCTCTACAAACCACAGCCAGAGTGTTCTCTTGTGCACCCAAAACTCTGCGTCTGTGAAACGGGTCATCACCTATCCTTCCCACAGCCCCTGACATCCACGGGTCCACTTTCTGCTGCTGTGATTTTTGTCTACTCTACACACATCATGTAAGTGAGATCATACAGTATTTTTTAGTTGTGAGTGTGAAAGAGACTGCCTCGTTTCATTTGGCATGATGTCCTTGGGGCTCATCCTAGTATCACATATGCCAACGTTCCCTTCCTTTTTAAGATTTAATACATTATAAGCTTTTGCAAGAGGAGGAGGAAAGGAGAAAAAGAGAAAGTGAGAAAGACTGAAAAAAATGGGGGAGGGAGACAAATACTTAGAAGGCTCCTGTGCCGAGTTAGGCAGGATGTGGCAGTGTTGTGAACCACACAGACAGAGAAGGGAAGGTATAGATGCATTCAAGATACATTTATCTTTTTTTTTTTTTTTTTTTTTCATTTTTCAGTTTAAGGTAGGGTCTCACTCTAGCCCAGGCTGACCTGGAATTCATTATGTAGTCTCAGGGTAGCCTTGAACTCATGGCGATCCTCCTACCTTTGCCTCCCGAATGCTGGGATTAAAGGCATGCGCCACCACAGCCAGCAAGATACATTTATCTTGTTTTTTTTTTTTTTTTTTTTTGAGGCAAGCCCAACAGACTGGCCTTCTTTGAGAGAAACAGGTAAGGGAGGGAGGGGAAGAGAACTGGCGCACCAGGGCCTCCAGCCACTGCAGTCGAATTCCAGACACATGCATCCCCTTGTGCACATGTGCAATCTTGTGCGTTTGCGTCACTTTGTGTGTCTGGCTTAGGTGGGACCTGGAGAATCGAACATGAGTCCCTAGGCTTTGCAGGCAAGTGCCTTAACTACGAAGCCATCTCTCTAGCCCAAGACACACTTTTTATTAATAGGATATAGTTAGAGATTGAATGGCAGAACTTGCTAGTGGAGTTCATGATCAAGTAAAGGACTATATCTTGAACACAGGGGACAGGAGGGAGGAAGGCAGTGAGACTTTCAAGAGGAAGGACAACAGCATGAGGAAAGAGGGGGGGCAACAGAAGGTCACAGAAGGTAAATGTAAGCAAAGTTTTTGAAACGTATTTATGAGAATATTGTAATGAAATCCATTACGTTGTACAAAAACGTATGCTAATGGAAGGGGGAAGCTCCTGGCTGCTATTCCTAAGTAACTCAAAGAAGAAATAGAAGTCCCTCAAATTAGTGATCACCTCCCCTTTTAGAATGTGTTGGCCAGCTTAACACTGCCATTGGTCTTCACATGAAAACTTCATTCCAGTTTTTATTTTGAGATGTTCGCATGTTCCTTCCCTACCATCCAACACCCAGGAAATTTAAAACCAGGCCTATCAGAGTTTCTGGCTTGAGAAAGCTCAGGTATGGCTGTGCTCTCTCAAAACAGGCCAAAGAAATGAATAGAGACAACACTCAGACAATATCCCCAGCCCTCAGCCTTCTCATGCCCACTGATCCCCATGCAAGAGAGAGTAAGTGACGTCTCTGGAAGTCTGAATGGTCCAGGAAGACACACACACATGGTTAATAAGCCTGATGTTTCATCTAGACTCCTGGCAAAAATCACCCTTCGGTGAGCCTTGCAGCCCACCAGCCTATCCCTACACTGAAACCTCCAAGCAGATGTGTGTTCTGAAGGAATAAACAAGCACAGTGCTAGGAGTGGTGGTGAATGCCTTTAATCCCAGCACTTGGGAGGCTGGGGTAGGAGGATCGCCATAAATTTGAGGCCAGCCTGGGACTACAGACTGAGTTCCAGCTTCATCTGGGCTAGAGTGAGACCCTGCCAAAAAGAGAGAAAGACAAAGAGAATGGACCAACACACAACATTATCAGGCAATGGAGGAAAGCCTTTCACAGGATAACAGGTTGACTCAGTGAAAACCAGAGTGAAAAAGCTGGAGAAAGAGAACCTCGAGGGGAGAGAAACAGCTTAATAATGATTACCATTAATACCCTCAGAGAGAGAACAAAGGACCTCAAGACCATGCAACAAGAATAGTATGGTGGGGCTGGAGAGATGGCTTAGAGGTTAAGGCACTTGCCTGTGAAGCCTAAGGACCCATATTCGACTCTCCAGATCCAATGTAAGCCAGACACACAAAGGTGAGGCAAGTGCAAGGTTGTATGTGCACATTCCCACTAGGTGGCACCAGAATCTGGAATTCAATTGCAGTGGCTGAGGCCATAGTGCGTTGATTCTCTGTGTTGCCCTCTGTCTCTCTAAAAAATTAATTTTTAAAAAGAATAGTGGTGTACACCTATTACATTCTCTCTAAAATATTAATAGTTATCCATGTATCTTGCACTGATCTCACTCTGTTGGAGAATTTGCTTCTTTTTTTCATATGGACACAGAACCTGAGGAGAGAATCAGCCCATGACACCTCACCAGGGCACCAGCTGAAGACAGAATTATTGGGGAAATGAGCAAGAGTGCTGCTTTCTCGGTGAACCTGGTATCAGCATGAGGAGATAGACACAAAGAACACTCTGGTAACCAGAGATTCAGAGACACAGACTCCCATGACCTGTCACTGAAGTAGACCTAAAATGAACCCAACACAGCTCAGGGAAACTTGCGGAAGAGGGGGTGGAAAGATTGTTAGAACCACGAGTGGGGTCATTATGCACACAGTCATTGCCTCTTCCGCCTAACTGATGGCTACCCCCACAATGCAAGACCCACAATCCCCATTGGGAGAGGACAGGGAGAAGGCTGACAATGGTACCACTGTGGCTGTATACACACTATATATATAACTAATAATAATAATAATAAACAGAAATCTGCATAAATTATGCAAAGCCATGGGTTTCAGTGCAACAGTTTTATGCATTCATGTAACATTTTTTTTTGTTTGTTTTTGTTTTTGTTTTTGCATCATACCTGGAATTAACTGACATTACACTCCTTTGCTCAGCCGTCCTCCTCCTCTCCAATACTATTAAAGGCCTTACTTTCATGTTCCTTTATCAGTTTGTTTACTCATTTGCCATTCTCTCTCTTCTCTCTCTCTCTCTGTTCTCTCTTCTCATTCATTCTCTCTCTCTTCACCCACTCCATTTCACACAATATATACAAGACAAAACTTGCAGAAATTGTCTAGGTCTGGCTTACTTTGCTTTACATTATGACCTCTGGTTCCATTCCTTTTCCTGCAAATGAAAAGATTTTGTTCCTCTTTATGGTGGAATAATGCTTCATTGTACATAGATTCCACATTTTCGGCATCGACCCATCTGCTCATGAGCCCCTGAGCTGATCCCGTGACATGGCTCTTGTGAACAGTGCTGCCATCAACAAGGCTATGCACATCTCTTTATTATAAGCTGACTCTGGTTCCTATATGCCAAGGAGAGGTTGAATTTCCTTTTGAAGCCTCTTCAGCTTACCTGAGAGCCACCTAGCATCTTACTGCATCCTTGCTATATGAAATCATTTCACAGGACTCAGAAGTGAATTTTAAATCTAAACTACATTATGATGAACTCTTGATATAAATCAAAGCAGAAAAGTGACTTGGTTCCCTGGAAGTTGAATCTTTTATAACTAAACTTGATTTGAGTTTTTATTTTGACAATCTACCAGCTGTATTTTTCCCCCATAAAAAAAAATGACTGCTTCAAAAGTAAGTCCCAAAGTGGGGGGGGGGGGGCGGAGATAAGCCTGTCTAATAGGGAAAGAGAACAATAAATGTCTAAGTAAAATGAAGTCTATTGACCCCAATACTGCCGAGTGAGCAAGAGCATCCTTGGGTTAAAAACAAGGTATGGCCGGGCGTGGTGGCACACGCCTTTAATCCCAGCACTTGGGAGGCAGAGGTAGGAGGATTGCCAGGAGTTCAAGGCCACCCTGAGATGACATAGTGACTTCCAGGTCAGCCTGGGCTAGAGTGAAACCCTACCTCGAAAAAAAAAAAAAAAAAAAAAAACAAGGTATGAAAGGCTGTCATGGGGCCTCCAGGGCTTCGTTGGTTTCCTGCCTGTGCTAATAGTTCTTTAATCACCTGAAGAGCAAAGGAGTGTCCCAACATGACAATTGATCCTTGCATACTTGACTGAGTGCCTCGGCATTTGTCACAACCACTCGTGTGATGCTGGATAGATGGAATGAGCCACAGTTCAACACTCAGCATGCATGTGTTTCAGAAAGAACCTCCCCACTAGCCACCAGAAGCCAGATGAACACACTCCAGTCTCTGTACAACTCTCTTCCACAGTCACGTGGAGCCCGGGAGGCCCTCAGGGACATGGGGTGGATGAGCAAGACCTGGTGAAAGCGATTTCCTTTCTCCAACTTCTGTTTTCTCAGTTCAAAAGATACAGGGGATCAACAAAGGTTCCTTCCAGCTCCCAAAGGCTGTGATTACAACTGTTCTCAAATCACACTACTGGTGAGATAAATCACACCGGCAGCTTTGGTCACCTGCCAGGCTCAAGCCACCATTCACCACAGGCCTGCTCAGCATATAGAAAGGGAGTGAGGAAGTAGCTGATGACACAGCCTTGTAATCACTCTGCAGCTGGCCTCAGGTCCCAGCCACACAGGGCTGGCAGCTGTGTCTCCTGCTGCATGGACTATGTGCACGGGCCATTGACTCCTGGGTGATTCGATGGCAGCAGAGCACATAGCCACCCTGATGACGACAGAACATCCACAGCTAAAGGTCCCTAAACAAAGGGAAGGCTTCTGTGTATGTACTCAGATGCCAGCTTAAGCTGTGCACAGCCTCGAAGGTCCAGAGCTCCTAGCAGAGTCACAAAGCCGCAAGAATGAAGGGCCTCAGGGCTGCCTCCAAAGGTCACAAGGTGTTCGATGGCATCACAATTTCCTGTTTCTCAGAAATAGCCTACCCAATCCTCGATGCCCACCAGTGTCTGTTGTGGTACCCTTGGAGCTAAGCCATCCCTTACTCATGACTCAGCATGCCAGTGGATCTATTGGGGGGGGGCACGTGGGGGAATTAAGAGTTCTGGGATTGACTCCAGGGCCTCATACTTGCCAAGCAGGCATGATCCCACTGAGCTAGCCCCATTGCTGCCATCTTGAGCCACCGCTGCTGAGATTTCAACTAATCCGCAGGCTGCAACTGCTCCAGCTGCAGGTGGGGCCTCTGCATGGTTCGTTTCAACAACTCTTTGGGGACATGTAGCCAGTTACTTCTTCCAAGTAAGCCTTGGAGCTATTGAAGGAAGATCTCAGTTTACAGGGGCATTGGGACAGGGGAACAGATTCAGGCCAAAGACTCATGTCCATAAAATACTCCCAAGAGAATGACTGAGGAGGCAAGGGAGCATTGTGTTGGTTTAAAAGCTGAAATTTGCCATTTGTTAGCCATGGGATCATGGACAAATTAGCTTTCCCAACTAACGGAGAAACCGCAATCATCAAATGAATGTTAAGGCTGAGTTACTCACAGGCTCATGCCTAGAATTACATGAGATAGGCATGCGCAACACCTTGCACACAGTAGGTGCTTTGTCAACTTGAGACGGGGCGTGCATCCATGTCCCTGCAAACCCAGGAGCCCAGCACACTCTTCAGACATCAGTAACTCAGATACAGCTGATCCATTGTGGGCACTCGGGAAGAAGAAAAAAAAAAAACTAGTGAGGCTTTGCCAAGAAGGAAAACACAGCCAGAACTAATTGTGGCTAATCCTCTGCGCCTTGTGCCCAACAGAAAATAAGTTTGTTGTTGGGTTTATTTTCTGGCCACAATTCACAGTGCAATTACAGCACTGGCGTGGACGTCCATGTCTCATTGGACAAAGCTTCCAAATATAGCCTCCATCACACAGTCGGCTTAGTCAGGGGAGGGGCTAGGCAGAGAAAGGAGGTCAGTGGTTGCCCTCAGATTCACACCTACAATGATCAATTTCCACAAATTTCACATAAGCCCAAGCGACTGAAGTCACCTGAAGAGGGAGGGCTTTCTGGACTTAGACCCTCCATTGCGATGGCTACCAGTAGTTTCATCAAATATAAAAGAATATAGACTTTGAAGAAGGTGTTGTAGTTTCCTTCTCGTTGCTAAGACAAAGGGGAACCTGACCAGAAACAGCTAATGGGAGGAATGGGTTTACTCCAGGCTTATAGGTTCGAGGAGAAGCTGCGTCATGGTGGGGGAAGCTAGTTCACGTCATCATACATCCACAGCAGAGAGAGAGAAAACATCAACACCAGCTGGTTCTGAACACACAGTACGGTGTGGACTCAAGATGCACCCCTAGGGACACACCTCTTCCAGCAGGGCTCCACTTGCTAGAGATTAAGTAGGAAGCTTAATCAAAAATACCTGAGCCAGCAGGGCATGGTGGCACACACCTTTAATCCCAGCACTTGGGAGGCAGAGGTAGGAGGATCGCCGTGAGTTCGAGGCTACCCTGAGACTAGTGAATTCCAGGTCAGCCTGGACCAGAGTGAGACCCTACCTTAAAAAACAAGAAAAACAAAAAACTGAACCTGTGGAGGGACCATTTACATTCAAACCACCATAAACATTTCTGCCCTGTTGGCTGGTGTTGCAAGTACCTTCCTGTTGCTGGGACAAAGCACATGACCAAAAGCAGCTGAAGGGAGAAGACTATGGATGCTTACAGTCTTGAGAAGTTCTTCCATTGTGGCAGGGAAAGCATGGCACAGCAGAGGTTGGGAATCACAGCAGCTGGGTAGTAGTAGTAGCATGAGTGAGCTAGAGAACACCCAGGAGGGCTGGATTAATAAAACCTCCAGGCCCAGACCCCAGACACCCCCCCCCCCGTGACACACCTCCTCCAGCAAGGCTCCACTTCCCAAATGTTCTTTCCACTGGAGACTGACTTTGAGGCTTCATCACAAACATATAAGGCCATGGGGCAACACTTTCCATTGAAACTACCCCAGCTGGACAGATAACCTTGAACCTATTTGTTAACTTTTGAACCCATAAAACACAACTAGCACCACCCAACTGCAGGGGTGTTTGGGTTTAAAGAGTGATGTGCCTGAATTACAGGAGAACTTTACAACAGTTTTTCCTCCACTACACTAAGATTTCCTCCGCAATCTTTGGCTAGCCTTTCTCAGTGCTCACTGTGTGATTTCTTTTCTTGCCTTCCTTTCATTGCTGCTGCCCTCATGGCTTGACTGTAACATTTTCTTATTGGACACACTCTTCCTAGACTACCTCATCCATACCAATCGTCACTCAAAGCCAAATTATTCTCAGATGTCCCGGGTTCAATTTTCCAGAGCCCATGCAAAGCCAGATGCACAAGGTGGCACATATGTCTGGAGTTCCTAGTTCGTTTGCAGTGGCTAGGGGTCCTGGCATGTCCATTCTCATTCTCTCTCTCTCAACAAGACAAATAAAATCAAATGTCTGTTTCCAGACCCTAAACCATATATCCAAAACAAACTTTAATACCATCCATCCGAGCCTGTTCTTATTGGACTATGTTCACTAGTCCCTCTCCAGGCAGCCATGTGTTCACAAGTGCTAGCTGTCATGTTGATGTTCCCTGCTCCCTTTCCACTGCCACTGCTTAGCTCCATCCTGATGTCCAGTTATATTCTCTGCCCCATCATTCTTTCCTCTGCCTCCTAAGTCATCCCCCACTCACCTGAAATCACACCTTGTCACTCTCGTGTTTGTAATTCTGCAATGGGAGGCTGAGAAGGCAAAGTGCTAGAAGTCCAAGTTCCCTGAGGAGACCCAGTTTAAAAAATATCAATAGGGGACATGGCTCAGAGGTTAAAGGCACTTGCTTGAAAAGCCTGCCTGCAAGGATTTGATTCCCCAGTACCCATGTAGCCAGTAGACAAAATGGCACATTTGTCTGGGGTTTATTTGTAGTAGAAAGAGGCCGTAATATTAGCCGGGCGTGGTGGCGTACACCTTTAATTCCAGCATTCGGGAGGCAAATGTAGGAGGATCGCCATGAGTTCAAGGCCAACCTGAGATTACATAGTGAATTCCAGGTCAGCCTGGGCTACAGTGAGACACTACCTTGAAAAACTGAAAAAATGAAAAAAGCCAAAGGAAAAAAAGAGGCCCAAATGTACCCATTATATATCTTTCCCCCTCTCTCCTTCCTCTCCTCCTTCATTCATAATCAAAGTCTTTTTAAAAACACTAAAAGCTATCCTACAGAGAGAGACTCATCACATGATAAAAATATCATTTGTTATTGAACCTGGGCCCTGAGAGTAATGATAAGGCAGCGCTCATTATACCAAAATAAACAAGCAAAACATGGATAGACCCAGGCAACCATGTCGAATCCCAACACCATGAAAGGGGAGCCTCATCAGGCTCAGACAGCCCTGCCTGTCTGGCTTCTACAGGTTTTTCTCTCCAATTCTCTTTCCACTGTCACCTGCTTGCCCCACCTTACCACAAGCCATGTTCTTCCATGCCAGGTGCGTCCTGCTACCTCTGCCAAGATGGGATCCTCTTGCCCATCGCTCTCAAGTGTGTACACACACCTCAGTATAACCGTGCTTGAGAGCAGCCCTGCGAACTCTAGTGCACAAGGTAGTGGGGCTGTCCAAGGCTCTGACATGAGCACGCATGCTTCCAACCCACAATCCCCCTTGTGAGGTCTAGGCCCGGGTTAGATGAGGGTGCTACATCCCCGAAGACTTGACTGACTCGGGCTCAGCAGGTCAAAACCAAACTTCTCAACCATATCCTCCAACAAGCTCTTGATGCCCAAAGTCCCTTATAGTTGATACAGTAAGTCCCCACTCTGAATTCCCAAGGAAGAGGCTCTGACTGGCCCAATCTGGGTCAGAGCTCTATCCCTGGCTCAATCAACTGTCCTTATCAGACAGGGCAGTTGGAGACAGAATGGTCACAAAGGGGCTTGTTAATATAAATGTTGGGGATGTCATGGGATGGTCCTGTGTATGATGCCTTCTCCTCTTTGTCCCCCCCACCCCCATGGAGTATGCCCTTGATCCTCAGCAAGCATCATCACCATCAATTCTGTGCCTTTTCTACCGAACAGACATCAAATCTCACCTCAGGCATGAAGTCTTGTGGGGCCAGTTCCAACCAGTTACATGACACCTTTCATATGGCTTTGGGAAACTACACTGTTTTGTGACCATACTTTTTCTTCTACCTTGTGGATGGTCTGTGTAAATTCAGTACAGACCGACCGAAAATGTCCCTCCTGTGGAATGGGCACTGAGCTAGGGGACACAGCAAGGCTTCGGGACATGTGTAACTTCCTTCATAGCCAGGAAGGTGAATACTACAAGACCTTGGAAGGTCTCCAAGGAACATCTCACAAGGGCAAGTCAGAAAGCGTGCCATGATGTCAAAGAGGAATGTAAACTTTTTGTTTTCCAAGAAGGATTAATTCAAGAGTGATTTCCCCACATTCTCAAACTACTTTTGCATTTTCAAAGTGATTTAAGCCCACCAGACCCTTATAAACATTAACTCCAAAAGCTGGCCCTTTCCACAGCACATTAGATGCCCGCCTTGACAGAGAGCAACCACACAAACATGGTAAGCAGCCATTAGCAGTTACCAGGTAGGTGGATGTACGCTGCATCCAGCTACGGATATGTTACACTGGAATGAGTGGTGTTTGAATCCCGTGCACTGAATATAGGGATCTATTGAGGTTACCTTCTTGTTGCTGGCACAGAGCACCCATTTAGAAACGGCTTATGGGAGGGAAGGATTTATTTTGGCTTATAGTCTCAAGGGGAAGCTTCATGCTGGCAGGGGAAAAGCATGGCATGAGCAGAGGCTCGACAGAAGGTGGCAAACAGCAGCAAGAGAGTGAGCCAAATTCTAGCAAAGGGGAGCTGGCTGTAACACCTCTAAGCCCGCCCCCAACACCACACCTCCTCCAGCAAGGCTCTACCATTCAAATTACCATCAGCTAGGGACCAAGCATCCAAAACACATGAGCTTATGAGGGACTTCTGACTCAAACCACCACAGGATCTAAACTCCAAGAAAACACAAAGGATAAAAGGAGCTCACAATTCAAAATGGGATCAGCACTTTGTTTCCACACAACAGCCAAGTTCTTCCCCTATCTCAAAAAGAAGTTGAAAGAAAAGCTCTCAGAGAACCCATCCAACACTAAGATTCTATGCCCCTCTTTAGATTATGTATATGCAGGCTCTACAATATCCCTTTGGACTTAAATATCACACCAAAAAAGCAGTTCCGGGTATTAACAGTAAAACTTCAAATAACACTTAAAAATGGTTACATTTGGGCTGGAGAGATGGCTTAATTGTTAAGGTGCCTGCCTCCTAAGCCTAAGAACACTGATTCCAATCTCCAGCGGTTCCAATCTCCAGGTCCCACATTTAGCCAGATGCAAAGTGAGGCAAGGGTGCAGTGCCGCACTTGACCACAAGGGGGCACACACATCTGGATTTCATTCGCAGCAGCTGAGAGGCTGCTGGCATGCCCATCTCTGTCTTCCTCTCCCTTTCTCTCTGTCTCTCTCCAAAAAAAAAAAAAAAGGTTACAATTTATCTTCTTGGAAGATGGAAGTGTCCATAGATGTTTGTCCCCCTGTGTGCACCTTGTGTCAACGTGTTCACAGCACAGTGGCTGCAATTAAAGCAAACCTAATGACACAACTAATCAATGTAGCTACAGAAAATGAAGCCACATTTTGGATCTCAAGAGAGCAGTTGGACCAGAAACAAATCCTAGATGCACTGCACATGGATAGGAGGAGCAGAAGCCCACCACAGCAGAGATCAGAGAGAGGCAGCCCACCCTTTGGTCTCTGCAGGATCCCAGAACCAGTCTAACCCCGACTCTGAGGGATTCCCACAGGAGGAAAGTATGTGAGGTACAAAGCAAGAGAAAACTGGGAATATACTGGTTCCATGGAGGGGGGGAAGCCCTACCAGATGGGCAATAATCCATCATGGTTTAGGGACTACTACTTTGATGTGTTTTTTTTTAAACTTGTTTGAAAAGCAATGTAACAAAATTTATAGTCTCAACCATTTGTGTGTATGGTTGTTATTTTACCTTCACAGTGTGGTACAACCAACCTGCAGGTCGTTTTCATCTTTCTATACGTGATGCCCATCAGACCAATTCCCATCACCCCCTCCATTTTGTGGCAACCTTCAAGATCAACTCATTTCTGTCTCTATGACTCTGATGACTTTAATACCCCATGACGTGGAATTGTACAGTAGTTGTCTTTGCGGCTGGAGTCAGTGAGAAAAGGCTTTCACCAGCACAATGTGATCAACACTCATTTTTCATAGCATGTGACAGCATTTCTATTCTTTTATGGCTGACTCACATTCCATTGTATTTGCAGACCCGGTTTCATTTATCCATTCACACAAGTGTGGTGCAAACTTAGGTTGTTTCCACCTCTGGTCTATTGCGAATCATGCTATGAACTTGGGGATGCAAATATACTGATTATTTTCAGAAGAATCATCCATGCCTATGAGGTCAGCCAGAAACATGAACATCCCCCAGGGAATGTGTCAGGACCTGGTTCTGTTCAGAAGCCCGGGGCATGATGCCTTGTTTCACATAATAGTGTCACATTCAGACTAACATTAAGCAGGTATTACACATGTCATGAAAGAGTCAATATACAAACTTCTTGTTTCAGTAAGAGCCATATGTGCCATCAAGTCTGTGCCACCAAAGGACATACACTCATCAGCCTGGCGTGGTGGCGCACGCCTTTAATCCCAGTACTCAGGAGGCAGAGGTAGGAGGATCACTGAGTTTGAGGCCACCCTTAGAATACAGAGTGAATTCCAGGTCAGCCTGGGCTGACCCTACCTCAAAAAAAAAAAAAAAAAGGACATAGACTCAGCCAGGTGGGACCCATCCCCCTGTTATGACCATCCCTAAGAATCTGGTTCTTTCTTTAGGTCTCCCAGGGATAGGAGGATTGGATAGGAAAACCCCATCTTGTGGGGCAAGCCAGGGGTGTCTAATTGCCTTTAGATGCCACCTGCCACCCCCATGTATGGAGGCTCCTGGAGACAGGTCTCAATAGACCCTTGTCCATCTAGTATAGCCATTTCGAGGAATTCAAATCTAAGAATGTATGAATAAAAATAAGCATATATTTTAATATTCAGAAGAATTTCTTGAAGCTTTCAAACAGCAGTATATGCAAGGACATGCTTTTCCTATCAATCAATTGAACCTTGAATTTAGAACTAACTCAATGACACATTTTCAATTCCAAAGTCCTCCATTGTCCTCTGGTTCACATCAGACAGAGACCTAGCTAGAGAAATCACCTTCAGGGAAGGTCAGCAAGTTGTCCAAAGTCTAGGTGGAGTCCTGGCATCCACTGAGCCATCATCAATGGAGTGACAGAAAAGCAGGCACTCTTTAAGCCCCCTCTCTTCAGCTGTGGCCTCCTTGATGATCTTCTACAGGTCCCCTCTCAAAGGCCCCGTTTCCAGCAATTGGAATAGCCAAGGAGATGGGAAGGAAAAGTCTGGTTTTGTCCCTGGAAATTTGTGCCTGGTGCTTTTCCCAGCTTGCCTACTGACAAAGGTCATCGAACTTTTCAACAACTGACTATGGGTGTGTGCCTGGGCCTCTTGCCACTGCGAATAAATTCCAAATATATGCACCTCTTTGTCCATCTGGCTTTAGTGAGGAATTGAACACAGGCTGGCTGACTTTGCAAGCAAGTGCCTTTCACTGCTGATCCATCTCCCAGCCCCCAGGTTACATATTTTGTCATAGAGGTACAAAGTCTAACACAGGGCCCCATGCTTATAAGGACAGAACTCTGCTGCTCTCATCTTCAAATTCTGTATTTAACAAGAAGCCTTAACCTTTTAATATTAAACTGAGCCCTAACAAATATAGGTAGTCATGTGTTCCATGTTTAATGAAAATATGGAACTTTTCTTCTAACCCTCTCTCACCCTAATAATAGATCCATTTCTTCCTGAGCTTAAAATCAGATTCCAAATCTGTCCGTTTTCCTACATATTTCATTATATCATTTTTCCTTACTGTTTATTAGAATTCCATTGTGTATCTGTACCACATCTTCATTATCCATTTGTCAAGTGATAGACATCTGGGTTGATTCCAGTTCTTAGCAATTGTGAATTGAGCAGCTACAAACATGGTTGAGCAAGTAGCTCTGCAGGGAAGTTTGGAGCCTTTAAGGTAGATACCCAGTAGAGGAATGGCTGGGTCAGTTGATAGCTCAATTTGCATCTTTTCCATGCATCTCCGTATTAATTTCCATAATGGTCATATATAAGTTTGCATTCCCACTAGCAGTGAATGAGGGTTCCTCTTTCCCCACATCCTTGTCAACATTTAGTGTTGTTTGATTTTTTTAATGATTGCTATCCTTTCTGGAGTAAGGTGGACTCTCATAGTCGTTTTAATTTACATTTCCCTGATGGTTAAGGATGTTGAACATTTTCTTAGGTGAGTAATAGCCATATGTTTTTCTTCCTTTGAGAATTTCTTATTGAGTTCTCTACCCCATTTTTTTGAATAGATTGTTTTTTTTATTGTATATTTTGAGTTGTTTATAGATCCTGGATAGAAGGCCTCTGAAATGGACAGACATACACACACACCATGACCACTGTTCTCACAACCCACAACTCCAGGTGAATACCAGCAATCCCACTAAATGGGGGCAGGGAGGTTGGAATGATGGCACCAGCACTTGACGTATACAAAAAGTTTCAAATTGGAAACAAAAAAAATCTTTCATCTGCATGACACAAATAGAGCTAATAAATAGGAAGGGTTTACTTTCCCTCCTGGGGAACAAAAATCAGAGATTCTCTTCCCCTACTATTGATCTGTACCTGAAAGCTGCCAGATGCTGTGTCTAGCCCTGCGTCTTCCTATCCATCCCCAACATGCTTGCTTCAGCGCTCACTTCCTCCTCTTCCTCTGGTTCACTAGCCTTTATTCCCAAAGACTTTTCTATAGTTCACCTATCATATCCAAACACACCAAGCTCAATTCTCTAAGGCAAGGGTGACCAGAGGATTCTCCTCTGCTCTAAAGCCACTCATAACTCCTACCCCTGGGCATCCTTGGAATAGTCGCACCCAGCCAGAACTCTTATACCTCCCAGGAGGTATGCCTCTCTCCCCTCACTCCTTGATCCAAGAGGACCTTTCCCCTTTTGATTCATGAAGTATTCTCGCAACACTACATGCTCCCTTGGATCATTCCATCTCTGCCCACCTCAAGCATTCCGATATAATGTCAAACTCTTACAACTGCTCACAGCATACACACTCCACGTTGCCCCTAGGTCACATCTCAGCTTTACCAGGGGTAGATCAACTCCATGCCATCACATTGCATTTTACAGCCTTTTCAATTTTGCATGACATCTGTCATCTCTCTGGCTCCTTCCTTGTCTAATGTGACAATGCACACAAACAGAAGAATTACATTAAGCACAAACAGACTCTCGAAATCAACCTCCAAGAAACATGGAAGAGCCTCACTAATCCAGCTAATGCGCTTTTCCTCTAATACCCACTTACATTGGCTCCTCATTTGAATAGTTAACAAGCATCATCTTGGTAACCCTCTTCCCTTGATCTGTGTAGAAATAAAAACTGGATTTAGCTCATCCAGACTGTGTTTGGTCTTGCACATACATTTTACTCTTGCTTTTGAAATCTTAATCCTGCTGTGGCACATTAATTCTGGTGTGTATGAAAGGCTGCCAGTGGAACCCACTAGCTTACTCCCCTTATTTTGATGAGTTTCCTTCAGTGACTTCTGATACTTCTTCGCTCCTTTAACTATACACACACTTTTAGTTTCCTCATTTTACAGGTTACTAATGAACCCATGCATTATTACTGTGTATTATATACCCCTCACCATGTAGAGTATGCTGCATCAAATAAACCCAGATCTAATGATTTATATGATCTCACCGTCTTGTGCTCTCTGTGTGCTCTGTACTACAGTGATGTCATTAGTTGAGCTATCTGCCAAGGAAATATGTTTTTTAAATCAGTCCTTCTGGCTTCAATAGTTGCAGCAACAATAGTTGTTGTCAATTCAGAAAAGTGAGTTTTATGGGCTCCAATTAATTTTATTCTCACCTCTCCCATTTGAATTGGCCAATACCTACCGCCACTTAAGAACATCAAGGGTATCTGATTTAAGGATTATAATCAACAATTTTGAAAGAACTCCCACCTTTAGTTTGGATATGTCCAACAAGCCACCTAATGCTTGAAATATGATGTACACAGGTGACACACCTCATCCAATAGCTCACATAATCATTTGCGGTGAAAAAAATGACAGATTCCTAAGGTGTGGTTCTGACGTGCAATGCTAGTTGAACTTTCATCACTTGCACTTCAGATGCAGAGGTCTACCTTCACTCTGCCTGCATGACATTCTTAGCACATGGCTAATAACTTACCCTACGTCTGTGTTCTCCACAGCACTGTTTGCTCTACAGAACCTAGCTGTAATTTCTCAATATGCGTGTATCAAATGCAGTTCTACTTTTATTTCTAGTGTTAGAATCAAATGGCATGACTACATGGATCAAGGGGAAAACCCTCCCTTGTTGCCTGGAAATTTACTGTATTATGCCAAGAGTCCAAGACACTTTCAAAGCACATACTAATCTGAGGTTTGGGGGCGGGGGAATGGAAGTAGAGGTTACTTGACATTAAAAAGTCAAGTTTCAAGTTTTTTTTTCCCCACAATGCTGTGTTCATCTTTATTCAAACAAAAATGTATGTATTTCTTACATGTCATAAATAACTGGTTTGCTGAGCAAGTAAGCAGGCTTGTAAAGAAAACTGAAAACAGAACTCATTTTGTCCTTCCAGAAAGTGACTATGGCACAGTCAATGCCAACATCACCAAAACAAATCCCAAACCCTGGTCCCACTAAAGAGCAGTGCAGAGGACTCAGAGAAAGGGCTTCACAAAGTCCTCTCATTAAAAATAATTGTCAATTCCCTGTGTGCTCCCTGTGATACTCTGGGGTTGCCACAAGAAAGGAAAAACAAAAACTTGAGTCCTCTACCACAAACAGCCTGCAAGTCAGAAACTCTCCCTGTACTGAGAACCAGGAGAACTTGAATTCAAATTATCAAGTCACTGAAAGCTAAAACCGGTGTTGCTCAAGCCAGTGAAATAATGGTCCCTTGTTTTCTATGTGCTCCAATGTAGCAAAAACCATTAGTAAGAATCTCCAGCTGGAAGTACAAGGGGCAGGATGCTTCATTCCACCCGAGGTGAGGCCCTTCAACCGCAGTTTCTTCATAACTCCATCAGCATCACTGACAAGCCAAGGGTGCATGACTGAGGAATGAATGTTATCACTGCCCTGAAAGTATCCACACCACAAAACTGATGCAGCTTAGGGGTGAAGAGAGAGTTCAAGTATTATTGAGCATTGTACTTACTATTACTCAAGGGTGTCACAGAAGAGACAGTAAATGAAAAAAAAAAAATCAAGCCTAACATGACTGATTTTAAGGCAGTCTCCGTGGACCCTGGGTTGCACGTTTCCAAGCTAAGGGGGTTGTGCGTGGATGGGTCCACATACAAACCATGTTAGTGAACAACAAACATTCATGACACACAGGGGTGTCTTGGAGAAAAATCAAGAGCAAATTTTCAGGGATCAGGAAAAGAAATGTAAAGAAAACTGCATCTCAAGAGGCCACCCATCACATTAAAGGACAGAAGAGGTGAGGCGAGTGAAGGTGGATCTTTACAGGATGCAACACTGTGGCAGTTGTCTGTCTGGGTGGCTCAGCCATACCAACTGAGAACAGCGTACCTGACCAACAAGCCTGAGGCTGGATGGAGGCTCAGCAAGAGACGGCAACATGACCTACGGAAACAGCTGCACCAGTCCTCTTCCCAGCTCTGGGACTACTCAGAATGGAGTCTGAGGCAACTGTAAAGGTTCTCCCCTACCCTCTGCCACATTCCACAGAATACCCAGAGAGTCGAAAACATGCTCGGAGGATCCACATTCCTCTCTAGTATGCTGACCAAATCTCTTTCACAGAACCTATAGACCCGGATGCAAATGGCGTACCCCTGTAAATCCACGGAAGTGCATCAAAACATGTGGAGAATAAAAAAAAATACTGGTAAGATGGGGAGAAGTCATACACAAAGAGTGGTTATGGTAATGAGATGAACCCCACAAAAGAACAAACAAGGCTGGAGACAGGGCTCGGCTGTTAATGATGCCTGCTCACAAAGCCTGTCAGCATGGGTTCAATTCTCCATCACCCACCAAAGTCCGATGCAAAGAGTGCTGTGAACATCTGGCATTCATTTGAAGCAGCAAGAGACCATGACACACACATGCACGTGCACATACACATACTGATGTATATTTAAATTTTAAAAAGGGGGCTGGAGAGATGGTTTAGTGGTTAAGCACTTGCCTGTGAAGCCTAAGGACCCTGGGTCAAGGGTTTGATTCCCCAGTACACATGTAAGCCAGATGCTCAAGGTGGCACATGCATACGGAGTTCTCTCTCTCCTGTTTCTTGCTGTCAGTCACTCTCAAATAAATAAAAATAAACAAAAATTTAAAAAATAAATTTTTTTAAAAAGTAAAAATGAGTTTTCCCAGCAGCACTTGTGGAGGTTCACAATGAAGTCTTCTCATTCAACTATGGATAGTGATTCTTCCATGGGAGAATTCATAAACATGAAAGTGACATGGCTGCAAGATGAGAGTGTTGCTGCCCCTTAGTTTTGTTTCAGTAAAGGACAATGAAATCCTTCGAACAATCCTAACAGCTGTGCTGAAGCAATAAATAACATGTCTTCTACAACCCCAGGGCCTTGAGTTCTGTCAGATCATATATATGTGAAAGGGTTTTTGCCTTCAAGAACCAGCTTTTTGAAAAGCTGTCACATGTGATTTGGATCATGTGACATAAAGCATAAACCTACCTGACCCATTTGTTTCTACCCAGAGTAAACAGTCCATTAAAAAAAAGTCTAAGGTCTATTTTCCAAATTAATCACCCAAATAGACCTTCATCTTAAAGGCTCTGCTTCTTCATATTGCATACACATTTAATTCTCAAACCTTGCACCCTCAGCTGAGTGAGAAACTAGGGCAACATGAGGCCAAGTTCTAAAACTCTAACAGTCTAACTTACACTAATAATGCACCTGCTTGTCATAAACACTGCCTCACCACCACCTTCCACAGCATCTTTCCTCAAACGATGTTCTATTCACACAGCTCATCTTATTTGGATGGCAAAAAAAAGCTTAGCATTTCCAGGTGATAGGCATCTGTGCCTGGCAGAGACAAAGTAATGGTGCCAGAGTTACTTTTCTGGAAGGATCCTAACTCATTGTGGCTTTGTTTCCAAGATAGTGTTGTGGACACCAGGCTGCCTGGAGCAATCTCAGGGAGATGCTTTCAGAACACTGAGCATGTTTCCTAGGAGACAGGGCCCATGCTGGCTGAATTGGGTATGCCAAAAGGAAGTGCTACTTGGAGGCTAAATAAAGAGAAAGCAGCCAAAGTCATGGAACCATGAATGTGGTGCTGATATGGAACATGGCACCTGGCTGTCCCACGGCCTTGGTGATGAGACCCTTAGAGTATCTGCTCTTAAAATGAGACCATTCCTTCTTGCTGACAGCAGTTTTCTTCACTGCTGGGAATTTAGAGCCTCACTTCTTTTTGCCAGTGCTATCCGAGGAATACTAGGTCACATGACCACCATTTGAACCAGCGAAATATCAGGAGCTGTCCGTGGTGCTAGGCGATCCCTGTTTCTCCTACTTTGCTAATGGTTTCTAACCAATCTGATGCTCAGAGCTCTCATTTTGATAGGGTGCAGTATATGACATTCATGTCACCAGACTAACCTAACCAGTAACTTGTGAATAACACTGCTTGCACAGACTTTTGGTTCTTACCCATGTGATTTCTTTTCTTCTGATATAGAGAAAAGGCACAATGCACACTTGGCCTCTACTTCTCCAACCATACAATGCACTAAAGAACATGGGCAGGTGGAGAAATGGCTTAGTGGTTAAGGCGCCTGCCTGAAAAGCCTAAGAATGCTTGTTTGAATCTCCAGGTCCCGACTATAGCCACACACAATGTCACACGCACATGCACACAAGGGGGCACACGTGTCTGGAGTTCGTTCACAGTGGCTAAAAAGGCCCTGATGCGCCCATTCTCTCTCTGCTTCTTCCTCTGTCTCTCTCTCAAATTAAAAAAAGAAAAAGAACATGGGCAACTCCTGAGACCAGATGGTATGTTTATAACAAACTACTTAGTACTTTTCCTTGAGTGGTTCAATTAAGATCTTTTGGATTATTTATTCAAAACAAATGCTCACTGAACAGTAGCATAGTCGGGCACAATTATCGCCACTGGGAAAGATCAGGAGGAGAGAAAGTCCCTCTTGTCAAGGGGAATGAATAGGAATGGTGGAGGCAAGAACCCATCACCACATTATGATGATCTCTAGGCACAATGACAAGCCCAGACCCAGAGGACAATGGGCTCAAACAATCGCCACCCCAAGCCAATGAGAAGGTTGTGTTATTCTTTTCATCAATGTGAGCATAATCCCCATACCAAATATGCTTATCCAATATGGCAAGGCTTCACACGTACAGAAGCAATTTGTCATTGACACATACCACCAACCACGATACATCTATGAAAGGGTATATTCACATTTCTTGAGGAAATCATGCAGTGAGTCTGTTCATCATTTAGCTGCTATGTCCTCTAATACTCACCCATCCACTAAATACCCCAGGGCTTCTCAGTTCAGCTCCATATCCAGGAGAGGACAGATTTGAATGTGAGAGGGACTCATGGGATGGGCAAACTCCCTAGCCGAGATGGGGCTTGGCTACCAAGGGGAAGGAGCTTCACTCACACGTGGTAGTTCTGAGCAGAAACCCACACATAACAGCAACCTACAGTGGGCCTTATGAATTTTTTTTTTGTGTGTGAGGTAGGGTCTCACTCTGGTCCAGGCTGACCTGGAATTAACTATGTAGTCTCAGGGTGGCCTCGAACTCTCAGCAATCCTCCTACCTCTGCCTCCCGAATGCTGGGATTAAAGGCGTGCACCACCATGCCCGGCTCTTTATGAATTTTTTAAAGGAAGATCAAAGAGGAAATAGACATGAATGGGTTGGAGCAGAACTGTATCAGTAGAAGCTGTACCAGCATGGATTGGAATTTAGATAAAGTCTACCCATGCAGGACGACCTTGAGCAGGCTACAACATCCTGGGCTTTGGGAGATAAGAGTTTCTGTGTGGAACAATGGGAGCACATGAGCAGTTCTCAGCCTTCCAAACTCAGTGCCACTCAGGGATGGATGGATGGAGACATATATATAATTTAAATTTTACTTTTCTTTTTGGTTTTTTGAGGTAGGGTCTCTCTCTAGCCCATGTTGACCTGGAACTCATTATGTACTCTCAGGGTGGCCTCAAACCCACAGCGATCCTCCTATCTCTGCCTCCCAAGTGCTGGGATTAAAGGCATGCACCACCATGCCTGGCTTAAAATTTATAACTTTTTAAAAATATTTTTTATTTGAGAGACTGAGACAGAATGGGCACATCAGAGCCTCCAACCACTGCAAACTAACACCAGACACATGCATCATCTTGTGCAGCTGGCTTACGTGGGTCCTGGAGAATCAAACCTAGGTCCTTTGCCTTTGCAGGCAAATGCCTTAACCACTAAGTCATCTCTCCAGCCCCCAAATTGACAACTTTTAATACACAAACATACCATAATTTGGTGACATTCCCATTCAATTACCTTCCTTTGTTGTCCTTCTCACCCTTACTATACCAAGCCCCCTCCTCTTCCCAAGCAGTGCTTCTGTTTTAATGTCTCCTCCGTCCCGTTCTCCAAGGCAAAATATTGACAGGCTCACTATTGTGTGGGTCTTGTGGCAGTAACAGTATCCTCTGAGATCATGAATAAGGACGAGTCATTGCTATCACACTTGCGGGAGCTCAGGAAACACTGCAGAACAAATATCCAAGCTGCTGCCCCTTCTCACCAGAGAAGCTTCTCTCTGGAGAGGGTGGTGGTACTGAGGAGACTTGGGGCTATTCTTCAGCAAACAAAATATCCAGAGGAATCAAATCCCCTACCTGAGAGGAACCATCATCTCAAGACCAGGATGCCCTGTTTACCACCTGGATGAGATGGCTCATGTGAAAGAGGCTCTGGGAGCATGTCTCTTCCAATGAGGTAAATCAGTGACTTTTTGAGTGCCTACTATGCACTGGAGAGTAGTCAAGTCACTGGGGATGCAACGAGTAAAACACACTCGGCCCACTCTAATACCATTGCCACAGCCTTTTTATGGCAACAAGAAAGTGCTGGCTTTTCTAATTTCAGAGACACAAAAGGAAGAAATCTGTTCCTCAAGTGAGATACATCTCCTTCAGTCTTTAACATGTGGGGGATAAAGCGAACGGCACCAAATGAGAAAATCCACAGACATGACTCAATTCTGTTTGGTGGCTACTGGAAGGCAAGATAAAAGTGGCAGCCAGGATGCTGCCAAGAAATGCAAGCAGGCACTTCAAGAAATGTGGAGGTGTCTCCTCGAGAGAGCTTTCTCCTTTGTGGACTGCAGACAGCACCCTCATTCCTCACTTCTCAACTTTCATCTCAAGGTTAGAGAAGGTGCAGAAGAGGGGTCTGGGAGAGACGATCTGACAAACAGCTCACAGAGACACAGTGGGGACTGGCCCAGTGGTTAAAGGTGCATGCTCGCAAAGCCTGTCGGCCTAGGTTTAATTCCCCGGCCACCCATGTAAAGTCAGACAGGCTTTCTGTTGTGGCAGCGACTCCAAGTATATGCACACAATGCACATGTGCAGAGAAGCCATTAGTTTTTTTGTTTTGTTTTGTTTTGTTTTTTTTTAAACAAGAAAGCAAACCAGGCTAAGTGGTGTGGGTTTAGTTCACTGACATTAGACAAATCTTTAAAGATCTACATATCAGGCATCTTTGAGGGTCACATGAAGATGATGAGCAGGCTGCAAAATGGGTGGGGAAAGCCTGTGCTGGAGTGAGAAGAGGCTCAGCAAGTCGAAGCCTGGCGCCGGCTCCTGCGGGATGACCCTGACCCTTCTGTGCATGTGCCTGAATGTCTGAGTCTTCCTGGCAGGGGAGAAAGCTCCTAAGAAGGGAGGCCTCCTCAGAGAATCTTCTAGGTCAAGGAACATACCAACGAACCACCTGTGTGATGCACTTGGCAACAAAGGAGCCACAGAGTCAGGCTCAGCAGCTGCCCCTGCCTTCTCCATGTGTCCCAGCTCTGCAGAAGATGACAGTTTGTCCCGCCATCCAGCAGACTGCGGACCAACTCCAGGCTGAATCCTGGACATACAGGAACACGACAATGTCATCTATCACTAAAACAGGGCTATAACGACTCTCCAGGACAATCCACTCTAGGTTTCTACTTAATACACTTGAACTTGAGGTGCAGAGAATGTAACTGTAGCCACTGCAATAAATCAATTACTTGCCCTGCATGAGCCACTCAGCCCTGCCGCCCGACTCTACCACACTTCTGCCACTTACAAATACTCCAGACTTGGTATCCCTCAGATGCACCAAATGCATTCCCACTTCTAGGCCTCTGTATTCACTGTCACTGTCCCTCAAATCTTGACTCAGCTGGCTCTATTCAACTTCAGCTCTTCAGTGAAGCCTTCCCAATGGCTCTCATTGAATATGCGCACCCAGGGAAGCATCTATCACATCACCTGCCACTGTCATCTTCCATCCACCAGAAACCCGAATGGATGTGTCTGCTTGGTTTGTTGTCTGTATCCCAATTAGCATGTACAATCTAGGAGAGCTTGAGCCGCTTCTGTTTTATTCACGCCCGTCTCTCCACTATCTACAAGAATGCCTGGCACATAGAGGTACTCAACAAATATTTGTTAAATAATGCAATAATTAGCCAATCCACATCTTAGAAAATAGACAACTATTGCCCTCAGTAGAAATCTGTTGGAGAATGTGTGACACGCAGACTTTTAAAGACTTGGAACAATAGAACTGCTCGTTTCTTTTAAACTAGCTACATCCAGAACACTGACAGCTGGGCATTGTGTGGGCTCACATCAAATGGGAGAAATCAATGGGAAACTTGCTGAACACACAATCCATGAGAAAAGAAACTTCTAGAAATGTCTTCATTACTGAGGCAGCTTATGAGGGAAGCCCCTTGAAATGCTGTCTGTGTTAGTCATAAAACTCTCTTAACTATGAAGTTAAGGGCTGGCGAGAAAGGGGTAAGACTGCCAGCACTCCACTGCAATTGAAAGAGTTTTTGGAAAATGTTAGGCCCCAAGCCATGGCATGCTCCAGGGCCTCAGCCTTTGTTCTGTCCCTTTCTTCTGGTTCTAATGAGGCTTTATGAAAAGCAGACCTACCTTTAAAAAAAATTTCCTCCTAGCCCAGAAATTGCAAACTACAGACAAGCCTCACTTACTGGCACTAATGAGAATGAAAGACAATAAATGAAATCCTCAGATAATTCAGAAACATCTTCCATCCAACCTCTCTATGATCCAGTAATAAAAATTCCTTCCACTTCTACAGCAGCTGATCGCTCACTCAGCGCTAGCACATCCCTTCACCTGTGATTCTCAGACTCTCTGGAGACCAGTGTTAGCTAGCATATTTGGCATTTTACAGGTGGGGAAATTAAAACTCCTTTAAAAAAAAAAAACAAAAACCTATGGGACTGGTCTCCTGAGCCCAGGTAGGAGGACCTAAGCAGGATCCTCTCACTCTGCCAAAGGAGGGGTCACCCCCCAGCCTACACCTGCACATGTACATGGCCAGTGAGCAAGAAGGGTCGTAAGGCTCTGTGCCAGTGGCCCCATGGGTGCCAGTGGGGCAAAACTCATGCATGTCTCTTCTTCCACTTGGCCCCTGCATTCACGGTTCTCCTTAAAGAGGATCTAGAAAGGTCCCTGTGGTGGCTTGAAGGAAAAAAAATCCCCCACAGGGCTCATGTGTTTTGAATATTTGGTCCCCAGCTGGTGGCAGTTTTGGAAAGTTGTGGGGCCTTTGGGAGGTGGCGCCTTGCTGGAGGAGTGTCCCCAGAGGTTTTAAGTCCAGCTATACTGCATGTCACTAGGAAACTTGCTGGGACGACTTCATTCCAGCTGCTGTGATGCTATGACTCAGGCTGCTTTTCTGCTCAGGTGGGTCACACTTTCCCCTCCACGGTGATGCTTCCCCTTGAGACCATAAGCCTGAATAAACCCTTTCCTCCCATATGCTGCTTCTCTTGTCAGGCATTTTGTCACAGCAACCACAAAGTAAGGGCAACAGCCCCCAGAGCAGTAACCATGAGCTCTTCTGGAAGTCACAGAAGCCTGGCACTTCCGCTCACACTGTTCATTCCGGCCCGACAGTGCCCCAGGCCAGGGGCAGACAAGCTCCTCCCACTTACGGGGAAAGGACCCCTCAGGTCAGAGCCACTTCCTAGACCTCGACTCTGGGCAAGCCAGGCAGTGCACTGGTTGAGGAAAACTCACCCATCCCATTGCCAAGTTTGAGATGCCAGCTTGGCCACTTCCCACCTGGGCAACGCCAGGCAGGTCACTTACAAGCCTGGAACTTGGTTTCCTCACCTGAAAAATTAAGGATTAGAGCAATACGGACTTTATAGAGCCGCTGTGAGTGTTCAGTAAGAAAATCAGGGCAAACACTCAGAACACTGTCTTGCGGGTACTCGGCAAATGTTAGTTGTGACTGTCACTGTTCGTTTCACTTCTAATGCATCTGAAAGGTGAAGAGGGTCTGCCGAGACATAGGCTAGAGTGGTATGACAGAACACAGAGTGATTAATATTGCAAAGATGAACAAAGAGATGAAAAGCCAAAGAAAAATCAAAACTTCTTAAGCTCGGAAAGGTCTAGCCATCCTCAGGTCCCTATGTCTTCTTCTCCAAGGGGACACGTCATCATGACATGATATGCTGGGATGCCGTCTTGGTATGCATTGGTACCAGAAATGACCCAAAGTGTCCACAGGCTGAGTGCACTGCTCCCCCATCAGAACTCTGGGGTCTGAAGCAGCACACCTAGTTGTCTGAGCACCCCTTTACTTCCCCAGAGACTAGAACCACGCCTTCCACATGCACATGCTCAAATGGATAGGAATGGTAACTGGATAGGAAATTGAGCTTTCAAAGAACCAGTGAGAACTTTCTAGGCTAATAAAGGCCATACCAGGAAGGGAACCATGAGGGTGAATGTGCACCTGGCCTGAAGCTACGCCACTGGCTAAGGCCTCCGACTGTCTAAGGTCAAGATCATCTCCCCTGACAGGAACTCCACTATGCAGCAAAGATCTCTTTAGGCTTTGTCCCTCCACTTCAATTTCCTGTCATCAAGCATTCAGACGGTTCCACCAGGAAATTCACACTTGCTATAAAATTCCCAAGTATTTTCCACTATCACAGAGACAGAGGCTCTCTAGCACCCAGTGGACATCAGCCATGAGCAATGGAAAGCCCCAAGACTTCTTAATCCATTCCCACGAGTAAAATACGTATTATGTAAATTCGTCACCCTTATCATCTTGAGACTTCCTAGAGTGGCCTTCCGGGATCTGAGCAGCCTCTAAACGTACCATGAGCTTTCTCTCCCACCACCAGCCTTATGAGCAAACTTCACTGGAATAAGCGAGTTTCATATCTAAATATTTCAGTGGTGGTGAAGTTAGAAAATTTATACTTCCATCAGAGAATTTGCAACGTGCTACATTTAGCAACCATGAGAGACTGATTTACAATCTAAATTTTTATATTATAAGTACATTTGCATATATAGGTCATTTGCATACATTAATAATATATGAAAATGAAGTCATCCATTCAGTCAAACATCCATTAGATGCTGCTTCTGCACTAGACATCACGATGCATCACAAACCATTTCCTCAAGGTGCTTGCATTCTGCATGAGCCCTAAGAAGGGTGATCAAATTTACATGGGTGGGACAAAAACATTCAAAGGATAAATAATAGATCACATAGTGACAGTTAAGGTGATAATCACATCAACAGCTAACATTTTTTCAGTACTTACTGCATTTCAAGCAGTGTTCCAAGGCACTGCGCACTTACTAAGTTCTCACATCCAGCTCACCATGAAGAATCTTACTACCCACGTTTCTCAGATGAGGAATCAGACAGGGAGTTCAGTAACTTGCCTGAGGTGACAGAACAGGAAAAGCTAATGGGTACTGACTGGATTTGACCTGGTACCAAGTGGAGATGCAGAAATCCTCAACCTTCGCACTGCTGACCCCGTGAACAAGACGACCTGCCATTGGGAGGCCTGCCCTGTACACTATAGCAAAGCTAGTGGCATCCCTGCCTTCTCTCTCACTTGATGACAGTAGAAACTCCTTCCCCTCCTGCTGGACAGCCACAAATGTATTACAGCATGGCCAAACGTCCCCTCCAGGCAAGTGCCATTGGACTATAGAGGCGAGCTTGCACAAGGTGCCCTCGCAGGAGATGGAGCATCAGTCCTGGGGTTGATCAATTGACAGGTGAAATTCAAAGAATGGTGAGTGTCAAAGGTGTCAGGGTGAAGCAGTACCAAGTCACATAATAGCCCCAGAATCCACAATATGAACTCGGAATTCTGACCCGCTGGGGAGCTGTTGCAGTCAGGTTCACATTGCTGGCCGAAAGTACCAGACCAAAGCAGCTTGTGGGAGGAAAGGGTTTATTTTGGCTTTCAGACTCAAGGGGTAGCTTCGTGATGACATGGGCTAAGGGTGGACATAACCTCAGGAGAGTGTGTCAAAAACTGGCAGGAGGAAACTGGCTGTAAAACCCGTAAGCCCACCCCCAGCAATACACCGCCTCCAAGAGGCTTCAATTCCCAAATTTCCATCATCTGGGGACCTAGCATTCATAAGACATGAGTTTATGGGGGACACCTGAATCAAACTAGCACAGGAGCCATCCACTCCCAGAAAGCTGGGATGTGTTAAGATTTGATTTAGGTTCAGGCTGAGCAGGAGCCAAGTTCCATATGGAAGATGATGGCTTGAAGGGGCTGTGGAAAAACCTAGCAAGAGTTTAAGAGATGACATGAAACTGGGCAGAAAAAGATGGATTTGAGAGCAATTGAGTAAGTGTCATGGAGAGGTCTGAGTAGGGAAGGATTAACAATCCAGAGTTAACAACTTACAACGCCTGGAAGGATGGCTAAGGTCATTGACAGGGACACACGAAATGAAAAGATTCAGGTCTAAGAGCGGGAGGAATGCAATGTCTCCTGTGCTAAGTGGGAGGTGTCTAGGGGAGGGCCAGAACAGTGGAGAGGTTCCTGGGCTACTGCACAAACTATCTTGAATTTAGGGAGCAACTTGGGCTGGAGGGATGTCCCGAAGGCCTAAGTGCGCATACCATAGTAAAGATTCCCTATTGAGTCTCATGGCCCAGGGAGTTAAATGAAAAGAGACTTCAAAATCGCCAACACTCCCAGCTCGGAAAGACCTGAGGACCCACACAAGACACAGCCAGAGACATCGGGGAGGCCAGGCCAGAAAACCTGGAGGAAACAGTGCTAGAGAAACCAGTGGCAAGAAGGAGATGCAACATAGCACCAGAACTTGGGACTCAAGAGCAAGTTCAAGTCACTAACAAGCACCTAGGCTATCAATTGTGGTTATACAGTTATCATCACATTTCCCCAAATTAAGGTCAATGAGGAGACAACAGGGCTGCAGGGAGGGCTTAGCGGTTAAGGCGCTTGCCTGCAAAGCCTAACGACCCAGGTTCGATTCCTCAGGACCCATGTTAGCCAGATGCACATGGTGGTGCATATGTCTGGAGTTCACTTGCAGTGGCTAGAGGCCCTGGAATGCCCATTCTTTCCCCCTCCTCCCCTCCCTTTCTTCAAATAAATAAAACAAAAGATAAGGAGACAACAAATGCAGCACCTTTATTTAATTCATTTATGATTTCACTAGAGATTAAAAAAAAAAATCACTGTTAGAAAGCTCCCAAGGGACCAGCTGTCTGGGCTGCCTACTGACTCACGACAGTCCAGGTTCTGGGGAGTTTCCACTCGTTCTGGCCTGAGACTATGTGAGACCTCCCTGACCCCTACTTCCCACATGGGCTCTCTGCCTTCTCCTGCCCTCCACCTGCCCTCCACATGGCAGGAGCTCTTCTTATTTTCTTTTCTTTCCTCTCTATTTTTTTTTTTTTTTGAGGTAAGGTCTTTCTGTGGTCCAGGCTGACCTAGAATTCACTATGTAATCTCAGTGTGGCCTCGAATTTACAGTGATCGTCCTACCTCTGCCTCCCAAGTGCTGGGACTAAAGGTGTACCCCACCATGCCTGGCTCTTTTTTTGTTTGTTTGTTTTGGAGAGAGACACAGAGACAGACAGAGAGGGAGAGGAAGACAGGTAAGAGATGGGCGCACCAGCAGCCTCTCAGCTGCTGCGAACGAAATCCAGATGTGTGCGCCCCCTTGTGGTCAAGTGTGGCATTGCACCCTTGCATCACTTTGCATCTGGCTAAACGTGGGACCTGGAGATTGGAACCGGCATTCTTAGGCTTAGGAGGCAGGCACCTTAACCCCTAAGCCATCTCTCCAGCCCAGTTTTTGTCGTCTTTCTAGGCCCACCACATGGGCTCTCAAACCACATGGTGTATTCATTTCCCTTCCTTTGGTTCTGTTCTTCCCTCAATACATATAATAATTTAATATTTTTTAAAGCTCCCAAAAGCCAGGTGTGATGGCATACACCTTTAATCCCAGTACTAGGAAGGGAGAGGTAGGAGGATCACAATGAGTTCAAGGGCACCTTGAGATGACAGTGAATTCCAGGCCAGTCTGGGCTATAGTGAGACCCTACCTTGAAATACCAAAAAATAAATGGTAACAAAATCATGTCAGGTGAAAGAATTAAACTATGACAGCTAAAGAGACTGGTGAAGCAAGGACTTGGGCTAAAATCTAAGTTGCATGTAAGTTTTTCCTCAACAACCTTAAGGCAGATGTGCAAACTTCACTTTTCAAATATCAAACTCACCGTTTCCTGAAGCTAAAAGTTTACTATTTTCAGAGAAATGTTGTGTTGAGCCATAGAGGTTGTTTTTCTATGAGACACAAAGTTACATTACCAGAATATAAGATCTTCTATAAAGAAATATTTCTCATTGCTATATGCTTTATATTGCCTGGCTGTCACTTGAAATTATCTACCGGAGCAAGGCCTTGTGACAACTCTATAGTGCTCACGCAGTCAGTCAACATCATTTCTGAAGATGCAAAATGACACCAGCAGACAGAAAGATACACAACAGAGCCTTGCTCTTCCAGGTTGTCTGTAACAACACATATTACAGAACCTAGGGCGCAGAGTCGTTCTAGAAAGTAAGTTCCCAATACACGACCTTGACATTGCATAACCTAAACCCTCAGTGGTCTTATGCAGCGTCCCTCTTTTCCCTTCAACATCTTACATTTTGTTCTGTGGCATTCTGACATCTGTAGATGAGATTAAAAAGCAACCATATGCTAAGAAGGCTTTAGTACTGGTATAAATACCCACCATACCCCAATCTGCCTCAGACAAATCAGAGTCATGTGGTTCAATGTGCAAACAATTACTTGATTTAATCTCATCATGCCGAAGTTGAAAAGAAACTGTAATCATGGTAGACGCGGCTCATTTTATTCCAAAGCCACCATCTTTTAGGTTCCTGATTGCATTTTATTCTTGGACAAAAGAGGAGAGGCTGACTTGGAATTTCTCCGAGCTTCCACAGTGAGCATACTAATTCATGCTCCATGAAGAGGGTCGTGCCTACATAATGTGATGGCAGGATCTCTGCTAACGGCTCCTTCCTGTTTCTTACAAAGACAGCATCGGAGCTGAGTGACTGCCAAAATTCTCCCATTGAACATGCATGCGTTTCACCTGCCCCTGAGCCCTGGGAGTCCATGGGGTCAGAAGCCATGGTGCTTCTAGTGAAGGAAGGAGATGAACACCATTCCAGGTTACAGTCTTCCTTCAGAATAATGGTGAAGAGAGCACAGGCCCAGAATCACACTAGAAGGGCCGTTCAGACAACCAGCTCCCCACTCACTCGATAAGCAAACATTCATCTCACCCATTAAGTGGACGTGACATAACTATACCATAGCCTTAGTGTCCTCAATAGTTGAATGTGCATGTTAAGTGTTTTTTCAGCTAGAGACTTGGCATATATTAAGTTAGCATAATCACCATTAATATTACCTAATAAGCTAATAGAGAGAACATCTGTGTATTTGTTAATTATGGCTCTAATACATATTAGTCCCAAACGTTAGGGGCTTAAAACAATAAAAATTTATTGTCCTGGCTTTTACTTATCAAACATCTCAGCTTGAGAAGAAGGGATGGAGGAGTGCCCTTCACTGAAACACCTTTGTCGCACCCTCCAAGCCTCAGGGACCATTGCGGAAGAGGGAGCGGATAGAATAGAAGAGCCAAAGGAAGGGTACGACTCCTTACAATGCAACTGCCCAGACAGAAATTGGCCTTGATATCCATGACCTTGCTGTGCCTAGCAATACCTCCGCAAGACCCTCATAATAGAAGTAAAAGATGATGACATCAAATTAAAGAGAGACTAATGGAGAGAGGGAGGGGATATGATGGGGAGTGGAGTTCTAAAGGGGAATGGGGGAGGGGAGGGAAATACCATGCACTTCTTGTATGTAAGTATATTTTGTTGTCAATAAAAAAAAATTTAAAAAAAACATCTCAGCTTGTCTCATCTCAAAGCCCTGGCCTCCAGGGTCTCCATGGGTTGTGGTCAGGGAACCTGTCAGGGTCTTATCTGAAGTCCCAAAAGAGGAGGGATATGCCTCAGAGCTCACTGCCATGGTTGTAGGCAGGATCCAGCTCCTTGGGCCATATTGACCTGAGGCCTCATGAGTTCCCCAGCTGGCAGCTAAAGTCTGAAGTTCCTGACCACACAGTGCAGGCCCCTCCAGGGCAGCTTACAATGTGGCAGCTGGCTTCCCTTGCAGCAAGCAAACCAGGAAGCGAGAGAGGCCTCAAACGAAGCAGCCACATTCCCTATGGAACCAGACTTCAGAAGTGACAGCCTGTACTTGTGTTGCAATCAATTTGCTAACTATCACTATGTCCAGCCTGTACTTGGCAGAGGAGATGGCAGAGAACATGGAAACCAGCAGGTATCCAGGACCATCTTTTTTACATTTTTATTTATTTCCAAGCACAGAATTAGAGAGTGCACATGCATGCCAGCACCTCTAGCCACTGAAAATGAACTCCAGATGCATGCACCACTTTGTGCATATGGCTTTATGAGGGTACTGGGGACCTGAACTCAGGTAATCGGGCTTTGCAGACAAGCACCTTAACCACTGAGCCATCTCTCCAACCCCCAGGACCCTATTTGAAGGCCTGCCTATTCCAGTGTGCCAAGACATCTTCACAGCTTTACACACACACTCACTCTCCCTCCCTCCTCTCATTCCCTCTCCTAGGAAATATTTGAACACCTATCCTTGAATACCTACCTTGTGCCAAACACCACACAAAGGTCATGACAATGTAGTAAAGCAAACGGAAGGCCTCTTGTTGCAGTCCCCTTCTCATGGATGGGAGGAAGGTTTTTACTTTGGTTTAGTTTTGAGGCAAAGCTTCCTGATGGCATGGGAAAGCATGCCATGGAGGAGAGGCTGGACATCACCTCTGCCACAGCAGGTGGCGAACAGCAGCAGGTGAGCCAAACTCTGCAAGGGGAAGCTAGCAGTAACACTGCCAAGCCCACCCCCAATAACACACTCCCCAGCAAGGCTCCGCCTCCCGAACTGCCACTAGCTGGAGACCAAGTTTTTAGAACACACGAGTTTATCGGGAGATACCCTATTCAAACTGCCACATCTCTGCTCCTCTGAAGCCTAGAAGCTAGTAGGAAAATATATTACACAAGACATGTTACTACTGAATTAAAACAGTGACAAGCACCGTCAAAAAGAATGTAAGTATAAAATTATAAGAAAGCTATAAACCCCTTGAAGTCCACTAGATGAGACAGTCTCCAAGTAGCTAATTAAATTCACAAAGTACATGCTTCAGATAGATCAGCACTCCATGGTTTGATGTTTGGGACACTAACATACTATCCACATAGAATTTAAGAAACAAAACAACCTCACTTTGGTCTCAATGTTCAAGACTTCTGTAGTCTTGGGGTATTGAGATTTTAGGCATTTGTCCAGGAAGATATTAGTACATAATAGGACACATTATCCCTAAGCAACATTTTCTCATCCCAATGGTTTACTGCTAGCCAAAAGGCACTCAGAACAATGCAGACTCCTCGCTCATTCCATGAAACTTGATCAGTTCTCACAGAAGTAATGCTGCTGAATGACTCATGGACTTGCAGAGAGCAGGAGGACGCTGGTCGAATGCAGAAACAAAACTGAAACATTCAAAATAGAGACACTCTTCTTTCGATTCCCAAGGTTAGAGACCAAATCCAGAAACAGATGCAGCCCAGTGGGTGTTTAAATAGAGCCATCCTCCAAGGCATGCAGATTCCACTCACTGCTCCTCCTTGCCAGCAAGCTGCAGGTCCCAGTGTCAAACAGCTATAAAAGGATGCATTTCACTACATCGAGAGTCTATGACAACAGCCAGCAGAAGAAATTAGCCATCCTCCTTACAGCACTGTTAACCTGGACTGGCATGCTCACGACAAATGGCCTCCGTGATAATCCTGTTAACAATGCAGTATCTTTCCCACTGACGCTGTGAAACTAAGCATCCTGTCAGTCATAAATGCATACGTAACTATGCAATTAAGGCTTGAGATTTGGCACGACTTGTTTCTTCTGCTTTATTAATTCCCAGCCACGAGCCAGTTCCGGGAGGAGCACATCACCAGGCCCACTGCTCTCCTTTTTAACCCCAGGATGGGACTCCCCCAGGTAAGACCCACAGATAGAACAAAGCCGAAGTGATCAAAGGTCCCCGCTTTCCTGGGGCAAGAAGCTGCAGTAACATAATGCTGGGGGAGAAAGGGCTGCCCACACACACTCAGCGCCTGCCAACAGGTCGTCTTGGCGCCCACTTCTGCCCAGCTCAGGGCTGTGATAATGTAAAGGCGGGAAGGCAAGAATGATACACCCAGAGAAAACTACTTCATTAAAGGAAGAGTTTGTTAAGCTTTTCAAGTTGTTTGGGGAAACTACAGGAGGCTGGAAGGACCTCAGTGTAGGGTTTGTTGGCTGCCAAAACAAGCCTCTGGCTGCGAGTTGAAAGAACTTCAGTCCAGCCTCAACTAATTAACTTTCTGGCCTTTAACAAACATCTTCAATCAATCAATTAACAAGTAATTATTGGGTAGCCAGCACAGAGAATACTCTCTGGCTGGTACAAAGGAGGTTCAGGGTCCCTGGCTTGCCCTCAAGGAACTTAGCATTCTAACTCAAGAGGGAAAACAAGCTTGTAATAACCTCAGCTTTCCAGCACCTGCAGAAATGGCTGCATCAGTCCATCTCCTACAAGGTGGGAGGTAAACGGTTAAAAGGTTCTTAAACTTAAGAGGTTACGTACTTTTAAGGTGGAGAACTTGCAGAAATGTGCTGTCTCATAAAATGCTGGCTCTGTTAGACATTGAATACGTAAAAAAGGAAGAAAAAAAAAGTGGTCAGGTATCATAGCCAAATGAGTTTAGGAAAATAATGGAAAAAAAAAAGATAGGTTTGTTCACTGTAGGACTTTGAGTTTTTGAAGACTAGCCTGTGTTGGGGGAATGGGGGTGTGGCGTGACCTCCAGGAGTCACCTCGTGGCACTTTGGAAAGACCATGCTGCATCTGTCTCTTTCAAGTGCTCTGATGGCTCCATGTTGTCTGCTCATGGGTCTCAGTTATCCTGGGGGGCTGCTGAGAGGAGCCCAGAAAGCACCCCTTCCAGGCCTGGAGAGATGGCTTAATGGTTAAGCGCTTGCCTATGAAGCCTAAGTACCTAGTTCGAGGCCTAATTCCCCAGGACCCACATAAGCCAGATGCACAAAGTGGCGCGTGCATCTGGAGTTTACAGTGACTGGAGCCCTGGCGGGCCTATTCTCTATCTGCCTCTTTCTCAGTCTGTCACTCTCAAATAAATAAATGAACAGGAAATACCCCTCCCCTTTTCCAGCTATTTGGCAGCTCCCTTCAACTGGGCTCTGCTCTGGATACCACTGCCAAGGAGTATCCAAAATGGCTCACCCTGGATATTTCTGTGTGGACCCAGTCAAAGCCTATCTGAAAACCTCCCAGGTGTTAAAACATTGCCCCACCCTTGGATTCAGCTCGACTTCCCAGACAGACCACACCCACATCCACAGGGCCCTCTGCTCCACGCAGAGCACAGAGGGCAATCACACCATGCCCTGACACCTATGCAGGGACTTCCTCCAACATCTTCCATGTCTCCTTTTCTGACCAGCATCCTGCTAGGACGTTTCTTAGGCATGACTGTGTGGGCATCTCCTCAACTAAATATATCCCGCTAGGCAGTCTCCACATCTCCCTGTGGTACTAAGAACAGACTCGGCTGATAGACCAGGAAAATGTATGGCCAAGTATAAAACAGTGTTATGAAGAGAGGCCATCCTCAACAACAGGCAGTAAAGCAAGTTAGCAAGGAACTGGAGGCAAGGCAGCCAGGCTGGACCATGGCTCACTAGTGATAAACCCCAATCCTCGGACAACATGGACAATATTCTGAGCCTGGTATCCTCATGTGTCAATATGAAAACAGATCCTGTTCCACAGGGCTGCAGGGAAAGCACATGGGAAACTCTCTGGAGTGCTGAGACGCAGACTGTAAGTGCTCACTAAACACTGGCAGTAGCTTGAGCTCAAATACAACATCCTTTATGGGATTCTGAAATGGCCTGGTCCCAGACTGATCTGTTCCAAAGACACGTGTTCAAGAAGTCAGCGTTAATTTTCACATAATTAGGTTGACAATTTTTGCTGCCTTCACCAGATTATAGAAAAGAGTTTAGCTATGTATTATACTTACCCTCTTGAGGCTGGGACAAAATACCTGACCAAAAACAGTCTATGGGAACAAAGCGTTTATCTCAAGCTTACAGTCTTTCTTTCTTTTTTTTTTTAAGAGAGAAAATCAGCGCACCAGGGCCTCAGCCACTGCAATCAAACTCCAGATGCTTGCACCACCTAGTGGGCATGTGAGAACTTGCACTTGCCTCCACTTTGTGCGCCTGATTGGGATCTGAAGAGTCCAGCATGGATCCTTAGTGCCTTAACTGCTAAGCCATCCCTCCAATTTCCAGGAGAAGCTTCATCATGGCAGGAAAAGCCTTGCAGGCCAGGCCACCAGCTCACATCCTCACAGATCAGCACCAGGGCAGAAGCAGCAAGAGTGAGCTAGTGAGTAAAAATCCAGTAGGACTGGACTAAGAAGCCTCAAGGTTTTGCCCACAACAAGGGTCCACCTCCCCAAAGCTCCACCAGCTAGAGATTGATATGGCACTTCATGATTAACACATGAGGCTATGGGGGACACTTGGCATTCAGACCACCACACTGTATGTGTTTTTTGCTTTGCTCCCCAGCAGCTATAAGAATTGGGGCAGCTTTCTCATTTGAGAGAGGATAAGGAAGTGGGGGAGCAAAGGGGAAGGAGGAGTGAGAGAGAAAGAATGATGGCACCTACTTCATTCAGTTATTGCAAAGGTTTAGCAGAAAGATGCTTACAGAACTCAGCACATAGTAGCCATTCTAACCATGTGAATGGTTATACTTGTACTTGTCAGAATGAAAAGAAAGGGCCACCCCTGTTCTGGCTGCTGTGATATGGCTGACAGACATTGCTAGAGAGTGAAGGCCTTCGTGGCTACTCTTAAATTATGTGAGAACCCATCATTACCACCCAAAATAAATACTGTGGCTTTGGGGGCCATTTGGAAGCTAGCAGTCAACACATCAGACCCACGAGGGCAAGGACCAGCATCTCCCTTAGTCCCCCTCGTCCCACCTCCCAGAAGGCAAACAGGAGGCTGGGCAGAAGGTGATCACGGACAGCTACAGCTTGTGATCAGAGAGAGGTAATCACCTGCCACAGGACCTGCGAGCAAAGGAAGAGAACAGAGCAGAGCAATTCAGTCCAGGGTGATTGGGCAGGAGACAAAAACGAACAGCTGACCAGTATCAACAGAAGCAAGAGTAAAGACGATGTCCCTCAAGTGACAAGCTACATCCCAGAGCCAAGCTCTCTCCACTAAGGAAGGCACCTGGGAGACAGCTTACTATGGACCAACACCGTGAAGTGAATTCATGGAGAAATGCTGGGGAGAGGGGCGGGTTATAGTTCAAGTACTGTCATGAGACCATGTACACACTCTGAGTGGGGTTGTTTAGCCAGGGTTGGTTCATGGCTTTAATCCCTCAAAGTTCCCAGTGAGATAGGAGAGACCCCTCTCATGCTGTCTTCCTGCCAGGAAGAAGAGAAGTCTGCCAGTAAACTGAGGGCATAAATCCCAACAGAATATGTGAAAGCTAGGTATAGTAACTCATACCTTCAATCCCAGCATGCACTCAGGAGGCTGAGGTAGGAAGATCACCATGAGTTCAAGACCAGCCTGGGCTGCCTGTCTCCCACTCCCCCAAATAAAACTTAGCATATATAAAATCATACCTTGTTCTAAAAAGTTGGAAGGGATCAAATAAATTATATGTTAACATATTATATAATCTATGTGCTATATAAGGAGTCATATAATAAAAATATATTATACAATAAATTATTGAATATAAAATTTAAATGTTTACCTGTTATATGTAGCACAATGGAAGAGAAAATGAGAGGGTGGATTATGAGACAAAGATAAAAACAAGTATATTTTATGTGTACTTCTACAAATATTTTGAGCCATACATATATGGCACATAATGTTATTTATGGGAGAATAAAAATGCATAAAACAATGTGAGTATCTTAGAGTGATGGATTATGGAAGTGCTATTTTTAATCCTGTTTTTAGTCTCAAAATATAAAAATTTACTGCTTTGAAGCTATAAAATGTCTCATAAGTTATGATTGGAAAAGCCCCGTGCAGAAAGCTCTGGAGAGAGGAGTCATGCAGACATGTTCTGGTCAGTTTCAGGGTTGAGAAGGAGTTGGGCATCACCAATGCCAACACGTGCCTTTGCCCCCGTGACTCTTCTCTGGATAGTTCACAGGTAGAAAGTGGGGACCAGCTGCTGGCCAGGACATCAGAGCAAAGCTGTCAACCTGCCAACAACCCCTAAGCACACCTCAAAACAAAAACAAGTCAATGGCCACTGGGCCCTGACAATGTTTTCCTGCTTCCTCCCTGGGGAAAGATGGCACCTGAGAGGGCATATGAGAGGGAGATGCAACCTGGCTTCAACAGAGCCCCCTGGCTGAGCTCCACATATGCCCTCAGTCAGCACCTGGACTTAAGGAATTCTATTAAGAAGTGACACTGGAAAGAGGGATGCTGGCTTCATGAAACCTAGCCAAATGAGTCCCAGGTCCTATCAAATAGAATGATATTTATGTTGTATCAAGAGTGGAGGGATAGGGTTAAACCAAATTAGACACTTTCTTCTTTCATATTAGCTAGGCAAGACACTTAACTTGAACCTTTCATTTAATCTTATAGTAGAGAGCTAGGATGTTAATTAAATGAGCCTTGGTAGTTTAAATGTAAAACGTCCCCCATAGCCTCAAGTGTGATTAAGCTTATGACTTAGTCCCCAACTCATGGAGCCTTTGGGAGGTAGAGCCTTGCTGGACGAGGCGTGTCGACCTTGAGGTTTATTAGTCCTGCCCACTGGGCGTTCAGTGCCAGCTCACTCACACTATTTACTTTCTATTGCTATTGACAAGATGGGATAGCCTGGGTGCCTGCTCTGCTATGCTTTTCCCACCATAGTAAACCTTCTCAAAACCACAAGCCAAAATAAACCCTTTCTTTGCATAAGTTGCTTTGAGTCAGGTGTTTTATATCAACAAGAAGGTCACTGTTAACATTATCTGTGTGCAAAATGCCTAGAACAGAAATTCAGTGTATATATATAATAGGAAGTAATATACAGGGCAAAATGGTAGTGAGCCTGCTTTACAGTAGTCCCTGGTGCATCTATGCTTCTGTATAAATAGCCATTATTATTGTTCAATCCTTAAGATCATCCACCAACAGATCAGAGGACCAAACAGGAGGCTCTGAGACCTGATCACTTGTGGCAAGAGGTCATGTCTTCAGGAAACAAAACTAGCATCAGTGCCCCCCCCCAAAAAAAAGAAATTGCTAGATTAAAAACAATTACATTTCAAAGTTTCACATATTAGACTTTCACTTGAAACAGGATTTATCTCATTACAGATCAGAAGATTCCAGATTTCCAATAATCGCTGGTTTTTCTAAGCTGAATGATCCTGTAAAATATTTGTTTTGAGAAATTAAACAAGCTCTCTCACTAGTCCATATTAAAATTTGAACAGAAAAAAAATTTTTTTATTCAGCAGCCTTTCCAATGTTCACTAACAGAAGCCAGTCCATGGATCCAGATTTTTTTTAATTAGCATAAGTCAGTGAAATGCATTTACAAGCAGGCCCTTATTACACAGGTATGTTAAATAAGGGGGATTTTTCATCTATATCCTCTAATCTATGACCAAAGCTTAGGACCAAATTCCAACGTGTTCTTACAAAGAGAAAGGAAGACATTAAATGACAAGCTTCCAGAAGTTACAAAATGATTCTTAGAGGCTGCATAACCAACTCTACTGGTTGAATGGGATGTTCCAGAGCCTCGTGTTTTGAATGCTTGGTACCCAGCTGGTGGCAATTTTGGAGGTGGTGCCTGCCTGGAGGAGGTGTGTCCCTGGTGGCAGACCTTGAGGTTTATTAGCCTCCAGCTTGCCAGTGCTAGCTCAGCCCACTCTTGTTTTCTGCCTGCTGCTACAGCAAAACATAATGGCCAGCCTCTGCTCTACTGTCCTTTCCCCACCATGATGAAGCTCCCCTCCCATAATTCTGAGCCAAAATCAACCCTGTTCTCCTATCAGCTGCTTTTGGCCCAGCAACATGAAGGTCACCCTCCCCTGCTCCCCAGTTTGCACAAGGGAGGACTGCATGAGGGGAAGAGTGGCAGTCACCAGCATTTGGGGACTTATGATATTTACCAGGTTTGTCAAGTGATGTGTATTCCCCACTCAGGTGCTGTCTAAGGTCTGCTATAAATGAACTGTTCAAAAACCAGGTGCTTGGGCTGGAGAGATGGCTTAGCAGTTAAGGCGCCTGCCTCCTAAGCCTAAGAATGCTGGTTCCAATCTCCAACGGTTCCAATCTCCAGGTCCCATGTTTAGCCAGATGCAAAGTGACGCCAGGGTGCAATGCCACACTTGACCACCAGGGGGCACATGCATCTGAAATTCGTTTGCAGCAGCTAAGGCACTGCTGGAGCACCCATCTCTGTCTTCCTCTCCCTGTCTCTCTCAAAAAAAAAAAAAAAAAAAAAAAAAAAACAGGTGCTGATGAGGACAGATAGGTGTCTCTATTTAAAGATTTTCTCAGGCAATGGGCTTGCTAATTTGTTCTGTGACTGACCAAATTGGGGAGGGGAGAGAACACAAGATGACTGGCTAACCTTAGAGAAGGAGGCAGCCTTGGGGATGCCTGTGTCCCCACTGTTCAGTAGAGCAGCATTTAGGAAGTGGAATAATGAGCTAAAACCAGCCCAGTGGGAACCACCATGGGTCCCTTTATGAGCACCACCTGCGAAGTGGGTCTCATCAACAGGAGGCAGGGGGCAACATCTAGAACATGCTCCTGGGATGTCATTCGTTCCCTTGGCCAATCACAGAACTCCCCTTTCCTGGGTGTTCGATAGGATTGCCCTTAACTGCCCTGCTAATACTTTCAAAACCAGTGCTTCATCCAAGTGCCATTTCAGAGGCACCAAATGTTAAAGCATGTCTCTTCAGATAAAGCGTGGCTCCTGCTGCCATGGTGACTATAAAGGCATGCCTGGAGAACTCGCCAGCCACCACCCTGAACAACACACATCAGGGCCCCTGCCACCCATGAGAGATGGGTTGCACATGTATAAACAGACCTTTGTGGTTTTAAGCCAAAAAAATATTTTGACTTTTTCCCAATTATAACCTAGCCCATTCTGACCAACCAAAGGAAACAGGAGGAAGAGGTGGTACATCAAGGCAGGTCCCTAGCTAAGTCTTCCAGAGGGCCTACCTTGGCCTCAAGGCCAGGAGGAAGAGGGCTAGAACACTTTTACAAGTTCAACACAATGCTCACTTCTCAAATCATATGTCTAGACCATACAAGGCAACAGGAAAGGGAAATCCTAGATCTGCCATGAAGTAGGAATTTTAAACTCGACTGGACTGGGTTTCCGTTCTAAAAATGATCAAAAACACTTCGACCAAGATGTTGTTATGGGAAAGCAGCAAATAAAAATAAACAAAATTGCTTCGTGTTTATTTCCCAAATTAAAATTCCTCGATGAGCTGGTTGCTCATACATGTTTGGTAAACAGGGACATGTGTTTCTGACTGCCCTCCAAAAGCGGCAGCTGTTCATACTTGTGATACAGGAATTTGGAGTGTCTGAGAGTGACCGAGCCCTTCTCAGACCTTCGGAGGACTTAGGGTGCCACGGTCACACAAAACTCCCACAGACCGTAGAAGGGAAGTTGAGAATGATTTGATTATAGACCTCTAGAGAAGGAAAGAAGGCAAGGCTCTGTATAAAAGGAAGGGTCCCCAAAGATGAGATACTACGAAAGATTTTAGGAAAGACAATAAAGCATAAAGCTCCCATGTTCAGTGTATGGGGGGAGGGATTCTGTGTGGATGGTGACTTGGTGACTTAGGGAGGTAAGTGGTTAAGGTTAAACATATCTACAAGACCCTTATTGGTTGGTGGGTCAGGGAGAAGAGTGCAGGCTCAGAAGACTGGATGGGGAATAAGTTGGTCAGCCCAGAGCCTATGCCAGGTATCACATCTACTTTTCAGGGGGTGGGCGGGAAACTCCTTTAGAGGAAAAAAAAAAAAAAAGTTAAGGAAAAACCAGATCCTCCCATGGGCTTAAGGACATTTCCTGCCTTTAGCCATTAAACAAGCAAAAAAAAAAAAAAAAAAACTGTCCTTTTTGGGGTGCTGCTACCCTAAACTGCCTAAGCTATTTCTATCTCTTTTTTTTTAATTTTTTTTTTTTTTTTTTTTTTTTGAGAGAGAGAGAGAGGAAGAGGGACAGACAGAGATGGGCGCGGCAGCAGCCTCTCAGCTGCTGCGAACAAACTCCAGATGCATGCGCCCCCTTGTGGTCAAGTGCGGCATTGCGCCCTTGCGTCACTTTGCATCTGGCTAAACGTGGGACCTGGAGATTGGGACCTGGAGATTGGAACCACTGGAGATTGGAACCGGCGTTCTTAGGCTTAGGAGGCAGGCGCCTTAACCCCTAAGCCATCTCTCCAGCCCCTCTATCTCTTTTTTAATTATTTTTTTATTGACAACTTCTATACTTACAAAAAAAAAAAAACACCTGTTATTTGTCCTTCATCCCTCGTACCCCCATGAAGTGCACACACACTACTGCAGTCATTCCCCAAAGACAATCAATACTGCCCCAAGACAATCAGCTCTAAAGCAGCCCTACCAACTTCAGTATACTAATCTTATTATTTATGCCCCTGCTTCTTGTAGAGAGGCAGATGTGTTACTCTGCACAGATAGGGGATAGCCTATGCAGGCAGAGATTAGGAAATAACATGTCTGGAAATAACATGGCCCAGACAAGTGAATTTGCTTTCAGCTCTCCTAATAGACAGGGGTGAGTGCTGGAGAGCCAAAATGTGGCCCTTGAGGTGACCAGGAGAGTTGTCAACAAGGCAGAGCTCCCCAGTGTCTTTCTACTCTGCATGCCTACCCTGTACCCTCTAAAGAATAAAGTTCCATCACTCTCTGTGTTGTGTGTGTCTCTCTCTCTCTCTCAATCTCAAATAAAAATAATTTTTTAAAAAAGAATAATGTTTTAAAATTGTTGTTTTTTCCAGCTTAGATGTCAGGGAGGCAAGGGGATACTTAAAAGTCCTAAACAAAGTAGGAGGTGTGGCGTCATGAGGAGTTAATCACAATGTACTATGTAATAAATAGCTGCAAGGTGGTGTGGGGGGGAGAGGAAGACACGCCTATACTTGTCATACAAGAGACTCTAGCACACCACGGGGCCTAAGGAACAGTGTGTGGCAGTTTCAATGTCAATGCCCCCCCCCCATAACCAGTGTTTGTGATTAAGCCCTCAACTTAATCCTCCAGTGGCTGGGGAAGCTTTTGGCAGTGGTGTGTCATTGGGGGGGTGGATCTGGATTTTATAGTCCAGCCACTTACCAATGCTAGCTAGAGCTCTTGCTGTTTCCACCCTGCTGACATGACAAGAGGTGATGCCCTGCTGTCTGTTCTCACTATTGCCTTCCCTGTCACAATGAAGGCTCTCCTGGAAACAAACCCTTTCTTTCCATAAGCTGCATCTGGTCAGATGTTTTGTCCCAGCAAGGAGAGGGCAACTGCAACAAGGAGGATGCAAACAGGGTTTTTGAGTAGTATAGCTGTCCATTACAACTTGGATTTTCACAAGTATTTCTTCTGTATTCCTTTGGCTTAAACAAAGCCTTGGCTGTATGAGGTTTATGTGGGTGGTGGATTCTTTTCTACTAACCACCCTGTTCATCATAATCTTCCTCGTGCACACTTCAACTCATCTTCCCTAAAAGGCATGTCAATCATAGCTCCAACTAGCATCGTTGTCTACAAGCTTCTTGGACCTCACCACCTTCCCAGGATTAACTCATCACCTCACACTGTCTATTCACCTCTGTTTTTAAGTAGAGCATCAGCTTCTAATAGAAATTCCAGAATGAATCTTGCCTACATCCTCAAGTTGGGCATCATGCCTGATAGACAAGCATTCAAGAGCTAACAGCAGGGGCTGGAGAGATGGTTTTGTGGTTAAGGTGCTTGCCTGCAAAGCCTAAGAACTCATATTCAAATCTCTAGGTCCCACATAGCCAGATGCACAGTGGCACAAGGGCACACTATTGCACATGCACCACAAGGGGGTGCATGCATCTGGAGTTCATTCACAGCAGACTGTAGGTCCTGGCATGGCCATTCTCTCTGTCTCCCCACCCTTCTCTTTCTCAAAAAAAAAAAAAAAAAATCTAACATCAAGTCTCTCAAAATGAAAAAAATCACTTGAGAAAAATAAGTGGAAGAAAGAAATCCTTACCTGCCCCTCTTATCCAGACAACATAAACAGAATTTCTTGCTTTTTTCTTTAGAGATCCAGCTCTCCTACTGGTCAGTTTTATGTGTCAAGAAAACATTACAGAAATATTAACTCTGGGCTAGAGATGGCTCAGTGGTTGAGTTTCCTGCACAAGCATGAAAGGGGGACTGAAACCTCCATAGTTCACGTCTCCTGATCCCACATAAACAGCTGCACATGGCCATGGGCACCTGTAACCCCAGTCTTGCAAAGGGGAGCAAAGAGACCAGACAATCACCTGAGCTGATGGAAAATGTGAAACTCCTGAACCAGCAAGAGACTCCTGCTCAAGTAAGAGCAGGCAGAAGGGCGATGGAGCAGGACACTCAATGTTCAGTCCTGGCCACCCAGAGCACCCCAAGGGTGCACAGACATGCATACACCACAGGTACACACATTCATATGCACACCAGCAAGTAAGAATAAAAAAGCTCAACCCCGCAGTGGGGGAGTGCAGTCATGAAGAGAGAAAAAAGGCTTTAAAACTATGACGTAAAGAAAGTATGTAGTAATTTACTCCGACATTTTTACCTCTCACGATGTCAGGTCAATATGAATGTAGAAAAAAAGCAGTCTCCCATAGCTGTGCTGAGGGGATCAGCAAGATGTAGGACAGGCCTGCCTGTATTTCTTCCAGGCGTGCCTTTTTTTTTAAGGGATATTTTATTTATATATTTCAGAGAGTGGGGGAATGGGCATGCCAGGAGCTTTAGCCACTGCAAACGAATTCCAGACATATGTGGTCACCTTGTGCATGTGGGTTACGTTGGAGAAATCGAACGTGAGTCCTTAGGCTTCACCGACAAGCACCTTGAGCCATCTCTCCAGTCTCCAGGTATGCCTCTTAAAGTGGGCCATAGAACTAAGATTAACCCAAGACTAAGAAGGAGAAAGATACTCTTTTATACTCGTGTGGCACAGGAGTTATACTGGCAGGAAGTTAGCCAACAAAGTGAAAAGGATCTTTAAGACCAAACCAAAAAGACAACCCATTTCCACACTTCCTTCCCTGCCTATGGCATCCAACCTTGCTCAGGGGTAGGACCAGCTGTCTGCAAGAGCATCCGGAGCTGCATGGGAGGACAGTCACTGGTGAGGCGTCAAGAGTGATGTAGGACAGAGGGGGAGCAGACACTCTTCACCAGCCCTGGGGTAGGTCCCAGAGTAAACCCCATTATCCCAAGATCAATTCATAAACAGAAGCCTCTCCACAAACCAGGGTGCCTTTACCTACCTCCATGTCACAGGGGCTTGTGACAACTTGAACCGAAAGTAGATGTGTGAGGCAGCTGGGCTTGATGACTTTGTTACGGGGGCTGTCTCCTGTGCTGCCCCTAAGGACAGGTGCCGGGATGATTCAGGGCAAGAATAGAAGGCTCCCAGCATATCTTCAAATACATCCTCGATATGCAGAGAGCTTCAGTGAAGCCAAAAGACAGGAGCCAAAGTCCTATAGATGCAGCCCACAATCCAGAGTGCTTCCTGCAAGGCCCAGAGCAGTGAACACTAAGCCACAGGGCATGCCTTTCACTGCTATGGAACGCACATGAGTGGGTCTTTAAAATTGGCTATGCAGTGTGTAGAAAAGTGAGCTACAGACAGATATCATCCTGTTGGAAGGAAAGGGTATTACCAAGATGAGTGGTGAAGCAAGAGTTCAAAGAGGGCTGGAGAGATGGCTCAGCAGTTAAGGCACCTGCCTAGAAAGCCTAACAACCCAGGTTTGAGTTCCCAATACCCACGAAAAGCCAGATACACAAAGTGGTGCATGCATCTGCAGTTCGTTTGTAGTGGCTTGAGGCCCTGGTGTTCCCATTCTCTGTCTCTCTTTGTGTTTGAAAATAAATAAAATATTAAAAATAAAAATAAGAGAATCTCAGCCTGTCCATCTGAAGCTGTCAGCTCTCCGAGAGAATGAAAATATCTTTATTCTAGATTTTTAAAATATTTTTATTTATTTGAGAGAAGCAAAGAGAGAGAATGGGCATGCCAGGGCTTCCAGTCACTGCAAACAAACTCCAGATGCTTGTGCATCTGGCTTACGTGGGTCCTGGGGAGTCGAACCAAGGTCCTTTGGCTTTGCAGGCAAGCACCTTAACCACTAAGCCATCTCTCTCCAGCCCTATTCTACATTTTTTTCCAGACTTTGGGGTAACAAAATCAAACAGGCTTTCTGATTAACAGTACAGACAATTCACTGTGACTCACAGGTTAATGCCATACCCAGTAGCTGTTTATCTTCACAAAAATGAAAAAAAGTATTGTCTTTATTATACTGGATTGGCTACATTCACCTATCAAATCTCCCCAGGATGGGAACCATTCATTCAATTAGTCCTAACATTTGATTCTGGAAGGGTAAAATATCTTAAGAACCTTCTACCATAGATCCTAAGCTAAATGCAGACAGAGTTTCATCTATCTGGTTTATGAGTGCCTCTCAGAACCTTAGTTAAGTATCCAGCCCACTGATGTCTTACATGAACAAAGCAAAGAGTGGCCAGGAAACTCCAACTCCATCCATCTGGACCACTTGCCCAAAAAGATATTAGAAAGGGAGCGTCCTATCTCTAGGTCAGCATTTGACAATCTTGACCCTTCCTGGCAATTTCTATTGGGGTTGAGGAGGCCTCCTGTAGTATAGGATGATTATCATCAAGTCTTTCTGGCCTCTTTTCACTAGGCATCAACAGCATCCTCCTGCTGGCAACCTAAAGTAGCCCCAGACATGCCCAGATGTCTCTCCTGGGAACCATATTCCCTTAGCTGGGAATCACCAACCTGCAGAAAGTTCCCAAAGAGCCCACCCACCACCACACCCAAAGAGCCCATGCATTTGCATCTCATCGCTGAAGCAAAAAAAAAAAAAAAAAAAAAAAAAAAAACCAGAGAGAAACCCCACTCCCTGTGTGTTTGAAGTGAGTGAGCCAGACAGACTTGGTGAGAGCAGTGGCTGGGAGGAAATACTGGGGAGTGAAAAGCACAACATGAAGACAGGCCCCGGGCCTCAGTCATCGGCTGTATTCCACGGTGGAACCCACTTTGGCTGTGGTAAGGATGGACTTGGTTTTTAAACATCTCCTCTCGCCTCTCTCCACCACAAGGGCATGCAAACATCTGTATGTTGTACCAGCAACAGGGGATCTGTCAGCTGCACTTAAATTCTGACTTGGAGCATCTGCTCCTAATTATAAGCGAGGCCGGGATTCATTAATACCACCACCACGGGTTCGATGGGCTCTTTGGAGAACAAGCTCAGCAAACCGTTCACCAGGCCAGGTGCGGGTGAGAGAAAGAGCAACGGGCTCTCCTCCCAATGCTCCGTGAGTTTCCCTAGCAAAATCCTGAGGTGCCGCTCTTCCCTCTGGAGGCTGAGGACCACGCACCATCCCCGTGAAGAATCAGTGTGGCATGAATCTTAGAAGGCCAGCTTTTCACCCCATTTTTCAATATAATAAGTAAATCCCAGTACTGGTAAGAGATTAACAAAGCACACATTCATCACTTCTGAGGGTAAAACCGGTGCAACATACATAAGCGGTCTTTAAAACGCACATGCCAGTACACCAGGTATCTCTACTGTTAAAAATATATCAAAAGGTTCCGTTGCGGAAGAAGAGAAAGCAGAAAACCAGACATGAGCCAGGCGTGGTGATGCACACCTTTAATCCCAGCACTCAGGAGGACTGCCATGAGAACAAGAGTTCCTGCTTCTGGGACCGTCTCATCAAAGAAGATAAACTGGAAATCTGCTGCCATTTTTCTTGGGACTATTTACCATAGTCAGGTATGATGAACTGAGGAGAGACCCTCTTACCACCTCATTTAAAAAAAAGAGAGAGAGAAGCAGGGCTGAAGAAATGACTTAGCGGTTAAGGCATTTGCCTGTGAAGCCAAAGGATCCCAGTTTGATTCTCCAGGACCCACATAAGCCAGATGCACAAGGGACACATGCATCTGGAGTTCATTTGCAGTGACTAGAGGCCCTGGCATGCCCTGTCTGCCTCTGTTCTCTCTCTCTCTGCTTGCAAATAAGATATATATATATAATGGAAATAATTCTAAATGTAGAAAGGCTTATATGTCCCAGAATAACCATCATGGAGTCAGATTTTGGAAAAAAAAAAAAAAAACAGTGTTGTGGTCAGCTCCACATCACTGGGCAAACATCCAACCAGACAACTTCTGGGAGGATGGGGATTTATTTCAGGCTTATAGAGTCCAGAGTTAAGTTCCCTCAATGGCAGAAGAAGCTGGATCACTCCACCATACATCAGTACAGCAGAGAAAATCCAGCGCCAAGATACACCTGAGGGCAGAACTCCAGAACCCAACCCCAGTGACATGCCACCCCCCCGCCCCCATAGCAGGAATCTGCCTGCCAGGGGATCAAGTAGTAAATTTGATCAAAATTGCCTAGGGCTGGAGATATGGATTAGCAGTTAAGGCATTTGCCTTCAAAGCCAACGGACTCTCCAGGACCCATGTAAGCCAGATACACAAGGGGGCACATGTATCTGGAGTTCATTTGCAATGGCTGGAGGTCCTGGTGCATCCATTCTCTGTGTCTGTGTGTGTGTGTCTGCCTCTTTCTAAGATAAATGAATAAAATATTTTAAAAAGTTCTAAAAAATGCCTAAAGCAAGGCATGTTGGTGCACACCTTCAATCCCAGCACTTGGGAGGCAGACGTGTAAGGATTGTCTTGAGTTCAAAGCCACCCTGAGACTACCAAGTGAATTCCAGGTCAGTCTGGGATAGAATGAGACCCTACCTTGAAAAACAAACAAACAAAAAACAGTAAAGCCTATGTCTGTGGGGCCAAACATTCCGACTATCACATTCAAACTACCACAGATAGGAACCACTATCAGAACCCTTGGTTCAGTTTACTGTAAAATACATATTCATTGGACAAATCAATCTTTAAAATGTCACTATGAATTTGCATCTGCCAATAATAGCTGGCATAACCACTTCAGAAAATTATTCAAGCCTGTTTTACAACTGGATGCTCACCTGCCTTACGGTGACCACTGGTTCTACACTGGGCATACTCCCGAGAGCAGAGACCCAAAGGGCACGCCCAAGAGAAAGCTCTCAACTAGCAACCAAAACCTGGCAACTGCCCAGATGCCCCTTGGCAACCTAACAGATCAGTCACGTGAGGAACATCCATAACTCAGTGAGAAACATGTGATGCTTGTGCATGCTATATCTCAAGTTCAGTGGATTCAAAAATTAAGAAGCCAGAGGTTGGAGAGATGGCTTACCAGTTAAGGTGCATGCCTGCAAAACCTAAGGACCCAGGTTCGATTCTCCAGGTCCCATGTAAGCCAGATGCACATGCATCTGGAGTTCGTTTGCAGTGGCTAGAAGCCCTGGTGTGCCCATTTTCACTCTGTATCCTCTTTCTGATTGTAATAAATTTTAATTTTTTTAAAAAAAATTAAGAAGCCAGACCTCAAAGAATACATCCTTATGAATCCATTTAGGAAAGCAAAAAAATGTCAAAACTCACAGTTCACGTGTGAGGTGAGAATTTGTGCGAGGTCTTACTAGGAGGGGGAGCGGATCAACTTTTCAGATGCCTCTAATACCATCTCGGACTTTTTGCTAGCTGCATGGGTATTTTGGCTTTGGGTACCCTGTGATGTACACATGCCATGCTACAGCAGATCATGCCCTCCAGCAATGCCTACTGTTGCCTCCTTGTAATCCGTTTTGTGATTGCGTCTTCATCTCTGCACAAATTAACCCAGAGCCCTTACAAGGCTGTCGTCACCACATTTGAGCATCTATGAGCACAGCTCATATTGATTGGTATTCTCCTGTTGGCAATGCATGGGTCCCTAGACTCTGGCAAAATGTTAGGGGTTGTCGGTGTGTCAGTAGCAGTCCAAGTGACAACCAACATGAGATGAAGGTTTAATGGACTCTCCCCAGAGATACGGCCCAGGGTCATAAGGACAAGGTGTCAGGAAGCCTAACTCAGACTGGTGGTTCAGTTACAGATGTTTTCTCTGCAGAATAACTTTGAACAAAATTTTTCTAGCCGCTGTGCACCTCTTTTCTTCACTTTGTCTCAGGCAGGAGCCCAGTTTGGTCCTCTCCCTGCTGTGTATATCGTAAGCGTGTAGCACACTGTGAGACACGGTAGCCTGGCCAGTGACTCTCTGTGGAATGAACACCTCATTAAGCAATCACTCACCCCTATGAAATCAGGATCTGGTTTCTAGAAGGACAAAGATACAAGTCCAGGATGGCCATGGAAAGAAATAAAGGAGATGGGCCTGGAGAGATGGCTTAGTAGTTAAGCGCTTGCCTGTGAAGCATAAGGACTCCAGTTCGAGACTCGATTCCCCAGAATCCACGTAAGTCAGATATACAAGGTGGTGCCTGCCTCTGGAGTTCGTTTGCAGTGGCTGGAGGCCTTGGTGGGCCCATTCTCTTATCTATTTGCCTCTCTATGTGTTTGTCGCTCTCTAAGGAGAGCATTCAGAAAACAAAGGTATTTCTGAGTGATTTTTAAACCACAAACCTGGCATATAAAAAAATTGACAATTTCTCAAACACCAGTTGATGTACACCTTTAAAAATATTTTCTTGGGGATAGAATTCACTCTTACTCATTGCAAGAGAATTAATTCAAGATGACTGAGATGTTAAAGTCCAAATCCCAAGGTTATGGTAGGGCTAGGTAGATATATAAGAAGAAAGACTGGCCTAATGTAAGTGATGAGCGCCGATACAACAAACCCCCTAAAGTCACAAGAGAGTTACTATGCCATCCAAGCACAAAAATACCTGAAAATCCTAATACCCCTTAACACGACAGTGATAGTCCCTCTGACAACCATGCCAGTCTCTCCAACAGACCTATTTTTTCCTCTCAGCAATAATTTTATAAAGGTTAGGAATTAATAATTTACCACTGATGAGTCAATACAGCCAAGCTGAGCAAGGCAAAGTTTGAGTTGGGCTGCGATAATACAATGGCCACAGAACAAGGAATACTGCCAACTCCTAGGGATGGGCATCCATTTTCTGAACTTTGACAAGTCTTTGTTTTCAGTGGTCCCTGATCTTTTCAAAATCTGAGTGTAGCCCTCTTCATGTTGCTGGGGAAAAAAAAAATCTGACCAGAAGCAGCTGGTGGGAGGAAAGGGTTTATTTCAGCTTACTGTCTCAAAGGGAAGCTTCATCATGGCAGGGGAAATCATGGCACGAGCAAAGGCTGGGCATCACCTCCTTGCCACAGCAGCTGGCAGAGAGCATCAACAGAGCGAGCCAAGCTCTGGCAAGCAAGGATGTGTGTGGGGGGGGAGGGTTCCCTCTGGCTATAACAGTCCTAAACTCACCCCAACAACACATCATGTAGCAAAAAGCTCCACCTTCCAAGCTGCCATCAGCTAGGAACCAAGCAGTCAAAATACATGAGTTTTGGGGCACTGATGATCCAAATCACCACGCTGGTCAACCACACAAAATGCTATACTAGTGAAAGAGAGAGAAGCAAGCAGGGTCACTGTAGAGCCCTCGTCCCTTATGCCTCCTCCATGCTTCCAACTGCTGGTATATATCCACCTCTGGGCCTGAGGGCACACCTCCTAGAGGGGTTAGCATTCTGTGTGACATCCACCGCTCCTTGTCTATCACATGCCCTCAAGATTGTTCCAGCCTCAATGCCTATTCACTATAAACTCAGGTCAATGTCAGAGTCAATTTCCCCCAGCTCATCTGTGCAAAAAGCATCAATTCTCTGATAGAAGATGCCAAAAATCAGACCGGAGTCACCTGGAGAATTGGGCTCACTGCAATCAGGAAGGTTTGGTGAGGTGGTCCCCTGGTACTCTGATGCATCCCATGTACAACTAGCCTTATTCCCTAGGAGCCAATCAGAGGTCACATGTGGTTCCAGTCCAGGAAACCTCATGGCAATGGCTTTCACTCAGACAGATGGTGACACACACTGCAAAACAGGATCTTTCTTTCCACTGAAGTCAATGGGAGCCCTGCTGGTATATGGTGTGTGTGTCGGGGTGGGGGGGAGATACCATCCTCAATGTAACTTGTTAGAGCTGAAGGTGATGGCGATTTGGGATGTATAGCAAATCTCTGGGATGTTTCAACAATGTATTCTGAGCACTGCCCACATGCGAATCACAAGCACCATTTCCTGGGCACCATCTCTCCTCAGTGGGAACTGTGCCCTGACTACCAAACTAACATCTGCATTGGAGGCCAGGCCCTGCCAGATACAAAGACGCAGGTCTAAGATACTGGTCCAGAACATTCCTCTGGGCAGCTCCAGTTTGCCTTGGCCATGGTTCATCGTCAGCAACTTGGCCCAGTTCCTCTTTGGACTGTGTTAGAGCGATTCCACATACGTGGAGGGACAGATCTATAGCTGAAATGTAAAGTGAAAACGTCTATGTTCATTTGTGCCCCTATTTAATTTGAGCCAAGACTTCCTGGGACACCTGTGGTAGGTTCTGCTTACTGCCCCGATCACTGTCACCACTACACTCTGCATAAGAGCCTGATGCCTGTCCAATTGCTGGGAAGTGGTAATGGCAGCTATAGAGTGACATGCCACATCACACAGGGAAAAAACCAAAACCTTACAGATAGTTGTGTGTCTTTTCAACCCTACCGCGCCAAAGAGCAGTTAAGTTTAGCAAACATCAACTCAGTGAGCTGAGAGACAAATTCATCTAAAATTATAAGAAAGGAAACTACACCACGTTAATACAGATGGTAGTATTATCATCCTGTAATAAACAGCCACAAAAAGCAGCTTGCTTCTTCACCCATAAGAAACCATTGTCATCATGCCTGCCACAGGTACAGAGCGAAGACTCGGCTGCAAGGCTGCCAAACGCACATCCTGCACAAATTCGCAAGAGGCACAGTACTGAGTGACACCTCAAGTGATCGATGGGTGGAAAGCTCAGGCTGCATCTTTAGTCTCTGAGTATGGCCTCCACTTGCTTCTCGGCAGTAGAAGATGGGAGGGACAGGGAAGTGAGAAGCAGCTCCATAAATTCCAGTCCTCGCTTTAAACCCAATTTCCTAAGCCATCTCTGTCCAGGAAACTTGGGTGTCTTATTTCTAAGCAGCAGAGGGAATCATAGCTCTAACAGTGACCACCTCGTTGCTGGGACAGGAAAAAAAAAAAAAAAAAAAAAAAAACCTTAGGGGAAGAAAGGGCCTATTTCCACTTACCGTTTCAAAAAATTTCATCATGGTATGGTAAGCATGGCTGAGAAGGTATCCCAGTGGTAGCTGCATCTTGCCACAGCAGCAGAAAGGATATAGTGTATGCGCTAGACCCGGAGCTGGGCTCTATCACCCCAAAGTCCACCCTTTGCCAACAAGCTTCCGTCTCCCTAAGGCCCCACAACTCTCCCAAATTGCCACCAGTTGGGAACCGAATATTCAAAACACATGAGCCTGTGGGGGACATTTTACATTCAAACCATCAAGTTTTCACTGAAGTCCAGAACAGTTGCCCAGAGAAAGAGAGAGAGCGAAGAAATTAGGTAAGCAGAAGGATTGGGGAGGGGAGGAAGGCAGAATATATCTGTAGGGCCAAAAAAAAAAAAAAAAAAGGCTACAGAAGATGGTACAGAAACACACAAAGAGGGGAGGGCAAGAATGGGCAATTTTCCAAAGCGTTGGGTCCATCTGTGTATCTCAATTCCCACAGCTGACTTATTCCTCAACCCCTAGAATGTATGTTAAATTTAAGTTGTGTAAGATGTGCCTTCATAGTCACCTCTAACTCCCCCCTTCACTCAGGCCATCAGATTGCCTCAGCTTTCAGGTCTTTCCCAGCCAAATTGATTCTTAGCTCCTCCCCCTCCCCAGAACACAGACTAAGAACAACTAACTGTGCCTCCACCGCACAGCACTGCCTCAGCTGTACCTCCGTAGCTGCTATGTGGCTGCTTCTGTCTCCACAACAGGCCACAAGCTCCAGGGCAGCATGAACTGTGTATTTCTTGCTCCCAGTGCAAAGGCCCAGCACAACTGGAATCTAAAGACCATTTCCTCACCAACAACTCACCATTCTCCGCATAAACTATTGGTCCAACCGTAGCACTAAGATGGACACACGAAGGTGAGAAAGCCACGTTGACACCCAGGCTGGCTGGACCCCTTACCTCAGGGCCCCACCTACCTCCCTGCCCACAAAAACTATCCTAAGATCAATTTATAGGACAAAATGAGCCATCTCCCTTTTGTGATGGGCTAAGGACTAGGGAGTAAGAGTTCAACATTAATAGTAACACCAATTAGAGCTTAGTTGGTGTATGAGGATGCCCAAGGGAGCCCTTCATGTAACTAGGATCCCAGTACAGCTGAGAGTACCCCCCCCCCCAAATCCCTGATATTTCATGACAAGAGTGACCAGTTTTAGGAGGAGGTCAACATCATGTGAAACATGACAAGGAAGCTGAAACAGCCAAGTAACAGAACAGACCATGTAAAAGCTACAAACACCTTTCAGACTGGCAAGAAATGAAGACAGGCTCAAGGATCATGGAACAAATTTCCCCTAAGTGTTTTTAAGATACGAGACAGAAAATAGCATCTATGGCTATACGCCACAGCTCACACTGGTGAGGCAGAAGAGAAATGAGCTTCAGAAAGCAAACCAAGATAGCCATTGCACTAGATCAAAGATCATGGGATGGAGAAAATGGCTTAGTGGTTAAGGTGTTTGCCTGCAAAGCCAAAGGACCCCGGTTTGATTCCCCAGGACCCATGTAAGCCAGATACACGAGGAGGTGCATGCATCAGGAATTCATTTGCAGTGGCTGGAGACCCTGGCACACCCATGCTCGCTTGCTCTGTCTCTCTCTCTCTCAAGTAAATTAGTTTTAAAAAGTCATTAGCACCAAATTTGTGCCAACTGCTTACTCAGTCCTCCCCCAAACATCATCTCAGCATCCCAAGCTTAAGGATGAGGAAACTGATCCCATGGTCAAAAGCACATGCTTGTCCTTGCCAGAAGTCCACTGTGACTTAGGTTAAGAGATCCCTTAGGCAGGACGTGACTCAACCTGAGATCTTCACACAGCTCCTGAATCTCAGGGAAGGTTCATTTCCCATCGGGTTCTTCCTTCAACAGCACCCCACCTATGATTATCTGTGGTCACTGTCATTACCCACAGAAGGACGACACCCATTCCATGCTAGTATCACTGTGGGGGCATTCCTCACCCTTGGGGAAACAGACTTCTGATGGGATAGAGTTCACTCATTCATTCAAATCATTTGCACATTCCCCTGCACAGCTTTCTTTCTGCACCCGACTCTGGTAAAATTCTAGGGGGCGGGGCCGTAAGCTGTATGCAACACTGTATCCGGAAGGCATTATGAAGTGGTGAGTTCCTGGCTGAGATATTAGAGTTAGACCTAAAAGGTGTCCACTGTTTATGATAACTAAAATTTCTGCCCATCAAAGACTACCAGCATACGTTCCTAAAAGACTCCTAAAAGCTTTTCTTCTCCAAGGGGTTCATCCAAGAGGTAGCGCCAGATACAATTCAAGTCCACAAAATGCTGGCCCCTGTGGTGTTAAAGGCATGATGAAACTTCAACGCCTACTTCAGGGGGCATCCAACTACTAAGGAATGTAAAATATACAGGATATATAGCTATGATTCTGAGGCTAGAGCACAGAAGTACTACCAGGCAGTTGTATTAATAAAAATAACAGCCTCTGAGCTTTCATTAACCCAGGCAGTGCGAAGAGCCTCACAGCATTCATTTACTCCTCTTAACAACCTGTCAAGTTGGTCAACATAATGAGCATCTGCTGACACTGCCCATCAGGAATCCATTTTCCCTTATGGAACTGTCAGACTCAGCCCCGGACATGCAACCCAGCCCTGGACAGTCACTGTGGTGTTTTGGTTTGTTTTTTTAACCAACTTGGGCAAAGTGATTAAGAGTAAATAAAATACATGGGACAGGAGAGATGGCTGAGCAGCTAAAAGTCACTTGGCTTGCAAAGAATGATGGCCTGGGGTTCAGTTCCCCAGTACTCACATAAAGCCAGATGCACAAAGTGATTCTACATCTGGAGTTTGTTTACAACAGTAAGAGGCCCTGCAAGCCTATACTTACTCTGTCTCTGCTTGACAATAAATGATATTTAAAAAAGAAGAGTGACTACATAGCACAGGTTATTCTGATGCGTGTCAATTCTGGAATTTTATTTTAATTATTGAGGCATAAAAACCACAGGGATTTAAGTCTGTAGTTTTTGTGAGCCATGATAGGGGAACTAATAAGGCCAGAAAACAAACACAGGACAGATAAAGCCCAAATAAGGGAGTGGGGGCGGGGGTGAGGAAGCGGACAGAACCACAGACACATACTCCAAGTTCTACAGTGTTAACATGGTCCTCACGCAGGTCCTAGGATGAGAACATGTGCCCTGGATCTAGCTTCATACTAAGTCACAGATAATCACAATTTTCAGTTATCCAAGTTTTACCCTTTCCATTTAAGCCCGCTTGGACAACCTTTCAATCATTACTATTCTAGAGTCCTAGCCAGTAAATACCATTAGCCCACTTAGCAGAGGAAGAGGGTCGGGCTCAGAGTAGGCAACTGTAGACTACTTAAATTAACTGGCTAAGGCTTGGGGGTGGGGAGCAATGAAGGCATGCACATCCACTACCAGAGCACCTCAGCCGTGGTTCAAGGAACCTCTCGTGTTTTGTCTCCACGTACCATTGATAAGGGGGACGACAGGCAGGTTGCCTTACCATAGGCCCTTTCCTTCATGGTGGGCTTACGTCTTCCTGGCCTCCATACTGAACATACAGCCCTTCATAACCCCAGCTTTCAGCAGAGCTCCAGTGAACCATTCAACCTGGACACTGACTTCTCTGGTAATAGCACACACAAAAAAATACGATGTATCTTACAATTCATAGATGAAATGGGCTGGAAAAATACTTGTAACCTGGAGCACATTAGTTAACCTCCTACAGGAAATTTCTTCTTGTGTAATTCTCTTATTCTTGGAGGTAAGGTCACGTGTGAGCGGAGATATAGGACCTCAAGGGTTCAGACACCACAAGAAGGATAAACCGAGTCCTCGAGTGTGTTGGAGTTTAGATGTTGAGGGTGTTTTATTTGAAATCCATTACACTGAAGAAGTAAGCAGTGATTCATTATAAAAATATTTTATATTGCTTAAGGAGATGGTAAACTGCTAAGCTAATGATAATGTCCATTTCCTCTAGGGGAATCGTAAAGGTCTAATTATCCAAACGTCTTGGTTTGTGCCTCATCAGCATGTAGGAGGTTCTGTGGCCTCCCAGAACTAGTCCAGTCTCATCCAGGGAGACAGGGCACAGAAGAACCAGGAGCTGAAGAAAATTTGGGGGGGGAGGGGAAGAGGCTCGACAAACGCGCAAGGCCTAGCTTTCCTCTGCCAAGGCAACACTGAAGTGAGGACCAGAGAAAACAAGAATACTCTTGAGCCCGTGAACGTTAACCCTATCTAAAGACGGGTGCGAATTAATTCTATGAGTAGCCACCCTGAGGTACTGAGGACTTTAGGTAGTGGGTTTATTACAGAGTCAGGACCACAGACTCATTTCAGGTAAGCAAAACCATTTCCCAGTAACAGGTCCACTAAGCCACACCACCTCTTGTCACTACTCCACTGAAAGAGCCAGACCCTTTTCTATCAGTAAGCCCTCGTTGCCCTCGAAATTTGTTTTAACAGAGATGTTAAGATCACATGAGCAGATCAGATGTCCATGGCCACGGCGTTCTACTCCAGAAACTACCACATTGCACAGAGCATGCAGATGGAAAAAGAACGAGGTTGGTCCTCGCACTCTCATTAGAATTACAAACCCAGGTCACTCAGGAGAACAATAAATGCCAGCCAAGGAAACATGTCTGACTCTTCAGGCTCCCTCAAGGTAATTATCCTGGAGTTAAATGTCAGGGCTGGTTTCATGTGTGTTAAAAAAAAAGAATGAAAGAAAGAAAAGAAAAGGAAAGTGTCATGTTTAGTGTAAGCAATAATGTTATTTGAATCAAATCAGAAGCTCATTATTAGGAGAAGATAAGGCATGTCACAACCTCTCAGTACATTGTGTCTTCTGGCTTCCTACTCTGAGGCCGATTGGCCTCACAATCGAGCAGGGAAGGCTTGCAACGTCATGTTGAAGGGGCTCACCCCCAGGATCCTCAGCTCTGGTGGGCTACAGGGCCCAGGCTCTTCCACATCCCAGGTCTGGAACTTTAGCCAAGAGGTTTAAACCTCCCAGTCAATAGAATGAAATTAATACTGCTCATTTCATCAGATTGTTATAACATATATAGAAAGTATTTTGAACAATGCCTAGCAGAGTGCTCCCTAAAAGTTAGCTGTTATCTCTTCTGCAATATCCAAATCTTCTCACTACAACCAGCATGTATTACCTTTGTGGGGGGGGGTGGGAAGCTTAACTTTGAAAAAGAACAAGAAGAAAATGTGTGACACTAAGTTAACAGCAGGTGAGAGATGACAGGAGAGAAAGAGACTACATTCACCCTGCCCACTTTTATAGTTCAGCACCTTGGACTTGAGAGGTACTCAGACGTTTGTTAGAATGAAGAAGGAATAGAATTTTCTTACAATGATGCTTAGTAATGATCCCAGGAAGTCAAATCAAACTTACAACATCTTGTTTCAAATTCAAACCATGGAGGAGTTAAATACATGACGGCCAGTGATGAGAAGTTATCAGACAACACAAACCTTAGCCTTCTGTTTTTCCTACTTAATATGGTATTTGTGCAGAAGTCCAGGCTTCCCTCAGGCCAAAGCATCCGGATTTCTAGTCTTTATAAAAGGATAATAACCAACCAGATGACAAATTCATCTAGGAATAACTATCTGAATGTTGTTGTGCTTCTGCTGGATGGTAACTCCAGGCAACAAGCCATGGAGTAGTTCTAAAGGTTTTGCTTTCGGAAAAGAGATAGTGAATATTCAGGTGCCTCGAACGAGAATGTAAATTTTCCAAGTATCCAGGTGGGGCTGCTGGGTCATCCACAGCAAGGTAAAGCCCACCCAATCACCGAGAACACAGAGCACACATCTCGCTGTCATGTTCACGTCCAAGTTGGCCATTAACCACCACCAATGGGTACTATCACCTCTCTAAAGAGTCCTTCAAGCCAGGCACGCTGGTACATGCCTGTATTCCCAGCACATGAGAGGTAGAGGCAGGAGGATCAAAAGTTCAAGGTCATCCTTAACTATGTAGTGAGTGCAAGGCCAGTCTGGGCTACACAAAAGCCTGCCTACCCCACCCTAAAAGAAAGTCAGATGAAACATAAAATAACCCTGAGGTTTCAGTTTCTCGAGACCAGAAATCATTTCTAAATATCTCTCCCCCCCCCAATGCAACAGAGTAAGTAAGTTTTCTTTCACAGTGAATTTCAAAAAATAAAATTGACAAGCATCATTACACACAGCCTTTCAAAGTTAAGTCTTAAAAAATACCAAGAGCTGCACAGATAGCTTAGTTTGTGAAGCGCTTGTCATACAAGCATGAGGACCTGAGTTTGATCCCCAGAGCCCATCTACAAGGCAGGGGGGTGGTGTTGCAGATCTGTAATGCAAGCACTGAGGGGGCAGACTGACAGGGAGTCTCTGGGGCTCACTGGCCAGCCAGTACTTGGTGAGCTCCAGGCCAGTAAGACCCTGTCTCAAAGTAAGATAGAACCTGAGGGGTGATACACTCAAGGTGTATCTGGCCTCCACGTGCACATCCACACATACTTGCACACACACACCACACACACAAACCCACAAAATACCACGTTGAGGTTTGTCTTCAACCTCAAACATGGCCTTGGCTCAGTGGGAATTAGCAGGCTGGCTTCCTGGCTGCAATGCTAGCTGGACCTTTACCTGTTGTCCATTGAGCTGCCTGCTTCTAGAGCAAGCAGTCTTGTTCCCCATGGTCCCTGGAGGATCAGGCATTTCCAACTCAATGATCCATTCAAGACAGTTGGACTTGTCCTCAAAGAGCACCTGGTCCAGGTTTGCAACATTTCCAAGAGGTTAATGGCATTCAATTACATCTGAGACTTCAAACAACTCCACGAAGCATACGAAGTGAGTCAAGAGGGATGGTGTTTGGGACTTTGAGCATTTTCAGATGTTTATGCTGAACCAACGTAGCACTTTTACACACTGTATGCTACTAGAAATGCTCGTCTTGATGATTAATACTTAATAGAAGATCTTTTAACCCATAACTAATCAAGTACTTCCTAAATATCCCAAGAATTGTCCTGTGCTGCTTAAAATAAGGACATTTTAGTAAGAACATCAAGAGGGTTTCAGTAGCCAAGTTTAGAAAAACTGTTGATCCAAAGATCTTTCAAGGGGACTGGGGAGATGGCTCAGTGGTTATGAGCACCTGCCACATAAGCACGAGGACCTGAGACCACTGGAGCCACATTGCCCAAACCCCATGTAAGACTCTGGGGATGGCCAAGAGTGTTACCCTGGTCCATCAGGGGCAGAGACAGAAGAATCCCTGGGGCTCCCTGACAGTCAAAGAGCAGCTCTAGCTGGGTATGGTGGCACACACCTTTAATCCCAGCACTTGGGAGGCAGAGGTAGGAGGATCGCTGTGAGTTCCAGGTTACCCTGAGACTACATAGTTAATTCCAGGTCAGCCTGAGCTGCAGTGAAACCCTACCTCAAGGGGGGGGGGACAAAAAAAGCAGCTCCAGGTTAAGGGAGACACCCCCGTCTTGAGGAAATGAAGGAAGGAAAGGAGGACACCCAAAGTTGTCCTCTGGCCTCTACAGTAAGTGTATCTACACACACACACACACAGTTTTTCAAGCACCACCATAAAGTAATGTAAGAACTCATTTTAAAAACATGCAAATCTAGGGCTAGAGAGATTGTTCAGTGGTTAAGGTGCTTGCCTGCAAGATCTAAGGACACACGTTCAATTCCCTAGTACCCACATAAAGCTGGATGCACAAGGTGGTGCATGCATCTGGAGTTTGTGTGCAATGGATAAAGGTCCTGGAGGTCTCTATCTGACCCCCCCCCCAATTTTTTTTTAAATAGGGCTGGTGAGATGGCTGAGTGGTTAAGGCACTTGCCCGCAAAGCCAAAGGACCCATGTTCGATTCCCCAGGACCCATGTTAGCCAGATGCACAAGATGGTACATGCATCTGGAGTTCATTTGCAGTGGCTGGAGGTCCTGGAGTGTAAATTCTCTCTCTGCCTCTTTCACTCAAAACTTAAGAAATTAATAAATTTTAATTTTTTGTATTTTAAAGCTAAGAGGGAATTAGAAATGATACATATGACACAGTGAACACAACGCTTGAGTAGACACGCGGGGATCACAGACCTTCACACAACTCCAATGCCTAGCAGACACTGTCTTCCACCCCACTTACTCTCACTCCTATGGCGCCTGGAAAAGTCAGCCCTATTCTCAGATTCTGGCCCAAGGTGCTCAGTTCCAGAGTTTAGCTCATGTGTCCTGCTCCTCAACTTTATCTTAAAATTCAATGTTTTTTTTTTTAATAGCACAATCATTTCTCCCCAAGTAGAAATGCTTCCCTACACTCTTCCATAACATGTTTTTGAATGAAAACTTCCCACTCAAGGCTTCCTCCCTCTGCACAGGCAAGAAGTGGTCCCAGCAGGGCTTCCCCAAGGGAAGCAGAAAGGGGACAATGGGCCATAAACAGAACATAGCAGGGACACAGTGACACATATCCAGAACCTCTTGACCCCAAATAACCAAATGTGTTCAATGACAGTGTTTGGGAAAAAAAAGTCTCTTTCCAGGAGCGCTGCCATCATTCACTCCAGAAAGCAGAATAGGGAGAGGAGAGATGAGCAAGCCTCACTAAGGCTGAAGCTGCATCTGCTCCTCCAAAAAGGGGCCTGAAGAGGGTGCTCGTTAGAAAACACAGGCAATGTCTGATACTCAAGTTCCTCAGACCCACTCCATGCAAGCAAGGCCCAGGGATACTGGGAATGGGACTGTAGGAATCCAGTACAGAAGACTCCCACCTCAACTTGTAAACCAGGCCCCACGATGACAGCACGGGGCTTGCTGGTACAGACCATGTTGTTCTTTCAAAATATATATATACTGCTTCAAAATATCCTATCACCAATTTCTGCCCCCCCCAAAATAAAATAATAAAATTAAAATGCCTGTTGGCAATGATTTTGAACATAAAAGCTTTCTCTTTTTGAGGTAGGTTTTCACCTGGTCCATGCTGGTTGGGAACCTGAAACTAACTAGCTTGGCCTCCAACTCACTGTGATCCTCCTACCTCAGCCTCATGAGTGCTGGGATTAAAGGGGATTACCACCACGCCCGGCTCACGCTCTTCTTTTTTTGTTCTTAAGTGTTGGACATTTTTACAATATTTAAGGCAATTCAGGGGCGGGAATTATTAATGTTAAGTGTCATAAAATAGCCCTTACAAGGCCTGGGGGAGGACGGCTTGGCCCCAGCCACCTGGGGTCGTCTTTAAATGAGCTGGGAGCCCTTCTGTCAGCACAGAAGGGCGCCATCTGCTGGAAGACGGCCTCAGGTGTCCTTGTCCCCCCGCCCCATCTTCTGGGGCACACCTGTGACGTGGCAGCCAAGCTTGGAGCAGAAACAGGCAGTGCAAGTTATCTCTGCGAATCCAGGAACAAGACTGTCCCCTCCGAAGATTCTCTACGGCAGCGGAACAACTCCATGGCCCACTTCCTTTGTTTTCTCGTTCACTCAAGATTCCAAGGTTCAAAACCGCCCCACTGCTCCCACCAGTCGCCATGACATGCCCCAGACCTCTCATGCCTGTCACACCTGGCTCCCTAGTGAACTCATCTCACCCTGTAGGGACTTCCCTGACACACCCTGGAGATGGTCTTGGTCGCTGTTAGCACTGGGAGTTGCCCTCTGGGGCTTGGCCAAGTCCATCAGCCATCAGGAGCCTCCAGAAGCTGTTCACGGGTTCGAGCCCCAGTTTAGAGCAGTTGCCGGAGGCAGGCTCGCAAATGCGCACACCTGGAGCACAAGTTAACAGGTAACAAGCTTCCAACCTGCTAAGTTCCCTTGAAAGTTCCTTTTAGGCCACACTCACTGACAGTGGTTCTCTGTGGGAGGTCTGCCCCTGAGACATGCCCCCCTCCCACTCCCCCATCACCCTCCACCCAGCAGAGCGGCGGCTGGCTGCGGTACTCACGTCTCGGAAGCGGTTCCAGTACTTGTCTCGGTCGTAGTGGGAGACGGTGCTCAGCCACTGGTCATTGTCTAGGAAATTGCCGTTGTTGAGGGCCGCGCCACGGGTGAGCGCGTCCAGGTGCCGACTGTCCACTTGAAGGAAGCACCACGCCGCGGCGGCCGCCGCCAGCACCACGATCGCTGGCATCTGGGGACACAGGGCACACAGAGGGGATATGAGCCATCTGAGGGCAGGGCACACAGAGGGGACATAAGCCAAGGAGGACCGCGCAACCGCGAACCCCCAGCCTGCACCAGGTACCCGGGCGCCTCGGAGATCAGCTTCAGCTTATAGAGACCAGGATGTCACGAGGTGGGGGGGGGACAAGAGCATCCCTCGCACATCTGAAATAGCCCCATTCATGATTAGAGACTCAGGTACATATACAGAAAGGCTAGGTTACAAATTAAGGGCTGCTATCAAACTACAGGGGATCCTAGTCACCTGTTCTCCGGTGTGTATCCCCCCCCCACGCACACACACCGACTGCTGTACTGGGATCTGGGGTGTCAGTACTCATCCCCCAAACCAGCAACCCTCCATCTGTAAGCCGCACTTCCATGGACGGTACCCACGGGCCACGGGCTGTGGGGCAGGAAGGGCACAAGGGCTCCGAGAAGCATCCCAGGCTTGTGCAAAAAAAAAAAAAAAAAAAAAAAAAAGCTGGAAAAAAAAATGGGGTGCGCGCAACCCGGCCTCCCCATCACGGCTAAGGAAAAGATCTCCCTTCGCCTGCCGTAAGCCTTAAGCAGCAAGAGGGGTTCACAGAGATCGCCCCCTCCAGGGCCTGACCCTGCCAGCCTCAGGGGTGGCCAAGAGAAGGTCCCAACTACGCCACTACGCCAAGTTGGGGCGCAGGGCTTCTTGGACACATACCTTGGGTCCAATTGGGTTCCCAGGGCCTGAGATGCTCGAGCTCCTGATCGTTGTCGTCCGCGGAGAAAGCTGACCACCGGCTCGCTCCCGGGCGCACCTGCCACCCGCCAGCAGCGCGCGTCCTGTCGCTTTGTGAGCCTGCAGCGCTCTGGCTCGGCTCGGCTCGGCTCGGCGGCTGGGCTCGGGCGCGGCGGCGGAGGAGCCCGATCGCTCAGCCGAGGCCTCTGGCGCTCCCTGGCGGCTGCACGCTGCAGTGCGGTGCTGCCCGGGCAGCTCCAGATGCCCAGGCCCAAAGGTGGCTCCAAGGCAGGACTGACAGGTTTCCAGACTGAGTTAAGTTCAAGAAGTCGGAGCCGGTGGAAAAAAGAGGACAGACCTTCTTAAAACTAGAGATGCCTGGCTCAAGGCCCCCTAAGTTGCTCAATCAAGTATTACTTAAGAGGGTCTCCAAAAAAAAAAAAAAAAAAAAAACAGCAAAACAAGCCCCATGGTGCCTTTCATACACAGCAAGGTTTGAATGAATTTCTGCACTGCCAGGTCACGCACCCACCAACATCGTCCATTCCTTCAGCCCCATCCATGCCCCTGTTGCCAGCCTTTAACTTCCGTCACTTTATAAATCCTTTTCCCACATGGACCCTGTAGGTACTCCTTGCTGTCTTCTGTCCTCGGCCCTCGAGAACTGACGTGTCGCTGGGACAAAACACCCACCAAAAGCAGCGTATGGGAGGAAAGGGCTTGTTTCATCGTAGCGGGGGGAAGCCTTATAGGGATAGGCAGCTGAAAGGAAGTACTCACAGAGAGTGAGCTGGACTTATAAACCTCAAGGCCCACTTCCCTCCCAATGACCCACGCACCTCCGCCAGCAAGGCTCCACCTCCCAAAGGCGCCACAACTTTCCCAAATTGCCACCAGCTGGGGACGAAGAATTCCAAACACATGTGACTGTGGAGGACATTGCATTTGAACCACCACCTGGCTCCAACACTAGCCCAATTGGATTTTTCTAGAGGGCAGGGAGGTAGAAGAGGATGAAATTTCTTGGACAGAACAGAGAGAAGCAGGAGGGTAGCTGTACCCCCAATCATCTAATTCTTTTTTAACTTATTTATTTATTTATTTATTTATTTATGAGAATGAGGAAGAGAGAGAGAATGGGCCCACCAGGGTCTCCAGCCAGTGCAAACGAACTGCAGACTCATGCACCACCTTGAGCAGCTGGCTTACGTGGGTCCTGGGGAATTGAACCAAGCTCCTTTGGCTTTGCAAGCTAGCACCTTAAGCGCTAAGCCATCTCTCCAGCCCCCATCTACCTCTTTCCAAAATGCTCTGCCATGTTTGATTAATTAGGGCCAAAGGGGGCTTAATATGCCTTCCGCTGCCACAGAACAGGTGCAGTTCCTTGACACAGCTGTACAGCTGCAGCCAACTGCCCAGACCAGGTCAATTGTAGAACAAATCGAAGTACACTGTTGTCACACATAAACCCAGCACAAGCTCCAAGAGCTTCATGGTGCTTTTCACAGAAAGACGGGGCTTTCAGCTACCGTCCTAAGCAACCACACCTGGCCCCTATTTATTTCTCTGGCTACCTTTCCCCACCACACACACACTTCCCCCCCTCCCACCCCGTCCTCTTGCTCTGACCTCCTGAAAAGCCTGGCCTTTGTTTGGTACAGACTCCGGTGGCCCATGGTAATATAATCCCTCTAGCACTGGGCTTGGGTTTGCTTTCACCTAGGCCAAACTGACAAGCTCAAATCAATGCATCCCTCAGCTGATTCAGCTCCACCTGTTCTGAGAGTCTTGCTGAGTCTGTGGGCCAGGCCAGGACCACCCCCTCCAGGGATACTGTCCTTGTGAACATAATACTTCTCAAGCTGAAAGCTCACTGCAATGGAAGTCACTCCAACTGTGTCCTTCCCCTGGGCTGGAGCTCAGCAAGGACACAGACTGGTTGCTTCTGCCCCAGGGGCCTGTCTGACAATTCACAGGTGTGCCCCAGAAGATGCCGGGTAAGAACACCTGGTGCAGTCTTTCCAGCAGATGGCGGCCCCTCTGTGCTCCCAGCTCATCTAAAGACTGCCCCAGGTGGCTGGGGCCAAGCCCTTCCTCTGGACTTGCAAGGTTGCTGTTTTATAACATTTAACATTAGTAACTCTTTTCCTTGAGATGCCTTAAATACTGTAAAAATGTCCATCACTTAAGAACAAAAAGAGAAAAGCTTGAGCCAGGTATGATAGTACACACCTTTAATGCCAGCACTTGGGAGGATGAGGTAGGAGGATCACTGTGAGTTCCGGGTTTCAGATCAGCCTGGGCTAGAGTGAGACCCCGGAGGGGGAGAGAAAGGAGGTGGAGAATTGAGAGAGAAATCAACATAGGACGTGTTTACAGGTCGAAGTGGGACATGAGTGGGGGCCCTGCACTCTTCTTCCCTGGATTCCTACGGCCCCGTTCCCAACATCCCTGGGCCTTGGCTGCACAGAGTAGGTCTGAGGAACTTGGTGAGTATCAGACATTGCCTGTGTTTTCTAACAAGCACCCTCTTCAGGCCCCCCTCGGAGAAGCAGATGCAACTTCAGCCTTGAGTGGGGCTTATCCCCCTTTATCCTTCTCTCTGAAGCTGTTCTGGAAAGACACTTTTCAAACACTTCCACTGAATGTACTCCGTTATTTGCAACAGATCCACACATACCCACTCATACCCATAACCATACCCAAGAGATTCTGGCCATATCTCACTGTGTCCCTGCTCTATTCTGTTAACCATCTCCAGTGACCAGGGTACCTTATGGCATATAGCAAATGCTCACTCAGTATTTGATCAATGAGTGACTGGACGTCTCTTGCCCATGTCTGCTGCACCATGCTTCTCAGCCCCCATGCCACCACCAGCAATGATAAGGCTGTGACAATTTTACATGTAGTAATAGTTGAACGTGTGTCACAGTTTACGTTACAAGGTGACTGTTGATCAAAGCACAGCCTGAACCACAGCTATCCCGACCATGTTCTGATGGATGTGCACTCGGGGATGCTCTCTTGGAAAGGGAAGGAGTGAGAGCAGGGCAGATGGCTCAGTGTTAAGAGATGGGAAGATATCTCAGTGGTTAAGGGAGTTTGCTTGCAAAGGCTGCTGGCTGGGGTTTGATTTCCCAGAAGCCACATGGAAAAAGTGGCACAAGGCCGGGCGTGGTGGCACATACCTTTAATCCAGCCCTTGGGAGGCAGAGGTAAGAGGATTGCCATGAACTTGAGGCCACCCTGAGACTACATAGTGAATCCCAGATCAGTCTGGACTATAGTGAGACTCTACCTCAAAAACAACAACAACAAAAAAAAAGTGGCACACGCATCTGGTGTTCATTTGCAACTGCAAGAGACCCTGGTGCACCCCTCCCCCCAGCACATGCAAATAAATGCATAAAAATATCTTTTAAAAAAAAAAGGAATGCAGTGGAGTCACAACTCTGATGCTGGGGACAGTACCTCACCCAGGATTTAGTTAATCTCAGAAATGCCCCGAGTGTCCCAGTGTCACATTTTGAGTGGAAGAGAGGCTGGGGAATGGCAGAGAGTGTGTATCATGTGTTCACAGAAGTCCAGACAAGTGGCACTTCTCCCAATTTTCTAGCAGAACTTCTCCAGAAGTCATCCCTAAATGTCATTTTGGCGTCCGTACCTTTGGTTCACTCCTTTACCCACTCGAATCTGCCTTTGAGCCTACCTGAAATGACTGTTCACATTGATGAGTCTCCCCGGAGCTACTCCGCCCCCAACTCCCTGCTCGGCCCTGGGCTCTGGTGCTGTTTCCATGGCTTCTCGTGACATAGTCTCTGCTGGCTTTCCTGCCCTCACAGGTCATCTCTGCACCTAGGCCATGCTCCTCAGGGAGCATCCCTGAGCCCTACACTGTCGCTATAGCAACCTTTCCCATGATCTGTTGCAAGTTCTTCAAGTTACCCAACCCATAAGAGTCTAAGGACTTCCAGCCATTTCTCTAGCTTCGTACTCGACATCTCTTTAGGGTGCCCACAGGCCACGCTGCTCCACTCCTGTGTCCCCAGGCTGATCTCAATGTCTGGCATCAGTGGACACTCAATAAGTGATTTTACAGTCACTGGATGGATGAATGGATGGATGGATCAAGCCAATTCTATAACCTTTAATGCACTCTAAAGTTGAAAAACGCTGTGGACAACCTTCCCTTTAGTTCTACAGAACCAATCTCTGCTTTTCTGGGAAGACCTGTCCCTGGTGTAATTAGAGGGCATTTGCTCTTGGATCAGCTCCAGCCTCACGACTAGAATCTTCCCTGTAACCACTGCGAGTGAGAAGGGCAGCCAGCACTACACGGGGAAGGGGGCGGGGTGCTGGAGCTGGCCTGAGCCAAGAAAGGACTTAACCTTGGAGTATGGGGAAGGAGGCTGGAAGCTGGACCCCTGCCATCCGCTCAGCCAGCACTTGAGGATGGTGGGGGGGGGGACATGTCAGATTTATTCGGCTGTGAGAAGCACCCGGGACTAAGATCAATACTGAGCCTTGGGGCAGTATTTCTGTTTTTCATTGGCTTATGCACAACTATAATAACTCCTTGTTTGAACATCGTTCTTATTTCCAAAGAGCCCCACGTGTTTTATCTTCAGTTTAATGGATCCCCAAACATGTGCTCCTGGCTAGACGGAAGCAGACATAACTATCACCATTTTATGTCAAGGAGGGGGAGCACAGAAAGACGAGATGAATTGTGAAGGTCACAGAAGGAAAGAAATAAAGTTCTCAATGTGACACTCCCTCAGGATGCTCCACTGGCTGGAATAAGAACCACCCATTGGGCTCTATCTGATAAAAGAGGTACCTTGTTGTCACAACCTATCATCACCCTGGGTTTATTTTTAGCTACAAACTCATATGTCTCCCTGACACATGGCATCTCCATTTCACTCTCTGCTACTCTGAGTTCAGAATGTCCAAATGCAATGCCTGAGCTGCACCCCCAGTCAACCTGCTCTTTTTCCTGTGTTCCCATCTCGGGACTCCAGCCTCCAACCCTAGCATCAACTCTGACCTTCTTGGACCCTACCTTCAAGGACTTCTTTGACACTATTCCCCACACGGCCTCACAGCTGCACCCCTAAGAGCCTGCCTCCTTCTTCCTCTCACCTGCTCTCCACATTCTCCTTCTTCAGATCACCACACTGAAGTCACTCCCCACATAGGCACTGGAGTGGACCTCTCACATAGATGTGACCCCTTCTCTCTGCTCCCTGCTCTTTCTATTCCCTCAGAACAATGACCACAAGGGTCTCAACCTGACTCCCTATATCTCCTGCTGATCCCAGAGCTCTCAGTCTCCCCTGTCCTTCCCCACTCCTTGGCCCTGATGCTCCGGTCTTGACACTTGGTCTTCTGCCACAGGAAATTTCCTGTGAACTCTCTGTGGCTTAGAAGGTTCTCATTCTAGCTAGTAGACAATCCTGAGGAGATGTTACCCCTACAACTTTATTTCCTCCCTTCTTCCCCCCCCCCTCAGGACACAAATTCACTCCAAACCCTCAGAAGAGGTTTCCCATGGCCCCCACAGCCTCAAGACCCTCACCATAGCTACAAAATCATTTCATACCCATCTTTCACCAGACACACCCAGCAGTATGAAGACAGGGTCTGAGTCCAGATCCATCTCGCATGCACCTGAGCCCATAGTGTTTTGCAAAGCACCTGGAGGCCAGGTAGATGGCTCAGTGGGTAAAGTGATGGCCACGCAAGCTTGAGGACCTGAGTTCAGATCCCCAGCGCCCATGTAGAATGTCAGGTGTGGTGGCACTCACCTGTAGCCCAGCCCTGGGGAGATGGAGATAGTTAGATCCATAAAGCTTACTAGTTAGCTAGTCTAGTCAAACTGGCGAGCAGTACATTCAATAAGAGGCCCTCTGTCAAAGAACAAGATGGAGGGGTTGGACAGATGGCTCAGTGGTTAAAAGTGCTTCCTTGCAAAACCTGATGACCCAGGTTCAATTCACCAATTTCTTTGCAGTGGCAGGAGGCCCTGGCATACCTGTTCTCTCTCTCTCTCTCTCTCCTTCCCTCCCTCTCTCAAATTAACAATTTTTTTAAAAGAAAACAAGGGCTGGAGAGATGGCTTAGTGGTTAAGGTGCCTGCCTCCTAAGCCTAAGAACTCTGGTTCCAATCTCCAGGTCCCACGTTTAGCCAGATGCAGTGTCGCAAGGGCGCAAAGCCGCACTTGACCACAAGGGGGCGCACACATCTGGATTTCATTTGCAGCAGCTGAGAGACTGCTGGCGTGCCCATCTCTGTCTGTCTTCCTCTCCCTCCCCCACCCAACCCCGTCTCTCTCCAAAAAAAAAAAAAAGAAAAGAAAAGAAAAGAAAACAAGCTGGACAACAACTGTCATAATCAGCTCCACAATGCTGGGTTGAGCACTCAACCAGACACAGTTTATGAGGAGAAGGGATTTATTTCAGGCTTACAGATCCAGGGGAATTGTTTTTTTTTGTTTTTTGTTTTTTGTTTTTTGTTTTTTTTTGATGGTGGAAGAAACTAGTGCCCTTTCAAAGATCCAAGCACAGAGAAACAATCAAACATCCAGCAAACACCAAAACGTAACAAGCCCGCACCACCAGAGCTCAAACTGCTATCCTGATCTCCATATCTTTCTTCTGGAATCAGATCTGCCCCAAACGCACCTTTGGGCTAGACCCCAGAATCCACCCCCCACTGACACCTTGTCCAGCCAGGTAGCTGGAGACCCAGGTTCTAAGCTCAATGAAACACCTGAGCCTATGGGGGAACATACATTCACACTCAAACCACCAGAGTTACTGAGGAGGACAACCCTTGCTGAACTCTGGCCTCCACACACGTGTGTCCACATACATGTGAATACACACACGCATAGTAGTACACAGTCAAAGCTGTCTGACTCAGTAAGAGCTCAGAGCTCAGTTGTCTGTATTTCCTTCACTCCTGAGAAGCAAGGAAGCTCCCAGGTTTATGTTGGAGTTTTGTTAAACCCCAGACACCCCTTCGAGGGAAGGTGGAAGCAATGAGGGATTAACAGGACCTTTCTATTCCCAGGATTTCCCACTTTGAGGGTGCTGGGAGAATGCAACCTGGCATCTCTTGTCACTATGGAAAACAGCTCACCCTGCTGGGCCTGTAACTCTTAGTAACACATCAATTTCACCTATTGATTGCATGTGTTCGGCAGAGTCGGGCTCACTCCATCTCTCCATGTCCCTCACCGCAGCCATGCCCGCCCTCCTACATCCACACCTTTCTGATTTCTTCCCCCCATGCAGAGCCATAGTGAAGGGTGACCAATCTTAAAAACAAATGAATCCACCACAAAGAAAAGAAAATAAACACCACAGGGGAAAAAAAAAACCTGTGAAACCAACCATTACATGAGTGAGGCAGAGGGTGCATAAGTCTTATCTAAAGAGAACGAGAAATAAAACCCTGACAGTACAAATAGAAACAGCACAGGCTGATAGTATGTGACACTTACTACACGTCAAAACAGCCTGCCTCAGTTACCTTCTCTTTGCTGGGGAAAAAAAAAAAAAAAAACACATCCAATCAGAAACAGTTCATGGGAGGAAAGGGTTTGTTTCTGCTCACAGTTGCAAAGGGAAGTTTCTTCATGGCAGGGAAAGTGTGGCATCATATGTTGTCACATCAGTTGGGAGGTAAGAGCAAGAGTGAGCAAGCTATACCTGGTAGCCTGGACTGATAAACTTCACGACCAGCCTCTAGCGGCACACCTCCTCCAGCAAGGCTCCACCTCCCAAAGGGGCTCTACCAGCTAGGGATCCCCATCACACACGAGGCTGTGGGGGACACTTTACATTCAAACTATCACACAGTCCTGCGTGTTATCTGATTTAACACTCGTGACAGATCCCTTTCTTGGTCTCATTAACTGTGTTCATCTAAAGAAGAGACATGGGGGCTGGAGAGATGGCTCAGAGGTTAAAGCTTGCTAAGCCTACCAACCTGTGTTTGATTCCCGAGTACCCATGAAAAGCCAGATGCACAAAGTGGCACATGCACCTGGAGTTTGTTTGCAGCAGCTTGAGGCCCTGGAGTCCCCAGTCTCCCCCTCTGTCTCTCTCTCTCTCTCTCTCTATTTGAAAATAAATTTTCACAACAGCGCTGTGCACACTACAAAGCTTCAAGACATGCCAGCAATAGCCTTTTTCCCTCTTAGGGTCAATGCCAGATTACCACCAATTTGGGTAGATGCGGGTCCACAGCTAATGGACATGGGGACTAATAGGGAATGTTGAATCAGCAGAGGGCTTGTTTATGTTCCCAAAGCGCATGTGTACTAGAAGAGCTTCCAGCTTGGTGAAGATTCCAAACCTGAGAGCACGTGCAGTTCTCTATGGAGGAATCCCTCCAAGAGGCTCTTGCTGTGATGGAAACAGAAATGAAATATTGGAGGAGTCACACAGCACCTGGTAGGTCTGGGAAACACAGCAAATAAGCCACACCACTTTGCTGAGCCACAGGCAAGTCATCTTATTAGAACATGAGCTAAGGCAAAAGGATTTTTTCTTAGTTTTGTTGAAACAGGGTCTCATGTAGCCCAGGCTGGCCTTGAACTTGCCATGTAGTTGAGGCTGGCCTTGACCTCCTGATCCTCTTGTCTCCACCTCCCAAGTGCTGGAATTACAGGCAAGTGACACCATGCTGAGGCCACAAAACGATTTCTAAAACTACCCGAGGAACCATCTTGAATCAAAAGCAAAACTTCTGTAAATATTTCTTACCAAGATCCCCAAAAGGGACAAGAGATGGGTGTGCACTAAACCAACTCAGGAGCCCAGAAAAGGGCTTCAGCTTCTCATTACCATGGTGCTAAGGACTCTTAACATGAGAACTACCCTCAATTTATTTTTAAGTGTACAGTGAAGTCTCATAAGCTATAAGCAAAATATTGTGTAGATCTTTATAACTTATTCATCCTATATTATCAAAATGTTCTTTGATAAAAAATATTCCACTTCCCTCTCTCCCTAGCCCCTTGAAAACTTCATTCCACTCTGTTTCTATGAGTTTGCCTATTTATTTATTTAGAGAAAGAAAAAGAGAAAGATGCAGATAGGGAGAGAGAAAAATGGAGGCACCAGGGCTTCCAGCCATTGCAAATGATCTCCTGAAATATGTGCCACCTAGTGCATCTAGCTTTATGTGGTTACTGGGGAATTGAACCTGGGTCCTTAGTTAGGCTTTGCAGTCAAGTGCCTGCTAATCTATCTCTCCAACCCAAGTTTGTCCATTTTTTATACCCTGTAGAAGCAGAATCATGCAGTGTTTTTCTTCCATGATTGACCTATTTCACTTAGCTCAATATCCTCCAGGATCAGCAGTGTGGACACATATTGCAAGATTTCCTTCTTTTTTAAGTCTAATTATATTGGATTGGGTACATTGCACATTTTCCTAACCTACTCACAAATCAGTGGACATTCAGATCATTTCCACATCTTAGCTACCATGTACAGGACAGCAATGAGCATGGACAGTTAATACTTCAAGATCCTGATTGCAATTCTTTGGAATAAATACCCAGTATTGGAATGACTGAATTATATGGTAAATCTATTTTTAATCTTTAAGGAATTTCCATATTATTTCCATAGCGGCTGTGCCATGTTTGCCTCCCCATCAACAGTACAGAATTCCAATTCCTCCACATCCTTGATTGATAAAAGGTATTCAAAAGGTAAGAGAATGTTTCTCATTGTGAATTTAATTTTCATTTCCATGAAGATTAGTGGCATTGAGCATCTTTTCATAAACTGGCTGGCCATTTGAATGGATTTTTTTTTTTTTTGGAAAAATGTCTATTCACATTTTTGGTGCTTCTTAAATCAAATTCTTTATTTTCCCTTTTGCTCTTCAGTTGTAGGAGTTATTTATACATATTGGAAGGAAGTCACAAAGCAAAATAGTCTGAAACAGCCCTGACAGACCTGTGGGAGGATGCAAGCCATGGCTGCAGCTCTGGAGAACCTTGGTTCTGCCTCCAAGTTTCTATCGACTCTCAGACAAGTTGATTAAGCATCCCGGAGCCCCACTTACTCCCCTGAAAGATGGACAGACAATGGTGGACTTCCTTTCTAGAGTATGGTGAAGTTCATAGGTATGCAGAATTCATAGCACCTAGTGTTTGCACATGAGAAGTGGCATGTATGACATGGGGCTGTCAATGAAAAATACCATGTATGATACTGCACTGTGCACCTCCATTCTTATGCAATGCTTTTCAATTTACAATGCAATTTACTACTGAATATCACATATGAGGCAAACACAGCAGTCAGTTCATAACTTTACAGATGGGGAAACTGAGGTTCAAGGAAGAAATCTGAACCACTTGCACATGCATCCTCACTAGTTTTTTTTTTTTTTTTTTTTTTTTTTTTGAGGCAAGCCCAACAGACTGCCTTTTTATCAAAAAAAGAGAGAGAGAAAGAAAGAGAGAGAATTGGTGCTCCAGGACCTCCAGCCACTGAAATTGAACTCCAGATGTGTGCACCCCCTTGGGCACATATGCAACCTTGCACTCTTGAGTCACTGTGCATCTGGCTTATGTAGGACCTGGAGAGTCAAACATGAGTCCTCAGGCTTCGCAGGCAAACCACCTTAACTGCTAAGCTATCGCTCCAGGCCCTAAATGTTTTTTAAAGGTGGACATGTTAGGAAGAACTTGCCTAGTTATACACATATTCACATATAATTTACAGACACCTAGGACTATGAAAGACATCCTTAGGCAATTTGCAAGTTAAACTTGTATCATTTCACTCAAAGCATGAAGTGAGAAGGGAATTATCCATCCAGGGAGAATTGCAATTATCCATCCAGGGACGACAGCAGGGGGTCCCTAGAAATTCTCCCAGAATCTTCATTGAGAGAACACTAAATCCAAGAATTTAGCATCTGCCCAAGAAAGGAATATTATGCAGGGCATTACAATGATGCCTATAAAAGCTATGAAGCAACGTAAGCAAGTGCAGAGAGCTGAAGACCGAGCTGTGCAATTGGAGGTACACAATGATTTCAGCAGGAGAGAAAACACATGGAGAATCAGTGAGAGCTGTCAGAACACAAGATTGGGCAATAACTTTTAGTTTCTCTGTGGGCTTTTTTAACATGGGATTGTGACAGGCATTCCTCCTGGAGTTGGGAGGCATGGGTCTAGAAGGCAGCTCTGTCACCAGGGAGCTGCATTGGCTCCACACGGTTTCCATCCTTGTTGTGCTGAAGGGTCTCTAGCTGTGGCAGGTAGTAGTCACAGCCCAGACCTGTCAGGTCTTGACAGATGCACCGGGTCTGACACACACCAAGTCTTGCCAATGATGACTGGGCAACATGGCTGCTAGTCTGTTGATTCTTCTTAACCTTGGCTTCTGGTTTGTTTTTTTTTTTAACTTTTTCGTTATTATACAAAATGATAGCTTTTATTATTTTCATGCATACATGCAACTGTACCTTGCTCATGTTCACTACCCATTACCCTTGCTTGTCCCTTCTCCATCCTCCTGCCAGTCCTCTTTCTCTCATCCAAACAATCTCCTTTCTGCTTTTATGACACACACACACACAAACACACACACACTCACACACACATATATGTTTTCCATTATATATATATATAATAGAAAACATATTTCATTATTTGTCTTACTCTCACTACCCTTACTTATTGCCCTTCCCTCTTGGCCCTGTAAATATAGATATGACATATTAGAGAAAATGTGTTTTTTAACATATATGTGTGTGTGTGTGTGTGTGTGTGTGTGTGTGTGTGTGTGTGTGAATGCATATGGATAACAGGGGACAACCTTGAGTGTCATTCAACACCATCCTCCTTTTTTGAGGCCTTGGCCTTGGAGCTTGCCAGTGAAGCTAGACTGTCTGGTCATACTCTCCAAGGAGCATCCATCTTCCCCTTCCCAGTGTCAGGAATATAAATATGCACCACCACGCCTGGCATTGTTATATGGGTACTATATTAGTTTCTTTCTTGTTGCTGTGATGAAATGCCCAATAAAATCAGTTTATGGGAAGAAGGATTTACTTCAGCTTCGGGCTTGAGGTTACTGTCCATCATGGCAGAGTAGGAAGCCAGCACCCTAGCATCACACTAGCAGAAAGGAAGTAGAACCAAATAAATGCTGAATACTCAGTATTGTCCTTTTCATTCAGTCCAGGAAACCAGTCCATGGAATGGTGCCACTCATAGTTAGTATGGGTCCAAATCTAGGCAATCCCTAAGAGACATGCAAAGAGACTTGTTTCCATGGTGATTCAAAAGCCTGTCAAATAGACAACCAGAGATTAGCCATCACAGGTCCTAAAGATTGAACTCAAACTCTCATGTTTGCAAGGCAACCATTTACCTTAGCGCTATCTCTCCAGCCCAGTATGTGATATTTGTCTTTCTAAGTCTGGTTTATTTTGCTTAACATGATAATCTCTGGTTCCATCCAGTTTCTTGCAAATGACAAAGTTCTATTCCTTTTATGGCTGAATAAAATTCAATTGTGCACATATACCAAATTTTTTTTGTCCATTTGTTGGGTGTCTTGACTAGTTCCACACCTTTCAAGCCCTCACTTCTGATAAAGGTGGAAGGAGAGAACTGTTCTGAGAGTCACAAGGTCTGGGCTCAGTTAATGCTGCGTTTCTCTAGTTATGCCTGGGACTTCATTTATTCTGCTCCAAAAGTAAAGGAGAGAGCCATGGCACCTTAGCCTGGAATTCTACTCTGTACAGAAGTCTGTGGTGACTGAAAATTCCATGTGCTTTGAGACAGAGAAAGCTCGAACCAATTGGTGAAAAACAGTGCATCGACAGGAAACAGACAAAAGCCCTGAAAAGGCAATTTACCAAAGAAATACAAACGGCCTACATATAAATGGAACAACTTCCTAGCCACCAAAATAAACACTTTAAAATAATGCTTTTTCTATTAAATTTGCAGAGTCTTTTTAAAATCATTATTCTCTGGCTGAAAAACATGGGGAAAGTTGCTCCCTTGCTCCGGGTTCTACACTGGTACATTCCTCCCCTCCCAGAGTTCAAGTTCATGATAATTATAATAATACCGTCAAGGTTTGTGATCACTGGCTTTCTAATTTCCATCCCTAGGACTGTAAACTTAAATTAAGAATTTCTACAAAAATTTATCAGTGAAGGAAATAACCTTAATGTCTACAAAGAGTGAGTCAGTTCAATAAACTTCAATTGCTTAATAAAACATCATGTAGCCTTTTAAAGTTGTGCTATTTAGAAACACTGAACAGGCAGGCAAAATGATATTTATTGAACAAATAGAAACAGGGCCTGAGATAAGGATTCACGAGGAAGTATTTATTGAGCATATGCTCTGAAGATAATAAGAGAAGGAGAGTGCAGGACAAGCAAAAGAGACAGGCATGGTAGTATATGCCTGTAATTCCAGCAGTTAGAAGGATGAGGCAGGAGGATCACAAATTCAAGGCCGCAGCAGGCTATGGAGTGAGACTTTGCAACCCACCTCTCAAAAACAAGACAAAGAAAAAGAAAAAAAGCCATGTAAGATTGTTGTCTCCACTGAACACCAGCTTCAGTTACTGAGTTGGGACCCTTGTTGGTGACCTTTGAAAGGGTGGTCTTTTTTTGTGTGTGAGAGAGAGACAGAGACAGAGAGGCAGAGAGAGAATGGGCACGCCAGCGGCCTCTAGTACTGTGAACATACTCCAGACACGTGTGCCCCCTTGTGGGCAAGTGCAGCATTGTGCCCTTGTGTCACTTTGCGTCTGGCTAAACGTGGGACCTGGAGAACTGAATGGGCATTCTTAGGCTTGGCAGGGCACCTTAACCACTAAGCCATCTCTCTAGCCCTGGTCTTTTATTTTCCCATGGCAATGGTTGTCATAATAGCAAGCATGTAGGGGTGAGTATAATGTAGAAATCTATGTTAAGAGAAAGTCTTCCAAAAGGGGGCACCATTCACATCCACTTACTCATCACACTAGGGTCCCTCCACATTCTTGTAACTTCAAGATCCAGTGCCTGGGGATCATGTAAGAGAAGGGTTATATAGCTGCTGTACCTGGTCTTGAGGTCATGATGGATTTTTGTCCTCTCTCCCCTTGGCTGGAACTTCTGCTAGTATATATGACTTGCCTAGTAGGGTGGCCTTGAGACCCATAGGCCTGTGGAGTCTGAGCCCCTGATCAACACACCTTTACCAGGCTGCAGTTGCATTTCCCATAGTCATGATTGATCATGGAAATAGGAAGGTGCCCAGGGAATACTTGAATGAAAGTCTTATTTTTCCTTACTGGCAACAGCAGCTCTACCTTGTCCTGATAGCAAGAACCTATTACTCCTCTCTGTGCCTGATTCTCCTGTACCATGAGGAAACTAGGAAGTATCCTTAAACTCAAGTCCAGAAGAACACCTACTATGTAAGCTGGAGGAAGAATCCTCCTGGGACCCAGGCTAACTAAACTGACAGAGACTGCAATGGTGGTAAACAGAGAGTAAAAATTCTCTAGATGAATCATTGGGAGTGATGAAGAGGTTGTACCTCCCTCTGCTCCTGGATTCTTGGATTACGTTCAGTCTTCTGGGGACACAGCAACACAGAACAGCATAGAACATAAAACACTGCTTATAAGGTACATACTCCACTTACAGGCCATAATAGTTATCTTCTTGTTGCTGAGACAAAACACCCCGCCAGAAGAGGCAAGGGAAAGGAAATGGTTTATTCTGGTTCACAGTTTTCAGGGGAAGCATCACCATGGTGGAGAAAGCATGGCAGAGGAGGCAGCTAAGGCATCACGTCATGTCACATTAACTGGGAGGAAGCAGAAAGAGTGAGCTGGCCTGCAAAGGAACATGGTGCTGGCCTATAAATCCCAAGACCTACCCACAGTGACACTCCTCCTCTAGCAAGGATCCACTTCCCAAAGGCTCTGATACTTTCCCAGATTGCCACCATCCAAGGACCAAATATTCAAAACCTATGAGCCTACAGGGGGCATTTCATTCAAGCTACCATACAGGCATTGTCCCATTCTGACAAAATATCAAACCTAAAATGACATCTCAATTATACCTCCAAAAGGCTGTTCCAAACCCTCAATCAGCAATGTTGGAAAGGCGCAGGATATAAAAGGATCTGCAGATACCATGGTATGTGTTTACTGTTGTGTCTCCTTCCACGTGAACCTTGGTCCGAGGTCAGTGGATAAGGCCAGAAGCTGACCACTCTTGTGGAGGAGCTGCTGAGATACTGCAGGCAGTTGTGTATAGGCTTCAAATAATATGAACTCGTTTTAGTGTTATGTAAGCCCAAGCAAGACAAATAACGTCACTTAGGAAAAGGAATAAACATTTCCATTTCTTAATGCAAACTGAAACTATATAGAGTCTCCAAAGACTATGTTCTTCTGTTGGTGTGGATAATTGGAAGTAGGCTGCTTTTAGAAATGATGCCCAGTCTTTCTCTTGGGTAAAACACATGATTAATACCCAGGGCAATAGCCTAAGGTGGTGGATTCAACAGTAATTAAGTTAACGTGTCTTATCTTGTGCATAGAGATGTCATTCAGGTGGTACAAATCCTTCACTGAACTCAACTTCAATCGTCATGTTCAATTCCTCTATTTGTGATGTGCACAGCGGTGGGAGGAAAATTATAAAAGGTGACACATTATGATTATATTCCTGGGAAGATTGGTTGTTTTCATTCAACACAAACTGTTCATGAGGCACCCTTTCATGTGCACAAAAGAACATGTTTAGAGAAGTAAACACTAGCACATCATAAATGGCACAGAGACCTGTGGCTTCTGCCTGCCCAAAATTCTTTTCCTTATGCTCAGTCTGCCTTGATTTTCCTTTGAGCCACTTCCTGCCTGTTCTCAGCTGTCTTCCCCAGAAGAGCAGGTGCCTCTAAAATGAGGAACACACCCAGCTGCCCAAGTTACACAGACAGTGAGCCCTAGTTCTATGGGTCTGTCTCTATGAACTCAAACAAAACTTTTGGGGGAAAATGTTTTCTTATCCAGAAAGTTCCAAAAAGTAAAACCTGAATTTTCTTTCTTTCTTTAAAATTTATTTTATTTGAGAGAGAGAGAGAGAGAGAGAATGGGCTTTCCAAGGCCTCTCAGCCACTGTGAATGAACTCCAGATGCATGCGCCCCCTTATGGCGCATGCACGACATTGAGTGTTTGTGTCACTTTTGCATCTGGCTATACATGGGACCTAAAGATTGGAACAAGTGTTCTTAGCCTTCACAGGCAGGTGCCTTAACCACTAAGCCATCTCTCCAGCCCAAACTTGGATTCTCTATATAAAGCACTACACTGAATGCATTCAAATGAAGTACCATGTGGGGACGCCCTCTATGATCTCACACCATCTCCCAGGTTCGTAGCCTCTGCAGCAGCCATGTTAACACCCTTCATCTCAAGCCTCTTGTGTGGTATGTATATGTACCATGACTACCTATGTACTGGACATGGATAGTCCTTTCTTTATGCTATTATTTCCTACATAATGCAAGCTGGCAATGTTTACCTAATACTTATACTAAATTGGGTTTTTTAAGTCATCTAGAGATGATTTGAAGTATTCGGGAGGAAGTGTGTGTTAGTTTGAATGTGAAATGTCCCCCGTGGCCTCATACGTGTGAGATGAAGCCTCACACTCAATCCCCAGCTGGTGGGGCCTTTGGGAGGTGGAGCCTCGCTGGAGGAGGTGTGTCACTGAGGGCGGACCCTGAGGTTGATAAATCTAGCCCCACTGGGTGTTGTGAAGACACTCCCTTAAGGCCCGGCATGGTGGCGGACGCCTTTAATCCCAGCACTAGGGAGGCAGAGGTAGGAGGATCACCGTGAGTTCAAGGCCACCCTGAGACTACATGGTGAATTCCAGGTCAGCCTGGACTAGTGTGAGACCCTGCCTCGAAACCCACCCCCAGAAAAAGAAGTCACTCCCTCTTGCTATGACCTACCAGCTGATGTGACAAGATGTGATGCCCAGACTCTGCTTTCTCTGTCATGATGAAACTTCCCCCCTTGAGTCTGTGAGCAGAAATAAAGCCTCTACTTCCATTAGCTGCTGCTTTTGTAGGGTGTTTTATCCCCATATCCAGAAGGTCACTGCGTCAGTATACATAGGTTTTCTGTCACTTACAGAAGAAACATGAGCTCCTTCAGATTTTGTAACCAGTGTGTCCTAGAACCAGTACCCCCCAGGATATGGAAGTGTGACTCTAATTCCTCCTTCCATACTCATTGGTTGTGGATAGGCTCAGGCCTTGAGCATGACTGGTGGGCTCAATGCTAAGGCTTATGTTGCAATACAAGGAAAGAGCAGGTCTGTTGTCACCGATGACACAAGTGACTGACTGCAGCATCAAAGTGTCACCCAGTTGTCCTCGGGAGAGCCACTGAAGGAGGATGACAGGTAGAAAAGCGGCGCTGAGGGAAGACAAGCAGCTGGAATCCTGGGCAAAAGCATTGATTTTTTTTTAATTTCCTCTCTTTTTTTTCATAAGCAAGCTTCAGGTTGGATTCTAAAACTTGCTATACAGTAAACAATTACAAATCAGAATCTTATAGGTCAAAAAAGATTGCTTTTGGACTGGAGAGATGGGTCTGTGGTTAAAAGCACTTGCTCGCAAAACCTGAGACCTGGGTTCAATTCCCCAGTACCAATGTAAGTCCAGATGCACAAAGTAATGCACACATCTGGAGGGCTTCTGCAATGGCAAGAGGCTCTGGAATGTCTATTCTTTCTCTTCTTCTTCTCTCTCCCTCTTTCTTCCTCTCTCTCTCCTTACAAATAAATAAATTTAAAAAGATTTCTTTGAAATCTCAGGACTCAGATTTATCTCCAAACTCACCCACTCTGGGTGGGTGAATACTATTATTAATTTTTTTAAATAATTGGAATTTTTACTATTATTTTTAAAATTCTGCCAGATGTGGTGGCACATACCTCCAATCCTAGCACTCAGGAGGCAGAGGTAAGAGGATCACTGTGAGTCTGAGGTCAGCTTGTGATTACAGAGTGAGTTCCAGGTCAGCCTGAGCTAGTGTGAGACCTTACCTCAAAACACCAAAAAAAAAAAAAAAAAATCTAATCTCTGTAATTATTTTAACTATTCTCTCCATCTCTCCCTTTCTCTTCTGGTCTTTCCTGTTACCTCAGATCTCGAAAACACTTATAAATTTCCCTTCTTCCTATAGAAAATAAATTTCCCACCTAACCACTTCCCCAGGCATCCTATATTTGAAGCTTCCACTACTCAGACTGAATTTCTCTCACCTTTAAAATAAGTGTTATTAAAAAAAAAAAAAAGACAAGAGAAGGAGGGGAGAAAGACTTGCATAAGCTAGGGTTAAACTTGGAGGCTTATTCCAGCAGAAGCAAGCAGGAGCCAGATAAGAGTGTCTATGACCTGGGTCTTTGTTCAAGTCACAGTGACATATGGGACTCAGTAACCTCAGGCAGGACACCTAGGCTTTCACAGGGAAAGAAGCTTCCTTGTCCCCAGGGTGTTTGAATCAAGTCAGATCATTTTCCAGAAGGGGGGAGGTACAAGAAGGAAGCCCATTTTCACCTGTGCAAACATTAAACTTGCATTTTCCAAGATCCAGTACCATGTCATAGGGGTTTGAATGAAACACCCACCATGGACTCATGTGTTTTGCATGCTTGGTCCCCATCTGGTGACAGTTTAGAAAAGTCATAGGGTCTTTGTTGGAGGAGGTACGTTTCTGGGGGTGGGCTATAGGGCTTTAGGGTTTTAGGCTTTAGGGCTTTAGCCCAACTCCAAGACCAGTATTGAGAGTTCTTCCTTATTGCTGATGTGGAGATGTGATGGAGGCTTCCTACTCAGGCCTTCCATGCTTTTCCCACCATGATGAAACTTCCCCTTGAAACTGTAAGCTGAAATAAACCCTTTCCTTCCATCAACAACGAGTAGGTGACTGTTACACATGTTCTTACTCACCTTCCCCTACCAAAGTCTCCAAAGGGCGGGAGAACAGTTATGGGGCTATAGAGATGGCTCTGGGGTTGAGGCACTTGCCTAAGGACCCAGGTTTAATTCCCCAGTACCCACATGAAGCCAGATGCATAAGGACAAGGCGGCACATACATCTAGAGTTCGTTTGCAGCGCTGGAGGCCCTGGTGTGCTCTCTCTCTCTCTCTCTCTCTCTCTCTCTCTGTGTGTGTGTGTTTGTCTCTCTCTCTCTCTCTCTCTGCTTGCTAATAAATAAAAAGAAATATAATTTAAAAAAAAACAGTTGCTAACAAGAAACAGGAACTAATCCCTGAGCACCTGCTACATATAGGCCTTAAACCAGACATGCCTCAGACAGGATCTCCAGTCCTCATAGAAACCCTTGGAGGTAGGTCATCTGAGCATGCTTTGCTCAACAAGGATGCTGAAGTTCACCAAGGCTACATAACTTGACTGATTTCCTTCAGCTGGGAAACAGCATCACTATTATTCTACCACCAGTCTATTTGACCACAGAGCCTGTTTCCCTTCTTTCAGGTTCATTGGAGTGTTGGGTCTGACACACACAGAGAGAAGCTAGGCCCTCCCATAGCCCTGTTGCAGCTACCCTTGCATTTCTGGGTCAAAACACCTGACCAAAAGCAGCTA